>OX592693.1:1920267-3388035 GCA_951361185.1 Ochropacha duplaris
TTTTATTCACAGCAGTCAATCGTCCACAGTTTGCAACTAATTTAATTGTCAATCTTGGTGGCTGAAATAAACCGTAGGATTTCGATATCAGCCAACATTTTAAGCAAACGTTTTATCGTATGGAATTATTTTACATATAGCCAGACTAATAAATCACTAGTATTTTGTTTATAAACCTTTGTGAAAATGCAATATTCTCGGAAAGATTTTGTCTAAATTGTTAGTGTTTTTTAACTTTATTCTCCAAATGTTTAAAGCGCGGGGCGCGATGCTAGTATCATAATATTAATTAATACCCGTGTTACGGTGTTGATTCGCGTTGAACTCCAAAACTACTAAACCGAGTCTGTTGAAAGACTCTGTTTGGCACACATATAATAAAAAAAATTATAAATAAAGAAAGAATTTGGCACTTTTTTATCCCGGGAAAAGATAAGAACCCACGGGATAGCAGGTGTAACCGCGTGGGTTAGCTAGTTACAATATATATTGTAAGTGTAGTAAGAGTATATGGAATAAATAAATATTGGTACTCAAATAAAAATAAACAAAACAAATTTCAATAAAAACCAGAAAAGTTTCACCGGCACCTTTAATATATTGTCAACTTGGATCCCATCTACAGTAAAAAAATAAATTCAGAAAAACTTTACACGTGTACTTTAGTATATATGCTTGGTTCAAAGCGATTCTTTTCTGAAACTTTATCGCCTCAGTGAAATTGTCAGCGTTTATATTACAAAATACACAAGATTTATCTTCGGTCTTTTTACGTTGAATAGAGAGCCTCCATTGTAGATTTGCTCTGCTAAATTTTAATATTTCTCGTCAATAGAAGCCATTGGAGATAGTAATGAAATGTCTACCGCAACTAAACCCTCAACTTGGAGACGAAAATTTTAATCATAGTTTACAATAGAGCCTTTTCATTCGGATAGTTTTGTTGGCAAGGATAGTTTCTTTGTACGTAAAATGTACCTTCTACGCAATAGCTTTGTTAAACCGTGGAAAGAGAAATATTAGTACATTTATAATTACATAAACAATGACACACAATGACAATTTTTTTTAGATATTTATAACATGTTTGTTCGTATTTCCCAAAATAAACTAGAATACATCAGTTCATCTAATCAGTAAGATTAAATACCGCATCACCCTAAACCCAGTGGTTTGTATCTGTAAAGATAAAGTGAATTATCCTTTAATGGTAAAGAGGGTATTTAGTCCAAAATACGTAAGTCCTTTCAAGTGCGCTTCTGCTACCATAAATTTCGTGTACACATTAAATAAATTACTTGCAAGCAATAAAGGAACTAGCTTGGATTAATTTAACGAAAGCTTAAAAACCAAATGAAATTTCCAGGGCGCAAATATTACTGGCAAGGCAATAGATATAATTTAGACAACCAAATGAACTATATTGAGAAATTAGAAATAAGACCTATGGGTGAAAAGATAAACGTGAACAAATTAATATTCATGTAATAGTCCTAATATAATATGCTAAATGGTTCTAACATGCAATAAGAACGCTATCACTCGTAAAGGCGATGATAGCTCAGTGGTAAGTGACGTCGGATACCGCGGCGAAGGTCGTGGGTTCGAATCCTACAATGAGCTTGAGCTTTCGGTGAAGGAAACATCACAGCACGGTGGTAGGGTACTATGTGGTACTCGACTGGCTGGCTACCACCCTCAAGTTGAAAATCTGTCGCCAAGCACGTGTTGGTGTGTTCCGGCAGTTGCACTTGAGAGCCAGTTGCCCTTGCCCTTAAGGCATTGTAATATGGTGTACAACACGTTGGCAGTCCACCTGGTATTGCTAACGTCTATAGGCGACGGTAGTCACTTACCTTCAGGTGACCCGCCTGCCTCGTTGTCACTAGTGACATAAAAAAATAACAGGAAATAATAGGGAATCATTATTATGCACATTATTGGTATAAACCAAAGTTAAAAACGTAAAGTGTTAAACAATACTAAACTTTTTGATATGTTTTTATAAGATATGACTCTGTAAATTGTTTTTACTTCAGAATTTTATAATAAGTAAAAGGACAATATCACGCAAAATGATGGTAATCTCATTTTATGTGTTGAAAGCATTCTGAAACCTTTTCGGTGTCTAGAAGATAAGTCGCGTTTTATTTTCCCTTGGTCCATGGTTGGACAAAGGATTTTATGAATAAAATGACTTTAATGGAATAATGTAGCATTGAGGAGTGTCATCAAGCTACATGAGAAACTCAGTGCTTGCAATGTCACTAAGTAAGATCTAGAAACTGTCATTTTATTCATATACGATTTATCAGCCAACTGAAAAATTTTTCGTGTTAGTAATGCAATGATAAATACCCGGTGTTACATTTGGAACGAAGTTCCTTATTGCGTTGTGAAAGGGGGCTAGACGGAAAAAAATCTTACGAAAAAATTGTCACGACACTTTTAGTGTCAAAAGTGCGTTGACCTGTCTCTCTCTCTCTCTCCCTCTCTCTTATAGAAAGCAAGCCAGATATTTTCATTTCTATTTATATATATATATATAAATATATATTTTTTTTATATATATATACTCTCTCGACTTATATAACTTATATAACTCAAGTTTTTTTAGTTTAAGAATAGCAAAGAAGTAGTATTTTTGATATAGTTTCCAGTTTTACCATAAAATTTTCAGCTTAAACTGTTAAAATCTTACTACATTGTCAAAATATAAAGAAACTTGAATTTTAAATTGAAACACATTACAGTTTATGACAACGAGGCTGAAGCATGCAATTTTACCACTAAAAGGTCGTTCGCTGCATTTTATATGAATTTACATAAAAATTTGCAATATTATCGAACCATCTATTTACAAAGAAGCTAGAAAGGGCTTATCTAAACATGCGAATCTTGCAATCTCAAAACTATATTGTTACTTTTTAACCGACTTCAAAAAAGGAGGAGGTTCTCAATTCGACTGTTTTTTTTATGTATGTTACGCGATTACTCTGCCAATTATGAATAGATTTTGTAACTGTATTCACTTCTTCAATATATGCTCATATAAGTAATCAAATATTTATAGCGATTCAGCACGATTAATTTAGTTAGCATATAAGACTAAAGATTAATTTTTCGTTTTAAATCTCTCGTCTAGGTGTATGTCAGTAAGTTGCATTTAGAAGAAGAAAGAAAGAAAGAAAATATATTTATTTTGAAAAAAAAATACACACAACACCACAAACATACATAATAATATATATTTAAAAAATATTAATAAAGTAGGTGGTGTTGTGTGACATCAAAATTGGTCAGCGACTCAGTAAAACACTGTTAACCGTTGTCTAGGTAACAGAACTGATTTTCAGTCGCCGCCAAGAGAAAGAAACGTCACGAACAACTGGACAGAAGACACTAAAAACAAAAATCTTGACATACAAAGAAAAACATAGAAGACTAGCTTTCCGCCCCGTGGTTTCGCCCGCGTATCCTTTGAGATTGAATTTCAAAAAATCTTTCTTAATCCTCGTATACATCTTAAAAACATTACGTGTGAAAAAAAACAGCTTTCTAGGTCTAACACTGGCCGTTGATGAGTCAGTCCTTCTCATTTTTCATACCAAGAAACGGAAATAACTCCTAACTTTGAACCCCCGATACACCCCTTCAGAGGTGGAATTATAGGAAACGCTAAAACACGTATTTCTTTATTTTTATTTGTTAGTCTAAAAACAAAGTTTCATGGTTGTAGCTTAAAAAAATCGCGGACTTCCATACAAACTTTCAACCCCCGTTTCACCCCCTCAGGGGTATAAATTTAAATAACGCTGATACACGTTTTTTTTTTTTAATGGATAGTCTAAAACAAAGTTTCATGATTCTAGCTTCAAAAATGAACGACTTTCATACAAACTATCAACCCCTTTTTCACCCCCTTTAAGGTTGAATTTCGAAAAATCCGTTCTTATTCCTCGGTCAAGTTTTAAAAACAACACCTGGGAAAAAAAACAGCTTTCTAGATCTAAGGGTTTAGGCTGGGCGTTGATAGATCAGTCAGGACTTATCCTTTTATATATATAGATCACAAAACAAGATAATATTCTAAGAATGAAATTCTCTTCTAGGTTTACTTCTGATTCTGATTGTGATTCTGATTCTAGGTTTAGTGTGGTTATCATTTTCAACTACATTATTTATAATCATGGTGAAGTTTATCTAAAACATAAATCTACCTTTAATAAAACAAGGTTTCTGAGAATCATTGTATATAATTTTCAAATAATTTCTATAACTTCATAAATTTCAAATTTCTTTATTGATAAAAGATGTACCTAGTACAATTTAATTTCATCTAACATCATTAAAAATATAATCAACAGAAGACAGGTCATGCCTCTGAGTTCTTGCACGGGTACAAAAAGGTATTTCGTTACACGCAGACACCCGGTGTTCGTTAATTTTTAATTGTTTTCCTTTCTCATTATTCGACGCGTAATGAAGGACTCGCTGTTCTGTTTTTATTCTTTGACCATTTGCTAAGGCTCGGTTATTTTAATAATTACAAATTATACGAAAACCTTTCGAGGTGTTAAGGTAAGTTTTTTTCTCAATTTTTTTAACAGCGAGTCGACTTTAATTTTGACGTTAGTTAGAGGATTTCTACATTGAAAATTATATAGAACTAATTTCAGTTGAAGACGCTATACAGAAATCATAGTTTATGTTTGAGTTTTAACCAAAATACAGCTGTGGCGTGGATAAAATCCTACAATTGACCATGAGCTTTCGGTAGAAACATGACGAGGAAACGTGGCGAAATTCGTGGATTCAAATCCTACAATGAGCTTGAGCTTTCGGGCAAGGAATGGGTACGGTACTTTGTAGTATCCGACTGGCTGGCTACCACCCTGAAGTAGAAAATCTGTCGCCAAGCACCTATATGTGTGTTTCTAAACTTGAAAACCAGTTACTATTTAGGGTTTGTTTGCTTACCACGTTCGGCCACATCATCAATTACCATGGAGAGATTGTGGTCAAACACAAGCTAATCTAGTAGGAAAAAATATAGTTCTTGCCTAGCTGGCACACTCTTGTTGTGAATCTGTCGCCAATATCTATCAGTTTTTCAACGGCTATGCCATTAGGTAATCCATCTGTTTGTTTGTCAGACTTCTAAAATAACACAAAAAAGCGATAAATAAACAACATATACTAGATAGAAAGAAAGAAAGAAAAAACATTTATTGATGCACGAGTCACAACACACATAGTAATATTAAAATAACTTAAATAATACTTAAAACTAAAAAAATATAACATGCATGTTGCGCGGGGTCAAAAGGTCCCTACCTCAGCATAAAGTTGCACTGCACATACAACAATACAACGCTGGTATTCTGGTAGAGCCTTATGAGACAAACAAATATATATATTATACGTAAATATATAGATACGTTAAAATTGCTTATTTGTTTAAGCTTAATAATAATATGAAACAGAATTCTATCCCCTACATTATTTCAAGAGTGATAGTTAATCCAGGTGAGTGATTTTATGTTTCTAACCTTTGCGAGAGTTTTTCTCGATTCACCAGATATAATTCCAAGACCAAAGCTATCACCGTTTTCATGGAAACGCCTCTTCGGGCGTTATCGATATTATTACTCCACTGACTTGCGAATTTGATAGGAAAATACCACCATTTGTAAATCCATTGAATATTCAAAGAAAAAGGGACGAAAGTGATAACGTGTTTATTGATAAAATATTATTGCCATTCATGGCAAAAAATACCAACAGTTTTTCGCTCCGTTTATTTCCCATGCGTAGGTTTTTATGAAATGTGAAGCTGGAATAGTATCTTAAAAACATTTATAAATTTATCTTCAGCCTACTTAGGGTTTTGTTATGCAAATGGCGACAATTGAAAGGTTTTAGCTTTCCTAAAGGACTTAGGTTTATTGTAATCAGAATTTAGACCATTTACTAAAAACACTGTTTGATATTTTGTTCCGTCGATGTTTAAATGATTTCAATATCTGATACCTAGTGATTGATGGTGACAAGGCTTTTACAACTTTTGTACCAATACCTTTTTGTTTTTATATTTCCATTTTTCGTATTATACTGTGAGTTCGAAGATAGTATGCACAAAAAACCTACTCCAAAGACAAACTGTTAGAATCACAAGCGATAGATTCTCAGCTTGTAGGTGATCAACTGTGGGCCAATGACATGCTTAGCTTTGGTAATAGTAAAATTAAATACAATATCATAAGTGCATTCTGGTATTCAATTAGTAGACAATTCATTACAGTTGGACTGGGGCCAAAGATAAACTTTATCTATCGTGCAACGTATATGTTATACGAGACACTGATCACAAAAAACAAAGGCTTAAAACGAAATGGGCGAAACGATTTGTCGTTTTAATGCTTTTGATTTCATACCAAAATTCATTTGGGTCAGCAAATATTTTTTGTTTATGACAGCCCCGAAATATGTAGAGAAATATTATTTATTGCTATTGAATATTTTTATTTGTGTATTTTAAATACACTCGCCCGCAAATATAAAGGGTTACCTTTGAAAACAGCAATATCTTCAAGAAATGATCAAGATAACTTATTTTGCTTATGAAATGAAACCAAAAGAGGATATGTGGACTGTATGCATGACTCATTTAACATTTTTACTGTAATGGCGTAAAAAAATGCTTTATATTAAAGAAAAACGACCTGTTTTCAAATTGTGATTCATTTTTCAATTTCGACTTCTTATGGTACTTGAAATTGATTTTCCTTATTCAATTAGAGTAATTTGTTTATTATATTTTTTTAATAATACTTTGTTTGTCAATTTACGTGTTCTTTTCATTTTCAAATTAATAAATGGTTTTGAATCATAGTGCAGTTTATTTTTGCGTAATTAAATTTAAAGAGGTAGCTTGTGTGGTTTCAAAGTTATTTGGAGTTACTAGGTGACCCTTTATTTTTGCGGGCGAGTGTCTTTTAAGTTTCGGTGATTTTAATCAATTATGCCCGTTTCCTTTGCCGACATGATAGCTGTTCTTCAAAGGCAATATTTTATTTTATTTTTATGTTCAACTTAATTTCACAGCACTTACAAAGAAACAAGGAAATCCTTTGCGTTATCATAATTTTCTTGGGGCCCTTGTCACCCACAACTGTCCGAAAATAGTCGGCATCCTAACTCGGGTCACTTGGCATGTCTAACGGCATTTTACAAATTGTCTGTGATAGAGAAATTGTACGGAATAGCCCAACGCTCGGACCCAATCCAATTATCTTGGAGATCACCCTTGGAGCCATCTGTCTTCCATTTCAGCACACTTTAATTTCATTTTATTCAATATCCGAAGGTGAGGGAATCGATGAATACGTGCTACAGTCTATTTAGAGATTAATCTCACTAATATTATAAATGTGAAAGTTTGGATCGATGGATGGATGTATGGATGTATGTTTGTTACTCATTTACGCCAGAACGGCTGAACGGATCTGGATGAAATTTGGCGTAAAGATAGATTATAGACTGGAATAGCACATAGGCTACTTTTTAAACCGGGAAAAGATAAGATTATAAGATCCCTCGGAAACGCGGGTGAAACCGCGGGGAAACAGCTAGTTGCATATATTTGTAAAGATATTTTTATACCACAAGTGACAACCAGTCGATCGGGCCATCTGATGGTAAGTGAATACCGTCGCCTATAGACATGAGCAAAACCAGCGGGATTGCCTATATGTTCTACACTTAATTACAATGACTTCAAAAGCAACTGACTCTCAAGTGCATCTGCCGAAGCACACCAACAGGTGCTTGGTGACAGATGTTCAACTTGAGGGTGGTAGCCAGCCAGTCGAGTACTACAAACTACCCTACCACCGTTCCAAAAGCTCAAGCTTATTGTCATTCAAACCCACAACCATCGCCGCGGTATCCGACGTCTCTACCACTGAGTTATCATCGCCTAAAAGGTGTATCCATACTAAAGAGAACATGTAAGGAAAAGTAGATGATTATAAAATCAGACTCAAAACGCACAGACATTGTTTGTCATAATTTGTATCTAACGTGGTATACTTCTCTCTTTATTTTCCTATTTTCCCTCATAATCATGATATTCATGTAACTTCGTAGTATTTACATCTCTGTATGTATCCAAGCCAACGTCTGCCTGATGTTAATTTGTAATTCAACCCCCGCTAAATGTGCTTTGATCTAATTTGTACTAATAAACCTATTCGATGACTATTTTAAGGGCTGACATAATAATAGGTCTTTACCTATGAAATTGCCGTTCTGCAGTAGTGGCCATTTCAAATCAAAATATATTTTTTTGGCTAAGAATTCTGATTTCAAATTAATTTTATTTTAAAAACATGGTTTTTTTTTCCAAAAGTAGTCATTTGTTTATTGATTAGTGTTACATTTTCATCGCATTTCAATCTTTTTCGTTATCATGAAGACGTCCCGTCCAGCTGATTTCTTTAAGAGGGGCATCAATAAACTGCCACTGCGTTGGCAAAGATGCATTGATTGCATGTGTGATTTCTTCGATTAATACAAATAAAAAATACATGAAAAAAAATCGTTTAAATTTTTTCATACAAAACGGCAATTTCATAGGTAAAGACCTAATATTAATTCTATATTACATGTGACTGTGAGTAACTGCAATATATAATTTGAAGATTTAATGATTCATTATTAAACTTGAACGAGTTTGATCATTTTGTTAAATTTTCATTTAACTATGTAACACACTAGCTGTCCGCCGCGGTTTCAACCGCGTTCCCGTGGGATCTTATCTTTTCCCGCCTACAAATCTATCCCACGAAAAAAAAATAGCCTATGTGCTATTCCAGACTATCTATCTTTGTGCCAAATTTCATCTAGATTTATTCGTTCTGGCGTGATTGAGTAAGAAACATCCATTCATCCAACTTTTACATTTATAATATTAGTGGGTTTTTTAATGAAACGGCTGATATGAAATGATAACCATTAAAACAATCGCAATTTCGAGTCTGAAATAGAGGAAAAACCTTTTTGTGTTTATTGAGATGTTGTACGGCGTTCCATAGATGGCGTTTGAAATCTGTCACTATAATATTTTTGTTTATAAAAAATATTTTTCTCGCTAAACTAAAAATGTGTTATGATGACCGTTTTGACAAAGCTATCCTTCTACGTGCCAGAAAGAGACAACCATAGCGAGTTAAGAAGAGACACCCTCTTGTCAAAACGGTCAAATGCATAGTAAATACACACAAGGTCTAAAATGATTAGCTTTTTTTCTACCAAGGTAAATAAGCACACCGCCCGCCGCTACCGCTAAAAGGTTACCGTAATAAATAGCATGTTGCCGTATCTTTAGTATAAGCACTAGCTTAATAACACGTGAATTTAAACTTTGATCTTGTTACAGTTGGCCCAACACTCCAAGCTAAATATCCAGTGGTGATTTTCATCCATGGGGAATCGTTCGAGTGGAATTCAGGAAATGTGTACGATGGTGCAGTCCTAGCGAGTTACGCTGGTCTGGTAGTTATTACTATCAATTACAGATTAGGGATTTTGGGTGAGAACTTTTATATTTATCACCTTTATATTAATACGTGCAGAAACAATGCTGTACCCCTTTTGACGAGCTTTAGTGTTACCAATAAAAAAATGGAGTGGTGTCTTTTTTTTTCTAAAAATGTTATGGTCGAATTTTGACCAGTGGGTAAACCTAGTTTGTATAATTACATCAGTGCTGGGCGTTAGGATTTTGTCGTAAGGTAGGTAAATGATTTGATCATCCTTTTCATATTACACCAAAACTTGATAGTAGCACAATACGCTGTATTTATAAGGGCTCGGCGTAGCAGTAAATTTCAAGTAGCAATGAACGTGTACATCCTAATAAATTACTATTATATCTGTAAATAAATTAACAATACTTAACAAAGGAGGGAAACATAAAAAAAATGTAACAATGGACACTATAAAATTAACTCGCTATTTTAAGTACATTTATAAATGGAATAAAATAAAAGTTTAAAAAACATATTTTTAAAAACAAACATTTATTTAAATTATCTGAAAATAATACAACGATGGGTCGATTGAAAGGCTGGTGATGATTATACCGGTGGTAACTTACTTTGATTTGATATGTAGCCTAATTAATAGATAAATGGTAAAAACATCACAATATTTTGCAGATCCGTTTATTAGAAAGAGTCAGCTGAAAACTGTCCGTTTCGATCACAAATTTTCACTTGCTATTCTACTGGCATACCGCTCCCGCCTATCCATATTCATGAACCGTTGCATATTTTTGTTCTTCAATTTTCGGTAGTTACTTACTGGATATCTGGTATCCTTTGAGTCCCGCATTTTATCAACTGTACTATAACTGCAAAACGTCCATAGTTATTCGTTTTTAGGGTTCCGTACCCAAAGGGTTAAAACGGGACCCTATTACTAAGACTTCGCTGTCTGTCCGTCCGTCTGTCTGTTACCAGGCTGTATCTCAAGAAACGCGATAGTTAGACAGTTGAAATTTTCACAAATTATGTATTTCTGTTGCCGCTATAACAACAAATACTAAAAACAATATAAAATAAATATCCCATGCAACAAACGCTATTTTTATCATCATTATCTTTATCTTCACACATACCAACTTGATTGTCTAGTCTTTGTGTGTCTTTGTGTGTTGAATGTGTCGAAAATATCTTCCATGAGGTTTGTATTTGTCTGATTTACTGTACTGAAATCAGGAGCAAAAATAAAAACCTTGCAGCATTTTAATGTGTACTTTACCTTACCTGTACCTTATTTCATCTTATTGAAATCTTCATTTGTAATCTTAATATTTTTGAAAATAAGATTTGTAATATTACCTCGTTACTCAAACATAAATGTTACAAAATTGCGAGCCATTATTTCATCATCTACAGCATGAATTGTTACAAAAGTACCATCCGCCATTGTTCACTTCCAAGCTATAAACCTGATTACACCGCACAAATCCACTTACAACCGCTTCCAAGTCTACAGAAAGCTAAAAATATCTGAGAGCTTTGCCACACTGATGCACGTTTCAACAGAGAAACTGTTTCTCTTGATAGCGTTTTGTTACATATCCAATCTCTTTCCGAAGTCACTAAATCAATTTTTCAATAGAACTAAAATTTGTTAAATAATGCACTCGATAATTCTTAAAATAAAATGGGACTAAGCAAATAAAGCTAAAAGTCCTGATAATGCCTTTGCCGTGCCAAGAACAATTGACAAAATGCTACAGAGAGATCCAAAAGAAATTCAATCAGAATGTTTCACTGTAAGAGACGTTGGTGCTAAAGATTTTAAGAAGCCGTTAAGTAGTTTTGTTTTCATACATACTATATAATTATATGACATTCTAGTTCCAACGCTATACATCACTTTCCACTCTGCTTAATTAAACATTTCTCATGAAAGTTCAGTGGGAAATTATTATCAAATATTAAACTTTATGGCCAAATTGTAAGGTTCACTTTGCGAGACGCAGATTTAAAGTTTTGATGAATTTATTTTCAACGAATCATACGCTGATGCTATGCGTGATGAAGGCATATGTCATTCTGTAAAATGGATGTCTAGTTGACCTGATTTCCGTGTGAAATATGTAAATTTCCTCAAATATATTTCCGACATTACGGCATATGAAATGTTTTTCATGTTTTTTTAACATGACAGACATGGTAATGGCGTGTTATATTATTATATTTATATGTATCATTGTATAGTGCTTACAAGTTAATATTTTTACGTCAGTAATTACTAACCTATTATAGCACTTGTTCAATTTTACTGCAAGACTTAAAGGTCACGAAATAAAATCATGTTTTCAAAAGATAACAGAATTTGAAAAAAATATACACTAGAATCTGACATAAAATTTCCAAGCTTATCACTATTTTATCCGGATTATCATTATCAACATATATTTTCATATGTTATGTCCCTCAGGGTTCCTGAATGCTAACCCAATACCACATCTAAAAGCCCGAGTGGCAAATTATGGGCTAATGGATCAGATAGCTGCTCTTCATTGGGTCCAACAAAACATCGCTCTATTTGGTGGGGATGCTGGTAATGTGACGATGCTGGGACATGGGTCTGGTGCTGCCTGCATTAACTTTTTAATGATTTCTCCTACTGTAATGCCAGGTGAGTGTTTATAACAATATTTTCTTATCAGAAACATAATTTTTTTTAACTATGATACTATCTGGGGAAGCAAAATTTTAGTATTCGATATCATTATATTAATACGTAAAAACGGTCGGACTGAATGAATGAATAATTAATACGTGAACAAAAAACTATGTAACCCTTTGTCTCCTCTGTTTGACGATCGATTTTCTTTTTTTATTTAGTAGCTATTGATGAGGTAGCTTTATTGTTATCATTAAATAAATGATTTTTTTTGTTTTATATGATCGAATTTAGCGATATCAGCAGGCAAACACTATTATTATATGGGTATTATTAGTGAAGCTAAATTTCAGAGTCAGAGTTTACTTAATTTTACCAACCTCTCTTATAGTTATTCCGTATTTCTAAGCTTGTTTTAGAACAAGCTTTGGCAAATCATTATTAACTTTAATTTCTCGTAAAATTTTCACCATAATTATGTATTGAATTTTAACATAAATTCACCGATACCCAAATTAAAATCACCATACACTTTACCATTAAAACTTCGATGAAAAATTTGACTCCGATTCTTAAAAGCAAAGCTCCGATAATCCAAATTATCGAACACTTTTCACATCGCGCACAACGCTTTAAAACGTTCGTGAATCTAACGTAATTAACGGGTTCACTTTGGCTTATTCAGACCTGCTAAATCAAACAGCATGTGTTTTGCTGTTCACTTTTACAATTAGGTACCTAGATAGCTCTCTGAAACATTTAGTAGATCTTTTTAAAGCAATTTGATCTTTTACGTTTAGTTTCCTAATTTAAGGTTGCTAGAAATCTCATCATCTTTACGTATACCATTTTGCTTTTCATTTCAGTAAGCATTTTATTCAGATTTTCTGAACCAGGAATTTACACTTTACTTTTTTTCAGGTCTCTTTCATCGTGCAATCCTTCTATCAGGCTCAGCGTTGAGCTCATGGGCTTTAGTAGAAGACCCGGTAAGCTTTTCCGTCCAATTAGCCAAATCATCAAACTGCACACTCCCTGAAGACATCGTCAAGGACCACGAACTAATCGTTGATTGCTTAAGAGAAGTACCACTTGAAGAATTAATGTCAGCAGAAATAAGTACACCAAGTTATTTAACCGCATTTGGACCATCTGTTGACGGAGTAGTCGTCAAAACTGATTATGCCAAAGAATTGCTGACATTTTTCATTCCGAATGACCTTCAAGGCTTCACAAGTGTGTCTGGTGTAAATAACTTCAGTGCGGATAAAAGAAGTGGCGATAGGACTTTTGGGATAAGGGGTGGTCAAAATAAATACGATCTATTATTCGGCGTAGTGACTAGCGAAGCTCTCTGGAAATTTTCGGCCCAAGACATACAAAATGGTTTCGAGGGCGAAAGAAGGGACAAAATAATAAGGTGAGTTCTATATTTATTCAGCAAATTGGTGTTTGAGCGCTGGGGGAGGTTATATCGTCAGAGGTGACAACTTCACACGATTGGGTTGTAATGTAAGGTGGAACGATATGAGATGATATTGGGTTGAAATCGAACGCAATATTGCGTGGGTAGTTTTTGATCGCAAAAATTGAATTCATGTTTGTTTTGAATTAATTTTGGTTTTTGTTCCGCAAATTTTTATGCAATATAAACAAGTCGTAGTTCACTTAATTTGCAAACCATAATTTTTTAAATCAGTTTAAAAAAAAATTCACATACAAACACTAATTACGACCATATTTATAATGAGGATAGCCTTAAAAACCTGTTTAATTACGCAAAAACGTGGGTTACAGAAGTCACGATGTTATAAAAAAGAATAGCCCTTAACCCGACATGGGTGAAATCTAGCTCCGCTGTGTATTGAGGTTTCAAGAATAATTTTATAAGGACGAAGTTTTTCATTCAAAGTTTATTTTAGAAAATATATTAAAGCAGCTAATTTTAAAATTACTTTATTTGTTTCAGGACCTATGTCAGGAACGCATACACATATCATTTGAGCGAAATCTTCTTTACAATTGTCAATGAATACACTGATTGGGAGCGAACTGTACAAGTAAGACAAAAAGTATCACTGTATAATAAACTTTTCTATATTGCAAAAAAAAAATACAAAATAGCTTAGATTTTTTTCATTCGATATTGCGCATTTCCTTATTATAAAATAAACGAACTCCGGGTGAAATTACTTGACCTATTTCTAACATGGCACCAAGTTTTAGACAACATACGGTCATGATGACTTGGCAGCTTGGCACTTGGCATTTGGGAGCTTGGCAAATGCCGTCGGTGCCAAATTTCTATTGTTTTGAAGCTGAAGTCGGTAGAGCCTGCAAATATTTTATGGGATAAGTTTTAAACGATATATAACTTGAAGACGCTAGGAATGTTCCATCTAATAACGTGTAAAGGCTGCATATTTAGACAATGACCTAGAGATGTCCCTGTAAGCAGAATTTTATTTGTTTTATTAAATGATCAGAAGAGCAATGTTATGATAAAAGTTATGGGTGCAAATCTATGAAATTGAGAAGCAAATTTTATAAAGAGAATCATTATATTTTCATTCGGTAATTTAATTCTTGCTGCATAACTAGCAGTTATAATTAACGTATAGTATTTTATTTACATTATAATGTAAGGATATTTCCAATGAAACCTCTATAATAACTTTTTGGGCGAATATGATTAACAACTCGCTGAGTTGGAATTGATTATCACGTATTTCTGAAGATTCGTGGAAATTTGATATGCCAAAATCAAACAATGTCTCAATTCCACTTTTGTTTTACACGTCCAGATAGGGCAATTGGTTCATAGCTTGCAATTGCTGGAATAGACTATTTTGCAATAAGTCATCCAAAGAAATGATTTTACCACCAACAAATCCTAACACCAGTTCAATGAAAGAGTTAAGTTTTTAAGACACCACAATCTCTATTTCTGAAAAGTTGTTAGATATAACGGTAGTCGGGGATTACTTAATTCCAAATATTATTTCAGGATTAACTCAGTGACTCGTTTTCTACCCGTTTTTGGTATCACAAAGGCAAAAGTTAAATACAAAGCACAACCAAACAAAACAAAGCTTTTGTGCCTGAAATTTGGGAGCTGATTACGTCACGCTCCAGTTATAATTTTCAGTTATTACCCCTAAAATTGGCTTCGACACGATGACGTCAGTGTTTGGAAATTTGCGGCACAATGGACTTTTTAAATATTGATTTTCGAAAATTATTTATCCTTAACTATTATCAATAGCACTCGATTCCTATTTTGCTATAATGATAGGTTGGCTAAAACACGTTCAAAATCCAATTTGAGATCGTTATTTTTTAAGCTTCTAACTTTGATATTATATTTCTAACGCCAAAAATGCAATCTAACGTGTTTAAAGTCTAACATAAACGAAATAATAATTAATTAATATCTGTAATTTTTCCACCTCATCAGCATCCAATAAACACAAGAGACGCAGCAGTACTGGCAATATCTGATGCTCAATACGTAGCTCCGCTGGTTCAAACAGGCGATTTCCTCAGTGTAGCTAAGAGCTCACTTGGCACTGGACCTAATACCTTCTTCTATGTATTCGACTATCAAACTAAGGATGGCGATTACCCTCAGGTGAGTTAAGATAATGATTTAAAAAGTAAAACTTAGCAGAATATTGAGGCTTATAAAGGCATAGTTCAAGACTTACAGTTAATTCGAATTCGAGATAGTCCCAAAAATTGATAATAAATGTAACCTAGCTGTGTTTCATTACGGTTTATTTCAGTTCAAAGCTGATTTCCGAACCGGTGGTTATTTCTGTAACTCGACCTTCATAAGTCCTAAGACTTAAACTGAATAAGTGGTTCTGATTTTGACTTTGATTGAGAGAATTCACAAAACTTACGTTCGAGAATCTCAAATTAATTTTAACAGATAAATTGATTGAAGCTATTTCCAAGCCAGTGGTCACATCAGTTTTTAAATGTTTACAAAATACTTTGACTTTGAAAGTAGATTAAGTGAGCCAGCGACCATGATATTTATTGAAGTGTAAAAACATCTGACAGAATATAAATAATAGGTACAATTGTTACTGGCTTCAGAATTTCTGTTACGTTTCCATAACATCTACAATATGATTTTAGACACGTAGACATAGCTTTATTTGACATCATAAAACAAAACAACAGATAAAAACAATATCATGGAAGCAGAAATACAAAAAAAAACTTAGAAAGTTAAAAGAAAAATAAAATAAAATGAGAACAACAAACAAAAGCTCACAGAAAATATTAATAATACAGTAATAATAATAATTCCATTGCCCCTAAAGGAATGTAATTAAGGAAATATGTATTAATTACTGTTTAAATAATGTACGTAATTTAGGCGTTGTGCGCCAAAGATTTACATATTAGAAAATCAAGTATTCGTAGAAAGCTTCACAATTACTTCGTTATAATATTATAATTAAAATTATAATGTTTCAACAAAACACCCTATTCATAAAACCTGTTAATAAAACTACATTGTTGTTTCAGCGGATGGGTTCAGTGCATGGTGAAGAACTTCCTTATTTATTTGGAGCACCATTAGTCGAAGGCTTTGGTCATTTCCCCAAAAACTACACAAAGTCCGAAGTGGCTTTATCAGAGGCGTTTATACTGTATGTGGCCAATTTTGTTCGAACTGGGTAAGTTGGATGTAATATGTATCGCGCACAAAAGACAATGATTTCATTGGTCCACTAATACCATCTTTTGGAAAACTAGGAGCATTTTAAATGTGTTTGAGTTTTTTTTATATCAATGATACAAAGACGTCTTTTTAATCAATGCTAACCGACGTATATTTTGAGTAAGAGAGTCGAATGGTTCATTATGGAGATCTAAAAGATAATTTAAAAGGATATTCACAATTTTATAACAATAAGGTGAGGTTGTATTGTCAAAATGATGAAGACATATTTTTATTCGCCTCGTTAGTAAGGTTGTATAGCGGCCCCACATCCCTACGTTACAAACGACTCATTAAATCTGTATGAGCCTGTCCTTTAACCCAAATATTTTTGTCTGGCACACAAAAACTCGTTAATCAAAGCAATAAAACAAAATAAAGTGTATCATTATTTTCGCATTTCGGTGAATACGCAAAATAAAAATTGAGCTGCGGAGTCTATGCAAGCGGTGGAGGATTACTTTTTGTGACTGAAACATTATTTATGAATTAAGCAATGATAGATCGTTTAGTGCCAAACTCTGTTTAAAAAAACTTGAGAGGTGTCAAGGGACACCCGGATAGAACGAAGTTATATAAGTTATATAAGTCGAGAGTATATATATATTAAAAAAAATCTATTTATATATATATATATATATATATATATATATATATATATAAATAGAAATGAAAATATCTGGCTTGCTTTCTATAAGAGAGAGAGAGAGAGAGAGACAGACAGAGAAACATGCGCACGCCGCACAGCGGTCGGTGACTTTTGTCACCGACACAAAAAATCACCGACATTAAAGTGTCAGTGATTTTCGTAAGATTTTTTTCCGTCTAGCCCCCTTTCACAACGCGCGAAAAATCTAATATACTCGTAACAACACGATAAACTTTTACATAAATAATATAAATGTGAAAGTTTGATAAGATATGAATAGGCTTAATAATAATATCATTAATGAGGCCGTACGATTACTACAGTAAAAATTCTCAAAAAAAAATACAATTTTGACAATAGCAATTATTAGCAATAGTTTTTGAATGATAGCTGATATTTTGGTACTTCTACGTTATTACATAAAATTGGTGTCACTCTTTATCAGCTTATGTTAAGACGGCAGCTTTACTAGGCCCGCTAAAGGCCGACATCCCGTCTGGCCTTGTTTGGTAACTGAGTACAATTGAAAATTATTGTACCCGCCCAAAAGTTTGTTTTTGCGAGTTTCATTCGCTTGGTTTTTCGTAGAACAAAATTACATTTATTAACATGGCGGATGCTGGAACGAGTTTCTGAAAATAAACTCAATTTCATTCAAATGTGAAAAGATTAAGACAAAAAAGGTTAAAGTTAAATTTGAAACGGATTTCAATCAAATTTTATTTTAATGAAAGTGTTCTAAAGCATAATACGGATAATATGAATGCTCTGTAAATAAATTAATAACAAATAACACCAATCAACCTATAAAGAATCCCATTTCCTTATTAAGTTGCCAATACCACCTAATAATAGAGCACAGACAGTCAATGGGAAAGATATTTATATTGATTTACTTTGATTAGGAATCCGAATGAGGCCCAGCGTCAGGAATCTGTCTTGCCAATATCGAGGGAACGCAATAAATTCAAAAGCATTCTATGGGATGAATACGATACTTTGTATCAAAAATATTTGGAGATAGGTAAGTTCCTAGATATAACATTTCATCTTTTTATTATGTAACTTATCATTATTCATTTCATCTTTTTATTATGTAACTTATCATCAACAAAGTTATAACTTCAAACATTTAATGGAAATGTTACACCAAATGAACATAACGTTATTTTGTAATCTACAAAAAAGTAATCTCGCCAACCTCACCCCTGCCATATCAATTTTAAAGTTAATTACGTCAACCTTTCTCCCAACACAGCCCGAGCAATTTGGTCACCGCAACATTCCTTAAACCCTTTCACAATCAAAAATTCTATTGCAGGCATGAAGCCACGCATGAAAAACCATTACCGGGCACATCAGCTCTCCGTGTGGCTGCGGTTGATCCCGGAAATCCACAGGGCAGGGATGAAAGACGTTGTCGCGAAACATAACCTTTTCAGAAACCACAACGATCCGGAACTGTACGACGGGTTAGTCAGGCCCGATCCTCTCACTAGGGCGAACTACTTCGATCCGACGCTTGAACTTTACCGCAAGCCAATCTACAACGTCACCCTCGATGTACCTTCAACGACATTGGACCCTTACGTTACTACATGCATCAGTGTCATGTCTGCTAGACCAGGGTCGGCGGTCACTCAGAGCCATGCTCCAAATAATACTAACTCTCAAGAAATGTCTAACCTAGCTGTAGCTGGCTATACAGCCTATTCTACAGCATTGAGTGTCACTATTGCTATTGGATGCTCTTTACTCATTCTTAACGTATTAATATTTGCTGGAGTATATTATCAGAGAGATAAAACACGATTGCAAGTTAAAGCATTGCAACAACAACAAAAAAGAAACCACAATTCAACATTCGATAGTGTCTCCTCGAAACATCCCCATTATTTTGTCGGACACTCTCAAAGCTCCAGCACAATAGTCGATATAGATCATCAGGACAAAAACGCTATTATTGCGATGACAAATCGTGTGCCACATTTCACGACGGCGAATTGTCCGAATGTGTGTCACACGGGGATACAAATGTCGAATTTATCGCAAAAAGCTAGCCCACCAACGAATAGGGGACAGTGTACGACGCTGCCTAGAAAAGTGGGGTTCAGTAATTATCAGCAGCAAAACCAAATTTGCAATGCGTCGAATTGTATGACGTTGCCAAAGAACGCAACTTTTATGAGCAGTGCTAGTAATTTGCCAGACGTGCAGGCTCAAACTGGACAATCTCAAGTTCCCGGGAATGGAACGGCGTTGTCGACATCATCGCCCCCTTCTCAACATTTCTCACAAAAATCTCGAGTCCCTCAAGCGGCGATGTCAGAAATGAACGTATGAGACATGGAGGATATTTACAATTATGTGTAAAGTGGTGATAATGTGCTAAGTGACGTGATATAACACTTTGAATCACTGGACAAATCATGGTTGTAAATATCAAACGAACTGTAAATGTAAATAAAATAATATTACAATTACTGTTACATTTAAAATACAGGTAAAATTTTAAGATTATAGATGTAATATAATATTATAATTAATTTCTTGGTTTTTGGACAGCTGACTTAAAGTTGAGAATTGTCTTATTCGATAGTCAATTAATTCAGCTCTTCGCAAACTGCTGTAACAAAATGGTGTAAAAGTATTTTTGTTCATCATGTAAATAATATTCTTAAAATCGTAATAATTACTATCGTGGCCATTTTAAATGGGGGATGGAATAAAAATTTAAATGGTTTTTGAATAAACTTCAGGTAAAAAAAGGATCTGTCGTTTATTTTAAGTCTGTTTTCAAATTTAAATTGTCAAATTTGACATTTGTCTTAAAGAACAGCCAACGGCGTTGAAAAATTTACTTTACAAACTGAACTATCTCCATAATGTTGTTTTACTAGTATTGTCATTGAATGACATAAATTATTGTAAATAAATTAGAATCTTAAAGACTGTATACTTATAATAGGAAATTACTATTCATTGGTGAGTTATGTGACACAGAAGTTTGTTTTTTCAAAAATCTACAGGGGGATTGAGTTTTGATATCAATTAATCGAAAATATATATCCAGTTAAAATATATGAAAACAATTTAAACATTCCATAACAAAAACATGAATGCTGTGTATTGGATGTTGATGATTTTTACCATTATTTTGACAGCAAATAAAACTGGCTTAATAAACCAATGATATACAAAGTAACCATCGCTCTTTCTAAAACTAACTTAAATAAAAAAAACACAAATGAAATTACATGTAAAAACTAAAATGTGAATAAGCAGCATTTTGGCCAAAACCAAGGGTGATTGAGATAGGTATACAACTAAAATATGATGCTTATCATTGGTGGCACAAAACTACATGAAAATCTGATAAACATTTTTTTTCGATCTTAGCTTAAACAAACTTAATCTGATAGCTGTGTGTGTATGCTGAACAAAAATTCCAATATTCAAGGTTGTATATTTATTTATATGCTTTTTTCCACGGATCACGGGAAAGTAGACGTGCGTGTTTTTTTATAACGTTTTAATATCAACACGTAACCTTTTTATGACTCTAACGCCCCGACTGTAACTTAGTTATTGATTCTTTACTGGAGCACATGAAACTTTAACATCTGTGTCACATGCTGAACATTTTTTTGGTTTTCGTGATTGCGTTTTGTTCATTTTTATTATCATAATAACGGAAAATCCGAAGTGTTTCTCCTTTATTGTATTTTTTACGATATAATAAAACGTTTTTTCATCAAATATTTGTATGTTTTATGTAAAAATTCTAATGTCGATAATATTATCTTTAATATGTTGGGAATTTATAAGATAACAAGTTATCTAACCGTTACTACGAAATCTTATGACAACTATCAAAATAAAAAATAAGACAGAATAAAATTCGTGAAATAATTATATACTTTTATTTGAACATCCCTAATTTCTTAAAGTACAATGAAACAAAATAAAAAATAACAGCTGGATAATCATAACAAGTCAATAAACTTTACTCACTTTCGATTAGTCCCCACTAATCAAATGTACTTACTTGTACTAGCTGTGCCCCACGGTTTCACCCGCGTTCCCGAGGGAGCTTATCTTTTCCCGGGAAAAATTTAAATTTTTTCTCTATATGTATTTCTAAATAATATTGTGATAGCATATTTTTACTAACAAACAAT
Organism: Ochropacha duplaris; assembly: GCA_951361185.1. Taxonomy (NCBI): domain Eukaryota; kingdom Metazoa; phylum Arthropoda; class Insecta; order Lepidoptera; family Drepanidae; genus Ochropacha; species Ochropacha duplaris. Next base: position 1,942,043 of record OX592693.1, read on the forward strand.
TATTGTTTTCAATTAAGAAACAAAGATAAGAAAGAAAGAAATAAAATTTTATTTGCCAACCATCAAACTCAATAATATAATGGTAAATTAAACATAAGGTGAAGACAAATATGGCCACAGCTCAGCATTATGCGGCAGCACAGATCTGTGCTACAGCGCTGGTATTCTGCTGAGGCCAGCTAGTGGCGCCACGGATATCTTGGCCAGATCAAATAAAATTAAAAAATTATACAAAATTAAAAACAATAAGACAATAAGTAGATACAAAGTTTGGTTATTTGAAATGAAAATTACAATAAAATCGAGTAAATTAGATACAATTTTCTTCACTTAGCGTAAAAAATAATTAAATATCCATTAAAATGTTGTGGTAACATAATATATTTGCCAACAAAGTCATTTTATTCAATAACACTTTCCTCCGTTTAGAATGGAGTGCCAACGTAACTATAAAGGTAAACTCTGGTAACCCTGGCATCCACTGAGTCATAAACACCCACTTACTTTTATTCTAATCTTGGTCCGTCACAAAAAAGTTTTTAAGTAGCCATTTTGTTTTTACACGTCACTTAAGCACTATACATTAGCTTCTAAAACGCTCACTAACTCTGAAAAAAATATAAAAGGACCAAAAAGGTCACTCCATGGAGACGTAGCTTTAAAGAGGATCGCCATTTCCTTTTGAAAGGCACTCCCAAGCTTTTTAGCTGAGGATCCTGAGCCAGTGTTTTCTCTATAAAGTGTAGCACCTTTGACAAAGTTATCTTTTACATCTTTTTCATGGTTCACGTTACGTTAAAGAAGAGTTTTTGTCCATATACCTATTCACTGAAAGATTTTTAAAAGAATAATGAGACACGTAAGTTCTGGAAAAAAGTTTGTGATATTCTATGTAGGTACTCTCAAAAACTATCCTATAAGTATCTAATTACATAGTATATTAGTGACTTGATCTAAAAATTAGTATTAAAAGTATTTTATCTAAAAAAATAATCGAGGCCTCGGGAGACCGGTGGGCGCCCAAAGAGGAAACGCTGCCAGCCTGCTAGGAACCTTGTTGATCGGCAGCAGCGGCAGCCTTGAGGATTTTTTTATATAAAGATTATAGGTATACCTATTTGATGTAAATAAATTGTTTTTTTTATTTATTTTTATATTAGATATTCATATCAATATCCATAAACAGCAGACATTTACAAGCAAGATATGCTCGTTATAGTAGATTATACCGGGTCTATTCGCGCACATAATAATCAAAATATAATTTATAAAAAAAAAAATATTTTTTTTTTATATATTCGATAGGCTTGTGTTTGACCACAATCTCACCATGGTAAGTGATGATGTGGCCGAAGATGGTAAACACACAAAGCCTAGATAGGAACTGGCTCTCAAGTGCAGCTGTCGGAACACACCGATAGGTGTTTGGCGACAGATTTTCAAAATAATATAATAAAAGTACTAAGATATACTAATTTCTAACACACCATGTATACAACGCCATTGCAGGATCAAAAGAAAAAATATCCATTTTAAAGCAAAATACATTATTCATGAGACCCAGACTCACTGAAAAGCAACCTCAGCATCAAAAGAGTAAACACGAAAAAAAAAAACAGAAATGACGTCTAATCAAATTATGAATTTTGCTAGATGGAAACTTTTGCATCTGCTGACCCAAATTATGAGGCCCTCCGGGAAACTGAAGGGTCCTCTACATTGCCACAGCACATGCAACCTCCGTTAGGGTTGGCCCAATCTAACTTTCTGACAAATATAACTTTTTTGTATTACATTCTGCGCTTTTTATCGAGTTTAAAGGTAAGCTGAAACTTTTTTGTTACAAAAAAACATGTTGAAATATATTGGTCACTGTTACTTTAGTACGGTCGGCATCAAAGTAAATAAACATATATTAATTTATAAAATACTGTTGTTTAAAACTCTTCCTGATTTAAAAAATTATAATATGTGGCTGGGGAAATTTTCAAGTTACGGGTATGTATGACGTGAATTAAAGACATTAAATATTATCTATTTAGCAGGTATGAATATTTGAAAATATGAATCCATTTGCGTATTTTAATTTAAATTACATGAATTAATGTTTATTTTTTTTTGCAAATTTAATAAATATATTTTTTAAATCTTATTCCATTTAATTTAAATAAATCTAAATAAAAAAGTCGTTGTCAGTAGGCAACGTGCCCAGAATACTGGCAGCATTGCCACGTTGGATGGCAATGCTGATTCGTTGAGCGAGGTATATGCCAGCATTCTGGTCACGAGATGCGTCGACCAGTCGTTTTGACATTTCTCGGAAAAGGTGGTGTGCACTCGGCCCCCACGGACCCAGAGTTTCAACCCCAAAAGGCTCAAACATGTATCAATCTATCTATATATCCATTTAAGATAGATAGATAGATTTTCCTTTAGTTCGTCGTACGTCATTTCATTCTAAATAATGATCCCTATCAGCATTTGAAGTTTTCTTCAAAACTTTGAGTATTTTTGGATTCGATCCACGCCTATTTGAAAAATCATAGTGCATAAGTTTTATTAATTTGAATCCATACAGCTGCTATATTGCTATCTGTACCCTAAAAATATGGAAGTCTCCTATACTGTGACTGCGTACCATATTTTCCTCTTTTTAAGCTAATCTTAAAGAACCTAAGGTTTTCCATAAAATAATTTCACCGAAAATTTTATGGTTTAAATGTTTTGGTTGGCGTGGTTGATGACAACACCATCTGTCCCGCCATAGCCCACAGGTACGAGCAAAAAACATAAAATAAGTAAGCTTGTTTGCCACCTAGTGGTATAAAAAAAAAAAAAAAAAATACAGCAAAAAAATATTATTATGGTTTCTTTACAAAAAGCAACCTTTGGTTATTTAAAATCTATATCAATTAAAACTCATTTATTCAATTTAGGCCCCGGTAAGGCAGTTATGAACGTTAAAATTGAATCTACCACCGGTTCGGAATACGCAGGAGACTCTCTTAATTTTATTCACATTTAAAAAAATACATTAAGACACATTTTACACTACACCAGGGGGATGAAGCTTCTACAACCATATATTCCTGTCTTCCATATAATGAGGCACCTAATAGTAAGCTTTGTTCTTTATCCTAAGTTTCCTATAACTACCTATACTTATAACGACGTGATAACATGACTCAATTTTTTTAATCCTTAAATTTTACCTTTAGTTTGTCGTCCTTATTAGTAAAATTCTCATAAACAGTTTTCCATTAAACAATTTTAATCAGTGGCAACCCTATGTAATCCAGAAGGGGTTACAAGAGTCATTTGAGCACTTAACGTGTGTCTAACATTCCTTCTCGTGAACTCGTTAAGGGAACACGTATGTTTTGTTCGGAATTGGAAAATTAAAGATAATTCTAGGTGCCTCTGTTTTTAAAGACCATAGAGGCCTCCTATTGTGAAAGAATTTTAAAAATCCGATTAGTTAATTCGGATATTACCTCCTTCATCCAGACATAGTTTTTTACAATATTATTATAGATTCGATTTATCACATAACTAGCATCCGGCTCGAGGTTTTATCTGCGTTTCCGATGGAATAAAGTCTACTAGTTTTCCGCCCCGCGATTTCGCCCGCGCTCCCGAGGGATCTTAACTTTTCTTGTGATTAAAGTATCCTATGTTTTATTCCAGGATATGAAATGTTTATTTATCCAAATAGGCGTTCACAGACGCTTATGAATTTTCAGACTCTATTGCACGGTTCGGAAGGTTGATTTTGCTGAGAAGAGCCGGCAATAAGCTCAACAATTACTCTTTACAAAACAAACTTTTTATTACATAGGATTATGTCCTGCAAGAGCGAGCGCCATACCCAAGAATTGTCGTCTTTAAAATATTCGTTAATATGGCAGTTCGCCTATGATCGCGTATGATCTCCTTGTATGCCAAGTTTTATCAAAATCCGTTCATCCGTTTTTGTGTGATTGAGCAACAAACATTCACATTTATAATACGAGTATTGGTAGGATGTTGGGCAGTGATAATGTAGGTAGGTTTCTTTCTATTCCTTTCTATTGAATTTTAAGAATCTGAATGGTTTATTTGAGTCCAAAATAAATGTATTTTTCATTCTTCTTTAGTTAAGTAGTTTCGAGATATTCCCCTTCAAACAAAAAACAAACCTTACCTTTTTATACTACTATATTTAATTATATTTAATCGGTCACTCCTGTTAAACATTTAACATAGTCAACTGATGTGGTGAAACTGCTGGTAAATCCTTCTACGTTCAGTTTTGAGGGATAATTCAGTGCTTAAGCTATTTATTTAGGACTTAAGTTAAATATTAGACAATTAACTCAAACAAGTGACTCTTTCAATGTGAATGTCCAGTTCATCATTTTAATATTTGGCTATTTTGTCAGGCTTCGAAGTTTCATCAAATATTAGCAGAGCTTTACCAAAAACTCCAGGGCTTTATTTCTTTATTATGCTGGTGTTTGACCACATACTATGGACCACAATTGTGGCCAAGCATACAAATAAACTAATTGTTTTTTTTTATGTCACAAGTGACAACGAGGCAGGCGGGTCACCTGATGGTAAGTGACTACCGTCGCCTATAAAATGAAAATTACAATGCCTTAAAGGCGACTGGCTCTCAAGTGCAATTGCTGGAACACGCCAACAGGTGCTTGGCGACAGATTCTCAACTTGAGGGTGGTAGCCAGCCAGTCGAGTACTACTAAGTACCCTACCACCGTGCTGTGGTTTTCTCACCATGTTTTTCTTCACCGAAAGTTCATGTAGGATTGAAACCCACGACCTTCACCACGGTATTCGACGCCACTACCAGCTATCATCGCCTTATGATGCCTTCCTCACGATATCTTCCTTAAGGTAATTCAAGGAATCGACTACTTCGAGTTCACTACCAACTGATGAATTATTGCTTTAAATACGAGTAGGTAGATATTGATTCAATTACCTTTTACCATACCTTTTACCTTACCTTTTTTATAAATGTTTGTAAAATTAAACCAAGATACTCTGCCAATCTCAAATCAGGTATAAAGTAAGAAATGGAGGCAGCAAATGTTTAAGACGCCATAAAATATGGGATGAATCGCCATTTTTATTTTACCAGCAGTGAATAAAACATTTTTATGTGCAATACTGGTTTCAATACCTGCATGCGTGAATGTAGTTTTTTTAAATTTTATTTTAACTGTAACGTTGTTTAACATTTGAAATTATGTAGATTTAAAATCAATTAGAAACCACTTTTTGTTGTGAGCTACCCTGACAGTTTCAGATGGATAGCTAATCGGGAAGTGCGTGAAATTTTAGTTGCAAGATTCTATCCAGAACGACAGACAGACAAGAAAATGACTAAATAAGAACGTAGTAAAATAAAAACGACAGATTTGATAGTAGCTTGAATTTGCGATTCCTGGAATTCTCATTTACTGTAGGCAGTTTTGGAATGACCGACTCTTTCACGAGTCCAGGATTTAATGTAGGCTCTCAACGATTCTCCTAGACGGTCGTTCAATTCCCATTCAGGACAAATATTTATAAGCACAAAATATTTGTATGAAAATTGAACACATGTTCGGAAATATCCAATACTTTTCTTACAGCAATGACACTAATAGCTTAAAACCTAATAATAAGCACAATTATAATGGATCTTCTAACTCAGCTCAGCTAAATTAGGCACTCTTTAAAATTACAACGAAGCACTGAAATAAATTCCAGAACTATCTCTGTAAAAGTGTTTTAAACAGAAATTATTTGATAAAAGGTACTTATATAAAGATTTTCATTTTGTAGACGACAATAATGAATTTAACAAAAAATTTAACTCCACAGACTTTTTAAACAACTTTTAATAATATAAATACATAAAACAGAGATACGAAACAAGTGATTATGATCATTTAATAAAGACTAGCTATGCCCCGCGGTTTCGCCCGCGTTCCCAAGTGATCTAATCCTATCCCAGCATATTCTATATTCTATGTTTTATTGCAGTATATGATCTACCTGTGGGCCAAGTTTCATCAGAATCCTTTAAGTAAATTTTGCATTTTTTTTTTATTCTGTATAAGCTTGTGTTTGACCACAATCTCACTATGGTAAGTGATGATGTGGCCGAAGGTGGTAAGCACACAAAGCCTAGATGGGAACTGGCTCCCAAGTGCAGCTGTCGGAACACACCGATAGGTGCTTGGCGACAGATTTTCAACTTGAGGGTGGTAGCCAGCCAGTTGGGTACTACAAAGTACCACCCTACCACCGTGCTATGGTTTCCTCACGATGTTTTCCTTCACCGAAAGCTCAAGCCCATTGTAGGATTCGAACCCACGACCTTCGTCGCGGTATTCGACGTCACTTACCACTGAGCTATCATCGCCTTAAGAGTAACAAACATCTTCAAATCCAACATTCACATTTATGAGAAGCAGATTATCTAATACTTGTGTAAGTGATACATCTAGCATCAATGGTTTCTATAAAATAAGTTTCGGTACCGATTCGGGTTTCAATAGACCGAAACCTCAATCGAACCGGAAACATCCGATCAGGCCATCCGCCATTAATTCGCTTGCATCCACGTTGAGTGAATAATCAAATTTCACTAGAGGGTTAAATTGTGATTAAGTTTGCTGACACAGCGGTATTGAAAGGATTGGCCTATTACGTCCTGATATATAAGGTTTTTTAAATAGTGTTATATATTATATTTTAAAAAGTAGTTTGAAAAATCTGTCCAGTAGTTTTAAAGCCTATTTAATGCATACAATCAAATCTTTTCTCTTTATAATAGTAGTATAGATAATATTAATGATATTTTTTGTCCACGCACACTAAAATTTTTCAAGGTTTTACATCGTATTGCGAAGTAATTTTTTTTTTTATTGAATGTCCTTTCTTCCCTAAAGCGTCTTTTGTCTTGAAACTCGCTTCGTACTATTTCGAACATACAAAAGGACATCGTTCAAAATGGCCCCAGAACCAACAAGCATGGGACTTGCACCATAATTGTTTATATATTTTATTATATTAGTTGCAAATATCTATATCCAACGGACAAGCTGCCTTCCAAAATGATATTTTAAAAGTATTGTGACTATTTGTGACGACTACGCCATCATCTTTACCATAAATCAACATTTTTTTTTTCTTTTTTAAAGGTTTTTGGCTTGGCATCTAGACCTTTAAGCCATTTCTTTATTTTAAATATTCTTCTGTTATGTTATAGTCACGTTATATTTTCACAATTATGGTGCAAGTCTCATGCTTGTTGGTTCTGGGGCGAATCATGTATGGACGCTGCACAATGTCCTTTAACTTTGTAGTGTTACGAGTTGTAATAATGTGTGAATTCCCTTGCCATCCTTGGCACCATCGGGATCCACCATTGCGAATTTGAATAAAGAATATGGACAATTTAATTTTAATTTTCCGTAAGTAGTCATAATTCTTGTCCGCGAGGTTTCTGTCACTTGCTGACAAATTTAATCTGGCTTTGAGATGTAATTCGATTAATTATTCGATTGTATTTTAATTTCGAACAAGAAAAGTAAAGATATTGAATTATTGCGTATTCCGAGTGAAACTAATTATAAAATTTTTTATCTTCTTTTTTTTACGACAATACTACAACTACCTAATTTAGAACATTTATTATATTTGACCACAATTTCTCCCGGGGAAAGTGATGACGTGGCTGCAGTGGTAACTCCTAAAGTCTAGGGCATTCCCTTCTAGAATGGACCAGGTTCACAAGTAGGTACCTAATAGGCTTACGTTAGGCCGCTGACTAGATTTTTTTAGCAGGCAGGTGGGTCATCTGATGGTAAGTGACTACCGTCGCCTATAGACAATACTAGGGGGATTGTGTTATTAACCTTTTTTACAATGCCTTGTTTAGGCAATTAATTATCTTTAGCGATTGAGCCCAAATTTTAACAATATTTCTGAAAATATAAGTAACTGGCTGTCCTCCGCGGTTTCACCCGCGTTCCCGGGGAATCTTATCGTTTCCCGGGATAAAAAGTATCCTATGTGCTATTCCAGACTATAATCTATCTCTGTACGAAAATTCATCCAGATCCCTTCAGCCGTTCTGGCGTGATTGAGTAACAAACATCCATCCATCCAAACTTTCACATTTATAATATTAGAGGGATTTTTAATATGTTATTTGTTTACATAAGATCTAAGTAAATTCACAGTAAAACCGAATCTTGTTTGCTATTTGGCTAATTGCTTTTCTTAGTTAATGTCACTTAACACTTGTTTACTGTTGGCAGTTACCCAAAGCTAACTTCTTCATTTAGTTTTTGAGAGATAACTTGGAATGACCCTATGTTATTCTTGCTAGCTTTGCTTTTAGGGTTCCGTTACCAAAGGGTAAAAACGGGACCCTATTATTAGTATTAGTAATTAGATTAGGACGTCTGTCTGTCATCAGTCTATCTCAAGTACCGCGATAGCTAGACAAATGAAATTTTCACAGATGATGTATTTTTGTTGCCGCTATAAAAACAAATACTAAAAAAATAATATTTAAGGGGCTCCTTTACAACAAACGTGATTTTTTTGCCATTTTTACGGAACCCTTCGTGCGCGAGTCCGACTTGCACTCGGCCGGTTTTTTTAAACTAAAAAGTGACCTTATATCTTGTAGAGGATGCTTGATTCTGCAGTAGTTCATGCCTATGGAATTGCTATGGTGGCAATAGTTCAGTTCCATGGGTGATAGTAGACAATCAAATGACGGTTCATTTGATTGTCATATGCTCATCAGACTTGTAATAAAGAATAATAATGTTCATTATAGTACGAAAAGAAAACTGCGTCGTAGCAACAGGTCTACCCTTGTGCTGCGACATTATGCTGAGTGGGATACCTTTTCAGCTCCTTAGAATAATAAGTCTTCTGTTGTTATTAAATCTCTTATGTAATTTCCTGTATTGAGCTGAATAAAAGTTTTTCTATTCTATTCTAGTTTTTCTAAAAGCATATTTTATTATATTCTGGATAAGCTTGTGTTTGACCACAATCTCACCATGGTAAGTGATGATGTGGCCGAAGGTGGTAAGCACAGCCTAAATGGGAACTGGCTCTCAAGTGCAGCTGTCGGAACACACCGATAGGTGCTTGACGACAGATTTTCAACTTGAGGGTGGTAGCCAGCCAGTCGGGTACCACAAAGTATCCTACCACCGTGCTGTAGTTTCCTCACGATGTTTTCCTTCACCGAAAGCTCAAGCTCATGGTAGGATTCAAACCCACGACCTTCGCCGCGGTATCCGACGTCACTACCACTGAGCATCTGTAGTTAATCAAGTACCTTATAACTTTTCTGTTCATATCACGTGTTATATGCCTTTACTAAAGTCGTCAGAATTTTATAGCCTCATCTTGACAAGAGGGTTTCTCTTCTTATCGCACTTTGTCCGTCTCTTTTTGGCACATGTATATAAATATTATGTGCTGTCACAGAGGTCTATTAAATTGTGACGCCTTTGAGGGTGATACTTACCTTTTAGTAGTTCAAGTTATTCGACAAACTTACGGGTATTACGCAAAGATCGGAATTCTTGTAGTTAAAGTTGAGAATATAAGGCGATTATCTATATATATAAAAGAAAGTCGTGTTAGTTACTCCACTTATAACTCAAGAACGGTTGAACTGATTTAGCTGAAAATTGTTTAGAGCCAGGAGAAGGACATAGGGTTAAAAAATACGAAAAATTCACAAAAAAAAAAACGAATAAAGAAGAAATTTTTGTCATACATTTTGTGTAGAATGACGTTTTGACATGTCTCGAGATCGGACTGACAGATGGTTTAGTTTCACAATAGGTGGCGCTGTAATCGGGTTCTAAGTTTAATTTTCAGGGCAGGACAACGTCTGCCGGGCCCACTAGTTTTTAATAAAAGGTGTAGCTGAAGTTTTTTGTTGTCTCAGCGCGAAGCACTTAGATTCGACGGGCCGATTAGCGTAGTTGGTTACGCTACATTCTATGGGTTCGATTCCCGCTCAGGACAGACATTTGTGTGCATGGAAATATCTAATCAATGTCTCAGAATATTTATTTTAATGTAAATAAATACTTTTTTCGTCCACCCAATATACAAAGTAGTTTTTGAATACTTACTTTAATACTAATACTAAAGCCATGTATTCACTGAGAAATAATTGTTTATAAACACTGTTTCTGAAACAAAATCTACGTGTTTCTGAAACATGTGAAACTTTTGCGGTAAACACTACGTGTTTTTAGCATGTTTCTGTGGTCCGCGATGGAATTGGAGAGCACATTAACAAATCAGTTTCGCAACAGCTGTATACAAGTGTGGACTGTGTTTCAGTTGTTTATAAACATGACGGTAGTGTGGGACGACAATAGCATTTTTAAATAGACAATCTTACATTAGTAATTTATTTACAACAAATGTACAAAATATACATGCAAATGTACAATTACAATACATAAAAAACATCTTCGAGGCTGCCGCTGCTGCCGATCGGCAAGGTTCCCAGAAGGCTGGCAGCGTTTCCTCTTTGGATGGCCAAGCTGATGCGTTGGCGGAAAAAGCTCCCCGCCCGCCGGTCACCCGAGGCCTCGATTAATTTTTTACATAAAATATTTGCGAAACGACGAGCTTCAGACCCCCACGATAAATAAATAAATAATTAATTTTTAAATTAATAGAGTTATTTCAAAACGATATCGATATCATGGAACACCTCCTCAGGCGAAATATTTGAAACAACTGAGATGTGGACGGCCAAGACCACGAAACATTGTATCTATAAACATCTACGTTTTGTTCCAGAAACTTTGCATCTGAAACATTTTCCTCAGTGAATACATGGCTTAAAATATGCAGTGTACACAACAGTTCCAAAAGTATATTCATCGACAATAATCGGTGCTCTAACACCAGCCTGCAGCGAACAAAAGTCGTTTTTCAATTCTTTTTGTACGAAGCACCCAAAATCGATCTCGCCACTCAAGTTAAGCGTGAAAAGCGCTTTATTTTTTTCCATTTTGTTTTTATTGTTTCCTTTAGTAACGGACTAATGGACGGACATATCTTTGTGTAAAGCCTTTTACAATGGTGCCGTTGTTTCAAGCTACATACAGCTAGTATTATTTAGCGTTTAGTTTTGTATTTTATGTTTACAAAATAATAAATGCCGAGCTTGTACTATGGAAACCAGATGATTGATATAATACATAGACTTCTTTTTTTTGTAAATAGATAATTACACCCAGACTACATGCAAACAAATGTGTGTTCTGGATGGGAATCGAACCCACGACCTGCGGCGTGATAGGTAGTGTCTTAACCAACCACGCCAACCGGCCCGTCTAATGACACCTAGATTTGGGCTAGCTAGTGAATTAATCTTTTCTCGAGAATTGTATTCGTTTCTACAAAAAGATTCCGTATGATGTAACTGGAATTTCTAATTTGAAATTCAAAAATATTACAGGTTGTCCGGTAAGCAGTACGACAAATTTAAGGGGGAGATAACTGGGCAGGTCCCCTACCAAATATATAAAAATGACTTCAGTAAAAGTGTCACCATTTTCGAGTAATTTTTTTTAAACAGTTTTGTATTTTTTGAGATACAAATAAACAAACATACAAATATCAAATCATTCCTTTAATATAATTCCTAATATATATCATAGAAAAAAAATATACGGACAAAGATACAAGATACATCAAAATATATTATTTCAAAATCAACTTTAAAAACTAATCAACTAAAACATAAATAAAATTACTTAGTTTTCGAACTAAGAACCGTCAAACGACCAATATGATATACGAGATTAATGATATAATATATCAATGATAATAAGTTAAAAGGTGTAGATAGGTTATAAACGCTCCTTAAGTGGGAGGCTAAATAGTGGCTAATTGCCAGCCTACATACTGTGTCACGTCACCGGCATCAACGGATGCACTTCACGCACCGAGTGCAATTAAAATTAAAACTTACACAAAACAACCAAAAATGGAATCGTACGTGTTATGAGATATCTATAATATAAAAATGAATCGCAAAATGTGTTGGTAAGCGCATAACTCAACAACGCCTGGACCAATTTGGCCAATTCTTTTTTTTAAATGTTTGTTGAAGTCCAAGGATGGTTTATACGGCGAGAAAAATTCGAATAATTGCCGGGAAAACCCTAAAAACAGCCCTTTTCTTTTTCCCATACAAACACCCAGCTGTCAAACATTTGACGTCAATCGAAAGACGCGAAATAGGGCAGAACAAGGTCTGCCGGGACAGCTAGTCTTAATGTATAATAGTATGGATATTGCATTATTATTTATTTATGTGTGCGTTTTTTTTTTCATATTAAATATTAAAAACTTAAGAGCCTGCTCGAAAGCCTCGTGGGCGTATCTGTGTAGCCGGTCGTCGCTCACAACTACAATAATATTATATGATTACATAGATTTATAACACAATATAAATAAGGTTTTTAATTTAGTTTAGAAGCAACATTCAATATACAACTACTATAGCTCACAACTACAATAATATTTAGCTATGTTTAGTTAACCTGTCTACACTATCTACTTTTTACTAATAATATCATTGTCCAAGATAAAGTTGATAAACTTCAGTTTCGGAGCACAGTCTTTTTTAATTGGATTCTATTCACAAAATACTTAAACAATAATTTAGAGATAAAAAAGCTATACAATTAAAAAAAGCGCATAAACCTAATTAAAAAGTTAATTAACTTTATAAAAAGGCCAGAGTTCATAAATACCAAACTCTTTAGGTATTGTGTTTAATTGATCCAATAATTAAGATTAAGGTCTCCGTGTTTGAAAAATGTTTTGAAGAAAAAAGTTTTTAGTTATATACTGGTTTGGTATTTTAATTAAAAAAAAAATTCTAAATCTAGTTGTCCCCGGCGGTTTCACTCGCGTTCCCAAACCTTTTAGGATTGAACTTTCAAAAATCCTTTATTGGTGGATAACTACTCCCTATGTGGAATTTACCTGCCAACGTTTGCAGCATTTATATTTATTTCTACGATTTTGTGATTAATCAGTGAATGGTATTTATTATTTTTTACGCTTTTATTATTGGATGAAGAAGAGAATTAAGTAACCAAAACTGTTCAAACTGAACTAATATATTTTTTTTTTATTTAATTGACTTGAATTTTTTTTACATAATTCTTTTTTTATTTTTCAAACTTAATTGACATGATTTTTTTAGACATTTAAAAGACAACATAGTGAATATTGATAAATAGACAATAAAAACTTGAGATGGACCCGGAAACCCGGATGGAACGAAGTTATATAAGTCGAGAGAGTATATATATATAAATAGAAACGAAAAAAAAAATATCTGGCTTGCTTTCTATAAGAGAGAGAGAGAGAGAGAGACAAACAGATAAACATGCGCACGCCGCACAGCTTTTAGTGTCATTTGGTCGGGTGACAGCAACTATCACCCGACCCTACCCGACCCGACCCGACAACTGACACTAAAAGTGTCGTGACAAATTTTCCGTCTAGCCCCCTTTCACATTCACAACGCGCGATAAGGAACTTCGTTCCAAAACTTCGTTCCAATAATTAATAAAAAATTATCCTAGCTGACCTTTTAGCCGGACCTTCTTAGTTGAAAATTGAAGTTCTGACCTTCATAAGTGCCTTCCAAAGGCTGATTTAATGCTCCAAACTTCCAAAACATTCATAATTATGTTACTTTCCAATTCCAATTTGTGTTTTATGGCTCCATCGTATCATCGATGACTCTGCCAATGTCAAGGTGGTGTTACTTTATAATATTTATGCAATCTGCTTAAAAAATAAGGTTGATAAAGAAGCAAACTTACCTGATTGTGAATGTCACTGCCACCTGCGGACATTGCCGATGCGTTGACGACCTTGAAATCAGGCCATTGGAAAAAATAAGACTTCTTTAAATAATGTTCAGTTAAATTGTTTTTAAAAGAAGAACTGCCTTTAGGAAATCAAAATGAATCCCAAACTTTCTTGTCTGTTTTCGAAGGCTTTCGATAAATAGGGATGAAGTTGGGCAAAAAGTTAAACAAAGATATTTCCAAAGATTTATAATAAGATAAACTGACTGTAACCACAAAATGATCATAAAGTAAATCAAAATTGATTGCTTATTGGAAATAAGTGACTGTTATAACCAAATTTCGATTTAAATTTAATAAAAATAAAGAGGAAAGTTTTTTATATATTATATATGTTGTACATTTGTTTGTATATTTTGTACATTTGTTGTAAATAAAATTATAATCTTTACCTATCAAAAAAAAAATAGACAAACTATTCAATTACTTAATTTAGTTTAGGTCATGTTATTAACACATTAATTATTATTAGTTAAATATTTTCACCCAAAATTTCTAAACATTTCGATTCAGATCGAATAACAGCATTTTTTTTATATTTGATTCATTTAAAAAGAGAAAACGTGAAGTCTTAAAGTATTTTTCATTGAAAACAACATCAAAAAGCTGGTCACAAACAGAATAATTTGACTATTAACAGAAGTCAATCCGTTCAATCGTTATGGAGCACAGACGTTCGCATTTATGATAATAATACTCTGGGACACTCTTCACTCACGGCCACCTGATCCCAAACTAAGCATAGCTTGCATCGTTACTAGGATAGCATTGTAAATTCCATCACATCAAATCCTAAGCCTAAAAAAAAAAAATACGTTATACGTCAAACGTAATGTGTAACGTGTAACGTATATATTTTTTTTTTTATTTATATCAAAAATATACGTTACACGTTACACATTACGTTTGACCCGAATAATACTGGATGTATGCCAAAAAAGAAATTCCCGGGGCTATTTGCAATCATAACGAATTTTAGGCCAATATATTGTACACATCACAACAGAGAAGATATTATAACTGTATAAACTGTATGTTTAAGGCGATGATAGCTCAGTGGTAAGTGACGTCGGATACCGCGGCGAAGGTCGTGGGTTCGAATCCTTACAATGAGCTTGAGCTTTCGGTGAAGGAAAACATCGTGAGGAAACTACAGCACGGTGGTAGGGTACTTTGTAGTACTCGACTGGCTGGCTACCACCCTCAAGTTGAAAATTTGTCGCCAAGCACCTGTTGGTGTGTTCCGGCAATTGCACTTGAGAGCCAGTTCGCCTTAATAAGGTGTACAACACATTAGCAATCCCCTGGTATTGCCAATGTCTATAGGCGACGGTTGTCACTTACCATCAGGTGACCCGCCTGCCTCGTTGTCACTTGTGACATAAAAAAAAGTATAGAAGACTAGCTGTCCTCTGCGGTTTCACCCGCGTTCCCGTGGGATCTTTTCATTTTTCGGGTTAATATAGCCTATGACACTCATAAATAACGTGGCTCTCTATTGGTAAAAGAATTTTCAAAATTGGTTCAGTAGATCCAGATATTACCCCCTACAATATCTCAAACTTTACACCCTTATTATTCCTCATCGCCTTATTAGTTTAGTAAGCAAACAACAGCATCAGCACCAATAAAACTAAACAGCTCTAAATAATAATTACAAATTTAAATCATGAAAATGTATAAATCCAATCTCATCCAACAATTCCAAGGAGACTTGAGAGGTTACACGAGTAAGATTGAGTAATAAGTATTTGTACGTCACACACAAATAATTACGGCTACAGCTCGATCCCAGACACAATGGATCTCTCATTATATAGGAGACATCGTCAAACAAAGATCACCAGCGAACCGAGAACTCAACCTTTATATAGGGTGCTTCGTATTAATTTAAGGAGAATGTCTGGAGATAAATTTAATTTGACACTAACGACTAGAATATACTGTGGTACATTTTCAGACTTGGTCATCTTAATTGCTGGTTACAAGATTTATCTTCCCTGAGACCGTATATTTATTGTTGATTATCATACATTGGATGGAGTATAATTAAAAATCCAGCCATGATTACGCTGGGTTATATTGATGGAATGCTATAACTAAGGCTTCTAGAGTTTCGAATTCATTACTCGAATTGCGATTCCTAGAATGCTATTTATTTATACGTAGTTTTGGGACGACCATTTTGAGTTTTTTTCCCTTTGTTACTTTGGATAAGTTTGTATTTGACCGCAATCTCACCATGGTAAGTAATAATGTGGCCGTTGATGGTAAGCACACAAAGTCTAGTAGTAAACTGGCTCTCAAAATGCAGCTGTCAGAACACCCCGATAGGTTCTTGGTTACAGACTATCAACATGAGAGTAGTAGCCAGCGATGCTTTCTTTCACCGAAAACTCAAGCTCATTGTAGGATTCGAATCTACGACCTTCGCCGCACTATCTGACGTCACTACCACTGAGCTATCAACGCCTTAACCAGTGCAAAAGGTCGTTAACACTTTGAAAATCCCCTTAGTCATGTCTGTCAGTGACTCGCTTGCATGACAGATGGCTGACAAAATACATCCAAACATAACCAATTCCACCCTGTAGTTAGAACAGCTTCTAACATTATGATAATGCGGAACTTTGAAAGGATTCGCGCTTTTAGTTTCGTCCAACTTCGTTTTGTCCCCCTTTGTTAAAACTTCACAACTGTGGGCTGAGAGTTGACGTAACTTCGTCTGAATGTATCACTGAATGTTGGATCATTTGGTATGTAATAGATTAATATGCTATTTGTCCCTGTTGAATAGCGAAAACAACCTGTCAAACATCTCTAAAATGGCGCAATTTTGACCTGTCAAACGAACACGCGCGCCTACTTTGAAATTTTCCCAAGCCGCTCATCCGTTTAAAAAACAATAAAAATACAAAAAAAATACCTCTAGAATCATAGATAAATTGCCTACGGAAACAATCCTACCAACTGTAACATTCTAATAAGACCGGAATTGAGAGCTTTCATTGCATAGGGTTTTTGAAGCGTCCTTTGGTTACAATGTTTGCACGGTGTTACTTTGTATGTAGTACCCGACTGGGTGGCTACCACCCTCAAGTTGAAAATCTGTCGCCAAGCACCTTTCGGTGTGTTCCAACAGCTGCACTTGAGAGCCAGTTCCCATCTAGGCTTTGTGTGCTTACCACCATCGGCCACATTGTCACTTACCATGGTGAGATTGTGGTTAAACACAAGCTTGTCCAGAATTAAAAAACCAGTTCAACGAGTAAAAGTCCAGAATCAACGAGAGTTTACCAATATTTGATTTGTGTTTTGCACCTAATTTTGTATACTCGTCATTAATATTGTAAAGCCTCAGTGTGGATATATATTTATAGACGAGACTGTACCATGCTCAAAACAAGATCAGTATTTTTTTTTTTTTTTATGATCCCAAACTAAGTAGAACTTGTAATATGGAAACCAGATGACTGATATACTACTTTTTTTTGTAAATACATACTTAAATAGATAAATACACCCAGACTCAAGACAAACAGACATGTTCATGCACACAAATGTCTGTCCTGGATGGGAATCGAACCCACGACCTGCGGCGTGATAGGCAGAGTGTTAATCAACCACGCCAACCGGCCCGTCTACACGTCATTACATGGTAGATGGCGAAGTGTATTTTAATAAGTAAACAGGCAATTTTAAAAAGAAATGAAGCTAAAATTCAAAAAATGCCTTGCACACTTTCTTGTCAGAGTCTTCTCATGCCAAGCACCTGTTGGTGTTCCGGCATTTGCAACTGAGAGCCAGTAAAAGGTCAACAAAACATCTACTATCCCCCTGGTATTGACGATGTCCATAGGCGACGGTATTCACTTACCATCAGGTGACCCACCTGCCTAGTTTTCACTTTTAGTATAAAAAAAATTAAAAGTTTTTTTCCAATAATGTTGCTATTTTTCTGATGTAGCAACTTTATCCTTTAGGTACTTGTACTAAATGACATTGCTTATTGCCAAATTTCATGGTTTTAAGTCAACGGGAAGTATAATTTAGATTCCCTTGACAGCGTCGAAATATACGTTTTTTGTGGCATAAACGGCTGTATCTTTTTTTACGTTAACTTAGAAGTTTGATTTTTTTACAGCTTCAAAGGATTGTAGACCTAAGTATATCGATTTAATTTTCAAAAATTTAGTTCCCAAGATAACCGTTACAAAGTGATCTCAATAAGGGTTCCGTATTTTCCTTTTTCGGTACGGAACCCTAAAACCACATAATTTGAGACCCTGTCACGATACATTGACAAACGAACCCTCATTAAACCGGGTCAAAATATTGAAAAGACCTCAAAATATTTACGTTCCCTCATAGTAAACAAACAAGACCCAATAAACAATCGGCCCATACATACAATTCAGAGCACATCCTAAACTGATTTCCTCGACTGAAGTAACGTTATACGAGTGATTTGCCTTCAGCTGTGTACCGGCAGCGTTCATTGAATATTCACCTTTGTGTCCTAGGTGATAAGTACTATGATGCAGCTAGGCGATATGTAAAGTGGCATTGCAGGTTCATTTGCATATGGTACGGAAGGGTTAAGATCACTTCGGCCTGTGTAGTACTTTGGGTCTTGGGGTTACCAGAATCTTGTGTTGTGTTCGTTATCACAGACTTGTTTTGTCCTTCAGTTTTACTGGCGTTTCCAAGGGATCTTTTCTTTTCGTAGGATGAAAAGTATCCTATATTCGAGGCTATCTACCTATAAAATATTGAAATGGTAAACTACAGTCTAATTTGTGTAGCTTCTCGAAAATAAGATATTATGAGAACGCAAAAATAACTGTACACGCACGGTGGTAGGGTACTATGTGGTACTCGACTGGCTGGCTACCACCCTCAAGTTGAAAATCTGTCGCCAAGCACCTGTTGGTGTGTTCCGGCAGTTGCGCTTGAGAGCCAGTTGCCCTTGCCCTTAAGGCATTGTAATATAGTGTACAACACGTTGGCAGTCCCCCTGGTATTGCTAATGTCTATAGGCGACGGTAGTCACTTACCATCAGGTGACCCGCCTGCCTCGTTGTCACTAGTGACATAAAAAAAAAAAAAAAAACTATCTTTCTTTTTTCATCCTAGAAAAACTTTAAAGACGTAGAGTGTATAAATTGTAATATCCCTCAACTATGGATGATTTATTCAACGCGCTACCGAGTCACGTTTCAAATGTAAATAGTTTCGTTTCGTTTGTGGTTAAGTTATGGATACGATTTTTGGTATTGGTATAGTGTATTATTAGATAAAGTGTCTTTTAAGGTTTTTTGATGTGTAACATTGTGTACGATTGTGTACCAGGAAGCCAGGTGGTAGGATGAGTTTTCAGATAGGGACGGAAATGTGTAATTTTATTTCCTCTATTGTAGTGCAGGTAAAGGGTTTTAGCCCTTACAGCCTCAAACTCAAAACTCATTTATTGAACAATGAGCGTGGTGTTACCCCGCACTTACTCTTGTAAGTTTTACTCACGTAAGTAGACTTACGTACGATAAATTTGGAATTTTAACCAAAATTGACAATTCTAGGCTAACCGGAAGTACCCTATGGGTTTTGTGTTGAAAACTCGAAATTTGGCAAAAAGCAAGGTCTTACAGCACAAATAAAGGAAAAATTCCAAAATATAAAAAAAAGTTGAAAGTTAAGGTAAGTTATACATACATAGTTACCACCAATTAAGATAGACCTCTGACTTGTATTGGCACTCATACAATTTGTAGGTCTAGCTTAATTGGCACCAACCTCAAATAAGGTAATCGAAAAAAAATTGAAAATAATCCTTAAGGCTCCATTACGGAACCCTCGGTGCGCGAGTCCGTATCGCACTTGACCGGTTTTTTTTTACCTATGTGACTACTGTATTTACTATTGTTTAGCTAATTTGGCACTATACTTAGAAACAGCCCAACTGCATGTAGTATTAAGCTACAAACGGATACAATATATTAAACAATATATGTTACAACTGAATGGTAAATAGTATTACAAATTACCCATCAGGATAACAAAACGGTGTTGTACCGTAACTGACGCTCGTTACGTCTGTAATTACATCGAATTTGTTGGGATTTTTAGGATTTTACTGGTTTTACTAAAAATCTCGTCATTTGTTGTTTCGATTTAATAAACACCCAAACAAACTCTACAATTTATATTCGAACGATTCTGTGAATTTTCTTCCATCAAATACAACATTTAAAAAAAAAATATTTTCCTTGTAATAATAATTTATGGAGCATCTCTTGCGTGAAATTTTGCTCTTTGAACTTCAAGTTTTTTTTTGTCAAGAACAATAGCTTTGCTGTTTATGTCGTTAATTGGTGTTGACTTGTTTATTATTATAACTAGCATTCGTTTTGCGATTTCACCTCAATTTTGAAGGCAACTAGTGTGATATTAAAAAAAAAAGGTAAATTCAGAACTGGAGAGGGTAACTAGAGTTCAACTGACCCATAGACATTTTTACTACCAGGGTGATTACTGATGTCCAATACTTTGAAGAGCTCTGCTTATGCCCTTTTTGGTGACCCCATGGTTGACGGTTAATCCTGTAAAGAGCTCTTCCATAAGAACGGTAGACAAACAGGAACGTCTTGTTACATCAGTTGAATGGATGACCAATTTAGCTTCCCACCAATACAAATATAAATATCTTACATATAAATAATGTACAAGCAAGATTAAGTCCCTTAAAACTAATCTAATCTTCTATAAAATTAAATCACTAAAAGTCCAAAGTCCAGATGTTAGGTAATTGTAGGTTTTAAGGCGATGATAGCTCAGTGGTAAGTGACGTCGGATACCGCGGCGAAGGTCGTGGGTTCGAATCCTACAATGAGCTTGAGCTTTCGGTGAAGGAAAACATCTGGCTGGCTACCACCCTCAAGTTGAAAATCTGTCGCCAAGCATCTATCAGTGTGTTCCGGCAGTTGCACTTGAGAGCCAGTTTCCATCTAGGCTTTATGTGCTTACCACCTTCGGCCACATCATCACTTACCATAGTGAGATTGTAGTCAAACACAAGCTTATCCAGAATAAAAAAAAAAAAAAGAGAGAAAACGAGGTATTTAAGGACCTCAATTAAACAGTCTGTTACTGCTTTTGTTTGAATGGTTGATTATACTATATCTAGCAATTAGTACGCAATTTCGTAGTGTTTTTATTATTGTTAATGAATAAAGTAGATACAAATCTAAATCTTATCTTGCTACTATTATAAATGGTTTTTTTTTTAATGTGAAGATGTTTGTTACTCTTTCACGCAAATTCTACCGAACGAATTTTGATGAAACTTGGCGTACAGGCTATCCCGGGAAAATATAAGATGCCTCGGGAACGCGAGTGAAACAGCAGGGGACAAGTAATGAATAAAATGTTTGTAAGTTGTACGTAGTTGTACGCTGTCATGGCAAAACATGCACTACATCACTGCCGACCTATTTTGGGCGGACCTTAAGACGTAATCTTATTAGATTAAGCATTTAAAATAAATATTTTAGTTCTTTTTTTTTCATGTCAGTAGACTTGACAAACAGGCTGGCGAGTCATCTAATGGGAAATGACTACCGTCGCCTATAGATATTGATTATACCAGGGGCATTGCCAATATGTTGTCGACTTTTAACAATTCCTTGAAGGCAGGAGGTGCTTGGTGACAGATTTAGATATCTTGAGGGTGGTACCAGCCTGTCGAGAACTACAAAGTACCAGGTATGGTTTCCTCACTACCACTGAGGTAACATCGCCATCAGGTTGTTATTTAAAATACAGTACATTTGTATAAGTGTAGTTGTATTGGTATTATTGGTCAACAGAACAATTCCCCAAAAACACTATTTTAAACTATCGGTTCTGCAAGAAAAGTTCTTTGAACGATTTTGGAGCGGATAATACACGTAGGAGTCCGAAAAAATCGGGATAGAGCACAGACTTTGCTGGCTTGGACACGTCGAAAGAATGAGTGAGGATCGAGCGGTGAAGAGAGCGTATTTGGGACGACTGACTGGCCGACGTCCCAGTCATATTGGGCCTACGCTAGTTGTATAGGGTGCAGCAGGAACTGCACGAGCTATCAGTCGAATACTGTTGGCGGGATCTCGCGTAAGACAGGGATAAGTGGCGCTCTCTTGTGTCAAATGCCAAGAATCACTTCGGGTCGCTGAGCCATCGGAGTAAGTAAGGTTCTGCAAGAATTATTTATTCAATCCGAGTCAATTAAAAGTTAAACTGGAGTTCTTTCAACTCATAAATAAATAATTTAATTTGTTTCGTTTGGCTTCAGGCAATCGATTACAAAATATTTCCTCTTCCGAATTACATCTTCGACTGGATTAAATATAGAATTGAAATGGTGGAAAATTTAAATGCCATTTCAAGAGTATATATAAAATATAAATAGAATTTAGTGGCCGCCTGTTGTACCTAATTAGTTTGCTTTGTGAATTTTTATCCGTTTGTTTGAATTATTTAGCTTTCAGATTTTTTTTATTTCTGTTCAGTTTAATAACTCGAATCACGATGTCTGGATTTCTATTTTTTGTAGGTAGTTTAGCCAAGCGAAGCCAAGGGGTTAAATATTTTTATTTAGAACTCTATATTCGACAAAGCTGGGGTCAGTGCTTCACTTGAAATTTTCATCAGATATTGCATCTTTTTCATTAGGTTTATTAATTATTTTGCATTACAATAATAGTTATCAAAAATAAATAAAACATTAAAAAAAAAACAAACTAAGCAGAGCTTGTAATATGGAAACCAGATGACTGATATACTACATATACTACTTTTTTTTGTAAATACATACTTAAATAGATAATTACACCCAGACTCAGGACAAAAAGACATATTCATGCACACAAATGTCTGCCCTGGATGGGAATCGAACCCACGACCTGCGGCGTGATAGGTAGTGTGTTAACCAACCACGCCATATCCTTACATAGTCCCTCACATCTTCCACATTTTACAAAATTATAGTGATAGTGATTCCTCATGATATGCATATGAAAAGTGTGAGTATTATGACGACTAGTGATAATTCAAATTCAAATTCAAAAATCTCTTTGTTAAGTAAACTCATTATAAGTATTTTTAATCGTCACACATGTTTGATATATTACAAAATATTTTTTACTCTAATGCACGGTTCTTGCTGAGAAGAGCCGTAGATAGAGTGGAGTGGAAGAGTAAAACATGTTGTTTCGAACACACCTAGCGTGGGGTAAGGAAAGGAAGAAGAAGAAGGCTCTCAAGTGCAGCTATCGGAACACACCGAAAGGTGCTTGACGACAGATTTTCAACTTGAGGGTGGTGGCCAGCCAGTCGGGTACTACAAAGTACCCTACCACCGTGCAGAAATATCGTGTATATTACTGACTATGTAAACAAATTATTTAAATAGATTTCACACGCCTGCAAATAAAACTTGAAACATTTAATTCAGCTCATTGAAAAAATAAACGTTATTTGTAAAGCGTAAGCTTTCATAATCCCTTATAGCAAGTTTAATACCTGCACAAATTGCAAGTTTATCCTCGTTTTGTTCCTTTTATAAATGCAAACGTATGTGTGTATTTTAAAACTCTTTATAAGCTTCATTTTTAATAGTGCTAGATTTTCTGTATTACATACCTGGCTGGCAACCACTTAAAAGTTGAAAAACTGTCGTCAAACACTTACCAAAGTGCCAGTTCCTCTTTTATCTATGACTAGCTGTCCCCCGCGGTTTCACCCGCGTTCCCGAGGATCTTATCTTTTCCTGTGATAAAAAGTATCCTATGTGTTATTCCAGGTTATGAACTACCTGGGTGCCAAGTTTCATCAAAATCCGTTCAGCCATTTTTGCGTGAAAGAGTAATAAACATCTTCACATACATCTTCACACACATCCAAACATACTTTCACATTTATAATATTAGTAGGATAGGATAGGATGAGATAAGTAAAAGAAAAATACATACAGTTGAACATATAACCTCCTCCTTTTTTGAAGTCGTTTAAAAAGGTGTCGATATGCCACATTTGATCTTAAAAAATAGCCGAGAACTGTCACACACACGTAAATATAAAACTTGAGAGGTGTCAAGGGACACCCGGATGGAACGAAGTTATATAAGTTATATAAGTCGAGAGAGTATATATATATTCAAAAATAAATAAATATATATATATATATATAAATAGAAATGAAAATATCTGGCTTGCTTTCTATAAGAGAGAGAGAGAGAGAGAGACAGAGAAACATGCGCACGCCGCACAGCGGTCGATGACTTTTGTCACCGACACAAAAAATCACCGACATCTTTAATGTCGGGGATTTTTTTTCCGACTAACCCCCTTCCATAATTCATATTTCATAATTTATTAATGCAATATCCACACAATACGATGTCATTTTTGGTTGTTTTGGGTCACTTTTGCTTTAATTGCACTCGGTACGTGCAGTGCATCCGTTCATGCCAACGATTCGACACAGTCAAAGTAGGGTAATTAGCTTTTTAGCGGCCCGCTTTCGGAGCGTATTTAACCTATCTACACCTTTTTACTCAAACTCAAAACTCATTTGTTTAGTTTAGGCCCTGGTAAGGCACAAGAACGTTTACAATAGACTCTACCACCGGTTTGGAATAACCTTAAACTGAGAAGAATCCGGCATAAAACTCTTATACTACGATACTAGATACTAATGTTCGAGAGTATGTGCGTCGTGAAGGAGGAGCTAATGGAATGGAACTGCGCGGGCGCGCGTGCCGGGGGCTGTGCCCCGTCCGAATGAAAGCCACTTGCCTTTACGCCACCGAACCAGCGCACGTATTTAGTGTCTCCACTGATTTAACAGAATTGTTCTTTAATATTAGATATATACCAGTTTTTACAGTCCATTGCTTTTGATTTATAAAGTCCCAGGATAGGACCCTAACACTACATATAATTCCCTTTTAAGGCTTGTTTGTTTTTACTTCTATTATCATATCATCACAAGATCAGGCTGTCTGTGAAAAATGTCCTGTGTGAACGATGGATGTGAAGATGTTAGTTACTCTTTCACGCAAAAATTACTGAACTAATTTTGATGAAACTTAGCACACAGATAGTCTGTATCCTTGAAAAAAATAAAAAATACTTATTATTCCGAGAAAGGATAAGGCCCTCGGGGAAGCGTGTAAAACCGCGGGGATATCCCTACTAGTATTTTATTCACTCAAGAGTTTGTAAAGTAGATGAAATTAAAGAGCCACGATCCTCTTTCAATAAAGGCCAATTGAATAACTGCTTTTACGTAAAATCGTTTTCCAGTTGTAATGATGCCTTGCAGCTTAAACAGATCGACTGTGGAATATTGATGTCGTTAGTTACGTATTTTATCAACTATTTTACTCAGAAAATGTACTTTTATTTATTGAAAGAGGAAAAGTTCTTTTCAGTTTATTTTTAACTGTCTTTCAACAGAGTTTAGGAGTCGATTTATTTTACTAGAATAAAATGTTTCTGTTGAATATTTTAAACTTTTCCATAGGATCGTTATTATTACTGTAATTTCAAAGTTCTTGTACAATAACCGTTTTTACTACTAAAAGTAAAATTAAGTTTACCAATTCTATTTATTATATTCTATACGGGGCGTTTTCTTCGTTTAAAGGTGACTTTCCACGGTCACGTCTCCGTCGCCTCAATATCAATCAGATAAGCTAGGTGGAACGACGACATACGCAGGGTGGCTGGTGGCGGTTGGGAAGGAATAGCCGAAGACCGGGCTCAGTGGCGCGCCTTGGGAGAGGTCTATGTCCAGCAGTGGACTAACGCAGGCTGATGATGATGATGATGATGAAGCGTTGGATCTAAATCCACCGAAACCTTAACAAATGATGCCGTACAATATTAAAAAATACACTGTCCAAAAGTAGAAGACTTTTTTTAAAGTCAATAGTCGAAACGACTTTTTATGTCAAATCTGACAAGCAGGTGGAAGAGCGAGGTGTTAGACTCCTCCATTGAAAAGAAAAGATATTCCGCCAGGCTAGGTCATCGTGCCTGGGGACCGCGGTCCATCTGTTGATGTCGGAAGCTTGTCTATATGCAGATCGCTGGAAAACTTCGATAGCGCGATGTAGATTATTAGAGCGCCATCTATCTTGGAGTCGTGCGAACTATATCTATTTGTAGATAGCCCCCACCAAAAGCTCAAGCACATTCAAACTCACGACCTTCGCTGCGTTATCAGTCATCAATACCACTGAGATATCATCATCTTAAACCTACTGCTCTAATATCTCCTTTATACATATGGCCATAATATTCATAGTTAAATAAAGTGTTCTCAGACAAAACAGACATATAAAAAAGGAAGGGCGCTGAAAATCGTTTGAGTCGTTAAAACTTGAACAACGGAAGTAAGAGTTGGTCCTGAGTAATCGTTACAAGTCTGCAAGAAGTTCTGGAGGCCCCTTACAGCTAACTTTTGTCTGGAGACCCGTTTCTCTTGACCTTGGGAAAAAATCTACGATTGGAGATTACGTAAAATTAGATTCGGTTGAAAGTAATTAACAATTACTTAATAAGTGGAATAAGGCATTTCACCGTAAGTAATTGACATCAATAATAAAACCTTGTCAAAATTAAAAATTAAAACCAGCCAAGTGCGAGTCGGACTCGCGCACGAAGGGTTCCGTAAAAATGGCAAAAAAATCACGTTTGTTGTATGGGAGCCCCCCTTAAATATTTATTTTATTCTGTTTTTAGTATTTGTTGCTATAGCGGCAACAGAAATACATCATGTGTGAGAATTTCAACTGTCTAGCTATCACGGTTCTTGAGATACAGCCTGGTGACAGACAGACGGACGGACGGACAGACGGAGGGACGGACGGACAGACGGAGAGACGGACGGACGGACAGACAGCGAAGTCTTAGTAATAGGGTCCCGTTTTTACCCTTTGGATACGTAACCCTAAAAAGCTATAGGTACTATGTATTTTATTATTATACCATGAGTATAATCAAATACATTTTTATTAATGATACTGTCACTTGTCACCTCAAATTATAGCTGTCAGAGTAACATGAAAATGAATCTTATTGCTCTACAATATGGACCATATGTATTATCGTGCAATTAACCATACATTATGCAAATGAACCTTTTTCTATAGCAATAAGGTTCATGGTTCAACCGACGTATTAGGACTCACTTTAAGCCGTCAAACTTAAACTACCCAAAAAATAACCCAATCTATAAGGGTGCAATTCCAAAAATCCGCACCATTGACCATGCTATCAAATAAATCTTGTACAGTCCGTGGACATGGCAGCACTGTCCGCACCCGATTCTGAATTATGAACACAGTTTACAGAATGATTAATAGAGAGTTTAGGAAATTGCACTTGTATTTGAAAACTTAAGCATTGGTATTTGTAAGTTCGCTTATTGTGATTGATTTTACTTTAGAATAAGCTTGTGTTTGACCACAATCTCACCATGGTAAGTGATGATGGTAAACACACAAAGCCTGGATGGAAACTGGCTCTCAAGTGCAGCTGTCGGAACACACCGATAGGTGCTAGCCATTCGAGTACTACAAAGTACCCTACAACCGTGCTATGTTTTCCTCACGATGTTTTCCTTCACCGTAAGCTCAAGCTCACTGTAGGATTTGAACCCACGACCTTCACCACGGTATCCAAAATCACTACCACTGAGCTATCATCACCTTAAAACTAACTTAACTTTGTTTTGTGTAGCTAAAATCTATCGACTTACTGCAATCAACTAAAGTGATTCACATTACAACATTTTGCTTTGACCTTAGAAGATTTCTGTCTTTGACTTGTTGAACTTTAAATATACTTAAATTCCTTTAGTCAAAGTACGTACCATAAATTTATATAAAAAAATAGCTTTTTACTAAAGGGATAGGTACAAACCTACAACCGGACAAACCTATTGAGGTTTTTGTGATGTTTTTAATTAATATTTTGTTATGTTCTTTATTTAATAAACAATAAAAAAAGGTGGACGGGTCACCTACCAAATATACAAAAATTACCTCGCTAAAAGTGTCACCATTTTCGAAAATGGAGACCCTTTTATTGAGCACATCTTGTATATATGGTAGGTTACCTGCCCCCCCCCCCCCTCCCTTAAGTTTGTCGTACTAATTACCGGACAACCTATAGAAGTATGATTTTATACATTTAAAATACTAGTAAGATTTTGTTCTCTATTTTCAATGAGTTTCTACCAATGATACATACAACTAATTTACTAAAATACAAGTCGGATTACTCGTGTCTCAGAACAAACAACTGTTAATAAAGTAATTACTTATTTAACTTACTCGCATAAGTTATAACGAGTAAGCTCGGAAACTACGAACTTGAGTTTGTGAAACATCGATTTAAGTTGGCTACGGCAGTTGTGAAAAGATCTCTGAAGCATGAAAACTTGCTCACAACTCGCTTAGGTTTACTTGAAAGAATATTTTTGTAAAGAACTTTATCATGAAGCGAGTCGTGAAGTTTGAACTTATATGTGATGACGTAACCAAGAATAATTATGATTATTACGTACGTATGTTTATAAACAAACTTTTAATAACTCGAATTGCAATAGAAATGAAATGTTTAATGAAATGAAATGATAATGTTTCTTCATCTAAAGGCGTAAAGGCCCTATTTTAAGTGCCTACTTATGAATAGTCAGACTGTGAACTTTCGGAAGGTTTCATTCAAGGTTGCTTTTGCTGAGAGGAGCCGGCAATAAACTCAGCAATATCTCTTTTCTAAAACAATTTACACCTATTCAATAATTAAGGTATAGAATTTAATTATGAGTGATTTAGTAAATAACAAACTCAAGCAGACCAGCCCCCACAAGCAGCACCAGCTGTTCACTATAATTTGTTTTATTCTAGAATATCCTGAAAAAGACATTAATTTTTCATTCCCATAAATACAACGAAGAAATCAAGGGCGGGAACTAGTGTCATATTTTATTTTATAACATTTAAAACGATCAAAGGATAAAAAACTGCAAACAAACATAATAGGACTTAGTTAAACTATAGTTTCTCTTTATAAAGCGAATCGTAAGCCCGTGGTAGTCAGCAATTATCGTCTTTTGTTTATGGCTACATTCGTTTAGGAGCTTAGTTGAGTACAAAATGTGGGAGGCAAGCGGACAGAACAAATTACAATTAATACTAGCTTTCCGCCCCGCGGTGTCGCCCGCTTTCCTGGGGAATAAAAATAAATGAGGTATTTTTGAGTTTATTTTAATAACAAACAAATAATAGAATATTTTTACATTATAGTGATAGTTTATATTATATTTTACTAGTGGACCCGGCAGACGTTGTCCTGCCCTGAAATTAAAACAAAACTTAGAACCCGATTCCAGCGCCATCTACCGGGTCCAATTTTGTTTTCAAATCATCGAGGAACCCATTGAAATACACACACAAAATTTCATCCAAATCGGTCCTGTTACCATACTCCTCCGAAACGGCTTGACCGATTACTCAAATTACTAAAATGGCTATTAAAAAATAAGGGTTGATCGTAGAAGGGTGAAAATTGGGGATTGTATGTATTTTTGTATGTTGTATCATAAAAAAATAGAAATTAGAAATTTTGTCTCAAAAATAAAAATAAAAAATTAGGGGTGGACTACCCCTAACATTTAGGGGGATGAAAAATAGATGTTGGCCGATTCTCATAGATACCGGATAAGCAAAAAAAATTTCATCAAAATCGGTTAAGCCGTTTCGGAGGAGTATGGCAACTAAAACTGTGACACGAGAATTTTATATATTAGATTTAATGTAGATGTAAGCAATAGGGCTTCAGATAGCTGAACTAACCTTTTATAAAATAAGAAATAAAGTGACCAACACTATTCTCTCATCAACTGTATCCTGGAATAAATCGAAGGCGAATCCTACATTGAGCTTTCGGTGAAAGAAAACTTGGTGAGGAAACCACAGCACGGTGGTAGGGTACTTTGTAGTACTAAACTGGCTCGGCGACCCTCAAGTTGAAAATCTGTCGCCAAGGTACAACACATTGGTAATCCTCCTGGTATTGCGATTGTCTATAGGTTACGGTCGCTTACCATCAGGTGACCCGCCTGCTTCGTTGTCACCTGCGGTATAAAAAAACCAATGGTTACTTTATTTTTAAACAAGTCAAGTGTCAAGGCGATGATAGCTCAGTGGTAGTGACGTCGAATACCGCGGCGAAGGTCGAGGGTTCGAATCCTACAATGAGCTTGAGCTTTCGGTGAAGGAAAACATCGTGAGGAAACCATAGCACGGTGGTAGGGTACTTTGTGGTACCCGACTGGCTGGCTACCACCCTCAAGTTGAAAATCTGTCGCCAAACACCTATCGGTGTGTTCCGACAGCTGCACTTGAGAGCCAGTTCCCATCTAGGCTTTGTGCGCTTACCACCTTTGGCCACATCATCACTTACCATAGTGAGATTGTAGTCAAACACAAGCCTATCTAGAATTAAAAAAAAAAAAAGCACAACATAAAATAGTATATCCTAAAATAGTTACATACAAAATAATATTCCTACAATAAAATTTTATTACGCTCCTTTTATAATAGGTTATCATTAGACCCTCTATTCAGAAATTAGTAAGCCATACAAAATGTTCGGTACTTCAGATTGGCACAAACACAAGCAATTTACCGCGGGTCACGTTTCAAATCTCAAAACTAATCTGAGAACAATAGACATTCAATTCAGGATCATAATACGTTTGTGATTCCTTACAATACAGCTTCATCAGCAAACTCATATTATTTAAATGTAATCTGGAAATGCGCGGAATCTTTCGTAATCCCGATAATTCCATAGCGCTGAAAACTTGCCTGAACTCGGCTTACGTAAGGCGAAAATCCTAAATTCTTGGGCGGTCGCAAAATAACACTTAAGCTGATCCGAAACGCCGCCAAAAACTATTTGAGATGTTAAGAAGTAAAGTTTTTAAAAGTTTGCACTTATACTTATGTTTGTATTGAAGTAAATAAAAGTTATAAATACTATATAACTAGAAAAAGAAAGAAAAATATAAATTTCGACATACGAAAATAAGAACAAAAATTACAGAATTTCCGAGGGGTCTTATCTTTTCCCGGGTAAAAAGTATCCTATATTTTATTCCAAGATAAGATCTACCCGTGTGCCAAGTTTCATCAAAAACCGTTCAGTTATTTTGTGTGATTTAGGAACAAACATACAAACTTTCAAATTTATAATATTAGTAGGATTACCTACTATTCAAAATTTATGATTTATTTAGACGGAAAATCCAAGAGACTTGTAAGTCTATTATAATTATTAGAAAGTTTAATTTCAATATTACAAATAAATTAATGTACCTATGGCTTGCTCATTTATTGCAACTTCGTATTTAAAATAGATAATTTCAACTTGTACGTTTTTAATAAATAAAACTTGCACTCAAATATAACTTTTCTTTTCTCTTTAATAAAGAAAACTTTGAATTATAATATTATTTTGTACGGGGCAAAAAAATAGAAAAGAAACCTCATTCTTTTAATCTATGGCCGATCGCCATTGTTAGATAAAGATGACAACTACATTGGAACAATGAGATTGAGCAATTAGAAAGAGAAGTTGTCCTAACGTAGTTGTTATTCTTTCTCTTTCACACTTGATAGGTATATAATTATTGAGGAAAACTGATTAATGTTTACCGCCGTTGCGAAAAAAAATTCACAACTCGTTTTCACTGTTGAAATTATAGTTATTTATTAATTAAAAATATGTCTACAAGTACTAGTTATGAAGAAATGATTTATGTTGTACACCGCCCGATATAAGATGTGACGCTCTTAACGTTATGGAAAGTTTACTACCTGACAACTATCTAGGTATTGCCTTTTGTACATAGCTGTGTCAATAAAACTTTAAAAAAATAACTAGTATTACCCAACACAATTTGAGACAGTTTTGAGAGAACTTTTGCTTGGGATTGTTTATCTTTAGTATAAAAATAACATTCTAACAAATTAACACCCAATAGACACAATTTTATAAGACACCCAATTTACGTAATCGAAACATCATGGCGGTATCCAGGTAATATCGACCGTTCCGCCTATTCCCTTGCGCATTTTGTTAGCAAAACCTCGTAAACTCATTGGATATCGCGCACCATAAAACATACACGTGCGCGTTTACGTTTTGTATCGTAAAAATTGATAGGTGTTCCCAAAAGTTTTGTTCTGTTTGGAATATTTGTTAGTTGCCAACCCGTATCAGCTAGTCAGATTTGTGTTTCAGAATTATTGGGTTGCGTAAAATTTGTGCTTAATATTTGGGAACGATATTATAACAATTTAAATGTAGCTGCTGAGTAATTGCTGAGTTTATAGCCGGCTCTTCTCGGCAAAAACACTCTTGAACTGTGCATTAGAGTAATAGTACATTATGGTACGTGTGTAAAGTTGGTCATTACCGCTGAGGCGCAATTGAGACCCGAGGAGAGCCGAGGACGGTAATCATCAATACACACGAGTATCATACGACGTTTTTCAACACACTTGTGAAGAAAATAATACAAAAAAAAAACTTGAGAGGTGTCAAGGGACACCCGGATGGAACGAAGTTATATAAGTCGAGAGAGTATATATACATAAACAAAAAACATCTGGCTTGCTTTCTATAAGAGATAGAGAGAGAGAGAGAGAGAGAGAGAGAGAGACAGACAGACAGAGAAACATGCGCACGCCGCACAGCGGTGTCACCGACACTTTTATGTCGAAAGATTTTTTTCCGTCTAGCCCCCTTTCACAACGCGCGATAAGGAACTTCGTTCCAATAATTTTATTTACCTAGTAGATAATAAAATTTTACGACTCATACCTGCTAGCCAAAATATATCTTAAACGAGCACTGAGGCATGTTTACCGTTGGAGCGTTCACACAGTTCACAGACATTCGGTAAGACCATTTTTTGTCGCTGATTATGTATTGTTATTAGATATCAAAGCTTAAATTTCAAATATCGTTTCCATTCTCTCCCGAATTGGAAAGAGGTCGTTGGTTCTAATCCTGCATTGCTTTTTTTACATTGAATAAAAATATCTTTGCCAGGATATTTACTGGCTCTAAGCAGATACAAAAGTAGAATTGCTCTATCCAATAAGTATTAGAAATATTCAGATTTTCTTACAAAAAAAGGCAATATTAAGAGAGATTTCTCCAATTTCGCCCTTTGATGTCAAACATTATTGAGGTCGAGGAGTGTGTTTTTCAGATGGTTTTTTGCCCGAAGCCCATCTTGAAAATCGTATGAAGAAATGCCTACTCATTCCTTCACTTTGTTTTTAGTATAGAGAAGGGTAACCATATATCATAACCTTAAATTGGATAATGTGGGAAACAAAAAAAACAACTCAAGTTTTGAGATTTTTGTTAGTAAAATAATGGTCACCTAAAATATGATGCCAAAGAATAGGTAAACTGTGGTCACACCCTTTAGTTCCAGTACATATAAACATATTTAATTACCTACAGCCGTACAGAGTCCTAGATCGTTCACATAATCCTAATAGTTCGGTCATAATATAGAACGTCAAGTTTTGAGACAGAAACAATTGAATTTAAATTTTGGAACTCGGGCATAATATTGTTCATTTTCAAATAACAAAGTCTATTTTTGAATCGTTAATGGTAAAAAGGTTCTTACAGCTGTATACCTCCAACCGTACTTCTGTTTTGAAGTTAGGTTGAATCTGGCGAAAGTGGAACAGTTTTGTCCTTTTATGGGTTTGCCCACTAGTTGAACTTATGACCATAAAGACATTAGAAAAAAAAACTTTTTATAACTAAACTCGCGAGGAATTTATAATCAATTGTTATGCTTTTGTTTGATTGGTAAGGCCGTCCCACTTAAGAACCAACCGTAAATTTTTTTTTATTGATGACTCTCAATCAAAAATAAAAAAACGGATGACAAAACGGGTACAAAGTTTTTCTTCACGTATTAATTAAAATGATTTAATATACTTTGCAAATATTATTTGAACCAGCAGCATGGTATTCCCACTTGTACAGTATGAATGAGTCATAAACCTTGTTGGACTCTAAAACCTTTTTGACGTTGTGTTGATGGCCCTGAGTTGCACTTTGGTTTTTGTTGAAAAGTTAGAATTAATGTGATTCGTAAAATGTCTATAATCACTATACTAGCTGTGCTGTCCCCCGCAGTTCCACCCGCATTCCTGAGGGAACCAAGTTGTCAAATTTATTACTTTCTAAGATTTCGTGATTAATCAGTGAGTGCTATTTTGCTTTTATATATTATAATTGATAGCACTCATGAATAGTACCTAATTTATAACGGTTCTGAACGGAAGCTAAGTTTAATACTTTAGATATTGTTTTATCAGAGTTAATTTAATGTATTTAAATTATGCCTCTCTGAACTAAGTTTCCGTCCACATGCCTTCACCATTGTAGTTTCAATGTACTTAAAGGAAACTGATTAAGGATTCAATCACACGCATGTCAAACATTTGATCAAGCCAATCATGTATTACAAGGAAACTGAACTTGAGTTATGTGGGGTAACGTTTAGACTGCATTTACACCGTTCGCCGTAGGAAACAATCGAACTATCAACATTTGAATTTCTGATTATTATTTTTTTCTTTTTTTTTTGTCACAAGTGACAACGAGGCAGGCGGGTCACCTGATGGTAAGTGTCAACCGTCGCCTATAGACATTGGCAATACCAGGGGATTGCTAATGTGATGTACACCTTATTACAATGCCTTAAAGGCGAACTGGCTCTCAAGTGCAATTGCCGGAACACACCAACAGGTGCTTGGCGACAGATTTTTAACTTGAGGGTGGTAGCCAGCCAGTCGAGTACTACAAAGTACCCTACCACCGTGCTGTGGTTTCCTCACGATGTTTTCCTTCACCGAAAGCTCAAGCTCATTGTAAGGATTCGAACCCACGACCTTCGACGCGGTATCCGACGTCACTTACCACTGAGCTATCATCGCCTTATTAATATTTCTCTTTGTCTAATATATTTATTAAATTTACTGTTTTAACTTAATAGTAACATCAACCCCCCCACTCTGTAATCTTAGACAGAGCGATCGCCTAAGGACAGTCTTGGCTCTGGCGTGGCACGGTACACTTGTTGTCATAGTAAATTTGAGCAAACGAATTAATTATTATTATCCTGACCCTTTATCCGTCATATGGAACAAATTCAGGGAATCGTCGAATAGACTACAAGCTTAAGTAAACTATTCATTGCATGTAATTAGAATAACATGAAAGCTGTTTATTTGAAGCTGAAACCTCTTCGAAACGAATTTACGGTTACATAGTTCTGAATGCGTTTAATAGATGACAGGTAATCACTAATGTTACCATTGAAATGAAGTTCAACGGTTAATATCAAAGTAATTAATTTGTCAATTAAATTTATCGCTAAATTCGTTGAAGGTAATTTATGCACGTGACAGATTTGGGGAGAATAAAGGTCGTAGCTCACTTATACGACTCCGCCCCCACCCGACAAATAAAATATAATTAAAATATGGGCTTCAGGTCGTGCTCTTAGATATAGTTTATATTGGCAACATAAATTAGCAGACAGCTCGGTGTCAGCTAGCTTACCACCATCAGACTGCTCGGTAGTTGACTTTTAGTATAGGGCGGTGTTGAATGGGAGCGGTGTTAGAGCAGAGTCGTTTAAATGGGCTATATACCTTTAACATTATGTTGATTGTGCTAATTTCAAAATCGCAAAAAAGGATGTTAGAAAATTATTTGGTTTAGGCCCTTTGAAGGTACTTTGGAAGGTCGAAGCTACTGAAGAGATTAACAGTTTAATAGTAATTCTTAGCCCTTCTTTTGATCAAATTGAATATTCCTTGAATCGCGTAAATTAAAATGAAAAAGCTAGACTTTTTGGTTTTGACTATACTGACTATTTTCTTTTTGAAATGTCTATTTTGAGGGTTATAAGTACTAAAGTTATTTGAACGTTTGATACTAAATCTACCAAACATAGAACATACTACTTGAATAACAGTTGTATTATAAGGACTCACAGT
Source organism: Ochropacha duplaris (assembly GCA_951361185.1). Taxonomy (NCBI): domain Eukaryota; kingdom Metazoa; phylum Arthropoda; class Insecta; order Lepidoptera; family Drepanidae; genus Ochropacha; species Ochropacha duplaris. Next base: position 1,978,161 of record OX592693.1, read on the forward strand.
TTATTATCAAAAATGGCAACAATGAATTGCTGCACAAAACTTTTCACCGCAGTCCTAAATAAAACAAAAATCCAACACTTTGTTAGATTCGTCCCACTTTCCACAAAAATGGAGTACGATAAAAAATGTCGCGTTTTTCAGCATTAAATTGAAACTCATGACATACTATTGTTCGGCAAGATAAGGTGTGTAGAACGAACAATTGCACCGAACATTAAGTGTAAAGCAACAGAACATAAAATATGAAAAGGTATTCATCTAAAGATACCAAATGAATAACGCTTTCATGGCACGAGGCGCGCCGGATGGACAAATGTACAAACTCACTAACTTTGACAGCCTATTACACCGTAACGTAACATAAAGATTTCTGTGATATGACTCTTTGTCCTCCAAATAATTAAAACGGACTCCAAAACAATTTAAAAAAGTCTATGAAATACTCCTACTCTTTTGCTGACTCAATGGTAGTTGGATATCGCGTCGAAGGTGGTGGGTTCGAATCCTACAATGAACTTGAACTTTCGGTGAAGGAAAACATTGTGAGAAAACCTCATCTGGCTGGCTACCAATCTCAAGTTGGTACCACAATCATCCTCCTGGTATTGCTAATGGCTATAGGCTACGGTAGTCACTTTCCATCAGTTGACCCGTTCCAGCTTGTTTGCTAGACTTGTGGTGTAAAATCGGTTGACAAACGACGGAAATATCGGGTAACATACTAACAAAAATATACAATCAAATTGAAAAGGAACTTCATATTAGCCGGTAAAAAAGCAGTCCTCAGAAATAAAATATAAAAATAAAGTAATGGTTATGCGCATGTTCCAATAAAAAAAATATGAGAAACATTTTCGTAAAGGTATTTTATATGTTTTTCTTTTATTTTGTTAAAACAAAGTCCAATAATGACTGAATAATTCATCTAAATCAATATTATACAACGGTCTAATAGAAGCCCAAGTACCGTGCGCACACAACGCAGGTATCTAAAGGCATTTAGAGCGGCGAAATGTTCGATTCTAGCTGTTCGAGCTTCTAGCATAGTTGGGTAGATACCAAATGTGTGTTATGACTAGCAAAGTGATGACTTAAAATAACATTCTCACTATAATACCTGCTATTTGGAATACAGTTTTGATATTTACCTGTTATTGTGGTAACGTGCAATTCTTGTATGTATATAAATATAGCTGGTCCCCGATGATCTTCTCTGTTCCCGGGAAAAAAAATATCCATCTCTCATGTTGGGCCAAACTGCACACAGTGTACAAATTTAATTGAAATCGGTTTATTAGTTTAGGAGTTTATTGCGGACAAACAATGTGATGTGATGTTTTTAGGTATATTATTTCGTGTCATCTCGGAAATGAACTCTAATAGTTTGGACAAAATTTTGTATTCACATATGTTTTTGCTTACCGTTGAAAACGCAATCTTTCATTGTTTTCATTTGGTTTTAATAGTCTAAACGCAGTTTTTTTTTTCAAATATCTCTTTTTTTCACTTTGTATTAATTTAGAATAATTAAAAATATTCTACAACCATGATCGGCAAATTACGCCACCGTGTAAATACAGCCTGTAGCAAGTGAAGCAATAATTTTACATTAATTAATTACACTGTACAGTAAAGTTAATGATTATTTCTGCTTTTACGCTTACCGTCCCTTTGATCTATCAAGTTTAATGTCGCAAAAACATTTACCTGATTTTAACTCAATGGATTTTGTTGCTAATTAGATTTACCATTAGGAATATTACGTTTTCTGACTTGAGAACCATGAATGGAATTTAATAACTCAAATTGGGCGTCCTACTTAATTATGATATCTGACTTTGAACTTATTAAGGAGCGATTAGAATCCACACAATGTATCTAAAGTAAATTTTCAGGAGGAAATAGATCCATGGGTTATTTTTTTTTTTTATTTATTATATTCACAATATGATAATTGACACAAATGTATAAGAAACATGCCACACAAACCATCACGGGTTTAACCGTGGCATACAGGCACAGCTCGATGCAAACTGTGTTATTTTACATTATTAAAGTTTAAGCATTAACATAGTGTTTAAAGAGAATTTTTTTACAGTTTTTTATGTTAATTTAATTTTGTATTTTGATAGGTAGGTCATTTAGTATATCTGGCAACATGTATTCCCACGTCCTCATCCCGTAAACATTAGTACATTTAGGTAATACATAAGTTGGTAAATAAGACAAGTCACGCAATTGTTTAGGTCTTTCTCTTTTTTGTATGTTTCCTAAGTTATGGAATTCCTCACATAATATACACGTACGGATTTTGTCAAAAACATTCAGAATATTACAGTGTTTGAATAAACTTTTATCGTTTTCATGAAATTGCATTTTAATATTTTTTGGTACAATTGCTTTTAATATATTTAACTGTAATTTATAAATGCTCTCAACATAGGTTTTATATGTGCGCCCGTAACTACTTAGACCGTAGTTAATTACAGAGTCAGCCAGTGCTAGATACATAGTTCTAAGTGTTCTGTACGGTAGTTTAAACTTGAGTATGTACATTTTTGTAAGAATGGATCTTAGTTTATTACATACTTTATCAATGTGGGCTCTCCATTGGAACTTATTATCTATGATCACTCCTAATTAAACGTGTTGCGATACCAATTCCAGTGTTTGGCAGCTACATGAATTGCCAGTTTGGTGAAAGCACGCGTGTTGGTGGGCAACGATGTGAGGTTTAGATGGTGATGGAAGATATGGAGAATGTATATGCATCAGTTTAGTTTTTTTGTCATTAATCACTAGACCAACATCGTGTGCCCACCCGCACAATAAGTCAAAGTTACACTGCATTATCCTACGTGCCTCTTCTAAATGTTTGTGTGCAGTAACCAGGCATGTATCATCGGCAAACTGGTATACAGAGCCCTCACCAAATATGTTACACATATCGTTCACGTACAACAAATATGCGGTCGGCCCGAGGATCGAACCTTGAGCTGTGCCCTTATCGGTCGGAATCATGTCACTTAGTGAGTCAGCTACACTTACCGACGTAAATCTATTTTTGTGGTAGTTTTTAAACAATTCTAGGAGCGGACCCCGTATACCATTCTGTCGTAATTTAATAAACAGGGTGTCATAACCCAGACAATCAAAAGCTTTACTAAAGTCAATGAAGACAACAAGTACATTTTCACGCCTGTCCAGGTACTTGTTGACCTCATTGCAAAATTTTGATAACAACTGAGAGGTATTTTTATACTTTTGAAATCCAAACTGATTATTGTTGAGTAAATTATTTTTTGATAAATATTTGTTAATTTCATGACCGAGATACCTCTCAATTATCTTATCTATACAAGATAAAATCGTAATTGGTCTGTAATTATTTATATTTGTATACGAGCCATTTTTGTGTATGGGTCTGATTATTCCAACTTTTAGTTGATCTGGGTATGAGGACGTGACAATGCATGTGTTTATTAAGTGTGTGATGATAGGAGTGATATCTTCAATAATGTATTTTAAGTCTTTGACTCTAATACTATCAAAACCTGGTCATTTTTTATCATTTAGGTGTTTAATTATAGAAAAAACAACATCTTTTGTGGCCTTTTGTAGTCGCATAGATAAAGCACAATCCTTGCTGTACAATTCATCATCTAGTAACTGGGTGTAACACTGGGAACTACTCAATATATTGTTTAAATTATCCCTAAATTCGTATGCGAATTTATTTGATATGGTAGCTGGGTTTAATCTAAAATATTTTGTGATTATATCATCTATGGATTTATTAACTCTACCGCATATATTGTTTATAATTTCCCAGACTTTTTTTGAATTGCAAAAATGTGTTCTTACTTCTTTAAAGATATAGTTATTTTTTACATTATTTATGTGTTTATTTGTTTTATTTCTGTATTTGTTATATAATAATCGGTTTGACATATTACTTTCATCTTTAAGCCATATATTAAAAAGTTGGTCCCTTTTTTTACACATTTGTACAATTCTATCACTTTTCCACTTACATAATTGTCTTTTACCTGATTTAATTTTGATATTATATTTACACTTACTATACACAAGTGAGAATTTATCCATTATAAAGCTTACTATATCGTTTGGGTTGTCGTAAGACAGCGCAGCGTTCCAATCAATTACACTCAATTCACTGCGTACTTTATTGTTATCTAATTTTGTTATGATTTTAAACTGATCATATTTGTTTACACACGTACTGTCGACTAGCGCGCAGCCGGTAATAAAATGGTCGGCTAACGCGTTCATAACAACAGCTGTTTGCACTGCGTGATAGTCGACACTACGTATAAATATATGATCTATACATGATTTCGTAATCAACTCACCTTTATTTTCTATTCGAGTGTATTGACTTATACCCTTTTCTAGGCCCAATCCACAGAGGGAGTTAAGATATTTGTTTGTTATGTTATTTGTTTGTTTTAAGTCGATATTCATATCGCCTAGGAGTACTAAATTATTTTTATGAGGGAATTGGTTAATTATACGAGATAACTCCTCTATGAATCGGGTTTTATCCGAATCCGGCGGCCTATACAAAGCACACAAACAGATTTTAGAACCAGAGTTCATATTCAGCTCACCCGTTATGCACTCGAAGTTCCGTGTACACGTAGGATGCCTGGTGAAGTATATACTCTTGTGTACATACACAATAATGCCTCCTCCTTTTCTAGTATTGCGTAATTGAGTATGCATGTCATAGTCTTCGAGCTCAAACAGGGTTTTAGTGCAGTCAGAGACGTTTGCTTCTGTGACCACGACGATGTGGATTGTTTGAGGGCAGTTTGTAATAATAAACTCTAGTTGAGAAAAATTCTTCAGCATTGATCTGATGTTTACATGTAGCATACTTACCGAGTTGTATTTTTGTGGTATATCATTAGTAAAATCATTCCAACTTCCGTAGATGTTTTCGTAAACGTAATTGCATGTGTCTTCCATTTTTGTTTAATAAAGAATTGGTAAGAAGAATGACGAGTGTTGATTACGAAGAAAGAAAGGTTTCCATACTAGTCTGTTTTGATTTGGTTCTTGAATTCCATTACTAGTTTCTTTATATCTTTAGTAGATCGAATGGTGTATCGAATGTTTTATCTTTTTCGTTCCTTCGAACTAATATTTGTCCGTTCTTACACCAAACAAATTTACACAAACCAGTAACTTTGAGTTCTGTCTTTGTTGACCACGGAAGATACGCCGTGGCAGGTGATAGACATTCACGGATATATATTTTGCTATCTTCATCGTATCCTATGTCCTCCCCGGTGATTGTCAGGGTTTTAGCGACTTGTAGCCATTGATCTCTGCAGCCTTCTTTAAGAGTGTCGACGATCACAGATGGGCGCTTGTCTGTTGTGGTTTCCGAGCGGATGTTTTTCTTTCTATACGCCTTTACGACATCATCGGTATTTTGTTGCAGTTTAATACCTACTTTTTTGGCCATGCTATCAATATTTTCATTGTCTATTTCTTTTATACCACATATTTCAATGTAAGTAGCTAGTTGCCTTTGTTCTATTGCGTTTAACTTTTGTTCCAAAACATCATTTTTTAGTTCCAGGTTATTATATTTGTTTTTGAGGTCAATGTGATTGTTTTCCACAGCTTTTAAGTTGCCCTCAAACATCTTAATTTTTTTCTCATACTCGTCTATTTTGTCGGAGTAATACTGAAGTGTAGTTTGCAACTCTTCTCTAATTATATCACGTACTTCTCGACGAATATCACCAAGAATGCGCTGTGTAACATTGCTATCCATAATATCCGTGTCTGTGTTTTCTTCATCGTCGGCGTCCGGTAGAATGCAGGATAGGCGTTTTGGTTTTCCGTTACCCGCACATGCACGGCATCTCCAGTCGACTGAATCCGTTGAGAATAGTGCGTTTAACTGATCCTGAGATATTAAAACACACACTGCATGGAACCACTTATTGCATTTAGTGCACTGTATGCCCGGACACTTTTTAGTGACTAGTTTAGCACATTTAGCACATTTCGCCATTTTAATAGCGTAAATAGACGGTAGATATCGATGAATCGCACGCGCATATAAGGGAGCTAGCGGTGAGCGTCCAAACGGGTTCGCACCGAGCGAGTGACTGATGATGTTTCTGTTTTTTTTTTTTTTTTTTGGGGAGGGCTTAAAGGTGGAGCTCTGAGGGACCCTATCCTTATTCTGAGCTAGAGTTGTAGGGTTATCCGGCTCGCTGAGGGCGAGTTTAGGCCTACGGATTTTTGAAATCTCTGAAGGAGTATAGTTTGCAGTGTTTACAATTAATGGGTTCGCGTGGTTTAGGGCACGATCGTAATAGCGGCGTGAAGCGCGCTTAATGAATTGCTTAACCGTGGGCAGATTGAGGTCTATGTGGAGGTCTAAGTTGCGCATGTACCACGGGGCGCCCGTGGCTTTGCGCATGAAGCGGTTTGATGTTTCTGTTGATGTTTTCAATATAAATACTTTAAAATACCTACCTACCTACGGCCGCAGCTTATGCTGAGATAGGTGCCTTTTTGGCCTCACACAGTGTATGTATTTTGTATAATTTTGTTGTTGTTCCTATATTTGTCTCTGTGTGTAATTTGTGATGTAAATGAAACTGTCTATGTTGATGCTGTGTGAGTCCAAAATAAATGTTTATCTTATCTTATCTAAAATTATATTTTTATCTAGTTTTCCGCCCCGCAGTTTCACCCGCTTTCCCGAGGGATCTCATCTTTTCTACGAGTAAAAAGTATAATTATGTTGTATTCCAGAATATGACCTACCTGTGTGTTAAGTTTCATCAAAATCCGTTAAGCTGTTTTCGTTTAAGAAATTATCAACAATAGCAGGAATCGTGCTACAGTAAAATGTGTTTTAAAAGCTTTTGTTGAAATAGGTACCTAGTGGTTTTCGCAGAGGTTTTAGTGGACAGAGGATTAACAAAGTGAATACATGTTGTTTCAGCTTCTTGTTTGAGGATTTGAGTTTTGCATCAAAGAACATGTATAACATATTTTTTTATGAGTTTATTGCCGGCTCTTCTCAGCAAATCGATGGCTCCTACGTAGACTATCGTATGAACAGAAATTGTGATTTTCATGTTTTGAGTGATTTGCATATAAATAATAATTCTCTATCGACTCCATCAACAAGAAATTAAAAATATTAAAAGATAAAAAAAAATTTTCCCGTAAATGATCGTATGTTGTTCATGGACGCACCGTAAACTGACGTAATGTCATAAGCGTGAGTCTACGCGGGTAGGCGCGGCGGGTGCAGGCATGCCCCGCAGATCGTATGTCTCACTTACCATCCGGTACGCGGGAAGTGCACACGACGCCCACGCATGTTGCACAAACTGCGTTTTCTTAATTACGGGGCTAGGCAAAGTATTTTATAATAAGATATTGTTTTTTCCTATAAAAATCGTTAAAACTATGGCATGTAACTCATACGATTATGTACGTTGTTATCCACTTAGAAAATAAAACAGTATGTCACACATACGACTTTTTACGTCGTCCACTGAATGAGATATTTTATCGTATGCTATACATACGATTACATACGTGGGTCGTCTAGACATGTTTATTATTGTTTGTGTTACTTACTATTGTTTACGTTGATACATTGGGAAAAAATTACTATGGTAAATATTAAATAAAATAGTTTACTTGGTAGTTGACAAAAAAAACATGTCGTATCTTTAGTTTTGCTTTATTTCAGGGTCACCAATGCCAGATGGGGCCAGTTTAATTGAAATACCGGAACTGTCTCTAATGTTAAACGAAGTTTTTACAGAAATGCCATCTACTTTTTTTTTTATTATTCTCGATAGTCTTGTGTTTGACCACAATCTCACTATGGTAAGTGATGATGTGGCCGAAGGTGGTAAGCACACAAAGCCTAGATTTGGAACTGGCTCTCAAGTGCAGCTGTCGGAACACACCGATAGGTGTTTAGCGACAGATTTTCAACTTGTAGCCAGCCAGTTGGGTACTGTAGCCTACCACCGTGCATTCTCAACTAATCATGAAGTTGATCAAATGATCAAGACTATAACAATTGTCCATCGAAATCCTGTGAAGTTGCATGATGCTTTGCATTCTCACTCACAAATACTTTCGGAGTTGAACTGCACTTTTGAAACTTACCCTCTACCTTAACAAAAATTACTACAGATGATCGAGATAAGCACGCAAAACACCCACACCTTTGGCATGAGAGGTGCCGATGTAGTAGCCAGTTGTCTTGCAGAGTTCATCTCTAAAAAAAAAGCAGAGGCAGGTGCCGTTGAGTTCAGGTTTTGTTCTGTTAACTGTACTGATCAAAATCAAAACCGTATGTCTTTGCTGCCTACTGGATATTGGCTGAGAAATAAATAAAGTCACAATCAAACATACATTTTTGGAGAAAGGCCATACACAGCAAGAAAGCTATAGCGTTCATGCTTTAATCGAAAGGTGCGCCAACAATTAATTAATGTACACTCCTTTTGAATGGTTTGCGTTGGTGCGGTGGGCTAAAATCATGAATTCACTAAGAAAAATGTTTCAGATACAAAGTTTCTGGAACAAAACGTAGATGTTTACAGAAACAATGTTTCAGGGTCTTGGCCGTCCATATCTCAGTTGTTTTATGTCGCCTGAGGAGGTATTCCATAATATCGGCTTCGTTTGAAATAATTATATTAATTTAAAAATAACCCACACTACCGCCATGTTTATAAACAACTGAAACACCCATCCACACTTGTATACAGCTGTTGAGAAACTGATTTGTTTCAGTGCTCTCCGATGGAATTAGACATGCTAGAAACACGTAGTGTTTACCGCAAAAGTTTCTCAATTTTCAGAAACATATTAATTTTTTTCAGAAACACGTAGATTTTGTTTCTGAAACAGTTCACGTAGATTTGTTTCCGTTTACAAGCAATTGTTTCTCAGCGAATGCATGGTTTACAATTTTGGGTTTTAAATAAAGTTTAGCTGGCAAAAATTGGACAAAAAAATTTATGGTGATAGTGTTCAATAGACAAAGATAAAAGAGTTAAAAGTACTTCCTGGAGAGCCAAATAAACTGTTTTACAAATATAATCTAGCTGAATCAATACTTCCGGCACTGACTCAGAGTAATAGTTTATTTATGTTGAATATATTTATTGAATACCTATTATACTCGTAAAACGTTACAAGATAAATCGTACTAATCCTACTAATATTATAAATGCGAAAGTATGTTTGGATGTGAACATGTGAAGATGTTTGTTACTCTTTCATGCAAAAACTACTGTATGGATTTTAATGAAACTTGGTACACAGGTAGATCATAAACTGGAATAACATATAAGATACTTTTTATCCCGGGAAAATATAAGATCCCTCAGGAACGCGGGTGAAACCGCGGGGCGGAAAACTAGTTAATCTTACTAATATTATAAATGTGAAAGTTTGGATGTTTGTTACTCATTTCCGCAAGAACGGCTAAATGGATCTGGATGAAATTTGGCATGGAGATATATTATAGTCTGGAATAGCACATAGGCTACTTTTTATCCCGGGAAAAGATAAGATCCCTCGGGAACGCGGTTGAAACAACAGCTAGTAATATTATAAACGTGAAAGTTTGTATGGATGGATGTTTGTTACTCTTTCACGCAAAAACGGCTGAACGGATTTTGATGAAACTTGACACATATGTAGATCATATCCTGGAATAACACATAGGATACTTTTTATCCCGGGAAAGGATAAGATCTCACGAGAACGTGAGTGAAACCGCGGGGGACAGCTAGTTACATAAATAAATTATAATTTATTAATTGAAACAATCTTCAATTTAACTATATAACAAAGACTGATTTTTAAATGTATATATCAAATTATAGAATTTATAGATAAGTACAGAATGTTACTTAAAAGAAAAAGTTTATTAAGTTGCTCTTAACCTATAAATTACCAAATAAATAGCAACAATATTTGATTATAACGTGGTTCTGTTATTTATTGTGTGATTTAATACCCTATTTTATTTACATACCGTTACATACAATAGATAATCTCAGATGATACTCAAAGTAGATCATAGTACTTGCAACATACGTTTAAATTTACCCAATAGTTATCCATGTAAATCAACGTAAGAAGAACATACGATATTTTCAGCCAAATTAAAGACGACGTAATGAATCGTAACATACACTTACAATATTTTCACGCTACGTTCATCCGCCGTATAATATCGTAACAACAATATCTCTAAAAGCCTTAATAATTCTCTCTTTATTTTAATACCATAAAAACACACACAAAAATTTATTATTATGGTGAAAAAATTAAACAAAAATCTTTAAAAACATCGAAATGGTAAATAAAAATACCTTTAAATAGCTCTCCTGTAAAGTTCACTTTTTAAACATACGACAGTCTACGTAGGAGCCATCGAAATGCAACCTTTTGGACCGTACGTTAGACTTGTAAAATTTGAGTAAAAAAAAACATTTAATTTTTATTGAATACAGATTAGTAAAATATCCGAAAACTTTATTAAACATTTCAATTACCGAGTGCCTAGCTCACGTTTTATAAATACCAATAATCCCCGTTGAAACATTCACAAAGCATGGTTTGACATAATGTGACGATACAATAGCCGGGATAATGGCGGCGCATCGCTGTTTCAACCAGAACAGAATTACTGCCATTCGTCTGTCGACCAGCAACGCGCGTGCACGTCGTGTTCTATTTTTATTTCATTCAGTGTTTTTCAATTTATACTTTGTGAAAAAAAAAATGCTGGCTTAATAATACTTTACGTTAAAAAATTTAATTAAAAAAAAGTATTATAAATGAAAATACAAAATATAAAGCTATTTTAGCTAGACTAGCTATTGATACTATTCACATTTTAAAAACGTTTCAGTTAATGTTTTTATTAAAGCAAGGCTCAAGTACAACTGCTGATACATCGATAAGTGCGTAGCGATCGATTTCCAACCTTAGACCTTAATAATAAGAGATGATTTTAACACAAGCTTTAATAAATTGCCATGCAATAAACGTTCCCATTTATAATGCAAGTTATTGACCTAGGTGCGTTTTGGCAACCACCCGCAATCAATGTAACGACGACGTTTGCACAAATTATACCAATTTGTCCATTAAATCGACATAATCGGTCTCTATGTGTATTGTGCGTTTGGCCGAAATAGTAATCATGGTGAATTCGTTTAATTGGCGTGAGACTAAACAATGACCTTTATTCGGTATTTAAATAAATATAATTAAAGCTTTTTGTGCGTTATTGTACAGGTGATATTTATTATGTATCTCCTGAAATGTATTTTGATCGACATCAAATAATATACAGATTGTCTGGTAAGCCGTTCGATAAATCTAAGTGGGAGATAGATGTGTGGGCTACATACTTGTATAGAAAAATTTGCTCAATAAAATGTTTACCATTTTCGAGATCTCTTTTTTGATGATAGCTCAGTGGTAGTGACGTTGAATACCGCGGCGAAGGTCGAGGGTTCGAATCCTACAATGAGCTTGAGCTTTCGGTGAAGGAAAACATCGTGAGGAAACCATAGCACGGTGGTAGGGTACTTTGTGGTACCCGACTGGCTGGCTACCACCCTCAAGTTGAAAATCTGTCGCCAAACACCTATCGGTGTGTTCCGACAGCTGCACTTGAGAGCCAGTTCCCATCTAGGCTTTGTGCGCTTACCATCTTCGGCCATATCATCACTTACCATAGTGAGATTGTAGTCAAACACAATCCTATCTAGAATAAAAAATAAAAAAAAACTTCACATATTTTTCATTTTTATGTAAAGATTTTTTACTAATTCATTCTTCTGATATATGTGCCTTATCAAGTCTTAATCTGATCCATCGATATTGCTGCATTTTATTCAAATATACATCAGAACAAACCGTCCAAAGTCATGGCTTTTATGATAAACGTTCTATTACTGATTGTAAACATGCCAGTAGTTATTATACTGTGGCCATTAGTACGACGTGTTACGGAAATTAACTCAGTCTCCGGCTAGCCATATTCTACAACTAACACACATGAGTCTTCATATTTTATTCTATTTGCTTATTTATAGGTGTTTTCATAGATGAGCCGTTGCTGAATTAAGCCAATATTTCCAACAGTCCTTAGAGTAAGCTTATCTAAATTTCCATTGCAAATTTGTAAATTTATATGTGCATTGTAAATTATACCCAGTGTTTATACATTTTCGGATGCTTGTTTTGAATCATTATACCTACGTTGAATGAAAACTTATTACCTGGAATTCTATTTTTTATGGTACTTCTGATCTCATTTTTTTTATACCATAAGTGAAAACCAAGCGGATCACCTGATGGTAAGTGACTACCGTCGCCTATAGACATTAGTTTACCAGCGGGATTGCCTATGTGTTGTACACCTTATTACAAGGCTTTAAAGGCATCTGACTCTCAAGTGCAACTGCCAGAACACACCAATATGTAGATGGTGACAAATTTTAATCTTGAAAACATAGTGAAGAAATCACCGTGCTGTAGTTTCCTCACGATGTTGTTCTTCACCGAAAGCTCAAGCTCATTGTAGGATACGAACTGTATTCAATGTCACTACCACTAAGCTATCATCGCCACTTCACTTTAGCGTTTTTGGAATAGTTTTTTACACCCCAATATTAGATTTAACACCGTGAACATTTATGTGGTGAATATTAATACCACTACAAGATGGCTGGACTCTGTAACTCTACAATTTGGCACCAACACAACTCCAATTGGACGTAACACTAATCATGATTGGATGGTATTCAACCGCACTATCTAATATATAAAATTCTCGTGTCACAGTTTTAGTTGCCATACTCCTCCGAAACGGCTTAACCGATTTTGATGAATTTTTTTGTGTTTATCCGGTATCTATGAGAATCGGCCAACATCTATTTTTCATCCCCCTAAATGTTAGGGGTAGTCCACCACTAAATTTTTATTTTTATTTTTGAGACAAAATTTGTAATTTCTATTTTTTTATGATACAACATACAAAAATACATACAATCCCCAATTTTCACCCTTCTACGATCAACCCTTATTTTTTAATAGCCATTTTAGTAATTTGAGTAATCGGTCAAGCCGTTTCGGAGGAATATGGTAACAGGACCGATTTGGATGAAATTTTGTGTGTGTATTTCAATGGGTTCCTCGATGATTTGAAAACAAAATTGGACCCGGTAGATGGCGCTGGAATCGGGTTCTAAGTTTTGTTTTAATTTCAGGGCAGGACAACGTCTGCCGGGTCCACTAGTAATATGTAAATAAGTGAACAGTACAAATTTTTGATCTCTGTGGATTGGAATTATATTCCATGATACAATGTCAATAGGAGTGGAAAATGTAATGGCAAAAAAACAAGTGATCAAAATATACCTGGCTAAAGATGATAGTATATTTGGCACAAACTTGAGGCCTCTGCTTATAGACTTCATAAAGTGCAAGGTTAATTTTTAGCTATGGGTTCACGCTTCTATAAAAAAATGCGTCTCCACTTTTGAAATTTACTTACACATACGTGAACGGAACGTGTTAAGATAGTTTTAGTACAGAAAGCATTAACGAATATTTTAATGCCGCTAATCCTTGGATGTAGCGTTCGCTCTTGTAAGACACATATTATGTAATAATTCTATGTTTGTTTTGAAAAGAAGTAAATTGCTGAGTTTCTTCCCGGTTCTTCTCAGCAAAAGCAACCTTCCAAAACGTGCGTTGTAATTAATAAGAGTTTGTGAATGCCTATTTGAATGGATAACATAAATATCTGAGTTACTTTGTACCATCCTATATCATCAGAGTCTTAAGGTAAAATTGGCGTTCTACAAGGATGTTTTTTTTGGGCCATTTTTATCGATCTTCCGTATATAGTACATTTATAAAGAAAGAAAGAAAAGAAAAGAAAGAAAAGAAAGAAAAGAAAGAAAAGAAAGAAAAGAAAGAAAAGAAAGAAAAGAAAGAAAAGAAAGAAAAGAAAGAAAAGAAAGAAAAGAAAGAAAAGAAAGAAAAGAAAGAAAATAAAGAAAAGAAAGAAAAGAAAGAAAAGAAATAAAATAAAGAAAAGAAAGAAAAGAAAGAAAAGAAATAAAAATAATTTATTTGTTACCATAAATTTAAAAAGGGATTAATTTAACTATTCACTAGTTACAAATTGGCCCCGACTCAGCATTTTGCAGGTTGTTAAACCTGCGCTGGTCTTCCGCTGGAGCCAGCTGGGGACGTCACGGTGCGGGTACCACATTACATAAATAAAATTAAAACTACACGACACGTAACGGCAATACATGCCTACACTTCAACTTATACTCGTTGTCGGATATTGTGAAACAGATCGTGAAACAAAACAAAATATAATAAAAGAAAATTATAAATAATAATGACATTAATTTGTACCTATACTTCCTAAATAGCACTAATATCGTTTCGTTGAGTTTCCTGACATTTTTGACGTGCAAAAATGCTGGTTCTTTATCGGCGGTGGAATGTTATTCCAACATCTTGACGAAGCGTAACGGAAACTGCCTCTGAAGGCGGCTGTGTGATGTTTTGGTGTTGCGAGTTGCATTGCGCACTGCCGAGACCCAGAAGATTTCCGGTTCGACACCCAGGACAACTTTTCATAAAGATAAGTGGGAGATTGATATTTAAGAACACCAAATAAAAGGCAAGCTAAATTTAATTTTTGACGATGTTTGATTTTAAGAATATTGTGCTCATTTAAATAAGGAGTCACATGAGCTCTTAACGGAATGTCAAAACAAAAACGGGCACAAGCATTTTGGAGACGCTGGACAAATTTTTGCGTTCTTGAAAGCAGACGAGCATTTATTGTTTTTAATACTTTTAAATTTACTAGAAAATACGCAGATCTTACAAACTCAAAGACACTATAACTAATGCAGCTACTAGAAAAGATAAATGATGATAAATTACTAGGAGATTAACTTCAGGATACTTTTAGTTTTACTTTTGGAAATGATTAAAATCAAACGAATATTCGATTTTCAATATCAATCTCATTTTCAATATCAATTGTATACTTGTTATCGACGTAACGTATGTACGTCTTGTCTACTCCCTTGATGTCCCAAAGTGACGTTGCTACAAATAAAAGACAATATACAAGTGATTTATTCAGCAGAAGATAGCCTCGTTCTACCCTTTATCATAGGATATCTACAAATGTAAACCATATTATCTAAAGTTACGTAACATACTCAAACATTATCATACGCCTTAGCTCGAAACAAGGTAAAAGCTGCTTGTTTTTTGTTATTTTTTTGTTGGTATTTTATAGTGGAATTTCAAATGTGTTCACAAACGAAATGTATGCCATTAAAATCACATAGTGGTCTTGAGAATTGATAAGGAGCTTTTTTTGCCAACGCATGGGCTCGGTCAGCTAAAGAGAAAACGCTGCCAACCTGCTGAGAACCTTGCCAATTGTTACAATATTCTGCTTTCTACCGTATCAAGTTATACGGCTCTGTATACACAATGGTACAGTTTTTAATTATTTTTCAATCCTATCTAATCAATCAAAATTTTATTGTCATGTAAATTTTGTGCTTTGAACAATAAGGCGATGTGATGATAGCTCAGTGGTAGTGACGGATACTGCAGTGAAAGTCGTGTCTTCGAATCCTACAGAGAGCTTTCAATGAAGGAGGTCTTTGTAGTAATTCAGCAATTGCTCTTGAGAGTCAGTTGCCATTAAGGTGTTGTAATAAGGTGTAAATTGCTAATATCTGGAAGGTCTTTAAGGCGATGATAGCTCAGTGGTAGTGACGTCAGATACCGCGGTGAAGGTCGTGGGTTCGAATCTTACAATGAGCTTGAGCTTTCGGTGAAGGAAAACATCGTGAGGAAACAAACCATAGCACGGTGGTAGGGTACTTTGTAGTACCCGACTGGCTGGCTACCACCTTCAAGTTGAAAATCTGTCGCCAAGCACCTATCGGTGTGTTCCGACAGCTGCACTTGAGAGCCAGTCCCCATCTAGGCTTTGTGTGCTTACCACTTTCGGCCACATCATCACTTACCATGGGTAATTTCTGGATCTACTGAACCGATTTTGAAAATTCTTTTACCAATAGAAAGCCACGTTATTTGTGACTGTCATAGGCTTAATTTTCCCGGTAAAAGACAAGATCCTACGGAAACGCAGGCGAAACCGCGGGATGCGTTCCCGTAGGCGATTTTAAAATAAAATTATGAAGCACGCAACTTCATACTCCTGCCCACCTTAATACAACAATATACGAGTGCTGTCTGACACATCGCGTGTTCTGCCATCATTATTATACGCCGGCATCATCCTAACGGCATGTATGTACTGTGGAGTATAGCTCATTTATTATAACCTGGATTCAGAATATTGTTCCTTATTCCGTGGGAAAAGGAGATATGTCTTTGTGGAATCTGATCTACTTTAAATAGAGGAAGAGTATAATGTAGAGGTGCAAAGATATAGTGAGATAGTTTTTAGGGTTCCGTACCCAAAGGGTAAAAACTTCGCTGTCTGTCCGTCTGTCTGTCACCAGGCTGTATCTCAAGCACCGCGATAGCTAGACAGTTGAAATTTTCACAAATTATGTATTTCTGTTGCCGCTATAACAAAAAATACTAAAAACAAAATAAAATAAAAATTTAAGGGGGGCTCCCATACAAAAAATGCTATTTTTTTGCCCTTTTTTGCTCGATATCATCACCAGGCTGTATCTCAAGAACCGCGATAGCTAGATAGTTGAAATATTCGCAAAATACTTTGTTGTATTTTTACTTTAATAATAAAATTAAAATAAAATAAATATTTAAGGGTTTAATATTTTTGCCTTTTTTACGGAACGAGTAGAACGTTACGAACCGGCCAAGTGCGAGTCGGACTCGGTTTTTCTGTTTGGCGTGAGTAAGTTATTTCTCACATACTTTTTTTTGCGAAATATGCGTTTTGCGAGAATATGTTTATCATCCACTTTGTCCTAACAAAACCCTGTGATTTTAATGTCAATCTCTCCAAGAGATTTTAACTTTTAACTGTTTTCTTACTTTTATTCCAATATCATTGTTTTTAAAGACAAAATGTTGTTATTAGATTCGGTTGGAATTTTTGAGGAAAATTTATAATAATTCTAGTTTCTTATTATGTCAAAATACTTTATTAATAACAATAAAGAAACATGAAAAAAAATACACTATTATTTTAATAAAATAATCTGTATTTTTCTTACACTAAATAATAATATTTTTTTTAAACGGTAGCATACTTGTACATTAGCTATTAAATCTTGATTAATTTTGAAAATAATTATGTAGGTATGTTTTTGTAACAATAAGAACTACACTACTAAACTTGACGGGCCGATTGGCGTGGTTGGTTCTCCGCACGCCGCAGGTCGTGGGTTCGATTCCCATCCAGGACATACATTTGTGTGCATGAACATGTCTGTTTGTCCTGAGTCTGGGTGTAATTATCTATATAAGTATGTATTTACAAAAAAAAATAGTCTATGTAGTATATCAGTCATCTGGTTTCCATATTACAAGCTCTGCTTAGTTTGGGATCAGATAGCCGTGTGTGAACAAATGTCCGAGGAATTATTTATTTATTTACATAAAAAAAATCGTCCATTTTGAAATCACGTGCATATTCCCTATTTCACACAGTTACTGTACGGTGTGACGTCACATTCAGTTCACGGATCCCAATAATACGAAGTTGACTCACTCGTTTATACATTCCCTCGTCGAGACGGTATTCAAGATCGATAATGGTTTCGTGTTCAAATAGTGAGAGTAAATTTCATACATTACTAGCTTTTGCCCGTGAATACGTTCATGTCAAATTATCAATACTGTAACGGGAAACATTCTTCATCATCAAACACCTCAATCACGTACACGCATAGTCTACCTTCACAAACATACCTATATAACACGCACCCTCACACCCACACTCACACCCACACTCACACCCACACTCACACCCACACTCACACCTCACTCACACACTATACACGCACTTCATACACTAGTCACACCACACAACACAAACTACATACATCATTACTCTCAATTAAATATTTTATTTTTCATACTACATAATAATCACTTTCCGCGAACACGGTACACTCAAAAGCAAATAATGTAAAAAAGTTAAATAATGCGAGGGCCCTGGTAACCATAACACAAGTTGAATCTTAATTTTGCACGGTGGTAGGGTACTTTGTACCCGACTGGCTGGCTACCACCCTCAAGTTGAAAACCTGTCGCCAAGCACCTATCGGTGTGTTCCGACAGCTGCACTTGAGAGCCAGTTCCCATCTAGGATTTGTGTGCTTACCACATTCGGCCACATCATCACTTACCATGGTGAGATTGTGGTCAAACACAAGCTTATCCAGAATAAAAAAAAATAAAAAATTTGGTTACCAGAGTTCAACAAAACAATAGCATTTAAAAATTGTATTTTGTTTATCAGTGTGTATTTTTATTGGAAAAATAAATATTATATTATAGTATATGTGGAATCGTTTATCGTAGAATCATGCCCTTTCACTTACTTTAGCATTGATATTAAGAAGGAGCAAGTTTTAATAGTCAATAAATTAGATACTAGTTGTTCTTATTTATGCCACAAACCAACAGTTGGTTATTAAACTTGTCGAGTTATAGATTCATTGGTTTTTTTACACCTACAATAAAAGATCTTATGGAACTTAGCACCCGTTCAGATCTCAAGATCAGAAATTGATCAGATCGAGAGAGAGTTTACAAGTGATATTAGCAATCCTAGAAAAATATTGCCAATCGTTGAATGCCTAGAAGGCCGTTGACTTTTTTGTGCAACTGCTGGAACACACCGATGGGTGTTTGGTAACAGATTTTCAACTTGAGGGGATTAAGCAGGCAGGGGGGTATTACGAAGTAACCTTTTACTTATGGTTAGGTACCAGTTGCTATAGTTTCCATACGAAGAAAAACCGAAAAGCTCAATCCCTCGGCCTTTTTCATACAAAACGACGTAAATGAGGAAAAAAACACACAGAATAATCCAGAATACGTCTTCTGTTACTGTTGCAGGTTTTGCGTTCTTTGTTTTTCTTTTTTTTTAATTCTAGATAGGCTTGTGTTGGACTACAATCTCACTATGGTAAGTGATGATGTGGCCGAAGGTGGTAAGCACACAAAGCCTAGATGGGAACTGGCTCTCAAGTTCAGCTGTCGGAACACACCGATAGGTGCTTGGCGACAGATTTTCAACTTGAGGGTTGTAGCCAGCCAGTCGGGTACTACAAAGTACCCTACCACCGTGCTATGGTTTCCTCACGATGTTTTCCTTCACCGAAATCTCAAGCTCATTGTAGGATTCGAACCCACGACCTTCGCCGCGGTATCCGACGTCACTTATCACTGAACTATCATCGCCTCGTTCAACATAATGTTGCGGTGGTCCACACGTGTTTCAATTTGTCATCCATTTAGGTTGATGAGTGGTCGCGCCAGCCATTTGTTTTACGCAAACGAAAATTAAACGTTTGAGGAATATCAATTGCACGTTCAGTAAAACACTGTAAATGACAAAATTTTCACCAGCGATTCCTTATTGAACCCCTTTGGTATTAAATAAACAAAAAAACTTAGATCACCCTCTTTTTCTGTTTTAAGTTTTTGATTTTTTCCCAGGCAGGAAGACTTAGCCTGGCGGAAGATCTTCCTTTTACAACGGAGTAGTCTAAAACCTTGCTCCTCCAAATTTTGAAAAATCGTACCCTGTTTTGTATCTATGTATAATACCACCTCATTCGCATTAACGTGTCATATTTTATCACTATGTTATAAAACTTGAATGTTGCCGTAAATAATGATTATTATACTTCAAGGATATTGTGCTGCATATTAAATACTTCTACATTTATTAGTTGACGTGATTTTTCTGAAGTACCTACTCTTGCTTATCTAGCCTTGAAGACGGAAGTATTAAAATCAATACTGGACTTTGTTTTTTTGCTTACATCGTTTTAAAATAAACTAACTGTCCTCCGCGGTTTCACCCGCGTTCCCGTGGGATCTTATCTTTTCCCACGATAAAAATATAGCCTATGTTTAATTTTAATTTATTTGATTCTCTTACTCATTATTTGATTTTGGGTATTCAAACACCATAATAAATTGTTATTTTTAGTATTTCCCACGTACATACTACTCGTTTTGCTGATGTTTATAATATAACTAACTACATGTACGTCACAATCACAACATATTGCAATTTCACATGTTGAATAATCATCTTAATCATTTATCAATAAAATTCAACTTCCATTTTTAAATATAAATAAACTGTTATACAAATTATATTTTCTCGTTCTCCGACACTAATGGCTATCATTTGTCTATCACGAATTCTGTTTGTACCATTAGTAATACAAATTACAAGCTGCCCTGAATGTCCTAACTTCACTCCATCTAAGCAGTTTCGGTAAGTGTAATACAGTTATTTATCAAGTTACCTAAGTTACCAAGTCAACTGCATTGGAAACTTTGATAGTATCTTGCGAGGTACATATTGGGGAGACACGGTACATTATTGCAGCAAGCAATTGGTTCATTTGTTGGATATTTTTTCTGTCTCATCACTTTTGAAGTAGATGAAATTCGTGGCAGGGTCTAAAAAGACCACTAGTAGTAATGCTAGATGCAAATAATTTTCAAAAACTCTGATATACGTGTACATTTATTTCTAACTGGAAGCAGGTATATGAAATTTCGTGTTTCTTACAATGAAAATGATGGACTTCCATAAAACCCATCATAACTAATTTTACCCCTTTAGGGGTGATATCCAAAAATCCTACCACAGTGTTTAATTACAACTTAGCAATCAAATCCCAATATTTAAAGTTTGTAGCCGTGCCGGTTGAGGCTCTGCACTGATGAACCAGACATCAGGTGAGTTCCTATCTAGGCTTTGTGAGCTTACCACCTTCGGCCACATCATCATTAACCATGGTGAGTTTGTGGTCAAACACAGCTTGTGTTACCAGAATAAAAAAAAAGTCAGTCAGGACTAGTAAATAATTGTAAATGCTCGATACCATGTTCCGCACTATCACACTAACAAGACACTTCTATGGAGCGAAAGCTGTGGGCCGTTGCAACTATTTCGAACAGAGTTCCATCTTAGGAGGGTGTTAATACCAACGCCAGTTTAATACTATCATTTTAGTTGCGTACAGTCGCGTACACGATTTAGAGCTTATTGTCGAGATGCTGAGAATCTCTCAAAATCATGAACGTTTTTTATGGTACGCAGTTTTTTTTAAGTATAGTAAAAGAAAATCGTTTTTTTTTTTTTGCAACAGTTATCTGTTAAATGCTTAAATAGAGATTTTACGCGCTACGACGATACCTATATCTCACAACGTTTTTAGATAAGGCCCTGGTTATTGAGTGTGAAGTTGTGAACCAGTTTGAAAAAAAAAGCAAGTTTCAAACCCCAGCCGTTTCATAGATCAGTCAAAAAGATAGACGGATAAACTTTTACAACAGGTGATAATATCATATGCCTCGGGAATTGTCAAATACTTAAAAATCTTTACTTATTTCAAAGTTCCGGTGCAAAACTGTCCCGTTCAAATACAACTCAAAACGAAGAGAGCGCCGTGTGCCTGGACTAGTGGCTCTCAAACTTTTAAATAAAAAACATGAAAATCTCGAATGACAACGAGTATGTTTCAAAAAATCTTTCACCATTTGAATGTTACATTATTTCAGATTACCATAGGCTATATTTTTCTCCCAGGATAAGATAAGTTCCCACAGGAACGCGGGTGAAACTGCGGAGGACAGCTAGTTAAAAATTAACTGTTTTATGTCATTGAAATATTTACTGTCGAGCGCATTGTAAAAAAATATTAAATGGCGTATTAAAGCAGTAACTATTTAGATAAATTACGAATCAATAACTAATAATAAATAACAATAGATTTCTACTATTTAAACTTTAAACCTTAATATTTTTGTAGGAAATTGACAAAAAATATAACAATAGTGAAACAAAAAACTTTGAGAAACCCAGTACGATAAAAAACTGTACGAGAAAAATGCATTTTGTCCTCGAATGTACAGCGCTGTAGCGATAAACTGAAGGTAAAGTTCCGCGGAGTTTCCCTGAAATTTTCGGAGTTCGGAATATACGGGCTTTGTAAAACGGTGCATTCTTTTGAACAAACATCGTTTTATGGAGACGGCTTGAGTGATAGTTTCAAACGAGGATTTCATTTGACTATGGAATCGTTTTCAAGGCATAGCTCAGTGGTAGTGACGTCGGATACTGCGGCGAAGGTCATGGGTTCGAATCCTACAATGGCTTCAGCTTTCGCTGAAGGAAAACATTGTGAGGAAACCATAGCACGGTGGTAGGGTACTTTGTAGTACCCGACTGGCTGGCTACCACCCTCAAGCTTTAAATCTGTCGCCAAGCACCTATCAGTGTATTCCGACAGCTGCACATGGGAGCCAGTTACCATCTAGGCTTTGTGTGCTTACCACCTTCGGCCACATCATCACTTATGGTGAGATTACGATACATGGTAAGATTGTGGTCAAACACAAGCTTATACAGAATAAAAAATAAATAAAAAATGTTCGCTGTCTGTGTGTTTATTTTTTATTTTATCATAGTGGACTTTTTGGCGGGAACTTGCGAAGTGACGTTGTGTTTTCGTTTTATTTTCATTAAAATTCGTGTATTTTGAGTTTTAATGAATAATTTCGGTGGTGTTTTGTCCAATAAAGATCAATCTAAGTGCACAAGTGAAGTGAAATGAAATGAAAGCGTGTATCGTGACTTTCCAGGTTGTCCCAAAAAGTCCATGAAATGTTTTAATGGAATAGCCGCCAATTTCACTAAAACCTGACTGAACTTGTACGGACGAGGACTAGACTTTACAGTGAAAGTGACAATAAAACGTGACTAAACATAAAAGATGAATATTTAAAATAAAGAAATGGCTTAAAGATACCAAGCCAAAAATCTTCTTAAAAAAAAACTTACCATAGTAAGTAATTATGTGGCCGAATGTGGTACCTAAACAAGAAAGGATCTAACTTTCAACTCTTGACGGGCTGGTTAGCGTGGTTGGTTTAACACCCTTCCTATCTCACCGCAGGTCGTGGATTCAGTTCCTGTCCAAAACAACATTTGTTTGCATGAACATGTCTTTTTGTCCTGAGTCTGGGTCTTTAAGTATTTTTTTAAAAGTAGTACATAGTATTTGGTTTCCATACAAGCTCTGCTTAGTTTGGGATCAGATAGCCGTGTGTGAAAAATTACCGATATTTTTTATTATTTCTGTACCTAGTTGATTTTAATATTGTTTATTCGGACCTACAAACATCCATACAAGTCTCTATCTCGCTTATCTAATTCTATTTGTCCCTGTGGTAACACTCGTGTTCCACAGATCTATTCCCGGGATAAAAGTATACGTATTGCTAAGAATTTCTTCTCATCTCTTTGTTTTCTAACGTAGTTGCTTATAAGAATATTTCTAGCTATGCTGTGTGCTTAATCTCTATTATCGTTGTGGGGAAAGTTTGTTAGTATATGAAGATGTTTGTTACTCTTTCACGCAATATCTACAGAACTGATTTTGATGAAACTTTGCACATATGTAGATAGATTTTTTATCTCTCGCAATCGTGGGTGAAACCGTGGGGGACAAATTTTATTCTATACTAGGTGTAAACAAAACGGCCGAGTGCGAGTCGGACTCGCGCACGAAGGGTTCCGTAAAAATGGCAAAAAAATCCATGTGAGCCCCCCTTAAATATTTATTTTATTCTGTTTTTAGTATTTGTTGTTATAGCGGCAACAGAAATACATCATCTGTGAAAATTTCAACTGTCTAGCTATCGCGGTTCTTGAGATGCAACCTGGTGACAGGCAGACGGACGGACGGACGGACGGTCGGACGGACAGACAGCGAAGTCTTAGTAATAGGGTCCCGTTTGTACCCTTTGGGTACGGAACCCTAAAAGGAATCAATCAAAAACACAAAATACTATATCCAAACATAAAACAAACCTCAATCCTCAATCCTTTGATGTATCCAATCAATCAATTATACAGATTATACCGGACATAAAATATTTACGTGAAACCGAGGAATTCTTTAATGTTCGTTGAACCCTTGAAAATAGGGTGGGCATAAAATCCGGGCGATCAGCTGCGTCGATAAACCCGCGGCCATTTGTTTTGATATCCGATATTTGGTGAGTATTTCAGGAATCATTCTATATTAGTTTACTGATTTGTATTCATTCTATTTTCTCTGTAAAAATATTATGTTGTTTTTAACCCATAAAATGTTTAATTTATAGGTTGTCTTTCTGGATTTGATTCCATATAGATGTTGATGTTGTATATTTTCTTTTACCGGGATAAAAATTATCTTTGTTTTATTCCAGGATATGGACTACCTGTGTGCCAAGTTTCATCAAAATCCGTTCAGCCATTTTTGCGTGAAAGAGTAACAAACATCCATCCATCCTTACTTTCACATTTATAAAATTAGTGGGATATATGAAATTCCCGTGTCTCTATGTTGATCCGCGATTAACTCCGAAACTATTAAACCGATCTTGATGAATCTTGGTACAAAAATAGATATATTATTATAGATATACACAAAGATAGACACAAAGTCTTTCAGTCGCATACATTTTCTTCAGTTTTAATATTCTTGTACATTTACTGTAAAGTCTAGTCCTCCGTATAAGTCAGGTCAGGTTTTAGTTAAATTGACTGCTGTCCCACTAAAACTTTTCACGGACGTTTTGGGACAACCTGAAAAGTCACCATAGCTACACGCTATAATTTCATTTCACTTCACATACCTGTATTGATATTTGTAGGAAAACACCATCGATATTGTTCAATAAAACTCAAAATACACGAATTTTATTAAAATAAAACGAAAAAGCAACGTCACTTCGCAAGTTCCCGCCAAAAAGTCCCAAAAAAACACGTTTCACTTCAGTGTTGCCAGGAAAGTAAACCAAATTTTAGACCAGCACATTTTTCTAAACAGAACTTGGATTTGCGGTCTACAAAAGCGAGGAAAACCGTCTACACGCCAATCAATCAATGTAGTTAGACTTATTGATCGTAAAGACTCGTAGTTTTTCAGCAATGGAACAATGAGTCTAGACCTGAATATATTTCCAATATATTTCGCTGTTTTTTACATTGTATTGTAGGAAATTGTGCGGTTAGGTATTTTAGTCTTAGAGGCTATCGATACATATAAAAGACTTGACTTGATTAGTTATTGATCGTAGACCATACGAAGGCTCAGCTCAGTGGTAGTGATGTCGGATACCACGGTGAAGGTCGTGGGTTCGAACTCTACAATGGACTTGAGCTTTTTGTGAAGGAAAATATCGATAGGAAAATATCACGGTGGTAGGGTACTTTGTAGTACTCGACTGGCTGGCTATCACCCTCAAAATTCTATCGCCAAGCACCTATCGGGGTATTCTGACAGCTGAACTTGAGAGCCAGTTGCCTTCTACGTTTTGTAGGTAGTAAACTTAGGTTAGGTCTTAGGGCCTCATCATCACATACCATGGTGAGATTATGGTCAAGCTTGTCCTAAAATTGGGGATTGCAGGTAAAACTGCAGAATAATATTAAGACTACAAAATGTTGTAGGTATGTCTGTTTATTACCAAAACTCAGTAATCGCTGTAGAGATTTTTATATAATTTGGTATAAAGATTACCTACTTTATTATTGGAATAGTATATATGATAAGAGATTTATGCCAAGAGCTGGTCTTGATAGTGAGTAACTTATAAGTTCAGAATTTTAAACGAATGGTTACCCCATCCAGAACATATTAGAAATATCATAACACTCTGTCACTGAAATTTTATATGAAAAATACACCAGTAGGGTGACTATGAGTTCTGTGCCCGTTTCTAGAAAGTCATAAAGTATTCCTAGATACGGGTCCGTTCACAGAAGTACAATGTAGGTAATGTTAGAAAGGAGAAATTCAACAAAAGTGATCTTAAATCTTGTTGAATAAAAGTCGGCCGCAGTTACACCGCTGCGTATGTTTTCTATATGAAAAAAAAGTTTATTACTTCTTCTTTACTTTGAAATAGTTTTTTTTGTTTATAAACAACTCTTACGCGTCTGCCTTGTTGTTTATCAGACACCCAATAAAAAAATCTGTAAAAACCATTTTTTTTTAAATTTTATTATTCTGCTGGAAATCCAATATTTCGTTACAAAGCAAAGTAAAGACTACTTTCCAAAAAAAATCTTTTTTATAATTTCATTAGTGAAAGTAAATAGTACTGATGATAAAAGAATATATGTACATACACAGCACGCTTTCACACTGAAAAAGAAAAAAAAACAGTCAGACAGTGTTCCTACTTTTTGTTACCACAAAGTTGTTTTTTAAATTTCTAAAAACGGTGTGATAGGTGATCATTTTTAAAAGGAATTTAATATATTACCGTTATAACTATAGGTATTGAGTTTATCAGTTCTCGTAACTTTTATTTGTGTTTGAAAATGGTTTAAAAATTATACTGTGGCGTTTTATTTTTTTATAGATAGATAGATAACACTTTATTGTTCCATACATGAAAAATAACAATAATAATAACAGAAATAACATTAACAATGTCACAATGGGCGGCCTTATCACTAATAGTGATCTCTACCAGGCAACCTTGGGATGAAGAGGATTTGACTATTATAAAAATATGGCGGACCATGCAAATACAACAAATATTTTATAATTTATACATTTAAAAAATACACTACTCATGCATACACATACTAAATAATAATTACATATATATCTTAGTTATACATATTATACACTACGTGTATAAAACATACGATACATACACATACTATATTAATAGTAGAAATGTAAAAAAAAAAACGTTTAAAGCTATTTATTCAGTTTAGCCTAGAAGCTGCAGAAGTTACCACCGGTTCAGAATTCAATCTTCATCTGAGATGAATCGTCAGGAAACTGAAAATAAAAAAAAATAATTTACTTAACCATAAATAAATAAGTATACTTTTTACTCTCTGTAAAGTATATTTAGTTTTATATTTTTATATTTATATTTAGCATATTCGATAAGGCACATTCAAGTGAAACGACTTGGAGATGACCATCAAAATTCACCAGGATATTCCAGAATAGGTCCACAATATTTCATTTTTGGAATTTGATACAAACGTCCCAAGGTCCCAGTTAGTTGCTCCCGAGAAATTAATTAATCTTAATTGAAATTTAATCTTTCCTTTAAGGTAAAATTGGAAAATTTTGAATAGATCGGATGTAATTAATACATGCGATATCGACTCAGTTACTAGATTATGGTAGAAATGGACAATTTTATTGGTGCAGTTTTGCATTCTCGCCAAACTTACGGTGGTTAAAATATCACATCACATGAATCAATAAAAATAAAAACAAAACAAAGGAAACATTATTTAACGTATGATACAACAGTAAATTAAATTCACTTTGGCTATCCTTTTTTTTACAAACATTATAACACTTTTTTTTAGGAAAATAAAACCACACCTATATGGTTAATAATTGTAGGTTAATCATTATACAATTATCCAGAGATTAATAAAAAAAGTATTACCAAAAAAGTACCTAGTATATCAGTTACGAGGTTTTCATATTACAAGTTTTGTTTCGTACAAGAAGGCCGTGTGTGAAAATTCCTGGGAATATTTATTTAAACCATTAGTCGTAGGTAGGCATTCTTGACACAGTAATTGGAAAATTCAGTGCTACGGAACCGTACCAATAAACAACGTTTACGTCCTACGGTTTTTATATCTCGTGTAACACATTGCTTCTATCAACAGCCACCCACGTCAATTGGTTAAGACATTGCTGGAATTTCACCAAATTGTCCACAGTACAATGTAGGTGCAGTAGCTAAACTCATCTACAACTTTTAATCAAATATGTTCCTACTAATATTCATAAATGTGAAAGTTTGTGAGCATGTTTGTGTGAATATTTGTAACTTGGCACCCATGTCATACTGTGGAATAAAAAATTGGCGCCTCTTTATTTCGTAAAAAATTAAAATCTTCCCCGAACGCGAGTAAGTTAAAACTTCAAAATTATTTTTAAAAATAAAAAACAAAAACCGACTTCAAAACTGTAACCTATACCTATGTACAAACATAAACTAAAAAGTAAAGAATAATATTTTAATGTCAAAGTAAGAACCTTAAAGGACAATCAACAAAATTATTGATATTTATAAACAGTTCTTTTTGGAGACCAAAAAAGTCATGCTCAACGACTCAGTTTGATTCACTAAGGTTTATCAAACGAGATATATATTTTTTTGTTTTTGTTGATTTTCTCAAAAAGTGGTGAATCAATTTCGATAAAATTTAAATGGGACCACCGAAAAAAAAAACATACAGCCGAATTGAGAACCTCCTCCTTTTTTGAAGTCGGTTAAAAATAGGACGGTTTTTAATTTTATCTTATAGTTTGCTAATATACTACAAAGCAGTACAAATCTTTTCCCAGAGATTAAGGTATCGCATCACTAACATCTATCCAGAAACCAAGGAGACAAATAGACAAAGCTACTTTCTCATTTATAAAACTTGAATCGCGATTCCTGGAATTCTATTGTCTGCAGGTTTTGGGACGACCATCTCTCCCAAAACTATCCAATTGCGAGCCAACGAGTTAAGGAGTTTGTTGGATGAAGGAATGCTACTTGATCTACTGTCTCTCAAACATACTATGCTAAGGGATTACTACCGATTCGTTCTAGTAATGTACGTGCATAGAATTCTTAAAGATACTCTCGAGCCGAGTCTTATTCCTCAAGTCCAGTAACTGACACGCAGAGTGTACGGGATTTGCTGAAGAATTCGCAGCGATAAAAACTCACGGGTTTAAATTTTAGAGTAATTGTTCTTCTGCGGGATAAATTGATTGTGAGATTTGGAAAATAATACAATTTATGTACAAAATTGTGAGTATTGTTTTGTTTTAAATATGCAATGAGAAGTGGTTAGCACTTAAAGATTAAATACCATAGTAGAAAACGTCTAGGCGAGTAAGTACTTCAAAGTAAGTGCTAACTTTTATTTACTACGCGGTATTACAACCATCTCACAGGTATTTCCTGATCTTTCATAAATAAACTGTCTTTTAATCCAAGATGTGTTCTCTAAATATGATAAATTTTATCCAAATCTATTCAGCCATTATGTTACATTTTTAAACAACATAGGTACAACATTATTTGTATACCTATTATATACAAAACCTGAATATCAGAAAAAAACAAAAATAGTTTTCTAGTTAAGTTTTTTGTAAAAAAAACCCTTATATGCACACACTTTAGCATTAATTTATAATAAACAAAATGGTAGGATGTTACAGTACAGTCCTACATAAAAACCCTAGTCCCAAGCTAAAATAAATTCTATTCTAATAGTCCCTAGGGCGATATGAGGTTAACTCGACCCGACATGTACAATTCCGTCTTATAATTTTGCGAAATATGTTATATTATTTTCTCTTTATATTTATTTTAAGAGTACTTACCTACAGGCTCGAGACATAATATTAATTAAGGTACTGTGTAAATACATAATATATTTATTTTTCTTTTTTGGGATAGGGGATAGGATATAAGGCGATGATAGCTCAGTGGTAAGTGACGTCGGATACCGCGGCGATGGGTGGGTTCGAATCCTACAATGAGCTTGAACTTTGTAGTTACCCGACTGGCTGGCTACCACCCTCAAGTTAAAAATCTGTCGCCAAGCACCTGTCGGGTGTGTTCCGACAGTTGCACTTGAGAGCCACCTTCGGCCACATCATCACTTACCAGAGTGAGATTGTAGTCAAAACACAAGCCTATCCAGAATAAAAAATAAAATAAAAAATAGGAAGACCTTGGGAATGTCATATTTATAAACCTATTTAAGGTTTGTCACGCTGTAGAACTTTTACTTCTTATGGTAAAAATCAACTTCGCTAAAACGAAATGTAAGACAAAGTATTCACCCTATATTAGAGTAGGTAAATGATATGAAAAACACGCTCAAACAAAATCTGTTTTTTTTACCCGTTGGCTCGCATAGATAAATTTTAGGATTCGATCCCGTATACTGCTGGCCAGTAGGTACGGTGTGACGTAATCAATGCATATTTTACTATTGACTTGGCACCGTATTTAATTAATGACGTCACTACTGGCACGTATGCTGGATCGAATTTAGGAACAGACCCATATTGATATGTGTAAAAAAATCTTTTTACCCCTTTTTCTCCTCTATGTATCAAACGATTTCCTTTTTTTTCCTAAAAAAAATTTGGTTGACTAGTTGGTGAATACTATAGTCCGTTCCATATGGATTGGCAATAAAGGTCATTGACTGTCCTTTACCATTTTCGTTGCAGCTTCGCTTGATTCGATCATGGGTACCATGGAAACATGTACCATGATAATCAAGCGATAGCAGTTTTGCAATAAGTTTCTATGGCGAGCGACAGAGTAAAGGTCAGTCAATGACCTTTATTGCCAATCTATATGGAACGAATTATAGTAATTGTTATTATAAATAATAAAGCTCTTTGTAACTTCTAGATATTAATCTGTTGACTCGCGACAACACGTCAACTCGCGCACAGTTTTCAAAATTTCAAAATTCGCGCCCAATTTTCAAGTAAGTAAATGTCATCGTCCCGATTGTCCCATTTGAGAACCAAGTGGTGCGGACTCTGAAACCCCGATTGTCCCAAGAAAGAACTGACAGGTTAATAACTCAATTTAAAATAGCTCCATACAATTCTTCAGAATAAAACCTATTTCGTCAACAAAACAAAACACTGTCGCCGAGCTGATTACACCTATTACTTCACTCGATTGTTACGTAACTTACCTATGTACCTGAATCTTCGATCAACAATACATAGATTTAGGGTCGGCGCAAAAAATACGTCTCGGTAAATAAGAGCGCATTTGAAAAGTGAGCTCTTATTTTGTTTAGTTCGCTTGAACACAGCCAATATAAACACGTCTCACAATGCCGCAGTGTATATTCAAAAGTTGCAAAAATAATGCTCGAAAAAGCAATTTAACGGTCGGAGTATCTTACTTTCGGTAAGAACATAAAGAATAAGAGATATTTTAAGCTTTAAAGTAACAAATAATATAAAATTTAGAACAAAATTACATATTTTAAACCACGCTACCAACGCTACAAATGTTTGGCCAAACTCGCCAACACACGCACAAACTTCGAAGAAGAAAAAATAAACGAAACAAAACGATGTAGCTCTCAAGGCGAGAACGGGAAAACATGCTTTATTCGTTGCATGTTAAGGTTGATTTCACACTAAATGTTCTTTAACTTATGTCTATTTCTTTTAAGTGACAGGAGTAGTTTATTGCTTTGCTCGTTTTATGTGACTAATGATCGTAAGTATTAGATAATATTTTGAAGATTTGTGACTTTATTACTGGGTGCTATGGTTGTAATTAGGTTGAACTTAAAACATTTCTCTCCGTTTGTTAGTAAACAAATGTAGCTGTAAAAGTATATACTCACGCGGATAGCATTTAGCTTGGATAATGTACGTGACCCTTTATCTATGGCTATACCTATATCTATGACCTGAGTATAAACATTCCATTTCGACTATACAGTGTTACAATTCCATCATTGTCACTACATCTGAAGCCAAATCTTTGTTCGCATGTCGATAGAGTGAGATCAAATTTCCTGAAGAAAGTAAAAAGTGACTTAAAATTATTAGGTTCTCTATATTGAAGAGTTACTGTCCCCCGCGGTTTCACCCGCGTTCTCAAGAAACCTTATCATTTCCCGGGATAAAAAGTATTCTACGTTTTAATTTAGGATACGATCTACCTATGTGCCAAGTTTCATTAAAATCCGTTAAGTAGTTTTTGCGTGAAAGGGCAACAAACATCATCACATGCAAATAAACTTTAACATTTATAATATATAAGTAGTAGATAACATAGTTGCTTTTTACTGTCCGATCTTAACTATCTATTGTGATAATACTTCAGAAGGGAAGGGAAGGAATTAATAATTAAACTATTCACAAGCTGTTCAACACATTTATTCGTATTCATTAGATCATAAGTAGCACATTTATTCATTAGTCACAATAATAACCTTAGTCTATTCACGACGGCGGCTCGTTCCAAAGTGATGTTTGACAAGATAGCCGACCGGAGTGAAGTCATTCATTCGCGAATGGTCATAATAATTGTGACAGTAATCGAGTCACATATCGATATATTTTATCACGTGACACTATTTGCAAAATGTTGTTACGAGAAAGAAGGATAAAACAAACAAACACACAATAAATAACATGGGCTATATTTTATTTTAATTCCCACTGGAACACGGGTGAAACCGCGGGGTGGAACGCTAGTGGTATAATAAAATCACAGAACAAATAAAAAAGGTAGAAGGGGCTACGTAAACAATTGTCACCAATGAAGTTAAGCATCGTGCACAAAGTTTTATGCGTGACCTTCACGTACATTATCCCGCTTGACTCGCGCCGCACAGGAACGCTATCGGATTCTTAATACTGTGCTACACTTTAAATAGTAATAATAATAATAATTGTTTTAGTAAAAAAAAATAACATCATAGATTATTTTTATAGGGTTAGGTTTTATATAATAGTTGAAATTTTTTGTTGAAAAAAATATTTTCTAACAATTTTAAAGAATAAAGAGATTAATAATAATAATAAATTTATTAATTTAAAAGGTTACAGATTTAACATTATAATGTTACATTGCGCGGGGCTCGGTCTACCTTTTATATTTGGTCCGAGAATAAAATATGTCAATTTAACAATTGGTATAAAAAACTTTTTATCGAAGCTAGCGGATGATTCAAAGTTGGCAATATGGAAGTCTTGTATAAACTGCCCGAGCTGGGCACATCGGAGGCGCAATAATGTACGAGAGCTCAACAAACACCATCTATAGACCGTACCCCGGTCGGTGGCACCGATTTGATACATTTGTAGATTGTATGACGTGATTTCGCCCTGCGGTTGTATCCGCGTTTTTGATACTGATCTATTTTTTTAAATCGGATCAGTTGTTTCGGATATAACTTCCTACAAACAAAATTACAACTTTACCTATATACATTAAGTTTTACCTGCGTTTCTGGTACAAAAAGTGTCTTTGTCATAGGCTACCTGCGCGCGTGCTAATTTATTTCAATGTCATAATATAAATGAAATGACCCATTTCAGTAACAGTGAAAAAGCCATAATTTTTTGTGAATAAAGTTCATATTATTTTTTATTAAAACTACGTTTTTTAACCTAATTATCATAGTAAAAGACGGCTAAAGTAATTGGTAAAACATTTTCAACTTAAAAATTGTACCAAAAAACACAGCCCTTTTATCTAGCTAAAGTTTCCATATAATACGAACTCGTTATGGAAATTATCATTGACTAACTTTATGACTAAAATTATTATTTATATATTTTTTGATTTGTGACACATACCGACGTAACTAAGGATAGAGCTAACATAGACCTAAGCACACATACGTGTTTGCGGCCCGCCTTACGATTCCACTGAGAAATGACATACCTACTACTCGAACTGGATACTTTCCTAAAATAGTATTATTTCCTTTTATTTTTCTATCAATTTTGCTGTTGAGACTATTTTTCCCGAGCGATCAAGTTGTACTGTAAGGTTGAAGAATACTTTCTAAAAAGTGTGTAATGTTTTGACTATTGGTTTTTGCTACGCGAAATTGTGCTTTACCAACCATTCATAGAGTTCTTAAAGAAGCCAAGTTTTAAACATTTTGCTAAGACCAAGTAAACAGATAAAGTTAGTTTTAATATTTTTATTGAATAAAAATTTCGATTGCGGTAATCGTGCTTATTTCCATTTCAAATTCCAAGATTAATTTAGATCATGATAAAAACATGCGGAACAATTAAAAAAAAATCATAATAAACTTATGTACTTACACAAAAAACTTACGAATTGGGTATCACAATTTTTTTTAAGTCCAATGTACTCTCATAAAATGATTAATGCGTACCCATATAAGTTACTTTGTCACCTCTTGAGGCTTAAATAGTGCTATGAAATAGTTCTCTTTTGAATTAGCAGGGTGATGAATTTGTTCTCCCAACTCTACTATATGCCTGTCAAACTTGGACTTTTACCAAAGCTATAGTAAAAAAAATAAACGTGTTCCAGAGACCTACTGAAAGAAGCATGCTAAATATTAAGAAAAAAGAAAGAAAGAGAAATAGAGATATAAGAAATGTAACAAAAGTAACCGACGCCGTTGAACTTGTTTGTAGACTGAAACGGAGATAGGCCGGACATGTGGCATGAATTACCGACAACCGATGCAGCGAAAGGATCTTGTATTGGTACCCGCGAGAGGCCACGGGACCACGCGGACGACCTAACCGTCGTTGGGCCGATGACATAGCTCAATTAACTGGACCAACATGGACCCGCCAAGCCAAAGATCATTGGAAGGGGTTGGAGGAGGCCTATGCCCAAATATGGGTACCTCACTTACCAGAATAATATTTTGTATAATAATTTTAATTTTAATTTTTGTATAATAATAACATTTTAATTTATTTTATATTATTTTTTACAATTTTATTTTTAACTAATTTATTTGATTTATATAAATATAATATACAGATTAATTGATATTCTATATAATTTATAAATGTATTAATGGAATTTGTGAACAATAAAGGCTTTATTATTATTATTATTATATAAGTTACTTTGTCACCTCTTGAGGCTTAAATAGTGCTATGAAATAGTTCTCTTTTGAATTAGCAGGGTGGTGGATTACCTGATGGTAACTAACTACTGTTGCTTATATGACCATTCAACACGACAGAGAGAAAACAAATGTACTACCTACTTTTTACTAAACTAAGTAAGAAAAACATATTTTCTGAATAAGCATCGATCGTAGTTGAACTTTTTTATATAATGCAGTCACCTGAACTGAAAAACGTTTAAACTCATTCTTCAAAATAAACCGACCAAATCAAAACACTCATACATTTCTACACACTCGGTTACTCAAACACCGAATATTCCTGTAATGAATAATTCATATTGGAAGTGTTAGGTCAAAGAACAAAGCTTCATACGTAAGGGTGAGTTTCCTTAGACGCGGAAGGGGCCGAAACGATGATTGATTGTCACAACAAATTTTTTGGGTATTTTTTTTTTTTTCAGATTATGTGATTTCCTGCAAAAACTAGTAAGCGCTTGGTTCTATAGGATTTGACAATACTGCTTAATCTACACTAATACTATAAAGAGAAAATATTCGTATTTTGTTTGTTTCTAAAGAACTCAAAAACTACTGTACTTAAATTAAAATAATATATATTCTCAAACATAGGCAAAGCTGCTGGCGGAAGCTAGAAAAAAATAGGTCGCTAAAGTAATCCTACCATTGCTGTTTTTACGGTTCCCTAATTAAACTTAAGTTTATTTATATTTAATTTTTGATAGAGTTGCGCGCACATCACCTTTTTTGTGTCAACCTACCGGGTTTCTTCACTTTATTTACCATCACCAAAATTTCCAACTTCATTTTAGAATTCAACAACGACTTTTTCCATGGCATTTGACTTCACTTATAAGGTCTCACATCTTATTTATGAAAACCTAACTGACATTTCAGAGACGCGTTCGCTCCGAGTTCGGTCCGCTTAAGGAGGAAGTCACCTTTATAGACAAAATCAGTGAAGTAGGAACTTTCCACATTGTTATGTTGATCATGACTCAGGGGCGACACCGAAAAGTTTTTAACCTTTGCCGAAGCCTTTTGATATTGGGTTTCGGTTCATTTTAAATTCAATAGAAATCTAGTTAAGAACATATTTCACAATTGAAAAATATGTCTTATACATCGAATAAATATGGCGGTTTAACAGGTTTCCTATAGAAAAAGGATCTTTACTGATGTGACGGCTGATCTTGCAGATATCTTTAAAGGTTATCTAATTTTTTTTTTTGTTTAGCGATGACCCAGGATATTTAATTTAGTTTCAACATAAGCAATTCAAAAAAACTTGTCATCATTTTACTCATTTCAAATCGCGTACGCATCCACTATGAGTTAAAAAATAAATCTATCTCTTTGAACTCGCCGGCTAAATTTAATCTAAAATTCATTTTCATTTAAAGACACATTAATAAACGTCAAAAAGATCCAATGATTCAGAATACAGCTTTCGAGTGAGATATTTCACAATTTCCCTCGGAGAATAACAATTTAATTTCGCTTTGTTCTACAATAGAGTAACTTTAATTCGCAATGGATACTAGTCTCTCATAAGAGTTTATATTTCACAGGGAGAGCCCACTGATATCCAGTGAAGCCATAAAGTGAATGTTCGTAGCACCGTCTACGAATTGTCTACGATATTGTGTAGCACTTTGTTCATGTTCGTAGCTTGTAGCATTTAATTTTAAAAGAAATAATTAATGATACGGATTTAATTCTAAAGAAAATGTAAAAGTGATCAGTTAAAGTTTAAAAAATATATATTTGTAGGTTAGCTTTAGCACAGACATTTAGAGAGTTTTTTTTTTGTTTATTCTGGATAGGCTTGTGTTTGACTACAATCTCACTATGGTAAGTGATGACGTGGTTGAAGGTGATAAGCAAACAAAGCCTAGATCGGAACTGGCTCTCAAGTGCAGCATATAATAAGTAAGTATTATTTTAAAATGTAGTTAAGTTTTATGTCAGTTTTTTTATATTTTTTAGAAGCTCTGTTAATTTGCAATCGGATCACCGTGTGTAAATGTCCCAGGATCTTATTATTATTAAATATATATTTGAATAATATAATATGAAACTAGTTTTCCGCCTCGCGGCTTCACCCGCGTTCCCGAGGGATCTTATCATTTACCGGGATAAAAAGTATCATATCTCCTTCTCCAAGGCTTCATTTATCTCTGTACCAAATTAAATCAAAATCGGTTCAACGGTTTAAGCGTGAAGAGGTAACAGACAGACAGACACACTTTCGCATTTATAATATTATAGTGTGGATTCTAAAGTATACAAGAGTATAATTTTCTCCAGAAGAATTCTCTGACTAGCGTTTACCTTCTAACAGAATATGAAATCTTGTCGAATGTCTCCAGCACAAAGTATGTATTTTGCAATGTAGTTTGCAAGTCAATTTTATTTCACAAACATGTAGCTTACAAACGGAATGAAAGAAATAATGCTAACTGGAAAATGTTTAAGCATCTGAGTCTGGTTTCTAAGGGGCTATATTAGGTTTCTAGGTTTCCGCCCCGCGGTTTCACCCGCGGTCCCGACGGATTTTATAAATCTCGGGATAAAAGTATGTGTATGCAAAGTATCTATATGTTATTCCAGTATATAATCTACCTGTGTGCCAAGTGTCATTAAGATCCATATAGTAGTTTTTGCGTGAAAGAGTAACAAACACCTACACATCTTCACACACATCCAAACATACTTGGTTTCGGTGAAGGAAAACATCGTGAGGAAACCATAGCACGGTGGTAGGGTATTTTGTAGAACCCGACTGACTGGCTACCACCCTCAAGTTGAAAATCTGTCGCCAAGCACCTATCGGTGTGTTCCGACAGCTGCACTTGAGAGCCAGTTCCCATCTAGGTTTTGTGTGCTTACCACCTTCGGCCACATCATCACTTACCATGGTGAGATTGTGGTCAAACACAAGCTTATCCAGTATAAAAAGAAAAAAAATACTTTCGCATTTATAATATTACTAGCTGTTCCGCGCGGTTTCACCCGCGTTCCCGTGGGATCTTATCTTTTCCCGGGATAAAAAGTAGCCTATGTGCTATTCCAGACTATAATCTATCTCAATGCCAAATTTTATACAGATCCGTTCAGCCGTTCTGGCGTAAATGAGTAACAAACATACATCCATCCAAACTTTCACATTTATAATATTAGTAGGATAAGTAGGATGTATTGTAACCTGTTGTATTATTTCACGAAGGCACGATCGATGTGATTTATAAATGGCAATAGCTTATGGACCGGAGATTGACATAAGTAGATTGGAATGAAAAGAGATTATTTCTCTTGTCAAATATTTGTTACATATAAAGACCTTCACAGGGACTTATGAGATCGACTCTAACGCACGGAAGATTATAAATATCCTCGGACATTTTTCACGCACGGCTATCTGATTCCAAACTAAGCAGAGCTTGTACTATGGA
Source organism: Ochropacha duplaris (assembly GCA_951361185.1). Lineage (NCBI taxonomy): Eukaryota > Metazoa > Arthropoda > Insecta > Lepidoptera > Drepanidae > Ochropacha > Ochropacha duplaris. Next base: position 2,016,627 of record OX592693.1, read on the forward strand.
AACCAGATGACTGATATACTACATATACTATTTTTTTTTTGTAAATACATACTTAAATAGATAAATAAATAAATAGATAATTACACCCAGACTCAGGACAAACAGACATGTTCATGCGCACAAATGTGTGTCCTGGATGGGAATCGAACCCACGACCTGCGGCGTGATAGGCAGTGTGTTAACCAACCACGCCAACCGGCCCGCCATTAAGTTTATTACTTGTTAAATGTTCCCAGTGTACGTTGCTATGCTAATCAATCATCTGAATTACAATCAGTTGAATTGTTTAGAAACATAGAGGACAAACGGTCAGTGGTAGTGACGTCGGATACCGCAGCGATGGTCGTCGGTTCGAATCCTACATTGAGCTTGAGCTTTCGGTCAAGGAAAACATCGTGAGGAAACCACAGAACGGTAGTAGGGTACTTTGTAGTACTCGACTATGTGGCTACCATACAAATGTTGAAAATCTGTCGCCAAGCACCGACAGTCGCACTAATTGGATGTAAATCTTATTTTGCAATGATTAATGTAATATTTTCTGGCACTACAGTTCACACGTGATTCGATTTTATGATTTTTCATTTTACATTTTACATTAATCAAGTGTCCAGCAATCGTGTTTTCAAATAACAATCTAAATAATAAAATAATATATCAAATATGTGATGTTAATTTAATGAAGATAGAGTATGAAATAAGATTTTTATTAATTATTCTATGTATATGCTTTGATTTGTTGTTCGCTAATCACTCATAACTAAACAATATTTATTTAATATTTTTTTGTCGCCATAATACGCAAAGAAATAAATAATTATTGAAGAAAGTTGCCTTTTACAGAGTAATTTCTGAGTTTATTGCCAGCTCTACTCAGTAAAATAAACCTTCAAAACGATGCGTTGCGAGTCTAGACTGTTCATAAGTGCTTGCAAAGGCTTATTTGAATAAAAACTTTTTTCATTTTCATTTCATTTATAAATTGAGACGATTTTTTAAGTCTGAATATTACAAAATTATATGCTCGTACACAATAAATGTATATTAGATTGGCAAATGATTTTCGCTTCTTAAGTTTCTGTATTGTATTAATTTGTTTTATTCATTTAGTTAAGATTTTTTTGTTAAGTTAACTTTTTGCATATTTTTTTGTATTCGCATACCTTTTTTTATTCCACAAGTTATAACCAGGTAGACGGTTCGACTGATGGTAAGTGAATACTGCCGCGTTTACACATTACCAGGGGAATAATGCTAATGTGCTGTACACCTTATTACAATGCCTCTCAAATGCAACTGCCGGAACACACCAACAGGTGCTTGGCGACAGATTTTCAACTTAAGGGTGGTAGCCAGCCAGTCGGGTACTACAAAGTACTCTATCTACAACCGTGCTGTGGTTTCGATTTACTTTAGAATTAGTTTTTTTTTTAATTCTCGATAGGCTTGTGTTTGACCACAATCTCATCATGGTAAGTGATGATGTGGCCGAAGATGGTAAGCACACAAAGCCTAGATGGGAACTGGCTCTCAAGTGCAGCTGTCGGAACACACCGATAGGTGTTTGGCGACAGATTTTCTACTTGAGGGTGGTAGCCAGCCAGTCGGGTACTACAAAGTACCCTACACTCGTGCTATGGTGTCCTCACGATGTTTTCCTTCACCGAAAACTCAAGCTCATTGTAGGATTCGAACCCACGACCTTCGCCGCGGTATTTGACGTCACTTACCACTGAGCTATCATCGCCTTAAAACTATATCAGGTGACGCAAAAGTGCTAGTTGTCCAGAAAGTTCTATTTCCTACCCCAACATTTACGTTCTCGCAAAACTCACCTACTAAATAATATTTTATGTTCATAACTATTATTTTAAATAATTAATTTCATGCTAAGACGGCAGTAATTTTACGAAATTAATGTAAGGTAACAATAATATATTTTCCTTACAACCTCTAGGGTTGGCGCTCATAAATTAAGAAGTATTAATTTAGATCACTAAATGCTTTATAAAATAATGGCTGAATCGACGGCCGAATATTACCTCTGTAAATTTATTGTTACATAATTCACCGTTGATTGTGACTGTTTTCTCGTGTATTGATTTTAAATATCTCTCATATAATACCTAAAAAATTGTACCTTTATGCCTAAATGTATAAGTTTTGTCGTGAACAGTGCAGTTTGAGAGACATTTCCTCCCGCGCACGATCAGGTTATGAAATGAGCTCCCTGTAGAGGTGTTCCCTAGAGACTACAGCATGGGGTTCTTCAAAAGAGGAGTAAGAAGGTTTATGCAAGATCGTCAACGCGCTCGTGACGCCTCTGGTGTTGCAAAAGTCCATAAGGTACGGTAACCGCTTACCATCAGGTGGGCCGTTAGCTTGTTTGTCACTTAGTGGTACCTATAAAAAAAACAATAAAATATTTGCAAATAGCGAAAAATAATTCCTTTCTAAATTAGGACAAAATTAAGTACAAAACTAGTGTACAAGCTGAATGCTTTATTTACATATGTAGGCTTGTGTTACCACAAGATTTCTTTGACAAAATACTATGTGGTCGAATGTGGTGAACTTTGTGGTACATTTTAGAAAGGAAATCACTCTCAACAAAGATGAAAATAAATATCCCACCAAAAACATTCGCATATAAAGTATTGCCAAGACACCATATGGCTCGCACTGTCAAAAAGTAATCAGATCTCATGTTGATCCAAGCTTCTAACTCTACACGCCCTAACTCTACAAGCTCTAACTTCACAAACTCTACACCTTAGTCAAAATATGTAACTTGGCCATTTCGCTACATTCACATGGGCTTAAGGTGACAAATTTATTCACTGTTCATTACTTTTCTGTTTTTGTAGTAACGAAATGGCCAAGTTACATATATTTTTATTGTGTTAGCTCATGACCTTGATTTTTATACACCTATAATAGGGACTATTAGACTTCAGTATCTGGTATAAATTTCAACTTACTAGGTCCACCCGTTCCTGAGATAAAACCGTCGAAAACCTATAGGGTAGTTCCCGTCGACCTGGAATCACGAAATTTGGCGAAAAGCAAGGTCTTACAGCACAAATTAAGGAAAAATTTTAAAAAATAAAAAAAGATGAAAATTAAGGGGTGTCCCCATACATACATAGTTGACGCATTCCCTATTTAAGGGGTTGGGGGATAAAAGTTTCAAGTTTTAATTTTTTTTGTTGTTTATGTACTAATATTAGCCTAAATACCAAATTTCAGCTTTCTAGGACTTCAAAAAGTACCATTTATGAGTTTTGATGATCATCAGTCAGTGATGAAATTGGGGGTTTTTAGATATCAATAAAATCTAAAGCATAACAGCTATGCAATTGAAACTTTATATGTTTAATAAGTTTGCTATAACCATCATATCCTGAGAATTTTGTTTATCTGGTATGATCCAAAGCGAAGTTATGAGGGTACAAAAATACGACGAAGCGCTTCGAGAAAAGGTAGGTAGTGCCCCTGCGTTTTCGCTTCGCTGGCTTGTCTTGGCAAGGCACTGCCGTGCCCCCAGATTTATACACCATAACATATCTGCACATGCACTTATCAATTGTCAGACTCTTTCGCACAGTCACTTTTGTCTAAAGCCACTCAATTTTTTATTGGCCACAATAACACCCGAATATTCTCATTGAAACTTGATAAATAATTATTTAATGTACTTAGATCTACTCAGTTGTTCCAGAAAAGTACAATCACTGAGTTTTTAAGCATTAGAGTCTAGCTAGACTATTCATATGTGCAAAGACCTATTTCAATAAAAATATTTTCATATTTTTTTACTCTTTTCAAAGAAAGCAAAAGGTAAACCCAAGGTGCTTACATCAACAATATTTTATTAATTGCATATAATTATTTAGGTATTGAAAAAAAAAAGTCTGTTTTTTTCTCATCAGTGACAACCCTAATCTTCAGTTACGAACGGAAACAACAGGCGGTTCAGCGCACGCAACTTTGACATTCATCATAATACCTCATTCGGGCACACAAGTACGAATACATAAAACGTTGCATTCTATCGTTCAACAAACTATGATTAATGGCACACATTTCTTATTAACTATTTTACAAAGTTGTAACAATGAAATATTGGAAGTATTTAGACTATGGTAACTTATACGGGAAATTATTACAAAGAATATTTATGAAAATTATGAAACACTAGTTTTCCACGGTTTCACCCGCGTTCCCGAGGGATCTTATCTTTTCCCGGGATAAAAAGTCCTATGTGTTATTCCAGTAAATTATCTACCTGTGTGCCAAGTTTAATTAAAATCCATTCAGTAGTTTTTACGTGAAAGAGTAACAAACATCCATACATACAAAATTTCGCGATTATTTGGTGAAACTCAAAACTCATTTATTCAGTTTAAACCCTGATAATGAATGAACTATACAGTTTACAATTGACTCTACCACCGATTAGGACGGAATACCTTTAAACCGAGAAGACTTAGCACTCAAACAGCAAGGCACTTAACTTATCTTTTTTTTTATTTAGTAACATTTTTATTTCATTTGAGATAGGTATATTATTGGAATCTTGACATTATGAATGTGGCTGGTCTGCGCTTCAAATTGTATTTTATTTAACTGATATAATAATAAAAACGACCAATGCCCACACTTCATAGTATCTATCGAATCTATACTTCAATATTAATATAATAAAGAGGTAAAGTTTGTTTTGTTTGTTTGAGGTAATTAATCTACGGCCTCCTCCAACCTCTTCCACAAAAAGGGCAAACAGATAATGGTGTCGATGTCTTTTAAATAAAATATATAACATGTAAATTCTTAACTATGTAATTTATCTGAATTAAAGGCTTATATAAAATTAATCTACGGAAATATAGTACCGATTCTAAAAAATCTTACATCAATAGAAAGTGACATTAGCTTTGTTTAACAGAGGCTAAATTTTATTTTAATTCCATATAAAACGCGGGTTATTCGCGAGTTAGACAATAAATCCCCCTTAGTATAAATCATAAACTTTGCGGAATACACAATTAGAAATGCTAAATTACAATTAAATACATGTTTATGTGACTTTCCCCTATTTCCTGGCTCCGTCGGTCGTTAGAGCTCGAAATCATGTTAAGTACCATTCGGAAATTAAAGCGGAAACTGGCGGATACGACGTGACCAGTACGGCAGTGCACGAGGAAAAATATTAATACTGGTTCAGTTTGTCAATACTGTAATCAGTTCATTTAAATCGTTAAGGCGATGATAGCTCAGTGGTAGTGACGTCGGATACCGCGGCGAAGGTCGTGGGTTCGAATCATACAATGGGCTTGAGCTTTCGGTTAAGAAAAACATCGTGAGGAAACCATAGTACGGTGGTAGGGTACTTTGTAGTACCCGACTGGCTGGCTACCACCCTCAAGTTTGAAAATCTGTCGCCAGCACGTAGGTATCGGTGTGTTCCGACAGTTGCACTTGAGAGCCAGTTCCCAACTAGGCTTTGTGTGCTTACCACCTTCGGCCACATCATCACTTACTATGGTAAGGTTCAAAACACAAGCTTCTCCAGAATAAAAAAAAAGTTATCCTAATTCTCAGTACTCATATTTGTATAGTTAAACGGGCAATTATATTATTAGTAAAAAAGTGTATATAGGTTAGGTACCTGCATCACATTTGATCTTTAAAAAAAATGGCCGAGACATGGCACTCTAACGCACACATAAATAACTTTGATAGATAGATTGATAACTTTTTATTGGTATACAAGAAAAATAGTCATAGCATTGTCAATGTCGACAGACCTTTGGATGGAGAGGATTTGACAGACAATAAAAAATTGATGAATTTAAAATGGCGGATCATGCTTAAAATCGGATCATGCTTAAAATTGTTTTAAGCATGATCCGCCATTTTAAATTCACATTTTTCACTTAGACACACTACTCTAGCTCACAAAATTAATATTGCAATATCCACACGACATTACATCGTATAACACACGATGGCAGTTTTGATCGATCGGGCTACTTTTACTTTTAATTGCACTTGGTACGTCAAGTTATATGTTGATGCCGGCGACGCGACACAGGTCTAATTAGCCTCCCACTTTCGAAGCGCTTGTATCTACACCTTTTTATCATTGATTACGGGTATATTCGCGCACAGAATATTATTAAAAAACTTGAGAGGTGTCAAGGGACACCCGGATGGAACGAAGTTATTTAAATCGAGAGAGTATATATATTTAAAAAAAAACATTTATTATATATATACATAAATAGAAATGAAAATATCTGGCTTGCTTTCTATAAGAGAGAGGGAGAGAGAGAGAGAGAGAGACAGACAGAGAAACATGCGCACGCCGCACAGCTTACAATAGCTTACTACACACAACTGTCACCGACAGTGACAGTGACACTAAAAGTGTCGTAAGATTTTTTTCCGTCTAGCCCCCTTTCACAACGCGCGATTAGGAACTTCGTTCCAATACTATTTTTGCAACTTCACCGAAACGTCGAGGTTGTCAAAATAATAATATGTCAATAAACTTTTTACTGAGGTAATTTTTATATACTTGGTAGGTGACCCAACCTCCTATCTCCCCCTTAAGTTTGTAGTACTACTTACCGGACACCCTGGATAAAATAAAATATATTTCAATAGAATAAGAATATATTTTTAGGCCAATAATATAATGGGTCATATTGATCAATAATCCTTTTTCCTTTTCGTTCCTGCGTTGATGCATGAAAGAAGGACAAATCAACACATAGGTACACTTTTTCATTTATAATATTGAATTATGATTATTGTTAAAAAATGCGTTTAAAGCCACGAGTTAGCAAACATATATCGAGTTAATGACTTCCATGAACCAATCAATCGAACTGTTTGGAACTCTGAAACTCTTATTTTGAAATAATATTCCATTCATTCAAAATGTCAATAGAAACCTAATTAAACCTTAAAATTAATATACCTTCATTGAATCTCGAAATTGAAAAACCATCTTAACGTTAACTTTCAAAAAGGAACCTTATACAACCAAAGTTTAACGTCAAAATCGTTTGAAGTGTTTTTATGAGAGCTAAAGGAATCTCGACTTAAAAGAGATCATTTCGTACGTTCATTCATTCGTTCACATTTCGACACCTTCAATTTTGGCTCATTTCAAAGGTGAAAACACTCACCTATCTTAGAGGACAGGTGATATACAGGGCGCATATTTAATGAAAGCGTTTTAAAAATTTAAAAGCTTTTCTCATTAAATTTTAGTGGATTTTCTTTTACATATTCTTTATTAACATCAAATATTTTAGGTGAAAATTCAAGTTTAGACAGTAAATACAATAGCTTTTGTGAATATATAATATTCGGCAACACAAAAACAATCTATCTATCTAAATAAAACAAAGTCGGGCTAGTTACACCATTTATAACTCAAGAATGGCTGGACCTATTTTAATGATCTTTGATTTTTTGATTAGAATTCGCTTTGAAAATCAGAATAACTATTAGAGCTCGTTCACACGAGCAGCATAGCAAACTATACTATTTACATTATGTTTGTTTGTAAAGAATTGTTTTGCACGGTGGCCTAACCACTGCATAGAAAATCAGTACCTATCGGTGTGTTCCGACAGTTGCACTTGAAAAGCTTGGCGATTCCCTTGTTGTTTCTAATGTCTTATGACAGTAGTCACTTACCATTAGGTGATCCGCCAGCCAGCTTGCTAGATTTAACTAAATTTAGTTTTGGTAACTATATATCTAATCGCAATACCAACATGTGACCAGAATATTATTGTAATCGATACAGGCTGCAAACTTTATTAAAATTGGTTTCTGTGGTGACCGTTTTAATAGCATTCGTGTTTATGCAGCAATTAGTACGCCATAGGAATTACCTTGGATTCCTTTACATAATTCAAGGTAAGCCTACCGTTGCAGTAATTAAATACGTATATGAAAATTAATAATAATTTATTTTAGATTTTTGTAAACAAAAATATTCTATTTTTTTCTATAAAAACATGATTTAATGGTTTTATCCGCATTACATGTAAATTTATTTGTTACTTTATATTAATTCATTAGGTACTATTCCATAAAGTAACTTGAATCGTGTTTACTGGACAAAAGGGAAACTATCACAAACTACAGATTGTCATAATGCAAAAAAATTTACAAACCCACAAACAACACCAACAAATCGTAATTTATAATATTAGTATGATTAACCTGTTCGATCGCTATAGAAAGAAGGATAGTAATCATTTATAAAATTTATCAAATACATATATCGTCATAAGTAAAAAAAAAACCTAGTGTAAGAGCAAGCATTCAAGTGGTTGCCAAATGGATCGCGTCTAGAAGTCTACGTTCTTCATACGTCGATTATGTTTGAGTTAAGAGATAAACTAACATGTACATGTAACAATATCACTATTAAGGGAGTACTAGAATACGCACCAAAAATGCTTTAGTTTTTTTTTATAAAAAAACATATCTCATTTTAATATCAGCCTGTAGATGTCTTAATAAATTTTATAAGAAAACATTTTATGTCTATATTCAAAAAATAAATTGAATCATTTAATTTAAATGTCTGCTTTAAATAGACATATAATACATACATTTTGTTATACTGATTATTGATGTTTTAATTATGTAAAATACAAGTCCTGTTTGACCGACTGATCTAATAACTTACTTGGTCAAAAAGTATTTTTTAATGACTTAAATTGTTTGTCAATGCTAGTGAGTAAATAGGAGATCCTGTGTGAAACACAAAATGTTAGTATATAATAATTTTAGAATCTCAAAACAAATAACCAATATCTTCTTTCCATACGAAGACTTCAACGATAATGAAATTGGATCCCTTAAAATTCCGAGCCTCAATTTTGTATAAATGTAACACTCTGTGTAAGCTGGCGCAAGGAAATATCTAAATTGAATCGGAATTGAAAGAATTTCAAGTGTGTGTGCAGTATCATTGTACATACGTACTTATTCTGTTTTTCTATATATATTTGTGTGTGTACGGTGGACAGTTTTGCTTTGGTCTCTCAAAGTCAAGTCAAAGTCAAATCCATTTATTTAGTTCAGGCCCTAAAAGGGCACTTATGAAGGTCGAATTACAGAAGTCACCACCGGGTCGGTCAGCCTTGAACTGAGGAGAACCAGCAAGAAACTCAGCAAATTACATTTTTTTAATATTTATCTGACTATATTGGCATTTTTTTATTCAATTGTTCAATTTTACGCTTTACTAATGCAATACACTGACTACCATGAAGCATATGTTATATTTAATTTTAATTCTCTCGGCAAAGCGAGTGAAACCGCGGGGCGGAAAGCTAGTTATATAGTTAAAACTTACCTATTTAATATACTTTACCTAGGCTATGATGTAAAACTGTTAATGGACCGTCCCTAAGTGGTCGTTTTATGTGAAATGGTGCATTTGAACTTGGCTGTCAAGTGAAAGTGAAAACGTTAGTCAAAACAACTATAACTTATTACACGTCTTAGACAAGTCAAAGTTTTATCTTTTATAAAAGTTTGTTGATTTATTTTTCCAATAAAACTGCTGTAGCGTAGTAATATTAATAAAAATTGGTAATGTTTTTAACATTTTCATCATGAATATAAGTGACTTTATATTTAGAAACACTAAACAGATTGAAAATAAATAAATTACATAAATTTAAAAAAAAAATTAACAAAAAATAAAAACTTGACTACACTAAATAGGCCAACTGGTCCAGATCACTGTCAGGTGGTAGCGTGCCCAGAACACTGGCAGCATTGCCTCTTTGGATGGCAATGCTAATACGTTGGGCAAAGTATTCGCCAGCCCTCCGGTCACGTGACGCTTCGATGAGGCAATTAATATAATTTATATTTTCAGAAAATCTTTTGCTGTCAGGAGCTGAAAATAAACTCGGTGGGTACTTTGTAGTACCCCCCTGGTTAGCTACCACCATCTAGTTAAAACTCTACAAAATTTCAATGCTCATAGGCGATAGTGGCCTCGCATTATTTCATAACCCGATGGACTGCTTGTCAGTCATCTGATATAGTTTATTTATTATTAATGTTTATTCATGACCATAGATACAAAGTCTTTCAGTCGCATCAGAAATTTCTGAGTATTTACATAGCAATTAATTAATAAATTAAGAAATAAATGAAATGGCTTTTAATCTTATTATTTCCTTGAATAAGTTCTTACTTTTTATGTATTGTTTTTTGAATTTAAGATATTAAATATCTAGAAAATGGTTATACTTTTACCAAGGTCATTTTTGTATATTTGGTAGGTGACCCGCTATCTCTCCTTTAAGTGTGTCATACTATTTACCGGACACCTGTATAACTACACCAGACTCTGGACAAACAGACGTGTTCATGCTCACAAATGTCTGTGCTGGGAATCGAGTCCACGACACGCGTGACAGTTTCTGACCAACCGGCCTATCAAAATATCTCTTAGAATTTTCCAGTCATGAAATTCAAAGAGCAAATAGTATTCAGAGGATATATCGTATTGCAATATCCGATCGTGCCCATAAAAAGGGTTCGAATAAACAATAAGAACAAATCAGGGTTACTGACCTATTGGTTTTAATATAAGGGTCGAAGGGTCAAGCCCAAAACTTGTTATTGCTTTAACTAGCCCTGCATTAAAATTTTACGATGCGATTAGTAACGACCGCAACCTTTCTGGGTGTATGTTGCTGTATTTGTGAAGATAGGTTTAGTTTGAAATGTCTACATTGTTTCAACTATTTTGAAAGATGAAGAATAATATTATATCATCGACGAACCGATTGATGTAGTGGTTGGGGTGACTGATATTGGAATAATACCTTGTCACAAAACAATAAGCTCTATTTTAATTTTTTTTCAAGGCGATGACAGCTTATTGGTATTGACGTTGGATACCGCGGCGAAAGTCTTGAGTTCGAATCCTACAATGAGCTTGAGCTTTCGGTGAAGGAAAACATCGTGAGGAAACCATACCTCGGTGGTAGGGTACTTTGTAGTACCCGACTGGCTGGCTACCACCCTCAAGTTGAAAATCTGTCGCCAAACACCTTTATTGGTGTGTTCCAACAGATGCACTTGAGAGCCAGTTCCCATCTAGGCTTTGTGTGCTTGCCACCTTCGGCCACATCATCACTTACAAGCTTATCCAAAAGTAGAAAAAAAACTGACTCTTGCAACTTGAAAACATTCAGTGCTAGAGATTTGTTCTCTATCCTCTTCATCTGGGCAATGGTACCATATCATTAGCGTTGTCATTACTATAAATTAGATTTTCTTTCAAATAACCGATTTCAAAAACATACGTCAACAACCCTTAAAATCCTAAATATAATAAGGTAATATATTTTACTATACACTTTAAAAGTAATTGATTTAAGTTACTTAACTTTGCCATGTTTAGAAAATCTCCAAAACAAAGATACGCAATAGATTAGGCCCTAGAAGGGCAATCATGAAGGTCGAGATACAGAAGTTACCACCGGTTCGGAAGTCAGCCTTCAACTGAGAAGAACCGGCAAGAAACTCAGCAAGTTATAAAAAAAATTAAATTAACTATCCTACTGTGAAAAATCAATTTTTTTATCGATATTCTATCTACGCAATTCAAGATAATATAAAATCTCATCAATCATTTTTCACATGATAGTTAATTTTAATTTTTGGTATTGCGTCATGCATCCTCCTGAGGATATGTTATTAACAATAAATATAACAGTGTGATAAGTTCTACAGTAAAGACATTGATGTAGTCATTAAATTGAAAAGGCAGTATGCAGGCAAAATCGTTTGAATAAAAAAAAAACAGTTTCGACTTTCCCAGATTTACAAACGACCTCATGAGTCCCAAAAACATTTTGATATTTTAGTTTGTTGTAATGTATGAAAATTGTGTTATTAATAAAGAATATTTATTTTTATATATTAGATCAGCAACTCTATCTCTCTTTTATTCTTCAAATTACATTATGTTTATAACCATGGATCTCTAATAAAATCTGGATTGAGTGTCGCATAATGCCTAACAAGGCATAATTAACAGTAAGTTTGACTAAAATCAGTTACTGGCAGGCATATACAATACTAACATCATTATAGATATCTTGATGTGGAATGATAAACGACCAGTATATTTTCTTTTTCTTTTTTTACGAACTGGAATGTGGAATGACACTTTTTACACGGACTTATCGGCGAGCGCTCTCAACCGATGTTTCTATAGGAATAAAATTACTTGTTCTGACGCAGTTGAAACGGCGGAGAAGAAAACTAGTGTGCCTATATAAAACACTAGCTGTCCTCCGCGGTTTCACCCACGTTCCCGTTGGATCTTATCTTTTCTCGGGATTAAAATATAGCCTATGTTACTCAGGGCTAATGTAGCTTTCTAATGGTGAAAGAATTTTTAATATCGGTCCAGTAGTTTTTAAGTTTATTCGTTACATACAAAAAAAAACTTTCCTCTTTTTAATATCAGAATAGAAGGCCGATCAATGGGCTCGCCTGTTTCACTCGCTGACTAGGCGAAACTCCGTCCATATTTGTTATACATCTATGGTTAACATTGTAAGGTCAAAAGTTTTGTCGTAAAACAAAATAAATGGATCACATAAATAAAAGTTATTTTATTTTTATTGTATATTGTTATATGAATTTCGGGTGGAGAAAAATTTAATATAAAATGAAATTTATTACCCAATCCCACTTAAAATCCACATCATACAATATTAAAAATGTGAAAGTTTGGATGGATGGATGTTTGTTACTCTTTCACGCAAAAATGGCTGAACGGATTTTAATGAAACTTGGCACACAGATATATCCTGGAATGTAAAATAGGATACTTTTCATCCCGGGAAAAGATAAGATCCCTCGGGAAGGCGTGAAACCGCGGGGGAAAGCTAGTAAATTATATGTATATCCAGTCATATGTACTGTGTACTGACATACGTTTTTTTTAAAGACAAAAAATAGATGATCTTACTTTTTAAACCTGACTATTGAAATCTAGCTATTTTATTGCTAAACTATATCTATCTTATGATGACGGGCCGGGTAGTGTGAGTGAATACCCTAAATACAAAGATGCCAGAAACGTCAGCTTATTAACTCGACTATTTGCTGGTTCATCATAAGAATTTAGGAACTAAATCTATACGTTAATATTTTAAAATATACGAGTTCATAAGTAGTTAGAGTTTCTCGCTAAACTCAAGAACTTATACTTAATGTATAAGCTACATTTAAGGCTATTTTAATCCCAAAAAAGTGGTTAAAACCAAATGAAATAAAACAAAGAAGTATTCTTAAAGAAAGAGATAAAATTAAACGTTTTAAAGCTACTATAATATTCAAAGGCGGCAATCGTTCTTCCGCAGAAACAAATATTAATATTATAAAACGTTTAAACTTCCATTACATATGCACATTATTCTGGGACAATTCTGCCACCACTCGCTACTTTCTCGTGTGAAAATAGTATAACGTAGAAAATGAAATATATGATCTTGCGTTTGATCTCAGAATCTCTCTGAGGGGTTCATGACAAGGTCACCGCAACATGCTTGCTCAAAAGAAGCCTGTTTAGAAGAGGAAAAGCAAATAAATATATAAGACTAGTGGGCCTGGCAGACGTTGTCCTGCCATGAAATGAAAATAAAAAGAATCTTGGAACCAACTGTCCATAGCGCCAACTGTCACACAACTGGCAGTTATGTCAAACGCCATGTTTATAAAATTTAATATTGTCGTTAAGTTTTCTTAAATTTTCTAATGTTCCGCGCAACTGTCATACTTTTTTCTTTCATAAGAACCTTCTCCTTACAATAACAAACACAACAAAAAAGAATTAGCGAAATTGGTCCAGCCGTTGAAGCGTGATGCCGTGACCAAGGAAATAGGAATTCATTTTTATATAATAGATATATATATATATATAAATGAATACGTTTTCCTGGTACAATCGAAAATAAAATGTAAAGTAGGTACCTATATTATAGAAGACTAGTTTTTCACCCCACGGTTCACTGGGGGAAACAAAATAACATAAAACCTATGTTACTACCTGATAATATAACTTACCAATGGTGAAAGCATTTTTAATTTGTTTTAGTTTATCTATTACATACAAACATACAAAATATTACTTAGACATAAAGCCAAGTGATATAATAAAATGCATTTTTTTTTTAATAATGTCGTCATATACTAACAGGTTTGGATTATTTTTGGTTAGTACGTACGTTGATAAACTAACCTTGAAATATAAAGTCCTCTTTACTATAGACAGCTAGGGTAAATCGACAGAACGATATATAATATTATAAAAAGTCGACGCTTTTATTTTTACATGTAATTGTAGGCGTAACTGGAATGTAAATTTTTTGGTGTAAAATCTGTAAATTTCAATTTTTTTTCTGACTAGCACAGCCTAAACGCTGAAGTTATAAACTTGAATGTTTGTATACAGGTACCTTTTATAAGGAAGCCACAAACAAAGTTAGTTTTTATTTAATTCAACCCCTGGTGGGAGAAACCGCGGATGAGAAGGCTAGTGAATAAAGAAATAATTAAATCTCCATAACAGTTCTCTACTTAATATTTACAACAAATGTACAAAATATACATGCAAATGTACAATTACAATACATAAAAAACATCTTCGAGGCTGCCGCTGCTGCCGATCGGCAAGGTTCCCAGAAGGCTGGCAGCGTTTCCTCTTTGGATGGCCAAGCTGATGCGTTGGCGGAAAAAGCTCCCCGCCCGCCGGTCACCCGAGGCCTCGATTAATTTTTTACATAAAATATTTGCGAAACGACGAGCTTCAGACCCCCACGGACCCATGGTCTCAACCGCAAAAGGCATAAATTGATAATTTGGACCAATACAGGCGTACTTTTTGAATTTTGAATTTTCCGCACCTTTCGCAGCCGCTCCCGCGGCTTTACAAGTCACCGGTAAGTGAGATGGCGCAAGTGTATCGACACAAGTGGCATCCCACACCAACGGCTTGCCGACACTCCACGGGATCAAAGTCATACCATCCGGCCTCTTGCCGTCGCCACGCGAAATACCGACTGGTTCCAGTACAGAAGGCACGCCGGCGACAACAAGAGCCCTACGGATAATATCATTAAGAGCCACGTGGCGTGAAATACGACCGGCGCTTTGAGAACACGAAAGCCCATGATGGCCGAGCTCATTGACAAGATCCCCACAGCGGCAGCGATGAGGATGATTGGACCTGGAACCAAGACGAAGACAAATGCACAAGCTTAATGTTATGCGGTCTAACAAAGTCCCGATATTACTAGATGGAATGGCTTGCAACCAGTGACCTGATTCACTCTGAGAGACAGCTAACAAACGTGCCCGGTCCGAATCAGTAGAAAAATCAGAAAATAAAATTTGCCAAGTTTTTTCGCAAAGAGGTTTGTCCCATTCTCTCTGAGAGTGACTCAAAGTCGGAATATTTGTGCCTGGACAAGCTACCTGCCAAGCATTTCTGGCATCGGATAGGTAAGAAACCTCAACAGATCCAATAGTTGGTTCCAAAACAGATCTGACGAGGTCACTCACACTGTATACCGAGGACAGAAATGCCGGCAGTGATACGCTAGAAATTTTACGCACTCCTAGGCCACCATATCGTACGGGTAGGGTGGCTTGAGACCACACTTTGTTGTCGTCTAGGCAACAATTTAGGATTTTAGAAAGAGAAATTTTGATCATGTTGTCCAAAGTTTCTAATAATTGATCGAATTTGAATAAGTGGGTGCAGCGGAGTAAATACGTAAACTTCGGCACAAAAAGACATAGTCGTACAATAAAAAATGCATAATGCGCATTTATGTCATAAAGTCGATGAGAGGATTCATTAAAATTTTGTATCTTTTGCTCAAAAAACCCAGGAATGGATTCATCTAAGACGGGGGCTCCGAGAAGAAGAAGCGAATCCCTTGAGATTAATTTAATATTTGGTGCCAAATCATTAAAATCTTGAATAATTTTGGATTTCTCAGATTCAGGAACAGAATCTGAAACTAGGATCTCGCATTTGAAGCAGTTAAAATCAAGACCAATTTTTTTAAATTTTTCAGTTAGAGATTTTAAATCTCTGATAACAGAAGTCGCATCACCTCCAAGAGTTCCATCGTCTAGATACCAAACATTAAATTTAGACTGTAATTTAGATATGATTGGTTGAATGGCCAAACTAAAAATGGCAGGACCGAGAGGATCGCCCTGCTGACAACCTACACCGGAAATGATCGGTTGTGTTTTATAAAAAAGTTTTGTAGGATGGCCATAACATTGCCACAAGTAAGAATATATGTCAGGACAAATATCCCTTATTTGTGTCAACATAGCGGCCCTATCGACAGAGTTAAATGCATTTTTTATGTCAACCTTAAGCAGAACATCACCTCCGTTATTTAATTATTTCATTATTTCTCTACTTGTATTTTGAAATAATGAAACATGTATTTTGTTTTAGTCACTTACCATTTAAATAATGGCCATAATAATGGTGATAAAATAACGAAGCGTGAAAATAGTCGACGAACTTAAGAATAGTTTAAAGCATAAGAGACCGCTCGGGAGCACTTTACATTATTCTTACAGTGAAAACTAATCTACATGGTAGAGAGAAAGAATACATTCAGAATTATATTGCTACTGAACTTTAAGAATTTATTCTAGATTTATTTAAATTCTAGCTTATGTAGGTATTCTTATTTTAACATAATACATTTTATATTTTATCTTAAAAATTTATCGAGGCCTCGGGAGACCGGCGGGTGGGGATATTTTTCTGGTAACGCATCAGCCTGGCCTTTGCCTTGTCAACCAAAGAGGAAACACTACCAGCCGGCAGCGTTAGGTAATCTGCCTGTTTCGTACTTGTCAGGCTTCTGGCAAATAAAAATACTGTTTTTTTAGGTACCTAAATATTTTACATAAAAATTATGTCTGGCATAGTATACATCCCTGTATATAAAATTCCCGTGTCGCAATGTTGGTCCGCGATTAACTCCGAAACAAATAAATTGATCCTGATGAAAATTGGCACACAAGTAGATTATATCCTGGAATAAGAATTAGAATACTTTTTATACCGGAAAAAGAAAAGATCCAAGGGAACGCGGGTGAACCAGTGGAGCTAGTATTGATACAGAAGCCTAAGAAGTAAGCAGGTCCGTCCCCAATAGACATAATTAAGATAATGACGACCGAATATGTAGCTTTATATAAATTCTGTGACTAGTAAATCACGGCGTATTTCCGAGGCATCAGTATAACTTGCCGGCAATTCATTAGGCGGGTCAATGTCTGAATGTGCTTGATATATTATCAAAGGATTCCATGCTCTTTCATCGATCAAGTAATGAGAGCGGTTATTTGTTTATTTAGAACTACCTTTCCCCGCAGTTGTACTTATGTTTTCGTTATAAAAAGGCGATGATAGCTCAGTGGTAGTGACGTCGGATACCGCGGCGAAGGTCGTGGGTTCGAATCCTACAATGAACTTGAGCTTTCGGTGAAGGAAAACATCGTGAGGAAACCATAGCACGGTGGTAGGGTACTATGTGGTACTCGACTGGCTGGCTACCACCCTCAAGTTGAAAATCTGTCGCCAAGCACCTGTTGGTGTGTTCCGGCACTTGCACTTGAGAGCCAGTTGCCCTTGCCTTGTAGTAAGGTGTACAACACATTGGCAATCCCCCTGGTATTGCTAATGTCTATAGGCGACGGTAGTCACTTACCATCAGGTGACCCGCCTGCCTCGTTGTCACTAGTGACATAAAAAAAAAAAAAAACTTGGTTACTCTTTGAAAAGTCTATCTGCGAGTGAAGGCCTCGTTGAAATCGGTCCAGCAATTTTAGAGACAGCCTTTTCGAAATCATAAGTAGATATTTCCAACTATTTTCTTTTGAACAGATGAGTGATTTGTAAGCTTATTGAAGACAGTCCTAGTAATTACAGAAGATGACAGTGGTGTCGGTAACCGCAAGCAAAGGTGTAGATTTCAAGTCTACATTCTTAGATGACCACAATGGCCGACAATGACACCGATGCGATATATCGGCGGATAAATTTAATCACATACATTTGGCACTAAACGCTAATACACTGAATCGATACATATCGCCGTCGACAGGCAGGGCAGGCCTCCCACACGGTGGGCCGACGATCTTGTGAGGGTCGCGGGAAGCCACTGGATGCGAGTAGCAAACCAGCCATTGTGGAGATCCTTGGAGAGGCCTTATCCAGCAGTGGACGTCTTTTTTTTAATTCTGCTTATTTTATTTGCATTGACCACAATCTCATCATAGTAAGTGACGATGTGGCCGAATGTGGTAATCACACAAAGCCTAGATGGGCACTAACTCAAGTGCAGCTGTCGGAACACACCGATAGTTGCTTGGCGACAGATTTTCAACTTGAGGGTGGTAGCCAGCCAGTCGGGTACTACAAACCCTACCACCGTGCTATGGTTTCCTCACGATTCCTTCACCGAATGCTCAAGCTTATTGTAGGATTTGAACGTAAGAACCTTCGGCGCGGTATCTGACGTCACTACCACTGAGCTATCATCGCGTCAAACGTCTTTCGGCTGAAATGATGATGTTATGTAACACTCGCATTTTAATTAGTACCTACTATTGGTAGGAAAGATATGATCGCTTATAAATTGCACCATATCTAGGTAATATAGTAATTTGTAGTTAGAAACTCGACGTGATTGCTTGATTCACTCGAGCCTGTTAATTACTGATTGGTGTACTGTCATAATTGCAACTTTAACACTCAATTGTTTTTTTTGTTTCACTAGTGTATTCTTCTACTGCAGTAGAGAGCCAGATTTTCTGAACATTTTTGCATACAATCATAGTTGCTTACCGTAAAGTGATTGAGGTCTAACAGACGTATGTTGAAGATTATTTATATTATTTTATGGTGATAATTAATAACTTAAAGGGGACTGGCCTATAGCAATACAAATATCATAGATTAAATATTGGTCCTCGCTCCGCTCACGCGACGATTTATTCATCTATGAAGTTATTCCCTAGTAAAAACTTGAAGAAGAAACTTAAAATTTTGCGAAAAAGTTACTCTTGTAACAGGTTTTTTTCCATGAGGCTGCCACTGCTGCTGATTGGCAAGATTCCCAGCAGGCAGGCAGTTCCCTTGGCCAAGCTATTGCGAAAGAAAAAACAGCTCCCTGCCTACCAGTCTTCTGAGGAGTGAATGAGATTTTTTAAAAAGATAAATTCTTAATTTTTTTTTTTATTTTCGAAATTTGGCAAGCCATGGGCATTACCTCATGGTAAGCGACTACCATTACTTATAGATATTAGCAGAGGAATTGCCAATGTTGTCGACCCTAGAATCGTACCCTACCTTGCTTGTTTCAGTACCTTGCCACATTCAAATACTGATCATATTATTATCATGTAACTAACTAGCAGAATTTAATAAGAGCCTAAATTTCAGTTACTTAGTTTCTAATCACGGCTCAAGTTAATATTAAATTAATTTCACAACCAATTTATGTAGGTATTAATAAATTAAATTATTCAGATAATTTGTATTATGAAGTTGATATTTCAGTTATGACTTATGAGTTAACTTAATGTTCTCGTATGACGTAATTAACTTGATTCTCAACTGTTCTCCGCGTTTTTTTTATACTGCAAGTGTCAACCAGGCAGGCGGGTCATCTGATGGTAAGTGAATACCGTACAGCAGTTGCCCTTTAGATCTAGTTGTCTTCTAGTATTTAAAAATAGTTGAAACACTAAAGACGATTAACTTTAACTCGACATAATTTTATGCATGTTGTCAGAAAATTTAATTCATCATACGAACCATCCCAAAAACAACGAACTCATAGCCTGAACACTAGAAATAATCGCAATCAACTCGGGTCAGTAAAGTTAGGAACTCTTTCAAGGGACAATGAATACGTTTCTATAACAAAGTTCCTAAAGAAATTCAAGAACTATATAAAGTTTCTGATTTTGTAGACGACAAGAACGCGTTTGAGTGAATTGTAGCTTCGCAGGCTATTTTATATGAAACTATATTTTGAACTATGTGAAACATAAAAAAAGAAGATTAATTACGTTCCTTCAATAAAGATATTTTGAGTTAGAGCATTATAATAATTACTTTTAACAAAATAATTGTTCCAAAATCGAAATAATATGCATAAAAATCAAATTAAAATAACGAATAGCAACTGCACATAATAGAATTTCTCTGACTTCACTGACGACTGACCACTGACCTCGGACAGTCTTATAAAGCTCGTTATTTAGCACAGCACTAACTATTTCCTGACATTTTCTTTGGCTTTGTGTCCTATTGTGGCTTATGAAACGTGCTGTTAGAAATGCAGAATATGTTTTAATTTTAATGAGACAAATAATTTCATAGAGCTATAATAATATTATATTATAATTATTTTATTTACAACAAATGTACAAAATATACAAGCAAATGTACAATTATAATACATAAAAAACCTTTTCGAGGCTGCCGCTGCTGCCGATCGGCAAGGTTCCCAGAAGGCTGGCAGCGTTTCCTCTTTGGATGGCCAAGCTGATGCGTTGGCGGAAAAAGCTAATATTATATTGAATTATACCCGGTTATCCTTACTTGTATATACAGGGAGTCCGGTAAATATTATAAACTTAAGGGCGACAAACTTGAAAATGTGCTTATAAAATGGTCACTATTTTCGAGATACTTTGATATTTCTAATTTTTATGAATTGATTTTAGATATCAAATATCTCAAAAATGGTGACACATTTACCAAGGTCATTTTTGTATATTTGGTAGGTAACTCGACCACCTATCTCTCCTTTAAGTTTGTCGTTGTAAATATCAAACTCTAAATTGTGGGGCCAGCTTTTTTTACTATGTTTGACCACAATCTTTCAAGGCGATGATAGCTCAGTGGTAAGTGACGTCGGATACCGTGGCGAAGGTCGTGGGTTCGAATCCTAGAATGAGCTTGAGTTTTCGGTGAAGGAAAACATTGTGAGGAAACCATAGCACGGTGGTAGGTTACTTTGTAGTACCCGACTGGCTGGCTACCACCATCGGTGTGTTCCGACAGCTGCACTTGAGAGCCAGTTCCCTTCTATGCTTTGTGTGCTTACCACCTTCGGCCACATCATCACTTACCATAGTGAGATTGTAGTCAAAAACACAAGCTTATCCAGAATAAAAAAAAACTCACCATAGTATGTGATGATGTGGCCGAAAATGGTAAGCCACACAATCTGAATAAGAAATGAAGGAAAACACAGATGCGTTGGTTTTTAAATTCATCCCATTGAGGCGGTAAAATTGGGGATTGCTGATGAAAAATCAAATGGAACATATCGGTGGACCGCATAAGTGAAAACCAACTTTTTACCGACATTACCTCAGCCACGTGATTTCAAACATTTTTCCTCAATAATAAAATTCAATTTCATTTACCACAAAAGCCTCAATCCATTTACGTGAACGAGGGCTAATAATAATTGTTTTAAATCGCACACTCGGTAAAGGAAAAGGTGTAAGAGGACTGTTTTATCGTAATTTTCAGATCGAACATGTGTTTTTTCTTTATTATTTCATGGATGTATGAAAAGAATAATTTTCATTATATCTTGTATATTCGGCACATTTTTTTTTTTATTTCGAACAAGGTAATAAAAATGTTTAACAATTTGAAAACAAAATCGAAGGTCGCGAGTTTAAATTATAAATTGAGCTTGAGCATTCGGTGGCACTTGACAGCTAATCGCCTTTGAAGCATTGTAATAAGGTATGTGTACCTACATCACTTACCGCAGGTGACCCACCTACCTGGTTGACTCTCCTTTACATAGTATGAAACGAAGTCGCTTCCGCTGTCTTTTTTTTTTTTTGTTTTTTAGTCAGACAACTTAAATACCGAGTTTTAACTACCCCATTAGAACTATGCCTGAATCACTGGCAATCTAATTTGCTCTTTTGAATGAATCAAACGCGCTTCTGATTTCAAATCATTCTGTATTAGTGTTCATGTATATTGCACTAGGAACCTAAATTCTAATTAGTGCAGTGCAGTAATTATTGAAGCACATTGCTTTGAGTTATCTGCAGCGAACAGATTCGATGTTATATACATACATATGCATTAGTGTCTGGGTTAGAATGTAGCAGTCACACAATATTAATATCGGGTTTAGTTGTTGTGTAGATTGTTGCTATAGTTCGTAAAATATACCTTGATACTTGTAGTTCGTAGAGTTACATGAAAATGAACCTTATAGCTCTACGAGTTTCATCTGTATTATCATTTTTTTTTATGTCACTAGTGACAACGAGGCAGGCGGGTCACCTGATGGTAAAGTGACTACCGTCGCCTATAGACATTAGCAATACCAGGGGGATTGCCAATGTGTTGTACACCTTATTACAATGCCTTAAGGGCAAGGGCTACTGGCTCTCAAGTGCAACTGCCGGAACACACCAACAGGTGCTTGGCGACAGATTTTCAACTTGAGGGTGGTAGCCAGCCAGTCGAGTACCACATAGTACCCTATCACCGTGCTGTGGTTTCCTCACGATGTTTTCCTTCACCGAAAGCTCAAGCTCATTGTAGGATTCGAACCCACGACCTTCGCCGCGGTATCCGACGTCACTTACCACTGAGCTATCATCGCCTCAAAAATAACACAATCAGCGACAAAAAATGGCCTTACCGAATGTCTACCCACTCGAACATTTGGGTGGTCTTTTAATCTAGTAGCATTCGAACGCTCCGACGGTAAACATGCCTCAGTGCTCGTTTAAGATATTTTAGCTAGCAGGTATAAGTCGTAAAATTTTATTGCCTTTTGTACATAGCTTTGTGAATAAAACCTAAAAAAATAATTAGTATTACCCAACACAATTTGAGACAGTTTTGAGAGAACTTTTCATACAATTAACTATGCGTTTATACAAATGAACCTTATTCTATGGCAAAAAGGTTTATAGTCATATAACTAAGGCGATGATAGCTCAGTGGTAGTGACGTCGGATACCGCGGCGAAGGTCGTGGGTTCGAATCCTATAATGAGCTTGAGCTTTCGGTGAAGGAGAACATCGTGACCCTGGAACTGGCTGGTGACCCTCAAGATGAAAATCTCTCACCAAGCACCTGTTGGTGTGTTCCGGCAATTGCACTTGAGAGCCAGTAGCCCTTGCCCTTAAGGCATTGTAATAAAGTGTACAACACGTTGGCAAACCCCCTGCAATTGCTAATGTCTATAGGTGACGGTAGTCACTTACCATCAGGTGACCCGCCTGCCTCGTTGTCAGCTCAGACAACTGTCACAGCTGCATGCTTTGAATCTATTTATAGAATTATCAACGACAAAGCCGCAGTTCTAGAAACTTCTAATCTTGCATAGTTTCTTTAAGTAATCTATGAGGAAGGGTATTTCAAAACACGTGAGACGTAAATGAGAGACTTGATTGTTACTCTCCGGCATAACCTATCCAAAAAGAACTGACTTTGTCATTGATTGACTTTTGTAAGTTTAAAAATAAGGTATTTAGATAGAACTGAACAGCAGTGAGCGACAGTAGCATGGTGGTTTTTTTTGCAATTAATGATACACTGGTTATGCTAATGTCTTTAGGCGATGGAAGTCACATACCATCAGGTAACCCGCCAGCCTATTTTCCACATTAGCCATCTTCTAAAGTTGAAGCAATACTCCCACAGAAATTTACAATTCATTGCACGATCTCAACCTCACGTGGTGCATGCGGTTATACCTGGTTCTAGCCTTCATCAGCCTCAATGCACTAGGGTATCGTTGATTTAACCATTTCTATGTAAACTGCATCATTTCCACAGAGTTTGTCATGGGAATATAGTTACTAACAGCAATTTTAAATATTCTAGTGCTTACTTTGGCGTCGATTTTTAGACTGTATTTATCAAATTGAAATTGGTTTTTTGTGTTTTAGCTTGAAATAGAGAATTTAAATAACCATATCTGCTCCTATCCATACTAATATTATAAATACAAAAGTAACTCTCTCTGTCTATCTATCTGTCTGTTATTTTTTAAACTGCTAAACTAATATTTATGAATTTTGGCATAGAGATGGATAATTTTTGTCTCGGAAAACGGGTGAAAATGCGGGGCAAAAAACTACTATGGAATAAATTTAATGCAAACAAATGTCGCTCCATATTGTTTTAGTCTTCAGCTCATTATGCGAGAACGACCACAAACAATACTCA
This sequence comes from Ochropacha duplaris, assembly GCA_951361185.1. Classification (NCBI taxonomy): domain Eukaryota; kingdom Metazoa; phylum Arthropoda; class Insecta; order Lepidoptera; family Drepanidae; genus Ochropacha; species Ochropacha duplaris. The sequence goes on from OX592693.1 coordinate 2,040,985, forward strand.
AATGAACAGTAAAGTATTTCTGTTGAAATCAGCATCTAATGAAATAACAAAACGCTCGTAATAAATACACAATTTCATACTCTATTTAGGAAGCGAAAACAATAAATAAACAGATCTTAAGCGGCACAAGAAAGCTATTTATCCTTCAAAAAATAACAAATTTAGTGAAATTCCACTTTGATAAAGTCGAGTTAAAACGGGAATAATTCAGAACAAACTGAATTAATTGCCTAAAGATAAGAGTCTACAATAAATATTACAAATGGCGTCTTTTATATGGACCCTTCATAAAAACTTACTTATTTAAAAGGTTTTTCTTGGAAAATTTTCTTTGTTATGTACGAAAGACGGAAACTTTAAGGTTTCTGGTCTTGTTCTAGTTATTTATGTGATGCTGTAACATCTCCGCAGGGGGGTAATTAAGAACAGATATTTTTTGGTATATTCGCAGGAAAATTACAGCGACAGTAGCATGGCGGCCTTAGCAATTAATGATGAATTATTGTTGATTGTTAGTCAATAAGTCAAACTGTCGTCCGCCGTTTCGTCTTTTTACTTTGGATAAGCTTGTTTGTTTGACCGCAATCTCACCATGGTAGCAAACAAACAAACCCTGATGGGTCTCGGAACACACCGATACGTGCTTGGCGACTTTCAACTTGAAGATGGTAGCCAGCCAGCCGAATACTACAAAATACCCTACCACCGTGCAAAATTTCCCCCTTTTTTTTTTTATTTTTTTTTTTATTATAGATTAGCTTGTGTTTGACCACAATCTCACCATGGTAAGTGATGATGTGGCCGAAGGTGGTAAGCACAAAAAACCTAGATGGGAACTGGCTCTCAAGTGCAGCTGTCGGAACACACCGATAGGTGCTTGGCGACAGATTTTCAACTTGAGGGTGGTAGCCAGCCAGTCGGGTACTACAAAGTACCCTACCACCGCGCTATGGTTTCCTCACGATGTTTTCCTTCACCGAAAGCTCAAGCTCATTGTAGGATTTGAACCCACGACCTTCGTCGCGGTATTCGACGTCACTTACCACTGAGCTATCATCGCCTTAAGATCGTCTTATATGTCACAACTTATTTATGACGATGTCACTCTGTCTCATATTTACTAGCTGTCCCCAGCGGCTTCGCCCGCGTTCCCGAATGATCTTATCTTTACTCGGAACAAAAATTCTTCACATCCAAATACACTTTCACGTAAATGGTAGTAAGATTATCCCGAACATGTTTTTCATATTCGTATTGTTGAATAGGTCCTGATTTTTTTTGCCTTTTTTTTATACTACAAGTGACAACGAAGCTGACGGGTCATCTGATGGTAAGTGTCTACCGTCACCTATAGACATTAGCAATACCAAGGGGATTGCCAATGTGTTGTACACCTTATTACAGTGCCTTAAAGGCAACTGGCTCTCAAGTGCAACTGCCGGAACACACCAACAGGTGCTTAGCGACAGATTTTCAACTGGAGGGTGGTAGCCAGCCAGTCGAGTACTACAAAGTACCCTACCACCGTGCAACGTGTCTGGTGTTCCTACTGTATTTCAATAAAATGTAGGCACTATTAGGGAACTTTTAAATGTCTCCTACCAATAACAAAAAATGTACCTAGTTCTGGAAAATCCAAACCGGTCTTAGATTCAATCCTACTAATATTATAAATTTCACATTTACACATTTGAATGTTTGGATGTTTGTTGGTCAATCACGCAAAAACGGTTGAACGGATTTTGATGAAACTTGAAACACAGGTAGATCATACCCTGAAATAATACATAGGATACTTTTTATTCGGGAAAAGATAAGATCCCTCAGGAACGCGGGTGTAACCGCGGGGCAAGAGGAAAGATTTGATTTTTTGTTTTGTTTGTTACGAATTAACCAAAAAACGACTCAACCGATTTTAAAAATTCTTTCACCATTAAAAAGCTACATTATCCCTAAGTAACAAAGGCTATATTTTTATCACGGGGAAAGATAAGATCCCACGGGAACGCGGGAGAAACCGCGGAGGACAGCTAGTTACTAAACTTGGGACCAACATTGACTTCAATTTTCTCAATCTTGTTCGATTGACGGGCCGGTTGGCGTGGTTGGTTCACACATTGCCTATCACGCCGCAGGTCATGGGTTCGATTCCCATCCAGGACAAACGTTTGTGTGCATGAACATGTCTGTTTGTCCTGAGTCTGGGTGTAATTATCTATTTAAGTATGTATTTACAAAAAAAAAAGTAGTATATGTAGTATATCAGTCATCTGGTTTCCATATTACAAGCTTTGCTTAGTTTGGGATCAGATAGCCGTGTGTGAACAAATGTCCCAGGATATTTATTGAAATGTAAAAAGCCATTTCCAAATTGTTCTCTTAGTTAAAATTATTCAGCACGAAAAAGCATCTCAAAATGTCCCATTCCTAATTATTTTGTGAATTCAATGTTCTACATTTAATAGAATATTCATACCGTCTGTACCAATGCTGCGGGCTATGTTCGTACTGTAGTCCCAGGAGACTAAGCTGGTCTTATTGTTTGGATATAGAACGTAAATATTTGGAGCCAAACAATTGTGTGTACTTTTGAATATACATGCATTATAGCTTTCAAGCGATTAGATTGAAGCGATGAAAAGATTATTTTTTTAAGTTAATATAAGATGGGTTTAAGTTGGTTATAATTTCTAACATGGATGGCAACACTGACGGAGGAGAAGAAGATGATAGCTCAGTTACTGACGTCGGATATCGCAGCAAAGCTCGTAGGTTCGAATCCTACGACGAGCTTGAGTTTCGGTCGCAGGATACCTACTTTGTAATACCCTACACAGCCAAATTTCAAGTTTCTGGCATTTTATACTTTCTGAGATTTCGCGATTAATTAGTCAGTGGTATCTTTATATTACACTATACTTAGGACAAAATTTCATCACAAAAAGCTGTCATACTCCAAAGAAGGAAACTTGGTCTGAATGTACATTTTGTTCCACCTCACTACTCATAGTGTATTGTCAACATAAGTACTTAGGAAGATATGTGGGCGGGTCACCTACTAAATATACAAAAATGACCTTGGTAAAAGTGTCACCATATTCGAGATAATCTTTAACATCTAAAATTCATTTCATTGAAATATATCAAAAATGGTGCACTTTTTATTGAGCTCATGTTAAAGGTTCCGTACCCAATGGGTAAAAACGGAAACCCTATTACTAAGACTCTACTGTCCGTCCGTCATTCTGCCTGTCTGTCACCAGGCTGTATCTCATGAAGCGTGATAGCTAGACAGTTGAAATTTTCACTGATGATGTTTCTGTTGCCGCTATAACAACAAATACTGCCACACGCGTCATACTTGTGAACAGGTGCTGCTTGTGGGGGCTGGTCTGTGCGAGTTTGTTGTTTATTAAGTCAGTCATAATTAAATTCTATAGATTACTATTTTTGCCGCCATAACACGCAAATATTGTCAGTGAGACTAGATAAATAATAATTATTGAATGTAATAGGTGTAAGTTGTTTTTGAAAAGAGTAATTGCTGAGTTTATTGCCGGCCCTTCTCAGCAAAAACAACCTTCCGAACCGAGCATTTAGAGTCTGACTATTCATAAGTGCCTGTGAAGGCCTATTTGGATGAATAAACAATTTCATTTCATTTCAATAAGTACTAAAAACAGAATTAAAAAAAACCTGTGGCACTCGGGGACTGCCGCGGTAAAGCTATTGCATAGCATTATACTTTACACCTATATACTTTCTCACAAACAGCTGCTTACGTATTCGTCCGATGTCGGAGCAGCTCGTCTCGATCCGTGCGAGCTTCGTACAGTCGTACCATATACATACACGTTAAGCGAACGCTCGGCCGAGCTACATGGTAGGCGGAGTTCGTCCGATTTCGGAGCAGCTCGTCTCGATCCGTGCGAGCTTCGTACAGTCGTACCATATACATACACGTTAAGCGAACGCTCGGCCGAGCTACATGGTAGGTGGAGTTCGTCCGATTTCGGAGCAGCTCGTCTCGATCCGTGCGAGCTTCGTACAGTCGTACCATATACATACACGTTAAGCGAACGCTCGACCGAGCTACATGGTAGGCGGAGTTCGTCCGATTTCGGAGCAGCTCGTCTCGATCCGTGCGAGCTTCGTACAGTCGTACCATATACATACACGTTAAGCGAACGCTCGGCCGAGCTACATGGTAGGCGGAGTTCGTCCGATTTCGGAGCAGCTCGTCTCGATCCGTGCAAGCTTCGTACAGTCGTACCATATACATACACGTTAAGCGAACGCTCGGCCGAGCTACATGGTAGGCGGAGTTTGTCCGATTTCGGAGCAGCTCGTCTCGATCCGTGCGAGCTTCGTACAGTCGTACCATATACATACACGTTAAGCGAACGCTCGGCCGAGCTACATGGTAGGTGGAGTTCGTCCGATTTCGGAGCAGCTCGTCTCGATCCGTGCGAGCTTCGTACAGTCGTACCATATACATACACGTTAAGCGAACGCTCGACCGAGCTACATGGTAGGCGGAGTTCGTCCGATTTCGGAGCAGCTCGTCTCGATCCGTGCGAGCTTCGTACAGTCGTACCATATACATACACGTTAAGCGAACGCTCGGCCGAGCTACATGGTAGGCGGAGTTCGTCCGATTTCGGAGCAGCTCGTCTCGATCCGTGCGAGCTTCGTACAGTCGTACCATATACATACACGTTAAGCGAACGCTCGGCCGAGCTACATGGTAGGCGGAGTTTGTCCGATTTCGGAGCAGCTCGTCTTGATCCGTGCGAGCTTCGTACAGTCGTACCATGGTAGGGGGTTAGGTTTTATTTTCGTTACAGAATTTCTTGATTCGGTCGCCGCGCTCAAAGCCCTCGATAAAAGCTATGCAATATCTCAATAATAAAAAAAACTACAAAATTTGTTCGGAACCCTCGGTGCGCGAGTCCGACTCGCACTCGGACCACACCCTTCCACCAATCTCCTCCTTAAGTTCTTCGTACTACTTACGGACTGTACCTGTATAAATAGTCCAAACCTCATTTTCCCAGCGGTACCCGACAATACAATCACATATTCTGGGTTGACAACACATGCTTTGTTATTCTGGCTGTACACACACGTTGATGGACGTCTGAACTAGGCATATTGTGTTACTTTGTGCTTAGGAGGTAAATGTTTCGGAACTATCTACCGCCCCGCGGTTTCACACGCTTTCGAGAGAATTAACATAAATATAGCCTACGTAACACAGTGATACTGTAGCTTCCTCTGTGGTAGCTTCCCAAGGCCTTACCTCTTTATAATATTAGTATAGATTGCATGTTTTTTTTTTATTTTTATTTTTTTTTAAATTACATACAATACTTATATATATTTTCTTAATATTTTTTTTTTTTTATTCTTAATAAATTTTTTTATGGGAATTTGTTCTTTTTTTTTTTTTTGTTTTTCTATATTATGTAATTAAATAAGTAACGTATGTATGCCAGCAAAAATATTATGTATCTTACATCTGGGGCGAGAACTGACAACCAAGTCACAGTTTACACTATTTTGGTTGTCAGGGTAACCTTTTTAATTGTACATGTTTTTGCACAATAAAGTTATTATTATTATTATAGATTACATTTTGCGATGATCAATCGACCAAGTTGAGCGATTTTTAGATGGGTAAAATCTTATTTGTTCGCGTCACCAACATGCTAATGTTGAAACAACAATTATAACTGTAGCTATATTTATAACGTGTTGTGCTTGGACAGCAGTCAAAGTATTATTTTATATACCACAAGTGACAACGAAGCTGACGGGTCACCTGGTGGTAAGTGACTACCGTCGCCTATAGACATTAGCAATACCAAGGGGATTGCCAATGTGTTGTACACCTTATTACAGTGCCTTAAAGGTAACTGGCTCTCAAGTTTAACTGCCGGAACACACCAACAGGTGCTTAGCGACAGATTTTCAGCTTGAGGGTGGTAGCCAGCCAGTCGGGTACTACAAAGTACCTTACCACCGTGCTTTGGTTCCCTCACGATGTTTTCTTTCACCGAAAGCTTATGCTCATTGTAGGATTCGAACCCACGATCTTTGGTGAGATTCGACGTCACTATCATCGCCTTAATAAGATAGCGCGTTGGAAGTTTTTTGGATGAACATAAACTTATCAGTTCGCATCACCAACATGCAAAATAATAATAAAATCAAAAATATAATCTTAACTTGGCTTAAATCACTTGACTATGATGATATTGAAAAAATGCTAATGGGTCTTCTGTAACACAGGTATATACCTAGCTCAGAAGTCAGGGACTTCATGTTATCTGTGTAAATTTTATGTGAATAAATAAATTATTATTATTATTAAAAAATGTAATACTAAAAACCAACAACAATATAACTGTAGCTATATTTATAGTGTACTAGCTGTCCCCCGCGGTTTCACACGCGTTCCCGTGCATGGGATCTCATCATTTACCGGGATAAGCTTATGTGCTATTCCAGACAATAATCTATAACTGCGCCAAATTTCATCCAGATCCGTTCGGCCGTTCTGACGTGATTGAGTAACAAACATACATCCATCCAAACTTTTACATTTATAATATTAGTAGGATTGTGCTTGGAGAACAATGAAAGTATAGATTATACCTTGTAAGTATGTAATATATTCCTATACGGTGAATGGCATTTTTTTACCGCTCACTCATCAAAATATATTCGTATATACAGAAAAGGAAAAAGCACCATTTCGCACGTGTTGTTTACGTAAATAAAAAATTGATAGGCGATGCGTGAAAAGCGCGATGTCACGGCGTCACGCCGCGTGACCTGGTGACTCCTCATTTGACACAATCTCATGTGGGACTGTTTTTATTTTTACACTCCTATACTCTGTGACAAAAACATAGTGTTCTATCATCCTGTATTTTGGAACAAGAAAACGGATTATGTACCTGCCTATTAAGGCGATGATAGCTCAGTGGTAAGTGACGTCGAATACCGCGACGAAGGTCGTGGGTTCGAGTGCTACAATGAGCTTGAGCTTTCGGTGAAGGAAAATATCGTGAGGAAACCATAGCACGGTGTACTTTGTAGTAGGTACCCGACTGGCTGGCTACCACCCTCAAGTTGAAAATCTGTCGCCATGCACCTATCGGTGTGTTCCGACAGCTGCACTTGAGAGCCAGTTCCCTTCTAGGCTTTGTGTGCTTACCACCTTCGGCCACATCATCACTTACCATGGTGAGATTGTGGTCAAATACAATCTTATACAGAATAAAAAATAAAATAAGATTTAAATCGTGCGTTTTGTTTTTGTTTTCCTATAACCTTTGCACATAAAGTTTCATCGCAATTCAATCTAATACGAACAAACAAACATGTATTTTAAGTTTATATATTTTAGATGATGGAATATTGGTGACGTTTCGTCCAATAAAGTTCAATCTAAATGCACAGTGAAGTGATCGCGACTCTTCAGATTGTCTCAAAAAGGTTTTAATGGAATAAATAGCCACCAATTTCACTAAAACCTTACTTTTACGGACGATGATTATTATTCACTTTACTGTGAATTTTAGGTACATAACGTGACTATAACATAAATGCAGAATAATAATAACTCAAAAATAGCAAAAGGAAATTAAAAAAAATAGCATAGCTTAAAATCGTAACACGATAAAATAATGAGAAAATCATTGAATCAGATATTAATTTTAATCATTCGCAATAACGATTTATGAACATATTTGTATAACATCAGTGACCCATTCTAATAGACGCTCAAAAATTAATTAATTTACCAAATTAATTATACCCGTTCAATGGTCATAATTCATATTCAAATGAAATCATAATCATCAAAGGTGTTTCGGTAATTTTGTTAAATCCACGCAATACGTAGGATGGCCAAAGTTGGTGGATAAAACCGCACACTCATTAATAATAGTCCAGTCCTTACATTAATATAATAATATATGTGCGCACGATTCATTACCAGAAATTATAATAATTATCGGTTGTTCTGACGGTTCAAACGGAATTATAAATTATTGGGTATTAATTCTAAATTGCGGTGAGAAATTATTAGTTTAATTCAATGTTATTTTATTAATCTATTATAAAACAAATAGTCATATCTGATGATGCTTGATAATTGATTAAAAGATAAAATACCCTGGTGCATTTTTGAATGGTATACAATTATAATATAGCCCAAGACTTTTAAATAGTACCAGGGCAACATAACACGGAAAGCGTTCATGTAACACTTAACACGGCCTGAGATACCAAAGATCCAATTTCCTGATGCAAGCAGGTGTTCGTTCCTGTTTCCTTTGTCATACGATTCATTTTACAGCATTTTTTTATATTTTAAAACGTATTTGGGATATTGCCTTTATTGAAGAAAAATCTGACACTAACTATAATTATCTATAAAATTTGTTGAAACCGCGGGCCGGAAAACTGGTAATGTAATAAAACTGTTTCACCCGCGTTCCCGATGGATCTTATCTTTTTCCGGGATAAAAAGTATCCCTATGTCCTTCTCCAAAGTTTCATCTATCTTTATATCAAATTTCATCTAAATCGATTCAGCTGTTTAAGATTGAATAGGTAGCAGACATACAGACAGACTTTTACATTTATAATACCAGTTTTCCACCCCGCGGTTTCACCCGCGTTCCCGAGGGATCTTATCTTTTCTCGGGATAAAAAGTATCCTATGTCCTCCTCCAAGGTACCATTTATCTCTATACCAAATAGGCAGACATACAGACAGATAGACAGAGACACTTTCGCATTTATAATATTAGTATGGATATGGATGCAGTGAGATTGTTCTCATAAAAGCCCATTAGTAAATAGTAGAAGTAGAAACGTTAACGTGTCGTATGTAACAGTGGAGATACAATTGGAATCAATGTGAACCGAATAGCGGTGCCGCCTTCAAGCCGCGTAAGATTCTGAGAGATTACTTTTACATAGAATTGGTGTATATTTATTTTCTAACATAACATTGAGATTGAGATTTTTTCGTGTGATATTTATAGCGCCTGGTTATGGAAATACTTATTTATACAAGCTGTTTCCCCGCGGTTTCACCCGCGTTCCCGTGGGATCTTATCTTTTCCCGGGATAAAAAGTAGCCTATGTGCTATTCCAGACTATAATCTATCTCTATGCCAAATTTCACTCAAATCCATTTAGCCGTTCTGGCGTAAATGAGTAACAAACATACATCCATCCAAACTTTCACATTTGTAATATTAGTAGGATAGGATACTGGGATATAGTGGGATGACGTTGCGTCATAGACAATTTTCAGTCATCATGCAACTACCCACAACCCAATAAACAACCAGATATAGCACACAAATATCATGGTACATATTCCGATAGCAATTCGCGCCCAGTTGATGGAATATTTGTTTTCAGGTCAATAACGAATACTGTAAAATCGTTAGCCAGCGATCGCAGGTTCGTTTCGAGGCCGAAAAATAAATAGTTAAGGCTATGTTTTTTTTGATTACAGTATTTATGATTTTCAAATTTCGAGCCAAATTTCATCTAGATCCGTTCAGCCGTTCTGGCGTAAATGAGTAAGAAACATACATCCATCCATCCAAACTTTCACATTTATTAGTAGGATATTTTTCTCATGATTTTCAGTCGAACGCTTTTAGACATCACAAATACTCTATGGTAATCCTGCTATCCTAGTAATATTCCTACTAATTTGTGGTTTTCTCATCTGATAGGTAGGTACGCCCTTGGTAGGTAGAATTATGGTGTACATTTATTTACAACTAAACTCTGAAAGTGCTGAACCATCTTGGGTGAAACTTGGCATATCGATAGATATGAAGAATAACGTTAAAGGATATTTTTTGCACACCCCACATATGATCACTTAAGTAAAAGAGGGGTCAGTAATTATCCCACTTAGGTATATTATAAATGTGAAAGTTTGGATGGATGGATGGATGGCCGTTTGTTACTCTTTCACGCAAAAACGGCTGAATGGATTTTGATGAATACACACAGGTAGATCGTATCCTGGAATAACACATAAAATACTTTTTATCTCGGGAAAGAACAAGATCCCTCGGGAACGCGAGTGAAACCGCGGGGGACAGCTAATATAATTTAATTTACAGTGGTTAAAATGTTTATCTAAAAATAAACCTCCAACAATACAGCATTGAACAGATTATAGAAAAACCTTTAATAGAAATCCGGCGTCAATCCAAACATATCAAATATCAAGACGGGCGGAACGTCACGTCGCGTTTCACTTATTGCTAGCGGACTTCCATTTTCCGCCATATTGGAATAAAAGGGTTCCGTGATTGTGTCTCTTGTCCAATATTGTGATCTGAGATATTTTCGAAGTTTGCTTTAGTGTTTTATATTTTCTTGTACTAAAGCTGCATTATTTTCATTGAAAACTTAACTTAATTGTGCTAATCCAGACTATAATCTATCTCCATGCCAAATTTCATCAAGATCCATTCAGCTGTTCCGGCGTAAATGAGTAACAAACATGCATCCATCAAAACTTTCACATTTATAATATTACTAGCTGTTCCGCGCGGTTTCACCCGCGTTCCCGAGGGATCTTATCTTTTCCCGGGATAAAAAGAAGCCTATGTGCTTTTCCAGACTATAATCTATCTCTATGCCAAATTTCACTCAGATCCATTTAGCCGTTCTGGCGTAAATGAGTAACAAACATACATCCATCCAAACTTTCACATTTATAATATTAGTGAGATATAGTGGGATGACGTGCGTCATAGACAATTCTCAGTCATCATGCAACTACCCACAACCCAATAAACAACCAGATATAGCACACAAATATCATGGTACATATTCCGATAGCAATTCGCGCCCAGTTTATGGAATATTTGTTTTCAGGTCAATAACGAATACTGTAAAATCGTTAGCCAGCGATCGCAGGTTCGTTTCGAGGCCGAAAAATAAATAGTTAAGGCTATGTTTTTTTTTGATTACAGTATTTATATGGCTATGGGAGATTGGGTGATCAGAAATCCGAGCACTAAACCTAGCCACGCTTTATTGTGGATCCATCTGTTGTTATAACTGAACATAATTAATTTAATTTCTTTAGAAAATAAAAATGAAAATTATATAAAAACACTCTCATATTAAAATGCAATGTTGTGTAAAAATTTCAAGCCAATCTATTGACAAATTTTAAAGATTTTTAATACATAATAAAGCTATTTTTAGGGTTCCGTACCTCAAAAGGTAAAAAAGGAACCCTTATAAGATCACTTTCTTGTCCGTCTGTCTGTCCGTGTGTCACCTCCGATTATCTCAGGAACGAGTGGACCTAATACCAGATACTGAGGTCCATAGTCCCTATTAGGTGTATAAAAATTAAGGTCCTGAGTCAACAAGATAAAAAGATATGGGCAAATTTAGATTTTCGCGAAAGCTTGTAAGTACCAAAATTTAACTTAATTTTCAACATTTTTTATTTTTCGGAATTTTTCCTTTACCTTTGCTGTAAGACCTTGCTTTTAACCAAAATTGACAATCCTAGGTCAACGGGAACTACCATATAGGTTTTCGACCCAAAACCTATAGGGTTCTTCCGGTTGAATCACGAAATTTGGCAAAAAGCAAGGCCTTACAGCACAAATAAAGGAAAAATTCCAATAAATTAAAAAAGTTTAAAATAAAATCAACCAAAAACCCATACATACATAGTTACCACCAATAAAGTAGACCTCTGAGTTGTATCGGCGCTCATACAATTTAGAGGTCTAGCTTAATTGGAACCAACCTCAAATAAGGTAATCGAAAAAAATCCTCGAGACTCCATTACCGTGATGAACGAACTATTTACAAGTTTGTACGGAACCTTCGGTGCGCGAGTCCGACTCGCACTTGATTGGTTTTTACATAAAGATTATTTTATATCTCATCTTCTTATCTTGGGGGTGCCCTATCCTATCGGATGTCGGCGACCACCACACGGAATTCACTTCTGTTCTGCGCCAGTCTGCAGAGACTGACGGTGTCCTTGATATCTGTCCATTTTCTCAAATTGTCGCTCCATGTTATTCGCCTTCTCCCCCTCCCCCGCTTTCCTTCTATTTTCCCCTCAATTATATTTCTCAATATGTTATATTTCTCATGTCTATATATATGTCCAAAATATGCGGTTTTGCGTTTTTTAATGGTTGGCAATATTTCTAACTGTTTCTTCATTCTGTTAAGTACTTCTACATTCGTTATTCTATCTCTCCATGAAATCTTCAACATGCGTCTATACAACCACATTTCGAAGGCGTTAATTTTTGATTCGGTATTTTTGTTTAGAGTCCAGCCCTCGGCCCCATACAGAAGCACTGACAAAACGTAACATTTCACCATTCTCCATCTGAGCTTAAGTTTGATGTCCTTGTTATTGAAAAGTTTTTTCATTTTCATGTAGGTGCTCCTGGCGATTTCTATTCTCGTACGAATTTCCTTTTCAGGATCGGAGTCTTCATTCAGCCAGGTTCCCAAGTATCTATATTTTTGAACTCTTTCGATGGTTTTGTGGTCTATTTTTAATGTATCTGGCACCGTCTCATTCTTGCTTATGATCATGTATTTGGTTTTCGATATGTTCATTTTTAGACCATATTCTAATACTTTTGTGTTCAGTCGATCAAGGAGATACTGCAGGTCTTCGAGTGAGTGTGCAAGAAGGACGGTGTCGTCAGCATATCTCAAATTATTTATTACGGTACCGTTGACTTTAATGCCCGTTTCTATTCCGTCAAAAGCTTCTTGAAATATGCTTTCTGAGTAAAGATTGAACAGCAATGGTGAGAGAATACATCCCTGTCTTACCCCTTTTAGAATTTGTAAGTTCCCCGTTATGTGATCCCCTATTTTAATATGTGCGGTCTGATTCCAATATAAATTGTGTATTAATCTGATATCTTTACTATCTACTTCGGTTTTCTTTAAAATTTTCATCAATTTTTCGTGTTTAACGTTGTCGAAAGCTTTTTCAAAATCAATAAAGCATGTATACACATCCTTGTTGAACTCAAGACAGTTCTGTATCAGTACTTGTATGGCGACAAGGGCCTCTCTTGTTCCTAGTCCATTTCGGAAACCAAATTGCGTGTTCGATATATTTTTGTCAATTTTGTTGTATATTCTAAGGTGCAATATTTTTAAGAATACCTTAAGGGCATGACTCATTACACTGATCAATCTATGATCGCCACATTTCTTTGCGTTAGCCTTTTTTGGGATTGGGAGAAAAGAGGATTGGAGCCAATCGTTTTATTATATTCGTTTATATCTCATAAATTATGCTTAAGTTGTGAAAATAGCCCCCTCATAGATTTTTGTAATTATAGTCCAGCTGAACGGTCTTTGTATTGTCTGATCAGGTCAGGTCAGTAAAATTATATTAATTTTACGTCTCGTCCGGCTGTCTGCCTTTTTTCCCTTCTTTCCTCTGTCTTCCAAAAACGTCAGGTTCAAATTTTAAAAATCATTTTGTCTCGTCATACCAGTCAGTCTATCAAAAATAACCATGTAGGTTGGACAGCCACAACATCCCCACCTCCAGTATCAGAAGCCTGATACTCATGATGAGGAGTGGACGTCCAATCTACATACTTTTGTCACAGGTCGCGTGTACAGTCCTTGTCCAGTCTTAACGTCAACTACTCGGATGCGGTCATCTTTCCCTCGATGTAGCTTTGTGACAAGCCCAAGAGGCCACAAGTTTCGAGGGAGCTGGTCATCTGCAATTATTACGACATCTCCTTCAGCAAGAGCGGTTGAGACAGGGTTGAACCACTTGCTTCGTCGAGTAAGAGTCGGCAGATACTCCTTTACCCAGCGTTTCCATACCAGGTCTGCTAGCCTTTGCGCTTCACGCCAGCTTCGCCGAAGAAGATCTCCATTGTCAAAGGAACTAGAAGGATAGTCTCCAAAGTCAGCTTTGGCCTGTAGGAAGTCATTAGGCGTGAGTGGAAGATCATCTGCATGGTCGATAGGCACGTACGTCAAAGGACGTGTATTAATAATTTGTTCCACCTCAGTTAGCAGGGTAGCTAATGTTTCGTCAGAGGGTGCTCTGTCCTTGAGTGTCACCTTTAGAGCAGTCTTTACTGAGCGCACGAGGCGCTCCCAACATCCTCCCATGTGAGGAGCACATGGTGGAATGAACTTCCAAGACATGATTCTGGTGCTGCCGAACTTCAGCAGCTCGTCTTTGTCAATGGCAAGAATGGCTTGTTGAAGTTCTTTGTCTGCCCCACGGAATGTAGTTGCGTTATCTGACCACATTTCCTTTGGGCATCCACGTCGGGCTATGAATCTGCGGATAGCCATGATGGCGCTGCTGGTTTTGAGGCTATGTACCACCTCGATGTGGATGGCCCGTACAGTCAGACAGGTAAATATGGCTACCCATCTCTTCTCTTGTCGTCTACCTACCTTTACCGTCAACGGCCCAAAATAGTCAAGACCGGTACAAGTAAAAGCCTTGTGTCCATCTGTAAGTCTTGCAACAGGCAAGGCGGCCATTAAGGGTGTTGAAGGTTTGGCTCTCCTATTTTTGCACTCTTGGCAGGTGTTCCATGTGCTCTTGACTGCAGTTCGCCCGTCAAGCACCCAGAAGTGTCTCCTCACTTCATTTAAAACACGTTCCCTGCCCGTATGAGCAGACTGTTCATGATAGTGCATCAGGAGAAGTTTAGTTATCCTGTCTTTAGGATTTAAAATTATGGGGTGCTTCATATTATCGTCGACTTCTGCCGCACTAATCCTCCCGCCAACACGGAGAATGCCATTCTCATCTAAAAATGGGTTCAATTGTCGGAGTACACTATCAGAGGGGACGAATCCGGCGTTTTTTAAATTTCGTATGTCCGTTGAAAATGTTCGATGTTGGCTTTCCTTGAGGACTTGTCGCTCAGCTAACTCAATCTCGTCGGAAGTCAGCTCTCTTCGTCGTCGACTCTCTTTGTTTAGCCAGTTGTAGCATGCTCGCTGAACCCAAGCTGTGCTCCTTACTAGCCTCCAATATTTTGAAAAGCGATTATCATCAGGCAGGACGGTATCAGATTGTGAGATCACTAAAACCGCCTTAATTTCTACATCGTCTTCGTCAAGTTTGATCTCGTTTACTGCTTCTTTAGGCCAGTGGACGTCAGGCTGACGTAGAAATTCTGGTCCAAGCAGCCATCTAGAGCTATCGTCAATTAAACCGTCACGAGTAGCGTCATCAGCATTCATAGCCGACGGTACCCACCTCCAGTCATGAATCTCCGTCAACTCTGCTACTTCGCTTACACGATGTGCTACAAAAGGTTTGAAGCGTCCTGTGTCAGACCTCAGCCAGCTAAGAACGGTCTTGGAATCTGACCAGTACCATATCTTGGTAATCTTCAGCCATGGCATATTAATAAACCTCTTCAAAACTTGACCGAGACGCGCTCCCATCACGGCAGCCTGTAGTTCCAGTCGGGGAATACTTAGTACCTTAAGAGGAGCAACTCTTGCTCGTGCCATAATCAAAGATACATGCCAAGAATTACAGGTCGTTTTTGTTCGTAGGTATGCAACAGAGCAGAAAGCCCGTGAACTAGCATCACAAAAAATGTGTATTTCTACTGGTCCATCATTTACGCATGTATCAGTCAACATCCAGCGCGGCACCTTGATCGTAGTTACACGTAAGAGCTCCTTAAGCCATACTTGCCACTTTTCGTGATGGTTATACTCAATCTCGTCATCCCATCCTATCTGTGATTTCCAGATGTCTTGTAGAAGGATTCGCGCTTTTACAGTAATAAATAGAAGGAATCCTAATGGATCAAAAACGGACATAACAAGTCGAAGTACTTCACGTTTTGTTGGTCTTTTATTACCTGATTTAATGTCGTTGTCTACTTTATTCAGGTTCAGCAAAAAAGTGAAATAATCAGAGTCCGGGTTCCAGTTCACACCAAGTACGCGTTCGATGTGCTCTTCTGTAGCATCTGAAAGCATTTTTAAACAACCAGTGGCTAATTTGTCTTCGGGTAGATGTCTAAGAAGGTGCTTGGAATTGGACATATAATTTCTGAAATTAAACCCACCCTCAGCATGAACCCTATTTACATCGTCGACTATTTTCACAGCATCGTCGTCGCTATACACAGAGAAGATAAAATCGTCTACATAATGATGTTCGATGATCGCTTTGACAGCCTCCGGGTATAATGATTCGAACCTAAGTGCATTGCGGTTCTTCACAAACTGCGCAGAAGATGGAGAGCATACCGCACCGAAAGTCATTACGTTCATAACGTATTGGTCGTTTCCCCACAATATTCGTTGAGCTTGTTTATCTTCATGACGTATGAAGACGCGATGAAACATCTCTTGGATGTCACCCATGATTGCTACTTTACCACAGCGGAACCCTAAGAGAACACCAGGCAATGATGTGAGTAGGTCTGGCCCACTGAGTAAATAGTCGTTCAAAGATTTACCCATAGATGGCGCTGCACAGTCTAGTACAAGGCGAAGTTTGTTTGGCTTATTGGGGTTGAAAACTGCAAAATGCGGAAGATACCACGTCTTATTTGTTTTTACCAATTTCTCCTCCTCAGACAATTTGGAAATGTACCCTTTTTGCAAGTTTTCGTCCACCTTTTTCTTGTACTGCTCTGAAAATTCTGGATACTTACTCATCTTTCGTTGGATACCATCTAGACGCTTACGGGCGACGGCATAACTGTCAGGTAGGTCAATACTATCATCACGCCAGAGTAGGCCGGTCTCCCATCGGTCACCTACCAGTTGTGTCGTCTTCTCCATAATGTCCAGCGCTCGCATATCCTCCCGAGAGCGCGGAGTGTCAACGCTCGGTTTTGTACCGAAATCCTCAGTAGAGAAAGATCTGCGGATCGCAGCATTGAGTTCATCACAGGCACATAGGTGAAGTACTGCTACGCTGTCTGGAGTGGTAGATGGTAACTTACCGTGAATGACGTACCCTAGTTTCGTGGCAGATACTATAGGTGCATTCTTCGGTCCCTGAAGTACCTGTCGGCTGACGATCAAGTCAATGTTGTCATGTCCAATGAGTAGTAAGGGTCGTTTATATACAGTCATACAGTCAGTATCTACATAGTCGGAAAGGTAGGTCCAATCATTTACAAGTCGTTTGTAATTACATTTGTACATAGGTAGAGCTAAATTATTTACAGATCTTACATTATTTAACTTAAATATTTCATTACTATTTACACCGCGAATAGAAAACGAAATACGCTGTGACGAATTCTCAAC
Source organism: Ochropacha duplaris (assembly GCA_951361185.1). Classification (NCBI taxonomy): domain Eukaryota; kingdom Metazoa; phylum Arthropoda; class Insecta; order Lepidoptera; family Drepanidae; genus Ochropacha; species Ochropacha duplaris. Next base: position 2,058,328 of record OX592693.1, read on the forward strand.
AGATGTCATTCCCGAAGCTCCTTGTAAGTGTAAAGCGCTTGCCGGTCCGAAAACGCCTACGCGTTTCGCAAGGTGCCCGTCTATTAAGCTGATTGATGAACCTTCGTCAAGAAGAGCTAGAGTTTCCACTTCTCCGTCGGGTCCACTGATGTAAACTCTTATTACTTTCAGTAATACTGTGCAGTCAAAGTCCGAAACATGATTAACAGCCGTTGATTTCGCGAGAGGCTCGGCGTGTAACAGTGTATGGTGTACCCGCTCGCATGATGCACACTTTTTTTTATGTTTACATAGTTTCATTTGATGTGTCGTAGATAAACATGAAAAACAAAGTTTATTTTCTGAAACATACTGCCAGCGCTCGTCAACTGTCATGTGTTCAAAATCAGAACATTTATCAAGGCTGTGGTCACCTTTACAGAGCTTACAGGTCCGTATTCTGTTATTTGTAAAAAGGGCTGGTTTGGCATGAATATTTTGCGGGTGCCGGTACGTTGCGGGTGCAGGTCGATCACTTGTTTTTGCCATTGGCACAATGTATGTGGCTGCGTTGGCAATTTTCATAAGCCATTCTGATACCTCGAGCAGCGTGGCATTTCTACCGACTTTCTCACTGGCATAAAAACTCCACTGGAATTTAAGTAGTGATGGTAATTTGGCGGCCACTACATTTTGTACAGAGGTTGAGAACTCTATGAGCGCATTGATGTCATCGTGCCTTATATCACGCGTGGCTCTTATTTTAGATTGCATAATATCAATAAGTTGGTCTGGTCTACCGAAACGAAGTTTCAGGGTGTCAATAATTTTATCTAAATTTGAGGCACTCACCAATAGTGCCGATACAGCATCGCGAGCTTTTCCTTTGAGGCATTTAGTTAGTCGAGCAATGTTCTCGTCGTCGCTGTACTGACATAGTTTAGATGTAGCTTTAAACTGACTGAAGAACATTGGCCACTCTTCAGGCTCACCCGTGAATATAGGTAGCTCCTTTATTGATGTTTGCCTGGCTAGGAATTTGTTCAAATAATATTTTTCGGGAGTCCGTGTCTGTTCGGAAGCATGGAAGGCACTCGTCGTGTGTGTCGGCCGAGCAGTCGCGGCATACACACTTCCAGCGTTTGACACGTTGTCGTCATCTACATCATTCAAAGCTTCGGTTTGTAGTCGTAATTTTTCTAATATTAGCTTTTTCTCTATTCGCTTTTCGACGTCCGCAGCCTGCTGGGCGGCCTCAAGTTCCAACTCCAAAAGTCGCTGCCGTCTCACCGCTGATGTCGAACTTCGACCAGAAGCGATGGATGGAGTCGGCGAAGGCACGCGGCTTTGTCGTGAAGGTGGTCGGTCACGACCACCGTCCGCCGCAGCGCCAGTCGACGTCGCCATTTCCATATTGACTTTAGTTTTTGACTTACTTCGAGTAATCATAGGTGCTAGTAATCCGGCTCGAAGGACCACTTGAACGGTCTTTGTATTGTCTGATCAGGTCAGGTCAGTAAAATTATATTAATTTTACGTCTCGTCCGGCTGTCTGCCTTTTTTCCCTTCTTTCCTCTGTCTTCCAAAAACGTCAGGTTCAAATTTTAAAAATCATTTTGTCTCGTCATACCAGTCAGTCTATCAAAAATAACCATGTAGGTTGGACAGCCACAACACCAGCCAAATTAAATTTAACAAGATTTTTCATAATTTATAATTGAAATCTAAATATTGCATAACTAAAAATACTAACTACTACTATTACATAAAGAAATATGTAAATAAAATAAAGTTAAATATTACCAACTAAATTCTTTTCCCCGGCTTAACCCGAATACAGCTTTTCAGGATAAAAGTTAAAGCCTTTCGCCTGTCATGGCGAGATTGAAGAACAAAAACTACACAGAAACGTTTCTATTTATAACATAAGAATGTTATAATAAGATATTAGTTGGATATAAGTAAGATATTAGACGAATATTAGACATTAGTGTATACTAATAATATAGAGATCAAGAGGTGAATCCTCGAAATTACTGTATCGATTTGAAACATTCTTATATTTTCCCTGAGTGCCATGGACTATTTACAATCTCAAAAATTCGAGCAAAGCCGCGAGAGTAGGATATAACAACGATTGATGTCAAAATACTTTAGCCTTGTAATATTATATTTTGCATAAAAATATATGTATTATTTGTTTTCAATAGCTGTTTATAATATAGGTCTGTTTGTAGTCCTCTGCAATTCCATAATCTTCCTCTTAACATCTGATTGGGGAATTGCCTAGCGCACTGCAACAAGTAGCCATCTCCACGGGCCCAGCGATAATTGGACTTTTTATTGCCAATTTGATTCAGTTGTTACGATCCCGTCGAAACGGTGCTGATTGCCTAAATTTATTTTTATTGTTAAATTGAGGGTGTGACCCAAATATCCCCTCGTTTAAGGCAACTGCTGTTTACGGAAACTGAGTTTCCTTCTCTTGAAAATATATAGGTTTTCCTAATGAAATGGTTTCTTGTTATTATTGTTATTACATTAGATATTATTTCCGTTCGATACAGATGACTTTGGGAAATTCAGGTCTCTTAAAATCCATTTTTATCATGGGAAGTGATCTGTTAGCTTATGGGTATAAGCAACTCGTTGATGTTTGATAGAAAAAGTCGTCGGCACCTTGATAAATATTTATTCCATACAAAAGTTTCAAATTTTATGATTCCTGAATTTTCTTACGCTTTAGTAAATTTCTTCAGTTCTAAGTCTTTCGAACCTTCGATAACTTCTGTAGCTTTGACCTTATTTGTCCTTCTAGGGTTTCATCTTAATAAATTGCTAGGACTTTGACTTTACAAATTTTGGCTATTTATTTTTAAACATTTTGTTTTACTTTGGGTAGGCTCTTTGGCACTGGCTCTCAAACTGTTTATACAATCCTGTAGCAGTTTTTTTAGTTTAGCCAATGAGTATTTTGAATGGTTTTCCTACGATTCCTTCACTAAGATCTAAAGCCCGACGTCACTACCACTGAGCTATCATCGCCTTTATTATCAGACTTCGCGCAATAAGCGGTATTTATCCGTTTGAGCGAACCAAATTATTGACACCTTACTGAGCATTTCACGCTTCGGCTCACCGTAATTTTTGTTATTTGACCTCCAATTTCTGAAATTTCAGCCTAATTCAACGTGATATTTAAAATATATTTAGAGTGAGAGTTAGACTCCTCCATTGAAAAGGGAAGATCTTCCGCCAGGCTAGGTCATCGTGCCTGGAGACCGCGGTCCAACTGTAGATGTTGGAAGCTTGTATATATGCAGATCGCTTGGAAAACTTCGATAGCGCGATGTAGATTGTTGGAGCGCCATCTATCTAGGAGTCGTGCGAACTATATCTATGTGTAGATAGATGTCGCTACAATATCTTCTAGCATATAGTAGACTAATTGTCCCCCGCAGTTTCACCCGCGTTCCCAAGGAATCTTGACTATTCCTAAAATAAAAAAATCTTTTATTTTACTCCAAGAGATGGTCTACCTGTGTGCCAAGTAACATCAAAATCCGTTCAGCAGTTTTTGCGTAATTGACTAACAATAATAATAAATAAGATTCCATTTCGTTGAATGTCCCAATAGCTGTTTTTATTGCACTCTAGCTTATTGTAGCATTACAAATGCACTATCGCAATTGGCAATTCAAAACTCCCATGATACCACTCCATAACCTCTCATGGGCTATATAAAATAGAAACTGCTATTGCAAGTTTGTTAATTCCGAACCTGTCTCGGTTGCACGATTGTCGCAAACAAGTTTCTCTGCAACTGCAGTCAAGCGTATAAAGATCCGATAAGGGTTCAAGATTTATACAACTTTGCGCAACTGTATCCAGCTTGATAAGCATTTGTTTGGAAAAATATATCTGATACTATTATTAGGTTTATTTTTTGACGGGCTAGTTGACGTGGATGGTAAGAACTATCAGACACGCTGCAGCTCGTGGGTTCGACTTCTGTCGAGGACAAACATTTGCTCGTATGAACGTGTATTTTTTATTTGAATTCCAAAGTCACTTCTAAAGGAGTTACGTTAAAAACATTGCTAAACTTTAGCTTCAAAGTTACTCGTATGTCAAAGAATAGAACACACATTTCTGAGGCGTGCAAGCAAAACATGCAAGCTTTACTACTGTTACAGATTCTGTTATTAACAGTCAAAACGTGAATTTCTTACCGGAATCTTCTCAGTTTAAGTGTATTCTGAACCGGTGGTAGAGTATTGTAACTAACTGCCTAAGCCGGCCTAAACTGAATAAATCAGTTTTGATTTCAATTTTGAAACTAATTTCAGATAATATTTCTAGAAAATAGACCTGAATAATTTTGGTATCGACGATTTAAATTGATGCCAATCCAAACATGTAATTGCACTAAAATGACAGGACTCAGCACCACATTTGTGGAAATAGTAATGACAGAATCAGCACAGTCTACCTAAGTATGCGGCATTACAAAGTAACTCTTAATACTCAGGAATAGATAGCCAATTCGGATTACCAATTAAATCCATCTCCGTGGAGGCTAATTCAGCTCTTATTCCCATTGGATAGTACCCTATTACGTACGTTTAATTAGAAATGGATATCTATAAGTGGAAACGCCTGAGGTAGGTTCTAACAAGATGTACTGATGGACCTGTCTTCATTACGGAACTGAAATTGATATTGATTGAAATTATAGATGTTTGAGTGAAATCATGCACTATAAGACTTAAATTGATACTTCAATACTGGGTCTTTAATTTGTTGATTTGTTTACTTAACGCAAACAAAATGAATAGTTTTTTAGTAACAAAGTTGACAATTAATTAATTGAAGCAACTTATGAATCTATGTTGCAGTAAGTATTAATTTTAATGACCAGTTTTATGACTAACAAATTAAGACCTCGATTCGATTTAATTGGATTCGTCGATTTTTCTAGAAAAAGATCGATCTGTAGATAGCCACGAAATGAACAAATCGAAATTCGACTTCCAACCATCTATAACAAATTTTACTATAGGTACTATTTTGTTGGCTGTATGTAGTCCAATTTCTTTGCTTTTTTTGTCGTCATCACATATTAAATAAAATACAATTTTTATTCTTCTACAAATATTTTGACAAAGCATTTTAAAATTTCAAATAGGTACGTATCATTACTATCAAATAACTTTTGTGTCATTAAAACTAACGTATAAAAAATCGGTCTTATAAAGACGATTCCAATCGACCAATGAATCGATACTTTTACCAATGATCAGAAATCAAACTACAAATTGGAATATATAAAATTATCAGGTAATTGAAAGTTTTCAATAGGTACATTTCTACTCTAGTAGAAGATTGCTAGTTTTCCAAACTTTCTTCTTTTACTCACAGAACGTAAAGTTCTACTTTGGCTTCAACTTCCATGTGTTTCCGATGCACGACTTCACCAACTTGTAACTGAATTAACCCAGAACAGAAATTGGTCGGAAATAGGAAGAATCGATTCAGTTACAATTGTTATTTCGCTTATTTTATCTTTAACTTTGAGTGTGTTTATTTTAGCTGTCCCCCGCGGTTTCACTCGCGTATCCATGAGGTCTTATCTTTTCCCGGACAAAATATAGCCTATGTTCATCAGGGGTAATGCCCAAAACCTACTATAATATTATAAATGTGAAAGTTTGGATGGATGGATGTTTGTTTCTTACTCAATCATGAAAGAACGGCTGAACAGATTTTGATGAAACTTGGCACACAGGTAGTTCATATCCTGGAATAAAACATAGAATATATTTTATCACGGGAAAAGATAAGATTCATCGGGAACGCGGGTGAAACCGCGTCTATCATTATCTTACGGAAAATCTATACCATACGAGGAGCTAGGAAGTCACGTAGGTTGACTCGACGCATATGGCCGCCAGTACAACTCTCTGCCTTGCTGATGTATGATCAGCGTTCCTGCCATAGACCAAGAATCACCGCAATATAATTACAGGAACAAAATTCGTCTGAAAGTCAAACATCGATCACAGAATAAATAAAAAAGGTAGAAGGAGCGTACGTAAACAAAAGTCTCCAATGAAGTGAAGCAACGTGCAAGAAGTTGCGTGACCCACACGTACGTTATCCCGCGTGACTCGGCTTCCTTTTTAAAATTTTCACTTGTGCACGAGACTGTCTACCGTTTTTATTTGGACTCAGACATAGATGTAGTTTCTTGAAATCTCAACTTAGCTCATTATTGAATCACAACATGGCCCCATAAAATAAAACAATAAACATACTCCATGCGCTGCATATCTGCATCCAAACCTATTACTAGTGTTGCTATTTTGGTATTGTCTTTGGATATTTTGTCGATAATCTATAATTATAAATGAATAAAATTGGAGTGTCTGTTAATAATATCTAAACAAGTAAAGGACTTAGGTATCATTTTAGACACTCATCTTCACTTTAATTTTCATGTGGATGCCATTGTGGCCAAGGCCTACAAACAACTAGGTATGATTTTACGAGTTTCAAAGCCTTTTAAAAAAGCTATTACTCTAAAAATTCTTTATTTTGCCTACACTCGCGGCATACTTGAGTTCGGTAGTGTGATTTGGAGCCCGATTTACATGGTCCACGTCTCGCGTATTGAGAAAATACAAAATAAAATCTTAAAGTCCATAGATTATCGCTCTGGTTACTGTTTTACCGAATATAAAACAGCTGCTGAGAGACATGGAATCGCGAGTTTGGAAGGCAGACGAAAGTATTTGGTTTTTTACACAAAATTATAAATAACAAAATAAATTCAAGCACATTATTAGAAAGTCTTATGTTCAAAGTACCCCGGCCATCCTCTCGTTCGAATTTTACTTTTCATGTAAAAAACTGTAAAACTAATTATGCAAAAAATAGCTACTTTAGGCGTGCGTGTAATAGTTACAATAAGTTTTTAACAGACTTAGATATTTTTGTTCAGTCAGAAAAGAAATTTAAACAAAAGGTGCGTGAAATTTTTCCATAGCTTTATTTTTGTTGTTTTTATGTTAACTGTATTGTTATCGTTTTCTAGGTGATTTCTTTATTGCTCGTTTTTGTTTTTGTTTTGTTATGTATTCTTTAAGAGATCTCCAGGTTTGCTTATGTTCTATGTTTATACTTTGTTTGTTGTAATAAACGTTTGTATCTTTAAATAAATAAATAAAAATAACACCTTTTTACTAAAGTCATATAAAAGTACATATAAAAACAATATTTAAAAAATGTATGTCTGTCTGTTTGTTTGTTCCAGCTAATCCCCGAAACGACTTGACCAATTTTGACGGGATTCAATAATAGATAGCTGATGTTATAAGGAGTCACTAAAGCTACTTTCATTTAAAAAGAATAATAAGAGGTCCGAGCTAAAAAAAAATACCAATAAGCGCGGGTGAAATCACGAGGACAACTAGTTACATAATAAGTTTAGCAGCAAAAAGGTGAATACTACTATAAAATTTAAGGGGGTTTTTCAGATCGTACTGACTTCAAATAATGGTGATTGGGGGTTTAGTGAAGATCGATCATGTTAAACAAAAACAATTTTTATTAGTATTTTTTATCGATAAATTAAATAAAGTTTCCAAAGAAATTGAATAAGTAATGTAATCCAGTATCACTGCGACGATAGTCGAAAAGTAAAAATCGAAAATGTTAAAATACGAAAGTTGACTCGACGTCTTATGAAAAATTTATAAAACCGGAGATCACCTATAAGATTTGCATGTACTTGCCATTGGATAGTTATTGGCAGATATTTGAATACCTATCAGAGATATTTTGAAGTGGTTTAGTCTGTGATATAAATATCTACTAAATTTGTTTTTTAGCGCTTTAATTATGTTACAAAGGTAAAGTCTATTAAATTACATACTACATTAGGGACTCTCTTGGGCGCCCCAAAGGAAGACAATTTTTTTTATTATTTTTTAATTGACGTTTTTGTTTTTGAATTTTATAATTCAAGTATTAATTGGATATTTTTGTTCGATTTACGCGTGTTACGTAATTATTTACTTCAAATTTATTTTTTTACAAAGTAAATAAACTCTAAAAATTAAAAACTAAAAAAATAATTTAATTATGAAATAATTTGATTTTATAAAATTAAAAAAAAAATACTATAGTTAAGTGGCTTCTCTACATAACTATAAAAACGTCATATAAAACTGACATAGGTAACACACATTTGAGTACATAAATATCGATTACTAATATTATCGACTCTTAACAACACTATGCTCTCCATTCAGAACACGTACAAAATAACACAAGCTTGAATACATAAATGGGGCGACAGATGTGTGATTGGTACAGTGCCTTGCGTGCATTTTCAATTTCACATTTTTTTATATTACTTCCGCTCTTTGTGTGAAAATATTTACGTACACTTTGTCGTTGTCTTTTATGGGTGGGTTGGTGGCTAAACATAAGGCATTTTTTTAGTGTAATCAATGCTGGAATTTTTATTCAACTCAACTCTAACAAAACTTTTATTTTGACCAAACATATTGTAATCCTCTAAATACAGAATAGATAATTAAAGGTACAACATCTTGAAAACATGGAACTTAAACCACATTATTAGGTTATATATTATACTAGGTTTTCCGCCCCGCGATTTCAACTGCATTCCCGAGGGATCTTATCTTTTCCCGAGATAAAATTATCCTATGTCCTTATCCATGATTTCATCCATCTCTATTTAAATTTCATCAAAATCAGTTCACCGGTTTAAGCGTGAAGAGGTAACAGACTGACAGACACACTGTTGCATTAATAATAATTATTATGGATTTAACGCATATTTAACACCACATTATTTGGCAAAAATAAAATTTATTTCTCCTATAAAATCTCCTGCGAAAACCGATCTATAGTATTAATACTGAGATTCTTTTATCATAAAGAACGAATACAACCGAACAAATCACTCCAAATTACTCGTTCTATATTTGAAATTTAAATTTCACTCCATTCACTCACAGGTCACTCGTTCATTCGCCGCTCGTCTTCACGCGCCGTTGGTCGCCGAGGTTGAATGGTTATCAACTTGTTGATACATTGCCGGCACTTTACTAGCAAAACCCTGCAAATAGCTTTACTTGTGTTTGCGGGAAATGTACGTGCGTAAATGCGAACTTGTAGTAAATGAATGATGCCCGTAGGTATTCAAAATATTAGGTTGGGGAAAAAGTCTTTTCGCATTATAGTTTGTATGAACTTGTAATAAAATATATTTGGCTACACTATTTGTATCTGGCTGATTTTGGTATCATTGAAAGTTTAAATTTTAAAGAACATAATTCCAAATTCAAATTAGGAAAATGTGTGATTTTCATTTGTTTTTCGTACTGTCAAGATGAGTGAATCTAATGAAGAAATTCGATACATTTTAAAATTTTACTACAAAAAGGTAAAAATGCAACGCCAGCCGCGAAAAAAATTTGCGAAGTTTATGGACCTAGTGCAGTGTCTGTGAGAGTAGCACAAATTCGGTTTAAGCGTTTGCAATCCGGAAATTTTGATGTCAAAGATGCACGTCGCTCTGGTCGCCCTATTACGGATAAAATGGATGCCATTTTTGAAAAATTGGAGCAAGATCGGCATATCAGTAGTTATGACGTAGCTAAAGAACTGGGAATTGACCACAAAACAGTTTTGGCGCATTTGAAAAAAACTGGGTACACAAAAAAACTCGATATTTGGGTACCTCACGAGCTCACTGAAAGAAACCTAATGAACCGTGTACTCATTTGTGATTCTTTATTACGACGTAATGCAACCGAACCATTTTTGAAGAAGCTGATAACTGGTGATGAAAAGTGGAACACGTACGACAAGAACGTGCGAAAAAGGTCGTGGTCAAAAGCCGGTCAGGTTTCACAGACTGTGGCGAAACCCGGGTTAGCTCGCAACAAGGTGATGCTGTGTGTGTGGTGGGATTGGAAGGGCATTATTCATTATGAGCTGTTACCACCAGGCAGGACCATCGATTCTGAACTCTACTGCGAACAACTGATGAGATTAAAGCAAGAAGTTAAGAGAAAGCGGCCGGAACTAATCAACAGAAGGGGTGTGGTTTTTCATCATGATAACGCTAGACCTCACACATCTTTAGCTACTCAGCAAAAATGAAGAGAGTTTGGCTGGGAGATGTTAATGCATCCGCCGTATAGTCCTGACCTTGCACCTTCAGATTTCCACCTGTTTCGGTCTCTTCAGAATTCTTTAGGCAGTGTCAGGTTAACATCACGAGAGGACTGCCAAAACCACTTGTCGCGGTATTTTGATCAGAAGTCCCAAAATTTCTATAGCAATGGTATCATGTCCTTACCTACAAGATGGCAAAAAGTTATCGAACAAAATGGTACCTACATACTTTAGTTAAATGTAAATAAACTATATTAAAAAGTTATTTGAATTTTCTTGAAAAATGCGAAGAAGCTTTTTCCCCAGGCTATTATGTTTATTAGCTTTCTCCCGCATTTCTTATCTATATGAATCGGATTTGTTCATGATTTCATGTTTTTTTTTCACTTGGAACTTTCACTTTTTCTGAAATAAAAGTAACCTTAGTTATTCCTTATAACATCAGATACATACTGCCAGTGGAAGTCCAGCCAATTCGGAGATGTCCAGGCAACAAACAGACAGACAAAAAAAAAACAAATAGGTATTTTGTTACATATTTTCATATGCATTTAGTAAAATCTGTTAGTTTTTCGTTGAATAGACATTTTAATTTTATTTATTTGTGTAGATTGCTTCGAGTTTCCACAATCGATTCATTTTGATTTCTAAAATGGTCAAAATTGTAATTAGGTATTATTTAAGTTTGGATGTAGGTACTTTTTAGCAAAAACGGTTTATTTTTACGTCGTATTTTAAATCTCAACAACAAAAAATTTTAAACAAGCGGTGCGTCATACGTTGTGTACGATTTTCCGAAACTGAATTTTTAGTCTCCATTTTGCTACGAAACGAAAAAAGACAGAACAGTTCCTCGGTGTCCTATTTTTTTCCATGAATTTCACAGCGGTTTCGTATCAAAGCTTTGTTGGTCGGTTTGTTAGTTATATACGTAAGTACATTTAACGGAGTCTGTTTAAATTCTCAGTTATCTGTTAAATAAAAGGCAGTCACAATTTTAAAAGTGTTGTTACCAGGTTTTTAATTTCGTGTATCATTTGAATCGTGGTTCCATTTTTTGTTTGTAGTTTTAGATCATTCTTGATGTATGAGTGTTTATGAATGTTTAATTTTCAAACGCATGGAAGAGAAACATAATAAAAGAGAGAGATAAAGCAATAGGAAATATTAGCAAGTGGAAAATAATTGTCAGGAAAAAAGGAATTTGAAAAAAAAAAGAAACGATTATATTCCGTTCCATATGGATTGGCAATAAAGGTCATTATAATAATAAACTTTATAATAAACTTTATTTGATCAAAAACAATAGTACAAAGGTACAGATTATGATGTAGGTCTATATTAGGTACATTGCTATTGAGGAGGTAGTGTACCTTTAAGGGAACCTCTGCCCCCCACACTAGGAATGATCCTGTATTGTGGGGTTACAGTGAGTCTCTCTCGGGTTACTCATATCCAAACATATACATATAGATAGCACATAAACTGATTGTAAATATAAGATATAAATTAGAAATAAAAGTAGGCACTAACTATATCTAAAACAATTTTTTGCGGTAGCGAACGGTGAACGGTCAATGTGTGCTAGGAATGTGTGTCAAGTGTGTTTTGAGAGAGTGTGGTGGTGAGAGGAGATGTGTTATGTTATGTGGTGTGTTTATGTGGGTGAAATATTATTGTTTGTAAGTTACTTTGTGTCTTTTGTTTTACAGCTCTTTTAGGTGATGGAGGCAATAAAGTTTTCAGTTTCTTGAAAGTTTAGATTAAGTAGATATTTGTGGAGTACTTTGGCACAGTCGTTTTTGTTTAGGTGATATAATGATACGTCTTTACTTATTAAATTATAAATGTGTGGTCCTAGATATAGAAAACTGTTTCTTGCAAATTTTGTCCGGAATAGAGGAGTCTCATATATGCGATTTTTTAGCCTTTTTGTTGTAAGCATTGCTTTTATTTCGTCATATATACCAGTGGAATGCTGCCTCAAGATGAGAGATTTAATGAACAGCTGCCTCACCGTTAACGCAGCACAATCCTTATACAAATTAGTCGTAGGATACAACTTGGGCTTAAAGCTCATGACCTTTAGTAGGGCTCATTGAGCACGTTCTAATTTGAGCAGATGGACTTCAGCAGCTGCTCCCCAGGTAGGTATACAATAGGTAAGAATTGATTGGACCAGAGCCTGATAAACTAATAGTAGAATATTTTGATTTCCGATATGCCTCAAAATTTTAAATGTATATATAAGTTTTCTCATTCGTGTTGTTAAATTTTTTATATGCTCTACCCATGATAGTCTTTGGTCTATGATTATGCCCAAGTATTTAACAGAATGAGATTGGGAAATCAGGGAGCATTTACAATCACTACTGTGACTACATGGCATCTTGATGTCTAATGGAGTTTTGGGAAGGTGGTTCAGTTTAGTTGTGAATGTAATGTATTGTGTCTTTTTAATGTTTAGAGTAAGTAAGTTTTGTTTTAGCCAGTTATTAACCAGATTTAGCCCAAGGTTTGTTTTGATTTGTACGTCGCTCCATGAATTTCCAGAGAATAGAAGCACGGTATCGTCAGCAAAGGTTATAAGTTGTCCATTTTCTAAAGAGCTGCTGCACAGATTGTTGATGTACGTTAAAAACAGCGTTGGTCCTAAGATACTGCCTTGTGGTACACCAAAGTTTACAATGGCATCGTCACTAAGCAAATTACCTATTTTCACTCTCTGTTTCCTTCCACTGAGGTAACTCTTGAACCATTCGAGAGGAATTCCTCGGATTCCCATATTTTCCAGCTTTGCTAAAAGTATTGGAATGGACACAGTGTCAAAGACCTTGGCTAGATCAATAAATACACCAATGCATTTCTTGTTTGAATCCATATGGCGAATAAGATAATCTAAAAGTTTTATAACTGCATTTTCCGTCGAATTGTTTGTTCGGAATCCATGTTGGTTAATGGACAGAAGCTTTTTTGATTCCAAATAGTTGACCAAACGTTTATTTACTAATTTTTCAAGGATTTTTGAAACAATGGGAAGCAAAGCAATTGGCCGGTAATTTGAGATGTTGTCTTTGTCTCCTCCTTTATATATTGGACAAATAAGGGATTTTTTGAGACTACTAGGGACAATTCCAGTCTCAAGACTTACTTGGCATATTTTAGTAATAGGTTTGACTAAAGATGGGGTTGTTTTTATTATGCGAGAGGTAATTCTATCCCATCCTGGAGCGCAGTCATTTTTGAGAGAATTTATTATAGTCTGAACTTCATTTTCATCAGTGGGCAAGAGTACGAAGGATGTTAATGGAGTGGCTGTTTTACTGTTTTTATTCGACAAAGTGGCCAGATCTGTTTCAGTGGCGTTAATATCTTTTAAAATAGCTTGCGCCAACTTTGAACCTATTCTAGAGAAGTAATTATTTATGTCATTTAGAGAGTCGTTTACACTATTTTTGTTGTGCAATAATTCACCAGAAACAGTTGTTTTGACTGGAAAGTTACAAAAGGTTTTTATGTTTTTCCACAATTTTTTTGTATCCCTTACAGATTTACTTAGTTCTGATTGTTCGTATTTACGTTTTAATCTCTTTAATATATTATTACATGTATTTCTGTATTTTTTATATAAGCTTTGTATATTCATGTCATCCGAGTGTTTTTTTGATTTGAGATGTAATTTATCACGCCTGCGCATACAACGGATTAATCCTGGAGAAATCCATGGTTTGATGTTATTTTGTTATTGCTTTTTTTGGTAATAGAAGTAAACTTATCAATTTTCTTGGTAATAATTTGAAGAAAATGATTAGTAGCGTTATTAACGTCTGAAAAATCCAGTATATCATCCCAGACTATATCCGAAAGCTCATTAATTACTGAATCATAATCAGTTTTTAAATAAGTTTTTTGTGAGGTGGTGTTTTCTGTTTTAGATTTCGTTATCTGTAACATAATCGGAGAGTGGTCGGTAATAGTTGCAGGTAGTACCAGGGCAGTTGATACATTTTTTGTTTTAATGAAATAGTGATCAATACAGTTTGATTCTCTCGTAGGAAATCTATGTGCGGGCATCATTCCGTGCGTAGCTAGCATGGTTAGATAGTCATCAGCATGTTTGTCTATAGAATTTTCATTAATATTTATATTTATGTCTCCAGTCAGTACAATATTTGGTGAAGATTTTTGATTATCTAAAAGATCCGATAGAGATTCGTTGAACATATTAAGGTTTTTAAAAGAAGGGGGACGGTAGATAGACACTATGCTGTTTAGTCTTCCAATATTAATTACGAGACAGTTTGCTTCACAGAGAATGTGTTCATATATATTGACATGTTGTAGAGACTTTTTTATGTACACGACAATGCCATCATTTTGGTTAAAGTTTTTTCGAGTACAGAATACACTATAGTTATCCAAATTGGGAAGATTTATCGTATCATTTAACCAGCATTCTGTTAAAATTATAATTTCAGGGACTGTTTTCAATCTTGCTAGAAGAATTTGAAAGTTGTCGAAATTCTTATTGATACTCCGAATATTTAAGCAAATTATGTTGAGTGAGTTAGTGGTATTTGGCTGTAAAAAGTTGCTACACTGTTCGGGTTCATCCAGCAAAAATGACCTGGATACATTGATATTATCCAGGTCCAGGCCTATGTCATTCAACTGTATCATTTTTAGGCTGGGGATTTTCAACAATTATTTTGGCCGGATGAAGCCGATGGGTGCAGCAAGTTATTATGAAGACACGCTTTGAATGTTGTAGTAGTGTGATTTGAGTGAGAGTGTGTAATACTCGTATGTTGTGAGTAAGAGTGAATGTGTGTTTTTTATTGTGTTCGCTAAAACAAAATACAGGTTTTGGTACAAAGGTAATAAATTTAAAATATAAGTTTAAATGTGGTAAAATATTTAAAGAACTAGCCATAGAGAATAGTCATGTAGTTTGCTTCATCTTTTCAGATCTAAGGTTCTCTAATTGATCTATAGATTTAATTAGAATTGCAGGTTCATTCTCATCTTTACGAAGATATATTCTGCCACGCGATGTCCAACAAAACTTAAACTCACTATCTCTCGCAAATTTTCGTGCTAAAAAATAGAGATGCTTTCCTTTTGTGGTTAAATATTCATTTATGTAGATAGTCTTATTTTCACCATCAAATCCAGCTGTATTTGTATTGAATTTATTGTTTTTATTGCTATTATTGTAGGATTTTAGGGTTTTTATTAATTCTTGTTTAAGTGGGATAGTGGTAAATTCGATAATGACCGGAGAGTCTGGTTTAGCTGACGGTCTGTACAAATTACGTAAGCATTACATTGACTGTCCTTTAACCATGTTCACCTAATTATTTATATTATCACGCTTGATTATCATGGTACCGAAACCTGTACCATAATAATCAAGCGATAGCAGTTTTGCGACAAGTTTGTATGGCGAGCGACAGGTTTGGACATGTTGAAGGACAGTCAAGGACCTTTATTGCCAATCCATATGGACTATATTTAGGTAAGCTAGACAATAATATAATGATATTAAAAATAAACTGAATGTAAGATATAGAAAAATTGTTGAAGCAGGATAAAATTTGAAATCTGGTATCTGTCATTTTTGCTTGTTATGTAACCCACCTCCCATTTCTATCTTTATCTTGAAAGCAATACGGTGTAAATTCAATTGTGGATAAAGAACAATTTAAAAATCTAGATATTTAATTTTCAATACTCGGAATGTGCTCCGCGGGGTTTCTAGAAAATGAATTCGACATAATGTATTTTATGGAATTCAATAATATTAATGGTCCACCGGAATATGAAAGGAATCAAAACTAACTATTGAAAAATCCTAAACTCGCATACTGGACAATACATTGGCAATCCCCCTTGTATTGTTAATGTCTACGGGCAACGGTAGTCACTTGACATCAGGTAAGTGACAGCATTTCAATGAAGTTCATAAAATTTTCTTACCCGGTACCATGTTGCCGCCCGACAACTGAGCCAATATTTAAATACAAGCTAACATAGTACAAGTATCGATTGCCCGTCCATGTATCCTTGTATTCCATATTCTCATAGCAAGACTGGCATGTACGTAAGCCATTGGAAAAACGTTGCAACGTCAGATTATAGGGCTTCTATTGCACGGTAAGTCTAAAATTTTCCCATTTTTATGTAAAAACGTTTTCGCAAAAAAACTTGAGAGGTGTCAAGGGACACCCGGATGGAACGAAGTTATATAGGTCGAGAGAGTATATATATATAAAAAAAACATTTATTATATATATTATATATAAATAGAAATGAAAATATCTGGCTTGCTTTCTATAAGAGAGAGAGAGAGAGAGAGAGAGAGAGACAGACAGAGAAACATGCGCACGCCGCACAGCTTACAATAGCTTACTACACACAACTGTCACCGACAGTGAAAGTGACACTAAAAGTGTCGTAAGATTTTTTTCCGTCCCTTTCACAACGCGCGATAAGGAGCTTCGTTCCAATAATAAGTGTTCATCGAAAACTATCGATGTTTAACTATTAAAGTTTTATACTTATTTATTCAGTTATAGCTCAACACTTTAAACGTTAAAATGGGGATGTTGACTGTATGTCAAAGCAGCTCTATTCAGATTTTTTAAATCGCTTATCTATGATCAAATGAATACCATCGCTGGCATCAACGACTAAAAAAGTTATGGTGCTGTAGCGCGTTAGTCTTTTTGCAACCAATCGCTCCTCTAGCGATGCAAAATGAAATCGCAATTCGCGCAGTCCTACTATTATCGAATCGACATTAGGTACACTACGGTGTGATAGGTGGACACTAAGCTGACCGTCGCTGAATATTAAGGACGGGGACAGACAGATGGCTACACAATTTTCTGCGCTTGTGATGTAACTGGGAACACCGTTTTAATCTTTGGCCATCGTTAAAATTGCCATTTTGTACATCTGTGACATCTCTCAGTCACTTTTTGCTTCAGTCGACACGAATAACCTATCGTAATTCACGTATGCCATTTTGACCGCTATCATCTTGCCATTAAAGCTTACATTCTTGTGAATTTTCTGAAATAGATATTTTGCGATTGGATAATCCTTCTATGCTCGTTCGAGTATCGTATTTTAGGAAAATTTTGATGAGCAAAATAAATTAGAAATAACATTTGCGTGAAGTTGATAGCATTTTTATTATTTATATTAGAATAAAATATGCTGTACTTACAAGATATGTTACTCTTTTGAGATGATGTAACAATATATCATATAACTATAAGAATTCCATAGTTCACCTGGAATATCTCTTCCATATTGCTCCTAGGTTAATGAAGTGGAATGTTTATTCATTCAAATAGGCCTTCACAGACTTATGAATTGATAGACCCTACTCTGACACACGGTTCGGTAGGTTGCTTTTGCTGAGAAAAACGGCAATAAACTCACCAATTACCCTTTTCAAATCAAACTTAGAAATTATTACCCAATGTCCTCAGACCAAATAAAAAAGGTAGACGAAGCCCGCGCATTTAAAGTGAAGCTCATTAAAGGAAGCCGATCGCGTTCCTCCTTTTCTTACAGTGCCTTACAGTATTTAGCTTTAAGCAGGTAGATACGCCATCTCATTTAAACAAATATATCTGACACTTAAAAATTCTGGAAAATGGGGTAACTATATTTCAGATATAAAAGAGGTATTATACCTTTTAAATTGATTTTTTACACGGCTTGTATTACAAACTAAACTAGCCCGTAAAACTCCTCTAAATAGATGAACATGTGTACCATTAAATTTTCACATAAAAGACCCGAAAAAAATCCCTTCCGATCGTAAACATTGAAAATAAGTCGTGGGATCGTTACACCAAAAGATGGAGGTTATAAATAATAAAATATCGTCACTATTCTTCAGGAAAAGGTACCCGTTAAAATATTTAACGTCCATTATTTGCTTCTGAAAAATGCGGGACCCTTCGCCGGCCGCACTTTGTATGCAAATATGACCATCGAGTTACTTAAATGATACGATGCGATATTGTGTGCGAGAATGATTAAAAACGTCTTAACTATTGCAGTCAAGTATGTAACTAAAAACCGGATGGAACGAAGTTATATAAGTTATATAAGTCGAGAGAGTATATAAAAAAAAAACCCAATAAAAAATATCTGGCTTGCTTTCTATAAGAGAGAGAGAGAGAGAGAGACAGACAGAGAAACATGCGCACGCCGCACAGCTTACAATAGCTTACTATAGCAAAAAGTGTCGTGACACCTTTTCGTAAGATTTTTTTCCGTCTAGCCCCCTTTCACAAAGCGCGATAAGGAACTTCGTTCCAAAAAAACTGTAATACTGTTACAGAACCAAATTGGTCGCGTACCTACAGTGCGCTTTGAGATACATTTTCTCCCGCGCACGATCAGGTTCCTCCAGCTCCCTGTAGAGGTTTTCCCTAGAGACTACGACATGGGGTTCTTCAAAAGCGGAGTAAGAAGGTTTATGCAAGGTCGGTAACGCGCTCGTGATGCTTCTGGTGTTGCAAGCGTCCATAGGCTATGGTAATCGCTTACCATCAGGTGGGCCGTAAGCTTGTTTGCCACCTAGTGGTATAAAAAAAAACAATTTACAGTTTTCATAAAATCTGATTAAAAGGGTACAAAAGTGATTATCTACTTTTGTGGTTTGCTGTACCATCCCAAAAAGCTAGACAAATATGATTTTATCATTATCTCCATTAGATTAGTTAAGATAGTTTAGAATAACTTCATACTGAAAATCAAAAAATAATAAAATAAAAAAAATTATGCTCATTTTCACATAAACGCTATTCTATTCAGTCTCAGTATGTTATTAACCTAGTAATAATGTTCTAATTAATAACAGATCGGTTTCTGTAGGTTACATATTTTTACTAACTTTTAAACATTACAAAATGTTACTAAAACTTTAAGCACATGTTTTCAAAGCGTTTAAACTAACGTCAATATGCACTTCCCTCTTAATTCCACTAAATCGCATAATCTACAATTCTACTTCAAATGCTCAAACATTATTTACTTTATGGTACCACTGCTGGAATGTTTCAAAACTTTAAATAAATACTGGAATTACACGCATGGACCATAAAACGGTTAGCAAAAACAACTTAGAGCTAATGTGTTTATATTACTCTTTATAAGGATTAATTCTTTATCTTCGTAATATTTAAATAAATAAATATCCTGGGACATTTTTCACACATGGCTATCTGATCCCAAACTAAACAGAGCTTGTATGGAAACCAGATGACTATGCCTACTACATATACTACTTTTTCTGTAAATACATACTTAAATAGATAATTACACCCAGACTCAGGACAAACAGACATTTTCATGCACACAAATGTTTGTCCTGGATGGGAATCGAACGCATTATAGGTTGTGTGGCCAATTGGCCCGTCAAAGTCATCAACTGCATTAAAATTACAAGGTATTTTGGACATCTTAGATATTTATCTTACTTAAATAATCTTTAGTTAGTATTCAAAGTTTTTCTAATAACTCGGAACTCCCAATTACTTATTTATGATAGACTAGGTTTCATCCGCGTCCCCGAGGGATCTAATTATTAACCGTTAGCTTACTAGGAATTACTCCAGGAATTGCGTTTATTTTTCAATGGCGTGCCCGTACGCAATAACCGCCGTACGTCCCCACAAACTAGACTAGTATGTTCTTCCTTGTTATATCATGTTATACGGGATGCGCGTGTTCTGAACAAGAGCGTGCGATAATATGTCGTTTATGACTCGCCCCAGCTTGATATACTATGTTTGCGGTGTGTCGAAGAAGAAAAATTGCTGTGAACTTTTTAGGCGTACTGTTTTCACCTTCGTTCCATCGTGAGTGTGAAATTGATGTTTGACTTGCTGTAGTTTCGTCAGGTTTTATTAGGATACATTATCATGCCATTTTTTAGCGGTCGTTCTGGTACTTTCAAATCATAAAACAATTATTTTTTAGCGTTATTCTTACCAAAATTAGAGAAGCATTTTTGAACCCGCAAACATACCAGCGATTTTGGGATGAAAATTAGTTTACCCAAACTTTACATGACTATTTTGATTGGGTATTATAGTCTTGAAGTATATAAAGGTCGTAATGTGCCAACTCTAATTGACTGACTTGAGTACTAAAACACTATTTTACCCCGTCATTATGTTCCAGAGTCTTAAGTTATTTACCAGAGGATTTTCGCTAATCTTCTACTTGCCATAATTTCGTTACAGGGCCTTACAAAATTGCACTATCTATATACTAATATGCAAAATCACCTGTAACTTTTTCTTTTTACTGCCGTTTTTTTTATATTTGTAGTCTTTTTATAGCCGTTACACAAAAATTTAACTTTAGTTTATAACTCGCGATTAGAAAACAACGCAAGAAAATCTATAAAATATCTTTATGACTTGCATGACCCCTTTGCAACCACAACATCACTTATCTCATAAACTTGACTTTCAGGTGGGACGGTCGTCCCAAAACTACCTAAAAAAATTAATACCAGGAATCGCGATTCAGGTTATTTAGATCATAATCAAGTTGGAAGATAAAACATGGGTGAAACATGAACAAAAGGTGTATTAATGAAGCGGCTACCGAGCGTGGCTGTAATTGGATGACGGGGCTAGCCTCGTCGTTAGCAACTAATAATGATCCCGGTTTTACTAGTTTATTTAGTTTAAAGTGACTCCTGTTGTTTACTTTTACTAAACCATCGATCGCCAACGACGCTGATTCTCTGACTAAACTTATTTTATCTCTCTTAATAAATAACTAAACTTATTTTATCTCTCTTTCTATCAAAAAAACATACATAAGCAAAGGATACAAATTTAGTTCTTTAAAATTATTTGTGAATTGAGGACCCTATGGAGGAGCGAGGTAATGGACTCCTCCATTGAAAAGGGAAGATCTTCCGCCAGGCTAGGTCATCGTGCCTGGGGACCGCGGTCCAACTGTTGATGTGGAATCTTGTATATATGCAGATCGCATAGAAAACTTCTTTTTTTTTTTTTTTGAGGAGGACTTAAAGGTGGCGGTCTGAAGGACCATAGACACCCTTACGCGGACTATTCGGCGAGCGCTTAGGGCTCTCAGCCGTGTTTGTTTGTGACGACTCACCGCTGAGGGCGCCCCAGTTGGGGAGAAAAATTCGTAAGCGCGATGTAGGTTATTGAAGCGCCATCTATCTAGGAGTCGTGCGAACTATATCTATGTGTAGATAGATGTCGTTACAACCCTATTAAAATTTTAAAATGAAACAGTAGTGTCTGAACTGATTTTGGAGGCCCTGGATTTAATAGCCTGTCTATACACACGGTGTCTGATAAGTAGTTGGTCACCTAAAAGTGTCTCCATTTTTGAGATACTCAAAAATCATAAATATCGAAATATCTCGAAAATGGTGACACTTTTGCCACGGTAATTTTTCTATATTTGGTAGGTGACCCGCCCATCTATCTCCTCTTTAAGTTTGTCGTACTATTTACTGGTTAACCCTGTATAAAAAAATATTTTATTATTTAGTAACTTGTATAATTCTTAATTAAAAATTTTAGTCTTATTCTGTTGAAAATAAAAATGATTATTTTTTTTAGTGTAGCTGTAATTGTAATTAACGTCGTCTAAGTATATTATCGATAAGTAGTGACCACAATTTGATTGGAATTTTCGGTACTTAAGACTATAGATTCAACACTCTAATTTTAAAACAGAACTCTATTGTAGGTACAATATAATTTGAAATCCTAAGTAATCCACTTAGATTTGCAACGCTATAACATTTAATATTGCTTTAAAGTGTTAACGCTGCAACAATTTAATTAAAACAGATAGCGACCAATGAACTGCTTACACCTAGCTTAGTAACTTCTCTTTTAACTTCAACTCTTTCATCCAATGACAGTGACATCCAATGACAGTAGATTCAATATCGTGTGTCAACACAATGTTAACAAATCTCGTTTTATATTGTATAATGAGCAAGTTCCGAATTTTGTTGTTTTGAAAGTATTACTTTTGAGGCGATGATAGCTAAGTGGTAGTGACGTTGGATACCGCGGCGATGGTCGTGGATTCGAATCCCGTAGCTGGAGCTTTCGGTGAAGGAAAACATCGTGAGCCCACAAGTTGAAAGTCTATCGCCAGCACCTATCGGTGTGATCAAGATAGCTGCACTTGAAATTCAGTTTCCTTCTAGGCTTTGTTGGATGGTGCTTACCACGTACCACTTCATCACTTACCATGGCGAGATTGCGGTCAAACACAAGCTTATCCAAAGTAAATAAAATACCATCACTTTAAATGTCTTCAAAAATACCTAATTCTTATTATTGCACCCCTTTACAAAGCACTTACAAAGGTGCATATACTTACTAGCTGTCCCCCGCGGTTTCACCCACGTTCCCGCGGGATTTTTGGAACGAAGTTCCTTATCGCGCGTTGTGAAAGGGGGCTAGACGGAAAAAAATCTTACGAAAAATTGACCCGACACTTTTTATGTCACTATGTATGTTTATTAAGGCGACGATATACGTGAAATGACGATTTTCGATACAAGATTTCTCTGCGTTCTTTATTGCAAGTGATTTATAAAAAATATATGTTAAACTAGAGGATACACGACATAAAATGACTTTTTTCAAATTTTAATTTTATCATCGAGAACATCAGAAAAAAATCGCGAATATGAGCCTTTTTGAAATTTCAAACATATTTCTCTCCTATATTACGGATTCAAATAACATGAAATTAACTACAGATATTCTTACACCTAAAACAAATAGAACTGTCTTGTTGTTTTTTCAAAAAAATTTACTGTTATTTTTTAATTAAATTTATACTCGATTTTTAACTCGGTGACAGCTTTGGTCCCCTCGTTCGCCCGTCATTTCAGTGCGGGACGGGACGTTGTGCTGATCGGACCTGTGCTACTTTTTTCTCCACTCGATACAATATCATAAATGGTGTAATTAAAGCAGTGTTTTATATTTTAGCTATACATCGCGATGCGGTTGCTAGGGCTCGTCCATTAATTAAGCGATGTTTTTTAGAAACTTTTAAAAATGTTTCATGGTATTTTAGCTGAGGCGTCGAAAGTTCGTTAGTTTGTAGAACTACTCATATAGTTGATTATAGTATTAGTACGTAACTACCTTTAGAATAAATATAAATTCATCAAGTTACACAACTTACTTTTTTTTTGCAGTATTCGACATCCACACGGATGAAAACATATTATAGCGAATGCTAATAATTAAAAAAACCTATATATTACATAATAAAAATAAATAAAGACATTTTTTAAATTATCACTTCGAAAAATATTATACATATACTAGCGGGACCGGCAGACGTCCTGCCCTGAAATTAAAACAAAACTTAGAACCCGTTTCCAGCGCCACCTACCGGGTCCAAATGTCAGACCATCGAGGAACCCATTGAAATATACACACAAAATTTCATCCATATCGGTCCAGCCGTTAGGTGACAAACACACGTACAGAAGAATTATATTTAATAAGATATTAAAAATAGATTTTTTGATAACCAGCAAACTTGAAATTGTTGTTGGACTCACCCTAAGTTTTATGCAGCACTGGAGTTACCATAGCTTGTACAATTCGTCAAATATACTTTGAAACTTGTGATACTTGAAATTGGACCTTATCTTATAGAAATAAGGTTCACTGTCACGTTACTCCTATAACTATTACGTTTCAAGCTGTATTATGAACTTTTAAAATATCTGTTTTGTCTCGATTCGAGTTGCGAGGGAGAGCGTTGCGCGTTCTTTCTGAGGGCGCGCGGGGGGTGCAGCGCCAATCGAGCAAGGTCATTCGCGTATATCGTCACCTTAAGCTCTGCGGCGTGCGCATGTTTCTCTGTCTGCCTCTCTCTCTCTTATAGAAAGCAAGCCAGATATTTTAATTTCTATTTATATATATATATACTCTCTTGACTTATATAACTTATATAACTTCGTTCCATCCGGGTGTCCCTTGACACCTCTCAAGTTTATCTTTTCCCGGGATAAAAATATAGCCTATGACACTCACAATTAACGCGGCTTTCTATTGGTAAAAGAATTTTCAAAATCGGTTCCAGAGATTACCTCCTAGAACGTCACAAACTTTACCTCTTTATAATATTAGTATAGAAGAGGCTTTATTCGTCAAATGTGCATACTATTTGGACGTTTGTTATTATACCACATAATTCCATATATACCATGGTTTTGAGTGACTATTTGACTTTGTCGGTTAATTTCGTGATTAACTATTACATAGTTGTTGTTAGCTCGAGACAACGTTGTCTTATAATGTATGATGCTCTAATAAGTATGTTTGTTTACTTTAAGTTACTGGTTATCCCCCACGGTTTCCTTATCCCCCACGGTTTCCTTATCCCCCACGGTTTCCTTATCCCCCACGGTTTCCTTATCCCCCACGGTTTCCTTATCCCCCACGGTTTCCTTATCCCCCGTGGTTTCCTTATCCCCCACGGTTTCCTTATCCCCCACGGTTTCCACTGTTTCCATGGGATATAAAGTATTATGTCATTCTCCAAGGTCCATCCTCCCATCTATCTATCTCTATACCAAAATTAATGACAAGGTAACAGACAAAGGTTCTACATTCGCATTTATAATATTAGGCCACATCATCACTTATTTTTACCCGCGTTACCGAAGAAACTTATATTTAGGAATAAATAAAATTGTTTTCTTAGTTTTTTTTTATTTTTAGAGCTCAATATGTTTCAAAGGTAGTCTGGAGGGTTTTTTCATCCAGTTTGTTCTTTACAGGCTTTGTGTGCTTACCAGTTTCTGCCACATAATTAAAAACAGTCTTGTTCCCCATTACATATCAAAGTTCGAGTACAAAACTTGGCAAAAAAAATATTCAAATTTAGAACTGTATGGCTGGCGAATAATGGCATCATTATGGGCGATTTTCGTATGTACGTGCACAGATCCATGTCACAACTGGCCGCAAGCTATCAAGCAAAGCATTTGGTGCATTGCACTGGACAGCTGATGCCGTCTCAATGATGGCTGTTGACGGTCTGAATGTAAGAGACGCATGGTTGGTTTTGTTAATTAGATAGATTTTTGGGCTTCAAAAATAAATTCTAGAATCGAGATTTGACAACAAAGCTAATGTCTTATGGTGGTATTACATAAAAACGTACCTGTAAAATTTCAAGATTGTAGCATTTATACTTTCTGAGATTTTGTGATTAATCTGTGAACTGATTTCGCTTATCGTATCTACTAGCTGTCCCCCGCGGTTTCACCCGCGTTCCCGAGGGATCCTTATCCTTTCCCGGGATAAAAAGTAGCTTATGTGTTATTCCAGGATTTAATCTACCTGTGTGCCAAGTTTCATCAAAATCCGTTCAGCCGTTTTTGCGTGAAAGAGTAACAAACATCCATCCATCCATCCTTTCACATTTATAATGTTAGTGGAATTCAGAACCTCCATGTCGGCTAATAAGGTTATAAGTGAATTTCACTCTAGGTAAGTTTTTCTAACTAATGGATTTTACGGTTAATCTGATACCTTAAGAAAGTAAGGTGAGGAAAGTTGCGCTCTAGAGAAAAGTTTTAAGACTAGATTAGTTGGGAATTAGGTATATGTCCATAGTAGATACAATTATGTAAGATGGTGATGTTTTGGTACTTACCTAAGTTTTTTTTGCTTTAATAGAAGGCAAGAGAGCATGCGGGCGGGTTTCTGTCATAACTGAATTCTTATTCATGTTAATGCTGCCATAACACAAATATTATCAGTGAAACTAGATACATAAAAGTTGTTTCTGAAAATAGTAATTGCTGGGTTTATTGCCGGATCTTCTCAGCAAAAGCAACCAACGAATCTAATGACACCTTGAATATCCGTAAAACCGTTTACATAATATAAACGAAAAATCTCAAAAATTCAAAAAAACACTTCGATGCAGATGGGCAAAAATAGTTAGAATATGATAGTTAGGTGCATGAAGCCGTCTGCATTATTATTGTTTCTGAACTTTCATCTAACGTAAATTTCCACTCAATTATTATAATATATTAACACTAGCTGTCCCCCGCGGTCACACCTGCTTCCCGCGGAATTTTTGCAACATATAGAAAGAAAGAAAGAAAGAAAATTATTTTATTAATGCGCACCATTCGACGCAAACCAAATACATAGCAACAAAAAGAAAAAAAAAAAAAAAGTACAAAACAAACTAAACAATATTGTTGGAGATTTGTGCGTCGTATGTGCGCAAAAATATGGGTCATTGCTCAGCATAATACTGAGACTTAGGACGAACCTAATGTCTGCAGCGCTGATTTTCAGCAATAACCGAAGAGCGACGATTCCCACCAGTGGAAACATCGATATCCAGTAAGTATATCGTGAAGTTATATAGCCTGTATTCTTCCTCGATAAATGGGCTATCCAACACTAAAAGAATTTATCCATTTGAACCAGTATTTCTTGTGATTAGCGCGTCAAACAAACTCTTCAGCTTTATATTGGTGGTAGGGTACTTTGTAGTACCCGTCTGGCTGGCTACCGCCCTCCAGTTGAAAATCTGTCGCCAAGCACCTATCGGTATGTTCCGACAGCTGCACTTCAGAGCCATTTCCCATGTAGGCTTTGTGCGCTAACCACCTTCGGCCACATCATTACTTACCATAGTGAAATTGTAGTCAAACACAAGCTTATACAGAATTAAAAAAAAACAGTATAGAAGATAAAAACTAGCTTCATGCAATGACGTCATACCAGTGGAAGCCTGCACAGGACAGCCGACACAGCTCACTGACTAATGATGGCTGGCTACGTCACTATACGTCACTGTGCAGAAAATACAGCCCACTGATTCTATTAATGAGCTACGTATGTCATCTCGTAGATGTATTAATGCTGTTAGCGAATTGTGAGCTCTATTTTGATGTTGTATTGGTTCTAATTTTGTTTGAACTGGCTTTAGAAGAGCGATTCATAGGCGGTACAAAATTGTTGCCAACTAAGAATGTTTTATTTTTTATATTAAATAAAAGCGATTTGTAATTTTGTCTGTATTTAAGAAAAAATATTGAACTCTAGCTTCTGACCCGCGGTTTCACTCGAGTTACCAAGGGAATTAAAATATAAATATATATTTTAGACAGTAATATTATAGATTTTCACTGGTGAAAAAAATTTTAGAATCGGTTCAGAAAGGAACTCGAAAATATTGTAAAAAAACTCGAAAAAATATAGAAAAAATCTTCAAGACTCGATTACCGTGATGAACATATTTACAAATTTACGCACTTGACGGTGTTTTATTACCAATTTAACGAGAAAGAGTAAATATTTCGATGGTGTATATTTGTGACGTCACAAGCCAGCATTTAATACAAAACTCCACATAGCTTTCAAAGCTGATTTGACGTCAGTCAACATTCCTATCTCAATCTAAAAGTAGTAGTACATGAGTTATAAAATATTTCATTTCCCGAATTTATATTTCAGGTAAAGTAATCAATTATCACCTCGATATGTAACACAGCCCGGTCGTGTATTGACCTAATTTATTCGACCAATTTCCCGACGCAACGTTAACAATAATGTTCGTTTCACACATAATTTAAAACAAAAATTGCACCGTGAAACCACGTCGAGTTAACTAACGACCTCAAAATGTATGCCGCAAAAATTCACAGTGTTGTAAATCTTATTTTCGCCTAAACTTTGAGAAAAATGCTTCCTGCCGTCTAGCGAAATGAAAATTAAATTTGTATTGTTAGTTTTAAAACTGTAGTAGCACCGGTAGCACGGGTAGCACGGGTAGCACAGCGGCCTGTGGACTTTGTTATTCGTTTGTGAATATAACAGATTACGCTGTCATGTTTTAATAAAATTCTTTTAGTTTATTGTTTTTGCTCTTTTGACAGATTTAGGTTGGGAAGCGTGAACTGGTTTTCATTAAAATTTCAAGCAAGCCGTATGCTCCCTCATGTTTGACTTATTTATAATCAAATGAGTTTTTATTCTATAACAAAAGTATAAAATAAATATGGACTTTTTGGCGGGAACTTGCGAAGTGACTTTGCGTTTTGCTATCCCTCGTGACTCGCGTCGCACAGGAACGCGATCGCCTTCCTTCGAATTTTTTTTATTTGTTCTGAGGTTCATGCATAGATATAAATGTCTGTCCTGGATGGGAATCGAAACCACGACCTCTGGCGTGAGCTAGTGTGACCACTACGCCTACCGAGTAATATTTCCATTAAAATTTAAGTGCTAGATAATCACAATGTATAGTTATATAGGAGCTCTCTAAACAGTCTAAGCGCTTGGAGGAGGTACGACGTGTCTCAGCATAACTTGACAACTTAACTAAGTGAACAGTGCATCTGTCCACGTCGAGACGCTTGGAAGTGAAGTGGGGTAGGTACATGAAATTATAATTGCTTTGTAGGCTCTAATTAATTTAGGAAATAGGTCAATATTAAAATCATAATCCATACTCCATCCATACTAATATAAAAAACTTGAGAGGTGTCAAGGGACACCCGGATGGAACGAAGTTATATAAGTCGAGAGTATATATATATATATATAGAGTATATATATTTATATATATAAATAGAAATGAAAATATCTGGCTTGCTTTCTATAAGAGAGAGGGAGAGAGAGAGAGAGACAGTTCAACGCACTTTTGACACTAAAAGTGTCGTGACAATTTTTCGTAAGAATTTTTCAACGCCCCCTTTCACGACGCGCGATAAGGAACTTCGTTCCAATATTATAAATGCGAAAGTGTCTCTGTCTATCTGTTTGTTACTGAACCGATTTAGACGAAATTTGGTATGGAGATAGATGGAACCTTCGATAAGGACATAGGATACTTTTTATCCCGATAAAAGATAAGATCTATAGCGACATCTATCTACAAATATATATAGTTCGAACAACTCCTAGATAGATGGCGCTCCAATAATCTACATCGCGCTATCGAAGTTTTCCAAGCGATCTGCATATTTACAAGCTTCCAACATCTACAGTTAGACCGCAGGCACGATGACCTATCCTGGCGGAAGATCTTCCCTCTCTCTTTCAATAACTAACACCTCGCTCCTCCCTCCATAGATCCCATGGGAACGCGGGTGAAACCGTGGGGGACAGCTAGTTTTTTTTTTTTACTGGCAATCGTCCTTTTAGAATAGAATAGAATAGAATAGAATATAGAATAGAATAGAATAGAATATATTTTATTTGCGACATTACAATGTATGTATTTTATAAGAAAAAAATTAACAAATCAAAACTAGGACAAAACATGCAATTGTCACAAATTTTAGGATTTTTATTTTAGGATATTTCTGCCAATGTCAAAGTATTTGAAATGGTCTTGGTCTATTTGTCACTCCTTTAATATTTTTTTTAATAATTTTTAGTCAATACAAAGTATTTCAGTCGCATACATTTATTCGGTTTTAATTTCTTCTTTTATGTTATAGTCACATTCTCAAATTCACTGTAATGTCTAGTCCTCGTCCGTGCATGTCCAGTCAGGCTTTAGTGAAATTGGCGGTTGTTCCACTTAAACATTCACGGACTTTTTGGGTCAACCTGGAAAGTCACGATACACGCTTTCATTTCATTTCACTTCACTTAGATTGATCATTATTGGACAAAACACCACCGATATTATTCAATGAAACTCAAAATACACGAATTTAATGAAAATATAACGAAAACACAACGTCACTTCCCAAGTTCCCGCCAATAAGTCCGGACAGCCTAGTTATTACATAATTTCGGTTCTTCTCATTTCTTCTCACACAATAGAGTCTAGGCTATTCATAAATGCTTTTAAAGGTCATTTTACATCATCCCTGAGAGTGTTCAAGTGTAAACACAGGAGATAGCTAGAAAAACACCACATCTACGGCCATTTTGCCCCCCACTTAATAAAATATAACTATATCAAAGTAATTCCTTTTTTTATTCCCGCTTCCACTTTAATGATTGAAATGTATCTTTTTGTGAGCGACAAAATTGAGCGCGGAAGATTTTCCATCGGATGCTTTCAAGTAAATTAGAATCGATAAATTTTCTCGCTTGTTTGCCACTTTATGGTTCAAAATATTTTCATTAAGACCTATTCAGATATGGGCAGTATTTGCCGCATCCGTGAGTAGGAAGCGGATATTTAATTAAATTGCTGACGTGAGATATTATCGGAATATTATTTGAACGATAAGAGTTATTATTCTTCAGTTTAACATTTTCAAAATACTAAAATATACTGTGGTATTTTTTTAGATAATAATTTCGCTTTTATGTTTGTTGATGTTATTAACTTTAATTATTTGCAATACAAGCAATTTTTGGCGCGACATCCATTAGGCACGACTGCCAGCCTGCTAGGAACCTTGCCGATCGGCAGCAGCGGCAGCCTCGAGGAAGTTTTTTTTAAAATAATATATACACGCTGTCTATATATAAAAAAAACTTCTCTGTTATGTGTTATTCCAGGATATGATCTATCTGTTTCATCAAAATCCGTTCAGCCGTTGTTGCGTGAAAGAGTAACAAACATCCATCCATACATCCAAACATTCACTTAATAATATTAGTGGGATTGTAAATTTTGTACATTTGTTGTAACTTAATGTTTTCCCCTCGAACATTTTTCAGCATACACCGAACTCGAAATACTTACAGTTTTGAAATACAGTCAGCATAAACAACTTATAAAACTTAAATGCTGAAAAATATGGCTTTATAAAGCGCTTCAAACCATGTTGTCGAGGACAAAATGACGAAATTCAATGACACAGTCCATTACAATGATCTGTAGAAGTGAAATTGCCTCAGGATACGCTTTAGTGTGCAGTAAATCTAAATTGAATTTCAAAATTGAAGCGACGTTGTAAAAAAACAACTTTTTATTCGTACTGCGGTTCTCAGGAGAGATTGTGGAGGTAAGAAAACCTAGAATAATATTTTGGATGTGGTATTTTTGACAGAATTTTAATTTGTTTTAGTTTCACTGTGTCTGCATATGAGTAGATAAGGTTATTATGACTACGTTCCAACTCGCAGTTTTTTCCTCAGTTTCCGAGGCATATCATATTTTCCTGTGACAAAATATACTTACGAAAGAGACATTGCAACGCATGCCGACCACAGTAGCTAGTAGGACCAGACTACCACAAATATTTATTATATATTTTAGTATAATATAGAATACTCCTATCAAGCAAAATTGTGTTATTGTTGGTGGGTATTGAAGTGGGATTTCCAATAAATGATTATAAATAAATAACTAAATTGTTTGTTTGTAATTAAATACGGTTATTTCAGGAGCTGAACCTTCTGTAGTAAGTATTACTTTTTATTATACGGTAAAACTACTGCATCCAAATAAAACTTGAGAGGTGTCAAGGGACACCCGGATGGAACGAAGTTATATAAGTTATATAAGTCGAGAGAGTATATATATAAAAAAAAACATTTATTATATATATAAATAGAAATGAAAATATCTGGCTTGCTTTCTATAAGAGAGAGAGAGAGAGAGAGAAAGAGAGAGAGACAGACAGAGAAAAATGCACACGCCGCACAGCTTACAATAGCTTACTACATACAACTGTCACCGACAGTGACAGTGACAGTGACACAAAAAGTGTCGTAAGATTTTTTTCCGTCTAGCCCCCTTTCACAACGTGCGATAAGGAACTTCGTTCAACATGATCTTCCTAACTCCATAGAATACTGCGCCCACAAGTGGCGAGATGCCTCTGATGCTTCTTATAATTAGATTGCACTCTACGACACTACGGAAGGAAGGTGTAAAGAAAACAGCATTATTTATTTTATTTCACTCCGAGACTGTTCCCAAGGTATGAATACTATGCAAATTTTATTAGCATAGAAGTTTAGCCGTGCAAACTTGGTTTTGTAAACAACAGAAATTTCTAACAGTATTTTTCTTTACTCATACTTCGAAGTTATGATTCGCGACACAAGTCAATCTCCGTTAAGTAAACTATCTCTATGCAAAAATCAAGTAGATTCCTTTCCCCGTTTTTGCGTAAAAGAATGACAACAAAAAACACGCTTCCGCATATAATATTAAACTGGTTATCTGCCGAGTTTTCACCGAGGGATGTTATCTTTTTCCGGGATAAAAATTATCCTATATTTTATTCCAGGGTATGATCTACCTGTGTGCCAAGGAAAATTAAAATCCTTGCAGTAGTTTTTACGTGAAATAGTAACAAACATCTTAACACCCAAAGAAACTTTATCTTTTACTAGCTGTTCCGCACGGTTTCACCCGCGTTCCCGAGGGATCTTATCTTTTCCTGGGATTAAAAATAGCCTATGTGCTATTCCATACTATAATCTATCTCTATGCCAAATTTCATCCAGATCCCTTCAGCCGTTCTGGCGTAAATGAGTAACAAACATACATCCATCCAAACTTTCACATTTATAATATTAGTAAGATTATAGCACAATTTAGAAGTATCACACGTCAAAGACGTTAAATCGCACAAAAACAAAAGCCAAAATACGATAAAACCAAAAAGCATAATGTAGATACACTCGTTCAAACGTCGCAATGTCCTGGACATAAATGATGCCCACAACGTCCCAACCTTTCGCATGTCTCATAAAACTGTCCCATGAGGTTTGTCATAGAAATCATAGCAGGCATAGAAGCGGCATACCAACTCATACGCTTGTTATTGAGTTTTATATTCATCTCTATGTGATTTAATGGTGATTGAAAATTAGGGCCCTAATGTGTCCTTTGTACTGTAGAGAAAGATTTCATGTATCTTGCCTATTCTTTTAAACTCAAAGTTTTTTTTAAGTCAAAATATTTCATGAATTCGTATCAACTGTAAAAGGACACCAGACTGTAAATTTTCGGTTCCTTCAAGAAAGTATCTTACTATCTATAGTAATTTTATTCGCGAACACATAACACGATGAGTTTGTGTTTAATCAAAGAGATTTAAAGATAGATACAATAGAGCGGCTATCAGAAGAAATAAAGCAAACATTATACATATATACAGCCACACACACATAAACACACGTATACAAACTTATATAGGTACACACACACACACACACACACACACACACGCGCGCGCGCGCACATACACACATACGCACATACGCACATACACACACACGCACATACACACATACATACATTCGTACACATTTCCACATGGACACGAACACAAACAAACCTTCATATAACACCGTTCATTTATTATTTTTGTTAGTTTATACTCAATAATTATGTCATGCTCTGCTCTGTATACACTTACCGTATCATGTTAGGATATCCTGTTATTGGCTTTGGATTGTTTAGACAATTATTTTAAGCATGTATTTCTTATATAGCTGTTGGATATCTTAAGAATTAAAATAAAAATGTCATAGAAAAACAGTGATCCCATTCCATGCCTCAGTAATGCCATCTATCTTTGAATAAACTAGACTAGACTGAGCGACCTTTGTCCACTAGGACATAAATATCTGATTACGATTTTATTTGCAATGTCCTGTCTATTAGTAATAAGTTAGAATTCTTTGTGTTTAATGAAATTGTACGACCTAAAAGACAATTTAAAGTTTTAATATACCAGCTGCTTTCATTTAGAATTCTATTGTAACCCTACAATAGGGCCTTCTTGCGTCTTGAAAGATCGGTGGTTTATCCAAAAAACAATCGAAACTGTATTTCAGGCATTACCGCCGCGGTCGCAAAACTGAAACGTTTAACAATTTTTCGTTTTCAAATGATACGTATGTAATATTAATTGATTTCGAGGTTTTTTATTATTTTTATTTTTTGAGTAAATCTATGTCTGCAGTGCCAAAAATTTGTGCAAAAAAAACACCACAATTGGATGTATAGAACTGGCTTAAAATTGAGTTGACAGGTTCAACCTAAACTTACTAACAGGCGAAGTCAAATATAAACTTTGTAATTCCGACTTTGATCTTAATTAATTCAGCGTGTAAAATACATATCTTGGCGTGGAAAAAAGACATGAACTACAAAATAAAGATAGTTGTATTATTTATGTTATTGATCGACCGAGCGAAGCGTTTCCATCCAGCTTGGCCAAAAATGTTTTCATTATGTCTATTCAGCTGTCCATCTGTCCGGCTGTTTTCTTCTACAGGTACCATTTTTCAACCGATTCTCATGAGATTTTGTAAGCGGGCTTGATAATAATTATATGTTTTTGATTGCGTTTTTGCAAATTGCCATGGAGGTTGAAAACGTAAAAAATGTAAAGAAGGGGCGGGGCAGTGTTTAGGGACTGCCGATAAAAGTGAAAACTAATGGGAAGCGTGCGGTGACGATGACGCGAGTTTCACGCATTTTGTTCACCCAAAAAGCGCTCAATGCGACTAAAGAATTTTTCACTTCAAAAATGTTCAAAGTAAACTTTCACGAGATCTACCAGCTCAGAACCACTAGTATGTTTTACCAAAATCAATGATTCCATTAAAATGTGACACCCAAATAAAACCGCTCCATTCCCGTACACAATAAAGTACCGTATGTATCCATTAGTGACACTAGAAATATGTTGTTTTATGTGTTGCGCTAGTCAAGTTTATACGCGTATGGTCTTAACCCTTCGACCTAAGGTCCACAAACAGGTGATTTGTAAGCGTATACAACGATAAATCGCTCTGTTTCTACTGTTTGGTTGGGCAAAGAAATAAAATGCTTTACGACAGACGAGTTAAGGCAAACGGTTAAGTTAGGTTGGTATTTGTTCTTCGTCGTGTAAGTCGTTTTGCTAATGGGTAAGGCTCTCCCAATTACAAATACTTAAAGTTTTGAGGCGATAATAGCTCAGTGGTAAGTGACGTCGGATACCGCAACGCAGATCGTGGGTTCGAATCCTACAATGAGCTTGAGCTTTCGGTGAAAGAAAACATCGTGAGGAAACCATAGCACGGTGGTAGGGTACTTTGTAGTACCTGACTGGCTGGCTACCACCCTCAAGTTGAAAATCTGTCGCCAAGCACCTATCGGTGTGTTCCGACAGCTGCACTTGAGAGCCAATTCCCATCTAGGCTTTGTGTGCTTACCACCTTCGGCCACATCATCTCAAACACAAGCATATCCAGAATTTAAAAAAAAAAGTTATATCAAACCTAAAAAAATAAACTTTTTTGTTCTTTTTTCGCTAACAATAACTGAATTCCATAGATAACAATAACATCTAGAGTCATTCTTCATACATGACCATCTGATTACAAACTAAGCAGAGCTTGTACTTTTTTTTTTGTAAATACCTACTTTAGTAGATATTTGCATCCAGACTCTGACATGTTCATGCACACAAATGTATGTCCTAGATGGGAATCGAACCCATAACCTGTGTCATCATGCCAAAACTACGCCAACCAGCCTATCCGATAAATACCTTTACTGATTATTCAAAGCGATGGTAGCTCAGTGGTAGTGATGTCAGATACCGCGGCGAAGGTGGTGGGTTCGAATCCTACAATGAGCGTGAGCTTTTGTTGAAGGAAAACATCGTGAGGAAACCACAGCACGGTGGTAGAGTACTTTGTAGTACTCGACTGGCTGGCTACCACCCTCATGTTGAAAATCTGTCGCCAAGCACCTGCTGGTGTGTTCCGGCAATTGCACTTGAGAGCCAGTTCTCCTTTAAGGCATTGTAATAAGGTGTTATTAGCAATCCCCTGGTATTGCCAATGTCTATAGGCGACGGTTGTCACTTACCATCAGGTGACCCACCTGCTTGTATGTCACTTGTGGTATAAAAAACATGGAATATAACCAAAAGGGTTTCTTTCATACCAGTTTTACTGAACCCTAAAGCTTCATCCCCTTTAAACTTTTTGCCGTATCACTTACCGTAAAATTCACTGCCAATTAGGTCAATCATTATCAGAAGTGATCTACTTGGAAAAACTTACTTCAGGAAATGGTTTCTGAAATGTTCAGCTCGAGGAAAAGGTTTAATAGCGAATGATGATAATGTGGAAAGTTTTCTTTATCTTTATATCATTAGAAGGTTTTTTTAGGAACATAGTTTTTTTTTATTCTGGATAAGCTTGGGTTTTGACCACTCACCATGGTAAGTGATTATTTGGCCGAAGGTGGTAAGCACACAAAGGCTAGATGGGAACTGGCTCTCAAGTGCAGCTGTCGGAACACACCGATAGGTGCTTGGCGACAGATTTTCAACTCGAGAGTGGTAGCCAGTCAGTAGGGTAGGTACCTAC
This sequence comes from Ochropacha duplaris, assembly GCA_951361185.1. Lineage (NCBI taxonomy): Eukaryota > Metazoa > Arthropoda > Insecta > Lepidoptera > Drepanidae > Ochropacha > Ochropacha duplaris. Next base: position 2,094,870 of record OX592693.1, read on the forward strand.
TACAAAGTACTCTACCACCGTGCGATGGTTTCCTCACGATGTTTTCCTTCACCTTCAAGCTCATTGTATGATTCGAACCCACGACCTTCGCCGCGGTATCCGACGTCAATACCACTGAGCTATCATCGCCTAAAAAAGGGATTTCGGGACTTAGTTAAGCAAAAGGGAACTAACCCACAACTGTGAACAACAGAACAGTGATTGGCACAATTTCTTCAATAAGTTGTGTAATAATGAAAGTCTAGTACAGTCAGCGCCAAAAGTAGATAATCACTTTAATACGGTATCACCACAGAGAAAAATAGATTTTTCTCTTTTCTTTTCTCCGTGCGTTTCTTAGTAATACTAAACAATGCACAGTTATGGAATAGAAAATATCATTAGAAATAAAAGGGTGCAAAAGTGATAAACTACTTTTGGAGGTGACTGTACCTGATGGTTGACGAGGTGCAAGCTACATGTTTGCACAGGTGTGTTTATTTGATTTCCTGTTCGCTTGTTAAATATAACATCAGATTATTGATTGTGTCAATTTCGTTAAGATTTTTTGTATTTCTTGGTTTCCTCACGATGTTTTCCTTTAACAAAAGCTCTAGCTCATTGTACGATTCGAAACCACAACCTTCGCCACGGTATCCGACGTCACTTCCACTGAGCTACCATCGCCTTCAGCCTACCTACTACTTATTATCTACTTGTTTTTAACCGATTTAATACTTATAATATCATGCCTATAAATGCAATCAAATTCTCATAATTGACTTATCTAAAATCCTATAATCTCCGTCTGCCAATATATTGAGCCGTAAATGGATGCCCTAATCAGCCCTCAGACCCTTCTCACGCAATGCATGCCCTTCTGCCCATAAACTTGTCCTTCAGTTGTCCTTTTTCTGCGTGAATATCTGAATTAAATTAAATTAATTTGTGTGCGGTCAGACAGTGGTTTTTTCTATAGATGAGAAAATTAGTAAGACAGGTTTTAAAAGTAAATTAAAAAAAAGCATATTAGATAAAATTTCATAGATTCAAATATTAGAAGCTAGTCAGTGTTTTCAAATAATTTCATTTCAAATGTTCATTAAAAATGATAGTTACCTGTACCTAGGTTTTATACCTACTTTGTGTGTTAGTTTAAGTTAATTTACATAATTAGAGTGCACGACATTTGCCAACAAACTGTAATGCAGTTTGGCGATTTTTTTTTCAAGTTTACAATGTATTTTTTTTTGTTTAAAATTTTTTAAAAAGTCGAGTACTACAAAGAATTATATTACCGTGCTATGGTTTCCTCACGATGTTTTCACCGTTCAAGTTCGTTGTAAGATTTGTCCCATCGCCAAATGTATTCCGAACCGATGGTAGAGTCAATTTATATCTGTAATTGTTGAATTATCAAGGCCTTATTTAAATTGCGAATTTTGTTTCTTTCCTTGAATATCCATCGAGAAGAACTATTGAACAAATTTAAATAAATATTCTAGGATATCCGTCTGATACTAAACTACGCAGAGCTTGTACTATGGAAAACCAGATAACTGATATACTATTTTAATAAATACATACGTAAATAGATAAATTACACCCAGACTCAGGACATGTTCATGCAAAATTGTCTGTCCTGAGAGGGAATCGAACCCACGACCTGAAGCGTGACAGGTTCAATCTTACCAACCACAAACACAGAACAATCAAAATTCACAAAACTTATTTTTCAAAAATACGGCCCCAAAAATTATTATAGTAGGTAAGAGTTATAGACTTAGCTAAGCCCGATCTCGTTAAACAAGCCGGCCATAACTTTGTTACGTAAGTTGAAACTATGTACGGACCGAATGCAGGTGCTACGAACATTCGAGAAACTTTTTACTTTAAGTTTTTAACGCGTATTAAGTGTGTGAGTTAAAAGCCTAAGCGTATTCTTATACAGAATATAACACATTTCAGTCTATTTTCATCATTTCTCAAAGCAAAAAAATCGTCTGGGGGCATAACGCTTTTATATTAAGTGACGATTTCAGAACTTCGTTCCAAAAAATCATCAATATGACCTTTAAACTAGACTAGTTATATTTATACTAGCTGTCCCCCGCGGTTTCACCCGCGTTCCTGAGGGACCTCATATTTTAGCAGGATTAAAAGTATTCTATATTTTAATCCACAATATGATCTACCTATGTGCCAAGTTTCATAAAAATTCGTTTAGCAGTTTTTGCGTGATTGAGTAACAAAAATACATGATTTTTACCAACAGATTCTACGGACAAGGAAAAGCCAATTTCAAATGAAACCAGAGTTATATCGTGGTCCGTTTATCATCATACCAATTAGAAGATTGCGAATTAATGGGGTAAGATATGCGTGAATATGAATGATATCTAATGAATAAATCATTCGGTTACAGAGATAGCCTATTATAAATCGATTTAAGATATTAGAAGGAAATTATTGTACCGAAATCGAAGATGGTTTTGATAAAATTGTACGTGATTTAATTTATTTATATAATCATGCTAATATTATTAATGCAAAATCGTCTTGTTGGTTCGTCCTTCGATCTCTAATGAGCCTGTAGCGACATCTATCTACGATACAGATATAGTTCGCACAACTCCGATATAGATGGCGCCACAATAATCTACATCGCGCTAACGAAGTTTTCCAAACTATCTACATATATACAAGTTTCCAACATCTACAGTTGGACCGCAGTCCCCTGGCACGAAGTTATTGGACCGCAGTCCCCATGCACAATGACCTAGCCTGGAGGAAGATCTTAAATTTTCAATGGAAGAGTCTATCACCTCGGTCTTTCATAAATCTATGAGGCGAGGAAACAGAGTGTCATAGTAACTGACATCATATTATATAGCACTTGAGCTAGTTTGACTTCTTCATCCATGGAAAAGTAAAACAAAAGTTGTATGTATATGTAGTATATCAGTTATTTGGTTTCCATATTTTAGCGATGATAGCTCAGTGGTAAGTGACGTCGGATACCGCGGCGAAGGTCGTGGGTTCGAATCCTTACAGCTTGAGCTTTCGGTGAAGGAAAACATCGTGAGGAAACCACAGCACGGTGGTAGGGTACTTTGTAGTACTCGACTGGCTGGCTACCACCTCAAGTTGAAAATCTGTCGCCAAGCACCTGTTGGTGTGTTCCGGCAATTGCACTTGAGAGCCAGTTCGCCTTTAAGGCATTGTAATAAGGTGTACAACACATTAGCAATCCCCTGGTATTGCCAATGTCTATAGGCGACGGTTGTCACTTACCATCAGGTGACCCGCCTGCCTCGTTGTCACTTGTGACATAATTTTTTTTTTTAATTTAATTTAAAAAAATAAAACTAAAATAATTTCTATCTAAAACAGTCATTTACTGCAAGTTTAAAATTTGAGTAATCACACATTCGAATAATAATTTCGTTGGATTATCCGTAATAATTCATGAAGAATGATTCATAAAACATATCCTACACGTGGCTCGATCGTAAATTCTCCTACATCCAACATAATATAATGTGGTAATTAAATGTAGGAAGCGCACAATTCCCAAGTCTGCCGAAACTCTAAACTTGCGACATCTGGTGATGCAACCGAATACTAATGGAGTATCACGAAGTTATTGGTGCGGTTTTAGTTATCTACATACAAGCGTCCGCCCTGTGGTTCCACCCGCATTTCCGAGGGAATTAAAATAAAATATAGCCTATGTTAAATGATAATGTAACTTTCCATTGGTAAAAGAAATAATAGAGTAATTCCAGAGATTACAACAAAAAAACCTTTACCTCTTCATTATATTCAACTAGCTGTCCCATTCCGTGGGATCTTATCATTTCTCAGGATAAAAAGTATCCTATGTGCTATTCCAGACTGTAATCTATCTCTGTGCCAAATTTCATTCAGATCCGTGCTGCCGTTCTGGCGTGATTGAGTAACAAACATCCATCCATCCAAACTTTCACAATAATTATAATATTATATTCAATGCAAGAAAAAAAGGCAGGTACATCTCAAAAATCTACATATTTCAAAACACTTCAGAATTTATATTGATCAAGATAACCCATTAATAAAATAGCCTTTATTTTCAGCTGATAGAGCACATAATTTTATAGTAATCTAAATTGCAGATGAGCGGATACATCGCTGATCCACTCAGCATTAATCAGCTGGATTAAGCGATGCAATTATTGTAGTGTATTGTAATGTAATAACTCCCACATAGGAGTTCAATAGGATACCGTCACTGCACTAACTTGTCAGCGACGCAATATGAATATAATCATATTTCTATTTTGTAAATAGATAAATAGGGTCCTTGTATATTGTAAAATAAATAAATAGTTAGGAAATAGTCAGGAAGTAATTAGGAAATAGGTAATAATCTTAGAATGTGCGGCATCCGAACAAGGCATTACCTTAACGAGAGCCATTTTATGTTTTTAGCGATAATTGTCTAATTAATTGAGATATTATCATGATTCTTTTTGAATAATATGTAAAAATGTATTACCTATGCAATAAAATAAGGTTTATTGTAATAGGAAAGCCATTACCTAAGAAAATCAGTAAAAACCGTTGAGCCCTACAGAATAGATTGTCAGAAAGAGACAAAGATATAAACAATGAGAGATGGAAAACATGATTTATGACCTTCTCTCTGATTGGTCAAAAAGTTTGGCTCCTTGCTCACGGAATTGTATAAAAGTAGCGCGGTTTTCTTCGGAATGGCATTCCTACGAGCACCACTGAAGAAGTAACATTATAAGAAGAAGAAGAATAAATCAAGAAGTCTTGAAGCAAAGTAGTACTTTTATTTAGTGGTGAAAGTTAGTGTCCAGTAGGAATCCAGCAAGCACCCCGTCGGTATCCAGCAAGCTATCAGCCTGAATCCAGCAAGCATCCAGCCGGCATCCAGCAAGCATCCAGCTGACATAAACCGACGGAGCGTTGCTTTCGCTACGCCACCCCGTCGTCGTCAACCGTCGTCAAACGTAAACGCTCCCCCTCTCCCCGGTGTTCGCGTTGCCCCCTCCAGCCAGCGCGTTAGATGGAACATCGGCTCGTCATCACAACATACAGTCCACACATAGTCACAACAGAAGAATTGGTCCTTCGAGCCGGATCTGGAAGAACTTGATCTTCGTGTTCCGGATATTGGAAGAATTGTTCCGGATATTGAAGATTTGTTCCGGATACTGAAGATTCGTTCCGGATATTGAAGATTTGTTCCGGATATTGAAGATTCGTTCCGGATATTGAAGATTCGTTCCGGACATTGAAGATTTGTTCCGGATATTGAAGATATTGTTCCGGATATTGAAGATTTGTTCCGGATATTGAAGATTTGTTCCGGATATTGAAGATTTGTTCCGGATATTGAAGATTTGTTCCGGATATTGAAGATATCGTTCCGGACATTGAAGATTTGTTCCGGATATTGAAGATATTGTTCCAGACATTGAAGATTTGTTCCGGATATTGAAGATTTGTTCCGGATATTGAAGATTTGTTCCGGATATTGAAGATATTGTTCCGGATATTGAAGATATCGTTCCGGATATTGAAGATTCGTTCCGGACATTGAAGATTTGTTCCGGATATTGAAGATATTGTTCCAGACATTGAAGATTTGTTCCGGATATTGAAGATTTGTTCCGGATATTGAAGATATTGTTCCGGTTATTGAAGATATTGTTCCGGATATTGAAGATATTGTTCCGGATATTGAAGATATTGTTCCGGATATTGAAGATATTGTTCCGGATATTGAAGATATTGTTCCGGATATTGAAGATATTGTTCCGGATATTGAAGATTCGTTCCGGATATTGAAGATTCGTTCCGGATATTGAAGATTCGTTCCGGATATTGAAGATTTGCTCCGGATATTGAAGATTTGTTCCGGATATTTGAAAATTTGATTTTGGAACACGAAGATGCAACGAGCACCGAGAACCAGAACAGAGAAAGCGCGTTCACAAGCGACAGAAGAGACGCCGCCGACTTCAGATTGGAGCATGAACACACCCGTCGAGTCGTCAAGCTCAGCAGAGAGTCAGGCTACCCTGACAAGGAGCACACCCCCGCATTCCGTCGGTCAAGGAGGCACCCCCGCACACGTCGCGGGGACTTGTACCCCCGAAGGAGGAGTCACCCCCGCCCACCCCGCGGGGATCGACACCGTACCTGCCGTCGCACGCACCATGGGGAACCCGGCGCGCACCAATACTGAAGATTCAGGGAAAAGGCATATAGCGGATGAAGATGGATTCATAGTACCCACCACGAAGACATTGCAAAGAATCCGAGAAGTCAATGTACCTTCAAGAGATAAGGATACTCGTTCAGTCCGTTCATCGAAGCGTCGAGCCGAAGCGGAGGCTCGCATGATGGTGGCCAAGAGGGAATTGGAAATCGCCGAAGCAAGGTCAAAGGTGGCCCTAGCAGAACTCGAAATGCTGCAGATGGACTCAGATGAAGAAGTCGACGCCACCGAAGAAGAAGTCAACCGATCACACCACGTGGAACAATGGCTCAACCAGTCAAATCCGCGACCGATCGAAGAAAGGATGCCGACTCAAGAAAAGAAGAGCGACATTCAAGAACTGGCCTTTGCGATCTCGAAGCTCACCGAAAGAAGTCCGATGACGTCAACACCGAAGCATATGATTGAACTACCACAGTTCAACGGTTCCAGCGAAGAATGGCTTGCGTTCAAGAGGACCTTTGAAGATACAGCACAGACGTTCACCCACGCGCAGAACCTGGCGCGTTTGAGGCGATCACTACAGGGAAGGGCAAGAGAGGCGGTCAAGAGCCTGCTATTCACCGCGGAAGAACCAACAGAAGTTCTCAAGGGACTGGAAGCACGCTTTGGAAGACCAGGAGCACTAGCCTTGGCTGAGCTCGAGAAACTGAAGAATCTCTCAAGAGTCAACGAAAACCCGAATGAAGTCTGCATCTTCGCAAGCCGAGTCAAGAATGCGGTTGCTACTATCAAGGCTTTGGGCAAACCGCAATACTTAAGTTCGCCGGAAACCATGAAAGTCATCATCGAGAAGATGTCTCCACAGATGAAATACCGATGGTTCGCGTATCACCGAAGCCGTCGAGAAGAAGAACAAGCAGAACTGGTCCTCATCAACGAATTTCTAGAAATAGAAGCTGACATGTGCGGGGACTTCGCTTCACCTGAAGTGTTACCAGAAGCAAAGAAGACCCGTCAGCAGTACGCTCCAACTGAAGTGCCTCGGGAGCGAAGATGGGAAGGACCACGCAGAGCTGTTCACACCACTCAGAAAAGAGAAGCATCTCCGAGAAGAGAAGTTACATGTCCTGAGTGCAAAGCAGAACACTGGATTTATGAATGTTCCAGATTTAAGGAAGCTGACATCAGTGCCAAGTGGGAAATGGCCAAGAAAGCAAAGATTTGTTTCAAGTGTCTTCGTTACCGGCACTCAAGAACGAACTGCAAGGCCCCAACCTGCAAGAAATGCAACAGATGGCATCATGTCACCCTACACGCTGACAAACCACTAGTGTCAGCAGAGAAGCAACCCAGATGCAACGCTGTCTACGAACATGAAGGTGATGACAACGAAGAATACGCCGACTCCAAGAGCAAGATAACCTCCGTACACACCACTGCAACCGAAGGGCAAGCATATTTGAAGATGCTGCCGGTGAACCTGTACGGGCCGAAGGGTTCCACCCAGGTGCTTGCTTTGCTGGATGAAGGATCTACCATCACGTTACTGGATTCTTCAATAGCAAGAAAGATTGGAGATGAAGGCAAAGAAGAGGCGATCACCATCGAGACAGTTGGGGGACAAGGCTTCAAGAAGAATAATTCGCAACGGGTTCAATTGAAGATAAAGGGAACTCATCGAAGGGATAAGAAGACAATTGAAGTCAGAACAATAGACAACCTGAAGTTATCCAAGCAAGGGGTCAAGAAAGAAGTCGTGAACAAATGCGAGCATCTGAAAAGGATACAAGATCAACTCATCTACGACAAGGAAGAACCTCGACTGTTGATCGGACAAGACAACTGGGGGCTGATAGTCACAAGAAGACTGAAGAAAGGCAATATATCAGATCCGGTAGCTTCCCTCACAAGTCTAGGATGGGTTCTCCACGGGTGCGACGCAAGACAGAAAACCCCAGTCCAGTTCGTCAACCACAGCAGACACATTGAAGACGAAGACGAAATAGAATCGTTGGTCCGGCATCACTTCGAAATCGACTCCATCGGGATACAGCCACGTCGACCGAGCAACGACGCAGATCAGAAGGCATTGGAGATCCTGGAGAAGACAACGAAGCGATTACCAACCGGTCAGTTCGAGTCCGGTCTACTGTGGAAGAACTCAGAAGAAATCTTGCCTGACAACTACTCTCAAGCTCATCGACGTCTTATCAACCTAGAAAGAAAATTGGATAAAGACGAAGAATTGAAGAAAACATATGAAGAGCAAATGAGAAGTTTGATCGAGAACGGCTACGCAGAAGAAGCGCCATGCGAACCGTCCAAGAAGAAATGGTACCTTCCTCACTTCGCAGTCACACATCCGACGAAGAAGAAGAAACGATTAGTATTTGATGCTGCCGCAAAACACCACGGGAAGAGTTTGAACGACGCGCTCCTGCCAGGGCCAGACATGTTGCAGTCCCTCTTCGGGGTTCTGATTCGGTTCCGACAGCAGCCAATAGCCGTGGTGGCAGACATCAAGAAGATGTTTCTTCGGATCAAGATAAGAACGGAAGACCGCGACAGTTTAAGGTTCTTGTGGAGAGGCGATCGACGCACCGGGACACCGAAGGAGTACAGGATGTCGTCAGTCATCTTCGGTGCAGCCTGCTCCCCGAGTATCGCGATCTACGTGATGAACAAGAACGCAGAAGAATTCAAGGAAGAGTACCCAGCAGCAGTAGAAGCCATAGAAAAGAACCACTACATGGATGACTATCTTCAAAGCTTCGCAACCATGGACGAAGCAAAGAAGACAGCGAAAGAAGTGAAGACGATCCATGAGAAGGCTGGCTTCCACTTAAGAGGATGGGGTAGCAACAATGAAGAAGTCCTCGAAGACGTCAGCAAGCAACCGAGCAAGGAAACTTTGGAATTGTCTAAAGAAGAGAAGACACTCGGGCTCAGATGGTTGACAAGTGAAGACGCCTTGGCTTTCAACGTGGGACTGCGGAACACATCAGAAGAATTGATGAGCGGTGAGAAAACGCCCACGAAGAGAGAGGTAACAAGCGCGGTGATGTCAACATTCGACCCACTGGGATTCGCCACACCAATCCTCATTCAAGGAAAGAAGCTCCTCCAGGACATTTGGCGAACGAAGATTGGTTGGGATGAAGAAATCCTAGAAGAACAAAAGGAAACATGGATGGTATATATGAAAGAAGTCGCCACTCTGAGAAGTCTGAAGATTCCCAGATGTCTATCACCAAGTCAAGAAGAAGGGCAACTCCACATGTTCAGCGATGCAAGTCAAGAAGCCTACGCCGCCACGGTCTACTGGAGAACGATTGACTCAGAAGGGAAAATTCACGTATCACTGATCGCCGGAAAAGCAAGAGTGGCACCAACGAAACCAGTCTCGATTCCTCGACTGGAACTGCAAGCGGCATTATTGGGAAGCAGATTAACCTCTACGATCCAGAACGAGATTGGTCTACGAGTAACGAAGAAAGTATTCTGGACCGACTCAAGCACAGTACTGCAATGGATAAAGGCTGATCCAAGAAAATTCAAGCAATTCGTAGCGCACCGCCTCGCAGAAATCGAAGAGCTTACAAGACCTCAAGATTGGAGATGGGTTCCAACAAAAGAGAATCCAGCCGATGACGCCACGCGGGGAGTACCCAAAGAGTTCGACCACACCGCAAGATGGTTCAACGGTCCCGACTTCCTGCGAAGGAGCGAAGAAGACTGGACAATCAGAAGATTCCATCACGAAGACATGAACACTGATGAAGAAAAAGAAGTTCGAACGGTAGCCACAACGAAAGTCGTTGAAGAAGATCGGCCGAATCCAGAGAACTTCTCAAGCTGGACGCGTCTACTCAGGGTAACAGCACGCGTCTTCCAGTTCACGGATCTTTTGAAGATGAAGATTGAAGCCAAGAAAAGGGTCAGCATCGCACGCAAGAAAGAAGAAGTCTGGAAACCACAGAAGGGTGTCATCAAGAAGAAGATAAAGAAAATCCAGTCGCGCAAAGAAGAGGTCAAAAGAACATTCATCCCGTTGGAAGATATCCAACTAAGGAAAGCCGAAGAAGCTTTGATAAAGAAGAGTCAAAAGGAAAGCTTCAACAAAGAAATACTTTGCCTGAAGAATGAGAAACCACTGGAGAACCCAAGCCGATTGAAGAGGATCGACGTGTATCTAAATCGCCAGGACATCATCAAGCTCAGAAGTCGTACAAGAAAAATCGATACGAGAGAAAGAAGAACGAACCCTGCGATATTGGACGGAAGACACAAGATCACCCGGCTCATCATCGAAGACTACCATAGAAGATTTCTCCATGGGAACACGGCAACAGTAATGAACGAAATCCGCCAAAAATATTGGATTTTGGGTCTGCGAACAACGGTGAAGAAGATCATCCACGAGTGTCAATGGTGCAGAGTGAAGAAGAGTACACCGCAAATACCACCTACGGGAGACTTACCCATCGAGCGTCTACGTCATCACCAACATCCTTTCACGTGCACTGCCGTAGACTACTTTGGTCCGATGCACGTCACCGTCGGGAGAAGAACGGAGAAACGCTGGGGAGCCCTTTTCACATGTCTCACCACAAGGGCTGTCCACGTGGAATTGGCGAACTCACTCAACACCAGCTCTATGATCATGGCACTTCGAAGAATGGCAGCACGAAGAGAAACTCCCAAGACGATCTTCAGCGACAACGGCACGAACTTCGTCGGAGCCAACAGGGAGTTAGAAGAAGCAGCAGCCGAGGAGGGAATACGATGGAAGTTCATTCCCCCCGGATGTCCCAACATGGGCGGCGCATGGGAGAGACTTGTACGATCGGTCAAGACGGCGCTAGCGGCAGTCCTGAACGAGAAGACTCCACCGGAAGAGGTTCTACACACGCTCCTGACTGAAGTAGAACACACCGTCAACTCTCGCCCACTCACCCAAGTCAGCACGGATCCTAGCGACGAAGAAAGTCTGACGCCGAATCACTTCCTGATCGGGCGTTCCTGCGGAATGATGGCGCCGGGAGAATTCAGCGACAGCGACCTCATCGGACGAGCAAATTGGAGGACATCCCAACGAATGGCTGACCACTTCTGGCAACGATGGATCAGGGAATACCTACCTACCCTGATGCCGAGGAAAATCACCGGACGAGACACTGCAGACCCACAAGAAGGAGACATCGTTATGATCGTCGATTCGTCACTGCCTCGGAACACATGGCCCCGAGGACAGATCGAGAGGACCTACCCAGGACCAGACGGAAGAACAAGAGTCGTCGACGTGCGGACTTCGGGAGGAGTACTACGAAGACCGACCCGCCGCGTCATCGTGCTGGTACCTGCGACGTCGCTTCCCAAGGATGGAGTGCTTCGCACTGCGGGGGAGAATGTCAGCGACGCAATATGAATATAATCATATTTCTATTTTGTAAATAGATAAATAGGGTCCTTGTATATTGTAAAATAAATAAATAGTTAGGAAATAGTCAGGAAGTAATTAGGAAATAGGTAATAATCTTAGAATGTGCGGCATCCGAACAAGGCATTACCTTAACGAGAGCCATTTTATGTTTTTAGCGATAATTGTCTAATTAATTGAGATATTATCATGATTCTTTTTGAATAATATGTAAAAATGTATTACCTATGCAATAAAATAAGGTTTATTGTAATAGGAAAGCCATTACCTAAGAAAATCAGTAAAAACCGTTGAGCCCTACAGAATAGATTGTCAGAAAGAGACAAAGATATAAACAATGAGAGATGGAAAACATGATTTATGACCTTCTCTCTGATTGGTCAAAAAGTTTGGCTCCTTGCTCACGGAATTGTATAAAAGTAGCGCGGTTTTCTTCGGAATGGCATTCCTACGAGCACCACTGAAGAAGTAACATTATAAGAAGAAGAAGAATAAATCAAGAAGTCTTGAAGCAAAGTAGTACTTTTATTTAGTGGTGAAAGTTAGTGTCCAGTAGGAATCCAGCAAGCACCCCGTCGGTATCCAGCAAGCTATCAGCCTGAATCCAGCAAGCATCCAGCCGGCATCCAGCAAGCATCCAGCTGACATAAACCGACGGAGCGTTGCTTTCGCTACGCCACCCCGTCGTCGTCAACCGTCGTCAAACGTAAACGCTCCCCCTCTCCCCGGTGTTCGCGTTGCCCCCTCCAGCCAGCGCGTTAGATGGAACATCGGCTCGTCATCACAACATACAGTCCACACATAGTCACAACAAACTCTTGACTTGAACTTCGTTGGAAATGTCGCTAGTTGCTCTCAGTAGCATGTTGGTTAATTTGTTTGGTTACTTTGAACCAAAAAAAATGCTTTGTTAAAATTCCAAACCGGTAGAAGACTCTATGAAGTGCCTTATGACAAAAAGAGATAGCATAGCGATAGAAAGAGATACTCTCATATCAATCGGGGATGTTTTGTAATGTTAAAAATCCATTATAAATTATCGGGACCCCACTAAATCTAAATGGAAATTTATAGTTATCTATTATTTTGAATTAATGTGTTTTTTTGTATTGAGATAGATTAAGTGAACTATTTTGAAAAGCAATGTAATATTTAAAAACAAGCCATTGAACATTTCATATTTTGTAAGACCCTAAAACAAAAATACCGTTTCTTTGTTTTCCTGTAAGTACTGAGTTCGATTCACATCTTTTTTTTTAAATGCCTATTTTTTTAAGAAAAAAAAAACAAAATAGTAAAAGTGACGTCATTGCATAATAACAAATTGATTAATAATATATTTAAAACAGAAAAATCTAAATCGAACTTAATGAACAAGGCTGGCTTAATGCTTTATAAGCAAGGATGTCAGCCATTCATTTATTTGTGACTTTTACATTGATACCTATAGTTTTAAAATGGTTCAGTAAAACAGCAAAGGCATTATCTTTCTATGTAGCCCTAAAAAGCCGCTTACACCTTTACATATTTAGAACTGGATGATATAAAAATGTAAGCACACAAAGCCTAGAAGTGCAGCTGTCGGAAAAAACCGATTAGTGCTTGGCGACAGACTTTCAACCGTGATATACTTCCTCACGATGATTTCCTTCACGGTCGGGTGAAATCGGGAAAATACACATGCTTGCAAATTATAATATCGATGTCGATCAAATTGGCACATATTATATTGGCGAGCTACATGCCTATACTAACCATAGACAATAAATAGCTTTTACGTACGACTAGGTTCGTCAGGAAATTACTCAAGTGGCCGCCCAAGGTTGTGGCCACAAACAATGCTGTTTGATCTCAAAGGGATCCAAATGCGGGTGGGATCCAATTTGGTTGTAGGTATCCGGTTTCTATGTAACAATTTAACGCTACGCAGATTGTACTACGTGCGAACTCGATACAATCTGAACTGTAAATACATTTACTTAAAGGCGATAACAGCTTAGTAGTGATGTAAATGTGACCAAACGTATAGTTCTTTATCTCACCATGGTAAGAGATGCTTATTGATGGACTACTACTTTCTCTATATGTAGAAGAACTCTACCAATTTCTAATTATTTAAATTTAAGTTAGACTATCTGTCCCCGTGGTTTCACTCGCGTTTCCATGGGATCTTTTCCCGAGATAAAGTATATGCCATGACACTCACAAATAACGTGGCTTTCTATCGGTAAAAGAATTTTCAAAATCGGTTCTCTAGATCCAGAGAACGGCGATTTTAAGGCGATGATAGCTCAGTGGTAAGTGACGTCGAATACCGCGGCGAAGGTCGTGGGTTCGAATCCTACAATGAGCTTGAGCTTTCGGCGAAGGAAAACATCGTGAGGAAACCATAGCACGGTGGTAGGGTACTTTGTAGAACCCGACTGGCTGGCTACCACCCTCAAGTTGAAAATCTGTCGCCAAACACCTATCGGTGTGTTCCGACAGCTGCACTTGAGAGCCAGTTCCCATCTAGGCTTTGTGTGCTTACCATCTTCGGCCACATCGTCACTTACCATGGTGAGATTGTGGTCAAACACAAGCCTATCGAGAATAAAAAAAAAAAAAAAAAGAGATTACCCCATACAATCTCACTTACTCACAAACTTTACCTTTTCATAATACCTACTAGTATAGATTAAATAATCTAAACGAAACTATAACCTCAATGTTTATTGTAACGATTTGATACCAATACTTAAAAATTCAATTGAAAATAAATCTATTCCGTCTACATTTACAAATTAAAATGGACACTGGAACTTTAAAACATAACCCTTATCTCATTGGCATAAATGTGACGTAGAATGCTAATATAAGTTGGTGGAAAAGAAGAGCCCATCAATACTGGGAAAAGGTCGCATTGCGTGTTTAAATAAATAAAATAACCCAGTTTGGGCAATTAAGGAATCGCGATTTTTGTTTGTTTAATTTACGTTCAATTGGAAATTGAGGTTTGGAGGAAAAAAACTAACGCCCAGCGAAGAGTTACGTAATTTATTTTTTGGGTAATTTGTTTTTCCTATCTCAAATAAAGCCGGTATTTTTATGTCAACTCTGACAAGTTAGCAAGGGGTATTGGTAATTGTATTGCCAACCTTACAATGCTGACAGAAGATCCTTAGGTACTACCCTACTATATGAGAGTAATACCTACTATTCTCAAATTAAGATTGACTTGTTGATTGACGTCGGTCGTAAAAATTGGCTATAATGCCGCAGGTCATGGGTTCGATTCCCATCCAGGACAGACATTTGTGTGCCTGAACATGTCTGTTGTTCCTGAGTCTGGGTGTAATTATCTATTTAGTGTAAGTAAAATAATAAGTTATAGGTAAAATAGCACAAAAATATTTCCAAGCAAATTTCAAGAGAAATAACAAACATAAAAGAGCTAAACTAAACTGATTGCCATAATGATCGAAAAGCGATGATAGCTCAGTGGTAGTGACATTGGATACCGCGGCGATGGTCGTGGGTTCGAATCCTACGATGAACTTGAGGTTTCGGTGAAAGAAAACATCGTGAGGAAACCATAGCACGGTGGTAGGGTACTTTGTAGTACCTGACTGGCTGGCTACCACCCTCAAGTTGAAAATCTGTCGCCAAGCACCTATCTGTGTGTTCTGACAGCTGCACTTGAGAGCCAGTTCCCATCTAGGCTTTGGGTGCTTACCACCTTCAGCCACATCATCACTTACCATGGTGAGATTGTGGTCAAACACAAGATTATCCAGAATAAAAAAAATAAAAATTGCTTACTTACTTTTTGACTTCGTAATTCTAGTCAGGCTCTTGATATTTCGTTGGATTATCTATATATATAAAAGAAAGTCGTGTTAGTTACTCCACTTATAACTCAAGAACGGCTGAACCGATTTAGCTGAAAATTGGCAGGGAGGTAGTTTAGAGCCAGGAGAAGGACATAGGATTAAAAAATACGAAAATATCACAAAAAAAAAAAAGAATAATGAAGAAAAATTTTTTTATCATACATTTTGTATAGAACGACATTTTGACATGTCTCGAGATCGGACTGACAGATGGTTTAGTTTCACAATAGGTGGCGCTGGAATCGGGTTCTAAGTTTTATTTTTAGGGCAGGACAATGTCTGCCGGGCCCACTAGTTGATAATAAAGTTGAATGTACACTATCACTAAGTATGTAGCCGTCTAATCTGAGCTCTGCTTAATTTGGATTCAAATTGTGTGTGAGGAATGTCCCCCGATATTTATTATCCAATAAAAAGATAAAAATAGATCAAATTCTTTAAAAAAAAACAATGAAATTCGTCAAAATAAATTACACCAGCAGGATCGGTATTCTGATACAGTGACATTGAGATATTGACGGGTGGATCACTGTGATTCGGGTGTCCGTACAATAACGCTCGTGTCAATCCAACCAACCTACAGAACAAATAAGTGGTTTTAGATCTCTACGATACGGATACGATACGATCAGAGCCGCATTTAGAGGTGTGGAGGCCCTGGGGCAACAAAGGAGTGCCAGTGGTTTAAGATTTTTTATAATTTGGTTTAATTTTTTCATAATAAGTAGGTATATTTGATGTGGGGGGGCCTCTCTTGTGGAGGCCCCGTTTGCCCTCCCTTAAATCCAGCCCTGGATACGATAGTTCCACTACTATTATGTAATAAGTAGTATTTATTATATTATATCTTTTTTTGTACCAAAAATTATTTTTAATGGGTCATTATAAAGTTTGTTTATAAGCAAAGAGCAGTCAAAGTCACTTTTTCATCGGTAAGTAGGAATGACTAGTGAATATTTCACTATTTATGGGTTTATTGGTCGGTCATATATTTATCTTTCAATAATGAAGTGACATCCTATCCTTCCTACTTAATATTTTAAAAATTAAAGTATGTCTGGATGTGAAGATGTTTGTTACTCTTTTGCGCAAAAACTGTTGGACGGATATTAATGAAACTTAGCACCCGGGTAGTTCATATCCTGGAATAACACATAGGATACTTTCTAGCCCGGAAAAAGATAAGTCTCCGGAACGCGGGTGAAACCGCGTCGAACAACTAGTAGCTTATATTTATATGTTCATTTGTTCTTTAATGTGTTTTACTTCCACTTTTAACACACAGAGTCGACATTTCCTCATCAAACTTTCCAGTCGCACGCAGGGCTGCAGAGCCTGTATTTCGGCTATCAGCGCCAATCTCCTCGAAATATTTTGACAAATTATTGTAGCCATTAAAATCAATAAAATAAGCACTTTGCACTATCTTTTTTCTTCTTTACTTTTGTGTGTGTGTGTGTGTGTGTGTGTGTGTGCGTGTGTGTGTGTGTGTGTGTATATGTGTGTGTGTGTGTGAGTGAGTGAGTGTGTGTGTGTGTGTGTGTGTGTGTGTGTGTGTGTGTGGGTGTGTGTGAGTGGGAACATAAATAAATAAAAACTAGTAACTCAATGCATTTTTGTTTTGAGGCCGTCACGTTATATTATAAACCAGATTATCCAAGTAGTCAGTTAAAGTACATACACGGATTTCAGGATTACGCGGTGTAAAGCGTAGAGATTAGAACATTCTAGTACACGGTCGGTTGACTTTACCATGTAATGTAGGTACATACGTAGGTACATGCTTCCGTATATACATTGATTTACTACAACCTATACACACGAATATGTTGCGAGAATCTAAGACCCTTTGCGAGAATCTAAGACCCTTTATACGGGGTGATATTAGTTTCTCACAGCTTAATATCTACTTGATAAAATGTTTAAACCAATCTTTCTTTTCGTGACTTCTTAGTTGCGTTTTTTGTAACTTTACAATTGATGCCAATTTAACCTAGTCAATTATGACTCAGTAACAGGCATTAATCGAAAATAAACCTCATGTTAGGTACAGTAGTGGTAAATAAGAACACAAGAATAAAGTGTCCCCTAAGAAAAAAACTTGAGAGGTGTCAAGGGACACCCGGATAGAACGAAGTTATATAAGTCGAGAGAGTATATATATAAAAAAAAAACATTTCTATTTTTTTATATATATATATATATGTATTTATATATAAATAGAAATGAAAATATCTGGCTTGCTTTCTATAAGAGAGAGAGAGAGACAGACAGAGAAACATGCTCACGCCGCGCAGCTTTTAGTGTCAGTTGGTCGGGTGACAGCAACTGACCCTACCCGACCCGACCCGACAACTGACACTAAAAGTGTCGTAACAAATTTTCCGTCTAGCCCCCTTTCACATTCACAACAATTCACATTAATTTACTCTTTAATTACCTGGCTCAAAGAATCAGCATTGCCATTCAACGTGGCAATGCTGCCAGTATTCGGGGCACGTTGCCTATTGACATCGACTTTTTTATTTACATTTATTTATCCTTTGTTAGATTTGTCTGTAGACATATTATAATAATATAGAATGTACTCTCTACTGATAATAATAATTTGTTTGACATTCTTTAATATTGACTTAAGTATCTAAAGTCCGATGTTCAAAAATACCAAAAATACCTTCTGGACCGTGCCTTAGAGTTGAACCTAAAGGCCTATTTGAATAAAAAATATTTTCATTTAATTTCAAACTAAGCAATAATTAATAATAGCACTTAGAATAAAGTTTAATTTCCAACGACCTGTCTCATATTTTTTAAGTATGAACTGTGTCATATTATTATCTTTGAACTAGACGTGACCTTAAAAAAACTCTTGAGTACAATTTTAGATAAATAAAATGAGAGACATTTAGAAAGCAAAATTATCTTTTATGTAACATTCAAACTAGTTTTATTTGAGTCGTTTGTTTTATTATTTTCATTGAAATTAAAAAAAAAATATTATATATATATATAAAAATATTTATATTTTGTATAATTATTATCTTTTCCCGTGATAAAAAATGTTGCATATTTTACTAAGGAATAATGTAAGGTGAAATATTTTATCGTTGGAGTAGTTTTTGAGTAAAAAAAAACAAATCTTTCCTCGTTATAATATTATTAGTTTGGATATTTAATTATTTTAATACAATTAATTTAGTATATGTTTATTTGACATACTGTTCCTGATACATTCATGAAAAATTCTCTAACTAAGCACATCCTGTTTCAAAATTTACAGGCATTCCCCATACTGTCCTGGTTGAATAAACTTTTTTTTTTTTTATGTCACAAGTGACAACGAGGCAGGCGGGTCACCTGATGGTAAGTGACAACCGTCGCCTATAGACATTGGCAATACCAGGGGATTGCTATTGTGTTGTACACCTTATTAAGGCAAACTGGCTCTCAAATGCAATTGCCGGAACACACCAACAGGTGCTTGGCGACAGACTACATACACACACTATATACGGTCCTTTACGTATAATCTTGTTCAAATTCTGGGTATTAAATCATAGGTTGCATCTGGGTCACGTAGACCGAAGTTACTCCACTCAAACCGCTCAGGCTCATACGACTGTTCAGCAAGTGTAAAATGCTTTAAGAGCCACACCAGGCCCGCCTTTACTTGAAGACGCGCAAATCTTGCCCCTGAAATGAAATAGATTTATTTATTTATTTATTAGACACACCAACAGTTTACATATTGACACGTTCATAATTTGAATATACACGATTATATAAGTAAACCTATAAGAGGCATGTACAGCATTTACCAACAAGACAATAACATTAATAATTTATAATATATCAAAAAAATATTAAAATGAACAATTGTACTAAATTTAAAAAAAAAGAATCTTAAATTGGACTACATAATAATACTAAATAAAACAGAGAGAGATACAGGAATCAAAACATCGAAATAATAAAAAGTTGAAAATAAACATAATTCAAAATATCTATAAAATGTAAATGTATAAATAATAGATTTGAAGCGTATACGAAATCTTAGGCCCTTCGCACACGGATCGTAAGCGTAGTCGTATCGTAAGCGTATTATTACGAGGCAATGGCAATAAACACCTCCTACGGTTCGCTGCAACACCGCTTCGTGTGCGGACTTGTTTGAACATGTTCATGCTCGTACTGCTCCTGTCGTACGCGCGGATACGACGATACGCTTACTAGTGTGATACTAAATGTGATAGTTTGTTGTGATGATTTTGATTAAACTTGGCACATAGGTAGATCATATCCTGGATTAAAACATAGGTTACTTTTTATCCCGGGAAAACATAATGCTTCGGAAACGGGGGTGAAACCGCGGGGGATTGATTTTAATTAAACAAAATCTAAAAATTATATACGATAGTTGATTCAGTTTTCTTACCGATACAAATTCGATTTCCTTCACCAAAAGCCATGTAACTAAACTTTCGTATTTTCGATATATTTTCTGGCGAGAATCTTTCCGGATCAAACAAATCTGGATTAGGAAAGTAATTTTCATCTCTATGTATCGCATACACTGGTATTACGACTAATGTGTCTTTTTCAATAAGCACTTTTCCAGATAATACTGTATCCTTGTTACATTTTCTTTGTAGTGCTCCTATTGGAGGATATTTTCTCATCGCTTCATTGATTACCATATCTAAGTAATTCATTTTTTCTACATCATTATATGTAAGTTCTTCTTTGTCTCCAAGTACGCTATCAATTTCTTTATGCACTTTTGCTAATATATTTGGATTGCTCGATAACTCTAGTAAACTAAAATGCATAGTATTTGCTGAGGTGTCCGTACCAGCTAAAAAAAAGAAAAACGCTTGAGACGCTAAAATTTCATCAGTAGGATCCATTTCATAACCGGTTGTGAAGTCTTTCATTACTCCATTGCTTTGTAATTCCAAACAAAGATCAATGAAATCATTTCTCTTTTCATTATCTTGACGACGACTCTTTAAAACTTTTTTAACGACGCCGATAAAAAAGTCTTCGAAATCGCTAAAAAATTTAATGTCTAGCCATTTGACAAGCTTTGGAAATGTATTGGATATAAAGAATTTTAGACTTCTCTTTGGTGTTGCACTCACAGACTGCCAAGTCATTTCTAAAAATGGAGACTCCATAGTATTTCTTATGCGAGTGTCAATACCAAAAACAGAAGCCCCTATAGAAGCAGTTGTATATGTATAAATCGCATTAAATGGTTTAATATTCTTATTTTCTTTTACAAAGTCAACAAAATCTTGTCCACATTTATCTAAAATGCAAAACATGTTTTTCAATCTGGAACTGGTGAAAACCGGTGACAACTTCTGCCTCATTAATTTCCAGCGTCCAAAGTTTTCCATGAACAATACGTTGTCAGTTAGGATTTCATTAGGATTCACGACTATGCCACGGGAATGGAAGCTTTGGAAATCACCAGCCAGCACTGTTTGTATATCTTCCAATTTCTTCAACATTAAGGCCGGTTTTCCCAAAAATATCCCAATATGATCTTCTTTTGGATTTTTGTCGTATATTTCTTTGTAAATTTCTGCAATAGAACAGTTGCCGAATGTAAATTTTAGTAATGTTCCGTTTACTTGTATAATGTTACGCTTTATCCAGTAATTGTTGTTTCGACACATCCATAATAATATTAATATTATACACAAAGTTATCAATATTATAAACAACATTCTCGTATCACTGTTACCCGCTTGAGGTCAAGTAAAACACTAGCGAGTATTTATCAGCTACGAGTACATGTTTTAGGAGTGATTTACTAATAGCTGCCATCAATTTGTTTAGTTATAGATTATTCGGGTCATTAACCTTAATTTGACATTGAGTGTATTTAAGTAATTGTTGACTGTTTATAACTAGTCCCTCAATAGAGCGTAATGAAGTAATTTATCAAACGACAACGTTAGTAATAAGATGACCTATTTCTAATACTGTAAACAAGGTTGAAGTCAGAGGCATCTTCTCAAATTTAACTATAGAAACCTATTGACTGTTCGGCGAGAGCTTAGGGTTCTCAACTGGATTGAAAAACTTTAGGCGACTGGCCGCTGAGGGCCCCCCAGGTGGAGCAAAGGGCGTCGCCGGGGGACACAAAAGTGGCGGACGCATTTGCGATTTAGATAAGTTTTAGGGGATGGTCGGATTACTGAATTCAGTTCGGGCCGTAAGTTATGTGATAATTTTAATCGATTTACCAATAAATTGATTTGTGTTAAAAACTGCTTTTAATTTAGAAATTGCAAAAAAGGTTCTCTAAATAGGTTTCATTCGTTTAATATTTTGTTTTATTATTAGATTTTTCAGTGAGATGAAACTGGTAAAAATATAATTTTGCCGTAAAATATAATGAGGACTTCAATAAAAACGCACTTTTACTTTCCAAAAGTTGTTTTAAATCATATTTGTCGCATCATTTCTCTTGTAATAAACAAAATTGCGGTCTCCAATAACAAATTTGAATATTCTGATAAAACCGGTTATATAATAACCGATATTTTAGATAATAGCCTTTGTTTGATTATCAGAAAACCATTCCATTCAAAAAGTATTAGAACTATTTGAAAACTAATTTCTCCATTTCCCTCTGTATGGTTTTTGTCGTTTAAACTTCGCTTGGCTTCATTCCAAGAGCAAGTATCGGGTAGTTTTTTTTAGTTTCTGCAACTCACTAATTTTAGTTTAAAATTTGTCTAAGTCACTGTAATTACATCGTGTGTATCTTGCTTTTTACTTACTATTATAAATGTGAAAGATTTTTAATAATTTTATAACTTATCTATGCCTTTTTACTTATGATATCATTGAATAAACTTAATAAATAAAATATATACTAAGTCTTTCGGGTAGATAAAAAATCTGGTCTTCAGATAATTTCGAAACAAAAAAGCATTAATTATTTCGAACAAATGACCGAATCCTGCCTTCGGTGTTCAACCCCGAGAATTAAGTTCTAAACCAATTAATACAAATTAAAAAGTATTTAAACGCAGATCATCGCCAAAAAGAACCGTTTTTTAACAATACATTAAATCTCACAAAGCCTAGAACATTTAATTTGAATCTACATTTTGAACTCACGGACAACAGCAAGACATATGACCTTGAACCTTTATCTGCACATAAGTTCAACACATTTGACCCAAAAATCTTACAAAAAAAATGTAAGAAGCATTATGTATTGTACCGTCTCTGTGACGTGAAAGTAATATGTGTCCGTGTCTGAAGAGGGTACCGCATTTATGTTAGTCCTGTCAACTGATTTCATTACGTCAGTCTTGGGTTTACCTAACTTCTTAGCTTGCGTCGAGTTTTACCGAGATTTGGCAGGTATTGGGTATTAATTGTTTTCTGCATCTTTTTCCTTTTTTATATTTGTAAAGCATGATGCGCAGGATGATAATTGGTACCTATTTACTCCTAGGCTACTGTCTCAAGGTCATCGTAGGATTTGAGCTGGTGAACTTTTCCACGGCTTTTGTCATTACAACATCTGACTCTTAAATTGTTTATGAATTCTTTTTCAATAATAGACAACTTCTGTAGGCTTATTATGCGACCTTTTTTGTTCACTGAGTGAGAAGGTGCGAGGGCGTAGACAAATTGACAAGACTTTTTCAGTATTAGTGAAAAAAACTTTTTTTTTTGTTTTTAAACTGTTGTATTGATAGCATGTAGCACTTTTAATAATGTTTAATTTACCAATTGGTATTCCTTGCGTGTCGTAGTGTATACGGAAATACGAAGGTACTAGTTTTCCGCCCCGCGGGTCGTTCCCGAGGAATCTAATTTTTTCCGGGATAAAAAGTATCCTATATATTATTCCAGTATATGATCTACCTGCGTGACAAGTTTCATTAAAACCCATACTGTAGTTTTTGCGTGAAAGAGTAACAAACATCTACACATCTTCACACACATGCAAACATACTTTCGCATTATTTTATTTTTTCATTTTGTTTTATTAGGTCTACCAGTGACTGTTACAATAGTTCTTAGTCTAAACTTAAATGTAGTATTGAAATAATTGTGCTAATTGTACAATCTATTTAAGGTAAACACCACTTGCATTTAAGATAGTTCTTAATCAAGTTATAAATAAATTAACCTAAGTGACACCGACAAGATTACGTGAAATTATTATTTAAGTGGGGATACTATCAAGCAGAAACTTACGAAAACCATGTAAAGAAACAGCAAATACATCGACCGATTGACTGTAGGTATTCATTAATCTGCTTAATCTAAAAATTGGGGAGTTCGAACCTAAAACAGTAGTACGAAACGGAGGAGTTAACGGTACGATTGGAGCACGTGGGATATTATAGATATTAGTAGGACAACCAAACAGGATCAGCTAGTCACATAATATGACAAAAAATACAATACCTAATCTATACTATAATATTATACCTAAAGAGGAAAGATTTGTATGTAAGTATGTTTGTAACGAATTGGCTCAATAAGTACTGGACCGATTTTAAAAATTCTTTCACCATTTGAATGCTACATTACTCCAGATTAACATAGGTAATATTTCATTTTACAAGAAATGGCGATATTTTGTTTATCGTCAAAATGAAAACAAAAGTCCTATCCCCTATGGTTAGTATAACACTAATGCTTTCATATTAAAAAACCAATGTCAATACGATAAAAGGCTTGAATCGCAGATAGAGACATTCATTGCAATCTCTGCAAGTACACTCCAGTGCAATGCAATATCAGTTTTTCGTTTAACACTTAAGGGGGTGTAGGGGGATACGTACAATTATTGCACCGTGTATACTTGGAAAGAAAAGTGTTATGTGTAATTTTAATTGCTTTGTTTTAGCGAGTTTGTACGAATAGACTTTCTAAGCTTACTGTTTTTATGCAATGTAGGTTGACTTTTATACTTTTGACTTCGATAAACGAGACATTTTTTGTAATGTCTTATCATTTGAATGAAAATATAATGTACATTTCCCTACGAAATACTGCATATGATATCACTGTGGTAGGGTACTTTTAGTACCCGACTGGCTGGCTACCACCCTCAAGTTGAGAGATCTGTTGCCAAGCACCTATTAGTGTGTTCCGACAGCTGCACTTGGGAGCCAGTTCCCATCTAGGCTTTGTGTGCTTACCTCCTTCGACCACAACATCACTTACCATGGTGAGATAGTGGTCAAATACGACAGATTTTGGCGACAGATTTTCAACTTGAGTACTACAAAGTACCCTACCACCGTGCTATGGTTTCCTCACGATGTTTTCCTTCACCGAAAGCTCAAGCTCATTGTAGGATTCGAACCCACGACCTTCGCCGCGGTATTCGACGTCACTTACCACTGAGCTATCATCGCCTTGATCGCCGCGGTGTTGCAAGCATACTATAGTTCAATTTTTTTTTTATATCCACTAACACTTTAGCTCACCATCATACAGTCTAGCTTAACTTGAAATGCAGGTCTTGTATGTGCCTTGCGCTACGTGATGCCTCGTTCAGCCATTGTCGGTCTATGTGCCATCGAGCATGGTTGATGTCTTCACCTGAATCTAGTTTGTATGCAAATACTTCGAACCGGGTGATTCTAATTTCAAAATTGAATTAGTTTTTTTTACTAAATAATGACCATCGTAACGTGTCTTAAAATCCCAATTTGCAAGCTTGGGCAAAACTTAAACTTTTTAAATTTATAACACTACATTGTCTCCCATAATGCTCTAAGCTCCCACGGTTTCAACCGCTGGCTGAGGACCTTATCTTTTCCCGGGGATAAAAGTATCCTATGTTTTGTTCCAGGGCATTATTATGATCTACCCGAGAGCCAAGTTTCATCCAATCTGTTCATTAGTTTTTGCGATAAAGACTAACAAACATCTTCACATCCAAACAAACTTTCACATATTATTATATAAAAGTAGTAAGTATTGGGACGCAATAATATGATTTGCGCAAGATGTGTAGTACCCATTCCAACTCAGCGTCTGTTCTGATCGATGAGAACAAATTAATTTAGTTTTTATTCTCATGTTACTTAAACTCAGTTTACATTACCTCGATCGTGTATTAATGACTTTATCATTTTGATAAGAAGTTTGAAAAAGGAAAACAAGTCATTCGATTCGTTTACTCCCTAATCGATTCGTCCGAATCGAGTCCGTACTCGAATAATTCACACTAAAACAAATTTACATCCTCTTACGTAGATTAGGGGATCAAATTGTCCCAACTACTTAAGATAGCATCCAAATTACATAATTAGGTATCTAATTAGATCTGTAATCCTCCTATTCTCATTATCTCGGGGCTAATTCCTCGAATTTTTCTACCTACGAGAACTAAAGCCGCTTAATTTCATTAAAAAACTTGGGTGTTTTAAAATTGGCTAGGTACCAGGAGTTTAGGAACTACTGGATGTAGTTAAACGCTAAATGAGACTTATAGTAAGAAAACAAATTAAGACGTAAGTTTTACTGTTGCTTTGCATTCGCATTTGAATAATAAAATCTTTCACTTGAATTGTTTGTTTAACCCTCTGGGTCAGTTAGTAAACAGAGAAGAAAAACATAGCAAAACTACACATCACACAGAATGACAGCAGACAGTGACAGCTGTCAAAAGTCACGCCTTCGATGACACATAAAACTACATTTATGAAGCATGTTTGTTTCTATTACATTAAATAGTGTTTACAAAGATAGATGCGATTTCTAATAGGTACACAGGCCCATCGCGGTATTAACTTATTTTTTTTTTATTTATATATTTTATATTGCAATCTATCTTGTCGATATTCAGCAATAGCTCGGTATTTGTTTTATCAGGCGTGTGCAGTACATGTCCAATAACAATTCCGCTTTGTCTCAGTCACAGTCTACAGTAATAGATCCTGCGGTTTTCCGTTTTAGCCTTCGTGGCGTGATTGGTTCGCTCATTAGATGTTTTGCAAGTGCGTTTGGGAGGCGTGTGATCCTCGATTTATAAGCTTCCATTCTGTTTTTTATTTCTTGCTTAACTGTCCTCACAATTTATTTCTCGTTTCGCAAGAGGAATAAAAGTACTCCACGCGTTTTGAAAGCTTCAGTGTCTTTTACTCAACAATAAACCAACGAACCAACGAGATAATGTCGCCACAGCCTTTGAAGTTGGTCGTGCAGTCGTGCGTAGATCTTATACAGTTTTGTAGTTAGATGTACGGTCGGCCAAGAAAGTGGTGTACCACCCTAAGGTTGAATGCCGCTTGCAGATTCATAGGTGATAAAGATTAGTTTCGCTTGCAGATCAATCTGACAACTTTTGACAACGTCATTATTAACCATCTCTTTCAGTGATATCTTTTTAGTATGAACCTTGTTGCAATTTTCGATGACTAGGAAACTAAATCAAAACTGGCACACCACTTTCTTGTGGTAGGTATGATTCTGTTCTCTAGGGTCAGCTCACACCGAGACGCGACGCGACGATGCGCGCACATTTTAATAGAGCGACTCAAAATATAACTTTATTTACTACACGAAAAGATACACATTTCATCGTGAGAATACATAATACGTTGCACGACGCAGCGCTGCGGCCTCTTACAGTATCGTCGCGTCGCGTCGCGTCTCGGTGTGAACTGACCCTTATCATTACCGAAGAATTTTTTTCTTAATTAGATTTACTTATTCTTATAAGTATGTTAACATTTTATTCGCGTATATATAATAAGTATCTATAATTTAAGGCGATGATAGCTCAGTGGTAAGTGACGTCGGATACCGCGGCGAAGGTCGTGGGTTCGAATCCTTACAATGAGCTTGAGCTTTCGGTGAAGGAAAACATCGTGAGGAAACCACAGCACGGTGGTAGGGTACTTTGTAGTACTCGACTGGCTGGCTACCACCCTCAAGTTGAAAATCTGTTACCAAGCACCTGTTGGTGTGTTCCGGCAATTGCACTTGAGAGCCAGTTCGCCTTTAAGGCATTGTAATAAGGTGTACAACACATTAGCAATCCCCTGGTATTGCCAATGTCTATAGGCGACGGTTGTCACTTACCATCAGGTGACCCGCCTGCCTTCGTTGTCACTTGTGACATAAAAAAATAAATAATAATAAGTTTTTTTTTTACTAAAGAACAGTTTGGGTAGAGAAGTACGGGTAGACGAACAGGACATGGTGTCAAACGAATTAAACTTTAATTGCTTTAGACTTAAGAGAAATCTAAATATACAGTAGAGTTTACAGAAAATAACATTCGTTGAAAAGCAGGACCTGTATAACTAAACAAGTTAGGTCTTATACAAATGGGCCTGGAGTGAAATGATTTAAAAGTTCTCTGAAGTAAAGGCAATTCATATGTAAATTATCCCTGTCTGAGATTTTATTAGGGTTCCTCGGAGAGAAGGATGCTTATACATATAAACTAGCCGTCCCCCGCGGTTTCACCCGCGTTAACGTGAGATCTTATATTTTCCCGGGATCTTGTGATATGGCCGTTGCATCACCATTAGGGTGGAGCGATTTTATTTTTTTTTAATTTTTGCTTCGGCATACCTGTATAAAGTTGCTATTTTAGGTCATTACTAAATACGAGAAAGCTCAGTTTGTTTACGTTAAGTTTAGAGGTGCCCCCATCATCGTAAAGTTTTGAAAATTTGCGCAAATTCCATAAAATCGCAAACGTTGTATAAACCCGGAATTATATTCTTAGCGATGCTTTATTAGTGTAAACTAAACAAGATTGAACTTGAAACGTGTTTGTTCTGATCGGTAGGTAACGGGGTGCGGGGAAGGGGTATTTTTTATTTCACTCCCTCACATCGAAGAAATGGCATTAGTCAACTCGCGCGCGTACACGAGTTCACTTGTTTGTCGTGCACTTAGGTACTTGACACATCGAATCTGACGGCTGGGAACAAATACATATATTGTAAGTAATATTTTTCACATTCAAAACTTGCAGTTTCGGTTATAACCGTAGTACTATTAAAAGTATTCTTTGTCTTCATTACAGAAATATGTCGCAAGTTAAAACACGACAAATGTCAAGCTGTCCTGTCTTTGGTTTGCCAGAAAAGTTACCTGTTTCTCAGTTACCAACTTACAAGACTTTGGTTCGTATTGAAAAAGAAGGAAAATTTTACAGAAAACGGGTCATAGAAGATCATTACGTAATATTATCGGAACCTGGAAGTAATTATTTTGGGCATGTTACGTGTGAGTCGGGTACTGCTAGAGGTATAAAAGATACTATAATAAATCACTTGAAATCCAAGTCTGCAGAACTGAGTGAGATAGCTGTTATTGGCTGCGATGGAACAGTGGTGAATACTGGTTTCAAAGGTGGTGTTATCCGCCTGATGGAAGAAGAACTAAATAGACCATTACAGTGGTTTATTTGCCAAATGCATTCAAATGAATTACCATTACGACACTTGCTGTTACATTTAGATGGCAAAACTACAGGGCCTAAATGTTTTTCAGGCACCATCGGAACTCAATTACAAAATTGTCATACAAAGCCGATAGTCAAATTTACCGTTATACCAACAATATTACCTGAAATTTCAAAGACAGATCTGAGTACTGACCAAAAATATCTTTATGATGTGATGACTGCTATTAGTACTGGTATATTTCCTTCTGATTTAGCTAATATGGAACCTGGACCTCTTAACCATTTCAGATGGCTAACAACAGCCAATCGAATTTTAAGATTGTATGCCACTAAAACTGACCCAGAAGAAAAGTTAATAGTATTAGTCACTTACGTTATGAGGGTTTATGGACCCATGTGGTTTACGATAAAATGCAATTCTTCGTGCGTTAACGGAGCCAAGCACCTATGGCAAACCATTAGTCTTAGTCGTTATTTGGATGCCAATTTGAAGAAAATCATTGACAAGGTAATCCAGCGAAACGGGTATTTCGGGCATCCAGAAAATCTTCTTCTTGCTATGCTTGGCGATGACAGAGAGGTTATAAGGGATCTTGCATACCGAAGAATTATCAAAGCAAGATCAGAGAATGTTCAAGAACTTCGGATGTTTAAGGTTCCTACATTTAATTTTGACGCCAAAGATTATACTGATATTATTACGTGGCGAGATTGCGAGATAACGGAACCACCTCTTACTTTAAATATGTCTGATGAAACCTTGAAAGATGTGGTCAAGAACGGTCTCAGCATGTGTCAGATTATTGATTTTCCATGTCACACTCAAGCAGTAGAGCGCTGCATCAAGTTGGTGACAGAAGCATCAAATGCAGTTTGTGGAGATAATAAAAGAGACGGTTTCATTAGAGCGAGACTGCTTTCGCGTAAACGAATGCCTACTTTCAATACGAAAAAACTGTTTGATATTTAAGTTTGCTTTTTTAATGTTTAATTTTTGCAATAAATAGAAAAACTGGATTTTTTTTATTTTTTATTTTCATCTCCTCTGGGGCACCTCAAAATATTGCGACTGGTAAGTCAAATTTTTTACACTTGTTTTGAATATTATAAGACAACTTTTCATCCCTATTCCGTTGAGATAAAACGATTTTTTTTTTGCTCCATACATTTTCGCTCCACCCTAATCACCATAAACCGATAGAGGGTCCCACAGAATATCAGCGTTGCGTCAGTTGTCATTGACCGACGCAACATAATGCTGAGTGGCTGCCCTGCCGGCTTCACTTTGGTGTCCAAGATAATTATTAAGGTTGTTAGAATTATTACTATTTTATCTGATGCCAATGTGTTGTCCAATAAATGATTTCTTATTCTTATTCTTATAAAATTGTAGCCTATGACACTCTCAAATAACGTGGCTTTTTATTGGTAAAAGATTTTTTTAAATCGGTTCAGTAGATCCAGACCTTACCCCCTACAACATTACAAACTCACAAATTTTGCCTTTTTATTAAGATTAGTACCTATAGATAAAATTATAATTTAAACTGACATCTACTCTGCTCCCCAATAAATCTATCTCTGGGGGTAATTATTAGTAGGTATATCAGTTATCTGGTTTCCATAATCTATACTAATAATATAATATTATAAAGAGGAAAGATTTGATTGATTGTTGGCATTGAATAGGCTCTGAAACTACTGGACCGATTTGAAAAATTCTTTCAACATTAGAAAGCTACATTATTCCTGATGAACATAAGCTATATTGTATCCCGGTAAAAGATAAGAATCCACGGGAGCGCGGGTAAAACCGCTTATAACCCAATCCCGCCGTCGACAGGGAGTTCATCATCACACCTTAGAACCAAATCGGTCGGGTACAGTGTAGTTTGAGAGCGTACAATCAGGCTGTGGAATGAGCTCCCTGTAGAGGTATTCCCTAGAGACTACATCATGGGGTTCTTCAAAAGAGGAGTAAGAAGGTTTATGCAAGGTCGGCAACGCGCTCGTGACACCTCTGGTGTTGCAAGCGTCCATAGGCTACGGTATCCACTTACCATCAGGTGGGCCGTAAGCATGTTTGCCAAATAGAGGTATAAAAAAAAAGTAAGGCCGCGTTGAACTTGTAACTCTTCTACACCCTTGATACATCTACAATTCTTTACTGTACTGCAACAAACAAAAACACCAATTTAATGTATAAAAACACACAGTGTAATCGAGCAGTTCACCCTCGGTAAAACGCAAAGAGACTGAAACAAAAACATTTCATTTCTAAAACTAATCTGACCTCTCGAATCCCTCACGGGGCATACCAATTAACCATCCCTATATCTATATATACTTACGAACGTATCTTCCGCGTGTTCGTTAGCCGGGCACATAACACTCGAGGCACCAATTTATCTATCTAACCTAATTACACCATTAAACGAGGTGTATTTATTTTCCACTAGTTACATGTACGGAACACTGAAAAATAATTAAGCGATTTTTCCGTGTTGCAACCCCGATTTTTTATCGGCCTTATTTGGATTCGGCCGTTTGTCGGGTTAGAAATTCGGGGGTAAAAGAACGTGTTGGGTTGGAAACATTTTTGCAGTTGTATTCATGTCTGCTTTATTCATTTGTGTTAGGGTTGATTTTTTTATAGTTAGTGGTACCTATCAGTTCATTTAAATTTAGAACAGTTATTGTACAATGACATTAAAATGAAAACATGACCTTTGATTTAAAATGGCGGAATATCATGGACCCTTTAAGAAGGTCGTCCCAAAAGTAACTACAAAAAAAACAGGAATTGCTTTAAGCTATTAAAGTATCAAGATATTTTTGTATCTATTTATAGTTAACTAGAACAAAGGAGGGTAAATATTACAGTCATACACAAGTCCAGTAATGTATACACGTGTTCGATTTTAAACTTTACATAAAAAAAAAACTATCGACTATCTGACCTCAATCAATACATGACCTTTTATCTAACGAGATAGCGTTCTTGACCTAATTATTTAGGATTAAAGTTCTTTATGTATGATAATAAATATAATTAGAATTAATATCAATGGTAACATTAGTTGTTTTTTTAAACAAATTTGGTGACGTAGGTAACGGTAAATACAAATTATAGCTCAGTGGTAGTGACGTCGGATACCGCGGCGAAGGTCGTGAATTCAAATCCTACAACACGTTGGCAATCCTGGTATGCAAATGTCAATTTGCGGCATTGACCACTTACCCTCAGGTGGAGTATTTCCAATCTACATTCTTACTTACCTTTTACCTTACCCTAAAGAGTCTAAAGAGAAGAAGGAAGTAGGGAGAAAGAAATTAAATGGTATCCTGTGAAATTGTCCTTAAAAAAAATTTAAATAGAGAATTTTCATTGGAATAAATCGTGTATTTTAAGTTTTATTGTATAACTAGCTTCCACCGATTACACCCGCTTTTTCAAAAGTAACCTGTATCAGGCTAGTTAGTTACCTTACCCCTTAAATTGTTAAAAGTTTTTGTGGAACGGCCACCAATTTCACTAAAGCCTGACTATTACGTAACTTGTTTCAATCAGTTTCGGTTTATTAACACAGCTTTTTGCATACACATATATGCATACATACACGAACAGTTTCAATTGCAAATAGATCCATATTTGCCATTGTAATATTTCTATTGATTTTGTTTCTGAAAGTCTCTAAATTTTAGAGGCCATTTTCAAGATAGAAAATGATTGAAACAAGTTACTTAATCAAAATCAAAAACTCATTTTATCAGGTTAGGCCCTGGTAAGGCCCTTATGAATGTTACAATTGAATCTACCACCGGTTCGGAATACACTTAAACTGAGAAGACTCTTAATAGCCCTACAGACTTTGTACAAACGACAACATTAACATAAAATAATAATAATAACAACTTGACTTTGGTAGAAATGTCCTAATGGACGATTGCCAGCCATTGACATTCTAAGAAAGTACTATAAAATCCAGCATCCATTAGTACGGTACAGTTAGCTTAGCTCATGAATGTAACATCGATTTGATGTACTTTTTCTAGTGTTTTCACCGTTTTTTTTTCACTAGTTCACTTGTCTAATAATATAGGTTTACTTAATACTAGCTTTAAGACAGACATTGTTCGTTTCTTAGTTGATTTGTTACTTTTATTTTATGACTCTTAGCTCCTCCTATTTGAGAACTAAGTCACACACTTCAATGAAATCTTTAAGCGCTTTGTGATTCCCGGATGATATTTAAGTATATCAATTTGATTATTGCTATGCTTTTAAATCAAATAAAAACAATATAAATACATGGAACCTACTCTTTTTTGAAGTCGGTTAAAAATGACATCTCATGACCGCTGGAAATTGACATAATAAATTAAATCATAGATATAAAATCTACTACTTGGACTTATGCGGAGTTGTCTCGAATTGCAACAATCCATTGGTAATTTTTAGGGTTCCGTACCCAAAGGGTAAAAACGGGACCCTATTACTAAGACTTCGCTGTCTGTCCGTCTGTCTGTCACCAGGCTGTATCTCAAGAACCACGATAGCTAGACAGTTGAAATTTTCACAAATTATGTATTTCTGTTGCCACTATAACAACAAATACTACCTATGCATTTCAGCAATCCCAGCTTAGCAATATGTTGTTTTTATCGCGGTACTTCGCATCACTGATAGGTGCTTGATGACATATTTTCAATATAATGGCGGTGGGCAGTCGAATACTATTCTATACTACAAACTCTAGTAGTCAAACCCACAACCTTCGTCCTTTCCAACTAAAATGTTAATATACCTGATAAGTTAAAGGTTCGAAATCGTTTACTATCTGTTGATACAGATTAAAGTTGTTGGAATTTAAAGCTGGGTTTCAATTATTTGCAATAACTTCTAATATAGGTTCAAATGTTAGTTTAGTATTATAATTGGCAAAGTTTTAAACTATTGTGGTTAGCGCAATGTGTACTTTTCTTCCATTCAGCCCTTCTATCGGTATTCACTCCTTTCTTACTCAAGGTTTCAGAGCATTGAGCATCGACGTAGAGTTGCCAGCCTTTTTTTTTTTTTTTACGTGGGGAAATCCTCTTAGGATACCCGGCCGCTCAAGGGGGACAGCGACCGGGTTATGCCAGACTCTTACTGGCTAAAACCCCACGGTGGTCACCATCTGCGCTGTAGAGGGGGTCGGGTTCTCGTTCAGAACTCATACTCAACCCCCTCCACGCGCGGCGCTGAGATAGCCCGTCCCGGGGGAGGTGTGATACCACCCCCCAGCACCCTCGCTGTGCTGAGTTGCCAGCCTATCGGTTTTTATCGATGACGGTGATGGTTGTATCACTTCTTCACTCAGTAAAAGTAGTTGCTTTCTTTCACACTACGGTTAGCTGGATTCTGTGTTCTATGATCATTTTTTTATATCTCTTGTGACAACGAGGCAGGCGGGTCACCCGATGGTAAGTGACTACCGTCGCCTATAGACATTGGCAATACCAGGGGGACTGCCAACGTGTTGTACACCTTATTACAATGCCTTAAAGGCGAACTGGCTCTCAAGTGCAATTGCCAGAACACACCAACAGGTGCTTAGCGACAGATTTTCAACTTGAGGGTGGTAGCCAGCCAGTCGAAGTACCACATACTACCCTAACACCGTGCTGTAATATCCTCACGATGTCTTCCTTCACCGAAAGCTCAAGCTCATTGTAGGATTCGAACGAACGACCTTCGCCGCGGTATCCGACGTTGCTTACCACTGCGCTAGACTTAACTCTTTAAAACGATGATAGTCACGACGTTGATGTCGTAGTTGGACGTAATGAAAGGTTTGTAATGGAAACTAAAACATTGCAGGAACTACAAAGAACCCTTTTAGTAACCGTTTCACTGTCCGTCATGTCGGAAATCTGAAGCAAAGGTGTGTTCCGACAGCTGATTTGAAAATCAGTTCTGTTTGCTTGTGTCCGCCTTATATCTCCAGCTACTAACAAATGTTGTCTTCTCTGGCAATATTTATTTAAAGTACCTATAGTTACCTACTACAGATCTTGCTTTGATCTTCTAAGTCTATCAAAGTCAAAGTCAAACCCATTTATTCAGTTAGCTAGAATGGCACTTATGGAGGTCGAATTACAGAAGTTATCACCGGTTCGGAAGTCAGCCTTCAACTGAGAAGAACCGGCAAGAAACTCAGCATATATCTTAGTAATTGTTCTTAGCTTATATCTTAGTAATTGTTTGTCGGTTATTTAAACATTGACAGTTTCATGAAAATATAACCTTACATAATTTCAAGGGGTTAGACACCTACACTGTGGTATAACTTCAAAATTACTTTGTGAAAGTTTACGTAAAACCTCACCTAGTAAACGGATTTGTTTCG
Organism: Ochropacha duplaris; assembly: GCA_951361185.1. Lineage (NCBI taxonomy): Eukaryota > Metazoa > Arthropoda > Insecta > Lepidoptera > Drepanidae > Ochropacha > Ochropacha duplaris. Next base: position 2,130,217 of record OX592693.1, read on the forward strand.
GGAACGTTATTTAATTCTCTCGAAAAAGTTTTAATGAGACGCTCTCAAGTTTCGGTTCGGAGCGAGCGTTTTTCTTGTTTTAATACTAGTCACCGAAAATATACATAGCGCTCGCCTGCGGCGTTGCCTGTTTATAACTAAGTTTATACATGGCTCAGCGAAGAAAGTTGACAACTGATTTGATTGTCCTCGCCGGCGGACATCAACTATAGTTTTGATGGCAGACTTTTTGAACTCATTTCAAAAAGGACCAACGCTATGAAATGTAAATGTTTATTTATCCAAATAGTCCTTCACAGGCACTTATGCATGGTCCTTCTTACGCACGGTTCGGAAGATTGCAATAAACTCAGCAATGACTCTGAAAAACTCTTTACAAAAAAAAAGCCCCTACAACCTCACAAACTCACAAACTTTACCTTTTTATAATATTAATATAGATAATGAAAACTCATAGAGTTCCGGCTAATTTTATAATATAGGCTTCATCAACCTTAATAAAAATTTGGACCCACAATTTAAAACCAAATTCCGTGAAGTTAAGTGCATTTTAGATAAAATTTAAAGTTGCCTAACCTGCCTATAATTAGTTAAAAGAAGACTCTTAAAGAGACGTTATCTAATTAAAAAGCAACCTTAATAAGTTGCCTATAAAGCTTTTAGTGCCTACCTTGAGTGTAATTTTAAAGTATTTTTATTGTGTGTCATTTGAGATAATGTTTCGGTGAATATTTTAATAAGCATGTCGTTATTTTTTATCCCGGAAGTAAGGAACATAAAAGTTTTTTTTAATTACTCTGTGGTGACAGAAAAAAGTAATAAAAATAACGAGATAATTAACATTAAAAGGATTAAAAAGTTAATAAGCTTTAACACGATAAGGCTAAAACTGTTATACTAGCTTGAGACTCGGTTTTACCGCAATTGGCGATTTAATTGAGGTACTGCTTATTCAATTATTGTATTAGGCTCATGATTAAGTAAAATTAAAGACTAGTTCTGCCCCACAGTTTCACTTGCGTTACACGTTTATGGTAACTTTTTAAGGCGATGATAGCTCAGTGGTAGCGACGTTGGATATCACGGCGAAGGTCGTGGGTTCGAATCCTACAATGAGCTTGAGCTTTTGGTGAAGGAAAAACATCGTGAGGAAACCATAGCACGGTGGTAGGGTACTTTGTAGTACTCGACTGGCTGGCTACCACCCTCAAGTTGAAAATCTGTCGCCAAGCACCTATTGGTGTGTTCCGACAGCTGCACTTGAGAGCCAGTTCCCATCTAGGCCTTGTGTGCTTACCACCATCGGCCACATCGTCACTTACCATGGTGAGATTATGGTCAAATACAAACTTATCCAAAATAAATACAAAAATATGATTTTTAAAGTTTAGTAGAGTCATCGGTACAGGCAAATAATTGACTCAAAAGTACCAGGCAACCATAATATAGAAGGAGTCTCTTTATTTCTGTGACCTACGAGTGCTACGACGCACCGTAGTGACGACGGACAGAGCTGTAGACAGCGCTACGGCACGCTAAGGGCTGTGTGCTACGAAGTCACCTGTGCTACAAGATTGCGCACCTGCCTTTATAAAATTACTCCTTTAAACTCCTTAGATCCTGGTACATGACAGAACACTTTTGTGTTATGTGACAATGTCTGCCAGTTCTGCAAGCCGCGTAATAGAACTTCGTCCACTCCTTGTCGTAGCGTGATAAGCCGATAAACAATTCCCATGAAACTGACTATTTGCAAACAGTGGTTTGTGATAAACTCCGGAACTACTAAACCGATATTGAATAAACATGGCACATAAATAGATTATATATTAAAAATATCCTGTATAAAGAGATAGGATCTCTTACACTAATACCTAAAGAACATAATTATACCAAAATACTTCAACACGTAAATCTGAAGATAATCCTTATAGCGTTATATTAACGTACAGTTAATTTTATTCGCACCATAAATTCTCTTAATGAATGTCGTGTAATGGTGCAATACGATACTCAACATACGATTATATTAGCCCTCACACTGTCCCAAGAGCATAATTTTATTTAAAAATATAACGTAGGTCGTAAAAACCTACCCTTAAACAGGGCAATAACCCGGTTAATAAACTGACTAAAACACAAATCGCTAACAAAAAATACAAGTAGTAAAAAGGCTATCCTTACTAATATTATAAATTCGAAAGTGTGTCTGTCTGTCTCTTACCTCTTCACGCGGTTCACTTAAACCACTGAACCGATTTTGATGAAATTTTCTATAGAGCTAGATGAATCCCTGGAAAAGGACATAGGATATTTACCCTTTTTATCCTGGTAAAAGATAAGATCCCTCGGGAACCCGGGTGAAACCGCGGGGTGGAAAACTAGTAGTTTAATAATTTCGCATTAATTTTACAGTTTTCCGAATTAAAACATCATGAGGAAACCATAGCACGTTAACTGTTCGTGAGGAAACCACAGCACGGTGGTAGGGTACTTTGTAGTACTCGACTGGCTGGCTACCACCTTCAAGTTGAAAATCTGTCGCCAAGCACCTGTTGGTGTGTTCCGGCAATTGCACTTGAGAGCCAGTTCGCGTTTAAGGCATTGTAATAAGGTGTACAACACATTAGCAATCCCTCTGGTATTGCTTATATATATAGGCGACGGTAGTCACTTACCATCAGGTGACCCGCCTGCTTGCTACTCAGACTTCTGATATAAATCTTTTTTACTTTGAACTATTAAACAAAAACTCGTACACTGAAATAAGTAGAACTGGAATCAACTATTATATTCACTCTCAAAAATAATATAACTTTGATTCTTGTTTCAAAACGGCTTTAGATTTTTTATTGGAGTAATTTACGATTCACTTAAATATTTTAATTTTATTTTGCAGATTTCTTCACAATGTTAAGCCTATCTGTATACAAATCTACAAGCATTAATAAATCCTACACTGTATAAAGTTTAACATTTTTGACTTAGTTTTTTCAACCCACTTCAACCTTACCCCAAGTCAATTAAACCTCTAGGATCTCTACAGTAAATCCTCAATTGTCACGTAGTTTCTGAAACATCCAAGCTTTGTATATTCAGGGCTGGCACCAGTTTAAGGCGTGGTAAGTCTGCGCAAACATAAATCTTAGTTAACGCTAATAGGGTTGGCAATCTCCCGGAGATGCAAGTGCAAGTATAAATATAGACTGTATTGGCTTGGTTAGAATGCGCTTATGTGTATGAATCTCAATTTAAGATATACTAAATGGATTATAGCTAGTAATTCAGAGTTCACTAAACTCTTTAATGGAGTTATTAGGGTACCGTACCCAAAGGGTAAAAACGGAATCCCTATTTCTAAGACTCTACTGTCTGTCCCCAGGCGGTATCTCATGAACCGTGATAGCTAGACAGTTGAAATTTTCACAGACGATGTATTTCTGTTGCCACTATAACAACAAATACTAAAAATAGAATAAAATAATTTAAAAAAACTACTAAATTTGTACGGAACCCTCGGTACGCGAGTCCGACTCATACTTGACAGGTTTTTTATTATCAGAAGTTTGACAAACATGCAGGTCATCTAGTGATTTAGAGGAATTCCTAACGACGTATTGTAACTACTGGCTCTCAATTGCAACTACTCCGGAACTCACCGATTGGAGCTTGGCGATTGATCAACTTGAGAGTGGAACGTACCGTACCCTAAAATAAATAATAATAAAAAAAAACTGGCCAAGGTCGAGTCAGACTCGCGCACGATGGGTTCCGTAAAATTGGCAAAAAAATCACGTTTGTTGTATGGGAGCGCCCCTTAAGTATTTATTTTATTTTGTTTTTAGTATTTGTTGAAATACATAATTTGTGAATATTTCAACTGTCTAGCTATCGCGGTTCTTGAGATACAGCCTGGTGACAGACAAACGGACGGACAGACAGCGAAGTCTTAGTAATAGGGTCCTGTTTTTACCCTTTGGGTACGGAACCCTAAAAACGTGCCGTGACAGTCACATCATTTTAAGTAAACGGACCAATCAAACTAATTAGTGATGCCTGCTCTATCTCGCTAATTAAAAAAAAACAGTAAAAAACACCGTCGTCATAAAAAGTCCTCTACCCAACTATAGTAATCTTAAAACAGTATTATCTACCCTATCTACTAGACCACGGCAAATGGGATTTATACCCGGCACCACATTTTCTTCTTAGCTCTCCTTGTAAACTGCGGGGTTAATGTAATTCGCCAGTATATCCTGGCTGAAGACACATAGCTGTTAATGGCGTCCGTTTCTAAGAGAAATATTGGCCGTTTGTTGGGGTTTCTTTGTTTTGTGGATATCGGGCCGAAACATTATCATTATCACCCACCTACAATAATAAAAGGTGACATCTACCGGCAGTAACCGTTAATTTGAAATGCGTTGGTTTGGCGTCCATTCTGGCACACTATCTGAAAACCAGCGCTACAGCATCCCATGCTGCAGCATATGCTGAGATAGTTGCCTTTTTTGGCCTCACACAACTGTTTTGGATAATAAGCGTCTGCTTCTTTAGTGTGTGAGTCCAAAAAAAAATATTTTTCTCTCTTTCTTTTTTCTCTCTTTCTAAAACTTGATCAAAAAATCGCTACGATGAGGAAATCTATAGAACTAATATCTTTTATTGGCAACACTAATATCAAACGTCATTAAATATCATCTATTGGTTGCTGTCAAAGTGTGATATTGTTTATGAATTGTTTATTTCATCGCTTTATGTGAGATTTTGTGCGTTAAATAGGGATATTTCAAGACAAATATCGAACGCTAACCTAAACATCTATAAATACTCGGAAACGTTGAATATTAAATTAACGCCACCCATCTTTTGATGACGTCATAAGTCAATATTTCATACAAAACTCGATGCCGATTTTCTTAATCTTTCTTCATCTTCTATCTTCTAATATTATAAAGAGGAAAGATTTGTATGTATGTCTGTATGTAACGAATAAACTCAAAGGGGACGCGGGTGAAACTGCGAAGGAGAGCTAGTAATTTGTTAAACAATATCTAAATAACTTTTCCGAAGTTGTGATTTTTTTGGACAAGTGAGTGTTCCATCTTCAGATTCTGACTCCATGTAAATTGAAAAGTCCATTAGAACAAAAAAAATAAAAACAATTAAGCTGAAAACATGCGTAAGATTTTATTATATATATTTACATTACAGTACTGGGATCAACGTTACAAAAGGTTGATATGCAATTTAGTACAGAAAAGAATAATAAAATATGAATATTGCTTTGTTGGTGTTTCATTTTAATTTTGTACGGCGTAATTTACAAGTGACGCGGGCTCAGTAGTTTATTATTGGCTACTTTGTAGTCGCACAGCTGGCAACACCCTCAACAAGATGGCCGTTATTTCCTGAGGTTTAGAGTTTATCTCTTTCTTACACGCGTGCGCAGACAGAGATAGCAATCAATAACAAATGTCACTGTAAAATACGCGGTAATTCATTTCACACAGAAATATCTCATTTTTCTTAAAAAATAATTTTGTTGACTTATCTCCAGTCACTTGTCCCGTAAATTCACTCACCGGATTTATTAGCAGGTAGGCAAGGTAAAAAGGGTAAAAAATAAATAAGTTCCAACCTTTTCGGGCAGGCTTTAATTGTTTCGCTGATTGCGGATCATCCCGGAAAAGCTTCCGGCGTTGGAAAGTTGCGAAACCTTTACAAAAAAATATTATTTTTAAATGAAAAGATTATGAAGATGGTGCCAAGAAGTTTTTTTTGATAAGCGTTTAATGCGGTTCGTTTGATGATTTTAATTAATTGACCTGAATCGTGAGGTATTATTTAACAAGAGTACGTCTGATGCGAAATTCAATGAACCTTGAAATTTTAGCTAATTTTATTCGGCTTTTAGAAATAGAGTGACACGACTTTGTATCCTAAAAACCCGGGTAAAACCGCAGGTTTAAGCTAGTTGTTCATTAAAGCTATAGTTATTATTCCAACAAAGTTTTCCCCCAAGAAGTTATAAAGTTTACATGTAATTTACGTAAGCTCAAAATTCTTAGCGTCAAAGCGAAAATTAATTAAAACTGTTTATTGTTTACGGAAAACTTTGACGCGCGTTGGAGAAAAAATAATATTAAATGTTTATAAAAACATTAACGGGAGTAATATTTTAATAAATCCCTTGTAAAATTCTGTGAGGTACAGTCGCACATAAAAATGAATCTTATGCACCTATCGGTGTGTTCCGGCAGCTGCGCTCAAGCTAGTTCCCTTCTAGAATTTATGAGCTAAACACATTTGGACTTTGTGTGCCAGACAAGTATCCTAAAATATACCAAAAGCACAGCCTGTAGTGGATAACAAAATGGATTAGAAGTATCTAAGGTACCTATTTCATAGTTAAAATCTTTTAAATAATTACCTTACAGCACTTGAAAAACCAAATCAAAGTCACAAGTAAGCATATTCATCCATTAATTGTCACTTTACCAAATCTCCGCTGGAAGGGCGCAACCCACCCCACCGTGGGGTGAAATCCATCGATTTGCACATCATTTTATTTTCCCCGACTGTACGATACCGGCGCCCTTAATTGTGAAAGTTTTACAGGCGCCTTAGCTTTTTGTACGCAATTTTTTTGGCGAAGTTTTTATTACGGTGAACTTTAAATACGTCAAAATTTGATAAATTTTACTCAGAAAACCGTACACGTAATTAAGTAGGGCTTTACAGCAATGTTACACTTCCCTGTAATATAACTGAGTCGATTTTTTTCCGCCAGGGCTTAAGAGCCAGGAGCCTTTAAAGTATAGTAAAAAGGTCGACAACACATTGGCAATCCAACTGGTATTTCTAATGTCTGTAGGCAACGGAAATCGCTTACCATCAGGTGACCCGCCTACCTGGTTGTCCCTAGTGTTATAAAAGACGTCTTAAATATTCTTTGCTTCTACGATAAAACCATAACTGTATCATTTACAGGATCATCCCACAATACAGGATCATTCCTAGTGTGGGGGGCAGAGGCTCCCTTAAAGGTACACTACCTCCTCAATAGCAATGTACCTTATATAGACCTACATCATAAGCTGTACCTTTGTACTATTGTTTTTGATCAAATAAAGTTTATTATTATTATCCCATTTATTTATTTTACTTTAACTTATTAATTACAATTTCAAATATATATATAAAAAATACAATATTTATATTTAAAATTATAAAAAACAACATCCAACCGGCATCGGGAACAAGGTCCAAGTTACCGGTGGTCAAGACTCCAGAGAGAGGAACTTCCTCACAATGCGTGCCGTCTCCAGGAGTACTGCCTTCTGAATCTGGCCCTTGATCCAGCCACCTAACGTGAGCCTCTTAAGGTGTTTGTCGAGGCTCTTTGCCAATAGGCCATGGGCGGAAACGACTATTGGTACAATGACTGCCGTGTCAATATCCCACATGTCGACAACCTCGTGGACCAGATCAAGATACTTGATTTCTTTATCTTTCTCCGCCTTCACAAGGTTGTCGTCATGAGGGACAGTTACATCGACAATCATTGCACGACGCTCTTGGCGATCTATCAATACAATGTCAGGTCTATTGGCTACAATAGTCCTGTCAGTGATGATAGATCTATCCCAGTATAGTGTGATATGACCATCTTCAAGAACAGATTCTGGTACATACCTGTAGTACGGTACCTCAGACGTCACAAGATGGTATTTCAGGGCAAGTTGCTGATGGATTATCCTGGCTACTTGGTTGTGCCTGTGCAAGTATTCACCATTTGCGAGACGCGAACAACCGGAGATTATATGCCTGAGGGATTCACCAGGGCGATGACAGGCTCGACATATGTCGACGGTGCCATCCCGCAGTATAAATCTCCGGTAGTTGTTCGTCATCACAACCTCGTCCATAATTGCGCAAACAAAACCTTCAGTTTCCCCGAAAAGGTCACCAAATTGTAGCCAGGCCACGGAGGCTGTAAGGTCCACATCGGGTCCGTGAAGTGCCCGATAGTACCTTCCATGTAACTCCTTGTCCTGCCATACCTGCCTGCGATCGTCCAATGTGAGCACCACAGGCCTGCGCCAATTCTCTCTAGCTAAAGATAGAGGGGTCAATCCTTTGTCCACTGCTACAACAACCGCATGCATCCCCTCATCGGCATGGAGAAAATACTCCCTGAGGTTATACACCTCACGGTTATGGAGGGTCTTAGCATTTAAAAAGCCTCGACCACCACATTTCCGCGGGATATACAACCTCATCACCGAGGATCGTGGGTGATGCATACGGTAAGCAGTCAGCAATGTACGGACTTTTCTATCCAGGGCGTCCAATTCAGTCTGAGTCCACTTGAGTATGCCAAAAGAGTACATCAAGACCGGCATGACCCAACCGTTGTAGGCTCGCACCTTGTTTCCGCCTGACAAAAGACTTTTCAGTACTTTTTTCAGGCGCCCCAAGAAGCGTTCCCGCAACGACTGTTTCATGTCAGTCTCATTGATGCCAAGCGCCTGAGACATACCCAAGTATTTATAGGTCTCGGTTTCAGAGAGCGATCTTAGTTGTGTGGAATTTGACAGCTGGATACCATCAGATTCCACCATCCTTCCCCGCTTTACATGCATGACCGCACACTTGTCAACACCGAACTCCATCCTGATACAGTTACTGAAAGCTTCAGTAACATTCAGTAAGCATCTCAGTTGGGGTTCAGTAGGGGCAAACAGTTTAAGGTCATCCATGTAGAGTAGGTGGGATATTACCAGACCTCCTCTCTGCAACCGAAAGCCCAGCTCAGATCCCTCTAAGAGCGTACTTAGAGGATTCAGGGCCAGACAAAACCACAATGGGCTCAGGCTATCACCCTGGAAAATGCCTCGCTCTATCTTTATTGGATCGCCGTTACCAAGAATCTGTCGAGATCCTGGACAGAGAAGGACTGTTCTCCATTGCCTCATACATGACAACAGGAAGGTGCGTAGAGTTACATTAACTTTATATAACTCCAGCACCCTCATGAGCCATGAATGTGGCACAGAGTCGTAGGCCTTCTTGTAATCTATCCAGCATGTTGACAGATCCCTTCGGTTACGGCGAGCCTGCTGACAGATGGTCATATCTATGAGGAGTAGCTCCTTCGTACCACGGGCCCCACTCCTACATCCATTCTGAGAAACAGACATTATTGAATTATCTTTAATATGTACAGACATTTTTGTTTTCAGAATGGATGTAAGAGTTTTATAAACTGTAGGCAAACAGGTGATCGGCCTATAGTTTTTTGGGTCCATGGTACAACCGGACTTGTGGAGTAGGTGGGTTTCACCGGTTGTTATAAATTCTGGTAACGACCCAGATACTAAGGCTGCTTGAAACTGAGATGCCAAGCAAATATGCGAACTACGTAGCCATTTAAGCCAAAAGTTATGCAGTCCGTCCGGTCCCGGTGCCTTCCAATTAGGCAACGAACGGACTGCATTGGCTACATCTTGGGGTTCAATGTTGATTGCCCCCATTTCTTGAATTAGTTCGCATTTTTGCTCAACATCCCCGATCCAAGCGCCTTCAGAGTGACTGACGGGCACCGACCAAATATTGCGCCAGAATGAATTCATGTCATCATATTCGGTCGCTGCACCTCACCTTCTAGTTGTCTAGGTCGCTCCCAGGATCTATAAACCCACCTTTGATCCCTTTGGAACATGGAATTCTGGGAGTAACGATCCACACGCGCCTTATACCGACGTATACGATTCGCCCATGCATAAATTTTCTGCTTCAGGAAGTCAATGCGCTCCGTGACATAGGAAATGTATTCACGGGGACGTACTTCAGTTCCCGTGAATGCCCTCCTCACAAAGCGCATTACTCTAGGACGTGTATTGCCATCCCTGAAGCAGCTTAGCTTGCCGATGAGTACCCTAGCCTCGTTGATACGATGTTCTATCCTGCACTGCCAGGCTGGTACGGCAGGTTTTGGTCGCGTAGCCATGTCAGTGTTTGGAAACTTGACACGGGCTACACGACATGCCGTTATAGCCGCGCAGTACAGAATAGAGTGTGTATCCGCAAGGTTTTCACTACTGTCAAAGTAACTTGCCAGTAGTGAATCTAAAGTACACATCAGCGCCCAATTTTTTTTATGCATTGGCAATCGAGGTAAACGTGGCCTAAGTTGATGCGGTATGGATCGAAACTGCCGAACCACATCCTCCAAAGTACTCCTCAATATATCACTATACTGGGATCTTACCTCAGTAGTAGTGTTGTCCTCATCCGCATCGCCACCAATGGCAGGTCGTGAAGCGACCGTAATATGTGCCAAAGGCTGGACCACAGGTTGCGATGACGTATTAGGAACAACACGACTACTCAGTACCTCCGAGCGCAGCTGGTCAAGCACGGAGTCAGCCAACATGTGTCCACGTTGAATGACCCGTACCTGATCAGACAGTCGTTGCGCGGAAACGTTGACAGCTGGCTCACGGACCTGAAACAAAGACAGCATCCGGCTACGATATGTTATTATTATTATTATTATTTAAACAACAACAAACCCCGCAGGTGAATGAACCTGACTTCCATAACACCCCGTCCATCATGGAGGATAAAAAATAATACTTCATAATAATTTTCGTCATTCTCTTGCTTCTAAATCGCTTGGTGCGGAGAGCGTGTCGTGACTGCAAAAATGTTAGGGCGGGAGTCCGACCGCAAGAAATCTTATTAATCCTTAACCTTTTTCATATTATTGGAAATGAAAATGTATAGGTACTTTTAAAGTTGAAGTCGAATTTTGATCATAATCTTTATTTAAAAAGCTTTAAGGAAAACATAGTAGGTATATTCAAAATTCAAATTCAAATTCAAAAATATTTATTTCAGACTAAGCGTGTCCATATATTGTTAGTAAAACTTATCCTATGTTAGTAAAAAACCCACAAATAATAACTTAATTAGGAACCTACTTAACTAACATGTAATCGAACTAAATGCCACAATATTGGGCAGTCAGCACGGTTAGCTACAACGCGTAGAATGCCGTTGTCGCCGCCGCGGACACGATTGAGCATCGAGGCAGCTCTCTTTCTTAAAATGGCATGGAAACCGTCGGTGTGCGCATCAGCAAACATGCCTGATGCACTGCAGTGCCTCGGCAGCCCCAACAGCATCCTAAAAGCGTTGTTGTATTGTACACGCAGGGCGTTGATTGTCTTCTGCGTATAGTTGACCCATAGAGTGCACGTATAAAAAGACTGACAGTAGGCTTTAAATAGCGCTATTTTTACTGCGTCAGAGCAGCGCGCAAATCTGCGAGCCAACATATTGCTTCTGACAGCCAACGCCCTGCGCTCCCTCTCAATGTCTTCACGGTCTGAGAGATCTTCCGAGACCCAATGACCCAGGTACTTAAAGTGCGACACTCTGGCCAGTGCGACTCCGTCTAGAAAGACGGGTGGAACAGTGGTGATTTTATGCCCACGTGACTTAAATACTAATAGTTCGCTTTTCTTTACATTGTACCTGAGCCCATGAGCCCCAGCGTACTCTTCACACTTCTTCAGAAGCTCCCTAATGGCGCAAACAGACGGACCCAGCAACACCATATCGTCAGCGTAGCTAATGTTATTAATGAATTTACCATCTATGGAACAGCCAACGCCGGTGCCACTGAGCTCCTCAATAAGACCATTAACATACAGATTGAAAAGCCGAGGAGACGTCAACCCTCCCTGCCTAACCCCACATCCCAACCGGTATGCATCAGAGACGGCACCTGACCATCTTACAACATTAATTTGGTTATTGTACCAATAATCAAAAATACCTGTTACTTCATCTGGAATGCTGGTCTCTGTCCTCATTTTGTACCAGAGCATATCATATGAAACTAAATCAAAAGCTCGCGATAGATCTAAAAAATATGCATTTCTTGATAGGTGGCAAAAAAAACCTGTTTTTTTTTAATTCATAACACTAAAGTTCGTTAAAGATATTTAACAAATGAAAGTTGTCCCCCGCGGTTTCACCCACGTTTCCCGGGATAAAAAGTATCCAATGTCCTTTTCCAAGGTCCCATCCCAGTGGATAAACCACTGAAAAGGAACAGAAGAGGTAATGCGTGAAAAGGTAATAGACATACATAGTTACTTTCGCATTTATAATATTAATAAATACGAGTATAAGTAAATAAGTGGATTAATTTATTATAAACTATTTCTGTTTACCACCCCGTGGTTTCACCCACATTCCCGAGAGATCTTATGTTTTCCCGGGATAATAAGTAACCAAGCCCTTTTTCACTTTTATAATATTAGTAGGATCTACGTCTCATAAAAAGAAAGGAAAAACAAGAAAAATCCTTTTAAAAAAATGTAATCTTTCAACACACCAGCTCCCGCACTACACGCGCTCCGTCTTCATCTTAGCGTCATTAATCTGGCTATATGTGTAATATTTCTCGCTAACTGATGTTTTATTCACCTCACACTGTGTATAAATTGTTTCTTTTCTGTCATTCTGTCTCGGATGAACATTATCGGTGGGTCCAACACGCTGAGCTTTGTTTTAAGGGAACATTCATTATCAAAGACTGGATTAATCTGTTTTTTTTCTTCGTTTAGATTCAGCAGTGCTCGCGCTGTTAAGAAACATGCACAAAATGTCATGTAGGTAGGTGTCAGACCAAATAAATATAAAAACCTTTTTTATTTATTCTATGTAAGCAATAAAAGCTAATTTTTATTTTATTTTAACTGTATTGGTATCATTGGAACGAAGTTCCTCATCGCGCGTTGTGAAAGGGGGCTAGACGGAAAAAAATCTTACGAAAAGTTGTCACGACACTTTTTGCTATAGTAAGTTATTGTAAGCTATGCGGCGTGCGCATGTTTCTCTGTCTGTCTCTCTCTCTCTCTCTCTCTTATAGAAAGCAAGCCAGATATTTTCATTTCAATTTATAATATATTTTTTTTATACTCTCTCGACTTATATAACTTCGTTCCATCCGGGTGTCCCTTGACACCTCTCAAGATTTTTTTTCCATCTTTTATTGTCTATTGATTTAGATGTTGTTTTTGATTGAAACTAACTACAAGGCTTCAGCAGGGCAGAACTTTCTAATAAATAATGTTAACCAAGCTGCCAAGCACAGTTCATTTGCAACGAGACACGACCGCAAGTTACACCTCAACATATACAGGGTGTGATCAAAGCCACTCTATTAAAACTTGTGCCACTCAGAGCACACAAAGCAGCTAAACTTATTTTACAAACCTACCTTTGTGTTGTGGCTAGATTAGAAACCGAAAATCGTTAGGATACTTATCGTTGTGCCACCCCAGATTTCTATTGAATTTTACATTTCATCATCATCATCATGTCAGCCAGAAGATGTCCACTGTTAGACAAAGGCCTCCCCCAAGGATCTCCACGATGGGTCATGCGCTACGCGCATCCATTTTATATTTAATCGCCTCAAAATTAATGAGTTCATTTTAGAGCCTTTTATAAAATTAATTATTAAACATCGGAATTTAATTCATATTTCTTTTTGCCATTAATTCATATTGTTACTTACCAATGAACAAATAAAAGAATAAAAATAACAAAATTTACAGATATGAAAATCATCAAATTTTAATCTTTTTAATTTAAATCAAACATCAACTGCAAATTATGAGTCTTCAATCGCAAAGGTGATCAAATATTCCTCGTGAATCATAAAACTCTCATTAGACGTGATAGTAAAGTGTTTCTTGTAATACTAAAACACTACTTAAAACTAGGTACAGTTTTAAATGTAGAGTGCCACGGTCCACCTTCAAATAGCTTCTTAAGGCGATGATAGTGGTAGTGACGTCGGTAACCGTGGCGAAGATCGTTGGTTCGAATCCTACAATAATCTCGTGATCCTACAACATCAAAAAGACATCGTGAGGAAACCACCAATAGCACGGTGGTAAGATACTTTGTAGTACTCGACTGGCTGGCTACCATCATCAAGTTGAAAATCTATCACCAAGCCCTTATCGGTGTGTTCCGACAGCTGCACTTGAAAGCCTTTGAGCATTTTGTAATAAGGTGTACAACACATTGACAATCCCCCTGGTAGTGCTAATATCTATAGGCGACGGTAGTCACTTACCATCAGGTGATCCGCCTGCCTATCTTCGTAATCAACACGTGCAATTTACGAGCATTTCTCATTCGCATTTACCAGATCTGTACGCAGCCTTAAAAAGTGACTTTGAGAGCTATAATGTCATTAAACCTTAACTTGATGAATGTAGCAGAAAATAAAGTAAAATAGGTCTTAGTACATTTCAATGACGAATGACGTAACTTCGTCTGAGACGTTGTGTTGTATAAAATTGTTGGTGCATGAAACAGTCGTCTGGACTTATCAAAAGTTGATTGTGAACTTGATGCTGGCAGCTTTGTCGTCCAACGTGGCAATGCCGCCAGCATTCTGGGCACGTTGACTACTGACAGGCACTTTTTAATTTAGATTTATTCTATTTTGTTAGATATTTAATTTAAAATTAATATTTTGTTTGTTTAAGTGAATACAGATGTCTCTGTCAGTATTTAGTGAATATGGTTTTAGGTAACTTGTTTCGATTAAATTGTTGGTTTCATGATTATTACACTGGATTTAGCTGTGTTTTGTACGAATCTAGAATTTGGTTGGTGTTCACTACCTACCTATTCTTTGGTTTGATTCCCACCAAATGTAGGCCTAATACCTAATGTGTATGAATATGTCTGTTTGTTTCGAGTCTGGGTGTAATTATGCATGTATTTAAAAGGTTAAAATAACAGATTGTTGCAATAGTACAAGTTTTACTTTGTTTAGGATCAGATGGCCGTGTGTTAATAATGTATGAGCATATTAAATTTAGAGTACAATATGCCGAATGCATTTCTAGAAAAAAAAAAGCTTTTATGTAAATTCTCTCAATAAGGGGACTTATAAATGAGAAATACTCATAAATTTTATATTCACAAAGAACTAAGTGCAAAGTACGGCATTTAATTATAATTGGGATTGACTAAATAAAAAAATATTTAGATATTTTTTACTACACACCTAAGTATATGAAATATCTAAATACATATAGCAAATAAGTTGTGAAATTCATTGATTATTAATTCATTTTTTTCCATTTTTGTTTCCATTTTTGTTATTTTTATTGCTATATCTTAAATGTTCTTATATTTTTGATTTTTATATTTTTAAATTTGTATTCTGGTGTGTTTTTAAATGTAATTTGTTCGTCTAATTTTATTTTACTTTATTTTAGTTAATTTTTGGTTTCTGTTGTCTGTCTTCTTTTTATATTAATTGTGGTCGTCACCTCTAATTGGGGCACCATTTATACTTAATGTTGTACCTGTTGTTTTTGAATGTATAGTGTGTGTCTTGTTGGTGATCTAATAAATAAATAAAATAAAAAAATATATGATTTTTGATAACCAATGATATTTTGATTGTGTATATTTATGACGTCACAACGTAGTATTTCATACAAAGCCCCATATAATATATCGTTGTCTTTCTTTTTTCCTTTCTTATTTCTAATATTATAAAGAGGAAAGATTTGTGTGTATGTGTATACATACAGTATGTAACGAGTAAACTCAAAAACTACTAGGCCGATTTCAAAAATTCTTTCACCATTTGAATGCTTCATTATAAATAAATAAAATAAATAAATAGTAAATGAACATTGGCTATATTTTTATCCCGGAATAAGATAAGATCCCACGGGAACGCGCGTGAAACTGCGGAGGACATATTTAATAAAAAGAAGCTGATTTGATAAATCAGTCAACAACCCTATTAAAATCAATGGGTACCTACCTATGTACTTATTCACACAAAGTTGTCAAAGCATTACCACACTTATTTGTAAGGGGATAGGCGCGGGAATATGTTTTAAACAACTTTTTCTAAGTAATACAATCGGTTCGATTTGGCACGATGTTTATTCAAAAACTTTTATGATTAACTCTCTGAATTGAATTCGACGAGAGCGACGGTACGCGGTGGAATTTGTACACACTGCTCTTCAAATTAGTAAACAAAAATTGATTTTCATTTCTTATTTTTCGATTTTTTTACTCACTGGCTTTTTTTTTTGTTATAGAAAACATCGTGAAATAATATCACTGTGGTAGGGTACTTTGTAGTACTGGTATGGCTAGTGGCTGGCTACCCCTTTCCAATATGAAAATCTGCAGCCAAACACCTATATTTGTCTTCAGAAACTGTATTTGAGAGCCAATTCTTTTACGGTTTTGTTGGTTTTCCACAGCCACGGTCTCACTCACCACAAATTCAAGCCAATGTATTAAATCATCTCTTTTTTTTTTATTGCTATCTCTACCAACAAGTAAGCTAACATGCTCGATAAAGCAACCGCTTGTATGTCCCCGTCCCGCGAAGTAACTTGTACATTGGTTTGTTTGTGAATCCAATCGTTCGGTTCGTGTCAGTCAATAGACATATTTTTCCGGGCCCATGTCGCCTCACTGGAGCGATGTTGTTTTAGCAGGTATAGTGTGCGAAATAAAAGCTATGAATTGTTGAAAAAATATAGCTTTTCCAACTGTACTGGACCAGTAAAGTAATACCTACTATCTAAAAAAATATTATTCATACGAGCTTTCTTTGAGACGATTTCAAAAGTATTCCAAGAAAACTAATGTTTTTCATATCTAGCTTTCATCAGTATTTCGCTGAGGCAAAAAAATTGTGAGTATATAAAGCCTACCTATGGTTCTCAAGTTTTTGCCCATACAATAACAACAACAATAAAAACCAGTAACATGCTAAATATGAAAATTTTGTGACTTTATGCATGAGGAGATATGAAGTTACCACTAATTTTAAAGTCAGCTTTCAAATGAGAAGAACCAGCAAGACTTTCAGTGAGGTTACGATTTTTACATATTTTTTTTTTTTTTAAAGCTTTCTATATTGACTGTAGTATATATAGGGTGGAAGGAACATGATAACACAAACTTCGCGATAAGGTTACACTTAGTGTCATAAAGAAAATTACGAAAGTAATTAATCTCGTTAACGATCGGTTACAGAAATTGTCAACAAATAACCAACAAGAAAAATACAATTCCAGGAATCGTGATTCGAGCTATTAACAATTAAAAATAATTAAAAAACAACATAATATAAACCTCAACAAGTTCATTACGCCATTGCAAAACGATCTATAGGCAAAAGTTTCTCAAACCTTTCCCCCTACTACTCAGAACGGATACGCTGTATTTTCCACTCAGAATACATGTCAAATGTCTCCATGATGACTTTCAAACAATCTCAAACTTTATTCTGGCCCCTCAGTGGCTGGCGGGGGCGATGAAATGATAAATGACGTCAGCTAATGAGCGCCAAAAGTTGCTGAATTATTTCAATGAAGCTCAAAACGTAATGGGATTTGTTCATGCATAATATTGTTTCTACTTGTGGTGTTGTTGGAGGAACGTCTGTTATAATTTGGAATGTTACACGCAATTCTTTTCAACAATTTTTTAACTGTATTATAAGAAATTATTTCTATATCAAAGACTATAAGGTTTCTTGTTCAAACATTAGAATCAACAGGGCAATTATGAAACCTAATAGGCATCGCAATTGATTTAAATTTCGAATCAAATATTTTTTGGATCCTCATAAGAAGGCTCAAGGTCACTCAGAAAGCTATGGAGAGGTCTATGCTCGGCGTTTCGCTACGAGACCGAATAAGAAATGAGGAGATACGTAGACGCACAAAGGTCGCCGACATAGCCCTACGCATTAGTAAACTGAAATGGCAGTGGGCGGGGCACATAGCTCGAAGAAGCGATGGCCGATGGGGCGGAAAGGTTCTGGAGTAGCGACCATGCACCGGAAGACGCAACGTCGGCCCCCCACAAGGTGGACCGACGACTTAGTGAAAAACGCGGGAAACCGCTGGATGCGAGCAGCACAGGGCCGGTCGTTGTGGAAAACTTTGTGTTCACCAGTGGACGTCTTTCGGCTGAAATGATGTTGATGATGATGATTTGTTGGGTTTGATACTTTTCGAATTGTTTGTCGCTGAAATTTAATTGAAATGTTACACAGTAAAAAGTCACACCAAATCTCTATAAATTTATATGAAATAAAGAAAGAAAAAACATTTATTTACCATAAATGGACGTACATACACAAGAAATTATAAAAACATATTGAGAAATTAATAACAAAAAACAAACAAAAGAAAAGAATAAATGAAATGAAAAATACATAAATAAAATATGTGAATATAATAATAAACAAAGATAAAGAAAGGAATTGTACGTCGCATTTCTGGCAAACGAGGTTGACCACTCAGCATTTTGCTGCGACGGAAGTCAACCGACACAGCACTGATTTTCAGGGTCAAGCCCCTATACGATATTTATTTTATTACTAATATTTATTTCATTTGTCCAATACAGTTTGAGAACTATTGATAACCTAAGATTTTTGTAAAGTGTCTATAAAAAGTTACCTTAATAGCTGTAAGAGGTTGTTGACTCCGTATTCTTGACATTTCGTGTGCGAGAGGGACGCTTGTAGAACAATATCAATTACGATTAATTGTGTTCTCTTGTCATAAAAACATTCATCATTCTAACAACATGATTACATGAGTATACTCGAGATTGCAGTGGATGTGACTGTAACTTAGAAGTTGAAAATTTGTCTCCAAACAACTATAATGTTGACACTTGAGAGCCACTTCCCTTCTAGGCTTTGGTGGTAAGATTGCAGCCAAGCACAATTCTATGAAATTAACTATTTAACTTGGCTTGAAATAAATTAATTTTAGTTCTCACACTAAAAGACGTCAAAATCTATAGAAAAATTCTTAGAGATCATTATTACACAAAAATCTTAGAGAATTATAAAAATGTGACATTTGACAGATAAAAAAACAAAAGCAAATATTGGACAAACATTTATTATCTCTGACATCAATAAATAATCAGTATTTGTACTTACAGTTCATGTAGGCTTTCCTCATACCATTATAATAAGTTATTATTTAAATTACAAAACAAGGAGCACTTTTAATAATTTTAAACCTTCAGATAAAGCTATAAATATCAAAATTAAAGGGAGCCAGCTTAGCGATCAAGGCTTTATGATTTATTTCCATAAAATGAAACCCCTAACAAATTCAATGAATAAATTCCATTATTCACTCGCGGAATCCAAGACAGTCCGACACCCGGGCATAATTATACTACGGAGTTAATAATGTTATATCCGGGGAAGTTGCCCAACTCCGGTCTTCACGCAGACTAGAACAATCCGAAACTTTTGTTTGTGAATTGCCAAATCCAACAGAAATTAACATTTTTTTTGACAAGTGACAAGGAGCTTATTCTTCGTGCACTCGACGGTTTCAATTCGTTAATAATATTGAATGCAGCGGTTCTCAAAATTTTGTGAATCCCCTCTTCTTATGTGACACCTTGTTAGGGACTATTGTTTAACAGTCACTTCGTAGTCCCAGACCAAATAAAAAAGGTAGACAGAGCCCCGCGCACTTAAAGTGAAGCACAGTAAAGGAAGCCGATCGCGTTCCTATGCGACGCGAGTCACGCGGGATGACGTATGTGCAGGTCACGCACACAACTTCGTGCACGTTGCTTCACTTCGTTGGAGACTATTGTTTATGTACGCTCCTTCTAACTTTTTTATTTGTTTTGTGTTCGTAATTAATTCAGATAATCATTTAATATGTGACTCTTTCTGGTCATTTTATTTACGAAACAAAATAATGCAAATAAATTGGATAACAATAAAAAGAACAATCAATTTCGCACTTAAAAAAGCATGACTTAATCCAACGTGAAAATAAAAAATTGTATTTCAAAACTGAAAATGGTTTCAACATTCCTAGTAGGTAACAGCTCAACGGTAGCGTAGAGTTCCGATCCCCGACATCGCATCCGGCGCCCCTTCGCGCCCCCTCGCGCCCCCTCGTGCCCCCAGCCACGGTGGCAACATCAGGAGATTTTGTTTTGTGTGAAACTTAAAAATCCATGTAGGTACCTATATAATAGATTTAAAAAAAAAATCAATTTATTATTGAAAATGCCGTGTAATTGTCACTAAGGTGGTTCATCTGGGGGCACCTTGCTTTTGGCAAAATTTTGTGATTCTAGGTCGACGGGAACTACCCTATAGATTTTCGACGGTTTTATCTCAGAAATGGGTGGACCTAGCAAGTTGAAATTTATACCAGATACTGAAGTCTAATAGTCCCTATTAGGTGTATAAATATCAGGGTCCTGAGTCAACACGAGAAAAAGATATGGGCAAATTGTGATTTTCGCGAAAATTTGTAAGTACCAAAATTTAACTTAGTTTTCAACATTTTTTATTTTTCGGAATTTTCCCTTTACTTGTGCTGTAACACCTTGCTTTAAACCAATTCCTGAGAATATCGGTGATGACACACTGACAGACGGACAAGAGAGTGATCTTATAAGTGTTTCTTTATCTATGGTTTCATTCTTAGAGATTTATATAGGCAAAAAGTTACATTTAATCAAGTTTCGTTAGTTTGTTTGAACATAGTCGATTTTCCAACTGATTTAAAAGTTAGCATGGATTGTTTGTGAAATAGTTTCACTTGAAGTAGAGCTGGGTGGGACCTCGCCGTCATCGTATATTTCATATGCCGGGAGATGGTTCCTGCCTCTTCTATTCCTTGACATATTTAATGTATGAAGTAATAGACGTTGAGGTGGCGTCGCAAGTCAGGACTGCTATCGTGCAATATGTTGTAGACCACTGTGATGAACTACAATAATTGTATACTTGTGCCGAATTTGGGGAAACCTATCATGATTCCGATCTGGGGGCGTAAGGGCACTACCTACTAGGGAGAAAAACTACATGGCGTTGTTTCTTATTGAAACGAAAATATTGTCACAAGCAATTTACAAAAAGAAGTGAAATCCCACCAAAAACATTCTCATGTAAAATGTTAGGGCGTGTAGAGTTAGAAGCTTGGCTCTACATGAGATCTAATTACTTTTTGACAGTGCGTGCCATATGGTTTCTTGGCGGCAACATTTTACATGAGAATGTTTTTGGTGGGATCAATATTTCTAATCTCAGTAATATAAATGTGAAATTTTGGATGGATGTTTGTTACTCAATCACGCCAGAACGGCTGAACGGATCGGGATGAAATTTGGCACAGAGCTAGATCATATCCTGAAATAACACATAGGATACTTTTTATCCCGTGAAAGGATAAGATCCCACGGGAACGCGAGTGAAACCGCGGGGGACAACTAGTTTCACATACTAAAGAAGCTAAGTTACCAGAAAATAACTGTTACCTACATAAAAACATGTACGTTGTATCAAGAACGTTTGAAAGCTAGGCAAATAGCTTGAGCATATTCTGTGGCTAGAGCAAATACTTTTGCTTGCGTCAGAAATTCCCCATCCTACTTCCGCAAGTCAAATTGCTTTTAAATGCCACTAAATGGATATTTAATGGCGCGAATAAAATTATAATGGCCTTCTAAATTTAAAATGAGATAGTTTTTATACACTTACACTTAAAACTTTAGCAGATTATTTAAAATTGCACTTACCCTTAAGATTATTTAAAATGGTTTATTAACAAATCTCAAAAAACTAAATGTTTGTAATTACATCGAGCATATTGTGGCTTGCTCTGTAATCTCGCTTGACTAAAAAATGATTCGTTGAACACCTACGAGTATGTGGCTTCTATTCGTTTTTATTCACATCGGCTTTTGCAAGTAGCAATATGTTGAAAAAAGTTGACAGTCGTTGGAGACAGCCGACATAATGAATTCCGGTCGTGGGTTCAAATCCTACAATGAGCTTGAGCTTTCGGTGAAGGAAAACATCGTGAGAAAACCAGAGCACCGCGGTAGGGTACTTTGTAGTACCCGACCGGCTGGCTACGACGCTCAAGTTGAAAATCTGTCACCAAGCACCTATCGGTGTGTTCCGACAGCTGCACTTGAGAGCAAGTTCCCATGTAAACTTTGTGTGTTTACGACGGCCGAAGGTAGGCCACATCATCATTTAACATGGTGATATTGCGGTCAAACAAAGGCTTATCCAAAAGTTTAAAAAAAACTTAACGTATTAGCATTTCCATCCAAAGAGGCAATGCTGCCAGTGTTCTGGGCACGCTACCACCTGACAGCGATCTGGACCAGTTGGCCTATTTAGTGTAGTCAAGTTTTTTGGAACGAAGTTCCTTATCGCGCGTTGTGAAAGGGGGCTAGACGGAAAAAAATCTTACGACACTTTTGTGTCGGTGACACCGCTGTGCGGCGTGCGCATGTTTCTCTGTCCGTCTCTCTCTCTCTCTCTTTTATAGAAAGCAAGCCAGATATTTTCATTTATATATATATATATATAATCTTTACTCTTAACTCATCTCGATTATGCTGATGTCTGCTATCTTGACCTTACTGAGGAGCAGTTAAATAAACTTGAGCGCCTTCAAAATTTCTGCATACGGTTCATCTTTGGCTTGCGCAAATATGACCATGTCTCTCAGTTTCGTACTCAACTCAAGTGGCTCCCAATTCGCCTTCGCCGGAATACTCATATACTTTCATTTTTATATAGCATACTATTTAACCCCAAAGCCCCTTCTTATCTTAGGAAACACTTCGAATATCATAGCTCTCAGCATCACACCCTTCGCAAATCTTCCGAACTTCTCCTTAAAACTCCCTCACACTCTTCCCAAACTTTTAGTCAGTCCTTCACTTTGTAAGCTGTCCGCCTCTGGAACTCATTACCTCAAACCATTAGACAATCTCAGACTATACAATCTTTTAAGTCTCAAATATATTCCTACTACCTCTCCCTTTAATTATTATATAAATATACATATTTTGTGTTAATATTTTGTTTTATTTATTTATATGTATAACTGTTATAGATGTAAAAGTATTAGTATATTTTTTTTATTTTTATTTATGTATGTATGTATTTGTTTATCGTATGTAGGTACATTTTATTATTTAGTTTAAGTAGTATAATCATGTATAACTTATATATATTGGTGCTACAACCGCCATTTTTTTATGAATTTCCTGAGTCCCAAAGGTTGCCTGGAAGAGATCGCTGAAGCGATAAGGCCGCCTAGATTGTGTTCACTTTTTTATACTATTTTATTGTTGTGTCATGTATTCTTTGTATTTTGGTGTACGCAATAAAGAATATTTCATTCATTCATTCATATATATAGAAATGTTTTTTTTTATATACACATATACTCTCTCGACTTATATAACTTATATAACTTCGTTCCATCGGGGTGTCCCTTGACACCTCTCAAGATTTTTTTGTTTTTTTTTTTATTTGTGTAAAAAAACTGGTTTTCACATGTATTACATGGCACTCCATGCAACAATTGGAATGTTGTCAACTAAAAATACTCTAAAATAGCGAATACGATGTTAAATTCATACATTTTATGAATTTTAATAACAATTTTAAAAACTCCATACAAACTATCGTTTTCACATTTAATAAAAATGAAGCTGGTTTGATATGTCATCAAACATCCCTATTTTTAAGGTTTATTTATTATTCAAAACATACTTGTATAAAAAACCCGCCAAGTGCGAGTTGGACTCGCGCACGAAGGGTTGAGCAAAAAAATCACGTTTGTTGTAGTATTTGTTGTTATAGCGGCAACAGAAATACATCATCTGTGAAAATTTCAACTGTCTAGCTATCGCGGTTCTTGAGATACAGCCTGGTGACAGACAGACGGACGGACAGACAGCGAAGTCTTAGTAATAGGGTCCCGTTTTTAGCTACCCTTTAGTTACCCTTTGGGTACGGAACCCTAAAAATTATAGAAAGCAAGTCAATAGGTTGTCTTTTGAACGGAAAAAATCACACGTATTTGTATCCTTTTCTAAGATACAATCAGCTTTTGTGACCTGTTAAACTTTTTTCTCGGGTCCAAGTAAGTAAAGGGACGGTTAATCCTATCAGCGATCGTAAACGGGTTGATGGTACATAAAACACTACAATGTCATGCCCTCACTGTACTGACAGTTTTTGCCCACAATCGTGTTTTACGTCAACCCACGTACGATACGTAAACAGAGGCGGATTTCGTATTAGGGCAATATGGGCTATTTTTATAAAACTACATTGCGCTCGTCGCAAATGTTATCTTTCATTGGTAATTATTTTTTCATTAGGAAACTCAAAATAAAATGTTATATTTATTTATTTGCAACTTTTTTTAAATGATCTAGACTTTTGAAGATCTTAAGTGGTTTTTATAGCTTTACGCTAACGTGGTAGCTCGATAAAAAAAATTGAGTTTAAAGTTTTTTGAATTTGAAATAAAATACTGAATGATTCTAATGAAGATACATAATACAAAAAAAACATTAATTCAAACAAATGCTTAATGTCAATGGGATTTTATTATGCTTCACAGTCACTCAGCTGATTGCCCTTACCCAAATACTGTTCTGAGTAGATCCTAGCTTTATAGAGTCTGTGAGACCGAGCAACTGCTTTTTCTGTGTTAACAGGTACCGAGATAATAAAGTCATATATTATTATACACTGTGCGATATTAAAGGGTTGACATTTTCAATTGCTCCTCTTTTTAGCATTTATTTATTTTCAACTAAAAATACATTTTAATACGAAACAAATATTTGCAAAACAGTATTACAGTTTATTGGTGAAAGATACTTAAGGTAACTTACCTAATTAAGTTTTACTTAGTAGTTTTAATAACATCTTTCATCGTTTTGATAACGCTATCCAATCTACGTGCCAAAAAGAGACAAAAATATCGAGTTAAGGAGAGACACCCTGTGGTCAAAAAGGCCATTACAAGGTGCCGCTAGTTTAGTTACTAATTTTAGTTAGATATGTGATATTTTATCTAATACTAGGTACCTATATATTTTATTTATTTACTTTTAGAAAACTGACTAAGGTAGGTATATTCATTTTCTCGTCTAATAGAAAAAAATCAATAAAAATTGTTCTTCTACCCAAAAATAATTTCAACTCCTAAAACGATAAATAAATTTCAAAGCATAAGTAATTCACATTAAATCGGCTTTGATTCGGCAATCGTAGATTCAATTATATTATATCAAGTATAAATTAGGAGTCGCGCGAATGAGATATGAAGCTTAGAATAACGTTTCTTCAATAAAGGGATCCAATTCTATTCTGTGGAATTAATAGGAAAATGATTCGGCGCAGGTGCTAAACTTACAGGTTGATTTTCTTTTTCGGGTACAATTTGGGGACCAATTATGTTATAATGTTGCAGGTGTCGATTTTCTTTTGTATATATAAAAGGTTCGGATCTAAGAATCTTTTTTGTTACGTGTACAAACGAGGACTGTACTAGGAATGTGACATAACGTGACTATAACATAATCGCTTACCATCAAGTGGGCCGTAAACTTGTTTGCCACCTAGTGGTATAAAAAAATTAAGAAATGGCTTAAAGATTTATTAGTATGCGACTGAAAGACTTCGTATCTAAGGTCATGAATAATGTTCTTTAGTAATAGTATCACTTGAGAACGACAACTTGACCAAAAATTGCCAAATCGGGGCCATTTTTGGTCTTAAAATATTCTAGTCCAAACGAGGAATTTATGGAAAAAATGGGAATGATTTTTTGAAAATGTTGGATATACTGAAAGCGCTTCCTCTATGGGATTTTTTTAACAAGACAAAGTCTGTTGGTTCAGCTAGTCTTTCTTCTATATGTGTGTATGTCACTGAACTCCCCTTAAACCGTCCGTTACCGTTTAATGTCTTTTTTGTTTGTTTAAGAGGTTTAGATTTGTAAATTGGACCGTGACGCTGCTATCGAGATATAGGTTTTTCTTTCAGGGTAGGACACCGTTTGTCATGCCAGCCAAAGTCAAAGTCAATACCGTTTATTCAGTTTAGGCCCTAGAAAGTCAGCTGTAATTTATAGATATCCTAAATAAATTCGCTCTCTAATTCATTTCTTTTATACATACAAACTATTCAGCTTTGAGTATAATAAGTGTTATTAATATACATCCTGTGTTTTTTACGTAGTAAAAATTATAGATTTCCAGGTAAAACCCCCTATGTTTTTCGTCAAATTGTGGACAACTGATGTTGTTGTTGAATTTCATATGCTACACGACAAGAGGAGCAGATGTTTCGAGCCTTATTTTCCTTTCTCGGAATGAATATTTAAAGTGTAAAAGATTTTTGGATCAAACCTTCCTATTTATATTTCAAGGGATCTTGTTTACCTTTTCTATTTATATAGAGGTTATTTTTGCTTGGAAAAATTGCCTTGCCTTGTTTCTTACCTGAAGCTTACCTATTTCTTGTTCAGTCTTCTCAGCTTAAGTGTATTCCGAACCGGTGGTAGAGACAATTGTAACGTTGTGAGTGACTTATCAGGGCCTAAATTGAATAAATGAGTTTTGAGTTTCATTGTCTAGAGAAAATACATACATAATCTTCAGTCATGTGATCAAACACAAGTCTACCCATATTCTATCATCATCATGTCAGCCAGATGACGTTTAGAATTCGGATTCTCGATTACATATCAAGCTAATAATAACCAGCATAAGTTGACACCGCGAAGGTATGCGTAATTCAACTATTGTTGAAACTGGTTATGTATAACGACGTGTAATAAAGACGCGAACAAAGTCCCACTGCATTTCCTCATGAAAACACTCGTATATAATATTTTTACTCAGGCAACTGCACTTGATGAATTTCTATATATTTGCATACATATTGGCTTGCAGATGCCGTGTCTAGAGTAACTGCTAGACATCTGTTAGAGATAATGAGAACAATGTCTAGACATCTTGTTATTTATAATAGGGACAATGCGTTTCGCAGTAATTGGAAAATCACCCCCTAAGGGGCAAAAGTAAATAGATATTTTTGCTATTGCGTGTTATTTTCTAACCTTGTTTCTATGGTTAGTTTAAACTAGCAGTTGAATAAAAAAAATATGTGACGTACCCCTAGTATTGCAAATATCATTAGGTGACGTAGTCACTTACCATCAGGTGCCGCCTACCTGCTTTCAAGACCTCTGACATAAAAACACATGACCCCGCTTTTACGCATGGCTGCATCTAGTAACAAACGGGTAGTAAAAAGGTTTGGCACACATCAAAGCATTAATTAAACTTCTTCAGCATTGGCATGCATCCAACGTACATTAAATTGTTGTAGGTAATATATGTAGATAAAAATTGAACGCACTATCAATGGGAGCCAAGCCAAATAAATTGGGTTTCAGGAATCGGATAAACAAAAATATAAACGGTTTTATTACAACTTTTAATCCGTCACTGATTACGCGTGGAATTTATTTATCGCGAAATTAATTTTACACCGTTTTAGGCGATGATAGCTCAGTGGTAGTGACGTCGTATGCCGCGGCGAAGGTCGTGGATTCGAACAACAATGAGCTTGAAGTTTCGGTGAAGGAAAACATTATTTACATACATACTTTGTAGTACTCGACTGGCTGGCTACCACCCTCAAGTTGAAAATCTGTCGCCTACCACCTATTGGTGTATTCCAATAGCTCCACTTGAGAGTCAGTTCCCATCTAGGCTTTGTGTGTTTACCACCTTCGACCACATCATCACTTACCATGGTGAGATTGTGGTCAAACACGAGCTTATCCAGAATAATAAACGTTATAAGTTAAAAAAAAAAACAAGCTTTGGATTAATTGTGACGTCACTTTATTTTTTGAGTTATTCTCAGCAAGCCCTTTCATTAGATACCCATATTGTAGGATTGCATTAAAAAATAAGAGTCCGCTATCTTAGGTGTTCCGCCATGTTGGATTTAGAATGACGTCACATAGCTAACCATACATCCAAACTAAACGTGTATACAAAATTTCAGCTCAATCGGTTAAAGATATCTGCTTAAAAATTGAGTTGCAAGATTCACCCCGGAAAAACATACATACATTGCAAGCTAATATAAAGCTTGTAAAAATAACACCGAATTTGGGGTTGATTTAAAAACATTTGGCTATGTCACTCCTCATGTTTCAAGCAAAAGAAATAGATGTTACATTAGCATTAACAATATTATTAGTATGGATTAACGGACTGACTAACCACCGAGACACTTTATAATAATTTAAACTTACAAGATTTACCGCCTAGGCTTCGTACTCATATCTCTAACAGATGTCTAGCAGATACTCTAGACTCAAGTCGTCTACGAGCCAATATGTATGCAAATATAAGAGCAATTGTCTGAGAAAAAATATGATACACGAGTATTTTTAAGCGGAAAATGCTTCTAATTTTCTTTTCAATAACAAGCTAAGAGCTAAAGAAACAATGATTCACATTCGTTTATTCAATCGTTTCCATAATTATTGTGTATTAAACGTGTAAGTTAATATTGAACTACATATACAGGATTTAAAACATGAAAATATTTGTATCCAAATATTTTACACCGGAACATACAAACAAACATCACGTGCATTTTAATACTATTCAAACTTCTGGCGGCAGAATCAACATTTTACGTTTCATATATTCTTTCCGAACAGCTCTTTAAATTGAATAAACTTAATAAAAGTTTATTACAAAAAAAATCGACATCTGTAATATTTTATTAATATGCAGGTACACGGTTATGAACGTTGCATTTGCTGAGCCGACAATAAACTCAGCAAAATAATTGACAAAAACAAGCTTATTATAATTACATAACGTTTTAATTAGCCTGATTGACAACAATAGTAGATTTCTCTTAAGCAGATCAGCCCCCACAAGCAGCACCTGTTCACAAGTAAGACGCGTGTGGCAGTCATCGCCCTTCTCGCCATATTGGAGCGTAGTGAGCAACTATAATTATAGCTAGAAATCTTGCTTTTGTCCCCTACTCCGAGCGCATGTGAGAAAGCCACATTGTCTCGAAGCAGCAAGGAGCTTGATTAAAAAAAGAAGTGGAAATTGAGTTTCCATCTAGCACGTAATCATAATCGAAAACGTGACACAAAATTAATTTGTAAAAGCTAATGAAAAAATCGTTTTAAAAGGATACCTGGTGAATTACTTGATATTCTTTTTAGAGTGTGCTTTGTGTGCTTACCACCTTCGGCCTCATCATCATCAGTTAGCATGGTGAGATTGCGGTCAAACACAAGCTTATCCAAAAGTAGATCTTAAAAAAACCACTACCGCAGAAACGTGAAAATTGACATAACGTAATAAGATTGACTGGATATACATCCTACTTATATGTATTATAAATGTGAAAGTTTGGATGGATGGATAAATGTATGTTTGTTACTCATTTACGCCAGAACGGCTGAACGGATCTGGATGAAATTTGGCATGGAGATAGATTATAGTCTGGAATAACACATAGGTTACTTTTTATTCCGGAAAAAGATAAGATCTCACGGGAACGTGGTTGAAACCGCGGAGGACAGCTTTACATAATATTTTTATGGAATTTTATTTAGCAAACAATAACATTCATTCTTTTATCGCCATTTTTCAATAATATCATACTAAATTATATTGCAAATGCGATAGAGTATTTGTCGGTTTCATGGTTTGGTTTTTAGCATAGAGTTCTATGGTCTGGAGAGTGACATAGACTAATTTATATCCCGAGTACGCGACTAAAACTGCGGAGCGAAATCTGCTTAATAAATAAGAGAATAAGATTTCCTTTATCATTAAATACCTTCTCTCGTTAACGTCAGTATAAACTCCTTCGTGAGAGTATCAAAAAACATACGCAAAAAAATACTTTAAAAAAAGAATAAATAATCAGGCGTGACATTCGTCGAGGATTTCCCTCAAGTGCGCATTAATCGAGGGCAGGTGACGTCAGACCCGTCCCTAGGCTGAAATGCCTCGTATGATTAAACGTAGGGTTCCACAAGACGAATGATAGAGCCTTGGGTAAATTGCCATCGAGCTGGCGAGTTGGATGAAATTATTCTCTTTATTATCCGTTAATTTAGTACATTATCTAGTTTATGTGAGGTTCTAGCTCAGTTTGGTTCGAAATTTACCGACTAAGAAAATTTGCTTAAGTTTCCATTTGCTTAAGATCGATTTTTCAATGACTTGCATATACTATTCTTCTGATATATGCCATTGAAAAATGTCTTGAAAGATTTTATAATCGACGATTGGTCGTAGGGACACTTGACCTCATTACGTGGTTTAAAATAATATATCTGTCACTTTTTAACGTCATACAACAAAAACGACGGGCTATCTTAAGACATGGATTAAACCATCTGACGTAATAAGACAGTTTAAATTCGTCGTACTCGATGTTCTAAGTTACAGTTCTAGGCTTGTTTGACTACAATCTCACTATGGTAAGTGATGATGTGGCCGAAGATGGTAAGCACACAAAGCTTAGATGGGAACTGGCTCTCAAATGCAACTGTCGGAACACACCGATTGGTGCTTGGCGACAGATTTTCAACTTGAGGGTGGTAGCCAGCCAGTCGGGTACTACAAAGTACCCTTCCACCGTGCTATGATTTCCTCACGATGTTTTCCTTCGCCGAAAACTCAAGCTCATTGTAGGATTCAAACCCACGACCTTCGCCGCGCCGCGGTATCCGACGTCACTTAAATTACCACTGAGCTATCATCGCCTTAGACTACACTAGTATTTTTTGTTATATTGTGATATGATTTGGTTCTCTTAAACAAAGTGCAAAGAACGGTAAAACATTGATTCTTAGTAATTCTTTTCTTACCCCAAAAAACAACTTTATCACAACAAAATACAACGCTTTTTATGAACAACTATTCCACATATTTTCTAAGTTATTCAAACACGAATGCGGCCGTAATTTATATCCTTTTTCATGTGGTGTAAAGTGAAGACACAGCAAGTCCCATAAAGTTGTTATTAAGGGAAATTTAATGCGCCGGCGTTCCTTTGGGCCCCGGATGCGCCGCCGGCAATTAAACCTTAGTTATGACGTTGCGAGGAAGTCCTTGGAAACACACGAGGCATTATCATTAATATAAACGCTGCGTTTAAAATATACTAACTTGTTCGTAATGTTTTTTAATAAGACAAGACTTTTTGTTGTTTTTTTTTATTTTAGACTTTGTCACTTTTTATGGTTCCCTAGCTTTTAATGGCAAAACAGAACGCTTATGATTTCGTTATTTCTGTCAGTACGTATGTCACGACAGTTACATTTAGAGATTATAGGCTCGTAGCTATAATTGGTGAGATATACGCTTATTAGTCATAAAAAATGTTTCTCTTTCAAACTTTTGAACTATAGAGAAGAAAATTATGAAACAAATAGGATAGCAGAAAAAATCTTGTATAGAATTTTTTTTCCATGAAAAGCAGAGTTTAATAAAAATCGCTTCAAATTCTTATTCTCAGTATTTTTTCAAAACTCTTGGTAGTAATTATACAGTAATTTGACAATCCAAAGCCAAATTTGATTGAAACTTAAAGCCAGCTGTTTCATAGCTTGAATTGAATCATAATAATTTCGAAAATAAATTCTGGATAGGCTTGTGTTTGACTACAATCTCACTATGGTAAGTGATGATGTGGCCGAAGGTGGTAAGCACACAAAGCCTAGATGGGAACTGGCTCTCAAGTGCAGCTGTCGGAACACACCGATAGGTGCTTGGCGACAGATGTTCAACTTGAGGGTGGTAGCCAGCCAGTCGGGTACCACAAAGTACCCTACCACCGTGTAACCATATGCGAATACAAGACTAAGTGTAATTTTTAAAATATTTTTGCCTTTCGATTTTATTCCTAAACGTAATCTGTACAACCTAATCATAAACATTTTAACCCTATCTTAAAAAGGTTTTATATAATCTAATAAAAAAAGCCAGCGAAGCTTCAATATAATTTGGACGTGTCATCAAGCAATATCCCTTCATATGTTTACACATACCTGGTCAGTAGCGGACGCCTGTAGGCAACTTATACCGAACATGCAGCGCGGCTGTATTTTCAACCACTTGCAACTTTATTATTACTCTAAAGGCATTAATTTTATAGTTAGTCATCGTCTACTGAGATTCATTAAAAAATATTTAACGCATGAAATTGGAGCAAGTAAACGGTTCGGGATAAATCTGTCGTAGCAATGTTTTCGTAGCACATTTACCGTAGCATATTCGTAGCCCCTCATACTTAGGTGTTGTATCGATAGGCGAGGTGTGAAAATATTCTGAATCATTCTTGGTGTAGAGATTTTATTATGATTTTTAGAAGCTTA
The DNA here is from genome assembly GCA_951361185.1 of Ochropacha duplaris. Taxonomy (NCBI): domain Eukaryota; kingdom Metazoa; phylum Arthropoda; class Insecta; order Lepidoptera; family Drepanidae; genus Ochropacha; species Ochropacha duplaris. The sequence goes on from OX592693.1 coordinate 2,162,589, forward strand.
TTTGAATTTTGAATTGTCATTTATCTAAAATTTTTATTAAACAACCATTTTTACTTAAATAGATAATTACCCCCAGACTCAGTACACAAAATGTCTGTCCTGACTGGAATCGAACCTATCACCTGCGGTTGTGATAGGCAATGTTCTCACCAACCACGCCAATCGGTCCATTGATAATATAATCATATAAATTATTAGCGTATAGATTGAATTAGCACTTGCTATTGCTAACAAAAGCAGCGTTGAATTATGTAAATCCTACCCAAGCTTTAGATTCAAATATAATTCCATGAATTGTCCAACCACTGGACAAACAATTGTGAGAGATTATCTATCAATTACCAGGACACTAAGTAAGCCAAGTATTAGCTAAGTTGAGCTGAGCTGAGTGACTTAAATCGAATTAAAGCAATCGCCCGACAAGTCAACGGAACTGTGACTACTGCGAGCATATATTTGCATTATTCTAACTGTAAATGCTTCTAGTGGTTGGGTTTGATTACGTATTGTAATGTTAATAAGTCTATTGACATTATCCATACTATACCACTAAATGATTAATCACGAAATCTAAGAAAGTATGATACATATTTGTAATTGACCTGTTTATTCCTAATAGGAAGTAGGTATCCGCTAGGCTAAGGATTTTTGAAAATTGGTTTTTAAAAAAAAATCTAATCCTACATTCCCTTGGGAACGGGGGTGAAATCGCGGCGGAGAGCTAGTATTAATAAATACTTTTTAGTCGATAGTCTTCATGAATTTAGGTCGCAGTCTATCAGTCAGTCATGTTACCTACATGTCCATAAGCCTGGCTACGTTAAATCGCTGTATGGAAATAAAATAAAATAATTAGCGAGCATTACAGTAGTCGCATATGATGTGTAACATTGTGTAACATCTGACATCTCACCTCATGCACCAACCTACCAACCTTACGGAAAATGGCTTGATCATTCCTGGGGTTGGTCCAACCAACTCCACCACCACACGCGCTCATTGGTCAATAAATGAGTTTAAGTTTGAGGCTGTATGGGCTAAAACCCTTTGCCTGCAGTACAATAGAGGAAATAAAAGTACATTTCACGTCCCTATCTGACAACCTGACTTCCTGTTACACACTTCCGTCGTTTTTCACGAAATCACTCTGACAGATTGCAGGAAACGAGAGGAAAGTTACACATCAAATTTTGGTATTCAATATCCTGTTAAAATCACAAAAAAAATGGTATTCTTAGGGAATCATAAATACTCAATAGAGTTTAGTTTTAGTATATATCATCACAAAGTGACCACCGACAAAGTGTCGAACGTAAGGATAAGTCAATGATCTTTACACAACTTTTTTTTAATTGAAGGCTCCTCGAATATTATGGCATGCTAATTTTTTTTCTGGAGTCTCCTCAGTGTTTTCGTTGTTAGTTAGATTCAATTATAACGTAGGTGAATTATCAGGGCCTGAACTGTAAATATGTGTTGAGTTCGATGACACCTCATTTTTACTCAGGCACAATAACGACCTAGATAGAAGAGATAGAACTTTATAGACAGAGATAGTGCGTATTGCTATGCTATCACCACACGTAATACCGTCAACAATAAGGTTTATTCAAATTAGTTGCACGTTTAACTGTCAATGCAATTAATAAATATACTGTCCATGAGTCCATGAGTATTGCGTGCATCATTTGAAGCTATATAAACTTACATATTATACGGATTGTATCACCATATTAGATATACCGGTGTTTGGTAAGTAGGACGACAAATTTAAGGATGAGATAAGTAGGCGGGTCACCTACCAAATATACAAAAATTACCTTTGTAAAAGTTTCACCGTTTTCGAGGTTTTTAATATCTAAAATTAAAAAATCTGTAGATAAAAATTTGAAATATAAAAATAAATCGAAAAGGTGACAAACGTAAACGTCGTAAGCATTCAGTTTGCGATTAAGTCATTACAACATCTATGTAACAGATAGTACTTTGACGGGCCGGTTGGCGTGGTTGGTTACCACTGCCTATCACGCAGGTCGTGGGTTCGATTCCCATCCAGGACGCACATTTGTGTGCATGAACATGTCTGTTTGTCCTGACTCTGGGTGTAATTATCTATTTAAGTATGTATTTACAAAAAAAAAGTAGTATATGTAGTATATCAGTCTTCTGGTTTCCATATTACAAGCTTTGCTTAATTTGGGATCAGATAGCTGTGTGTGAACAAATGTCCGAGCATATATAAAACTAGCAAAATAATACTCACTCATAGCGCCAATTTAGGCAACAAACTTCTAAAGGCATTCATTTGAAAGACATCAAAGAGCCGGCCCATTCAGCCTTCAAGCCTTACTTAGAGGCTTCTAATTCTGTAGACAGCTTAGCGCTATGCAAACACTTCAATACTAGCACCATGAAACCATTTTTACACGGCATATTCGCTGAACACAACATCCATTGCTGGTTGTTTGGGGAAGTTACTTATCACTGTCTAACAAAAGTGGTGATGTATTCGGTGTTGGTTTTGAGTATGTCGTGGTAGTGTAGCTTGGAGATGGATCCCGGCGTACACAAATCTGGTACCTATTTACAATTGTGATGTAGAATTGAAACATGTTTCATATTAAAAAGATTGTGTGTTTGTATTTGGAAATGAGACTTTCTTGATCTTGAGTGTGTATCGTGACTTTCCAAGTTGTCCCAAAAAGTCCGTGAAAAGTTTTAGTGGAATAGCCGCCAATTTCACTAAAACTAGACCGGTCTTGTTCGGACGAGGACTGGAATTTACAGTGAAAGTGACAATAAAACGTGACTATAACATAAAAAATGAATATTTAAAATAAAGAAATGGCTTAAATGTCTAGACACCAAGTCAAAAACATTAAAAAAAAAAATTACCAGCCGTCTTGATTGTCGATTTTCTATCAAACTAATTAAGGCCAGGTAGACCGAGCAAAGTAGGTATTTAACGCTACCATCCTTTACGCGAGGCGAGCCGAGCGCAGACGTTGCCGGCGTGAACTCACATGAACCCAAATCTGTCACAGTATAGGTAAGCGTGTCGTGTAGGCAGAAGGTCAACTTATTTTATTAAATTGTCTGCTTGTTTTATTATAATAGGTAGTCATCGGGAAAACCTAACATTTATATTATATTATTTTGAATAGATGTTGTGAATGAAAAATGTTGTGAGTCATAATTAATTTATTTGAGATTTAAGTTTCTTACATTGTTTTGGAACGAAGTTCCTAATAGTATTAACAGACGTTTGAACTTGGTACGGGCCGGACAGCGGACTTGTACGTCGTACCAAATCCGCTAGTGACAACAGACGGCCGGATCTCGCAGTAGCCGCGTGGCGTGTGCACCAAGTGTGCACAGTTCAGACGTCATGCCTCCGACGTTATCCAAGCGCGCTAATATTGCGATTGGTGTAGCGGCAACAGTAATGCCGCTACAAACCTCACTAAAAAAAAAGGAGTGGGCAAAAACGTATTTAAAATACGTATGGTGTCGTGGGACACCGGATAGGAACGAAGTTTTATAAAAAAATATTTTTCAAGTTAACTATATTCGATAAAGAAAATGTGCGTGTCAGCTCCTTTTTTTTGGAAATACATACTTAAATAGATAATTACCTACACCCAGTCACAGGACAAACAGACATATTCATAGACACATGTCTGTCCTGGATGGGAATCGAACCCACGACCTTTTTTTTAAAATACATACTTGAATAAATTATTACCTACAACCCAGTCACAGGACAAACAGATATCTTCATACACACCTGTCCTGGATGGGAATCGAACCCACGACTTTTTTTTTGTAAATACATAAGTACTTAAATAGATTATTACCTACAACCTACGAATAAGTAATCAGGACAAACAGACATCTTTATACACACATATCTGTCCTCGATGGGAATCGAACCCATGACCTTTTTTTCCGCCATAGTGCATTAATAGTATAATATTATTAACAGACGTTCGAACTTGGTACGGTCCGGACAGCGGATTTGGTTCGCTCCGTACCATATCCGTTCGTCTGGAGAGTTGTCTGTCGAACATAATTATTATTATTTCGTGTTCGGTCCGGTCCGATGGTTTGCGCGTCGGATTTGGTCCGCTCCGTACCAAATCCGCGCGTCTGTACGCTCGGACCGGACAAACGCACGGCAGTCACGATCGAAACGTTCTGGAGGTAGGTAGCACGTGCGTCAATGCACTATGGCGGAAAAAAAGGTCGTGGGTACGATTCCCATCGAGGACAGATATTATTATGTGTGTATGAAGATGTCTGTTTGTCCTGATAACGTATTCGTAGGTTGTAGGTAATAATCTATTTAAGTATGTATTTACAAAAAAAATGTCGTGGGTTCGATTCCCATCCAGGACAGGTGTGTATGAAGATATCTGTTTGTCCTGTGACTGGGTTGTAGGTAATAATCTATTTTTTTTTAATTCTGGATAGGCTTGTGTTTGACCACAATCTCACCATGGTAAGTGATGATGGGGCCGAAGATGGTAAGCACACAAAGCCTAGATGGGAACTGGCTCTCAAATGCAGCTGTCGAAACACACCGATAGGTGTTTTAGCGACAGATTTTCAACTTGACGGTGGTAGCCAGCCAGTCGGGTACTACAAAGTACCCTACCACCGTGCTATGGTTTCCTCACGATGTTTTCCTTCACCGAAAGCTCAAGCTCATAGGTAATTATCTATTTAAGTATGTATTTCTAAAAAAAAAAGGAGCTGAAACGCACATTTTCTTTATCGAATATAACTTGAAAAATATTTTTTTAAAAACTTCGTTCCTATCTGGTGTCCCACGACACCACACGTATTTTAAATACGTTTTTGCCCACTCCTTGTTTTTTAGTGAGGTTTGTAGTGGTATTACTGTTGCCGCAAGATAAATCGCAATTTTAGCGCGCTTGGATAACGTCGGAGGCATGAAGTCTGAACTGTGCACAGGACACGCGGCTACTGCGAGATCCGGCCGTCTGTTGTGACTAGCGGATTTGGTACGACGTACAAGTCCGCTGTCCGGCCCGTACCAAGTTCGAACGTCTGTTAATACTATTAGGAACTTCGTTCCAAAACAATGTAAGAAACTTAAATAGTGATTTCTAAATCGGAGATAAAACACTGTAAAACACTGTATAACACAATAATTTCACCACGAGAAAAAACCCAAACTGTTTATCCAAACATAGATTATAATACCTCAACAATTCTACCAACAGTAAAAAAAGGTATAATGCGTCTAAATCAAATAGACGTTAAGACACCTGCTACCCAAAGGAATCAGTACTCGTTTTAATTTAGTAGGATTATTTTTATAATACAATGTTGGTACAAAGTACGTTCCTAATTTAGCTTGTAAGGCAGTGTCGATGGACTGGATCCGGCCGTCTGTTGTGAATAGCGGATTTGGTACGCCGTACAAGTCCGCTGTCCGGCCCGTACCAAGTTCGAACGTCTGTTAATACTATTATGGGGCGTTGTGGAGGGCTAACAAACACAAAAAGGGGTCGTGGATTCGATTCTTTTTACTTGTATTGAAGATGTAAATTAATTCGTCTAGTAATTTGACTTTGACTTTGACTTTGATAATTTTGTGCAGCCGCCATTTTGGATTTAGGTTTTGACAGCACTATCGGCTTCAGCACCCTCGAAAACCATGAAAACGACACCCATGACGAAAAAGTTGATTATTTCTTGCAGCCGCCATCTTGGATTTAGATTTTGACAGCACTATTGGCTTCAACACCCTCGAAAACCATGAAAACGACACCCATGGCGAAAAAGTTGATATTTTCGTGCAGCCGCCATCTTGGATTTAGATTTTGACAGCACTATCGGCTTCAGCACCCTCGAAAACCATGAAAACGACATCCATGACGAAAAAGTTGATTATTTCTTGCAGCCGCCATCTTGGATTTAGATTTTGACAGCACTATTGGCTTCAACACCCTCGAAAACCATGAAAACGACACCCATGGTGAAAAAGTTGATATTTTCGTGCAGCCGCCATCTTGGATTTAGATTTTGACAGCACTATCGGCTTCAGCACCCTCGAAAACCATGAAAACGACATCCATGACGAAAAAGTTGATTATTTCTTGCAGCCGCCATCTTGGATTTAGATTTTGACAGCACTATCGGCTTCAACACCCTCGAAAACCACGAAAACGACACCCATGGCGAAAAAGTTGATAATTTCGTGCAGCCGCCATCTTGGATTTAGATTTTGACAGCACTATCGGCTTCAGCACCCTCGAAAACCATAGAAACGCCATCCATGACGAAAAAGTTGATAATTTCGCGCAGCCGCCACCTTGGATTTGAATTTTGTGTCATGTTTTACGAATTTATTATGATCGATCACACAGACGATTACAATTTTAAAACAATAAATTATTCTCTAGCGACAACCGCTTAGTTTATACTGTGGTTGGTACGTAGTGTGAATAAATCGTCCGATCTAAGTCAACGTGACAGCCGTGCGAGAGCAAAAGGAACACAGGTCCTACCTCGTCAAGGCCCGGCGGGCGACTGAAGCCACGTCCGCAAGCCGCTGTATTATATAATAATTTATTATTAAAATAATTCAACTATTTTGCAAAATGTAACCGAGGATTATTGTTCTATATGTTATTAACTTTGCTTAGATATTTTTTTTGGAAGTTAAACTTTCATATGCTTCAAGTAAAATAAGAAAAATAATCGAATTAGACCCCTCTTCGGAATTTTTTTTTATCGAGTGAAGTTTTCGATATCATGTTTTGAACCGAGAATTATCTAAGTACATATAGTGAACTATGATATGTATTTTTTTTGGCTTTAAACAATAACTCTTTGTTTGTTAAAAATTGATTCAAAGTGATGTAAAATGGGTCTACCTGGCCTTAAAAGATTCAAATACTTTCCACACATCAATTACAACAGACAATTGATGAACGTTGTATGTGGGAATCAAACCTGTATTGTACGATATGTTTGATAGGCACCAATAAAACAAACTACTTCTTTAGACATTTACTCGTGCGGTATCTGGACAGAGAGTGCGCGGCGGCTGTTGCTCTCTGCGCCCTCACCACCATACATTTCACGAGTAGGTATGCATATCTGTATATTTATCTTTCTAATACATTAAGAGGAAAGATTTGTATGGATGTATTTAACGAATAAACTCAAAAACTACTTGGCCGATTTCAAAAATTCTTTCACCATTTGAATACTACATTATTCCTGATTAACATAGGCTATTTTTTATCCCGGCATAAGATTAGATCCCACGGGAATGCGGATGAAACTGCGGAGGACAGCTAGTTAATTATATACACTACAAAACCCAAGATATGCAGTCAAAGAAGCTAACCTCCATGCATACCGGTCCATATTTTTATAGGTCAATAGTTTGAAATGCGAAAGCAAGGTTTCAAAAAGAAAAGCTCATCATTATTTTCACATTTAAAAAAATCCAGTATCTTAAAGAATTTTCCTGTTTCCCTGTTCGGAATTCCGAACATGTCAGAATAGCTATCGTCTGGTAACCCCACTTGCATGTCTCACATGTACGCTAGTTACGATGCAACTCGCATCACCAACCGTCTGAAAGTGCACTACCCTCCGTACGTACGTACTTTAAATCAGAAAATTTTCCGCAGACGATACGTTTTGATGTATTTACGTGGTATGTGGTAAGTGACTACCGTCGCCTTTAGACATTAGCAATACCAGGTGGACTGTGAACGTGTTGTACACCTTATTACAATGCCTTAAGGGCAAGATCAACTGGCTCTCAAGTGCAACTGCCGGAACACACCAACAGGTGCTTGGCGACAGATTTTCAACTTGAGGGTGGTAGCCAGCCAGTCGAGTACCACATAGTACCCTACCACCGTGCTGTGGTTTCCTCACGATGTTTTCCTTAACCGAAAGCTCAAGCTCATTGTAGGATTCAAACCCACGACATTCGCCGCGGTATTCGACGTCACTTACCACTGAGCTATCATCGCCTTAAACTTACTTGGGGTCTGGTCTGCTTAAGTTTGTTGTTTACAAAGTCAGTCATAATTAAATTCTATTGCTTATTATTTTCGCCGCTGTAACAAGCTAATAATATCAGTGAGACTACATAAATAATTAATGAATGTAATTGTTGGGTTATTTTTTCTAATTTAGATTCTGAACGCTTGTAATTATTACGTATCCTTCCTAACATCCATTCCTTTCCGACATGCACCGAAACGTATACGAGCATCTCGCTCACACACTCGCGAGTGCATCACCTTCCTTAAGGAATTCGCAATCTATTATTTGTCTATTACCTTAAACTTTTTCGTTCGGTACGCACGGTCTCGTTGCGCGTGATTGCATCTAATAAATCAATGTCCATCCAAGTTCGAATTCCTAAAAATAAACTCTAAAACTAGTGCAAGGGATGATCTAAGTGCAGTTCTGTGAACATTTATTGTTTTTATGCAAATTTGGAGTAGAATTTGCATTGCTGTGTCCGCGCGGAACACTCACAATATGGTGGCATGCTGAGATCTACAAAAGCAACAAATTACAAGTAAGTGCATGTCTTCCTTACTCTGCCTGCAGCACGTAGGATTCTCTATTTACTGTCACGGCTGCATTTTCCGTCCCTAGGTAGTTTTTACAAGCGTTGTAAATAACATACATATACAGTCCACTAAATGCTAATAAAAAATTAGTACGCACCAAAAGTGATGGAAGTCTAATCTTTCACCATTTTTTCTGGTCCTTCGAGCCGGATTATACCTAGTATTTTTTTTCTAAATTTACAACAAACTTTTCTTGGTATAATTAACTTAAAGGACACCTTATTATTTGCGACCTACCTATTATATCTATCTAGTTACGTGTACTTATCTATTATTATTATTCATACTTATTTATATTTATTACTCGCATAATATACAGGTAAATTATCTATGTCATATTAAAATTATAGTTTGTCAAATTATTTGTTATTCCCGCATTGGCAAACTATTATTATTTTCTTTCCCCGCATAAATATTGACATAAATAACGATTCCTACTGTGAGTGAATTCAATCGCTATTTATTTTATTTAGTACTTCGTAACATAATTTCACCAGATACACAGAATTATTCTGTAATCTGAGCATTTATGTAGGTAGATTCTAATCGAATTCTTATTCATTCTATCGGCCGCCGCATACGGCTCGCTCGATCTCCGCTAAATAGTTCGTTTATCGTAGCCATACATATATGTACCTACTAGGTAGGTAGGCATAGTGTGCGATACCTGCTCGATAGATAATAAAGGTCAATATCGCGCGCCTCGTTCCGTTCTAATTGTAAGTGTTTTGTTTACAAGTTTTTATTTTATATAAGACGTGCGATCGGAATTAGTTTTTATATTGTTTTCATTGTGTACACATACACATTTCGCTAATTTTTATTGTTAAAACCGCCAAATACCGCTACTTTGTTTTTATAACAATAAATTATTATATCTTTTGTTGTGTACGCATACATACTTCGCTATTTTTTGTTGTTGAAACCGCTAATTACCTACCGCTATTCAGTGTTTTATTTTTATATTAATTGTCATTCAAAATGTCTAAAAGGGGCAAAGTAGGCGAGTGTGAGGAAAGTTCTACGCAGTGTTTTGAACTAACTATTTTAAAGTCAAAACTTGAAGTTTATTTTCAACGTATGCAAAATGTATATGACTCGGCTAAAGTTGCATCAGTTGACTCCCAACACTTACCATTGTTTCTCCAACAAGCTGTTAGTATTGATGAAATTCGTACTAAGTTTGAATTGTCATTGGATGAATTTAATATGTGTTCTTTAAAGTCGGATCCAACTTATAAAGTGAACTACAGCAAGTGGTTAGCATTTGAGGATTTATTTTGCTATGTCAAAGAATTCGTCTCTGCGAACACTAATCAAGTTTCTTCAGCTAAGTCGAAGATAAATTATAAACCTAAACAAAAACTTCCTCCCATTGACTTGCTTTCATTTGATGGGGATTTAAAAAAATGGCCTCTATTTTATGCCCAATTTGGTAGTCTTGTTCACAATAATAGTTCTTTATCTGACAGTGAAAAAGTTTTCTATCTGGTTGGCAAGTTGACTGGTAGTGCAACAGCTGTTTGTGCAGGTTTGCCTGCCACCTCAGATAATTACAATCTAATTTGGAATGCTCTCATACAAAAGTATGATGATCCCCGTCTGTTAGCCTGCTCTTATCTTAATCAGTTATTAGATTTTAAGCCGCTGACAACAAATAGTGCTGCTGGTCTTGAATTATTTATTAATAATTTTAATTCAGCTATTCTAGCTCTCAAGCAATTAAAATTAACAAATTTATTGGATTTTGTGTTTTTGCATATCGCTCTTCAGAAGCTTGATATTGATACTATTAAGTTATTTGAAACTACTTATCGCCATGAAAAAATTCCTACATATGAACATCTTTTTAGTTTCATCTGTGAACAAAGTAAAGTTTTATCACGCACTTCTAACAGTAGTTTTGATGTATCACAGAATAAATCTCACAGTAAAAGTTTATCAACATCTAAAAAATTAATGTCTAAGTCAACTAAGTCTTTTATGAACACAAATTCTAATGTCACAAAAAATATTTGTTTGTTGTGTAAAGGTGATAAACATGAACACATGTATTCTTGTGCTATGTTTATGAAGTTGACTCCACAGGAAAAATATAATTTTATTAAAACTAACTTTTATTGTCACAATTGCTTAAGTTTTAAACACAAGACTATGACATGCACTTCTAAGCATAACTGCACTCATTGTTCAGCTCGGCACCATTCTCTTCTTCATTTTAACCCGCCAACGCAAACGCGTTCGAATACTTCTAAGTTTTCGCCCGCGCCCGCTAATATTCACGCCCTGTCCTCAGAGACAGCCGCAACCTCGGAATGTTCTGCCATTCAGAGTAACGTTGACTCGTCAACACCGCATACTTCTGTTCCCAACAGTAAGTCTTTTTGTTCAGTTTCTCGTGATCAAGCTGATCACACTCGCACCACTACTACTACCTTGTTAGGTACCGCTAAAATTAAAGTTTTTGACAACTTTAACCGCCCTCACTTCTTGAGATGCCTAATTGATCCGGGCTCTCAGAGTGATTTTATATCTTTTGATTGTTGTAAAAGGTTATCGCTACCTATTGCAACTCAAAACCGCTTCTCTGAAGTTAAAGGTATTGGAGGAGTTTCGCATAAAATCAACGGGTTTACTAACCTAGATTTTACTTCACGATTTGATAACGATCATGTTTACTCCATTCAGCCGATGATTGTCGAACACATCACGTCACAACTACCTGATGCGCACGTAGATATTGATGGATTGGAAAGCGTTTTCCGCAAGTTACCACTAGCGGATGATGACTTTTCTAAACCCGGTCATATCGATTTACTTTTAGGTGTTAAAGTTTACTGTGATATTATATCTTTCGACAAAGTCTGTGGTTCAAAAAAATCTCCAATTGCCTTAGAAACTACTTTGGGTTACGTACTCATGGGTGACGCACCCGTTCTATCAGCGCCCGCTCCTACCCGCGTATTTTGCGCTTTTACTCGTGATTATTTGGATCAGTCTCTTGAGAAATTTTGGTCTGTAGAAGAAATGCCTGATAAAAAGTTTTTAAGCCCTGACGAGCAAGAGTGTGAAGACATTTATGTCGCTACGACTTCTCGCAACGATGACGGGAGTTTCTCTGTCCATCTTCCTTTCAAGGATAGTCCAGAAAAACTAGGCAACTCTTACATCATGGCCAAACGACGCTTCTTATTGCATGAAAAGAAGTTCGCAAAGTCTCCGCTATTACGTGAAAATTATAATAACGTTATTCGTGACTATGTCGATAAAGGTATTTTATCGCGAGTTCCACCTGACGATTGCGTCCTTCCAGGATTTTATCTTCCGCACCACCCTGTGATACGTGATGACAAAGCTAGTACGCGGCTTCGCATCGTGCTAGATGGTAGCGCCGCAACGACTTCTAACTTGTCTCTTAATGACATTCTTCATACCGGTTGTAACTTGCAAGCCGAGATTTTTCATATTCTTCTAAATGTTCGCATTTTTCGTATTGCGTTCCTCGCTGACGTAAAGCAAATGTATCTATGCATTTACGTTCACAACCCGCACCGCAAATTTCAGCGTATTTTATACCGCTTCTCCGACGATGAACCGATTGAGACCTACGAGTTCAATCGCGTTACGTTCGGACTCTGTTCGTCACCATTTTTAGCTTTACGCACTTTGCGTGAACTAGCCGTTCAAGAAAGGGATAAATATCCTCTTGCCGCCTCAGTCTTGGAGAGAGACGTTTACATGGACGATCTGGCTTCCTCTGCTTCGTCATGTACAGAAGCAGCTGTGATAGCTCAGCAGCTAATTCAGTTATTCAAAGCAGGAGGATTTGACCTAGTTAAATGGACTAGTAATTCCGCTGAACTGCTCGAAAGCATCCCTGTCTCGCATCGCCAGTCCGAATCTATCTCTTTCGATGACGAAAGTGTTTTTAAGATTCTCGGTCTCCGTTGGCATCCTATGACTGACGATTTTAATTTTTTGACTACGCAACCGCCATTACTTTGTACAAAACGCGCTATTTTATCTGCAACCGCACGACTTTACGACGTTCTCGGTCTCGTTGGACCCGTCATTCTTTTTGCAAAGTTATTGATTAAGGAGCTATGGCTTCTCAAGCTCGCATGGGACGATATTCCTCCCGATCACATCGTTGATTTGTGGCAGCGCTATACGTCTGAGTTACCATTACTATCTCAACTCAAATTTAATCGTCATATAGGCATTGAAAAAGACTCTCGCGTTTCGCTACTTGCGTTTGCAGACGCGAGTGAGAAAGCATACGGCTGTGTTATTTATTCGCACGTTGAGAATGATAATGAGAATCCTATAGTTTCCTTACTTTGCTCTAAGTCTCGAGTTTCTTCGCCGACTAAAATTGTTACTTTAGCTCGTCTAGAGCTCAATGCACTCGTTCTAGCAGCGAGATTGCTTCGCACTGTTTATGACACGTTGTCTCAACGTCACCGCATCAACAACATTTATATTTTTTCTGACTCTGTAGTCGCTCTTTGTTGGGTTTCTTCATCTCCCCATAGGTTCAGCACCTATGTCGCTAACAGAATTTCACAATTCCAGTCACTTTCATCTCCGGGTACCTTGCACCACATCGCAGGCGTACAGAACCCTGCTGATTGTATTTCTCGCGGACTTCTTCCTTCTCAGTTAGTAGACCATGAGCTCTGGTTCTCAGGACCTCCGTGGGCCTCATTACCCGTCAGTGAATGGCCTATTAAGAAGTTTTCAGCTTGTCCAGATGGTGAGTTACCGGAAATGAAAACTGCGTCACATGTTATTACACATGATGAAGAAAATCCTTTAATTTCACTTGCTTCAAAGTTTTCTTCTTGGCAAAAGCTTTTAAGATCGACAGTATATTTACTCAGATTTATTAAAAAGTTGCCTAAGAATTGTCTTATAACCGCTAATGATTTAGATGTTGCTGAGTTTTTTATTATTAAAACAGTTCAAAATGTTGCCTTTCGAGGGGATATTCGAAATATTCAAAATGAAATATCACCTTCTTCCGGTTTGAGAAAATTATTTCCTTTCATTCATGAAGGTATTCTTAGAGTCGGTGGTAGGCTTGGAAATTCAAGTCTAGACTATTCTCACAAACACCCCGCGCTTTTACCCAAAAACGGTCATATTATTGATCTTTTGATTGATTACTATCACCGTGAATATTGTCATGCCGGTCCCCAACTTTTACTTTCAATAATTAGGCAAAAGTACTGGATCTTATCCGGAAAACGCGCTGTTAAACAACGCGTGCATAAATGCGTTAGATGCTTTAAACTTAATCCTAAACAGACTTTCCCAGCTATGGCTGATCTACCACAGTGTCGTGTCGAGCAATCAAAGGCATTCATTCACACACACAGGTGTAGACTACGCTGGCCCGCTTTATATAACTTTAACTAGGAAACGTGGTGTACGAAGTCAGAAAGCGTATTTATGCATTTTTATATGTTTAGTAACGAAAGCGGTTCATTTTGAGCTTGCTTCTGATTTAACTTCCGCTACATTTTTAAACGCTTTTAAGCGCTTTTTGTCGAGACGTGGTGCTTGCAAGTTTCTATACAGTGATAATGGCACAAATTTTGTTGCCTCAAAAGCATATTTAAACGAACTTTATTCCTTTTTATTAACTGATGAGTATTACAAATCTTTTAGTTCGGAGCTTGCAAAGAACCGTATTACTTGGCAGATGAATCCTCCAACTGCTAGTCATTTTGGTGGTATTTGGGAGGCTAATATAAAGAGCACTAAATCTCTTTTGTTCCGCGTTATAGGAAAGCAAATTTTGACTTTCGAGGAAATGCTCACCGTGCTCAATCAAATTGAAGCCGTGCTCAATAGCCGTCCGCTTACCACATTAAGTTCTGACCCATCAGAGCTTTCCGCACTCACGCCAGCTCATTTTTTACTTACCGCACCCCTAGAGATTTTGCCCGCAGCTGACATAAGTGGAGAACGAGCGAGTCTTTTGACGCGATTTTCCCTTATGGATTCTTTAGTACAAACTTTTTGGAAACGTTTTAAAACAGAGTATCTCCATAGCTTACAAGTTCGTGAAAAGTGGAATACTCCGTCTAACCCACTCACAGTAGGTACCGTAGTATTGGTAAATATGGAAAACTCTCCTCCTTTACAATGGCCATTAGGTATTATTACTCGTATATTTCCTGGCCGGGATGATGTTATCCGTGTTGTCGAAGTCAAGACATCGAACGGCGTATACAAACGTCCAGTAGTTAAACTGTCACCATTACCAATACAATAGTCTCGCGTTACTACATAGTCCTCATTATTATTTCATTTTCAGTTATTAGATTCATATCTAGACTTAATAAGTAGGTATATAAGATGTAGTAATATTTTTTATTTTTTATATTTTTTTTAAAGGCGTTCCTTTAAGGCGGGGGGCATGTTGGGTTATTTTTTCTAATTTAGATTCTGAACGCTTGTAATTATTACGTATCCTTCCTAACATCCATTCCTTTCCGACATGCACCGAAACGTATACGAGCATCTCGCTCACACACTCGCGAGTGCATCACCTTCCTTAAGGAATTCGCAATCTATTATTTGTCTATTACCTTAAACTTTTTCGTTCGGTACGCACGGTCTCGTTGCGCGTGATTGCATCTAATAAATCAATGTCCATCCAAGTTCGAATTCCTAAAAATAAACTCTAAAACTAGTGCAAGGGATGATCTAAGTGCAGTTCTGTGAACATTTATTGTTTTTATGCAAATTTGGAGTAGAATTTGCATTGCTGTGTCCGCGCGGAACACTCACAATATGGTGGCATGCTGAGATCTACAAAAGCAACAAATTACAAGTAAGTGCATGTCTTCCTTACTCTGCCTGCAGCACGTAGGATTCTCTATTTACTGTCACGGCTGCATTTTCCGTCCCTAGGTAGTTTTTACAAGCGTTGTAAATAACATACATATACAGTCCACTAAATGCTAATAAAAAATTAGTACGCACCAAAAGTGATGGAAGTCTAATCTTTCACCAGTAATAGATATAAGATGTTTTTGAAAAGAGTAATTTCTAAGTTTATTGCTTTTCAGCCAAAGTAACCTAACCGTGCAGAGTCTAGAATATTCATAAGTGCTTGTAAAGGCCTATTTGAATAAAATTATTTATTATTTTCATTTTACTTGACGGGCCTCTACAATCCTCATGAGTTACTGAAGCGTCTTAAAAGTCCTATACAAATATTTCTAACATAATTTTCAATAAGTTTTCTTCTATTATTAACTAAAGTAGTACACGCTATGGTGACTGCCTGGCACCTCTGGTCTCTCTTTGATGGGCTATGCTTGTTTCTTTTCCTCATATGGATTGGGCTTCAAAATGGCCACCAACATGATAAATCTTATGTACCCAAAGATCCCTTGAGAGGGTACTTGTCCTTGATAATATTGTGCTCTATAAAAATGTATGAAAAACGATAAAATAAATAAAACAACTTACCATCATGGGGATCGTCTGCCTGTTTGTCAACTTAATGACTTGATTTGACCGTAAAATCATGAAAAAACAAATTTTAGGGCCCAATTAATCAATTCAAGATCTCAGTCCTAAGATGTCCGCTCAGCGTCTTAGACGGCAGCACTATTAAATGGTCTGGTACTCCAGACACATAAAATCCGAATATCATTTCACTTTTTCACCGATCTCGAATTTTGTAATAACATTTTTTAATAATAAATCATTGAAAACGGACCCTGATTAACCCTTTGTTTCACGGAAGGGACGGTCGTTCCAAAACGACCAACAAGAAAAATAGAGTTTCAATATCGCGATTAAAGTTATTATTATTCGAAACCTAATACTTAAGTATGCAAACAGTGGGAAAAAAATCTAGTGCGTCTGAAATATACCAGAGTATAAATCATAGAATACATTTGCTTGAAGAGATTAGTACAATCTCACCAAACAGCGATGACTTAGCCAAAAAAATATACTGAGAAAATGACAGGGTTTCTTTTTAAAAGGTTGAGTAGCAGGCTATCTCCGGCCATAGATATTACACAAGAGATTATGAATGTTAAATGTGAATTAATAAATATCCTCGGGCATTTTTCAGACATGGCCATCTGATCACAAACTAAGCAGAGCGTATATTATGGAAACCAGGTAACTGGTTTCACACTAAGAGCTGGAATCAGGTTCTAAGTTTTTTTGTTATTTTCAGGGCAGGACAACGTCTGCTGGGCCCTCAGTAAATAGCACACAAATGTATGTTCACGATGGGAATCGAACTCACGAATGTTGCTTGATAGTGTGTAAACCAGATACAATTTACTACATTCAAGGCATTGATAGCTCAGTGGTAGTTAAGTCGGATACCGCGGCGAAGGTTGTGGGTTCGAATCCTACAATGAGCTTGAGCTTTCGGTGAAGGAAAACATCGTTAGGAAACTATAGCACGGTGGTAGGGTACTTTGTAGTACCCGACTGGCTGGCTACCACCCTCAAGTTGACCATCTGTCGCCAAGCACTTATCGGTGTGTTCCGACATCTGCACTTGAGAGCCAGTTCCCATCTAGGTTTTGTGAGCTTACCAACTTCGGCCACATTATCACTTACCTACCATAATGAGATTGCGGTCAAAGACAAGCTTATCCAGAAGTAAAAAAAAAATTCCTTTTTTAAAATACATACTTAAATAGATAATTACACCCAGACTCACAAACAAACATGTTCATTCACAAAAATGTCTATCCTGGTTTGGAATCGAACCCACGAACCGTCGCTTATTAGTAAAGTTGAAATCAATATAACAAATCGATTATATAGGTAACAACTCTGCATAAGCATAAGGCAGAACGTTTAAAACACAAACTGAGAGTAATTCGATATTTCCCCTCGGGATTCTATCGAACCGTAGTCGTATCTTGCACAAACATATCGGGTTTAACCTAAAATAACCTCATTCCCGACCTTTATCCGGAATAAAATCCTTTGATACAGTCTCCAAAGAGAAAGACCTTTGTATTGCTAAATTGATACGTGATAAACAAAATTACTTTTATATTAAAATTTTGGGTCTTGTCTGTTTGATGTAGTGAGGATTTGTAACTTTCCCATCGTTTTCATTCCAGGTTTAGCAATTCCAGGGGGATATTTTTTGGAACGAAGTTCCGTATCATGCGTTGTGAAAGGGGGCTAGACGGAAAAAATTCTCACGAAAATCACCGACACTTTAATGTCGGTGACTTTGTATCTAACGTAACCATAGATACAAAGTCTTTCAGTCGCATACATTTTCTTCAGTTTTTTTCAATTTCTTATTTTATTTCATAGTAAAATTTGTTGCTGTCATTCAAGATTTTCTGATTTGAGTTTTTGCGCGCGTCGGTCTTTGATTCGTAAACTACAAAATTCTATCGACATTTACTTAATTCAAATATAGGCAATATCTTCTTAAAGAAAAGGCCGTTAATGGCCATCCTTTCCAATAAATTAGACAGATAAAAACCATATTATTATTACAAAAGAGTATAAAATGAAATGCCTTCTATTGACCCAGAATGTTTTATTAAAGGAAATCTGGTGTAATTCAAAAGATGCTTTTGTAAGCAGAATTATGTATTTGTTGGGTTGTCTAAGGGATATCGAGGAAAATTGGAGAGAAGGATGTGATTTGCATGTTTTATGAGAACCAAATCTTGGTTTGCGTGAATAAAGATTTAGTATTTTCGTAAAAAATATCTCGCTATCAACGATGATGGAATGTATAATTCAAATTTAGAAGCCACAAATTGTTTTTTTATTATTATTATTTCTTAGTAGGTACTTATTGGTTTGTTAAATTTTGAAAGTCATTTTGCAACGTATCCAAAGAATTACGAATTTGTAACAGCAAGTTTGTTTGGTAAAATCCAATATTTCAGCATCAATTATAATATTTTTGGTTGAATAGTTAAAGAAGAAGTATCAAGAACATAGATATAAAAATTTGGTATTTTCAAAAAAAAAAAACTCGCTATCAACGATGATGGAATGTATAATTCAAATTTAGAAGCCACGAATTGTTTTTTTATTATTATTATTTCTTAGTACTTATTGGTTTGTTAACTTTTGAAAGTCATTTTGCAACGTATCCAAAGAATTAAAAATTTGTTACAGCAAGTTTGTTTGCTAAAATCCAATATTTCAGCATCAATTATAATATTTTTGGTTGAATAGTTAAAGAAGAAGTATCAAGAACATAGATCCTAATATCAAAAACCAAAATATTCCCGCCATCAGATTACGTAAGTACGGTATTCAGTGCTAGAAACCCGTTGTTCGAAATTCAAAAACAGTTTTACTAACTTGGAAAGGACAAGTTTCCGCAGAGCTCCGACGGCGGCGCAGGGTTTCTTAAAACCTACTTTATTTGTGTAGCGTCCGCGTAAACTCACATTTCCCGTGGGTTCTTTCGCGGTCGTCGAGCGTGCCTCGTTTGACTACTATTATTTGACTCACTTGCTTACTTTTTATTTGATTTCAGCAGGAAAGTAATCGTAGATAATTTAGTGTTATCCCACTAATATTATAAATGTGAAAGTTTGGATGGATGTTTGTTACTCTTTCACGCAAAAATGGCTGAACGGATTTTGATGAAACTTTGCACACAGGTAGTCCATATCCTGGAATAACACATAGAATTATTTTTATCCCGGGAAAGGATAAGTTCCCTCGGGAACGCGGGTGAAACCGCGGGGGACAGCTAGTAGTTAATATTATATAAAATATTGGTATCCCAGCATGTCTCGCAATGCCTCTTCAGTTTTTTTTTCAGACCATTGACTTCTCAACACCATTGGTCAAATATTCAACTCCATTGGATGAACGATGCACAAAGGCTACCTCTGTGCACAAAGGTATAAGGATAAAAGAGCAAATACACAATTATTATTTTTTTCTATTACGTCACTGGTTTGAGCGGGCAGATTAAAAAAAAGTAATAATTTCTTTGCGCTGATATCATGATATCATGTAAAATCTCTCAATATGTAATGTAATTTACATCAACAACTTTTGTCCTCAATCAAGTTTCACGGCTTATTTTCTAAACGTAAAAACAAACTTGAATGCATAATAAAACATATCTCGGACAGTGTACTCTACGTGCAATACACATATTATTTAAGCAAGTAACTTGAACGTTCTGAATGCACACACAAGGCAGCGATATATGCAATTTTGGAATTCAGTATTCCTGTCTACACTTGAGATCGCAGTTTATTTATTCCAGCTACTTTTGTTGATATTCTTTATCATTCCATTTAATAAGCAATGGATTTTGTATGTATGAATGAACTTTACATAACTGAAAATATGTGTTACTAAAAACTTAAGTTATTGTCGACTTCAATTGTTGCCTTTAATCAATAATTTTTATGGTTATGGTTTTTTATGGTTTCGAGTGGCGACCGCGAACTGAAAGACGCAGTGTGGGCAGGCCTCCAACACGGTGGACCGACCATCTTGTGAGGATCGCGGGAAGCCACTGGATGCGAGAAGCGCAAGACCGGTCATCGCGGAGATCCTTGGGGGAATCTTTTGTCCAGCAGTGGATGTCTACCGGCTGATATGATGATCATGATGATGAGGATGCCTAAAAGTTAATTACCACTCATTGATTAATCACGAAATCCCAAAAAATATAAATGCCATAGGTGACTACTTAGAATCTTAAAATTTTCCGCACAGACTCAATATAAAGTATCCTAGTCGATATTCCTTCATTAGTATGAAGGGTATATTCAACCCCTTAGGAGATAAAAGAAGGGAAGCATATATAACAGGAAACAAGAGACTTATATCTAGTCATCACTTTTAACGATCCTAAAATATCGACTAGATTAACTACAATTTACGCATAGAATTAAGTGCTCTATCAAATTGCTCTGTATCATAACGCTGGCTTCATAGATACTCCCTAATTAATCTTGTTTGCACGAATTAATAGTCTATACGGCGGAATAGGGATGTTTGACCCATAAAATCTAATAATATGTCTGTACCAATTAATATTGCCGTTATGTATAAAAAAGTCAAAATAACCTGAACACTATACAAATATCATAAATGTGAAAGTGTGTATGTTTGTTGCTCAATCACGCAAAAACGGCTAAACGGATTTTGATGAAACTTGGCACACAGGTTGATCATATCCTGGAATAAAACATATGATACTTTTTAACCTGGGGATAAGATACCTCGGGAACGTCCCATCCGCGAACGAAGGAGTAAATTTTATAATGTAATTTATTGACATAATTAATTTTTTACATTATTCTTTATCAGCAGCCATTTCAATTTCACTCTTTTTTAGGGTTCCGTACCCAAAGGATAAAAACGGGACCCTATTACTAAGACTTAGCTGTCTGTCCGTCAGTCCGTCTGTCTGTCACCAGGCTGTATCTCAAGAACCGCGATAGCTAGACAGTTTTTCACAAATTATGTATTTTTGTTGCCGCTATAACAACAAATACTAAAAACAAAATAAAATAAATATTTAAGGGGGGCTCCCATACAACAAACGTGATTTTTTTGCCTTTTTACGGAACCCTTCGTGCGCGAGTCCGACTCGCACTAGGCCGGTTTTTTAAAAACATTTTAGTTTCGTATTATTATCTAGTATATTTATTCTTAAAAACTGACCGAATAATACAGGCCCACAAACAAGTTGACAAACATTTTCCAAATTCAATTTTAGATTCATTTGCATTATACATGATCGTATTTATATTGTAATATTGTTTGCTGACAATAAATCCGTCAACAGTGATTTAGCTTTTGTAAATAAACAGTGCACACAATACTCCATTATACATTGAGAGTGGAGTGAAGGACGGTGACCCCGCGTCATTAGAGCTCGCCTGCTCAGCCTCGTCTGCAAAAAGTTTTCCTTCACAAAACATGGGTGGAGCTGGAGACTGCGAAACTTGATCTAAAATATAAATAAATATAAATATCCTCGGACATTTGTTCACACACGGCTATCTGATCCCAAACTAAGCAGAGCTTGTAATATGGAAACCAGATGACTGATATACTACATATACTACTTTTTTTTGTAAATACATACTTAAATAGATAATTACACCCAGACTCAGGACAAACAGACATGTTCATGCACACAAATGTGTGTCCTGGATGGGAATCGAACCCACGACCTGTGACGTGAAAGGCAGTGTGTTAACCAACCACGCCAACCTATATATACGTTTTTGCTAATGTCTATTAGGTGACGGTAGCCACTTACCATCAGGTGACCCGCCTGCCTTGTTGACACTTGTGACATAAAAAAATAAAAATATCGGTGCTCTTGCTGTGTCAGTTACTTAGGACAAGATTTTATACAAATTCTTGTGTTTATGTTTGTCCTGTGTAGGAATCAAACGACTTGTGGCGCGGTAAGGTAATTACACCAACGGACCCATGGTTTTGGTGAAATAAAACAACAGCTGAATCTAACTGGTAAATTCTTGGCGATATATTTTCAACTTGAGGGTGGTAGCCAACAAGTCTATTAAAACATAAATAAATTAATGTAATAAATATGTTTTAATAATTAATATGAAAACGAATAGCACAATAACTACTCCACAGCACTGCTGTTCGCGAAACAAACGCTTTCATTTGAGCAGGTTTTCGCTCGCTGTCGAAACTTATTTGCATAAGTAAAACTGGGAAATGGACCGAAAAATTTACGAAGCACCAAACTGATTCATTTGCACCAACAGACCTGGAGGCAGTAATTCCATTGTAATACCCCCCTCATTAATTCCACTCTTGATCAGTGTTAATGCAATGAATTTTTTCGAACATTAAAAGTTTTTGTCTTTGTGCGATTTTTCGTTTCGCTTGCGGCTGTTGAAATAATTGTTGTATTTGCTTTATATTATAACTAGCTGTCTCCCGCGGTTTCACCCACGTTCCCGAGGGATCTTATCTATTCCCGGGATAAAAAGTATATGTCCTTCTCCAAGGTTCCGTCTATCTCTATACCAAATTTCATCTAAAAGAGGTAACAGACAGACTTTCGCATTTATAATATTAGTGGGATTGATATTGTACTTGTTACAAATAGCTGATATGTAATATTACAATATTATCGGCTGCATATTTATTACAGATTCAAGGAATAAAAGCCGGAAACCTAACAGTTTCGGGGAAAAACAACATGAAATATTTCAACAAAGCTACTTCGTCAATAGCCAATTAGCTTATGATTCGATTCCTTATGATAACCTATACAATCAATACGGTTTTCCAAATTCATACATGTTATCAATGATATTATAATATTAATACGTGAAGCAAAAACTTTGTATCCCTTTTTACGAAAATTACGCGGACGGAGGAGTATGAAATTTGGCACAGTTAAAGTTTCTATGGAGAAGATCTTTAAAACTCTTGGTTTTTTTCTCTACTATAATATACTTGTATATTTACTTATACATTTAAACATTTCGGAAGAAATTCTTTAAATTATAGTGAAAATCCGTTGCGTTGTCTAGGTGTTAGCGGATAAAAGGACAGACAGACGCGGAAAGTGACTTTGTTTTATACATACTATGTAAGGATATGTATTACATCAGTCACAGTAATATATTCTGAAGTACGGTGTGAGGGATATTTTACGTTTGGTATATAGACTTCACGCGCCTTTATTTACATTTATCTAAGTGAAAAGGTTCTCGGTAGAATCTGTCAACCCAGACACTTCCCTACCCTTTATACAATAGGTAAACTGACTCAAACCTGGCTTAGGTTGAGAAAAGAATTTCAATATAATAGCATTCCTAAAGTGTTGCTGGAACTATGTGAATGAAAACCTTTCTGCTCCGACTTGGCGGGCCCAAGTGTAACCTTTATTATTCTTGAATTACATAACTTTGTTGCATTTTGACAGATGCCCGCCATCTTTTAATTATTATTTATTAACTAGTGGGCCCGGCAGACGTTGTCCTGCCATGAAATGAAAATAAAAAAGAAACTTGGTACCATCAGTTTTAAACAATATTTTCGGCGCGTATTCTGTCAATTGCGCCAACTGTCACACAAATGGCAGTTATGTCAAACGCCATGTTTATATTAAGGTTAGAAAAGTTAATATGGTCGTTAAGTTTTCTTAAATTTTCTAATGTTCCGCGCAACTTTCTTACTTTTTTCTTTCATAAGAACCTTTTCCTTAAAATAACAAACACAACAAAAAAAGAATTAGTGAAATTGGTCCAGCCGTTCACGCATGATGCCGTCGTGACCAAGGGAAATAGGGATTCATTTTTATTTATATGTATGTATGTAAAAATTATCTTCTAGGTACATACCATACAGTAGATAATAAATTTTCCAACTAAGTAAAGAATTTAAAACAATGCGCGTCTGATTCTATTAGATATCATATATCCATCCAACGTGGCAATGCTGCCAGCATTCTGGGTACGTTGCCTACTGACAACGACTTTTTTATTTAGATTTTATATTATTAGATTAATTACCTAGTACGTTAGTATTATTTTAAATAAAAGCATCATATTATTCTATTAGATATCCTTTTTCATTGTAATAGCCGTCAGAACGTGTTCGTGAAACATCGGCAAGCTTCGACCGTCATCGTTCACCGTCCCGAACGCATTCCATTTTGAATTAAGCACGGAGATGATACGCTATTTTTGTTGTCGCTCGGTTAGATCGGCATGTGCAAGCAGCGGGAGGGTTAATAGAAAAATGTTCACGCATTCGAGCTACAAAGGTTCGGGATGAGATTTTTAACCCTTTCAAGGTTCAAAAGGTTTTAAATGACCTTGGGTTATGGTCTACCAAATGTTGTTACGAGGTTCTTTTGTTTGTTTACATCACACACAATGCTATCTTGCAAAATAATCATCGCACTATAATAATCGCACCAATAGTACAAATGTGAAAGTTTGGATGAATGTTTGTTAATACTCTTTCACGCAAAAACGGCTGAACGGATTTTGATGAAACTTGACACACCGGTAGATCATATCCTGGAATAACACATAGGATACTTTTTATCCCGGGAAAGGATAAGATCCCTCGGGAACGCGGGTGAAACCGCGGGGGACAGCTAGTATCTATATAAAAGCAAAATACCACTACAAAGTTTAAAATTTGGCAGGAAGATTCCTAACAGAGAGTAAGTATCCGCTAAGAAGTGTTTCTTTTTTAATTAAGTTTGAAATCTAATCTAGATTTAAATATGATTTTCGAAAACTTTGGCAACACAGAAACTATTCAAAGCATAATCTCTCCGCAGAGTTATACGATGTAATATCTTGTTAGGGGCCCACCGTGGTCACTGTAAAACCGTTTTAATTAAAAAACTTCAGTCCAGTCGAGGAGCTTACACGTTCATAGTTACCTAGATTAACTCTATTACAACTAGGCATACCTATTATTTTAGTTCTCCCAAGCTTTTGTTTCATGATTAAAATTAAAAACTAAATAAGTTTTTTTTAATATTATTATGTTTTTGACTAGTTTTCCGCCCCGCGGTTTCACCCGCGTTCCCGAGGGATCTTATCTTTTTCCGGGATAAAAAGTATACTATGTTTTATTCCAGGGTATGATCTACCTGTATTCCAAGTTTTATTAAAGTCTGTTCAGCCGTTTTTGCGTGATTGACCATCAAACATCCAACACACTTTTATAAGTCGGTAACATAAGACAGATTTTTGACTTAAAGTTGGTAGTTCTGGCAAGTTCTAGTATCCCTTTTATTTCAAACTAGCTTACCTGATGGACGTTGTCCTGTGAAATTAACAACCTAAAACACGATTGCAGCATCACCTACCGGGACCAATTTTGAATCTACACTATACAATCAAAGGACCTAGAATATGTTATCAAAAAAGCTGGTAGTTGAATGGCGCCGTTAATTATTTATTTATTTATTTATTTATTAGATCACCAACAAGACAAACACTATACATTCAAAAACAACACCATTAAGTATAAATGGTGCCCCAATTAGAGGTGACGACCACAATTAATATAAAAAAAAGACATACAACAGAAACCAAAAATTAACTAAAATAAATTAGACGAACAAATTACATTTAAAAACACACCAGAATACAAATTAAAAATATAAAAATCAAAAATATAACAACATTTAAGATATAGCAATAAAAATAACAAAAAAATAGAAACTCATTACACTTTAGACAATAAACTTTTTTTTTATATAATTAAACAGTATAGGTACCTAGCTGTTATATAACGGCTAATTAAGCTAGCCTGCGACATAAACTAGTGACTACCTAACATTTACACCAACATATATGTCTTAGTCTATACTCGTACGTCTTGTTAACTTTGAGTAATAATTTACATAAGGGGCGACGATGCGATGGCTGGTGTTACGTAATTGGACAATTCCGAGTTCGTATTCTTTGATGTTTTCACGCCATTTTGTTCTTGAAGTCTTTCTTGTTTGTATTATTTTGTTGTTATTCTAAGATTATTCAATTTAAACGAGAAATACCACTCTTTAATATTAAAAAATTATACCCCAAGTGACAACTAGGCAGGCGGGTCACCTATGTCTACCATGTAATGTACTGATGGAGTGTGTTCGGAATGAATCTCTCAGACGTATACGGTTGTTAAATATTGGAGACTGTAACAGCGCTTTGGCTGAACCTTTGTCGGGTCCCGCCAAGGCGTTGTACAGATTAAGTACAAGAAATTAGCGATGTGGATTTTAATGCTTTGTTACTACCCGGGTGACATAATCGCAAGGCGATAAAGCCCACTAAAATTGAATAAAAGTTTAAAAAAAAAAGTGACTGCCGTCGCAATACCAGAAGGATTGCCAATGTGTTGTTATCCTTTTGACAATGCTTAAAAGGCATCTGGCTCTCAAGTGCAACTGCCGGAATACACCACTAGGTGCTTGGCGACAGATTTTCAACTTGACGATGGTAGCCAGCAAGTTGCCTATACCTAACAAAGTACCCTACAACCACCATGTAAGATAAGATAAGATAAGATAAGATAAGATAAACATTTATTTTGGTTTCCTCATATTTTCCTTCACCGAAAGCTCAAGCTCATTGTAGAATTCAAACCCACGACCTTCGCCGCGGTATCCGCCATCACTACCACTGAGCTATCGACCAGTTTAAACTCTACAATATGAGTAGGTACCTATATGCATATTGGTGCCACTGAGCTATCGAGCTATCGAATTATAACGAAATGTCAGAAATTAAGAAAGGATATTAAAAATTCTCTCAGATGATAATGTTGAAAAATGTTAATTTCCCTCCAAAAGTTTTCCAATTTATTTAAAAAAAACTATATTTATAGTTTAGCTACTACGGTTAAGTTACTAAGAGAATAGGCCGAATACAATAATAAATTACACCACCATCTAGCGGCATTTAGTGAAACTATTCAAATTTAAAGTCTGCAATTTCTGCCGCTAAACTAACCCTTTCTCGTAGACGGAGAACACTCTTGACAAACTTCTCAACAATTTAAATCAAATGAAATTGATTGATTTATCATTCGACTTTTCTGTACAATTTTTTCCCGCCCCAAGTTTTTGAAATTTCTCGCCGCAAAATCCATGAATAAAAGAATTTCTTCAAGTATCATTTGCTTAGGAGAACTTTTTTAACTTTACCCGGCATATAGTAGTACCTGTCTAATGAATTGCGTAAAATTTGTCGTGTGACAAATGAAAAATGAAATAGTTAGATACCCACCTACCTATTACTGAACACGAATTGTGGCCGACTTGTGGTTCTATCTATTTGAGAACTACAAACTAATTTTGATGTTTCTATTGTACGGTTTGTTGTAGGCATCATAAAGGAAGTTGTGCTTTGAGCTCTAATCGTTTTAGTAAAACCTATCGTAGCAAAGGCCGCTCGAGTGGGGCAGTTGGTCGAGATATGTCAGGGCGATGATAGCGAAGTGGGTTCGAATCCAACAATGAGCTTGAGCTTTCGGTGAAGAAAAACATCGTGAGGAAACCATAGCACGGTGGTAGGGTACTTTGTAGTACCCCACTGGCTGGCTACCACCCTCAAGTTGAAAATCTGTCGCCAAGCACCTATCGGTGTGTTCCGACAGTTGCACATGAGAGCCAGTTCCCATCTAGGCTTTGTGTGCTTACCACCTTCGGCCACATCATCACTTACCATGGTGAGATTGTAGTCAAACACAAGCTTATCCAGAATAAAGAAAAAAAAAAGACTTACGGAATATAACCCCATGGTGTTTCTATCTGTCGCTGCTGGTTCTGGGCGCCGAAACATTCGTCCGCGTACCCAGCAGCGACGGCCCGGTGGCAGGATTCTACTGCTATGATGGTGAGGATCGCCAAAACCTGACTCAAAGACAAAGTCAAAACCATTTATACAGTTTAGGCCCTAGAAGGGCACTCATGAAGGTCGATATACAGAAGTTAACACCGGTTCGGAAGTCAGCCAACAAGAAACTCAGCAAGGTTACATTTTAAAAATATTTTTGGACCTTGACTATACTCTTTGGGGACGTCTTTGTCCAGCAGTAGACGTCTTCTGGCTGATATGATGATGACTATATTGGCTCAAGACGCCAAGCTTTACACAAAAAGGAAATTAAGCACCATAATAAATTGACCTGAAAAGAATCTTCTGGAATTAAAAAACAATTCCGCAAGCATTTTAATGGTGCAAGACTCGAATTTGCAATAAATTTGCATAAGATAGTTGTATAGTAATAAAGATATTAAGGCAAGCTGGTGGCCGGCCGCGCCGTCCTAGCCGCCTGCAGGGTACTAATGAGTAGACGCGCTTAGTTCGTGTGATGCTATTGTATGCTATATTTCCAAATAATAATTAGGGAGCATTCAATTATTACGTAACGAATTTGTTGGATTTCTTCTTTTCCCGCGATAAAAACTATCCTATCTCTAAAGTGGGACTAAACTGCACAGTGTTCAAAATTATATTTAAATCGATTAGTTTATATTATTGCGGACAAACAAAGTGGCACGATTTTTTGATAACTAGATCCAGCCTCACGGTTTCACGTTCCCGAGGGATTGAGTTCTCTCGGGTTGAAAGGTGTATAAAATTAGAAGGTACATCATGACTTGCGATCCCTGTTTCTTTTAATCTAAACCACCCATCCTACTCAAACCCACACAAAATTTCATCAAAATCGGTCCAGCGGTTTAGGAGGAATTCAGTGACACACACGTACAAACTATATGGTGCCGATTTAGTAGTTCATAAATGAAATATACCTACCTACTTAATCTAACACAAGAGGATATCGAAAGAAATCTATTAACTTATTTAGATAGTAAATCTGTTAAACTTGACTAATTTAATATGTTTTCTAACAAAAACGTACGAAAAGGTCAGAAGAAAAGTCCTGCCAAATTAGTCCAATTGCAAGATTGAGTGGGCGCGACTAATTTCCCCATAGACTAATTTCGCACGAATTCTTCCATATTTTTGTTAGAAAAAGATAGTGAGATTATAAAGTCAATGGATGCTCGTTCGAAGTCGTCCTGTGTGAAAAATCAACGTCGAAAACGACTGAAAGTGGAATCCGTGCCACATTACCACAAACCTTACTCAAAGCCACAAACCGTCCTTGATTCATTCAAATAAAAGAGAAAAACAATTTGTACTAGAAACAAAGCAGGACCATTCGAAGGAGCTTTTTTCTATTAAGTTGTAAGAGAAAAAGTTTTTCCATTTGGACCATTAAGCGGTCGAGTGGTAGGATTGCTCGTTCCTTTCTAATGCATTCAAGATCATTGCTGTTTATCTATGCATTCGCTACTTGTATCAGTAGCATCTCTGGGAATGTCTTTTCAATACGTTCAGTACCTCTACCGTGGGTTTACTCTGGTATCGTAATTTATACTCGCTAGCGAATATCGTAACCAAGAATTATATATTCTAAATGGATAGGTAATTTCTAATAGATAACTCTAAGTAATTTATTTCATTAAGGGTAAGTAGGGTTAGAAAGAGAGATTGTCCCAACGTAGTTGTTATCTTTCTCTTTTTCGCAATTGATAGGCATTTGCTTCAAATAGCTATTTAGAGTTACCTATCCATTTAGAATATAATAATATAATTCTTGATCGTAACTAACTTTGTATGAAAATCTGTGATGCCACAACAGTCCGTTAGAAGCGCTGCACAAATCTTCATACTAATTGTTTGCCGTAGTCGCTAGCGAATATCGATTACGTTACAAACTCATGGTAGTAGAGGTTTAGACTTGTATTAAAAATATAATTATCACATTGCTTGTTTTCTTACAATGTGTTTCTTTAACAAACAATAAATACATTGGAAGGGTAAATAAAATTTACAGATTTTCTAATAATAATTCTAATGTAATTTTACATCTTTACTGTACAAATTTATTCCTCAAACACTGTAAATTTAGCCCTAAACCAACAATACACGACGCACTTAATAATTCCATCAGATCTACGCGTCCGTTATTTTCCGTTTGGCCTTAACATACAAATTGAGAAGTAGTGGGATTCATTATAGACTTTAGCAACTGTAGTAGCAAAGGCATAATGAATGCAATCAATGTTGAAAGAGAAATACTTTGCTGATCTTAATTTTTAAATCATCTTGGTTCTTTAAGGCGATGATAGCTCAGTGGTAAGTGACGTCGAATACCGCGGCGAAGGTCGTGGGTTCGAATCCTACAATGAGCTTGAGCTTTCGGTGAAGGAAAACATCGTGAGGAAACCATAGCACGCTGGTAGGGTACTTTGTAGTACCCGACTGGCTGGCTACCACCCTCAAGTTGAAAATCTGTCGCCAAACACCTATTGGTGTGTTCCGACAGCTGCCCTTGAGAGCCAGTTCCTATCTAGGCTTTGTGTGCTTACCATCTTCGGCCACATCATCACTTACCATGGTGAGAAACAAGGTCAAACACAAGCCTATCGAATATAAAAAAAATTTTAGCTGCAACCAATTCTACAAGTGAAGCGGATACATGAACAAAGTTGCCCACAAACATAAATTAGTTTAAAATAATTTTCGGTTTAATTAATTAAATGCTTTTTTGAGACTAGTTAAAGTCCCATGACTGGCACGGTTGACAAAGGTCCCAAAAATTTAATAAGTTAACTTCAAATCCAGATAGATTTTAAGGTCGGCAACACATCGGCAGTCACCCTGGTATTGCAAATGTCCATAGGCGGCGGTGACCACTTACCATCATGTGGACCGTCTGCCTGTTTGTCAACTATAATGATGATTTTAAAAAAAGATAACAAAACGACACGAGAAAGAGCATATTTTCAAAAGCACACCTTAACATTTCTACAAAATCCAAATAGCGAAATTAGTCTAAAGTTTGCGAAGTGTCTCAGTCATAAAGCGTAGGAATACGGCGCAACTATCTCGGTGCCATTAGGGGAGGGTCACGTCCGCCGACAGATTGTCGTAATGTGTTTATCAGACACCCGACGGCGTGTCGTCGGCGTGTCGTGGCGTGAGTCTAGTCGCACCGGTAAAACTACACTAACTAGCCGATTACGTGAGCACAAATCATGCCCGTGAGAACTTTTGAAAACAACGAAATTAATATCAAATCGTTAGCGATTGTTTATACGTCGTCTATTTACAGTCGAACTAAAAAGAACTGCTTCCAATTTTTTTATAGCTATTAAACAAAACAGAAAAAAATCAAATCGGTTGACTAACAGAGGAGAAAATGAGGTACAGAGTATTTTCTTCACGTTTTGTTGGTCGGCGATACACTTCGAAACTACAAAACCGATCGTGATGAAACTTGTCACGCAAATAGATAATATCCTGGAATATGAGATAGGACACTTTTTATTTCGGGAAAAGAAAAGATCCCTCGGCAACGCAGGTAAACCCGCGGAGAACAGCTACATGCAACACTCAACCATCAAAAATTATAAGTTTCCAATCTGATGAACCATCCTACCTACTGCCGCCAAAGACCTAGCCTAACCATTTATTTTGGGAGCTGCACGCGTGAACAGATTCCTTCAAAATATATCTTAAGGTTCTATTACCAATTCGTGGTAATAAAAATTACTATAAAGGCATACTCGTTGCATGAACATACCTCGCTTTTACATTGCAAAGTGTAAAAGATATATTATATGAAACTCACCCCTTAAGTGAAGAGAAATGCAATTTCACAAAACTTCGTTTCATTCGTGGACGTTTAAAATGTACGTATTTTGCGAGAAAATACCTTGTCTCAAGCTTTACAGGTTTTGCTGCGATGCGAATAATACTTTTTATACATAGGTTTGTTTATATTTCACCCCGCATAGTTCCAACCCGAAATATACGTTTCGTATAAACGAATAGATTATATTAGCCATTTGCATTGTATTATTAGTCGACAGAGAAAGTAAAAAGAAAATAAGATTTTGTTTTGTACCTATATTTAATCCAATTCTTGTCTTATGGTATTGGAATAGAACTTCACATAAAAAGAAGGCTCTTTTACAAAGCAAATTAATCACTTAAAATTCAATATGTCTTAAATTAGATCTAAATTGTGCTCGACGACGTATTTTAATTGAGTTTGCTGTTCTCCAATTTTCTTCTAAGTCGTTTTCTATTACTTTTAATAAATTTCAGTTCATTTTGCGCTGCCGGTTTTGTATCTTTAGCCATAGGATTATTTGTAGTCTCAGATATCCCGTCTGTTGTTGTGTGATCATTCACTTGATCAGTTCTTAATTTTAGTGTCACATCATCAATAACTTTTGTATCTCCTATAATTTGTTTCATTATCTCCATACTGGTATTATTTTGTTTTTCTATTTGTTTAGCTAATTTAGTCATCATTTCATTCAAATTTTCAAAAGCATTACTATTTTTTTCTTTATCTTTATCATCGCTATACTTATCGCCCGCTCCTATATGTACAGTGTTTGTATTCTTTTCAATATCTTTACCATCAACTATTATATCATTTGATATATTCAGAGATACCATAATATTAGTGTTTGTAATATTGTTTGAATTTCCAATGGAACTTTCATCATCAAATTCTCCATTTTTAATTGTTGTAGCTAAAGTTGTGGTATGTACTCCATTTATTATATCTTCAGTCAAATTTCCGTCAACTTCATTAAGGTTGTCATTATTTATATTTTGCACATTAAAATCCGTATCATTCTTAACAATATTAAGCTCAATCAAGTTATCAATTATAGATTCTAACGAGAAAGTTGTGTTATTTGGTGCAGCATCTTTTTGATTAGTAACATTATCAGATTTACCTGTTAAGTCTCTTTTAAAGTATTTGGATGAAGAAGAAACTTTGTCTGTATACCCTACAGATACAAAAAACGTATTGCTTTTAGGAGTAGAGTTGTAAGTGCTTAGCTCAGAATCAATTCTTTGTTTATTAATACGCCTGTTTTTCTTCATTGGCCACCTTGTGTTAGATAAGTCTATGGTCTCAATCTTTATAATGTCTGACTTCATGTTCTTCACTTGCTCTCTCAGGTTATATCTTAATTGAACTTTAGGAAGCCTTTTATGTTTGATGAGCATCTTGTATTTATCTTTGAAAGGATCTGGCCGCATATCATGTACAGATTTTTTCTCTTTTTTATCTGAAATGTAAAAATTAAAATATTTACTTGATTTAAAAATTATCTGTAGGATTATACTTAATGCTATCATAAAACAAATCATATTTTAATACTTTTACTATAGAAATTTATAAAGTGAGCTTGGAACTAAGCAAATAACTTACTGTGGGAAATAGCATTAAATCTGTAACAATACCAAAATATAAATATGTCGCTAAGCACTTGCCGATGTGTCCCAGTGATGACACAGGATCACTTGATCATATATAATTATCGACCTTAAAGTTGCTGGTTCTTAAGTGCAACTACTGTAAGACACCAACAGGAGCTTTGCGACAGATCTTTAATTTGATTAGGCAAAACTCCGTCCAGATGAGTTTATGTCTATGCTTGCAGTTCATAAAATATCTTCATTTATAGTCATTACTTCAATAAATACCTCATCACGTTTATAGTAGACATTCTCACCTATCTTCGGCTCAGCAACATCAATCCTCTTGAAGAAGTCCGCCATGAAATCATTTTTTTCATTATCAACTAACATATATTGATTCCCATTATCTTGCCCACGTGGTATGGATTGCATATTATTTGTTAGCGTATTCTTATCAACGTCTCTTTTCAAACATCCATTTGGATAGCAGTACGTCGACTGGCCAATGCACATTTTGACACAAACGCACACTGGAGGTGTATCATGAAACTCAGAGAATATTATATTGAAAAAATGCTCAACTAGAGCAGTATTGCCAGAGTGCTCACATGAATTGTAATTTGGCTTTCTGGTTAGATTAACTGGTACATATTGGTTATATGCATCTGCAATAGAAATGATTTCAGCTCATTTATAGCGTCCTGGACCATAGTAATTATATACGTGCCTGTTGGCATGGTTTCTGAAACGTACTACTTCTCACGCCACAGGGCGTGGGTTAGATTCCCATCCCGGATATAAATATGTGTGCATGAACATGTTTATTTTTTCGCGGCGGCCTTATCGCTGAATCGATAAGGTGGCCTAAATTGTTTTTCACTTTTATTTATCTTTTGTGTATGTAACTTGTGTCCTTTTTTATGTGGTGTAACAATAAAGAGTATTTTTATTGTATTGTATCAGTTACCTGGTTTCCATAGTACAGGCTTTTTTGTTTTACCTCAAGAGACAACCAGACAGGCGGGACCTCTGGTAAGTGAATACCGTGCCTATAGACATTAGCAATAGGTACCAGCGGGATTGTCAATGTGCAATGCCTTAAAGGCAACTGGCTCTCAAGTGCAACTCAACTCAACTTGAGGGTGGTAGCCAGCCAGTTGAGTACTACAAAGTACCCTACCACCATGCTATGGTTTCCTAACGATGTTTTCCTTTACCAAAAGCTCATGCGTATGGTATCCGACGTCACTATCACTGAGCTATCATCGCTGAGTTATCTCTGCTTAGTTTGGGTTCAGATGGCCGTGTGTGAAGAATGCCCGACATTATTTATTAATTTATTACACCAAATGGCACTAATTAACATAAATATGTTCAAAATATAACATAGAAACCAAACAATTAAAAGAGATACTCACAATCGAAATAACAAATCAAGTATACGAAGTATAGGATATATTTCATCACGACTAATTCTAAATCAGGCACTAAATAATTGATACTTTTGATCACAGTACATGCAACAAATTTGATTACCTGAATGATCAAGGCATTGGCTCTTAATGAATTGTGAGAACAAGATACTTTCAATTGTCAACAAATATCAGTATCCTGTTTCCGATTTGGTACCCATTGATGTTCAGTTAGTTATTCAACATACGCCTTTAGCAACATCAATGTATTTATAAATACAGTTGTTTCTATCTCGTGATCTTACACACGTAAAACAAAATGTTCTACGTACGTTTTTCTCTTTTTGACATCAACAATAAACAAACGCAAAATTATTTGTTACAATAAATATATTTCACTCCCTGGGAATAAGTTCAACAGAAACATTTTTAGGTCTTACATTCAACTGTTCCTTTTTAAATAAAACTTTGTCACCGTCTATTATAGATTTGACCGTAAAATGTTTAAGCAAATGAACTAAGCCAGCTTTAACCTGCAATCGTGCGTACCTTGCTCCAATACATATTCTATTACCTTTCCCAAACGGCATATAAGCAAGATCTGTTAATGGTTTATTGGAATCACGTGTGAATCTCTCCGGGTCGAAAACGTCTGGATTAGGATAATATTTTTCATCGTTATGTATCTCAAAAATTGGCGTGAATATCTTAGTACCTTTGCTAACTTTTATATTCCCCACTGGAAGCACTGTATCTTGAACGCAGAGTCTTGTTAAGAAACCTATTGGAGGGTACATTCTCATAGTCTCATTCAGTACTTTATCCATAAGTTCCATCTCACTTACAACGTCATAACTCATTTGATCATTATTTTTTTCAAACGCTGTATCTATTTCCTCATGTATCTTCTTCAATACTTCAGGATTTCTACCCAGCTCTATCAATGTACAATACAAGACAGTTGCAGTTGGTTCAACTCCAGCTATGAAGAAAAAGAACGCTTGAGCTGCCAATAACCCCACCGTTGGTTCTAACTCACAACCTGTATTCTGATCCCTCATTGTCCCATTAATCTGCAAGTTTACGCATATATCAGCGAAATCATTCCTTTTCACGTTTTCCTTCTGCCTTTTCTCGATCACTTGGTTGATAGCACCAATAAAAAAGTCCTCATGATCTTTAAAAAATGTTAATCCCAATGCTTTGAAAATTGGCAAGCTTATATTTGCCAGTGAAAATTTGAGTTGCCTGCTTAAGGTGGATGCATTCGATTTTTGGGCCATATCAAGAAAAGGTGAGTCGAAGACTGATTCAGTGTCAATTCCAAATACAGCCGCCCCTATTGCTGCACTGCAAAACGTTGACATGGTATTAAAAACTTGCCCTTTTCTTTTATCCGGATTATTCATTAATAACTGAACAAAATCAACAGCACTTTTGTCTATGACGTAGTACATGGACTTCAATTTAGATACTGAGAAAAGTGGCGTCATCATTTGTCTCATCAATTTCCATCTTGGTCCGTTCATAAAAAGAATATTATCTGATAGTTGATCACCAGCAACAGGTTCTATTCCCCTGTGATGGAATGACTTGAAGTCCTGTTGTAAAACATACTGCACATTGGTTTGGTTTATTACATATAAGCAAGGTGTAGTTAAGCTACCAATACCGACTGCGGGTTCATTTGGGTACTGCTTATACAGATCACTAAACACTTCAAA
Source organism: Ochropacha duplaris (assembly GCA_951361185.1). NCBI lineage: Eukaryota > Metazoa > Arthropoda > Insecta > Lepidoptera > Drepanidae > Ochropacha > Ochropacha duplaris. The sequence goes on from OX592693.1 coordinate 2,199,143, forward strand.
GAGCGCTCTGTCCTTGGTTAAAAACTCCCAAAAAGGTCCAAAGACATTGTTCTTTTTGTGAAAGGTGACTCCTCTTTTCGTCCAGTATTTCTCGTTGTTTTTTCCATTTAAATAGAGGAATATTAAAAGAAATATTGAGCAAAGCAATAACAATAGTAAAAACATGTCGACCGATGAAAATTCTAATATTAAGTGTGTGATAAGTTACTGTATTTATGAAATATGTGCGTAGTCATTGGTTTGTGATTAAAGTTCAAGTGAATGATAATCTAATGTCAATTAAATGTTTTTATTTATTCTTATCGGAATATTTAAGAAACGTACACATTTCACTACTCCAAATAATTTGGTACGATATGCTGCCTACAATATTTTAGTTTGAATCCTGTATTGAGCTTGTCCCGGTGTCTCTTGGTGGCTCGCTATGCTTGTCTCTTTTTAGGGTTCCATACCCAAAGGGTAAAAACGGAAACCCTATTACTAAGACTCTACTGTCCGTCCGTCTGTCTGTCTGGCACCAGGCTGTATCCCGTGAACGGTGGTAGCTAGACAGTTGAAATTCTGTTGCCCTTGTTATAGACAACAAATACTAAAAACTACACAATTTGTACGGAACCCTCGATGCGCGAGTCCGACTCGCACTTGACCGGTTCTTTTTTTATATTTAAGCTGCAAGATAATGCAAGCAGGAAGTTATAAGTGGTACTAAAAAAGAAACTATAGGTCTTATTATGTTCATATATTCCTATCCTTAACATCTGTATGACCGTTTGTTTCTGTAATAATAAATAATAATAAAAACTACACAATTTGTACGGAATTAGTTCTCTTTAGTTCTTTTTACAATTTTTCACATTTCTTTTAGGTACTTTTCGTGCCCTTCGTTAACCTTATAAGCTTTTATTTAACTTTACTAGTTGGTATGTACGGGTCAAATCTTGCAACTCAATTTCAAAGCAAAAAAATACAAACTTTCGGTGTTGGTAACAATACAATGTGTGCTCAAAAATACTTGTTTTTTTATATTTTTTATTAACATATATGTATAGGTATTATCTGATTCTTATGTTGACTAACATCGACAGTCTGTTGACGGCTTTAGATTTAAATTTAATACTAGATAATTACTATTTACGTATTATTTATTATCACTTATTATTTCAACTTTGATAAGATCGATTGGTTGCTGGTAATGGTGCTTAAGTTAATTTAATAAATGCCAGTCATCGGATCTACAACGTAACTTGTTGCATATCAGTTTCGATCTTGAAAACCATTCATTACCTTCTGATGTGTTTTTACGTTCTAGTGCAACTCCATATAAGTACTACAGACAGTACCTAATTCATTGCAAATGGAAATTATAGCCGTTGTTATATTTCTATTGATTTCGAGGTCGTTTTTAATTGACTGCACCAAAGTTGAATGGAGCTAAATGAATCCCTATTTCCCTTGGTCACGACGCCATAACTTCAGAACGACTTTACTGATTTCATTCTTTTTTAAGTTTTCTAATAGTTTGTAAACTTTTTTTTAAAGCACCTCTTGGTGTGTTCCGGCAAATTCACTTGAAATCCAGTTGCCTTTAAAGTATTGTAACAACCCCCCTGCTATTGCTAATGTCTATAGACGACGGTAGTCACTTACCATCAGATGACCTATCTGCATGGTTGTCATTTGTGGAAAAAAATAAAAAATCTAAATAATTTGTGTTGAGAATATAGTTTCCTCGCGTTCTTGTGTATGAATAGATACTTTTTGTACCGACACAAAGTGTGCCAAACTTCGTCCAAATCCTTTGAGTATGTATTAAGCCAGCCAATCCGGTCACCTCTTAGCTTAGTAACATACATACGCACACACATTTAACATTTATGGCCTTATTCATAATAAAATCGACGGTATTTAGTAAACGCTTAGCAGATTCTAAATTCAAATTCTCTATAGAAAATTTGAATTAAGAATCTGCTAAGCAGTTGATAAACATCGCGATTTTATTATGAATAAGGCCATTAATGTTTAGTTTATTACCGAAGTTATTACATCAATATAATACAGCGCCATCTAAATCATAAGCATAGAACTGCATGAATAACGTGACGTTCTATATTAATTGTTACTACACACCCATAGATGTCACTAGCTTCTATGAGCGCTACCTATTTTGTTTTAAAGAATACTAGAGTTAGTCTAGGAACAAACCAAGAAAATCGTCCAAGGGAACTACCTACATAGAGCGAGGTTCTAATCAATGCCATAAACTATTCTATTTAAAGTCATACTTACATTTCTATCATCTCTACTGCATACACAGGGCTGTTTTGGTACCAGTTTTAATATGATTTCATTTGAAAACGAAACTATTCTGGAGCTTTGGGTAGGGAGTGTTTGGATATCGGATACCTGAATATCGGATATCTACTCGTCATACCCGAATTTCAACTGCTAGACATTTTTACTGTTTATTAGATATAAGTAGGTAGGTAGGTACATACTATGATCTTTTAATATTTATATCAACAGTTAAAATTTAAGATTATATTTTTATGGTAGGTATCTCTTAACTGTTCTTAGTTGATAATTATATGTAGGTACTGTGTTATTAAATGATTATGATGGTAGGGGTGCCATCTTTAGGAAAAATACACTAATGTAAAATAATTATATTTCGCAACTAAAGCATCTTACCTAGTTATTGAAAAAATGGTCGACGCATCTCGTGACCAGAATGCTGGCATATACCTCGCTCAACGAATCAGCATTGCCATCCAACGTGGCAATGCTGCCAGCATTCTGGGTACGTTGCCTACTGACAACGACTTTTTTATTTAGATTGATTTATCCTTTGATTGTCTGTTAATATTCATTAGTTAATACTGTAATTGATTATTTATATTAATAATTAATACTATTTAAATTAAAAAAAAATGAACTAAATTAAAATATAGCTTTGAATACAAAACTAGTATTTAAAACTAAAAATATCTATAGGTACATACATATAAAAAGGGAAGACCTGACTCACTAACTCATCAACTCTCAGCTAAAACCCTTGGACCTAGACAGCTGAATTTTTGCACAGCCGTTATTTTTTTGGCGTAGACGAGGAGTAAGAAAGGATTTTTTGGAATTCAACCCTGAACAGCTAAAAGCTAGTAAGTAAAGAATAATTTAAATCAGCTAAACATTTTTAGATACCTTACTTAGATAACTTACTTACGCTAAAACAAAACTCATTTACCTTGACTTCTGTTTAATAAATATTAATTCAAATTTAAACTTGAACAGGAAGGTTATTTAAATAAACGTGATTACTCATAATTAATATTTGATAAGGCATTTTTAGAATACGTTTAAATATTTTACCCATCAGGAGCCCCATTAGCTAGAATGCCTGAAGCGCAAACATGAATCGAAAGTCATCAGAGCCGTATCTATTAGTTGAATTTTTGTCCTGGGGCCCAGAAGCCTTTTTTTTTAAATCTCTCAATGAAAATCTCTCGTGATAGGTAGACGTCTGTGTAAAATTGAGCCTTATCTGATTATATTTTTGGCAACTTTTGGATAAGCTTGTGTTTCACCACAATGTCAACATGATAAGTAATGATGTGACCAAAGGTGGTAAGAATACGAACAAGACAATCTCATTTTTTAAGATATCCTAATAAAAAATACGCATTAAATAATTTAAAAAAATCTAGCATGGCAGCCCTAGCATGGAAAATATAACGCTTTTATAGTACTTATAGTAAGTATAGTAGAACTTATGTATAGTGACAGCTCTAGGTATAGTAAGTGTATAGGTAGGTATAATGATTTGACTTAGCGCGCACTACTTTGGTTATAATTGAAAACTTGTTTTGTTTGCGAGTGGACGTATATAGCTCTATTTGAAATATCTACGAAGTTTATTAGAAATACTCGTTATTAAATTTACATAATAATATCACAAGATAATAATTTGTGTTGTCAAGAAAAACGTAAGTGTTTTAGTTTGCTAACTGTGAAAGTGTTTATTCCAAAGTTGTTCGTGGTGTTTATAATTTGGCTTCATCCTTTTTTTGTAAAGTTAGGTTTTTGTCTTTATGCTTTTTATAGGTAAATAAAAACAGTTTAGCTGTGGTAGCTTTTTATTCGCTACTTGATAAGTCTTTATAATAAACAAGGCGATGATAGCTCAGTGGTAGTAATGTCGGGATAGCGCGGCGACGGTCGTGAGTTCGAATCTTTGAGCTTGAGCTTTCCATGAAGTAAAATATCGTGAGGAAACCATAGCACGGTGGTAGGGTAGGTACTTTATAGTACTCGATTGACTGGCTACCACCCTCATGTTGAAAATCTGTCGCCAAGCACCTGTTGGTGTGTTCCGGCAGTTGCCCTTGAGTGAGAGCCTTTAACGCATTGTAAAAAAAAAGGTGGAGAACACATTGGCAATCCCCCTGATTGGTATTGCTTATGTCTATAGGCGACGGTAGTCACTTACCATCAGGTGACTGGCCTGATTGCTAGTCAGACTTGTAAGTATAATAAAAAAAAACATCTAAAAATACACAAAAATTACGAAAACGTCGTGATGATTTTTAATTAATTACCAATTTAATGTATGGTGCATATTTATCTTTACAAGCCAGTATTTCATACAACACCATGCTGATTTGATACGTCAGTCAACATCCCTATTGGCACAATCTCTTGACATTCAGGGTCAGCCAGCACCCTGAGGCTCTATAGCCCGCCAATAAACATTAGCATCATGGAATTAAGAAAGACGCGAACACGCCACTCGTTCCGATGTGATATGCGGTTTAATTTATTACTAAGCGCATGGAATAAGTTCATGTCTAGGATAAGTAAATAATATTATTTTTATAAATAAATGATATCTTTAAATCAGACTTTACACATTTATTCGTATGACTGTACTGTATTGACTTGAACAATAGATTTTACTATTAATTTATGGGTGGTCCCAGACGCCGGTAGAAAAATATTAAAATTAAATGGATCCGGCAACTGGGACCGCGGTCCCAGTTTATTGCGGTCCCAGTCGCCGGAAGCCTCTGCAAGTATGCAATGCAATAATAGGTACAACTTAGCTAACGAAAGATCACTAGGCAAAGAGCTTGTAAAAAGATTACAAAAATAAGTCAAATAATACGGATGGATAAACATAACATTTATAGGCCATTGACTCACACAAGATAATGTCGTTGGAATTAAAAAGATGTTAATTTAAAGATTACAATTTTATACATTACCGACAAAGATATTGAGTAGATAGTAAGTAGAGCGTTTTAGGAATCTTATTTTATCTTTATAAATGTGTGGCAATCATTGTTCCCAAGTGTGTAGCCACACATTAATTAAACAAAGTCAACCACAGTGCTCCATTACAAATCCCACCTAACTTCACTTCACTTCACTTCACCCCACTAACATCTTACAAATATTGAAAAGATTAAAGATATCAACAACTAGCTGTCCCCCGCGGTTTCACTCGCGTTCCCGTGGGATTTTGTCTTTTCCCGAGATAAAAAGTTTCCTTATTACAGGATATAAACTATGTGATCTTACGCAGCGCAGGCAACGGAAACTCTCAAAAGGAATTAAAAAAAAATCAAATCGAACCAGTTCCTGTGATTAGCGCGTTCAAACAAACAAACTATTCAGCTTTATACATTAGAATAGATAGATAAGTCAGCAAAATGTTTAATGAATTTAAACGTAATATTCTTAGGCCTAAAGATGCTCTTCAAAAGGACCTGGGATTCAACGTGTCCTCGGGTCTACGACACCTGGCAGACTGATGACGTCACATGGGTCATTCAGGACCTGCCCCCTGAAGATGACGAGGAAGCTATCAAGCTGCTTGAAGAGAACATGTGTCCTGATGAAACTTTATGCTCTTTAAGTGGTATGTATTGTGCTGCTTCAATTTCAAAACTACCTTACCTAATTTGATTTGTGTAAGTTCACAAAAACTACACGTAAAAAAAATATAAAGATCATCTTCCTGCGTTTGCATGATAGGTAGGTATGTTCAGGATTTTGTTGCAAATCACATTACACTAGAAGTTATTCCATCTCCTTCTTACAATAATGTACATATTGAAAAAGGGCAGAAAATAGGTATTTAGAAAAGGAAAAATCCTGTGACACATTTGGCAACCATATATTCATTAATTTGACAGGACAATATTATTCTAATCCTTTTCGTATGTTATTCGTCAGAATAAGATGTAGGTAGTAAGACAAATTACGTTAGTTTTAGGCAACGAAACTTCCACTGCAATTAGCCTACTATCATAAAAAAACGAACACGAAGAAATCCACAAATAGAAGTTGCACACACATAGAAGTAGATAATGAAACAATTCCTCGAGTAAATAATTGTCTAGCATTATTAGGTACCTGACGTAATTACTATTCTTAGTACCTAGGTAGCTAAGTAGGCAAATTATTCTACATGATACCTAATTCCTCAAGGTCATATCATTGGCAGGACATTATGCACAGCTGTGGTTGGTTACCACTGGTTCGGGAAACCAGGCGTCAACTGAAAACAAATAGTAATTAACAACATCAGAAAAGTATTTTTAGCACTGACCAAAGACGCTGGACTGGCTATCCCATACAAAATGACAGCTATTTGCTGTGCCGATTCAAAGCGCTCCCAGTGACAGACGTGAGAGTTCTGAGAACTAATAAGATTGCAAATGGCCGTTGATTGTTGATTTTACGCTAAGTGTCTCTGCGGAATATATTAGTTCCATTCCCCAAAACTGCTGCCGTCAGCACCGTCAGCGCCAAAATGGCGATTTTCAAATAGGCACATGAAATTAATAACGATAGCCAGTCCAGCGTCTTTTAATAGAGGTCAGTGATTTTTAGGTTATGTAGCTGTCATTATGCTGTCTGTCACTGTGACAAATGACAGCTATCACCACGCTTGTCTTAACTTATACCTAGTGTAACCAAGAGTGTAACAAGTCAGATATAAAAATTCGAATGAAACCGCGGGGTTTGGGTTATTTTTAAATTAATTAAGAAATATACTTAGTCTGGTTGTTAACCTTGTTTTAAATTACTATCGCGACTCAAACTAGGTATCGGGAATGACAATCGTTAAAAAACGTTTAAGTATACCAGTAATAATAGAATAATATTATGTTTCTTCTGCTCTTCAAATAATACGAGTAGGAAGTGGTCAAACGACCCTGTCAGTAAAAATTTTTGAATACCGTCAAGAAGTTACGTCAGCCTTGAAAATATAACTATTGTAATTGAATGTAACTATCGACTTATATTCTAGTTACATGAATGTAACTTTGTAGGCGACGTTTTAGCCAAACAACAATAGTATATAGAATATATTATTATTATGTATCTGCTTCTTGTGGTTGTGACGGGCCGATTGACGTGGTTGGTTAACTTCCTAGCTCACCACAGTTCGTGGGTTCGATTCCCATCCAAGACAGACACTTGTGTGTATGAACATGTCAGTTTGTCCTGAGTCTGGGGTCATTTATCGACCTATTTAAAAATATGTGGAAAATGTCCCAGGATATTTATTTATTCTAGGTATAATACCTACACCGGCCTACTTACTTTAATCTATGCTTAGTTTGAGATCAGCGGACTTAATTTCACCACTTTCCAGTTTCATATTCTTAATATCAATACGATGATAGCTCAGTGGTAGTGACGTCGGATACCGCGGCGAAGGTCGTGGGTTCGAATCCTACAATGAGCTTGAGCTTTCGGTGAAGGAAAACATCGTGAGGAAACCATAGCACGGTGGTAGGGTACCTACTTTGTAGTACCCGACTGGCTGGCTACCACCCTCATGTTGAAAATATGTCCAGCACCTATGGGAGTGTTCCTACAGCTGCACTTGAGAGCCACTTCCCATCTAGACTTTGTGTGCTTACCACCTTCGGCCACATCATCACTTGCCATGGTGAGATTGTGGTCAAACACAAGCTTAACCAAAATAAATAAAATGTAACTTACTCGTGCTTCATCTGATAAGAATAAAAAAACCCGATCAAGTTCCTGTTGGTTCACGTAGTTAAATTCCCGAGGGAATTAAAAGATAACCCCCTAGAGACAAACAAAAACCAACCTTACCTTGTACAGCTAGTACCTAGTCTAAATAATTTAATCCTGTCTATCTGTAACAGGCATTTTACTTCATTGGCAATTCATGAAAATTATTCTCTAGGATTGGTGAACGACCCGGAGAGTATGCGAAGCATTTGTGATTTCTGGAGGAAGTATCTATCACAACGGATGAGCTTAGCTTGTTTTACTGAAGTCGACGGCAAGAGGGAGCTGGTGGCACTTAACGTGTGCTATGTGACTTACGCGGACGAGGAACATGATGATAAGGTGCGTATGATCTTGTACGGTTGCCAGGAATCGATTTTAGGCAGGCATTAAATCTTGGGTAGGTACCAAAAATTTACTGGGCGAGTCAATTTTGCGTAATTTCGATACATATTTTTCACTCCTCTTGCTCAAAAAGACCGTCATTGTGGCGTACCAGAGCGAAGAAAAAATAGCAATTCTTCCTCTAGGGGAAAAAAGTTTTTTTTTTTTATGTTTGTGTGTCAAATGACAATGACCCTACAAAAACGAAAAAGTCTTTAGTCATAAGTAGAATAATCATGAATAAAGACTCGACTTATTACTGTTTCATAAAAAAAGAACTTCATTTTAATTTGAAAATGGAACTTAAATCGGCGATCTCTGGTAGAATGCATGCAATGTGTTGCGGCTACAGAAGAAACAAAAAAAAGACATTATAAACTACATATTACATATTGTATTGGATTGTTTTATTTTCTCGCAATCGTGGTGAATACACGGTATAGTGTAACACACGGCGCTAAATCCCATTAAAACTCGGTTTCTATTTACTACCTCGTATATAATGGGTCATTTTAGCTCCTTGTATAACAATCTACTATTGTTTTGGCATTATTTTATTTGTGATTGTCAATAAAAAATATGAAACTGAAATGCTGCAAAGTTCAAACTCAAAAATTCAAACTCAAAACTCATTTATTCAGTTTAGGCCCTGGTAAGGCACTCATGAACGTTACAATTGACTCTACCACCGGTTCGGAATACACTTAAACTGAGAAGACTCCGGCAAGAAACTCAGCAAGGCAATTTTTTTTAACAGTGGATCTTTCTTACATTTTTATAAGTACATTTAGATACATTTTCAAATATTTTACACTAAGCCAGGGGGATGCAGGTGCAGAGAGAAGCTACTACAACCATATATTTCTGTCTTCCATGTAATGAGCCACCTTATAGTAGGCTTTGTTCATTAACCTAAGTTTAATAAAATTTTTGAATTTAAAGTAAGACATTCCAGCTACCTCACGTGGGATCCTATTGTAAAAACGAACACAATTCCCGAGAAAAGATTTATTAACTTTCGCTAGCCTGAATCTAGGGGTCACAATTTTATCTTTGTGTCTTGTATTAAAATTATGATGATTACTGTTTACTTCAAACAAATTTAAATTTTTTCGAACATACATTATATTTTCATATATGTACAGCGAGGGCAACGTTAATATCTTAAATTCCTTAAGGCGACGATATACGTGAAATGACGATTTTCGATACAATATTTCTCTGCATTCTTTATTGCAAGTGATTTATTAAAAATATATGTTAAACTAGAGGATACACGACATAAAATGACTTTTTTCAAATTTTAATTTTATCATCGAGAACATCAGAAAAAAATCGCGAATATGAGCCTTTTTGAAATTTCAAACATATTTCTCTCCTATATTACGGATTCAAATAACATGAAATTAATTACAGATATTCTTACACCTAAAACAAATAGCACTGTCTTGTTGTTTTTTCAAAAAAAGTTACTGTTATTTTTTAATTAAATTTATACTCGATTTTTAACTCGGTGACAGCTTTGGTCCCCTCGTTCGCCCGTCATTTCAGTGCGGGACGGGACGTTGTGCTGATCGGACCTGTGCTACTTTTTTCTCCACTCGATACAATATCATAAATGGTGTTATTAAAGCAGTGTTGGATATTTTAGCTATACATCGCGATGCGGTTGCTAGGGCTCGTCCATTAATTAAGCGATGTTTTTTAGAAACTTTTAAAAATGTTTCATGGTATTTTAGCTGAGGCGTCGAAAGTTCGTTAGTTTGTAGAACTACTCATATAGTTGATTATAGTATTAGTACGTAACTACCTTTAGAAAAAATATGAATTCATCAAGTTACACAACTTACTTTTTTTTTGCAGTATTCGACATCCACACGGATGAAAACATATTATAGCGAATGCTAATAATTAAAAAAACCTATATATTACATAATAAAAATAAATAAAGACATTTTTTAAATTATTACTTCGAAAAATATTATACATATACTAGCGGGACCGGCAAACGTCCTGCCCTGAAATTAAAACAAAACTTAGAACCCGTTTCCAGCGCCACCTACCGGGTCCAAATGTCAGACCATCGAGGAACCCATTGAAATATACACACAAAATTTCATCCGTATCGGTCCAGCCGTTAGGTGACAAACACACGTACAGAAGAATTATATTTAATAAGATAATAAAAATAGATTTTTTGATAACCAACAAACTTGAAATTGTTGTTGGACTCACCCTAAGTTTTATGCGGCACCATAGCTTGTACAATTCGTCAAATATACTTTGAAACCTGTGATACTTGAAATTGGACCTTATCTTATAGAAATAAGGTTCATTGTCACGTAACTCCTATAACTATTACGTTTCAAGCTGTATTATGAACTTTTAAAATATCTGTTTTGTCTCGATTCGAGTTGCGAGGGAGAGCGTTGCGCGTTCTTTGTGAGGGCGCGCGGGGGGTGCAGCGCCAATCGAGCAAGGTCATTCGCGTATATCGTCACCTTAAATTGATTTCTCAGTGACTCGCGAGGACCCAAACAATAGATCGCGCGAATCGCCCTTTTCTGTAAAATAAAAACAGTATCCAAATCAGTCCCTGAACCCCACAGCAAGAGGTTATAGGACATCAGACTATGAAAATATGCAAAGTAAACTAACCTAGCTGTAGCAATATCTGTTATTTGTCTAATTTTCTTTACCGCAAAAGCAGCCGAACTCAATTTGCTAGCAAAATTTTCTATATGAGGACCCCATTGTAATTTACTATCTAAAGTTATACCAAGGAAAACTGTCTTGTCAACTAGTTCAAGTGTTCTATCATCAACTAGTACGTTGGTGCTGCTCTTAGGAACATTTGGAAGAGAGAATCTAATACATTTGGTTTTGCACGCATTAAGCATAAGATTATTGGTGGCAAACCATTTTGACACTGTTGCTAAGGTCTCATTGAGATGGGTAAGGTCAGCGTCTTTTCTATCTACTCTAAAAATTAGGGAAGTATCATCCGCAAATAAAACTATATCGCACAAGTTATTTATCATGTAAGGCAGATCATTTATATAGACCAAGAACAAAAATGGCCCTAGAATCGATCCTTGCGGTACGCCCGTTTTAACTAAAGACCCTGGGGACGTAGTACAACCGATACCTACTTTTTGTTGCCGACTAGATAAATATGATGATACAAGACAAAGAGCCGTGTCACGGATTCCATAGTGATGAAGTTTTAAAACTAGGGTCTGATGATCCACGCAATCAAAAGCCTTGGAAAGATCACAAAATACGCCGACCGCATCTTGAGAATTCTCCCAGGCCTCAAAAATATGCTTAAGAAGTTTAGCCCCTGCGTCTGTCGTGGATCTCCCTTTAGTGAATCCAAACTGGTTAGTATGCAAAATCCCGTTATGTGTGAAATGAGCTAATAATTGGTTTAAAATTATTTTTTCAAAAACTTTGCTTAGTGCAGGAAGAATAGAGATAGGTCTGTAATTGGAAGGATTATTTTTGCAACCAGATTTAAAAATTGGAACAATTTTACTGTGTTTCATTAAGTCAGGGAAAACACCTTTATCAATGCATTGGTTAAAAACCGCTGCCAGAACAGGTGCTATGCTAGTGATCATAGACTTGATAACTTTAACTGATAATCCCCATAAGTCTTCAGTATTTTTTACATTCAAAGACTTAAAAGCGCTCAAGATGTCGCTAGTTTCAATATACTTAAATGAAAAATTTGGAATATAATTAGAAAAATGTTTTTTAAGTAGACATTCCGCTTTAGTGGGAGATGATGCAAGATTTTTTGTAGCTTCAGTCGGAATAGTTGAAAAAAATGATTCAAAAGCAGTAGCTACGTTAAGTTTGTCTGTAATTAGCTTTTCATTTACTTTAAGATTAATTGTTTCACCTTCCTTTTTATTTTTACCAGTCTCCATGTTTATGATCTTCCAGACAGTTTTAATTTTGTTATTAGAATCGCATACTTTTTTGGCAATAAACATAGCCTTTGCTTTGTTACATACTGATTTAAATATCTTTGAATAACTCCTAACATATGCATGAAACTCTTCGTTATTTGAATAAGATTTTTTGCGATAGAGTTCATACATATTATCCCTACTCAGTCTTATTCCTTTAGTTGCCCACTCACAAAATTTCAATTTATCAGATACTTTAATAGATTTAATTGGGCAAAATTTATTGTATCCTTTGCAAATCGCTGAAAATAATTTATCATAGGTAATATTAGGATCGTTAGATTCGAAGGACATATTAAGAAGGTTTAATTCCAAATTATTGTTAAATTTATCCAACCTGTTCTTAGTTGTTTGTCTAAATTCTCTACTTCCCGATATAATTTCTCTCTTGGAAGGTAATTTAACTACTTGAGCCAAATGATCCGAGCGAACACCACTAATTAAAAACTTTTCTATAATACTCCCATTTATTATAATATTATCAATGCACGTAGAAGACGTGGCTGTTACTCGTGTTGGTTCTCTAAACAAAAATTCCATATTAAATGATTTAAATAAAGATATAAAGTTATTTCTATCAGATGAGGCAGCAAGAATATCAATATTAAAATCACCGCAGACAATTATAGATTTTTTGGATCTCAAGAGCTTAGTAAGTATTTCTTCTATGATAGATGAGAATAACAAAAAGTCTGAAGCCGGCGGCCTGTAAACACAGACGATGATGGAGCTTTCAATCTCTGCACATGCCACCTCACAAACGCGCTCCACAGAATGACTACAAATATCAAATCGATTCTTGTATTTAAGATTGTTATTTACTAAAATAATAGATCCACCACCTACGGCAGACATCCTGTGGAAGGCACTGGCGACCGTAAAATTATTTACATTGAATGCCATCGTGTCAGGCTTTAACCACGTTTCAGTAAAACATAAAACATCAATATTCAATTTATCTGTTAAAAGTTCAACATCATGTATTTTGCCAGAGAAGCGATTTATATTCTGATGCAATAAGGTTATATTCTGTCTAGGCTTCTCTATTGTCGTTACTATATGTTTAAAGAATTTACCACAATATTATTAGTATGACTAGATAATACTGCTTGGTCACTTAAACTACTGTTTGTTATATTAACTATAACAATATCAATATTATATGCTATCAATGTAGCCATCAAGTTTTTGTATTTTTTGGGGATATTGAGAGAATCCCGAGTAATTTTAATTCCACTAACAAACTTATTAGTGTCGAAAAATATAAAATTGTCATTATGACATGTCAGATTATATAAGGAGTTATTTAAATACATTAGCTACGTTCTAACATTAACCCCCAGTTGTTTTGTAAAAAGCGTACATAGGCCCTGATAAGTTGTCCCCCGTGGTTTCACCCGCGTTCCCGAGGGATCTTATCCTTTCCAGGGATAAAAAGTATCCTATGTGTTATTCCAGGATATGACCTGTGTGCCATGTTTCATCAAAATCCGTTCGGGCATTTTTGCGTGAAAGTGTAAGATACATCCATCCAAACACATTTATAATATTAGTGGAATTAATTTTCTATCAGTATTCTACCAGTACAAAATACACTTAAACTTCCCAGATCGAAGGTGAATGCTGGCAGAACGTCTTCAATGTCCTTGTGTATACTGACACTAAAGTGGACACATTCAAATACTTGGGTCTGAACAAGGTCCTCCACGCAGTTGGCCTGGTCGTCAAGAGAGATTACAGAGGTGCTAAGCTGGGCGCCAGGATGTTGGCTGCAAGGTTTGTTCTGTTTATGTAAATGTCTGGATTTTACTCCATAGTAACGATCGCAATTACTCCATTGTATTCAGTATAAGATAGTTGGAGTGGAAGATTTTTTTTTTTATGTCACAAGTGACAACGAGGCAGGCGGGTCACCTGATGGTAAGTGACAACCGTCGCCTATAGACATTGGCAATACCAGGGGATTGCCAATGTGTTGTACACCTTATTACAATGCCTTAAAGGCGAACTGGCTCTCAAGTGCAATTGCCGGAACACACCAACAGGTGCTTGGCGACAGATTTTCAACTTGAGGGTGGTAGCCAGCCAGTCGGGTACAAAGTACCCTACCACCGTGCTATGGTTTCCTCACGATGTTTTCCTTCACCGAAAGCTCAAGCTCATTGTAGGATTCGAACCCACGACCTTCGCCGCGGAATCCGACGTCACTTACCACTGAGCTATCATCGCCAGAAGATGCACTGAATCTTCTGCCTGGCTCTGTCGAAGCCACATATTCAGTTCAGGCTCTAATGTAGGTTAGATTAAGGTACTGAAGTTTGGACCAACGGTTTAGAAGTCGACCTTTTTAAATTCAACCGGATTAAGTAGTCCATGTATATTTATGCTTAGCAACAGATTCACAACTTGACGGCTACTAGCCAGTCGAGTACTACAAAGTACCCTACCACCGTGCTGTCATTTCCTTCAACGAAAGCTCAAGCTCATTGTAGGATTCTAACCCACGAACTTCGCCGCGGTATCCGACGTCACTACCACTGAGCTATCATCGCCTCTCATTTATAATTCTGATTTTCAGAGAGCCCTTGTGCGTACCTTTCGGTATAAAGGGTACCTCAACAGTATTCACGGGAGCAGCATCACAGAAATGTGCTGCTCGATCGGGCTTCACGACCGTCCTCACGGTGTCCATGAAGGAACTGGCCGAGAGCGGGCTTAGATACCCCACTGATGATGAGAGAGTCATCAAAGTTATGGTTAAGAAGTTTGAGTAACTAAGATTATATTATTTGCACCGATGATAGTCAATGTTTTTAACGCACCATAGAGAAATGATATTTTTTTAGGTACTATTTATTCGCTGCAGCATAAGTATTTGTCAGTTTTTCACTCATTTGTCGACATCTACCGCGAGTAATGAGGGCGTAAAATATTAAAATAATAATTAAGAAAATAGTAAGATTAATTACTGTGCATTCACAGGTTTGTCGATGTGCCCAGCGCATACACAAACGCTAGAGAGTAGCACTAGTGATGCACTAACGCAGCTGTCTTAGTCGAATCGATTTAATATCGATATAACTGTTCGTGATTGGATATCAATTATGATAGTGAAATGAAATAAAAATACTTAAGTAAAACTGATGTTTATTTTGTGAACACATTTAAGTAACCTACACACAGATATAGCTGTTAGTTAGAAAAATATTTTATCCCGTTTTTACCCTTTGGGTACGGAACCCTAAAAAATAATTATTTTTATTTTTAAATGTTCTATACACTGGTTAGTGTAAAATAGTTTTTCTTGCTGGCAGAATTTGGATTTAACCAACATACAAATTCTGCCAGCATCATGTATTAAAATTAAGATTATTTGAACAAAACGTCACCGATATTATTCGATAAACCCCAAAATAAAACTTGTAAATGACCAAAAGACAGCCATCAGTTTTATGCTGAACCATGTCGAAATTATTGAATAGGTTGAGATGAATCTAGTTCACACATAAATAGATCATATTGTCGAATGAAGAAGGATGCTGCATATCTAAATATATATTTTTTATTCTGGATAAGCTTGTGTTTGACCACAATCCCACCATGGTAAGTGATGATGTGGCCGAAGGTGGTAAGCACACAAAGCCTATATGGGAACTGGCTCTCAAGTGCAGCTGTCGGAACTCACCGATAGGTGCTTGGCGACAGATTTTCAACTTGAGGGTGGTAGCCAGCCAGTCGGGTACTACAAAGTACCCTACCATACTATGGTTTCCTCACTATGTTTTCCTTCACCGAAAGCTCAAGCTCATTTTAGGATTGGAACCCACGACCTTCACCGCGGTATCCGAAGTCACTACCACTGAGCTATCATCGCCTTAAATAAGGTAAAGTAATAATAAGTTATAAAGCAAAACCAGATGTTTTGCAGGAAAATGATAGACTGAGACAATAAAAACTACGTTTATATAATATAGTAATTATATATTTTGCATTAACAAACATATTTTCAATCAATATACACAACTTAAGATTAAAACTTACATAACAAAAACGGTCTTACAACAGTTTTTAACTAATCAAGTGTCTGAAACATGGAATACTTGATACAAAATCGCATTTTGTTGAATGGTTAAAATTACGCTAACCTTATTAATAAACCGTTGACTGTTGTCATGGAAAATGATGCTATTTACTTGAATAAACAGGGTGTCTGGTAAGCAGTAAGACAAACTTAAGGTATCTAAAATTCAAAAATCAATACATAAAAATATAGGTAATCCCACTAATATTATAAATGTGAAAGTTTTGATGGATGGATGTTTGTTACTCTTCACGCAAAAACGGCGGAACGGATTTTGATGAAACTTGGCACACAGGTAGATCATTTCCTGGAATAACATATAGGATACTTTTTATCCCGGGAAAGGATAGGATCGCTCGGGAACGCGGGTGAAACCACGGGGGACAGCTCGTTATTTAATAATTACAATCTTAAAGCAGATTACTATGGACATAAGATAACGGATATTCTTGTAAATATATATTTACACCATTCTTAAACTAACCAGACATTGATACACACTTTAAATGCAAAACAAAATCTATGCGAGCGCAATTTCTCTGTCTGAACATACGAATAGGAACCAGGTGTGGTTGGTTAACACACTACCTAACTAACAAATCGTGGGTTAATTTCCCATCTAGAACAAACATTTGGGTCCATCCAAAAAATTGCATCTGTTGTACACACATCAAAAAATGTTTGTGATCACTAGCATAAGCTGATATCATTTCTTAGATTGAACTTTATCAAGAAAAAAATCTTTGTTATGTGTTTTCTTTAAATAGAAATAGGTACCTTGTTTGAAATTAAAAAATTAAACTCTTTTTATGTTTTATAAAAAAAATTGAGTAGGTAATTAATCATAATGATGATTTCGATTTTTCAAAGTTATCGCGAACTTTTTTTGATGTGTGTATATCAGTTATCAGGTTTCCATAGCACAAGCTCTGCTTAGTTTAGGATCATTGCTTATTATAATATCCACAGACCTATTATCTAACTAGAAGTCGCGAGTGTATGTACGTACTTCGCGAGTGTATGTACGTACTTCGCGTGTCAAAATTAGTCAAAAAGCAGTCAATTTGACTTCTTTCTATTTGTCTTCATTTAGTCCGCAATCGACCGTTATTGCCTTCGGACGTCAACCGACATCTAGAAAAATGGCTGGTTTTTCCGTATTAAGTTGTAATAACTGTATAGGAAAAGCCAAACCCAAATAATGGTAATTTTTCCTGTAAATTGACACGTTAATTTACACCAAAAAGCGACACGGTTGGTCTTGCGTTGTCTAGTTACATAATAAGTCTGTGATAATATCATTCTAGATATATAATTCCGATTTTTTATAGATAAGCTCTACCTACAATTTCAACATTAATAGCCTGACCTAAAACTTTTAATACAACTTTTGTTCAAACATTTACATCAAGTAGGTCTGAAGTCAGGTAGGCAATGTTCCTCTGGTTTAGGCGGTGGTTCGTCTGTCAGGTATGAACTAAGCAACACTGGAGCGCACACCGGTATCCTTTTAGATACCAGCCAGGCTGCGTCGCGCTCCGAGAGAGGGTAGCGTTTGATGTCCGCAAAGCATACAGTTATACTTTCGTTATTGTACGGCGGCCTGTGGAGAGAACATTTTAGTTGGTTATAGGTCGCGGGTTCGAATTCTACAATTGGCTTGAGTTTTCGGTGAAGGAAAACATCGTGAGGAAACCATAGCACGGTGGTAGGGTACTTCGTAGTACTCGACTGGCTGGCTACCACCCTCAAGTTGAAAATCTGTCGCTAAGCACCAGTTGGTGTGTTCCGGCAGTTACACTTGAGAGCCAGGTGTCTTTAAGGCATTGTAATAAGGTGTACAACACATTGGCAATCCCCTTGGTATTGCTAATGTCTATAGGCGACGGTAGTCACTTACCACCAGGTGACCCGCATGCCTCGTTGTCACTTGTGGTATAAAAAAGACTAATATTATAAAGAGGTAAAATTTGTGAGTTTGTAGGGGGTAATCTTTAGATGTACTAAACCGATTTTGAAAATTGTTTTACCAATAGAAAGCCACGTTATTTGTGAGTGTCATAGGCTATATTTTATCCCGGGAAAAGATAACAACCCACGGGAACGCGGGTGAAACCGTGGGGACCAGCTAGTATATTATAATTTGATACGAAACTAGGTTTAAAAATAAAGCACCCATATTTTTTCCTTTTGTCAAATTTATGCGTTTTCATATAGCAAATCTTTAAATTGAATTCAGTTCAAAGTCAAAGTCAAAACCATTTATTCGGTTTAGGCCCTAGAAGGGCACTTATGAAGGTCAAATTACAGAAGTTACCACCGGTTCGGAAGTTAGCCTTCAACTGAGAAGAACCGGCAAGAAACTCAGCAAGTTTCTAAATATATGTCAGCTCCTTTTTAAGGGTTGAATAGAATGATAATGCCTTTGTTCTGTATGACAGAACCATTATATGACTAAACTAGCTGTCCCCCGCGGTTTCGCCCGCGTTCCCGTGGGATCTTATCTTTTATAAGAATATAACATATTATATTCAGGGATAATGTAGCATTCTAATGGTGAAAGTATTTTTTAATTCAGTCCAGTAGGTTTTGAGTGTACTAAAATACAAATCTTCTTTATTTTTTTTTTATATTCGATAGGCTTGTGTTTGACCACAATCTCACCATGGTAAGTGATGATGTGGCCGAAGATAGTAAGCACACATTGCCTAGATGGGAACAGGCTCTCAAGTGCAGCTGTCGGAACACACCGATAGGTGTTTGGCGACAGATTTTCAACTTGAGGGTGGTAGCCAGCCAGTCGGGTACTACAAAGTACCCTACCACCGTGCTATGGTTTTCTCACGATGTTTTCCTTCACCGAAAGCTCAAGCTCATTGTAGGATTCGAACCCACGACCTTCGCCGCGGTATTCGACGTCACTTACCACTGAGCTATCATCGCCTTAAATAATTATAAATTTAGTGTAGATTACTGTAATTGTTTTACAACGTAATAACAGAATTAAGTTTTCTAAGGCAAAGGAATTTCTTTGAAATGTCTATTTAAACATAAACTCCAATATTAAGTTCTCAATAACAAGGTAATATTTCAGAGTAGAATAACATTATGTGGGAATATTCACACTTGTGTTTGACAGTACAATTGAAGAACCAAACTTTCATTCTGTATGCACTTTACATAGTGATTTCAATTTAACACCCCCACATTGTTAATGATAGTTGTCGAGAGAATTTATAATATGATGGGACAATTCTCCAGTACATCATGTAATTTATTTATCGTCTGATTCTAGGGTACCTACATTTACATTTATTTAAATACATATCTGTATGTACATACAGAAGGTATTTAAAAACATTAATCACCGCACTAGAATTTCTTTTTCTTTGTTTGATTTGAATAACGAAAAGTTTGACCATTATTGTTTTTCTCAATGATAAAAGGTTGCTCGGTGCAAAATTCAGCATTCTAGGTCCATGTAAATCAGGGGCATTTTTAAATTTATTTACTAGGTATCTCGCTGCGATCCCGGAATAAAAAGTAGCCTTTCTCTGTGCGACCAATAAACTATCACTATAAAAACTCACGTCGAAGTCAATTGCTAAAAGAAAAACAAACTAACAAACAGACTTTCGCATTAGATTTCTAGAAATCTATTCTTGACAGTAAAATAATCACGAATCTACACAAGAGTTAATTTTAAAACGCAGATATACTGTTCCTTATGTACCACATGTCACAACCAGGCGGATCACCTGATGGTAAGTGAATACCGCCGCCTATAGACTCTGTTGTACACCTTATTACTATGCCTTAAAGGCTGTTAAGTGCAACTGTCGGAATAGGTGCTTGGCGACAGATTTTCAACTTGAGGGTGGTAGCCAGCCATTCGAGTACTATAACATGGGATGTGAAGAAGTGGCTAAAAAGTGTGTGCACTTACTCATCATCAGGTGCTTCCCCTCCGCCAGCGGCGACCAGCCTCGCCAGCAGCTGTCTCCGTGGTGGGGGAACGTGCAACAGCGCCACCACACCCGCGAAGGGGCCGCAGCCATCCCCAGTTCTACCTCCACCTGCACCTCGCACCACCCTCCACCTGTGCGCCGCGCGCGCCAGCACTCGCTCCCCACCCGATAGTGCTGGGAGACCACTCGCTGCAGGGTTGCCCCACTCGTATTCCTCCTCCTATACCATGAAGGAATTCAATGTTATATGACGGGCCAGTTGGCGTGGTTGGTTACGCCACAGGTCGTGGGTTCGATTCCCATCCAGGACAGACATCAGTTCACTCTGTAAAAGGGAGCGTTACGTAACGAATTTGGGGAGGGGGGGGGTCTTGTAAAATGTTACGATGTGCAGATTTTTCGATACTTTACGCCACATAATTGTGACTTTTGGGTAAAAAATGCTCACTTGGTGGTTACGTAACATTTTACTAGGGGGGAGTGGGGGGCAGGGGGAGTACTCTGTGGTGGGGGGTATAGAACGGTGCGTTACGGTGCGTTACATGGGGGGATGGTGGGGTCAAAAATCTCCAAAAATTGCGTTACGTAATACTTGAACGCACCGTAACGCATTTTTATTACGTGACGATTTTTGCCAGTTCACTCTGTAAAAGAACGTCGTTCCAAAATGTAAGTAACTCACCGGTAGGAATCCCCCGGCGGCCCTGCTGCGAGTGATATAAGCGGGGTGCAGCGCCCAGCGGCCGGCCGCCACGGAGCACAGCATCTTCTCGCTGCGCCCCGGCGCCGCACACAGCAGATGTGTCGCCAGCGGATCCACCTCCGCACCCTCGCTCACCTCGCCGCCCATAGCTATTATCATTTCGATTATCTCCTCGCGATTCTGTAGGATAATATAAGAGGAACAATTAAATCAATCAAAAATCTTAAAATCCCGATTGCAGCGGGTCTAATTATTGTGAATCTAAAGTATAAACACAGGCAAAAAAAATTACACTAAAATCGATCCAGCCGTTTAGGAGTTTAATGACAATCACACGTACATAAGGCGTGGATGACAAAAATTATGAATGGAATTTCGAGGCCGATTTTGATGAAAACTAATACTGCATCATTGGGTAATTGAAAAAATAATTTCCCTTATTTATTCATATTTATTGTATTTTATTATTTTTAGTTTTTAGTTATATCTTCTTTGATAGTTAATATTAGACGGAAGCACAGCGAAGTAGGTTTAGCTAGTATATAATTGTGAGATCGGGGTGTGAACAGAAACACAGTATATTCGAGACTGATGTATTATGCCAAAGACTGTCGATAGTTTACAGAGTACCCACTTTATTATTGCTAAATACATCACAATAATAAAAAAAAATCAAAGACGTATCTCAGGTAGCTGATAAGTATCTATATTTTGAAAGAAAAACATCTAGATTCAGAGATATTCACCTCATGATACCTCATGATACGCAACTATGTACATGGCAATACAAGGGGAAATGTCTTGGCGACAATCTAAGTATTAACTGAATTTCCTAATGAATTTTAAAGCTAATAGACCACCTCAGCGATGTAACTTAAAAATAATCTCCCAAAAACAGCATTATGCTCTTCGATCAACAATAGCTATAGATTTAGGGTCGGCGCAAAAAATACGTCTCGGTAAATAAGAGCGCATTTGAAAAGTGAGCTCTTATTTTGTTTAGTTCGCTTGAACACAGCCAATATAAACACGTCTCACAATGCCGCAGTGTGTATTCAAAAGTTGCAAAAATAATGCTCGAAAAAGCAATTTAACGGCCGGAGTATCTTACTTTCGGTAAGAACATAAAGAATAAGAGATATTTTAAGCTTTAAACTAACAAATAATATACAATTTTGAACAAAATTACATATTTTAAACCACGCTACCAACGCTACAAATGATTGGCCAAACTCGCCAACACACGCACAAACTTCGAAGAAGAAAAAATATACGAAACAAAACGATGTAGCTCTCAAGGCAATAACGGGAAAACATACTTTATTTGTTGCTCTTTAAGGTTGATTTCACACTAAATGTTCTTTAACTTATGTCTATTTCTTTTAAGTGACAGGAGTAGTTTATTGCTTTGCTCGTTTTATGTGACTAATGATCGTAAGTAAGATAATATTTTGAAGATTTGTGACTTTATTACTGGGTGCTATGGTTGTAATTAGGTTGAACTTAAAACATTTCTCTCCGTTTGTTAGTAAACAAATGTAGCTGTAAAAGTATATACTCACGCGGATAGCATTTAGCTTGGATTTTGTACGTGACCCTTTATCTATGGCTATACCTATATCTATGATTATGCTAAAAGAAGCATGCATATATATAAGTAGTAAATATACTAACATCAACATTAGAAGAGAGCATGAACCTCTTAATGTTAGATGCGACGTCTGGTTCAGGCGGAGGCGGAAGGCCGGATACGGGGGTGGTATCGTCCCAACCGACCGTGTTGGGTTGGGACTCTGGGCCCCCTTGCGACTCTGGCCCTTGGTGGACCTCACGATCTACTCGAAACATAAAAAAATTTAGAGTTTAATCTTTCGTTTACAAACTTAATAAATAGATCTCATAATCTTTTCCAAACAAAAATAACCAATTTAAATCAGATTGAGGTTCGATTCCTACTCAGGATGTCTGTTTACCCGAATCTGGATGTCAAAAGAATAGTATGTCCACAATATGTTTTTTTTTTTAATTCTGGATAAGTTTGTGTTTCACCACAATCTCACCATGATAAATGAAGATGTGGCCGTAGGTGGTAAGCTTATATGGGAACTGGCTCTCAAGTGCTGTCAGAACACACCAACTTGGCGACAGATTTTGAACATGAGGGTAGTAACAACCAGCCAGTCGAGTACTACAAAGTATCCTACCACCGTGCTGTGTTTTCCTCACGATGTTTTCCTTCAACGAAAGCTCAAGCTCGAACCCACGACCTTTAGATCGCCTTATGTACCTAATCAGTCTATAATAGTGTGTATCTAGTCTGTGGTACAAGCTCTTCCTAGTATCTCAAATGACTGAAGGTCACCGGATTTAGGATATGGTTAACACTTATAAAAAATTGTGTACCTGATACATGTGTGATAGAATCTCTAGGTCTTCTAGCTTTTTGCGAGCTCAGCCTTCCAGCGAGCGCTGCATTGAGCCGCTGCAACTGAACGTCCACCACAGCGGGTACACTGCTAGATGAGCTTGAAACGCTTTTTATGCTGTCGTTACTTTCTGGTGTTCTCATACCGCTTGGACTCTGTGATAACATGAGGTTTCAGTATGTTTATTACATTTGGCTTCGTAACGGCTGAACTGATTTAGAATTTAAAGAATATTAGCTGCTTTAAAATATGATCTTATTTTCCTGGGGTAAAAAGGATTCCATATGATCTACCTGTGTAAAAATATGCACTAAAATCCAATTTTGCGTGATTGAGCAACAAACAACGGATAGAGGGTAGGTCAGGATAATAATAATTAATTCCTTTGCACAAATTAACTATGACAACAAGTGTATCGGGCCACGCCAGAGCAAAGACTGACTTTACGGCGATCGCCTCATCTATTTATAAAGATTACAGAGTGGGGGGGTTGAATGACGCGCTCGGTGGCGTTATGTGTAGTTTACAAGATTCCTTCTATCCACGCTAGATGGCGCAGGCGCCTACATATACAAATTTTCACATTTACAATATTAGTAGGAAAAGAGGATACTTTTTATCCCAGAAAAACATAAGATCCTGCAAGAACGCGTAAAACCGGGCGGACGTTTATAATACAAACAATATTTGCTCTTTAATCTATATCCATAGATACATACTAATATTATGAAGGGGTAAAGTTTGTGAGGGTGTAGGGGGTAATCTCTGGATCTACTGAACCGATTTTGAAAATTCTTTTACTAATAGAGAGCCACGTTATTTATGAGTGTCATAGGCTATTTTATCCTGGGAAGAGATAAGATCCCACGGGAACGCGGGTGAAACCGCGGGGGACAACTAGTAACTATTAAACTTATTAAATAGGCAATTTTTTTTTTATATCTTACTTGATGTTCAGTCAGTTTCGCCATTTTAGCTGGTGGCGTGTCTGCTTGATCCTGTCAACAGATTATAACAATATTATTAGAGTATGTGATGCATTTTGTACTATTAACCTTATTGCTTTATAAATAAGGTTCATTTATTATATCATCGGTCACAAAAAGTCTACAAGGAAACTGGCTCTCAAGTGCTCAAGTTATTTTTTTTTTACTTTTGGATAAGCTTGTGTCTGACCGCAATTTCATGGTAAGTGATGATATGGCCGAAGGTGATAAGCACACAGATAATAGATGGGAACTGGCTCTCAAGTGCTTGGCGACAGATTTTCAACTTGTGTGTGGTAGCCAGCCAGTCGAGTACTAAAAAATAGCATACTGCTATGGTTTCCTCACGATGTATTATTTCATCAAAAGCTTAGTATTCGAACCCAAGACCTTGGATCACCTTCGAACTAAGGTATATTATAAAAGATAACCTATTTAAATTAGATGCAAGCAGATGATTTTAGCATAGTATAAGGTATGAGTGAGATACCTGCAGTAGTAACTTCCTGGGTGCGAGGGAGACGGTGTGTTCGGAGGGAGTGTTCGGCGCGTCGCTCTTGAACTGTGCCAGGAATCTGTTGCGGATCTCAGATAGTGGCTGGAATTATAATTATATAAGTAGTACGTCTTGTCTTGCCATTGCAAGACAAGACGTCTTGCGGCAGTGGCCGGTCAAATGTGGCTAGATACAGCCAAGGATAGAAAGAAGTGGAATTCTTTGGAGGAGATACATCATAACAAATAATGATGAATTGTTTAATTTAATCTATATAATATATTTGTAATTACTTCATTTATAATTTTATTGTATCCTATATTAATGTAACTATTTTGTATGGAATTAAATAAAGCTTTATTATTATTATATTATTATAAGTAGTACGACAAACTTAAGGGGGAGATAAGTGGGCGAGTCATCTACCAGATATACAAAAATGGCCTCAGTAAAAGTGTCATCATTTTTGGGATATTTAATAACTATCTAAAATTCTAAATCAGAAATATCTCGAAGAGCTTTTAACATGGAAACCAGTTTTTTTTCTTCTTTATACTACAAGTGACAACGAGTCAGGCGGGTCACCTGATGGTAAGTGACTACAGTCGGGGATTGCCAATGTGTTGTACACCTTATTACAATGCCTTAAAGGCAACTGGCTCTCAAGTGCAACTGCCGGAACACACCAACAGGTGCTTAGCGACAGATTTTCAAGATGAGGGTGGTAGCCAGCCAGTCGAGTACTACAAAGTACCCTACCACCGTGCTAATATGCTACATATAATATACTATTTTTTTTTGTAAATACATACTAGAATAGATAATAACACCAGACTCAGGACAAACACACATGTTCATGCTGTCATTGTTTTTGTCCTGGACGGGAGTCGAACCCACGACCTTTGCCGTGATAGGTGGAATGTTAACCAACACCACCAACCGACCCAATAGTTATATAATATATACAACTACACTTACTGTATGTTTGTCTTTAACAGGCTCGGAGGGTTTTGATGGTAGATCGTCGACGAATTTCCAAAGTCGTTTTCTTGCGTCCGGAGAGAGTCGTCCAGAGCCGGGTCTTAATGCCGCACCAAAATCACTGTCCGGCGTCGATGGATCCTTGTCGACTGTATGTTAATAGCACAAGAACAAATTAAAAAAAACTGGTCGGACTCGCGTACCGAGGGTTCCCTACAAATTTTGCAGGTTTTTTTGTATTTTTTTTTTATTATTTATTTAAGGTCGCTTTTTAACATCTAAGGTCATTAGCGACCACAAGATTACAATAAACGATTAAATTAATTACGGTAGTTAGACAAGATCATATACATTTATCATTTTTAATATTTGTTGTTATAGCGGCCACAGAAATACATCAGTGAAAATTTCAACTGTCTAGCTATCACGGTTAATGAGATACAGCCTGACGACAGACAGACAGACAGATTGACAGTGGAGTCTTAGTAATACGTCCCGTTTTTACTCTTTGGGTACGGAACCCTAAAAAAGTAAAAGGAGCGTACGTAAACAATAGTCTCCAATGAAGTGAAGCAACGTTTTTTTATTCTGGATAAGCTTGTGTTTGACCACAATCTCACCATGGTAAGTGATGATGTGGCTCTCAAGTGCAGCTGTTGCTTGACGACAGATTTTCAACTTGAGGGTGGTAGTCAGCCATTCGGGTACTACAAAGCACGAACCCTTGTCCTAAACGATTGCCAGCAAGGAAGAAAAAAGTGCTTAAAATATGTTTTGCATTGTAGAGGAGGGTACCCCCCGCACTCCGTCAATGGAGGATGCTCTGTCGACGCCCAACCTGGCAACACTGAGTCCCACCACACGGCGGCGACTGCTCGCACCTACGCCGCGGAGTACTCCGACGTCACCACCACTGAGCTATCATCGCCTTAGATTTTCTTTCAACGTGTGTTTTCTAAATAGGTAATACTAACAGGGGTCCTGTGGAGTCCTGACAGGGTCGGAAGGCATCTCCCCGCGGCGCAGTGCGAGCAGTCGCCGCCGTGTGGTGGGACTCAGTGTTGCCAGGTTGGGCGTCGACAGAGCATCCTCCATTGACGGAGTGCGGGGGGTACCCTCCTCTACAATGCAAAACATATTTTAAGCACTTTTTTCTTCCTTGCTGGCAATCGTTTAGGACAAGGGTTCAAAGTTGGTATGAAATGTTGTTGATGTTGGTTGGTATTTTTAATTCAACCCCTAAGGGGGTAAAAAAGGGGTACGCGGGTGGAACCTCGGGGCGGAAAGCTAGTATGTATATATGTAGCATATTTCGGGGCATGCCAGCCGACCGCCCGTTTCGCTGCGAGCGATTAATCATTTTAAATCTGTGACATCTTCTATCTTAATTTTTATGATATGCTGTAAGGGGCAATTTTTAATTTGTTAAGAAAATTAACGGAAACAGACACTTTTTTTGTCGACATGTAAGATATTAATAAATAAGCACATACGTTGTTTGGCATCATCCCTGAGATCGTGTATACGTTTAGGCGTCTCTTGAGAGTCGCTGCCGAGGAGCCCTTGTCGCGCCATCGCTATCTGATCCCAAACTAAGCAGAGCTTGTAATATGGAAACCAGATGACTGATGTACCACTTTTTTTTGTAAATACATACTTAAATAGATAATTACACCCAGACTCAGGACAAAGAGACATGTTCATGCACACAAATATATGTCCTGGATGGGAATCGAACACATGACCTGCGGCGTGATAGGTAGTGTGTTAACCAACCACGCCAACCGGCCCGTCTATATATAATACTATTAAGAACACAGTGGGACGCCTTTGATGTTTACGGAAAAGCAGACACAGCAAGGCAATGGTCGTAATAATGTCGTGTCCCGAGCTATTAATATGGTAGTTCTAGGTCTAGATGTATTCGATGGAAGACTGATTTATAGGCTGTGATTAGTGTAAAAATCCTACAATGAGCTTGAGCTTTCGGTGATGGAAAACATCGCGAGGAAACACAGCTCGGTGGTAGGGTACTTTGTACCCTACTGGCTGGCTACCACCCTCAAGTTGAAATTCTGTCGCCAAGAACCTATCGGTGTGTTCCGGCAGTTGCACTTGGGAACCAGATTCCATCCAGGCTTTGTGTGCTTACCACCTTCGGCCATATCATCACTTAGCATGGTGATGTTGCACTTATGCAAGAAGTAAAAAAAAAGATCCATAGTGAAAGATAATCATAATGATAAGTATTTCAACCCCTTAATTAAGCTGACAATAGGAATGTTAACTGACATATCAAATCGGCTTCCTTTTATTTAATGTAAAAACGATAGTTTGCATGGAGTTTTGTATGAAATACATACTTGTGACGTCATAAACATACATCATCAAAAGACCTATTCTTTGTCGTTAAATTGGTAATTAAAACTCAAAAGGCGGAATTATATTTTCGAGTATTATTAGATGTTTTATATGCCAGTTATAATAGGTATTTTTTCTTGAATTTAGGCAACATTCCCATTAAAAAAAAACCTTATACAGGCTGAACGGTAGGTAGTACGACAAACTTAAGGGAGTTAGGTGAGCAGATCACCTACCGAATATACAAAAATCACCGCAGCACAGCACAAAGTTCACTATTTTCGAGATATTTCGATATTTGGAACGAAGTTCCTTATCGCGCGTTGTTAAAGGGGGCTAGACGGAAAAAATTCTTACGAAAAATTGTCACGACACTTTTTATGTCACTATGTATGTTTATTAAGCTGTGCGGCGTGTGCATGTTTCTCTCTCTGTCTCTCTCTCTCTCTCTCTCGCTCTCTCTCTCTCTCTCTCTCTCTCTCTCTCTCTCTCTCTCATAGAAAGCAAGCCAGATATTTTCATTTCTATTTATATATATATATATATATAAACAGAAATGTTTTTTTTTATATATATCTCTCGACTTATATAACTTATATAACTTCGTTCCATCCGGGTGTCCCTTGACACCTCTCAAGTTTTTATGTATTGATTTTAGAATTTTAGATCTTAAATATCTCACTTTGAGTAAGGTAATTTTTATATTATGTTGGTAGACCCACTCACCTATCTCCCCCTTATATTAACTCACCGTTACCAACTTTTTCCTTAGGTGTACCATCTCGACTGGGTACGGAGCCACGGCGCGGTACTACTGAGTTAGCTGGAGGCAGCATTACATTTTCCTTGTCCGTCGTCACGTTTGCTTCCTGCTCCTGAGGATTCTCTTCTACTATTGTTGGTTCTGGAGCTGGGGGAGTGATGTATAAATTAAAACTACTAACCTTTTTTTTTTCTTTGCTGGCAAACGTCCTTTACAGTCTCATTCGCGTGTAAAAAAAAAACCGGTCTAGTGCGAGTCGGAGTCGCGCCCCGAGGGTTCCGTACAAATTTTGTTGTTATTTTTTTTTAATTATTTATACTGTTATTACTATTTGTTGTTATAGCGGTAACAGAAATACATTTTCTGTGAAAATTTCAACGGTCTAGCTATCACGGTTCATGAGATACAGCCTGGTGACAGACAGACAGACTGTAGAGTATTAGTAATAGGGTTTCCGTTTTTACCCTTTGTGTACCCTAAAAAGGGGTAAAATTATCAAAATTCCTTACTCTTATCTATCTCCAGGATAAGGAATCTCTCTTATCTACAGGATAAGGAATCTACCTGTTAAATTTCAAAGTAGCAATCATACTTTCTGACATTTAATCTGGTTTCCACAGTACATGCTCTGCTTACATAGATATTATATTATACCAAAATGTTACCTTTCGTCTCACCGACCAAATGTTCGATCTCGCTGACTCTCACACCATGTTTAGCACACTCCAACAGCCAAGAAGCCCTGACAGCGGGGAGTCCCCACTTGAGGGCGCCGAGGTATTTGTCCCCGGTGGCCGTCGGACAGATCAGATGCGTCGACGCGGACGCGTTGGATGTGTTGCGACGACAGAAACGTAGTTGAGTGCTAGAAGATATAGGGATATTTAAGTTATAACTAACTCATATTACCTTTGCAACTACTAAACCGATTCTTAAAAATCTTTCACCTATGGAAGCTACTAAATCAGTCTAAAATAAAATAGGCTATATTTTATATAACGCGAGTGAAACCGCGGGGTGGAACATAGTAACATTTTTTTTTCTGGATAAGCTTGTGTTCGACCGCAGTCTCACTATGGTAATTGATGATGTGGCCGAAGGTGGTAAGCACACAAAGCTTAGATGCGAACTAGCTCTCAAGTGCAGATGTCGGTACACACCGATAGGTGCTTGGGGTGATAGCCAACCAGTCGGGTACTACAAATTATCCTACCACCTACCCTACCTAGCTATGGTTTCCTCTCGATGTTAAGCTCATTGTAGGATTCGAAACCACGACCTTCGCGGCGCTATCCGATCATTTAAAAAAAAATGATGGTGAATAAAACTCACGTGGCTCCCAACAGCTTGGCGAGTTCATCAAGGAAGGCTCGCTCCACTCCGCTGTAGGTACTGAGGCTGGCCACCACCCCTGCGAGGGGGCCAGGTCCAGGGTCGGCCGCGTCCCCTGCGAGGGGGCCAGGTCCCCACGCCGCCACCCGCACCGGCCGGTGATAGTACTGTATGGGGACCAACTCTTGCTGCGATAGGCAGTCTTTCTGTGGACCGCTTTAACTTTAATATCTAATAGCTAAACACAATCAGCGACAAAAAATGGCCTTACCGAATGTCTACCCACTCGAACATTTGGGTGGTCTTTTAATCTAGAAGCATTCGAACGCTCCGACGGTCGGACATGCCTCAGTGCTCGTTTAAGATATATTTTGGCTAGCAGGTATGAGTCGTAAAATTTTATTGCTTTTTGTACGTAGCTTTGTGAATAAAACTTTAAAAAAAAAACTAGTATTACCCAACACAATTTGAGACAGTTTTGAGAGAACTTTTGCTTGGGATTGTTTATCTAGTTATGAGATATCAATGGGTATTAAGTATTTTTCGGCTCTTCTCAGCAAAAGCAACCTACCGAACCGTGCATTAGAGTCATTAGAAACTGACAATTCATAAGCGCTTGAGAAGGCCTATTCGGATGAATAAAAGTTTCATTTCATTAGAGGGTAACAATTTGTACTGATTCCGATGTCTATAAATGATTACAAAACAAACTAGTTTACATATCATTATATAGAAAATACGAGCTGTTCCGCGCGGTTTCACCCGCGTTCCCGACGGATCTTATCTTTTCCCGGGATAAAAAGTAGCCTATGTGCTATTCCAGACTATATTACATCTCCATGTCAAATTTCATCCAGATCCATTCAGCCGTTCTTGCGTAAATGAGTAACAAACATACATCCATCCAAACATTCACATTAATAATATTAGTAAGATTTAAAGCTGACAATTAGTGGTGACTATTTACTGGACAACATTTATTGAATTTGTGAATTTTGACATAGTACGTTTTTCTTTTTCTTCTTCACAATATGGCCTCTGATAGTCATAAAAACATACATACATTGCAAGTTAATATAATGGTAGGGGAGGCAATGATGCTAAATTTGTAGTTACTCGAGCGTCTTTGGGACTTACTGGAATTTGAAGATTAGGTGGAATAAAGAAAAAAAGGTTCTGTGATATTTTCCCCTTCAGCGGTGGGGGGAGCGTCTACAGGGTTTCAAAAATGTAAAAAAAAACAGTCACCAAGAAATACTCGAGCGCGTCAGATATTAATAGGGTAGTCGCGCCACGTCTCTCTGATAACGGAAAAATAATAATCTGCCGTTTTGCGTGGTGGGGGTGGCCGTACGAAGGGGTCGAAAATATTTAAAAAAAAAAGTTACTCGAGCGCGTCAGACATTGATAAGGGATGTTAAGTGAACCCTCCAGTAGCTCCTATTTTAAAGACTGACGATTTGGACGCGACCATCAGTCAGGGCCGATTTTTGAAAATGCAAAAAAAAATCGTGACCTTGATTTACTCGAGCGCGTCAGATTTTTATACAGGCGGTTCTTCTTGATGGCCTTGTTGTACTGACCCATAATCTGACAATTATGTTGAGGGATTTCCTTAATCTGACGGTTTGAAAAAAAAAATATAAAAAATATCGAAATCTCGAAAATGGTTCAAGATATCGAAAAAATTTTTGCACAAAGTTGTAGAGAATTTAATCTTCTACAATATTTATTATGAATACATATACTAAAAAACCCATAGGAAACGAGATATTTGCAATAAATGATTTTTTGACCTTTGACCTTGAAAAATCAGTAGTCGCGGGCACCCTAAGATAAGTAGCTTTTGAGACAAGTTTTAGGGTGTCAAAATAAAGGTTTATACAAGTTAATAGCTGACTATCTCTCATTCTGAGGTGAAACTCACAATATTCCTGGACTATACACTTAATAATGATTTTAGCTACTTCGGCTTGTGCAAATCGGCAGATTAAGATATTTCCGTGATTCGTGACTAATTTCCTTCAAAATAAAAAAAAACTAATCGCGCTCGAGAAAATCCAGGTGACGTTTTTTTTTTGCAACTTTGCGAGTCTCCAATTTTCTTTCGTCACGCCCAAATTGTCAGATTATTGAAATGTACACTATTTTGCATGTAACTAACTTACCTTACCTTAATCTGACGCGCTCGAGTATTTCAAACCATCGATTTTTTTTTACTAATCTGACGGGCTACCCTAGGCGTTCGACACTACATAGAGGGCTCAGATTTGGTGAGAGTACTTCACAAGGTGCAAGGTTGCCCCCCTTATGTTAATCTGCCGCGCTCGAGTAAATCCCGAAATCCCCTATTCGCCTCCCCTACCATAAAGCTTGTAAGACCGGCCGGTTGGCGTGGTTGGTTAAGACACTACCTATCACGCCGCAGGTCGTGGGTTCGATTCCCATCCAGGACACACATTTGTGTGCATGAACATGTCTGTTTGTCCTGAATCTGGGTGTAATTATCTATTTAAGTATGTATTTACAAAAAAAAAGTAGTCTATGTATTATATCAGTCATCTGGTTTCCATATTACAAGCTCTGCTTAGTTTGGGATCAGATAGCCGTGTGTGAAAAATGACCGAAGATATTTATTTATTATTTAAAATAAACCTTACCACCCAGAACACAGTGACAGCTTCAGCCCCCCTGGTGATGAGTTCGTGGTGATCGAAGTCAAGTGGCACTAGTACATGGGAACCCCCCGCGCCGGCCGCTACCAGGACTCCCCCGGCCGCAGACACTTCAGCGCCGATCTCACATATCGCCTCCTCCTCTAGACCTTGCACTTCTATTTTTATACCTGTTTGTATAATTTATCTTGTTAAAAGAAATTCTTACGATGTATGCACTTTAAATGTTTTCGCAGTCGCTTATCATATGCACAATTATTGAGAGAATATAAAATACTTCAACTGAAAAATAGAAGACTTCAGTTGCAAGTTATGTTACTATATGACTTTTGTCAAAACAGATACGACTGTTCTGACATTATTAATAATATTTATTACCGAGTGCCAATCAGATCATGCACGCGACCCAGTCGTACCCTTAAATTATTTGCTACCAATAAAATCCGCACTAATGCAGGTAAACGCTCGCCTCTGTTTCGTCTGATTGACACTTATAATGAGTTTTTTAATGATATTGATATATTTTCAAATACTGCTAGTACTTTTAGAAATTCTGTAATAAATAATCTACACCTTAATCAAACCTAATGTTCGTAAGCTAGTACCAATTTCTACAATTAATCAGCACCTAAATTTGTTTATTTTGTTTTTACTTTCAAAATTACTTTCTCAAGAACCACTTGTTGCTATTTTCTCATTATTATTTTATATTAAAAGATTAGTAGGTATATTTATATTTAACTTTTTACCTACATTGTTATCTTTAATTATAGGTACCTAAAGTAAATATTAAGCTTTATTTTTTGTTTGTACACACACTTGTCAAACTGTGGTTAACGGTGTTGGTTTCACAATTAGTTACATTTTTTAATTACTGTGTCTTACAAATTTTTATTGTGATACTGTTTGTTTAACCCTAATAAACTAAAAAAAAAAAAAAAAAAAAAAAACAAATATATGAGTATGTTTATGTATAGGAGAATAGTGATAAACACATGTACTTACAAATTATACAGAAACTTAAGGGGGAGATAAGTGGGCGGGTCACCTTCCAACATATAATATACAAAAAACCGGTGCGAGTTGGACTCGCGCACTGAGGGTTCAGTACAAATTATGTAGTTTTTTTTAAATATTTTATTCTGTTTTTAGTATTTGTTGTTATAGCGGCAACAGAAATACATCACGTGTGAAAAATTCAACTGTCTAGCTATCACGGTTCATTAGATACAGCCTGGTGACAGACAAACAAACAGACGGACAATAGAGTCTTAGTCATAGGGTTTCCATGATTATCCTTTGGGTATGAAACCCTAAAAGCTACATCAAAATTGGTCTAGTCAAATTCATTATTTTTTAAACAGAATGTTATTATGAGACAATAACTACCTCTGAATATCTGTTCGATCTCCTCGGTGAGTTGCTCTGCATCATCAGTGATGTCTGGCTCCTGACCGACCGTCACGTTGGGTGGTTCTGGACTCTTCTCTTTCAATGGTTCTTCTGGCATGTGTTCTACAAAGACAAAGTCAACGTCATTTATTGTACAGACCAGGGTTTCTCAGAGGCAGGGGGTTCGCGACAAGATTTACGTAATGTTGGCTTGATGACTGGCAGAAACGTGCGGCATGATAAAACTAAATACAGAAATCGAATTTATACCGAGTCAGAATTAAATTGTACAATATAACTCCCAAAATTGACTCCATTTGCGACAAGAAACAAATAGCACATTAATATTAAAAATATATTTTTTTTGGCACTTTATTTGTTACCTTTTATTGAAATCAACCCATCTAGGCTTTGTGTGCTTACCAGCTTCGGCTACATCATCACTTACCATGGTGAGATTGCGGTCAAACACAAGCATAATATACTAGCTGTTCTCTGCGGTTTCACCCGCGTTCCGATGGGATCTTATCTTTTCCCGGGATAAAAATACAACCTTTGTTACTCAGGGATAATGTGGCTTTCTAATGGTGAAAGAATTTTTTAAATAGTTCGAGCAATTTTTGACTTAAATCGTAACAAACAAACAAACAAAAACTCAAATCTTTCCTCTTTACAATATTAGTTTCTATAGAGGCTAATTAAATAATACTCACGACTCAAATAATGATTGACAAGTTCATCTTCTGGTTCCTTCTGTTCTGGTTCTGGTTCGGGCGGCGGCAGCAGGAGGGGCCCGCGGCGTAGTAGCTGCAGGTTGCGCTTACTCATCGGGGACGCGGGTTCGATGCGCGGCTTGCGCCCGCTACACTTGCTTGGTGTCGACGGATTTGTGTCTATTAGGAACTGTATAAAAGGAGAATGTTTTTAATTAGTGTGGTTGGAGTAGAAAAAAAAAGAAATATGTATGTTCTAACTTTCTGGAATTCTGTTACAGGTATTTATGGGCTATGCAAATGTCAAACGTATAGAGAAAAAATGTTGTGCTTACAATTTTTTTCCTTAGCGATAGTTTCGCTGTATTCTCAAAGAAATCCATCCATACTAATATTATAGTATAGTAAAGTGTTAAATATTTTTTTTTTAAATGTGAACATATACAACAGTATTTTCATCCCATCTATTCGAAAAGGACGACTTGGTTCTCCTTTAAGTGTACCCAAAGGTGGTGATTTCTATAAGAAACTTTTAGCGGGCAGTAATGAGTTTTTAATCCTCTTTATCTTTGCCGCGCACTTATTGAATTTGGAACATCTTAGTATTCAGCGCCAATGAAATCGAACGCAAATATTGTTGAAAAAATTTAACACAATAATCGTTGGACACGGGATAAGTTTTTTTTATATAATATATCGGCGCAAATACAACAGTTCACCTATTATAATTAAGTAAACACGTGCACGTACGACGAGTCCTGTAAATACGGCCGCACTGTCGGCGCTCAGTCATTCGTGCTCGAGCCGTCGTACAGTACGGACCTCTCTGGAACGTCGGTACGCTGCCCGTTGAATATACGAAGCCTACCTAGTACTTGTGAAGTTTTCTTTCGAAGACCCAAACATGAATCATCATCAGGAAATCTAGCATTGTGACGTCAGCAATGCTGACGTCACGCTTTTTAAAAACACTACGGAGGTACCTCCTCCGTCAAATATAATAATATTTTTGGCTCGGGCGAAGTACTTTGAATCCCTCGCTACGTTCAGGATTCTACTAAAGAATCCCTCGCGACGCTTGGGATTCTACTCTAGAATCCCTCACTTCGTTCTGGATTCAAAAAAGCGCCCTCACCGTAAAAATATTATGTTGCTCCCTAATGATACAATCTACTATTATGTTATTATTTACTGTGTTATAACAATGTAAACAGTGAATAAAAAATATAAAAAAATTACATGCTAATTCCCTATTTATTTACAACTACATAATGATTGCAACAATACCTCTGCTTCATCGAGCACCCTGCCGGCCTCGACGCTCCTGAGCAGCCACAGCGGCGAGAGCGCTGGCGCGGAGGGCAGATCCTTTGCGGCGCGTGTGGCTGCCACGCGGGAGCCACACACAACGTGCGTGACACGCGCGTTGGCCGCCCCCGCCTCCAGCCACACGCCACCCGCACGCGACACGCACGCCGCCGCACGCTCGCGGGCCTGCCCTTCTAGTCCACACACCCATATCTAAGGGATTACACACAATTTAATAAAAGGCACTTGTGTCACATTTTTTTTATATACTGATGTTTGACCACAATCTCACCATGGTAAGTGATGATGTGGCCGAAGGTGGTAAGCACACAAAGCCTAGATGGGAACTGGCTCTCAAGTGCAGCTGTCGGAACACAACGATAGGTGCTCGGCGACAGATTTTCAACTTTCAGCCAACCAGTCGGGTACTACAAAGTATTCTACCACCGTGCTATGGTTTCCTCACGATGTTTTCCTTCACCGAAAGCTCAAGCTCACTGTAGGATTCAAACCCATGACTTTCGCCGCGGTATCCGACGTCACTACCACTGAGCTATCATCGCCTGAATATATAATAGATGTTAAAAATTTCGTGTCACGTTGTAGTCCGCAATAAACTCCTAAACTAATTAACCGATTTCAATGAAATTTGCACACTTTTCCAACTTGAGATGTAGGATACTTTATATAGAAAAGAAGAACGCGGGTGATACCGCGGGGAAAGCTTGTGTAAATTTAAATACTGATTGGAATTGATTGCTTGACAGACTTCTGATATTAAAAAACTTGAGATATCAAAGTTCTACATCATTATTTGACTCGGTTGGTTGTCGGTAAGACCACTACCTACCTATCATGCCACAGGCCGTGGGTTCGATTCCCACTCATTAGAGAAATTTGTGTGCATAAACATGTCATAGGCTACGGTAACCACTTACCATCAGGTGGGCCGTAAGCTTGTCTGCCACCTAGTGGTATAAATATATATATATATATATATATAGGTGTGTATTTAAAAAAAGTTGTATAGTATATCAGTTTCTGTAGCACCAGCTCTGCTTAATTTGGGTTCATAAGTTCCAAAAAGACATGTATATCTAAATATTTATTTTAAAAAGTTACTTACGCAAAATCCATCAAAAATAGGTCCAGCCTTTTTGATGGTGCTCATGTCGAAGTTTTCAAACGCTATCAACACTTCTTTATCAATGGACATGTCAACGGACTTCTTGGAATCTTGTGACAACTGCAATTGCATATGAATATTAAAATCTAGATGATGTATATCATCTAGATTTTAAGCGAGAGCAGAAAAAAAAAGTTTTATTCCGACAACTAGGGCCCACTTTTAAAGGTAATACTTTAAATCAGAATTTAAATTAAATTAATAGAAATAAATTAAACAAGAAGAGATACAAACTGCCTCAAAACAGGCGCATCAAATTTAATAAATAAATTGACATATTTTAACCAAATAACTATATGTAGTAGATGTGTGAGACTCCGCCATTGAAAAGGTATCTGTGTTATAGATAGACATTGTTACAAGTGCTTGGATTATGGCTTCGCTTGTAAAATAAGCTGTCTGTATTCAAAGTTCTCTAGCTATGATAGGTTGCTTTAGTATCATCTAACATAATATTTCTTTAATTTATCTATTGAAAAAGCTTTAGTTACAAGACTATCAGACTTAAACATTTTTTTTTGCAGTTTATCTTGAAATTATCGTATAACAAAAAAAACATTTCACATAAAATTTTGTAACACAGATTATAAAAGCGGTTTTTTTCGTACCTTTATTTTCCCCGACATGGTGGATACATCAGTCGCTCTGGATTCATCTACATAATTACTGGGCGGCCTAATGTTCGTTATTCGTGAAAAATTAAGACCTGGAAGTAAACATCAAGAATTGCTGGTGGACCATAACAATACTCCTAGAGATTTATTATGAAGACTAGTTTTCCGCCCCGCGGTTTCACCCGCGTTCCCGAGGGATCTTATCTTTTCCCGGGATAAAAAGTATCCTATGTTTTATTCCAGGATATGAACTACCTGTGTGCCAAGTTTCATCAAAATCCGTTTTTGCGTGAAAAAATAACATAAATCATCGCATACATCTTCACACACATCCAAACATACTTTCACATTTATAATATTAGTAGGACTAGCTGTCCATCTCCGAAACACTAAAATTATCTCAAGGCCTTATTAGGCTGCGCTTATCTCTAAGCGGAGCGAGATTTATAATGGAATCCCTTTTCGTATTTTTACATAAGAATCGTCTATTTGGCCACTGCTCCATCCTTACAGGACGATGAAGAAGCCTTAGATGGATCACACTTGCCCAAAAATTCTTCACCTTGGCCTTTAAAGTCACAACACCAACCGACGAATTTATTGCAATACTAGCTGACCCCCGCGATTTTACCCGTGTTTCAGAAGGATCTAATCTTTTCCCGGGATAAAAAGTAACAGTCTACCTGTGATTGAGCAAAAAACATAAACCTTCACATTTATAATATCAGTAAGATAATTTTCCGTCATGTCCGGTGGGAAGGCACCCAAGGCGATGATAGCTCAGTGGTCGTGACGTCGGATACCGCGGCGAAGGTAGTGGCTTCGAATCCTACAATGAGCTTCGGCGATGGAAAACATCGTGAGGAAACTATAGCACGGTGGTAGGGTACTTTGTAGTACCCGGCTGGCTGGCTCCCACCCTCAATTTGAAAATCTGTCGCCATCTATCGGTGTGTTCCGACAGCTGCACTTGAGAGCCAGTTCCCATCTAGGCTTTGTGTGCTTACCACCTTCGGCCACATCATCACTAACCATAGTGAGATTGTGGTCAAACACAAGCTTATCCAGAATATAAAAAAACACTAATTAGTTGGACTCACTCATATCAGGCAGCCGGGAGCCAGTGAGCGGCGAGGAGGTAGAAGCGCCGGCCACTCTATACTTGGCGAGGGGTAAGGCCACACCACAGCTCGCAGAGTCCTTCACCCAAGATGGCAGTACACATGCTTTCCCGTATTCTAAGGCCGCTTTATATTTCTCGCTTCCAATGCCTTCTCTGTTGAATGGAACTGGTTTGAAGCGATGATTTTAAGGAGATGATAGCTGTGGTAGTGACGTCGGATACCGCGGCGGGGGTCGTGGGTTCCAATCCTACAATAAGCTTGAGCTTTAGCACTATAGCACGGTGGTAAGGTGCTTTGTAGTACCCGACT
The DNA here is from genome assembly GCA_951361185.1 of Ochropacha duplaris. Lineage (NCBI taxonomy): Eukaryota > Metazoa > Arthropoda > Insecta > Lepidoptera > Drepanidae > Ochropacha > Ochropacha duplaris. The sequence goes on from OX592693.1 coordinate 2,238,971, forward strand.
GGCTGGCTACCATCCTCGAGTTGAAAATCTGTCACCAAGCACCCATCGGTGTGTTCCAATAGCTGCACCCGAAATTACGGGCTCTACAAACTTAAAAATGGACGCAATACATATAAAAATACTATTATAATTGGTCATTCAGTCGCCGGTTAGAAGAATATGTTCTGGGATTTGTTGTCCAATCAGTCATGATTGTCTGAACGCGCGAAGGCGGACCTCATGTTCCATACAATGAGCCAGCGCTACTCCATACAGTGTTGTCGGATTTATCACGCAACTAGTTGACCACGATGTTCGCATACAGATCATAGTTCACTGAACAGTCGACGCTCCCATATGGATGAAGTGTCGTTATTAATATTTGAACTCACACATTTAATTCAACTAATAAAGTGGGGCCCGTCATTTTTTTTTATACCACAAGTGACAACGAGGCATGCGGGTCACCTGGTGGTAAGTGACTACCGTCGCCTATAGACATTAGCAATACCAGGGGGATTACCAATGTGTTGTACACCTTATTACAATGCCTTAAAGGCAACTTAAGTGCAACTGTCGGAAAACACCAACAGGTTCTTGGCGACATATTTTCAACAAGAGGGTGGTTTCCTCAGGAGCTCAAGCTCATAGTAGGATTCGAACCCACGACCTTCGCCGTGGTATCCGAAATCACTACCACTGAGCTATCATCGCTTAAAAAAGTGACATTGAGATCAAATATGATGTGTGATACCTAACCCACTTACTTGGTCAAAATAACGATATCAGTAGTCTCACTCTGGAAGGCTCCGGAGAAAACTCCACCATGTTCAGTCACCAGCTTCGTAATTGTTTGTTTATCCCGCTTGGATATACCAGATGTGGTCACTTGTAGATTCGCGAATGCTGGCAGACGATGGACGTCGAAGTCTGGAGACGAGCCGTTTACGTTGAGGCGAAGGGACGCTTCCCATACTGCCTCAATCCAGGTCTCACTCATCACTGGTATGCCTTTCTCTATGGATTTCTTTGGAAAAATATTGTTTATGTCACTATCTGTCTTCTGTACATATAAAAGGAAATCGTTACTGACTGACTGACTGATCTATCAATACGCTCAAACCATTGAACGGATTGAGATGAAATTCGGCATGCATAATTTTCCAAAATTAGAGGGATTTCAGGGGATGAAATAGGGGTCCAAAGTTTGTGTGGAGAAATGGATCGCGGGTGAATAATTCTTGTTTGTGTGTATGTAACTGAATTCTTCCTATATGGCTGGACAGTTTTTTATGAAATTTTGTGCGTGTGATCAAGTTGATTCGGACCTGGTAGTTGATGCTGCAATCTAGTTATAGGGTCTTTTTTATTTTCATGACAGGACAACGTCGTTTGATTCTTACTATATTTTTGTTAATTAATAGTGATGTGAGTGAGATCTTTTACATTTTTAGTAACCTCTATTTTAATATCCATAAAAATTCATTTAAAGCATTACAAATACTGCACTTTACAGAATATGCCCCAAACTCAGTAAAACCATGAATTCTCAGTGAAATTGTATTGGATTACAGCAATCTGCACTTGAGTTTTGACTTAATATTGATTCTTGTTCTAAAATACAAGCTTCTTCCACATTATGCTAGAAACAACTTAAGGCACACCACACAGTGCCTTATTAGAGTATTGTAAATTGAGTATTATTAGGTACACCCAAAGCTTTATGCTTTGACAAAAAAGTATGCTTTCATGCAAAAAGAGCCAAATTTTTTACTCACAATGTACTTATCGGATATAACAGTGTCAGAAACTAGATGTGTAGTGTCATCCGTCAATACTGTATTGTATATGCCACCCATCCAATGAACTTTTTTCTTTATATTCTCCTGAAAAAAAAAAAGTTTTTTGGAATAATGAAGACTGGAAAGGATGTATCTATTAAACTAGCATTTCCAATTGTTTTATCTATAAGAGAATGTATTTACTGTTATATTGCGGACAAAGAAATTATATACTGCACTCTGAGGTTGTATCTCTATATTATATGCAATGTACATATATGTATTATAAGTAAGTATTCTATTATTAAATTGCTCAAACACTGGCTGGTCTGCTTGAGTTTGTTGCTTAATAAGGGAGCGTTCAAGTATTACGTAAAGAATTTGGGGGGAGGGGGGGTTGAACTACGCGTTACGTAACATTTTTTTTTACATTTTCGGTACTTTACACCACATAATGAAGAATGTTAACTAATTTTTAATATTAGCTCTCCATATTCTCTGTCAAAAAAAAAAATTCAAGTGAAAGAATTACTACTATACGTCAATTAGTATTCGATTTATAGAAGTAAATGTGTGATGATAAATGTGTCTCGATTTGACGTACTCGTGTGACGGTGTGACGTCATCTTGCAACACTCGCTCATAGCGGAGCATTGCAAATTGACGTCACATTCGGTCACGTGACTGTTAGCGGGACTCGATTTTATCGTATGTTTAAATGCCTGTAAAATCAAAACTAATATGTATTTTTGACTACAACAAAAACTAGTGTATTTGTATACATACAAGCTTTACTGTAACAAAAATTGCGATATGTAATACTTGAGCAGACAGTCATAATTAAATTCTATAGATTGCTATGTTTGCCGCCATAACATGCAAATATTGTCAGTGAGACTAAATGAATAATAAAATTATTGAATGTAATAGGTGTAAGTTGTTTTTGAAAAGAGTAATTGCTGATGTTATTGCCAGCTCTTTTCAGCAAAAGCAACATTCCGAACTGTGCATTAGAGTCTGACTATTCATAAGTTATTCTGAAGGCTTATTTGGATGAATTATCGTTTCATTTCAATTATTTGTCTCAAAAGCAGCATAAGTACTCTATTTGCACTTTTTTACCTTCTGCTGCTTAGATAACCCGCTAGCTGTAACCACTAGACCACGCATGGCAACTGTGAACACAGGCTCCGGCCCTGAAGGTATCGGAGTACCTTCTGTCAGACAGCAGGACAGACAACGGGGCCCAACCAACCTGTAAACAGATCTACCTTAAAAAATTTCATGATTCGAGAAGTAAATGGTATTTTAATTGACTACTATTTGTAATGGATGTTTCATACTCAAAATATTCTTATTGAGTTATTGGTGAGTTCAAATTTTACAAAATAGAATTTATTTAATACCAGTTTTCTTTCCCTTGGTTTCACCCACATTCCCGAAGGATCTGATCCTTTCCCAGGATGGATAAAAAGTATTCTATGTCCTTCTTCAAGGTTCTATCTCTATACCAAATTTCAACTAAATTGGTTCAGCAGTTTAAATGTGAAGAGGTAACAGACAGACAGACAGAATTTGAATTAACTCAGACTAAGACTTAGTGACCACAAAGATTGAGGCAAAGATTGTTGCTTCAGATTTTATAGTTTGCCAAACTTGTGAAGGAAAATGTTGTAGAAGTAATTATCTAATATATATTTTAGAATGCTTATACCTATGACCATCTAACCGCGGGCCAACAGGCAAAGCGACAGTCTTATTCAACTTACAAACATTTAGTCGCGTGTAGTTTCTCATAGAATTCTCCATCAAATTGATGCAGAACAAATACATTTCTCTTGTTGAGCCCTTCAAACTGAGTCCACTGGGACTCGTGGACCCATTTAGCATGGAGACCACCCCCATTGTGCTGTTCACATGCCTGAAACAAGAAACGGATATATACGTAACTAGCTTTGCCACAAAAACCACATGGAATACGTTTATCCTGGAATTATGCCTTTATGAGAAAAGAAATAGCGTAGTTAAGGCTAGATAAGTACACAGTAAACATTTCATCATGCGATGTGATGTCTACCGGTATTGTAAACAAATATTAGAGACTGAAAACTTACGATGAATGCCAGCTGCATTTCCTCGGGACAATCATTTTCGCTCCGTAAGTCCTTCGGTATTATAAACGTTACTTTGATGTCCTCGCTCATTTTGCTTCTAATAATTTAAAACTTAGGGCATCATTAATTTAGTGGGTGTTTTTTTATAATATCAGAATGATATAATCGTTTTCACATTTACGTTTAACCTTACCGTGATTTGTTTACAAAATATTTGAATTTCGTTCGATCGAACCACAGACTACGAAGAGATATATTATTTATTCAGTCAGTTAGCAAGAATAGAGCAAGAACTATGTATACTAAATGGATAGGTAATCTAAATACCTACTCGAAGCAAATACCTGTTGCGAAAAAGAGAAAGATAACAACTACGTTGGGACAATCTCTCTTTCTAACTCTACTTACCCTGAATTTAATAGAAGTGTTTTATGTTTTCTACTCGGAACAATAACTAGCATGGAAGCCGGGCTAAAATAAAAACCGAGTACTATACAGTTTATTCATTTATGTCAATTAGCATATCGTAATGTGGGAATGAAACAAAACATGGCTGTTTGTTTTTATTATTTTTGAACGTGTCACAAGCAAAATGTCAAATGGTCCTCTTTGGCCCTCTTATCATGCTAACAAATACAAAAGTTCTATCCAAGACGTCAAAATACTTACGTTGGCTATCAACTTAATTTTGTAGTTTTATATTTTGTTGATACGAGTTTGACGAATTTACTAAGTGAAAAAAGCGAGTTAATTATTAATTTCTGTCTGAGAACGTGGCCAGAAAGTATATACGAGAGGTGTACAGTGCCCTGGACAAGATGTCTTGTGTTGTTGAAGGGTGTAAAGCCCATAGTTCGAGAAAAGAAAATGAGAACGAAACGTTAACATTTCATCGGTGAGTTTAGAGATATATTTTACAATATTGGAAATAAAAAAAGTGATAGACGATAAATAAAAATAGTACTTTATGCCTATCTACTCAAAAGAATTCACGTATTTGCTTTATTTTATGATTTTTCTGAAAAATAAAATTGTCGCAAGTATAGGTTACTAGTGATGTAAAAATAGTTATCGATAATCATTTCAATACTGTTGCAGATTTCCTAATGATGGTGAAATGAAAATGAAATGGAGTCAGTGCATCAATAGGTTTTTCTCATACAAACTTCCACCCCCTTTTCACCCCCTTAAAGGGTGATTTCTAGGATAAAAACTATCCTATGTTTTTTCCCGGGACTCCAACAATCCCTATCCGAATTTCATCTAAATCGGTTCGGTGGTTTAAGCGTGAAGAGGTAACAGACAGACAGACAGACACACTTTCGCATTTATAATATTTTATAATTATAATATTATAAAATTAATTAGTAAATTAGTATTAGTATGGATTTTAATGATTAATAAAGACATTTAATTAATAATTGTAGTTTCATTTATACTTGTGTCAAATTATTTTCGTCTCTTTCCTACCACGCTTGACGGATATTCCGACGCCGAAGTTCCGTCGTGGTAAATCCGTTAGTAAACCACAGCCACACTTGGCAGATTATCCGTCGACAGCCAGCGCCTATACTGATAATAAATTATAATAACATGGGAATGTTAAGAAAAGGATAAACTATATTAATTAAAAAATATATAATAGAAAACTATTCTATCTATAGGTACACATAATAAAAATGTAACGGATCGCTATCTGTACATGGAGGATATATGAGAAAAAATATTATTGGGACTTTACCAACGTAATAGCACCCAAAACAACGATTGTTAGAATTTTGTCTGTTTGTGCAAGCTAATCTCAGAAACGGCGTATTCGGATGTGGTTTTTACTAATATATTGTGGTAAGCTTCACTTAACATTTAGTGTTTATTTCATGTCAATCGGTTCTTAAATAAAAAAGTTATGTCAATTTAAAGAATAACGTCGAACATTTGTTAATCCAAAATAAACCAAAAGATATGCCCAAAGTCACTATTCCACGCGGACGAAGTCGCGGGCACAGCTAGTACTAACTATATTTACTTGTTTGCTTTGATGACTTATATCGACACGACAATGTCGATGATAAGCCCATCACTAGCCAAAAAATAGCTTGTGACAACCTGCATAATAACGAAACAGAACGGTATTATATGTCTCTTTCCCACGCATTATTAACGTCGAAAGTAAAAAAAGGTAAAGTATATGCATTTCATTTCTTATTTTAGCCCGGCTTCCATGTTAGTTATTGTTCCGAGGTTTTCTAATATAGTGTATTATCTATGACTTCATTACTTCAGTCTTCAATGCTCGCAGCTCGCTCACTACTACACCAAAGAGTATATAATTTCACTTAGCTAGCTATAGAGATGGGTAACTAGCCGAAATTTCAATAACTTAGCTAGCCAGCTATTTGTGGTGCAATAACCAGTTTGATACCCGGCTATTTCAGCTATTGGGTAAATGTGTCTACTGGTAATGTGAAAATATAACGTGACTATAACAAAACAGAAGAATATTTAAAATAAAGAAATGGCTTAAAGGTCTAGATACCAAGCCAAAAACCTTTAAAAAAGAAAAAGAAATTATTGATTTATGGTAAAGATGATGGCGTAGTCGTCACAAATAGTCACAATACTTTTAAAAAATCATTTTAGAAGACAGCTTGTCCGTTGGATATAGATATTTGCAACTAATATAATAAAATATATAAACAATAATGCTTGTTGGTTCTGGGGCCATTTTGAACGATGTCCTTTTATTGCCTTTTGTACATAGCTTTGTGAATAAAACTTTAAGAAATAACTAGTATTACCCAACACAATTTGAGACAGTTTTGAGAGAACTTTTGCTTGGGATTGTTTATCTTTAGTTATTAGATATCAATTGTCACTATCCAATAGTCTAGGATAACCGTAACTAAGTAGTAACGCTCAAAGAGTATAGTAACTATACCAAAAGGAAGTAACGTTCAAACCCTGTTGCCAGCAAGTATTCAGTTTCATACTAGCCGCGGCGGTAATAAACTTAGATGATATGTTTTTATATTCTGTTTACCTATTTTATACTTCACTGAAATGACTTATCGTACGTACGTATTATAAAATTTACTAACTATAATAAAAAAAATGACGAATATCTATATATTAATCGAACGCCATCTTTGAATATAAATAATCGACTTCCTTATAGAAAGTCAAAACTATCCAAATTCATTAAAATAAGTTTAGATTAAATACATAATTTAAAAAAAATATTACTTGTTACACTTCCTAGAAAAGAATATATGCATTTCCTTTTTCGTAATGATAATAAAAACTAAAAATAAAAAGAATAATAGAAAATTGTTAAATATCCATTTACTGATTTGGCGCCATCTCTTTCAACTGCTGTGAGCGCATATTTTATTTTTACGTCAGCTGTCTTTTATTTTACAAATAAACTACAGATGTCGTGGTAATCCATTTGGCGTAATGAATTTATCTCTAATGATAGTTTGTTTTGTCGTACAATTCTAAGCTTAATCACGAGTGCTATTAAGATTTAAATCGTATGGGTGATAATTCAAATTCACCCTTCTTCTCTTCTTCTCTAAGGAAGAGAAGAAGGCTGATAATTCAAATACCACGTTTTAAAGAAACTAGAAACAGCGTTCAATTTGCACTCGCATTTCACTTAGTCTAATTTTATAACCACGAGTACTTTTTATGTAAAATTTATTCAATTGTAAAAGAAATAACAATTTCATTCTTCGTATCATAAATGTTAATACATTTATGATTATACTATAATTAATAGAAAACTGATTTATCTATCTATTTGGTTTAGCTTTTGATATCATGGGTTTAGCGTTATCTCTATCTACGGATATTCATTAAGAAAATTTCGAAAATCTGTTTGTCTTACAATTCTAAACTTAACCGACTACACGATTAAGTTCAAAATCGTTAATAGCAGTGAGCGCGGTGACAGCGCGCTCCCGCGTTGTTGGTTGGTTGGTTACTGGTTGGTTAGTTAGTTTGGATACTACGGCTACTACGGCTACGAGTAGCCACAACTGTTCATTCAACTAGTTGGTTAGTTAGTTAGTCGGCTGCCGGCGGCTGGCGTGGTTGTTCGCTACAGCGCGTTACGTCATAAACGTGTAGGTTATTGGAAGCCGTAGCCATTCGATAGCCAACAACCGAATATATTTTTGACGGATATCGTAGCCGTGGGTATTTGATCAGTAGCGGGTATTTGGCTAGTTATTAGAATAACTACCCATCTCTAGCTAGCTACATATCAGTAATCTGTGCACTACACTACTTCGACACTACGTTGCTAAGGTTATAAAAAAATGTGTTATAAAATTCATCAACAACATTTTTAACATCCGAATCCATAATTTAAAACAGCATAATGTTATATGATAATTTCAAGCCTATTGTTGATTTAGTATTAAATAACTGGACGGCTCTTCAATTAGCTGTAGAGCATGGAATGGGAGCTCCCGGTGGGGAAAAGGTATTATTTACTTACATTATATTAGTTTCTACCCAAAATTGGCTGTTTATTTGAGCAATATAAATACCTTTTAGTGTACTATATGATCTCTCATGATAATGATAACATTACATGCATGTTTTTATTGACTAAAATAGTCTTTAACTCTAGCTAGCTAGACTGGCTCTGAGTCCTACTAAAGATCAACGTTTCTACCAGCATTCCTGAGACAAGAAGATCTTTTCCTTCCATCCAGCTTGTGTTGTTGTCCGTCAAGTCTGGTTAGTCTCTACAACTTAAAATGTTAATGAAACAAACAATCTTATTTTCTCTCGGTCTCTTATTTCAGACTGCACAATTAATGTCAGTATACATAGCCAGGTACTGTGTCGAGAATGTTGTGGACACGGATGATTTAACTGAAGCTATTGAAGACTTAATGGATGAAGAGTTTGACACAGTCTGCCATGACAACTCACCTAAAGGTAAAAATAAAATCTATTTATAACATTAAAACAGTTAAGTAATTGGTATTAAAATATCTTGAACGAATCCTTGTGTAGAGGACAAAGATTTCTATTGTTGCGAGGATTGTTTGACTGGTGTCCCTGACTGGTGACCAGATTTTTTTTTCCTAAGATTTTGGGTTTCTGCTGAAAATAAATGCCAAAAATCTAACACTTGTGACATGATCAAATCTGTGTGTTTATAATAACTTGTTTTAATCTGGCTTTTATATATCCCTATTAACCGTCTTGATTTGGTTCTAGTTGACAATGTCATCTCAAAAGTACCTAGGTACAAAAAATAGAATTACAGGAATCCCATTCTAAGTAAAAATTACTTGAAGTAGATACAGTGATTTTACAAGGTAAACAATCCATAATTTAAAAGTATCACTTTTGTTTTCCAGAAATAGCAACACTGCTACTAGTATTCTTGGGTCTTTTGAAAGAAGGTCGACATGATGAGCTCCGGACAAGGATAGAAGCAATGCCTAAATGTCAAAAGTGGCTTAGTCAACCTGTGCATGATTCAGTGCCACCACAGGTAAATAGTTAATGTTATATGCATGTTATATTATTTATGATTAATTTTTATAATCATATATATTGGCAATGAAATATGTGAGTAAATTGAGGTAGGCCATGTTTTCTAAATTTGCTTTAGTCTTTACAAACAGAAAAGTCTGAAATAGATAAATTCCTATATAGCCTATTCCATTTAGGTAATGTTAGCTAATTGTTTTTTCAGTACCATGGTAATCCAGATGATGACACAACAAGTAGTAGCGGTGAAGACATGCCCGATAATGAACTAAATGGTGATGAACCAAATCCTACATCATCTTCCCAGAACCAAGAATCTGAACCCATGGACGAGGATACCCCGGCGGAGCCTGGCTGGACCGTTGTAGGCGCACGAAGGAGAAAATAAATTGATTAGTTTTACTAGTTTATTTTTAATACTTCTACATTTCTATTTGAATTTGTAGACTGTTGCAAAGGTAGTTAAAAGCACCTCTATTAAGAATATTAATAGCTAAAAAGTATCCAACAGTATCTAGTATTTAATTGTAGTTACAGTTACATTATGTACACAGTGTAGGTCCTATTTTAATGTGATAAGGTTTAAATTCCATACTTTTTATACTTGATGATTATAGATTAAAAAAGTATGACTTGAACTGTAGGAATGATAACCATTAATTGATAGTCAGTTTCATTCACTGTTTCCTGATGATGTGACTGAAGGTATTAAACACAAGTCTAAAATCAAGTGTGATTGCAAGAATACCAGTAGGTACTTGACAACAGATTTTCAAGTAGCCTTTAAGACATTGTAATAAGGTGTACAACATACTGGCAATCCTGCTGCTATTGCTAATATCTGTAGGCGACTGGTTGTCACAGATCTTGAAGTCAAGTTGATGTTGAAGTTTCTCAAAGATTCCATAGGAGGGTGTCATGAATTGCAATTTCTAGTTTGACTATTAGATCCGCGCCTGGTTGATTTGAGTTAGCCAGGTGTACGTGAGTAGTGATAAGCAATTCTATTTTATTGATTAATTGAAGCAAATGTTTATAATCTTAGATACACGCGTGAATTTACTCATTGATTAGTCAGTGTACATAATTTAATACATTGATTTAAGTTAGTCAATTAGGCATTTAACCTAGAGAGGATATTAAGTTATTATTATGATGTATTAGGAAAACAATTACCTACGTAACTGGCACCTAACTGTAGTGTATTTATCAGTTAAAGACGCTCATTTTTGTAGCTGACGACTGTTGTGTTGTTATTGATGTGTTTATATTTTTGTCAAATAAAATATATAAACGTTATTTCTATGGGTTTTCTTTCTACTCAATCTTAAAAGCTTTCTCAATTTATATAAAAGCTGTTGAATATTGAAAAAAGATGAATATTGAACTGTACTTTCCAAAGAGGTACTTTTACTTAAAATCTTATTTTTACATCTGAGAACTTATTACTTTAAAAAAGCCTTATAAAAAGTATACACTGCATATGGATAGTTTGTGAGAGATTCTGGTTTCTCGATTTTTTTATTGGCGTTTTTATAAAGAAAGTCCGACGGTTGATTTTATAAATATCTGGTAATTTTTTCTTTATAAACATGCAGGCAAATGTCACTGTCAGTCAATGTCAAGTCAAATCGTTGGCAAAAAATACGTCTAGGGATTCCGTCTACGAGTGTTGAGTGATACACGTGTAAGAGGGATTTGTAATTTTTTTCTATTAGAATTTCAGTATTTTCTTCTAGTCCGAGTAGAATTTTGCTGTGCATGTGGTAGTGTTTAATATCTAATTCTGGTTTGTATTAATATTTCCCCTTAACATGGATATATTTCCTCCCGAACCTCCTGATCCTCCTGACAATGTAACTGTAATGGAAAATGTAGTTGCATCTCCCCCAGTTTTCTCACAAAATTTAAATAAACGCCGCCTTGATATGAATGAAAATAACCCGTCAAGCTCGTCTTCTAAGAAAACTATAATTGACCCTTCTACATCGACCCCATCGATCCAAACTATATACACGCATCCTAGTTTAACCATAGGGTTTAAATGCTATGAGAAAGAAGATCAGGGCCCCTTTATTGTCCACATTTCTCGTTCTGAACCTGATCCCTCTGCTGGGACTACAATCAGACCCATCAAATTTGGTCAGTTTTTAGTGACAAACAAAATTAAAAACATTTGTAAAGATGGAATTAAGAAAGTTGGTCGCAATAGAATCTCAGTGGAATTTACTTCAGCTATAGATGCCAACAATTTTCTTGATTGCCCTTTGTTGGCTCAGTATAAATATGTAGCTACTATTCCCACTTATAATATCACCCGTATGGGGCTTATTCGTGATATTCCAGTCGAGTGGTCTATGGATGAATTGGTTGAATCACTGATTCTACCAAATGGGTGTGGATATATATTAAAAGCTCGAAGACTAAATAGAAAAAGTTCTGTGGATGGGAAGGTATCTTGGATCCCAACCCAAACAATTGTACTAACCTTCCATGGTCAAATCCTGCCTCCTAGAGTATATTCTTTCCATACATCCCTTCCAGTAGAATCCTACAATCTCCCTACAATCCAGTGTTTCAACTGTTGTAGATTCGGCCACACTAAAATCCAATGCCGCGCTTTCAAACCCCGCTGTTACCGGTGTGCTCAACCCCATATGGGTGATAACTGCCAAGTTTCTGACGACTCGGCGACATGTTTGTACTGCTCTGGTAAACATTTTGCCATCAATAGAAACTGTCCAGAACACGACCGTCAAAAAAACATCAAATTTAGTATGTCACAGGACAATATCTCATATGAAGAAGCATCAAACCGTTTTCCTCCTGTACGCAGGTCATATGCTGAAGTCTCCCAGGCCCTGTTTTCCCATCCTACTCCCCCTTCAAATCTAAATAATGGAATCCCCCCTCACACAATTTCCTATAAAAAAACAGTATTCACTGAACGCCGTCCTCATGCTCCACTCACTAAAGGATATAGTAAGGAGGCTCACAACTCCATCATATCCAACATTCCTTCATCCCTTCCTAATGGATGTGCCCTCTCTCAATCCCCCTCAAATTCCCCCTCTTCTCAGAATGAAAATTTTATAGACACTCTGTTGTCTTTAATAATAAACCTCATCACTCATTCCAATACCGTACCGTCCCACGTTGCCGATAAACTGTCCCAAATTGTCCATATACTCAGTACAAATGGCTCCCATTCAAATCCTCCAATGGAACATTAATAGCATTCGTCGCAAGAAACATGAACTTACCCATTTATTAAATAAATATATGCCTGTTATTGCTGCTATCTCGGAGACATGGTTGGTGCCGGGTTCCCATTTCAGGATACCTGGCTATCACTGTCTGCGGGATGACAGGGATGATGGGTATGCTGGAAGTGCTCTTTTAATCAAAAATGATTCTATTTATTCAAAAATTAATATTACAGTCCCACATCAAAATATAAATGCTATTGCATTAAGAGCTTTTAATATCTCTTTCCTATCCATTTATATCCCCCATCCCCACTCTTCACTTGGACCTGTTATCCATTCTATTATCACCTCTCTTCCTCCACCTGTTATCATAATGGGCGATTTTAATGCTCATCATATTTCATGGGGCTCTAATCACAGTGATTGGTTTGCTTCCATTATTTTGGATATTTTGGATGATAATAGTCTTTGTGTTGTCAATGATGGTTCCCCAACCCGTAGAGTTCTCCCCACTCAAAATCCTAAAAGTGCTGTTGATCTTACTGTTTGTTCTTCTTCCTTGTCCTCACTTCTAGCATGGAAAACCCTCTCCTCTACTTATGGTAGTGACCACTTTCCCATCCTGATTTCTTTCTCTCATCGTCCCTTAAATTCTCACAGCCATACTCCTCTTTTAAAATATAGGTTATCAAAAGCTGACTGGGCTGGATTTTCAAAATCATTAGATACTGCATTAGACTCATTCCCTTGTTTAGAATCTTCAAACTATATTTGTATCTATGAAAAATTTATTAATGCTATAAATTCATCTGCAGATGCCAATATACCCTTAAAAAAGAAGGCAAATTTTAAATTCTCTCCTCCTTGGTGGGACTCAGAATGTACAAATATCATTCATGAGCGTAAGGATGCAGAGAAAACATACAACACCTCCATGAACATGGATAATTTTCTCTTCTATCAGAATGCTGCTGCTCGTACGCGAAAACTCTTATCTTTAAAAAAAAAACAAGGTTGGATTCGGTTTTGTGAATCGTTATCTCCCCGTACACCTCCCTCCATAGTATGGAAACAAATACGTAGATTTCGAGGCTCTCTCTCTACAGATAATCTTTCCTCAAATGATCCATCTCTTTGGTTGGAGGCATTTACAGATAAATTGGCCCCACCATTTGTTCCATTTACAGATTCGATTCCCAGTAACATTATATCCCCTCTTTCATCCCATAATAGAATGAACTCATTGTTTTCATTCAATGAACTCCATAGAGCTCTGGATGGTTTGGTGGATTCCTCACCAGGCGTTGATGGCATCCCATACTCTTTCCTCTGTAAAGCCAGTGATAAGACGAAATTGTTCTTTTTAGATCTAATAAATAAATTTTTTGAACATAGTATGATTCCAGAGTCTTGGAAAACACAAATTGTAATCCCTATACTTAAACCTGGCAAGGATCCTTCTGATCCTAACTCTAGAAGACCTATTGCCCTGTCATCTGTTCTTGCTAAAATTATGGAACACTTAGTCCGGAACCGACTGGAATGGTTAATGGAAAGCAAGGGATTCCTTGCTAATTCCCAATTTGGCTTCAGAAAAGGCATGAGTACCTTAGATAATTTAAGTATATTAACAACTGACATTCAACTGGCTTTTAATCAGAAAAAGTATCTTGTGGGAATATTTCTTGATATAGCGTCTGCTTATGATAACGTCCTTCTTCCGGTACTCAGGAATAAACTTCTCCAGCTGAGCATCCCTGAGAGGTTGGTCAGTTTTATTTGCAACCTTTTCATGCAAAGAACTGTTATTGTAAAATCCCAAAATTACTCATCACAAGCTAGATATGTCTGGAAGGGTCTTCCTCAGGGATCTGTTCTCAGCCCTCTCTTATATAGCTTTTACACTCATGATCTTGAACAATCAGTAAACTGTTTCAGTCAAGTCCTTCAATATGCTGATGATATAGTCCTTTATACATCCTCTAGTTCAGCTTCTGAAGCATCTTTAAAATTAAACACTTCTCTCAAGTATATGGGTGATTGGCTTAGTACTCGTGGTCTCTCGCTGTCCGTATCCAAATGCTCATTGGTCATATTTACAAAAAAAAAAAATATCCCTCTAGTAAACGTTTATTTTAACGGAGAAGAGATTCCCTTGGAAAATAAAGTAAAGTTTTTAGGTGTAATTTTGGACTCAAGAATGACTGGGGTTCCTCATTTTACTTATATCTCACAAAAATGTGAAAGAGGAATTAATGTTCTTCGCTGTCTATCTGGAGTGTGGTGGGGGGCCCACCCTTACACTCAAAAACTCATCTATAATGCTCTGGTACGCAGTCTTATGGACTATGGATCATTCTTACTTGATCATTGCAATAGATCCGGCATTGATAAGTTAAATAAGGTTCAATCCAGATGTCTTCGTTTAATTTTAGGAGCAATGAAGTCATCACCCATCAATGCGATGCAGGTGGAATGCGTTGACCCCCCGCTTCATCTTCGAAGGCAATACCTTTGCGACAGGTTCCTTTTCAAAATTATTCAAAATTCATCTCATATTCTGTTTCCTAAACTTTCCCTCCTCTTCGAATCCTCCTCTGATAATAACAGAAGTCTAGATAATCTTCCATGCCTCATTCGCAGCTTTATTTCCCTTTCTCGTCTTTCCCATCCATTATTCAAAATTCAAATCAATCCTTTATTCTCTACCAACTATGATGCTTTAATTTATCGTCCCAATGTGATCCTCGGAATGGGGATAGACAAAGACTCCCCTCTGGCCAACGAATATTTTATAGAAGAGCTGTCAAATAGATGGCCGGGGTGGTTATATGTTTACACAGATGCCTCCAAAATCTCTGATCAAGGAAATGTAGGTTCCGCAGTATGGATTCCTAAATTTAAGATTATTCTAAGTTTCAAATGTCCCCCTCTCACTTCAGTTTTTACTGGAGAAGCCATTGCTATTTTGGAAGCTATATTATATATTAAGTCACACAATATTAAGCAATCCGTTATTTTCACTGATTCCCTAAGTAGTCTCCATTGCACCCTTTCCAACCCCTTCCGTTCCAAATCTAACCACCCTGTTATCCTAAAAATTAGAGCTGCATTATATGACTGCTTTGTCCTTGGTATTAATGTAGTTATCACATGGATTCCTAGTCATTGTGGCATTCGGGGCAATGAGACTGTTGACTCTTGTGCTAAATGTGCAATTCAATCTGGTTCACTTCAGCACTCAGAAATATTTGCTGCGGATATCTCCAGTCTTGCTAAACCTCGTTTGGAGGGTTCTTGGAATGAACTATGGCAAAATTCAAGACATTTAAAAGGAAAATATTATGGAGATATTCAACCCTTTATCCCAAAAAAACCTTGGTTTTTTAAGTTCCGGGATATTAATAAGCCAACCACTTCTACAATCTGCCGGTTACGTTTAGGTCATGCTACTACCCCTGTCCATTTGCACAAAATCAGAGTAAAGGATCACTCTCTCTGTGAATGCGGTCTTGACGAGGGTTCTACGGATCATATATTCTTTGAGTGCCCCAGGTTACAGATGTCGCTTTATGATATCCTTCCTCCAGAAATTCCTCGCCCCATTAATTTTAAATGTTTATTATCATATGTTGATACTCCCTTTATATATATGTTATCTAACTTTATACATAATAACCACATAAAATTATAATTATTTTATATTCTTTTAACATCTGTTTGCTACTTGTTTAACCCATATGTGAAGTGATGTGTTTGTTCAGTGTTGTCCTGTTTGTTTTAGGTGATACCAGCATAAATTCACCGATCATCAGCGCCAAATTTTTTTTTTTTATATTTTTTTTTTGTGTAAAAGTCCCCTTCGTTTATCTTTAACTAACGTGACATTGGCGGAATTGTGCTACTGGCTACTGTCGCCATTAAACCAAAGAAGAAGAAGAAGAAATACGTCTATTTTATTTGTCGACGTCTGTCGAATATTTTATTTTTAAAAAATAATTACTTTTAATCAATAGTAATTAATAATTAAAATCAATGAGATAACTAGGGAAATACAATGCCTTTAACAGCGAGACAGCGCAGTATACACAACAAAAATGGGGCGAAACGATCCTCTAGTTTCAATAAAGGAAAACGAAAGGCGAGCGAAGGGTGAATACATATTTAAATCCCAAATTTCACGCTATTTACGCTAAAATTCTATGCTTAAATAATATTACATGTACACACTTTAATATTCTATCTTGTGAGGTTATAATTATAATTTGGCTTGCAATTTATTTTAATTTTATTGCTGATCACTACAGCTTGGCGCTTCTCCAGACGATAGTCTCAAGCTAAGGTAAAAACCAAACGCTGACGTTAATTAGGCATGAACACAAGAACTATTTCCGTTTGTTTGTTCTAATAACAGTTTTTCTTACCATCCTAACATTTGTTATGGTCAACATACATTGTTTTTATTATCATTGGGATGGTTTATTTAGGTTCATTGTTTTTGTAGGTTCTTATTTTCATGCTATGCAATAGTTTTAAATCTTGTTATTAGTTTTCACTACATCTACAATATACAGTCATGTTTTGTAGTAGATAAATTTTTGCCTGTTACAAAAATTTCCATTTTGTAAAACTAGATTTTCTGATTGCATAAATATGTGGCAAACTTTTGAGTACCAGCTTTCCGCTGCATTGTTGTACATATGATCATAGGGGATCCCCTTAGTAGCTGAAATTGTGTTTTGTTTGTCTTTCAGTATCAAGCTTTCAGCCCTAGTTTATTGATTTTTAATTTGATAATTTTTGATTTGTATGACTACCAATAGTAACTCTTTATTTACAATACGGTCAAAATATCTTTTTCCGATAAGATGGAGCACGCTTGCCCAAGATCCCCAGATTATAGGAGTCTGGAAACACAGACGCCGGAAGCAAGTTCCACTCCCTTGCCATTTGCACCAAAATAGAGGATGCAAAACGCTGTGTCCACATGGTCGGCATGTCAAAAGGGGATGGTGGAATTAATTTAAATATAACCCAGGCAAAAGATATTTTGACGGGGTTTTTTTTGTTGTCCAAAAATTTTTACCTGAGTTTTTTGCCAGTTCTTCTCACTTGAAGACTGACTTATGAAACGGTGGCCATAACCATAACCATTCAAGGTTGTAAATAAAATAATAGAGTCTTAGATTCCTTATTAAATTTGTCTGTTTTACAGGGAATTCTTAGTAACAAATGCACCATCAGATCTACGTAGTATAGCATACCCTGGTGGGGCAGTTGCTTTAGCATTGCTGTTGACAGCTCGCATCATATCTGCGTACTGGGGACATATTGCTGATTGCGATGAAACTTATAACTATTGGGAGCCATTGCATTATTTAGGTAAATATACTTTAACCTGTTGGTTCTGAAGGTGTATGATAGTCCCACTTAACACTTAAACAACAAGTGCAACTGCCGGGACACACCAACAGGTGCTTGGTGACAGATTTTCAACTTGAGGGTGGTAGCCAGCCAGTCGAGTACCACATAGTACCCTACCACCGTGCTATGGTTTCCTCACGATGTTTTCCTTCACCAAAAGCTCAAGCTCATTGTAGGATTCGAACCCACGACCTTAGCCGCGGTATCCGACGTCATTTACCACTGAGCTATCATCGCCCTTATTTCCTATTGTCCCCCGAAATTTACTCGCTCACAAATATTTATTTCCTTTGCACATCTGTGCTTGGGTCATAGGATTACACCGTCCTACCGAATTTCATCTGATTTGGTCCAGTAGATTCGGAGCAAATGTGACACGACCGGACAGACAGACGCACGAGTGATCCTATAAGGGTTCCGGTTTTTTTTGTTCGGAACCCTAAAAACACATCTATTTATCTTCCAGTATACGGCAGTGGTCTACAAACCTGGGAGTACAGTCCAACATACGCAATACGTTCATACATGCCACTATGGTTGTTTGCGGTGCCTGCAAAGATGATGTCATTGTTTATGTCACCAGTGTCTGTCTTCTACACCTTACGCGTGTTGATCGCAGTGCTGACTGCCTGTGCTGAGCTCATGTTTTACAAGTAAGCTTTATTATTTAAATTATTAATTTGTCTTGTCTAAACTAATATTATTAAAGATGATGTTGATGTTTTGTTTATTTGTTTGTTACGATTTAACTCAAAAACTACTGACCAATTAAAAAAAAATTGAAAGCTACATTATTTCTGAGTAACATAGGCTATATTTTTATCCCGGGTAAAGATAAGATCCCATGAGAATGTGAATGAAACTGCGGAGGACAGCTAGAGTTTAATAAGGGACATTTTTCACTCACGGCCATCTGATTCCATACTTAGCAGAGCTTGTACTATAAACTTAGTAATAATAATGTAGACATGCTCACACAAAGAGTGTTTAGGTCTCAGATACCTACAGTCCATACATCTTTTGCCAAGCTTTCAAACGTTTCTATTCCCATATATATACAATAAAATACTCAAAAAATGCTATATAAAGACAGATTCAGTACGCACTGCTCACCAAAAAGTTATGAATTACATCGCCGGCCTAACTTACTATGAAATTGAAGAATTATTGAGAACTATAAGCTAAAATTGCAAGGTGATGTACACACACACACACATACACACACACCAATATTTTAATATTGTTATGTAATTCATTAATAATTTAATATAGTATAGTCCTATCAGGCAAACATGTAATTTTGGCAGCTTCGATACAGGCTATGCCTAGTGAGGTCATTGTCAATCAAACCACTGTAATATTTAATTTCTTATAAATAAACTAGCTGTTCCGCGCGGTTTCACCCGCGTTCTTTTTTTTCTCCGGGATAAAAAGTAGCCTATGTGCTATTCTAGACTATAATCTATCTCCATTCCAAATTTCATCCAGATCCATTCAGCCGTTCTGGCGTAAATGAGTAACAAACATACATCCATCCTTCACAACTTTCACATTTATAATATTAGTAGGATTTCGTAATAATATGATAATGTGATGGCAGAGCGGTGTGCCACGAGTTCGGTGTGCATGTAGGACGCGTGTGGGTGGCGCTAGCAGTCCCGGCGGCGGGCATGTTCGCGAGCGGCGCCGCCATGTTACCGTCCGCGTGGAGCGGTGCGCTCGCCGCCGCCGGCCTCGCCTGCTGGTGGCGGAAACGGTACCCCAGTGCCGTCATGCTCACTGCCGCCACTGCCTTGCTTAGTAAGTGCAACATTTTTTTTTACTTCTTGATAAGTTTCTGTTTGACCGCAATCTCACCATGGTAAGTGATGATGTGGCCGATGGTGGTAAGCACACAAAGCTTAGATGGGAACTGGCTCTTAAATGCAGCTGTCGAAACACACCGATAGGTGCTTGGCGACAGATTTTCAACTTGAGGGTGGTAGCCAGCCAGTCGGGTACTATAAAGTACCCTACCCATGCTATGGTTTCCTCACCATGTTTTCCTTCACCGAAAGCTCAATCTCACTGTAGGATTCGAACCCACGACCTTCGCTGCGGTATCCGACGTCACTACCACTGAGCTATCATCACCTTTTTGGAACAAAGTTCTTTTACGCGGCATACAGTAAGTAAACTGGTAGAAATCGTCACGTAAGAAAAAAGCGTTATGTCGTTTATTATATTATGTGTATCAGGATGAGAAGTTTGAAGGATTCATTGTAAAAGTGCGCAATCTGTTAGCACTGGTAGCTTCGTAGCTCATAGATACGAAGAAGACTTTTTCCATGTTCTGGTTGCCTGGTACTTTTCAGTCAATTATTTACATTCAATATTTTTCGCCTACCGCCGCCAGTATACTGACGATGACAAAAAAGGAAAAGAACTTTGTTCCTGACCGGTCCCTCGACCGCTCAATATATATTTTTTTATACCACAAGTGACAACCAGGCAGGCGGGTCACCTGATGGTAAGTCACCGACTGGCTGGCTTCCACCCTCAAGTTGAAAATCTGTCGCCAAGCACCTATCGGTGTGTTGCGACAGCTGCACTTGAGAGCTAGTTCCCATCTAGACTATGTGTGCTTACCACCTTCGGCCACATCATCACTTACCATGGTGAGATCGCGGTCAAACAAAAGCTTACCCAGAATATAAAAATAAAAAAATCTTGAGACGTGTCAAGGGACACCCGGATGGAACGAAGTTATATAAGTCGAGAGAGTATATATATATATATATATATATATATATATATTTAAAAAAAACTATGTATATATATATAAATTGAATTAAAAAAAATATCTGGCTTGTTTTCTATAAGAGAGAGAGAGAGAGAGAGAGAGACAGAGAACATGCGCACGCCGCATAGCTTACAATAAAGTGACACTGACACTAAAAGTGTCGGTGACAATTTTTCGTGAGCATTTTTTCCGTCTAGCCCCCTTTCACAACGCGCGATAAGGAACTTCGTTCCAAAAAACCCACACCACAAACCCATATTCATGCATACACTTCTTCAACAGGCTGGCCATTCACGGCGCTACTTGGCTTACCAATCGCAATAGACATGCTTATATTGAAGCGACAAATTGTTGACTTCATCAAATGGTCTGCAATATCGCTGTTAGTGATTCTGGTGCCGACAGTGGTGGTCGACTCGTGGCACTACGGACGATTAGTAGTGACACCGTGGAACATTGTCGCGTATAATATTTTCACGGAGCATGGACCGGATTTGTACGGCGTTGAGCCATGGACGTATTATTTTGTCAATGGGTTCCTGAATTTTAATATTGTTTGGGTGAGTAGTATTTGGATTGTTTTGATGCTAAAATAGTGTTTTTAAGTAGTAGAATCCGGTTATAACGACGCTCAAGGGACCGGTGAATTAAATTGTACTATCCGGACGTCGTACTAAAGAAGTAATTTTACGTTATTTTTTAAAAAAATATGCCTGTACTTTCGTCGCTAAAAGCGGTCGGTCGTTATAAGCGACGTCGTATTAAACGGATTCTACTGTAACAAAATCGTCATCGTTACTTGACGATCAACTTTTGTATAGGTTTGATCTGAAATGTCTTATCTAGCCCTCAAGTAAAAAGGTATAAGATAGCTCCAACAGGTTGGCGACAGATTTTCAACTTGAGGGTGGTAGCCAGTCAGTCGAGTACTATAAAATTACCACCGTGCTGTGGTTTACTCACGATGTTTTCCTTCACCGAAAACTCGAGCTCATTGTAGGATTCGAACACACTTCGCTGCGGTATTCGAGCACTGCCATTGAGCTATCATCGCGTCAGTTGCCCCTTTCAAAGTCAAAGTCGAAACCATTAATACAGTTTATGCCTAGAAGGACACTTATGAAGGTCGAATTACAGAAGTTACCACCAGTTCGGAAGTTAGCCTTCAACTGAGAAGAACCGGCAAGAAACTCAGCAAGATTACATATTTTATATTGTTTTTTTTTTAACTTTTTATTGAAATGTGTAACAATTTTATGCTTTATGACCCTATATGTACCCTATTAATTCTAGATTCTGGCGTTATCATCACCCCTCCTTCTACTAGCGTGTACGGCCATAACATCTCGATCGACTGCGCGCGCGTCGTTCTGTGCGCCTTACTGGCTTGAGTTAATGCCGCTCGCTTTATGGCTCGCTGTGTTCATGCTCCAGTCACATAAAGAGGAGAGGTAAATAAAAAAAAAGAGCATGCAATTTTTTTTACTAAAAGTCAGTGATGCTGATAAATCATATTTACTATGTGGTCATAATAGGAATAATTTAACGCCATATTGCGACGTCGACGCTGAAATGTATAACCAAATAATACTTCAATAGATTTAGTTAAATATTGGTGATTATACATATCTGTACTAAAGACAAAAAATAGTGTTATGTCTTCCATCTTCATAAAGTATCTTTTTTTAGTCATGTCAAATGAAGATGCCAATGTAGAAATCATATTTATTAAAAAAAAAAAATTACTAGCTTTGCGGCCTACTCCTTTTTTACTCCTCGTCTACGTCTCAAAAACAACCATCTCACCATTTTCGAGATATTTCGATATTTATGTATTGATTTTTTAAATTTTAGATATTAAATATCTCGAAGGTGATACTTTTACTAAGGTCTTTTTTTGGTAAGTGACCCGCCCACCTACCTTAAGTTTGTCTACAACTTACCTGTATAAAAGGCAATCGTTACTGACTGACTGATCTATCAACACACAGCTCAAACCACTGAACGGATTGCGCTGAAAATTGGCACGCACATAGTTATTATGACGTAGGTATCCGCTAAGAAAGTATTTTCCAAAATTCACCCCCTAAGCCCTAAGGGGACGAAACGGGGATCCAAAGTTTGCGGACATCTGAAAAATAGACTTTATCGACATTCCAATTCTTATTTTGATTATTAAATTCCCTTGAACAGATTCCTGTACCCAGTATACAGTATGATAATCCTGGCAGGAGCGATAGCACTCGATTGTCTTCAAAAGATGACATTTGCCGTCGGCACCGAGCTGTTTAGTTGGCGGAAGGAGAGAGAGAGGCGACACTATCTCGCATACACCGGCCCCTTAATGGTGCTCTGTATCTTAGCCGCTGGAATTGCAGGTGAGTGGACTTATTATTCACTTATCGAATTTGAATCTTATTTTAACATCGTAAGGTTTATTATTCTGACGGGCTGGTTGGTGTCGTTGGTTAACACACTACCTATCACGTCGCAGGTCGTGGGTTCGATTCCCATCCAGGGCAGACATTTGTGTGCATGAACATGTCTGTTTTCCCTGAGTCTGGGTGTAATTATCTATTTAAGTATGTATTTACAAAAAAAAAGTAGTATATGTAGTATATCAGTCATCTGGTTTCCATAGTACAAGCTCTGCTTAGTTTGGGATCAGTCAGATAGCCGTGTGTGAAAAATGTCCGAGGATATTTATTTATTTATTTTCAATTGAACTCATCCTACTAATATTATAAATGTGAATG
This sequence comes from Ochropacha duplaris, assembly GCA_951361185.1. Lineage (NCBI taxonomy): Eukaryota > Metazoa > Arthropoda > Insecta > Lepidoptera > Drepanidae > Ochropacha > Ochropacha duplaris. The sequence continues at coordinate 2,262,533 of OX592693.1, forward strand.
TTTGTATGTTTGCGAGTTTGTTGCTCAATCACGCAAAAAATGGGTGAATGGATTTTGATGAAACTTAGCATACAAGTAGATCATATCCTGGGATATTATTCCCGGGTTAAAAAATATCCTATACATAGGATATTTTTCCTCAAAAACATAGGTAAAACCGCGGGGGACAGCTAGTATTTCATAAGTATATTGTTCCACTACATTCCATTTTATTATGAAATGAAATGTTTATTCATCCAAATAGGCCTTCACAGGCGCTTATAAATTGTCTGATTCTAATTACTATAATGACTCTAGTGCACGGTTCGGAAGGTTGTTATTATGGATAGACACATATGCTACCGTGCTATGGTTTCCTCAAGGTATCTTCACCAACATCTCATAATTATTGTAGCAATCGAACCCACGACCTTTACTCGAGCTATACCAATGAGCTATTATATCCATATATTCTAGTAGTATGTTAAAATTAATATTCTATCAATATTGAGCACGAGTGTGGATGGATATAGAGGTAGAGGAAGGCCGAAGAAGGTGTGGATGGTCTGTGTGAAGAATGATATGTGTGATAGAGAAAAATAAAGGATTCTATCAATATGTACCAATATAAATTAATATTTTTGTTATTGTTTCACCGCAGATGTATCCCGTATAACAGCTCTATACACGAACTACCACGGTCCCATGACAATATTAGGTCATTTACCAAACGCGCCAGTCACTTCAGACCTCACCGTGTGTTTCGGAAAGGATTGGTACCGATCGCCATCCAGTTTCCACCTACCGTATGGATACAACATCAGGTTTATACCGAGTGAGTTCGATGGTCAACTACCTGCGCCTTATTCCGAGAGTCATAATGGTAAATATGTGTTTTTTATACTCTACGAAGAATTTTTTTGTTTACTATTTTTGCAAGTGACAACGAAGCTGATGGGTCACCTGGTGGTAAGTGACTACCGTCGCCTATAGATATTAGCAGTACCAGGGGGATTGCCAATGTGTTGTACACCTTATTACAATGCCTTAAAGGCAAGCCTCTCAAGTGAAGCTGCCGGAACGCACCAACAGGTGCTTGGTGACATATTTTCAACTTGAGGGTGGCAGTGAGTACCACAAAGTACCCTACCGCCGTGCTATTGTTACCTCACGATGATTTTCTTCACCGAAAGCCCATTGTAGGATTCGAACCCACCTTCGCGGTATCCGACGTCACTACCACTGAGCTATCATCGCCTTAAACGGGCTGGCCTTTTTCTTTTGTATATTCTAAGAAGGGGGTACAATAGAAAATAAACCTTATTACCTACAAGGTAGTGATCAAAATCCTTTACCCACAGCGACGCGTATAACCCATCCATATTTCAACGACCACAACAAAGGTGACAACACAACATACCTCAGACCATCGCAGTGCCACTATCTCGTTGACTCTGACATAGGAAACCCTACTGCATTTCAACCGGAGTATCATAAAGACACAAATGTGTGGGACATTGTAGCCAGTGTTACCATCTTAGATGCTGAAAAATCGCACAGAACATTCAGAGCGTTTTATGTACCAATGTTGTCATATAAATATAATGTTTACGCGAATCTATATTTATTGAAGAATAAAGTTGTAGAGTAATTAGTACTTAAACTGAGATTGGAATACAACAAAATTTTATAAACTACTAGTGGAGTCGGCAGACGTTGTCCTGCCCTGAAATTAAAACAAAACTTAGAACCCGATTCCAGTGCCATCTACCGGGTCCAATTTTGTTTTCAAATCATCGAGGAACCCATTGAAATACACACACAAAATTTCATCCAAATCGGTCCTGTTACCATACTCCTCCGAAACGGCTTGACCGATTACTCAAATTACTAAAATGGCTATTAAAAATAAGGGTTGATCGTAGAAGGGTGAAAATTGGGGATTGTATGTATTTTTGTATGTTGTATCATAAAAAAATAGAAATTAGAAATTTTGTCTCAAAAATAAAAATAAAAATTTAGGGGTGGACTACCCCTAACATTTAGGGGGATGAAAAATAGATGTTGGCCGATTCTCATAGATACCGGATAAGCACAAAAAATTTCATCAAAATCGGTTAAGCCGTTTCGGAGGAGTATGGCAACGAAAACTGTGACACGAGAATTTTATATATTAGATAGGTATTAAGTATTGATAATATACATGTACAGGTTTTTTTATTTTTATTAACATAACAATGGAATCAGTGTATGATTGCCTTTCAGCATCAAATAATTGTAACGGTATTTTAATCCATATTAAGAGAATGCGGTTTTTTCACTAAAACGATTTTCTTGCAATAAAATGCAATATAATTAAGTGGCCTTATAGGCGGTTGCAGGATTTTGCGAGTTTTTGTACGCACATTGTGGACTTAAAATTATGTTTCGTAATTTATATGAAAAGGTCTACTTAAAAATTCTAACACTGAAGGTTCGAGAATCATGTACTAAATCCGGTTCGTTACTATTTTACGTTTTGCATACAACACATATCTTGTCATAATTATGTATATACATTTTCAGGTACAAATTCAATAAATATTTTGAATAAATTGTAGGCTCGAAATATGGCAGATAAAGAACAGTACAGGATTTATTTTTAATTTTGCCGCCATATTGTTGAAAATGAGGTACATTTGATTAAAGACAGACAATAAAAAGGTACGGCATATGGCATGCATAATATAAAAGCTAACCGTTATTTTTTTTGACATTGACAGTTAAGTCTGACACTTGACAGATGGGTAATCATAACGTTAGTTCACTTTTTGGCCACGAAGTCGTGACGGTTCGTACCAAAGACTATAATTTCCGTCAGGCTTTATGAATAATACTACCAATTACATATACTACATTTTGTCATATCAATATAGGAGAAATATCTCGAAAATGGTGACACTTTTACGCCGACCTTAAGTTTGTCGTACTACTTACCGAACATCCTGTATATACATAGTTATTTTCGTTCAAATAAATGTATTTCGAGTACATGATCGACTTTTCATCGATTATACTGTTGATGAGGTGAGGTGATCGAGTTTTTTTTTTAATTTTTGAACATGAAAATTTATGTTTTTTTTTGTATTTCTGTATATGTAAGAAACCGTATTTTTGAAGACGCATTTCAGAATCTATCACATTAAAAGTGTGTAATAATGACTAAGTACTTTCATATCCTAAATCTCAATACATTAGTTTGTATTAAAAAGATTTTATACAAGCTAAGCTACTGATAAAAAAATACCTTAGTTAACTGATTAAGTACCATAACACAAACTCAGTTGAGTTTAGAATTAGGATATATGATTATTTGCCATCAATGATTTAGGACAATACCTAATATGTAATAGGTACATCGACAAATCTTTTATGCGACTAAACGTCGATCGTGTGCTAGGCCTTTCCTTAGTGTGAACGAAGCTAGTCATAATATGTACGAAAGCAATTAAGATGCGCTTCAAAGATTAGTGTTTAAGTTATTTATATTTATTATAAATGTGTTTAGATTTTTTTATTTATCAGTTTATATGCTTGAAGCATTTTTGATATTATAGGCATTACGTTTAACTATGACGAGCTCTGTAATATAAGTCGCACCCTCAGAATGAAAGTGACCTAACTCAAAAATACATTTGAACTGATTCGGCCTCTTTCATACAAAATCAAATTAACGAAAGTGACCGATGTATAGATTGTTCCTTCTTTACTTATAGTTTAGTTTCTTGCTCCACAGGGGTTTAGAGTAGGCTTTATAAGGTCCGTTTATAGCAAAATAGGTCGTTTCAGAAATTTTGAGTTAGGTCGCTTCCATTCTAAGGGAGTGAATGTGCCAGTGATGGACAATAAACTATGCGTCTGAATCATTGAAGTTATGTAGGTAAATTAATTTAAAAAAAATACCATCTAGTTTTATTCGATGAAAATTTGGGAGAACTGACGTAACTACAGTTACTAGCATGTAGGTATATGATCTCCATGTAACTGCAATAATGACTATCTCAACGGTATGCCTATACTTATTTTACCTGTGACAAATATGTCAATGCATGTAAGTAAGCACATGTAAGCACTTTTTGTTAATTATTAAATTCGCTAGATTTAATTCTAATACGACATTTTTGCATTTTCTCACAAAACAACAAAACGTGTACCTAAAATTAACGTATTGTACCATAATAGACACTAAAATTTTATTAAAGATTTTGTGAAATATTCTGTTTTTTAATCAAAGGTGGACACTTTAATTCCCGTAGTACTAAGAATAGTTTTTATTATAAACTAGCTGTACTCCGCGGTTTCACCCGCGTTCCCGTGGGATCTTATATTTTCCCGAGACAAAATATAGCCTATGGTCATCAGGGATAGTGTAGCTTTTTAATGGTGAAAGAATTTTCCAAATCGGTCCAGTAGTTTCAGAGCCTATTCAATGCAAACAAACAATCAAAGCTTTCCTCTTTATAGTATGATGATGAGTATAGACTAGCTGACCCAACACGTGTTGTGGCGTTGTCCTGTCCAATACAAATCCTATAGAAAAATATATTTTCAGTTTTCCCGAATTTCTCAATTTTTCGGGAAAGTTTTGCAATTTTACATTTCCTAAAAACTTTATAATAAGTTTTTAGGAAATGTAAAATTGCTAAAACATTAAATTTACTACGAACATTTTAAAATAAATTATGAGTCAAATTAGTCCAGCCGTTCTCAAATGAAGCGCTTACCAACGAACAGCATTTCATTTTTAGGTAGGTACGGTACGGACCTCAAAAAGAAAAATCGGAACCCTTATAGGATCACTTTATTGTATGTCTGTCAAGACGCTTTTTCTGATGAATGCGTGGATGTATCAAGTTGGCCTAGAACCCTGATTGGCAAGAAGCAATATCAGGTTAGTAGGTACAAGTATGGAATTAAATCCGAAATCCGTAGTAGTAATAATTTGTAGTGTCAGAAAAAAAAGTAATAATCTTCGAGACTCGATTCTCATGATGAACGAACTATTTCGCGCTAGTCCGGCTCGCACTTGACTGGTTCTTTATTTATATACATAGTTATTTAAACATACAATAAAAATAAAAATCGTGACCAGCTAGCTAGACGAATAGTAAATCATGACCATCATATAAATATAGATCTCTGGGGCCATGAAACATTTATAGTTTTATTATTTACTTTAGTAAGTAGATGTAGACTTATTATTTAATTTTTTCTATATCTTTATTTTATTATACTCATTTGATTTATTTAATTTGTTTTGTAAATTACCTGTAATAATGAGGGAAATAGTCCACATACAGGTCGGAAGATGCGGGAACCAGATCGGTTCAAAGGTAAAAACTGTCACACTATTTTGAGTTTTAAAGCTATTTCTATTACGTGCAATATCCTTTGTTTTCAGTTCTGGGAAGTTATTTCAGATGAACATGGAATTGACCCCAATGGATGCTATAATGGAGATTCCGACCTTCAACTGGAAAGGATCAATGTATATTACAACGAAGGGTTAAAAAACAAATACGTCCCCCGAGCTGTTTTAGCAGATCTCGAACCAGGGACCGTGGATTCCATACGCGGTGACACATTCGGACAACTCTTCCGACCAGATAACATTGTTTATGGCATTACCGGTGCAGGCAATAACTTCGCTAAAGGCTACTACACAGAAGGGGCAGATTTGCTTGAATCAATACTCGATGTCGTTAGAAAAGAAGCCGAAGGTTGTGACTGTCTCCAAGGATTCCAGGTAGTTCATTCGATCGGAGGTGGCACAGGGTCGGGCTTAGGAACATTGCTACTCGCCAATTTAACTGAGGAATATCCAGATAGAATAACTGTCACGTACTCCGTAGTCCCAAGTCCTAAAGTCTCCGATACAGTTGTTGAACCCTACAACGCGACTCTTGCAATCAATCAGCTGATAGAGAATTCTACGCAGTCCTATTGCATAGACAACGAAGCGCTGTACGATATCTGCTTTCGGACTTTGAGGTTGCCGACACCAACGTACGGGGATTTGAATCATCTGGTGTCTTTAACGATGTCCGGAGTGACAACGTGTTTGAGGTTCCCGGGGCAGCTAAACGCGGACCTGCGCAAGTTGGCCGTGAACATGGTGCCGTTCCCGCGGCTGCACTTCTTCATGCCAGGGTTCGCGCCACTGACGTCACGCGGCAGCCAGCAATACCGCGCACTGACAGTGCCCGAGCTCACGCAGCAGATGTTCGACGCTAAGAACATGATGGCGGCGTGCGACCCGCGCCACGGACGCTACCTCACCGTCGCCGCCGTCTTCCGCGGACGAATGTCCATGAAGGAAGTGGACGAGCAGATGCTCAATATACAGAAGAAGAATAAAGATTTCTTTGTGGAATGGATCCCGAACAACGTTAAGATAGCGGTCTGCGATATTCCTCCTCGAGGGCTTAAAATGTCTGCTACCTTCATTGGTAATACGACAGCGATACAGGAGTTGTTTAAAAGGGTCTCTGAACAGTTTGCTTCTATGTTCCGACGAAAAGCGTTCCTTCATTGGTATACCAGTGAAGGTATGGATGAGGCGGACTTCACGGAGGCTGATAACAACTTGAGCGATCTTGTTTCGGAGTACCAGCAGTATCAGGACGCTACAATTGATGACCAGGAGTTTGAAGATGAGGAAGAAGGGGAAGTGCCAAATGATGAATAGGCTTATGTTATTTATATTATTTAATAAATTATTTGTTCAGTTTAAAATGCTTTTCGTAATGCATTGAATATGCTCTGAAACTACTGGACCGATTTGAAAAATTCTTTCACCATTAGAACGCTACATTATCCCTGATGAAGAAAGGCTATATTTTGTCCCGGGAAAAGATAAGATCCCACGGGAACGCGGGTGAAACCGCGGGGAACAGCTAGTAATAGATAAAACAAGGTTATTTTCATACCACATAGTAGCGAGGCGTTCATTTCACATGATAATAGACAAAGGTTCATAATACCAGTCGTGAAAACACATGTCTAAATGTTCGCGATAAACTCAGAAATTACTAATCAAATTTTGATGGGGTTTTCACCAATGGACAGAGGGATTCAAGAGGTAGGTAGAAGTCTAGTTTACTATGCAGTCGCAGTTTGAAGCAGTCGAACACGTATGGCAACTGCTTGACCGCACGACGGAATTTTGCCATGCTGCTGGCTGCCTGCAGTCTATGCAATCTCAGCCTGAAGCAATAGACTGGTGCCGCTTATAGTGCATGCCCGCCCTAACTACCTTCATTACTTTCTATTCTTACTTTGCCTAAGGCACAATGTACCTACTGAACATTTTAAAGACAAAACTTTTTTGTTACTCTTTATTCAAAATTGTAAAGATAAATAAATCAAAATTGTTATTTACGCCTACAGTAAACATTGACACGTATGGTTACGAACACATTTGACAAAAAACTGGACAATACATTAGACAGGACAAACATTCACACTTCCTCTACTTCTTCGTCGAATTCACCTTCGTCATCGGTCGTCGCGTCCTGGTACTGCTGGTACTCTGAAACCAGGTCATTCATGTTGCTCTCCGCCTCCGAGAACTCCATCTCGTCCATACCCTCGCCAGTGTACCAATGGAGGAATGCTTTCCGCCTGAACATAGCCGTGAACTGCTCAGATATTCTCTTAAACAACTCCTGGATTGCAGTGGTGTTTCCAATAAACGTAGCGGACATTTTCAAGCCTCGCGGCGGAATATCGCACACGGCAGTCTTAACATTATTCGGGATCCATTCGACAAAGTAACTACTGTTCTTATTTTGTATATTGAGCATCTGCTCGTCCACTTCCTTCATGGACATTCGTCCGCGGAAGACGGCGGCGACGGTGAGGTAGCGTCCGTGGCGCGGGTCGCACGCCGCCATCATGTTCTTAGCGTCGAACATCTGCTGCGTGAGCTCGGGCACTGTCAGTGCGCGGTACTGCTGGCTGCCGCGTGACGTCAGCGGCGCGAACCCTGGCATGAAGAAGTGCAGCCGCGGGAACGGCACCATGTTCACTGCCAACTTGCGCAGGTCCGCGTTTAGCTGACCCGGGAACCTCAAACACGTCGTCACTCCGGACATGGTTGCAGATACAAGATGATTCAGATCTCCGTAAGTCGGCGTGGTCAACTTCAGTGTTCGGAAGCATATGTCGTATAGAGCTTCATTATCGATGCAGTAGGTTTCATCAGTGTTTTCTACCAATTGATGTACAGATAAGGTGGCGTTATAGGGTTCCACGACAGTGTCAGATACCTTTGGACTTGGAACTACGGAGAATGTGTTCATTATTCTGTCGGGATACTCTTCCCTGATCTTGGATATGAGTAAAGTTCCCATTCCAGAGCCAGTTCCACCTCCAAGCGAATGTGTCAGCTGGAACCCTTGCAGGCAGTCGCAACCTTCCGCTTCTTTCCTCACCACATCAAGAACCGAATCTACCAATTCTGCGCCCTCAGTGTAATGTCCTTTGGCCCAGTTGTTGCCGGCTCCAGATTGCCCGAATACGAAGTTGTCCGGACGGAATATCTGCCCGAATGGTCCGGATCGAACGGAGTCCATAGTGCCGGGCTCCAGGTCTACTAGCACGGCTCTGGGGACATACTTGCCTCCTGATGCCTCGTTGTAGTAGACATTAATGCGTTCCAATTGCAGATCGGAGTCGCCATTGTAAGCCCCGGTAGCGTCGATTCCGTGCTCATCGGAAATGACTTCCCAGAACTGAAAACAACGAGAGGAATTTTATAAATTAGGTACAACGTCGAGATGAACTTATTGAGCTGGTCGAACTTTAGAATCGTGGATTATACCTTTGCTCCAATCTGGTTTCCGCACTGCCCGGCCTGGATGTGGACGATTTCCCTCATTTTGATTATTTCACAAAGAATTTAGCCCCTTCAATTGCAGATTAAAACTTCACTTTAATAAATTTTGCATAAATAAAATAAAATAAAATTAAAAAATCTTCAAATTAAAATCATGAGCCTGTGCATTGCACACAAAATTTACGGGAATATTGATCGTTCTTCTTTCTTTTGTTTGTCAGTGGAAAAATAATTCTAAACTTGAATACATTTTTTTTTATTTTGCGGCCAGGTTTAAAACTAGTTTTACCAAACCTAGGTATACCTATTTCATAAAAAGAACTCTTTGTTTTTGGTTCGGGATGAGGAGTCAGGGAGGGAAGGGAACCAATAATATAAAATGTCGTGTACCTAATCTATTATAATCTACATAATATCTAATACTAATATTATAAAGAGGAAAGATTTGTATTTTTGTATGTTTGTATCTAATGAATAAACTCAAAAACTACTGGACCGATATCAAAAATTCTTTCACTATTAGTATGCTACATTATCCCTGAGTAACATAGGCAATATTTTTATCCCGGGAAAAGATCCCACGGGAACGCGGGTGAAACTGCTGGGGACAGCTCTGCTATTAATTAATAAAATAACTGTTATATACAGCGTCATCTAATGTTGATGTAATGTTTGTCATACCTACGTCCTAACTAATCTTTAAATGTGTTATTTTACGATAACACTAGTACTTACCTAGGTACCTAGAAGAAACTGCAAGAAAATTCTGTATTTTATTGCTTAAATATTTTTTTATTTTGTCTTGAGGAGGGGGTATTGGGAGCCAGCGGGTAATTGGAGCGATGCGACTAGAGACTAAACTATAGCTCGTATTCACTCGGTTGCCAGTTGGGCGCCTTCGCCACACTACCGCCGTGTTCCCCTGCCGCGTTCGGCTCGCCAGTGCCACACATCATGTGACCACAGACGCTTTTCGATTTTTTGCTACGTGCTTATTAAAAATAAGAAATTTCAATGGCCAGGTAAGTGTGAAATTATTTATGTTTGTTACAATCAAACTTGTTTTATTTTATAGCTAACGTTATCAATTTTGAGTATCTGTGCGTATGATTTCATTAGAAGCTTAATTCAGGATATAATTTTATAAAATTTTATGATGGTACAATTTCCCGTAGTATTCGGGTAATCAGAGCTTATTAGGCTCCAATTACTCCATATGAATTTTAATATGTATTATTTCAGATGCCAAAATGCCAAGCAAAAGAGAACGCACCACTACGAAAGCATTTTGAACTATTAAAACCTTATTAAATGCTGTAACCAGCAACAAAGAAAGAAAAGCTAAATCAGAAAAAGCAAAAAAACGAAAGAAGGCAGCCAACAAAAAAGAAAAAGTGAAAAGAGTTAAAAAAAATACATTTTTAAATACATCTGAAGAAGAAGACGTTGAAAATCTTAGCGACGATGAGTCAGAATATTCAGAAGAAGAGACACTAAATGTGGTACCATGGCAGAGGTTGCGGTAAATGTGCTCATAAAAAATGATCTGTTTTTGACAGCCCGGTTGATAATATTTGCGTTTTTTTTTTGGATCCGTAAAGTTAATTATTATACGGTTACGTTTATATTAATATTTATATGAATAAGTGAGATTTCAGACTGACTTATAGAATTCTTTGATGCTGACATAATAATTAAATAGCTCCCATTACACATATGAGAATTTATAGCCTCTCATTTCCCACAAATTAGGGTAATCGGAGCGATTCTGCTTTTTGAAAAAAGTTAATCTGTGGCCACATGCCTAATAATGTAACGTTGATGCTATGATTAAATGATTGTCAAATAAGTAAGGATTTAGTTTCTAATAAAAAGTTCCTAAAGTATCAATTTTGCCTTTTTTTAACTTTTTCCTTAGTAGGCTCCAACTCCCCCCTGCTCCCCTATTGAGCATGAGTGTGGATGGATATAGAGGTAGAGAAAGGCCTACGAAGGTGTTGTTGGACTACATGAATAATGATATGTTTAGCGTGGGATAAGGACAGGAAGAAAATATAAAAATGACTGGTTGGTGTGGTTGGTTAACACACCACCTTCGACGCCACAGGTCATGTGACAAACATTTGTGTGCATGAACATGTCTGTTTGTCCGAGTCTTAGTGTAATTTATCTATTCAAGTACCTATGTTTTTACAAATAAAATAGCAGTAGGTACCTACCTACATGTCTTTTATCCTCCTCATCACATACTGATTTTATTTTATCAATAAAATACAGTATTTTCTTGCTGATACTACTAGGTTACCTACCTACTAATATTATAGTAAAATATAATTTGACCTGGAGGGTATTATTTAACGGAATTCATAAGCACTTCCGATCCTAGATTTCGGAAACCTAAATCGGAGACGTTCACTTTCTAAGTTTTAGCATCGTGCTTATGTTAGTAATAAAGAAACGGCTACCTACTATAAATGCAAGCGGATTTTAAAACTGTAAAAGACAGACATCGAATCCCGTAATCCCGTGGTCGTGAGTTCGAATCTTGTAATGGGAAAACCTTTATATTCTAAGGGGAAACATTCGAGGACTTCAAATCTCGTTAATATAGTTTTTAGAACCTACTCTCCTGGCTACCTGCACCTACTACCTACCTACTGACACCGGGACGAGAAATTTGGTCTTGAAAATCAGTCCAATACCTACCTACTTTAGTCGCCATCCAAATTGAGCACGAATATTTTACCTACTTATTTAACCAATTGAAATAAGACCGCAAACAATAATAGTTGCCTTTTTCAACATGGTTTCGTGGGTTACCTGCTAGCCTTTACTCAATTTGGTGTTTTCTAACAAGAAAAAAATGATTTAGTGGATTTTAATTTTATTTCGGACAACACAAGGACATACACAAATGCAAAGCCAAATAATTAATTGCTATTCCTCTTCCATGCCTTCACCCTCAGCTTCTTCGTCAAACTCTCCCTCATCGTCTGCCGTCGCGTCCTGGTACTGCTGGTACTCGGACACCAGATCGTTCATGTTGCTCTCCGCCTCTGTGAACTCCATCTCGTCCATACCCTCGCCAGTGTACCAGTGGAGGAAAGCTTTCCGCCTAAACATAGCGACGAACTGTTCTGCCACCCTCTTGAATATGCTCTGAATAGCTGTCGAATTCCCTATGAAAGTTGATGCCATCTTCAATCCTCGAGGAGGAATATCGCACACTGCAATCTTCACGTTATTGGGTATCCATTCCACGAAGTATGTGCTGTTCTTATTCTGGATATTCAACAGCTGCTCGTCAACTTCCTTCATAGACATTCGGCCCCTGAATATTGTGGCTACAGTCAAGTATCTGCCGTGTCGTGGGTCGCAGGCAACCATCATATTCTTAGCATCAAACATCTGAAGAGTCAACTCGGGAACTGTGAGCGCTCTGTATTGTTGAGCGCCTCGTGACGTCAGCGGTGCGAAACCAGGCATGTAGAAGTGTAGCCGGGGGAACGGCACCATGTTGACAGCCAGCTTCCTCAGGTCCGCGTTCAACTGACCGGGGAACCTGAGGCACGTCGTGATGCCAGACATCGTGGCGCATATCAAATGGTTCAAGTCACCGTACGTCGGCGTGGTTAGCTTCAGCGTTCTGAAGCAGATGTCGTAGAGCGCTTCATTGTCCAAGCAGAACGTGTGGTCGGTATTTTCTACCAGCTGATTCACTGCTAACGTAGTATTGTACGGCTCAACCACGCAATCAGAGACTCTTGGGCTCGGGAACACCGAAAATGTTAGTATGATTCTGTCGGGGTATTCCTCTCGGATACGGTTGACTAGTAGGGTCCCTAGTCCGGAGCCGGTGCCACCTCCGAGTGAATGTGATAGTTGGAAACCTTGGAGGCAGTCGCAGCCCTCGGCCTCTCGTCGAACGACGTCGAGAGTCGACTCGATGATCTCTACTCCTTCGGTGTAATGGCCTCGAGCCCAGTTGTTCGCAGCTCCACCCTGGCCGTAGACGAAGTTGTCTGGTCTGTAAAGGCAGCCGAAGGGGCCGGAGCGTACCGCGTCCATCGTAGAGGGCTTGAGGTCCACCAGAACGGTTCTTGGTACGTACTTGCCACCAGAAGCTTCATTGTAGTACACGTTAATACGTTCCAGCTGGAGATCAGAGTCGCCGTGGTAGCACCCGCTCGGGTCGATGCCATGCTCGTCAGAGATTACCTCCCAGAACTGTAGACAAAGGAAACGATATAAAATCCTTCTATCCTACCTAATTTTAAATGCGAATATTAGTGTATATATTTTTTGCTTAGCTCCGTAACGGCTGAACGAATTTAGATGAAACTTAGCACAGATAGGTCATATCTTGGAATAAAAAATGACAATTTATCCCGGGAAAACCCTGATTCCCTCGAGAACGCTGGTAAAACCGAATAGGCGCTAAAATAATTATTTTTTGGTCTCTTTAGAGGTGATTATGAAAGGGGCACTATGAAAATTTAATATTGAATTAGAAATAATATCGTGAAGGTTTTCTACTGCTTACCTTGCCACCAATTTGGTTCCCGCACGAACCTACTTGGATGTTAATGATCTCCCTCATCTTGTTAATTTACTCGTCGTAGATCTTGATTCCTGATACTTGTAAATTTATCTAAAAAACTATCGAATGATATTTGCAAAGTTGAAGCTTAACATTAGCTTATAAACTAATACAAAATAAGTAAAAAAAATAATTCGCGACTTTACACCATGTGCATCGTTCGCTGGTTTTCAGAAAAGTGAAATTAAATTATGACATTTCAAGTTCTAGAACAAAAATTGAAATTCTAGAATGTTATTCAAATAAAATTGAAAAATAAAATATTATTTGACGCCAGAAGTGGCCAGAACTAAAAATAGGCCGCCAATAATTTATTTATCTACAGCACGTCTCTATCATTTAGTGACATCTATTGTAATTTATGTAAAAACATTTATGTGTGAAAGCCTGATTTACAATGAAGAAAATTTCTCTGAAATTCATCGCTGTAAGAAAGTTCTCAACCGTATCGCTAGATGGCGCGTCCACATTTTCAGGCTTGTTTTGTTTTCAGCGGCGGCGTATTGTCATTGTGTCACTATTGTCATGGCGCTCGCTCGAAATGTCAGCGAGAGCAAACTCCGTATACAATGTAAAATTATTAGTGTATTCTGTATGATGTAGCCGTATTTAATGAGTGCCGTGTGTTTGGTGTGCGAAAGCCCGCGGAGTGATGTCAGTTGTCGCCGGGGACGCGATAAGTGATGAGAAGAAACCAGCTTATTGTGATGATAGTACCGATAGTGATAATGATACCGAGAGGAAAGCGCTCCTTCGGAGGATATCGACAAGCAAATGCGTCGGTAGATTGGTGAGTCGGAGATCTTTTGTGTTTTAGGAATGTTGTGTAGTGGGCGTGTTCTGTCAAACGGAGGGGTTAGCGGGGTTAGCGGGCCGGCGGGGGGTACCCATGTGCCCGGGCTAGCTACACGCCACCCAATTTTCGAAGATCAATTTTTTTATTAATGTTTGTTCAAGCTCGGTTTGTTATTAATTGTGTGTGCTCAAGTAATGAGATATGGAGACGTTTGACCTATTTAGTTGGAAATGGGAGCTAGGGATCGAAGCATGGGGGAGCGTAAGTCGTCAGGTGACAACGATTTTGAGCGGGATAATACATTTTTAAAGAGATTATTAATGGTAGGTAATAATATTGATAACATAGGTAGTACCTATACCTTAACCTAAACATTTTATGATCACAAAAGCTTAGGTTTTGTTTTGGGTCAATGACCTTTGCACCTGTAGGTCAGCGACCTTTTTTGTTATTGCACCATTAAAACTAACCTCTCACATTCACAAAACAAGGTAAGTAACGACTTGTAATAATCAAAATGTGTACACAGACACGAGTAGGTAAATAGAGGGAGAAAGCGGAAAATATTCAGCGCATATTTCCGCGATCCCCATTAGTTTGGAGCAAAGAAAAAACCGGCCAATTGCGAGTTGGACTCGCGCACGAAGGGTTCCGTAAAAACGGCAAAAAATCACGTTTGTTGTATGGGAGCCCCCCTTAAATATTTATTTTATTTTCATTATTTTTTTTTAAGATTATAATTTTATTTACAACAAATGTACAAAATATACAAACAAATGTACAACTATAATATATAAAAAACTTCTAAGAGGCTGCCGCTGCTGCCGATCGGCAAGGTTCCCAGAAGGCTGGCAGCGTTTCCTCTTTGTATGGCCAAGCTAATGCTTTGGCGGAAAAAGCTCCCCGCCCTCCGGTCACCCGAGTCCTCGATTAATTTTTTACATAAAATATTTGCGAAACGACGAATTTATTATTAAAGTAAAAATACAACTGAGTATTTTGTGAATATTTCAAGTGCCTACCTGTTGCCATTATTGATATCAGAGCAAAAAAGGGCAAAAAAATCGCGTTTGTTGTATGGGAGCCCCTCTTAAATATTTATTTTATTTTGTTTTTAGTATTTGTTGTTACAGCGGCAACAGAAATACATAATATGTGTAAATTTCAACTGTCTAGCTATCGCGGTTCTTGAGATACAGCCTGGTGACAGACAGACGGACAGACAGCGAAGTCTTAGTACGTTAGGTACGGAACCCTAAAAAGGGGTTCAAAGATTTTTCTTAACGTATTAAAATATAAGATATACCTACTTAAATAATGTTTTCGTAGATTATCCACGAGAATAGGTCAAAATCATAAAATTAATTTGTAGTACACGCACATTTTATTAAATATTTCTTTAAATACCACTTAATGTGTCACATCTTCACTGTATTTCAACAATTGGACGATTCTAGAGTAAAACACTCTTAGTACCTACGTCTGCTACGGTAACCGCTTACCATCAGGCGGGCCACATGCTTGTTATCCGCCTTATTGGTATAAAAAAGTTCCCTGCTTGAAGGTATTGGAACCAGTCTCGAATCGATCTACGATAATCATTCCAATAGGGTGCCTTTCCAATAAAGCTATTGCGTTTGCCTGTAATGTGTTTTATCTGACAGTAGGATCCGATCACGTGCTATCTGATGTTTTTAGGGTTCCGTACCCAAAGGGTAAAAACGGGACCCTATTACTAAGACTTCGCTGTCTGTCCGTCTGTCAAATTATGTATTTCGGTTGCCGCTATAACAACAAATACTAAAAACATAATAAAATGAATATTTAAGGGGGGCTCCCATACAACAAACGTGATTTTTTTGCCTTTTTTACGGAACCCTTCGTGCGCAAGTCCGACTCGCACTTGGCCGGTTTTTTTTTGTACGATTTTGAGCACACACATATATATACTCGCTCATCGATAAAACATCAGATATGATCTTACTTCCCTAGCAAAAATGATAACCAAGGAACCAGTACTGACAGTGACAAAGTGACAGCTCCCGCACAGTCCCCAATTGTTCGGGTATTATGGACGCCCTACATTATCGTACGTCCGTAGGCGGCACGGATGTCCGGCGTCTGTCAATCTTTTGACAGTTCCCGTTGCGTTCTAGTTTCGTGTGTGTTGTGCCAAAGATGATGACGAACTAGATGTTCAACTTCACGCCGAATTTGGAATTTTACTTTTTTTCTGTAATTAATTATCTACGAATATCGCAGACGTGCTGTAGTTGGGTTTCCCAAAGGTATTAAAATCGGTAGGTGTTATACTGGTTTTTCACTACTTTATTCTGTTGAACAAGAATAAAGTATAGCAACTGTTTTCTGGTACTGGTATCCATAAAATGTTGTAAAAAGACAACGTGAATGCATCGAAGTCCTCCTTTCAGAACGAAACAGTCAATGTCAAGACTGACACATACGAATATTGAAAACATGGAAAAATTAAACTATACTGTTATTTTTTACAAAATTCTGTTTATTTCCCCTCTCCAATCTTAAAATTCTTACTTATTTCGTGCTGGCAACCCTAGCCGTCGGCTACCTGGGTGCCTTATTTATGTCTATTTAAAACCGCTATACCTAAGCAGAATTTAAAATAGTGATACCCGCGCTTTTTTGTCAAAATTGATTGTTTTTACCTCTCGGCTCAGATCAAATAAAAAATATGTAGACAGAGCCCCACGCGCTTAAAGTGAAGCACACTAAAGGAAGCCGAATTTGAAAAAGGAAGCCGATCGTGTTCCTGTGCGACTCGAATCAAGCGGGATAACGGTACGTGCAGGTCACGCACACAACGATGCTTCATTTCATTGGAGACTTTTTTACGCATGCTCCTTCTATATTTTTTATTTATTCTGTGTCTCTCGGTTGATGATTCATTGAGGCCACTACACTAGTTCAGAACACAACATAACTACAACACTATTAAAGCTAGATACACACTAGCGTGTACAAGTACTGCTTCGCGCATCGGTTACCATTTTATGAGAGATAATGGATCGCGCAAGCTTTTCCACTGAGAAAACGACTATATTGTTCGTGATATAAACCCTGCCTGAAACTTCCAGCGGGGTATAACATTTCTTTGACGAAGCTTCGTTTGAAAACTATTCCATTCAATAAGAAAATGTCTTTGGCTGGTATTCCTGTCATTCAACCCTAGAAATGTCCGGATTTTTACCCGACTGTCCTAGAAGGAGAGAATTTTTTTGATTCTTATTTTTGTGAAGTATTTCTTTTACTATTTTAGCGCGGTGCCCAATGGGGAATGAAAAATTAATTCTATTTTATTCCCTTCTGATTATCTACAGGTGTATAAAAACTACTGTATATATGAAAACAGACGGAACACCACGACACAGATAGAAAATCCTAAGGATATTCAGAGGACTCTATCATTCACAAAAAAACAGTTATCCCGACTGACCAATACACAGCCTAAACCTTAGAAACATAAAATTTTGCACACACTTTCCTTTAATTCAACCCCTTAGGGAGTTAAATAGCTATGGCCTTATTCATAAAAATCTCGACGGTTTTTAACACTAAAAACCGTTGAGATTTTTATGAATAAGGCCACAGTCATTCGAAAACCAAGGTAAGTAACAACTTGTAATACTCAAAATGTTTACCTACACAGACGCGAGCAAATAGGGGAAGAAAGCGGAAAATATTCAGCGCATATTTCCACGATCCCCATTAGTTTGGAGCGATCAATCTACATCAATCAATCATACCTAAGCCGCATCGGAATATTGTGGATTTCGACGAATTTCACGCCTTAATATTGAGCCTTATTGGTATTATTATAAGCATGTGTGTCTTAAACTTTTTTAGTTGTCTCCTCTTCTTCATTACAGAGGTTTTGTCACTGACGCTTTAAGCCTGATTTACATTACGAAACTAGTGGCATGAAAGTAGTTTCGTGACATTAATTTCATCATCAACAGTTTTTAACGTGTAAACGTCCAGTTTTACAATGCATGCATCCATTTCACGACACTGTAAAACAGTATCGCGTCGCGCGCGTTTTTTGGATAAAACTAGTGTCATGCAACTAATGTCATCGTGTAAACGCGACGTGAAACTATAGTGTCGCAAAAGCGCCTGCCATGTGCTTACGATAAATAGGACGTGTGTTTTTTTGTGGTGGCGAGAGCGGAGTTAGTAAAAAAAAAATTGAAAATGTTAATCCAACGTTGAACAGCTTATAAATTTAAGCTGATTAATTTTATACAATAAGATCTGCATGACATCATTTTGCTATGCAAAATAAAGCTTTGATGTTGGCGGAGCCATGGACACAGACATACCTACTGTTGGTTTCACGACACTATTATTTATAATGAAACTAGTTGCACAGGTACTGAAAGTAGTGTCATGAAATTAATTCCATCATGCATGAAACTAGTTTCGTAATGTAAACCCGGCTTTAGATATTCTCCTTTTCGCCCTGTCGCCACTATGTTCACACCGTTTATTAATATGCAAAGGGTGAGTGATGGAGCGGTCGTGCTTCATCCATTTCCGTTGTCCGCGTTCCAGCCGCGTTCTGTCTCTACTGTGTGCATTGGGCCTATGGATGTCAATAGATCAATAATTTGAAATTGGACTATACTTGAATTGTGTTTTTCACTTGAATTATATTTAAAACTGGAGTGTATGATAGATTTTCAGTGATGTGTGTGTGAATGTAGCTCGAAATGGTAAAATAAAAAATAATGAATAAAGAAAGAATGAAAAGAGTAATTGTTGAGTTTATTGCCGGCTCTTCTCAGCAAAAGCAACCTTCCGAACCGAGCATTACAGTCTAGACTATTCATAAGTGCTTGTAAAGGCCTATTTGAATAAAAAATACATTTTCATTTTCATTTACAATAATATACGGCACATATTCTTTTTTGAAATTAAATACCAGAATTGATTTAATTTCAACTTTTATGACGACTCTATCGTCTTTATTTGCAAGCGAAGAAGTTCAACATACCTAATCATTCTACCTTTCTTTAGCTTTTTTATAGTCAATTCATTACATACCTATGTAATGACACAAACAGCACACGTATTAGTTTTAATGTTGACGAATATACAGAAATAAATTACCTTAATGACTTGCAGGTACCTAATGGTACACTCGAGTAAAGTATCTCAAACTTTCACCATTGGAAACTCCTAATACATTAAATAACTTACGTCGATACACGCGTACATTGGAGCAGTGTCTCAAACTTTTCAAATTAACAAATAGTGATCGATACTTCGGAAAGTAAAATTAGATGGATAGGTACCTACTTTAAGTTACAAATTCGTCAGTGAGTCTCAAACTTTAAACATTGACACCGCTCGGGTGTGTTACATCCAAGTCTGATTTGTTTGAGTTTCTTTCTACTGCCAGACTTTTTTGTGACAACGAGGCAGGCGGGTCACCGGATGGTAAGTGACAACCGTCGCCTATAGGATTGCTAATGTGTTGTAGGTACACCTTATTAAAATGCTTTAAAGGCGAACTGGCTCTCAAGTGCAATTGCCGGAACACACCAACAGGGCCTTGGCGACAGATTTTCCTTGAAGGTGGTAGCCAGCCAGTCGAGTACTACAAAGTACCCTACCACCGTGCTGTGGTTTCCTCACGATGTTTTCCTTCACCGAAAGCTCAAGCTCATTGTAGGATTCAAACCCACGACCTTCGCCTCGGTATCCGACGTCACTTACCACTGAGCTATCATCGTAAAACTTGTTAAAGTAGCGTCGCACGTCGAGAAGTCGCTTAATCTTTGAACAACAGGGCTTCTGTAAGCGTGTACCACATTGCTCTGAAATGAAAATTCATTAGAAATGGAAACTCATTCTAGAAAATGTTATATTCATGCTGCACAGAAACTTTGTCTTCATATCCGAAACCTTCATCATGAAAACACGCATTAACATTTTAATTAAAGTTTAATTTGAACTCGCTCCGGCTAAAATAGTTATCACTGAGGTCCATTGTCGACCAAAACAGAAACCAAACTTAGTAACAAACTTGATGAATAATATTTATTAATTTACTTTAGCTCCGTCTAAAATGAACGAGGTCCTAAACAATAAGTCAACTCGTGGACTCTGCAAAGGGCAATTGTGTTGACTTGGTAACTTTTGAAGGGGATTTTGCGTTTGATTCATCTCGCCTTTGTGTATGTTAGGAATTCATTAGTATAAGCTCATGATCTTAATTATTACGTTGTAATTTTAATCTGTCTACACAAATAATTCAATTACGATAAACTTATCAGGATAATGGTTGGTCTCCCCATTAATTTCCAAAACTGACAGTCTAAGGCCACTTATATCGAGCAACTCCTAGACAAGTCGTCGTTCCGTTTTGAGGGTTCCGTACCCAAAGGGTAAAAACGGAAACCCTATTACTAAGACCCTCTACTGTCCGTCTGTATGTCTGTCACCAGGCTGTATCTCATGAACCGTGATAGCTAGATAGTTTAAATTTTCCCAGATGATGTATTTCTGTTGCCGCTATAACAACAAATACTGAAAACAGAATGAGATAGGTAATTTCAAAAAACAAAAACTACAAAATGTGTACGGAACTCTCGGTGCGCGAGTCCGATTCGCACTTCACCGGTTTTTGATCTTCGGTACGTGCTACGTCCATAATATAGGCTTCATCATCATCATCTCAGCCGAAAGACGCCCACAGCTGGGCATAAGCCTCCCCCAAAGGTTTCCACAACGAACGATCCTGAGCTGCTCGCATCCATCTCAGGGTAATATAGGCTTATGCATTACAAATTGTAGGCTTCTCATTATGATTGTTATGATTTTTCAGGGTCTTTTTTTATGTCACTA
Organism: Ochropacha duplaris; assembly: GCA_951361185.1. Classification (NCBI taxonomy): domain Eukaryota; kingdom Metazoa; phylum Arthropoda; class Insecta; order Lepidoptera; family Drepanidae; genus Ochropacha; species Ochropacha duplaris. The sequence goes on from OX592693.1 coordinate 2,283,674, forward strand.
GTGACAACGAGGCAGGCGGGTCACCTGATGGTAAGTGTCAACCATCGCCTATAGACATTGGCAATACCAGGGGATTGCTAATGTGTTGTACACCTTATTACAATGCCTTAAAGGTTGTTTTAGTGTTGGTTAGTACGTGAGCAAGTAATGAATGGGGTAGTCTAATCGAAGTGAAATCTTTTAATAACTAGATTCCTAAACAAATGTTACTATTTTATATTTGGTTTTATTTATTTTTTTGGGAAATAAACAGCTTATATATTACAAATATTACTTTGATTATGATAGCCTTTATTAAACAATCTTAATAAATACATAAATCTTATTTCATCTTAGTACTACAAAGGTTTTTTTTTTTTAATTTAATGTATATGTAAACAATTATTTCCTATTAGACACCGGTCTTTTTGATTGTCTTGCTTTCCAGCATAGGCCTCCCCAAGTGTTCTCCATAAAGATCTATCTCTTGCTTTTCTCGTCCAAGTCGTTCCCGCTACTTTTTTAATATCATCTTCCCATCTACGATACGGTCTGCCTTTATTTCTCTTTTTATATCTAGGGCACCATTCTGTTAATTCTTTGGCCCATTTTTCTATCTTACTTCTTATTAGATGTCCTGTCCATTTCCATTTTAGTTGTTGAATTCTGTATTTTATATCTATAATTTTAGTTATAAAATTTTTGGTAAAAAAAAAAAATATTACTTACTAATAGATAATACAGAAACCAAAACAGTTTTCACGATTAAATAATAGCATTTACGCAGAAAACGAGAAAAAAAAAGTTAAGAACGGCTCAACAAACTAAGTCTTAGTAGAATCCAATAGAATCTTAACATAACCAATAACAAAAAGGTACAATAATAATAATTCGAATACAATTAAAAGTAAGTAGCCAAAAAGGTAGTAAGTAGGTACAAGTATTATATTTTGGGACGACTGTCCCACTTGTGAGCTAGTGAATAAATGCGAGGTAATAAATTTCAGTACTCAAAAAGTCTGCTCTTTCAATACAGCTGTTTGCAAGTCATGAACACAAATAAGAAGTTTGTAATATTGTCGTCGATGCATTAACAGTTCAAAGCAAAATCCCAGCGCCTTATTAAGCTTGTTAATTGTACGATTTTGAATCGTATCCAAGAAAATCTCAATCTGTTGTTTGTATTAAAATTAAAACAACGTAGCGATATGCATTGTATCATAATGCCAAAACAATTCTTTCATCACACCACCAAATAATTATTATTTTAGTGTTTGCGCAAGAAATATTTATTTTTAGGGTTCTTGAAATAAAATTCCTGATGATTTTTCGTAACGATCCTTATTCGAAGAAAGATAATAATGTAGTCATGGGACGTGGAATATCGGGGGTTCGAATCCTACAAGGAGATTGAGCTTTCGATGTAGGTAAAACTCGTCTTACTGGCTACCACAGTTCAGCCAGTTTCTTTCTAAGCTCCGTTTGCAACCACTTTCGGCCATGGTGAGATTGTGGTCAACACTAGCTTATTCAGTATAAAAAAAAACGATTTATTATTTTATTTTTTTATACCACTAGGTGGCAAAAAAGCTTACGGCCCACCTGATGGTAAGCGGTTACCGTAGCCTAAGGACGCTTGCAACACCAGAAGTAGATAATGGTAAATATAAGGTTTTTTAAGTTATACCATTATGTTGTAGTGTTTCATGTTATAATGTAGAATAAGAAACTTTCTTTTATTTCTATTTAAATTGAACGAAACATTAAAATATGACCTACTTAGCGTAGGTACCTACGCATATTATAATTTAGTACCTGGAGGACAGAGTTTTACTCGAGCAGGGTATAAGCGCGGGTAAATCGAATTTGTTGCCTTGTGCGTGAAAACACGAGTCAAACGAATTTTCCTAGAATTGAAACATACGTAGCTAGAGTGATAGAAAGTGGAAGGACGCCTTAGTAAAAGTGCAAATAATAATAATGAAATTAATGATTTTTGATTAGGTAGAAGTAATTTTAGGTAGAAGAAATTAATGAGTAGGTAGAAGCGAAATAAAACTCACTAATTCATCACGAAATCTTAGAAAGTATTTTGTTACATACTCGAAGCAGGTTGATTCATCATGGGGAGTAGGTTCCGCTAAGGAAGGATATTTAAAATTCAACTCGTCAACGGTTCCCTCGCTATAGAAGATATAGCCGCGAAGTTATGTGTATTCCGAACCGGTGGTAGAGTCAATTAAACGTTCATAAGTGCTTTACCAGGGCCTAAACTGAATAAATGTGTTTTGATTTTGATTTTGAAGCCGTAACAACCTCTCAGGATAATACAACAACTTTTTATTATGTTTTTTTAATAATTCATCATCAGATTTAAATGTTACTAACTCTACGCGTAGCAGAATTATTACTACAACTGCACGGTAGGCGAAATCTTGTAGGTTTGTTTATGGTAAATTAATTTAATTTGTTGATCCGCGACTTAGAAACTACAAAACCGATCTGGATGAAACTTGGCACACAAATAGATTATATCTTGGAATAAAAGATGGGATACTTTTTATCCCGGCAAAAGATAAAATCCCACGGGAAAGCGGGTGAAACCGCGAGGACATCTAGTGTATTATGTTTTGTAAAAAGTCATAGAAGAAAAGTTGTTGTTTAACCCTGTACAAATGTTGCTTGTATACGAGAGACTTGTGTTATAAACTTGGCAGATCCAGTTCCTCATGCCGCATTCTTCCAAGTATCTCTCAGATCAATGACCGTGTCCCGTTGTGTATATCTCAAATGTAACTCTTGGCGCGGTGCCGAGTCACACAAAAACTACGTTAACATTAATTGATTTTGCGTGTCGTTTTGGATCGATGATATAAGTGATCTGGGTGTCTTGCTGTTTAAGATTCCGTAGTCAAACAAACCATTGAGGTGTTCTATTTTTACCTGCTTGGCCAATGCTCGGGTCAAATCTTGCAACTGAATTTTGAAGCAGTTAATTTCAAACGGTTGAGATGAAATTTTGCATGCATGTTTAGTGACAATGCATGGTTAGCTAAGTGACGTCATTCTAAATCCAATATGGCGGACCGCTCAAGATGGCGGCCTGGTAAATTTTTGTGCACTTCCATGACATGGGTATAAAATTGAAAGTGTTTGCTGACAAAAACGCTTGCTTTTAAAAATATTTTTTTTACTCAGATTAATTGTCTATTTCAGTACCTATTTAAAAAAAAGTTATGTATTTATATCTGGTTTCCATTCCATAATTTAGGATCAGATAACCGTGTGTGAAAAATGTCTAAGGACTTTTTTAATTTAGCTTTTCCGGGCTTTTTTCCACTCGTTATATCTGAATAGAGTTAATGTCTAACAAAAAGGCTTTTCAGTTTCATAAAATATCTACAAGCACTTCAGTTAGGAGTTTAATTAGTGCTATATTGAAAGTGAAGATATACTTATAGTTTTCTGCCATTATTGAGTGGCTGGTTCCAGTAATGGAACACTTGAATCACTCCACGTCCATTAGACGACACAGGTTCAGGGCCCCACTACACTGGGACGTTTGCTAACCAAGATATTTCTTCTTACAACTAGACTTCGCCTACAGGTTGAAATTCGACCATCATTTTTTTACGGCAAAAAAAACTGTTTTGATTTTTTTAAATTGATAAAACTAACTCGGTTGAAAATCGGTTAACAACAGCTGAAAAAAAGGGGTACAAATGTTTCTTCTTCAGTCATTAATATAATGATGATACTAGGTGTCCCCCGCGGTTTCAGTCCCGTTCCCGAGGGATTTTATATTTTTCCGGGATGAAAAGTATTTTATCCTTTATTTCAGGATGTGATCTACCTGTGTGCTTATTTTCATCAAAATCCGTTCGTTAGTTTTTGCGTGATTGAGTAACAAACATACAAGCTTTCACATTTATAATATTAGTAGAATACGAAATTCAATCTCCATATAATTTTATTAAGTAAATAAAAACATTTTTTTTTATATTGTAAACAAAAAAATCGGTTGACAAAGAGGAGAAAAGGTACTGAACTGTTTTGCCTTGGTTAATCCCTATGTCGCAATTTTAATAAAAGTAGGTATGTTCATGCACTTTAAAAAGCATCCGAAGTAGCAAAATTTTATATTCAATACAAAATAAATGTATTGTTATGAACTTATGAAATATTCATGTAGAAGTGAAGTGCTACGTCGTAGCCTGACGTAGCTATCAGCTACACGCGACCTACATACCTCGTAGCAGGTGCTACGAAATATTCATTGTAAGCAACTTTTATATAATAAATGGTACTATAATTGCACGCGATGCCACATAAAGGAAAATAGTGTTTGGTAATTATTTTATTGGGCTTAGAATCTTTCTCGGTGTACGCGGAATAATGAACCAACATTTCGCCTAAAATTTTTAAATGGCATCGAACATCATTTTACATGTCAATTGTGTGGCTCAAAATCTTCCTAAAAGAAAAATTAATAAAATAAAATAAGTTTCATCAAATTCAGATGAAAAATAAGAATGCATAGAGGACAAAGATACATATTTTTTTATTTAGATAGGAAAATAGTCTAGTTGGAAAATTCATATTACATATTTTTTATTATGGGCTCTCTTTGGCGACCGCTTACGGTGCTCTCAACTGGCTTGCAACGGCAAAATACTTCATGAAAATATTATATGTTCAATATAGCTCCCCACTACAGAACAAGCTTTACGTGGAGAGTTCCCAGGGAGTACTAATTAAACATTTTTCCCCAGAGCGCCATCTAGCAACGCATAAATGTACTTACCTTGACATTATATTGCAGGGTTAGCGAACCTAGCATTATGTGCCATACCGCGAGCACGATGAGTTTCAGTTTTTAGTTAAGGAAATTTATTTGTTTATTTTTTTTTTGGATATCCAACAAACATTTACACATTTAAAACAATAATTACAGTAGCGTTTACACACCTAGTGCTTTTTCAATTACAGGACATCACAGAAAGCACAAACAGATAACATAGCAAACAATTATAATAATAAATACAATAATAACAAAAATAAATAATTAAAATTCTAAATTATTAAATTAGACATAACATTACAGTGAAAGAAAATTTACAATAAATTATAATTGTCATTAATTTGAAAGATTCTTATTTAAATTAAAATTAAAAAGACAATGTACTTAAGTTACTTAAGCTAGGCATATCAACCATTACACAATTGAGTACGAATCAGATACTTAAATTTCAAATCGTACTGTGCTAATACTAAAAAGTATTGAAGTACTCGACTGGCTGGCTGTCGCTCTCGAGTTGAAAAACTGTCGCAAAGCTTCGCACACAGATAACTAATATAATTTTAAAACAATTATTGCATAGGTATTGTAAAATTTAAATGGTATCGATGGTTCAAAGTCGATATTCGCTTTAATCATTTCGTGGCGATCATTAGATCAATGTTTTTCTTAATTAAAAAAATCGAATCAAGATCAGAAACTCTATTTTATTCCGACCCTAGATAAGTCACTTACGGCGGGCGGTACCAAAGATGGGCGGTACAATTGAATCTACCACGGTAGCCGATGGTCGATGGTAGTTCGATTGTACCGTACTTTTTTTTAAGGTTTTTTTTTGGCTTGGTTTCTAGACCTTTAAGCCATGTGAAATTGACCAAGTATAATATAATAAGTATAAATGTGCTAGGTGACGCAGGCGGCGATAGTATCTGTATCTATACTTCTTCTTCTTCTCTTCCTTATCCCACACTAGGTGGGGTCGGCACAACATGTTTTCCTCTTCCACTCCGCTCTATCACTAGTCGTCTCCGTACTCACACCTTTCATATGCATATCATTCTTCACGCAGTCCATCCATACCTTCTTCGGCCTTCCTCTACCTCTATATCCATCCACGCTCATGCTCAATACTCTTTTCTTACACCCCTCCTTATGACATGCCCATACCAAGCCAATCTATTTCCTTTCATCTTTTCAGTCACTGGTGCTACTTTCAAGCTTAGCTGTGTCTTTACTAATATTATAAAGAGGAAAGATTTGATTGTTTGCTTGCATTCAATAGGCTCTGAAAATACTGGACTGATTTGAAAAAATCTTTCACCATTAGAAAGCTACATTATCCCTGATGAACATAGGCTATATTTTATCCCGGTAAAAGATAAGATCCCACGGTAACGCGGGTGAAACCGCGGGGGACAGCTAATCTAATTATATTCTTGTAATATTAGTTTTGATTAAGGTGTGTATAAGCTTAAGAACATTTTATAAATAATGTTATTATTTTATAAGCATTATCATTAATCCATTTAGAGTAAACAAAAAAGTGTCTCGGGGGAGAAAACAATTATTCACCTACATTTTAAAGAAATGTTTTAAAAGCATAATGCATTACCGTGACGGTCTTGCTGAATATAATTGAGATAGCGTTCCTTAAAGAGCTCGGGTCGTTTTAGGGTTCCGTGGTGAAGAAATTTAAGGTTTTCATATACAGGCTGTGATAAATAATATTATGTTTGTCTGTTGCTGACATTCATAATGTGTATACATAATAATTTTTACTTTTTATAAGCTTGTGTTTGATCTCAATCTCACCATGGTAGTTTTATTATGTGGCCGAAGATGAAAGAAGAAGAATAGAAGCACGAAAGCACACAAAGCCTGGAATTGAACTGGCTCTCAAGTGGAGTCACTACTGTAGACGAGTATCTTAACCGAGTATTATAATCGATTTAAATAGACTTAATATTTTTTTTATGTCACTAGTGACAACGAGGCAGGCGGGTCACCTGATGGTAAGTGACTACCGTCGCCTATAGACATTAGCAATACCAGGGGGACTGCCAACGTGTTGTACACCTTATTACAATGCCTAAAGGGCAAGGGCAACTGGCTCCCAAGTGCAACTGCCGGAACACACCAACAGGTGCTTGGCGACAGATTTTTCAACTTGAGGGTGGTAGCCAGCCAGTCGAGTACCACATAGTACCCTACCACCGTGCTGTGGTTTCCCCACGATGTTTTCCTTCACGGAAAGCTCAAGCTCATTGTAGGATTCGAACCCACGACCTTCGTCGCGGTATTCGAGGTCACTTACCACTGAGCTATCATCGCCTTAAAATAGACATTGAAGCAATATTCTTAAAGTAAATTTAAGTAAGTAAGAAGATAATAACGATCTACGAAACCCTTTAAAGAGTAAGCTATACGCTCTTGGCTGTTTTTATGTATTACGCTTTTAATCCCAGCATAAAAGAAACGAAATGCTGATTAACATGGAGTTAACAAAAGAATAATCCGGTCTTAAGGCCGCCAGAAGAATGGAGGGGGAATTCCCCCTTCCTATGAAAGGTAGAGGCACTTACCCCTATGATTTTAATCTGTGCAGGTTCGTATTATAATTAAATTTCTAATTTTGTCCACTAATTATAATTATACAAGGTTTATTAAGTGGCAAATTGAAGTGATGGTTACGTTCCGTAGCCAAATGACATAAACGGAACTCTTATAATTTAACTTCTTACATAATTTGAAAGGTCGTATTCTATAAACAGCTAGACAATGGTGTAGAGTAATGGAAAATGGTTATGGACATAATGACCCATTAAAAAAATCTTGTGCACATAAGTATGTGAGAAGGCTCTATGTTTAGATGAATCTATGATGTTTTTCATCTTTTTTTAACTAAATCAATTAGTTGGAAAGATATTCACTGCTAAAGTCTTATTTTTTGAAAATTTTGAAAAATTCTAAGATAAAAAAACATAAGAATCCATTCTCCTGAACTTTGTCTAAATAAGATTTTGCAGTACCTATAGGATTTTAAGTTACAACCATTATTCTGAGTAAGGGACAGCATGATAATTACTCCGAAATATAAACTTATTTTTGTTGCTGGTTAAATAACTTGTCACTTTATTGCTATGGAACCCTACACACTGTGGGCCGACATACACTTGGCCGATTTTCAGAAGTTTTATTATTTTATTAAGTCACTTTTGTGTTATTGTAATAACCAATACAAGGTGTAATTTATCGTGAAAAATCGATAATTGTGTATCGAATTGCATTTTGATAAATTAAAAAAAAAACCTCTCTATCGACCATATTTTTTCTAGGAAAACATTGTTTGCTTACATTTGAAGGTGGAGAAAATTGATTCCATTTTTTTCATTGATAACACTAAAACTCGTCAATAGCTAGGTTCTAAACAAAAATAAAAGAAAATCGGTTGATAAACGGAGGAGAAAAAGGTCCAGAACTGTTTGGTTTTTGCTTATTTATCGACCGAGCGAGCGAAGCGTCTCCGTTTCAAAATACTTTTATATATCTATCCGTCTGTCCGACTGTAAGGTTATTCTCTTCTATAGGTTGCATTTCTCAACCAATTCTCGTGAAATTTTGTGAGCAGGTTCGATAATAAACATTGGAAAATTTTGCAAAATGGAAAATGAAAAAGTAAACTAAGCGATTTTTTTTCAAAAATGTCATAAAGCTTTCGCGAAGTCCACAGCTCTCAGAACCACTAGTATATAGATTGTGTGTTGTTTCAGCCCGTGGTGAAGGAGGGTTACCTGATGAAGCAGACCCGCAGCTTCCAGCGATGGCAGCGCAGGTACTTTCGGCTGCGCGGGCGCACGCTCTACTATGCCAAGGAGAAAGACGTGAGTACCATACATGTTGCGAAGTTTCACGCATTATCAAGATACTATAAAAACGTATGTTTTGTATATCTTAAATGTAAAAAAGCTTTTATAATTAAGCACCACATCACCACCTTCTAATTTCATGATATGGGATATGTTTCGAACAGTTTGACTAGCTATGTTGATAGCCTGTTAAAAAAATATGTAAAAATGTTAATCAGTTTATTAAAAAAAGAGCACTTTCCTTTATTTTGCCGTATGTTATTACTTCTGATAATTTGATCCCTATTAGCAACATTATCGAATGGTGTAATAATTATAGACTGTGTATTAACTCATCTGGTTTTATTCCTGGCATGTGATTTTTTTTTTAAATCTAATGATGCAGTTTTAGTTTTAATCTAAATCTGCCCGAGATTCCTTTCATTTTTCACTATTACCTTTAGTTTAGAATTTGGCCATCGACGCCCACTTGAAAAAATCACCTGGATACTTTTTATTAACTTTTAACCAAGACCTGTCCCACTAATAGGATAACTATTGCAAATCAAAACCGAAATAATCATCTCCCATAGTTTGATAGAGATATCAATCAATAAGGAATCATTTACAAGCATTGCTTATTTAGTAGGGTTATCATGTATAATTATTTCGTTGTTTTCACGCACAAAACAATGAATTTGACTTGAGTCTATAACTATCCGGAGCAAAACTCGGTTGCCCGGGTACTGTAATAAAACACATACCTAATCGTATGCGGTGAATTAAAGGTCATAGCCCATTTAAACGACTCTGCTCCAACACCGCCCTATACTAAAAGTCGAGCAGTCTGATGGCGGTAAGCTCGCTGACAGCGAGCTGTCTGCTTATTTATGTTGCCAATATAAACTATATCTAAAGAGCACGACCTGAAGCCCATATTTGAATGATATTTTATTTGTTGGGTGGGAGAGGAGTCGTGTAAGTGAGCTACGACCTTAATGGCGCCTTATTTGACTACCGGCTAAAAAGTGGGACGAACTTCCTATGATACTCAACCTGCACTTCACTTTTATAGGTACGGTTGCATGCGTTCAAATGTCTCTAGTGACTAAGTGCAATACGTTCTTCTATTTCAAGCGACACAGCAATTTCCAAGATTGACACAGTTCGCTGAAGTGCCCCATTAAGTGATTCCACTGTCTGGGAGCGATGAAAAATTATGGGCTTTGTTTATATTGTAAGTTCCTTTTTAGGGTTCCGTACCTTACGGAAATCAGGAAATCATGACTTTTCATTAAAATGTAATCAATACTTAACCGCGAACAAACAAACAAATACTTACTGATTTTATAATTATAAAATTATGTGACGTTTTGTGGCGAATGAAAGAAAGAGACGGAATGCTTTTGATGACTACACCGATTTTACACCATGGATAAGAACCTTATTGGTAAGTGAATAATTCTTTTGTTAAATTAATTACGTAAGAATAGCAAGCGTACATCTAAAGCCCTTCATACACGTAGCTTCTCTAACGAAAACAATTACTAACTCCAATTACTAAACTGTAACAACCGGCTAATAGCGCTAGAATTTCAGTTAAGGTACCTACTCTGCTCTATCGGCTAGTGATTTGTTAGTAATGACGGAGAAGTGTCTAATATTATCTACATTGATCAATCAAATATCCTCGGACATTCTTCACGCGGCCGTCTAATCCCAAACTAAGTTTAAGTAACCAGATATACTAACTTTAAGATAATTACACTTGGGACAAACCGACATGTTCATTCTTAGAGTTTATTTTTTTTATACCACTAGGTGGCAAACAAGCTTACGGCCCACCTGATGGTAAGCGGTTACCGTAGCCTACCTATATGCTGTATGGGAATCGAACCACGTAATAGGTAATGTAGGACGTTGGCTTGGTTGGTTGACACACAACCTATCACGCCACAGGTCGTGGGTTCGATTCCCATCCAGGACAGACATTTGTGTGCATGAAAATGTCTCTTTGTCCTGAGTCTGCAGGGTGTGTAATTTAAGTATGTATTTACAAAAAAAACCGGTCAATTGCGAGTCGGACTCGCGCACCGAGGGTTCCGTACAAACTTGTAAATAGTTCGTTAATGGAGTCTCAAGGATTTCGACTTCATTAAAGATTACCTTATTTGAGGTTGGTGCCAATTATGCTAGACCTCTAATTTGTATGAGCTTATGTTTAAATTAAAAAATAAACAAAGTTACGATCTTATTACGACAGAATGTAATTTATTTTTCAACTAAATTTGTTTAATAAGAATACGTTGATATTAATTATCCTATGATTTAAGGGAATTGAAATAAAATATTGCCATGTTAGACGATAATATATACTAGCTTTTCATTGGTGAAAGCATGGGGAAAGGCTATATTACAAGCTTAATATTACCTTGCAATGTAAGTATGTTTTTCTGGGGTGAATCTTGCAACTCAATTTTGAAGCAGATATCTTTACCGATTGAGCTGAAATGATGTATACACGTTTAGTTTGGATGAAAATGCATGGTCAGCTGTGTGACGTCATTCTAATTCCAACATGGCGGAACACCTAAAATAGCGGACTATTATTTTTTAATGCAATCCTACAATATGGGTAAATAATAAAAGGGCTTGCTGAGAATAACTCGAAAAATAAAGTCACGTCAATCTAAATTCAATGCTTGTTTTTAAAAAAGTTTTTTTTTAAATAATAACTTTTATTAGTATACTTAGGTCTTAAGAGGCCACTTACGAAGGACCTACAGCGAATAGTTCTATATGCGCACGTAATTGCGCTCTGATTTGAATTAGAATTTTCAAAAATCCATTTTTTGCCAGCCGGAAGACGTCCAATGCTGGACTGTCCTGGCCAAGGACCTCCACGATGGCCGGTCTTGCGCTACTTGCATCCAGTGGCTTCTTTTTCGGATACTTTTCAAGGCGATGACAGCTCAGTGGTAAGTGACGTCGAATACCGCGGCGAAGGTCGTGGGTTCGAATCCTACAATGAGCTGGAGCTTTCGGTGAAGGAAAACATCGTGAGGAAACCATAGCACGGTGGTAGGGCTTTGTAGTACCCGACTGGCTGGCTACCACCCTCAAGTTGAAAATCTGTCGCCAAACACCTATCGGTGTGTTCCGACAGCTATACTTGAGAGCCAGTTACCATCTAGGCTTTGTGTGCTTACCACCTTCGGCCTTTTCTTTCTATCTCTTCTATCCAGAATTTTAAAAAAAACCTACTTACTCCCTATTATCCGGCTCTAACAACCTTGGATATGACGTGTAACAACTTTCAGATTACGTCTTTGGGATTTGAGAAAAGTAACTTTGTCACTGCATACAATGTTTTTAATTAAATGCTCTGTTTGAAATTCTACTGCCTATATTCAAACTTTCGCAATATGGTAAATGCGAATTTACGTATCTACCGAGTTGTTTACTTTTTGGCTTTTGTAAGAATAGATTTGTTTTTTTGAAGAAAAAAAAAACCGGGGAGTTTGTTTCGCCGTTTCTTCTCCTGACAGGTCCTTATTTGGAAATGGTGGTAACAGTAAAAATAGCAATAAGACGTTCAATAAGTGTTCCTTAAGTGTCCCAAAATTGAATAAAAAAACTTGAAAGGTGTCAAGGGACACCCGGATGGAACGAAGTTATATAAGTCGAGAGAGTACATATATATAAAAAAAACATTTATTTTATATATATATATATATATATATATAAATAGAAATGAAAATATCTGGCTTGCTTTCTATAAGAGAGAGAGAGAGAGACAGACAGAGAAACATGCGCACGCCGCACAGCTTACAATAGCTTACTACACACAACTGTCACCGACAGTGACAGTGACACAAAAAGTGTCGTAAGAATTTTTTCCGTCTAGCCCCCTTTCACAACGCGCGATAAGGAACTTCGTTCCAACAGTTTGAGTTTGTGTGGAATTATACTTAATACATCTAATTCTAGAACATTCGTTTTTGCACGCGACTTAGATTGAGCGGAATTGAATTATCACGGAATCGTGCCTTTTTACTTTTTTGGGTTGATTTAAAAAAAAAAGACATATGTTCTTTTGGATTTAAGTTTTCAGAAGTAGTATTATGCAAGGAAACTGGATAGCTGATATATGTACTGTATGTATATACATAAGTACCTACTTTTTTTTTAAACACAGATACATAATTACATCCAGATTGAGGAACATACATGTCCATGCACACAAATGTGGATGGATGGGAATTGAACCCACAACCTGTGTCACACAGGTCATTAAATGTTACCTACAAAAAAAAACATAATTACATAATACCAAGATAATAATATTAGTAGCTCAAATACTGCATTGGAACCGCCTGAACCGCTGTCCACTTATGACGTAATAAGAATTAACTTTGCCCAAGCAGTGTACAATGTAAAAAAAAGTCATGCACACTTGCTGAATTTAACAATAATATAGACCGTAAGAATCGAGTAACTCAAAAACATCTTTAAAACTCTTCAGTCACGCAATAAAGGCTATAATTAAATACACATGCTCGAAATATCTTGTTATTGCATCTTGTATCTGAATACCTGTTCACTGGCTTAAATACACATCGTAGTGAATATTGAAGTACCATGCGTGAGGGTGGTACCCTCTTACCCTCCACTGGATGTGTCTATTTTGACATACTATCTCAGTTTCTCATGTAAAGTCCCCCCTATGTATGAACAGGACGGCATGCAAGGCTCGTCTAGATGCGAAGCATTTCGAAGTCCACCTGCCCGAGACGGCTGGGCGCCTCACCCGCTTCGTTCGCTTTTCAGTTTCAGTCGCGCTTCGGGCGCCACATGGAACGGACGTTAATTCCGTGTCGGACGCCTAAATAACCCTTGCGAACATGCAATCATTAAATCTTTAATGAAAACACATATAAATTCTCCTATTTCGCAATAAACTATGCCTTATTCTCTACTCTTCGTGTAATCTAAGTCTTGCCTTCAAGTGATATTGTTTTTGTGTGACGTTCAGTTACTTTGACCTGGTTTTTTCGTTAATTTTGAAACTATTGCACAATTTTTGCTGTGCTGTGGTTTGCTGAAAACGGAGTTCCGATCATGTAAGTTTATTTATATTGTATTTTTAGCTGTAATATTCCTTTAAAGTACCTAAAACCCGACCGAGTGTTGATTTGTTGTTCTTTAATTAACCAAAAAGCAATGGAGCGGTCCGTGTATAATTTTATGAGTTTATTGTACAAATAGTAATTCGATGCTGTGTTATTTTTTAGTTAAATCTCACTTGTAATATTCGTTAATACTGGTTAAATATACGGTTGTTTTATTACCGACTTCATAGCTTCTGCAGTGATTTATTATTGAATCTAAAAGACAGTTGGCTTGCATGTAATTATGTATAGCCTACAAGACAAAGTTTGAAACTACATTACATATTTTTTCTCTTTACATTGTGGTTACTAATATGCAAGTTTAAGCCAATTAATGAACTTAGGCTCTAGAAGGTCACTTATAGAGTATCGAATTAAGTGAAATTAACACCAGTTGGGAAATTAGCTTTCAACTGAGAAGAAAGGGCAAGAAACTTACCAAGACACATTCTTCATTTCATTTCATTTAATTTCATTTCAATATTTTTGAATAGACTTGACATCCATGAAATTAAACTTATCATCGAAAATTACTTAAAAAATATGTTCAACGCTTTTATCTGCGTCTATTCTTAGATCATTAGACTTCTACCAGTGACTGTACACAGATTATTCCCTTTTCGAATCTAATATATTTCACTTCAATCAATTTTCTAGATAAAGCGGTATAAATAGATGCTTTATAAACTTCCAGGCAACACGGTGCGGTTTGATCTATTTACAACTTGATTTGGTAAAAAGTCACGTAGATCAATTGAATTATCGTTATATAAGGCGATGATAGCTCAGTGGTAAGTGACGTCGGATACCGCGGCGAAGGTCGTGGGTTCGAATCCTTACAATGAGCTTGAGCTTTCGGTGAAGGAAAACATCGTGAGGAAACCACAGCACGGTGGTAGGGTACTTTGTAGTACTCGACTGGCTGGCTACCACCCTCAAGTTGAAAATCTGTCGCCAAGCACCTGTTGGTGTGTTCCGGCAATTGCACTTGAGAGCCAGTTCGCCTTTAAGGCATTGTAATAAGGTGTACAACACATTAGCAATCCCCTGGTATTGCTAATGTCTATAGGCGACGGTAGTCACTTACCATCAGGTGACCCGCCTGCCTCGTTGTCACTTGTGACATAAAAAAAAAAATATATATATATTTAGATATATGATTGTATGACCTAGAAATAGTCTCAACGATTCTTATTATAGCACCATACATTACAATTTACAATAATGTTATACACACGTATCTAATTGGCAATAGGCCCCGTAAGTATGATCATTTGTAGGTATGAAAGCAAGTCTATGTTTCTGTATGAATAATTTTACTCTTTTTAGGGTTCCGTACCCAACGGGACCCTATTACTAAGACTTCACTGTCTGTCCGTCTGTCTGTCACCAGGCTGTATATCAAGAACCACGATAGCTAGACTGTTGAAATTTTCACAAATTATGTCTTTCTGTTGCCGCTATACGAGTAACAACAAATACTAAAAACGAAATAAAATAAATATTTAAAGGGGGCTCCCATACAAAAAACGCTATTTTTTTGCCCTTTTTTGCTCGATATCATCACCAGGCTGTATCTCAAGAACCGCGAAAGCTAGACAGTTGAAATTTTCACATATTATGTATTTCTGTTGCCGCTATAACAACAAATACTAAAAACAAAATAAATATTTAAGGGGTGCTCCCATACAACAAACGTGATTTTTTTGGCCTTTTTTTTCTCGATATCAATAATGGCAAAACGTAACAGTATGTAAATGTTTAACGTAAATGTTTTATACACTATAGTGTATAAAACATTTAAAAATACTCGGAAATAGCACGTTGTAAAAATTCCGCCCTCTATGATTGTTAATTACCAATTAAACTACAGATTCCACCAGTGTCAGTTTGAAAATAAACGATGGAGATTGATTGGTAGCTCCAATAAATGTAATAAAAAAAATTACAAATCAGAAGATGTTGACCGGTGATGAATTTACCTAGAACAAATAAGGACAACACTGTTTATTTTTATTTTATTTATTTATTTAAGGTTGACCATCAGTTGATACATTAATACTTGATAATTATACAAAAAATGAAAATAAAAATAACAAAAACTAAATGCCCAATAATTTCTCAAGCTCATACAAAAGTGACGTTTGACAGCAGCGATCGCGAAATTTACGCCTGTTGCAAACCTGTCGCGAGATACATAATTCCGCCACGGGTCACAGCTGCAACTGCACGACATTCATAGACATAGAACCGCGTTAACTAATTCTAGCAATTATTTGGTCAATGATAAGAAAAGTAACATTTAATTTTTTTATGCTGTCGTATGTTAGGGATGAAAGATAGTTAACGATAAATCGTGCTACACAAGGATTCTATCGGCGTTTCATTCATTATTCTCAGATTATTAATTTAGGTAATATACGCCTTCAAAGTGTAATACTTTTTCGTGACGCATTTCAACGCCCAAACTGCTGAGAATGACGTCTACGTCAAAAAAGGAAATCTATTTTGACGTTGGTATAGTGACCTGTTGCTATCTTGCTTGCTGTTACCTCTTTTCACTTAGAAGGCAATATTTTAATACACATAAAGGTCGTAGCTAACTTACACGACTCCGCTCCGCCCGACAAATAAAATATCGTTCAAATATGGGCTTCAGGTAGTGCTCTTTAAATATAGTTTATATTGGCAACATAAATTTGCAGACAGCTCGCTGTCAGCGAGTTTACCGCCATCAGACTGCTCGGTAGTTGACTTTTAGTATAGAGCTGTGTTGGGTGGGAGCGGTGTTGGAGCAGAGTCGTTTAAATGGGCTATGACCTTAACTCTTCCACTAAAACGTTTAGAATAACAAAACTTCTGCTATCTCTTCGAGACCGACGTCAACATAGATCTAAGAAATGACTGTCAAAGTTGACCAACTTTATACAGTCTGTCCCAGATTATTATAAAAACCTTTTAGTGGATATTATTTATTTAAATACTTACATAGATAACCTCAACCCGTTTGAACTTAACTCTCCCTTGAGCGTTTTTAAAAAGAAAAAAGTTCAAACATAACGTTATGATGAATTAAAACGAGAAAACTATTTCGCTTATTCATTTACAATTCTTTTTGGGTTTATAAATTACTTTCCAATTTGAAGAATTTAATTTAAACTACGTTTTAGAATAAATCCATTGGGTTTTTTAATCTAATGGCTTTTTAAAATGAATCCCGAATTTCTTGAACCTATTGTTCTTCTTTTTAACTATTTATGTGAGCAGAGAATTATCTAAACTTAATATTATACACAGGAAAGATTAGATTTTTTGTATGTGTATTTGTTACGATTTAACTAAAAAACTACTCGACCGATTTTAAAAATGATTTCACCATTAGAAAGCTACATTATTCTTGAGTAAAATAGGCTATATTTTTATCTCGGGAAAATTTAAAATCCCACGGGAACGCGGGTGAAACCGCGGAGGACAGCTTTTTAAATATTGGCAGAGAAAGTAAAGCCCATTTCCTCATCGTAAAGTCTATCAACTTACAGCTTATCTGGGTACTATTTTTTTGCCAAGCACTTTATGATTTGTTTCGGCACTTGGGTGGATTTGTGCTAACCACCTTCAGACGCATCATCACTTGTCATCACAAGCCAAAGACAATATAGATGGTTAATGAAAAATGGCAACAAAATTACCATTTCACAGACGACGAAAAAAAAGACAGTCGCAACTTTGATAAATTAGAAAAGTTAAAAACTACCTGGATAACGAAAATCCTTAATTAAAAGGGGCCTTTTAGGTAATGAAGTAAATAATAACTTGGCTCGTTTACTGAATATGTTTTTCATCGAAACTTAGACACTATTAACATAATTCGGACATCACCGTGTCTAATTAAAACTTTGCGAATAATAATTATGATTAATTTGCTATATAAACACAACCTAAAACAACTAGACTCATTAGGTAAAAGAAAAACTTGTCCGCCATTAATTTATGTCGTCGTAAAAGTTTGTAATTATGCGTAGATTTTTAGAGATCCGTGTCTTCGTTTGTAAGACCAGCTGGTCTAGACAAGATGTCTATCTGCAATTTGTATTGCATATATAATATTGACAAACATTTGTTTTTATTCAAATAGGCCTTTGAGAAGAGTCGGCAAATAACAAAGTCAATCAATAATAATTTGTTTTCTTTGCAATGTAAATTCCCTTCCGATTATCGAATACAGCATTCATGTACTATACAACTGGAGTGATTCATACCGCTAGAACTATAGAAAGAAAACATCATGATCACGCTATATGATGATGGTAGGGTCCTTTGTAATTACCGCAAAGCACCGACCCGTGAGTACCGATACCTGCACTTAAGAGCCAGTTCTCATCTAGGCTTTGTGTACTTACCAACTTCCACATCATCACTTACCATGGTAAAATTATGGTCAAACACAAGACTATACAAACTAAAAGAGGAAACATTTCAAGTGAAAACCATTTATTCAGTTTAGGCTCTAAGAGGGTACTTATAAAGGTCGAGGTACAGAAGGGTACCACCGGTAAATCGGAGCTCATCAATCAGCCTTCAACTGAGAGGAACTGGCAAGAAACTCACCAACGTTACATTTTTATGCTATTGTATAGCTTTTATCGCGGGGTTTGATGGCGACCGAATCAAAAAAAAATCGTAACGAAATAACCTGACACCGTAACAGTCATGTCCTTAGGTACCTAGATATTTTTGTCGTCGTCGACAACGTCGATGTTTGCCGTCGGCAGTCGGCGGCAGCCGTGGGCGAGTCGACGGCTCCCGCCGACTGCCGACGTCGGCAGCCGTAGACGCGCCGACTCTCGGTAACCATTACAACAGTCATGTCCTTAGGCACCTAACTAAGGTACTGCGGTCGACGCGCCGATGGCAACCGCCAACAACGCGATTACATAAAAAAAAAGAATACAACACACTTTTTTTAATATTATTATTCAGCTAGTATTTGGCGGCGTGACTCCCTCGTCGTCCTTTTCGAATAGATGGGATGAAAAGTATTATGCTATGCAATAGCTTTACCGCGGCAGTCCCCGAGTGCCACAGTTAGTTTTTAAATATTTTTGTAGCATCCGACTGTAGGCATTGGCTTTTTTTAAGTATTTGATGCTTTAAACAGACCAGAAAAAAATGTAGCCATCATGTTACATAGTAATTAAATAAATAAAGCTTCTTGTTTTTATATTAGTAAGAAAACAAAAACTAGGTGTACTTGTGCAGAGTGCAGCTACTTCTAAACATCGTTATCATCAAGATAATGAGCTCTTGATAGTAAGATAATACAGTTTATATTTCAAAACTTTATTACAAAAATGTTTTACGTATAATAAATAAAATATGATACTAGCGACTCGCCCTGGGTTCGCACGGGTAGCTAAGCATAGTATTTTACCTCCATTATTTTTCTGTCGCATTAGGATATATGCCTAGTCATATTAAAGTCTATCACAGTCTATATACACAAAACCTTAATGTATTATACACCAAAACCTATCTCATGAATGACTCTATTCATTGGTGAAATCCGTTCTGTACTTTTTGAGATCGTCGCGAACATACACACAGACAGACAAATGCGAGACTTTGTTTTATAATTATCTAACCGTCCCCCGCCCGCTTCGCTGAACGACATCACATTACAAATTATTGAAATTCTCGGCTTTTCTGTACTAATATGTATACATGTATTACACATATAAACCTTCCTCTTGAATTACTCTATCTATTGCTGAAAACTGCATTAAAATCCTGCGAACAGACAGCGGAAGAGACTTCATTTTATACTATGTAAAGAAGAATATATATAACAAAACAAACCATAGATACATGTTAAAAACTGTTATGAATATATAGCTCTTTGGTAACATGTGTACAAACTATGCTCGATCCCAAAGGACGAGGGTTCGAGCCCGGGCTCGAATCATTTATTCAACTGAAGCGTGTAGCCTTATAATTGTCGAAATCTCCCGAAGAAATATGTAACGAAGTAATTTGGTTACCTTTGAAAAAGTGGTTGGCTTGCCAAGGTACCTAATTGATTTTGAATTTAGAAATAACAGTGATTGCGGTAATACAGATGGCGCCACCTTCGCTCGTAGGTACTTATATTTGATTTGTATCTATAATAATCTTTTTTGGCGGCAAAAATCCTATATCCTCCATTAAATCTTGAATGAAATAATACATTTTATATGTTTTTATTTTATTTTATTAGGATTTCCAACAACACAAGATTAAATATAAAATATGATGCTAAGTGCCCTGTCAATTATAGGAAACCACAGCACTGCAGGCGAAATAAGAAAAGTAGTAGATACCTAATACAATCCAATTCCTAAATGAATTACAGTTATGTTCAATTATAGTTATAGAATATTCACGTACTTTCTGATTCATAAATAAGGAGAAGAAAAGGTTACCAACATGAAAAATTATTTATTCACATCCAAATCGAATGAAAACGCGTTCTTTATGGTATCGATTAAAATTGAATATTGAAGTGCGCTGCAACATCGCATGTGTCGAAATCGAATCATGTCGTATTTTATGTGATCGATTTGAATTTAAATATTTAAAAGGCGTGCTATATTGAAATCAAATAAAGAATTCTATAGAATATAGAATCATTAACGCTACGCGTGAAATGGAAATATTAAAAATATGACTTGCAGTTCCTGAAACGTCATAATGGTTAGCCAAAAAAGATATTACGCATCTAGTTTTAACGTTCAATTTAATTTTAATCGCAATTGACAAGTCTAATTTGAATTTGCATTGAATTTGGCGGCCATTTTCTAGCTACTAGTATGTACCGAAAGAGTGAACACTATCGTTTCTTACGGTTTGACCGTGATGTATTACCCAAATGTGACCACATAATTATGCTAGATCTAGAACCTACATGGGAAAGCTTTCTTGCGCGTAAGAGTAAAAAATCTAAAGTATGAGGTGTGCTACGCTTAACCTTAGACCAAACAACTAGCTGCAAACCCTTTTTCCAAAAATACAAAATTCTAACCTTGCCATGCCTTTATATCTTGGAAACATGCAAATTTGTCAGAAAATATATGTGTTTCTTCACAAAGCGTGGAGAAAATAATACTAACCGAACACTAAGACATACCAACATCCCGCATAACTCTACACGCTAAAAGTCCCTACGTGATGTGCATAAAAATATATAATAAACTAGCGGACCCGGCAGACGTTGTCCTGCTCTGAAATTAAAACAAAACTTAGAACCCGATTCCAGCGCCACCTACCGGGTCCAATTTTGTTTTCAAATCATCGAGGAACCCATTGAAATACACACACAAAATTTCATCCAAATCGGTCCTGTTACCATACTCCTCCAAAACGGCTTGACCGATTTTGATAAAATTTTATATGTATATTCAGTAAGTCTGAGAGTAGGTTGTTATTTATTTTTTATACCGCTAGATCCTATGAAAACGCGGATCCCACGGGAACGCGGGTGAAACCGCGGGGCACAGCTAGTAAAAAATAGATAACAACCTATTCTCAGACCTACTGAATGTAAATATAAAGTTTCATCAAAATCGGTTAAGCGGTTTCGGAGGAGTATGGCAACGAAAACTGTGACACGAGAATTTTATATATTAGATTACCAGATTCACTAAAAGACGAAACCGATACAGCATTTATCAACAAATTAAAACAATTACTAATAAACAAAGCTTATTATACAGTTAATGACTACATAAATGATGAAAAAGTTATATAACCTAACAAACTACATACATAAAAATAAAAAAAAACTTGAGAGGTGTCAAGGGACACCCGGATGGAACGAAGTTATATAAGTTATATAAGTCGAGAGAGTATATATAAAATATAATAATAAATAGAAATGAAAATATCTGGCTTGCTTTCTATAAGAGAGAGAGAGAGAGAGAGAGAGAGACAGACAGAGAAACATGCGCACGCCGCACAGCTGACAGTGACATAAAAACTGTCGTGACAATTTTTCGTAAGATTTTTTTCCGTCTAGTCCCCTTTCACAACGCGCGATAAGGAACTTCGTTCCAATAATACAAATTGT
This sequence comes from Ochropacha duplaris, assembly GCA_951361185.1. Classification (NCBI taxonomy): domain Eukaryota; kingdom Metazoa; phylum Arthropoda; class Insecta; order Lepidoptera; family Drepanidae; genus Ochropacha; species Ochropacha duplaris. The sequence goes on from OX592693.1 coordinate 2,305,568, forward strand.
GATAATCATAATAATATTATATAAATAAATACTTACTAATAATATAAAATAATAATAAAATAATATACTAATAAATATACGACATATTAAATAAAAATGTAATAATTGTCCTCTCTTCTAGTTATTTATTGTAAGTGTTGCTGTGCCCGACAGGGTCCACTAATTGACTAAACCTAATTTACCACCTAAGGTGTAAAATAATTTTATTGTGGAATGCAAATAAATGAAATGAAATGAAATGAACCCGCTGGCTCACGTTAGACAATCGTCCGCATATAAAAATATATCAAATTCCTGGAATTGTGATTAATATCCAGATATATTAGGTATTTTATCCTCCGTGGGACATTCTTCAAGCACGGCCTTCTGATCCCAAACTAAGCAGAGCTTGTGCTGTGGAAACCATATAGCTGTTTTTTTTATGTCACAAGTGACAACGAGGCTGGTGGGTCACCTGATGGTAAGTGACTACCGTCGCCTGTAGACATTAGTAATACCAGGGGGATTACCAATGTGTTGTACACCTTATTACAATGCTCTGAAGGCAAACTGGCTCCCAAGTGTAATTGCCGACGGATTTTCTACATGAGGGTGGTAGCCAGCCAGTTGAATACTACAAAGTACCCTACCACCGAACTGTGGTTTCCTTCACCGAAAGCTCAAGCTCATTGTAGGATTCGAACCCACGACCTTCGCCACGGTATCCGACGTCACTCTACCACTGAGCTATCATCGCCTTAAAACTATATACTACTTTATACATAAACTACTTTTTAAAAATACATTTAGGTGCTTATATACATCCATGCAGACTCAGGACAAAGAGACATGTCCATGGTCACAAATGTGTGTCCTCGGTGGGAGTCGAACTCACGACCTGCGGCGTGACACGTAACAGAGAGAGACATACAACCTTATTATAAACTTTAATCATCGTAAAGCATTCGATGTAAACCGCATCGACTAGAGGCAGCTCGTAAAACATTTATTATACTTTTATCGATAATTTAGAGTGCAGTTTATCGACGTGATTACAGCTCTAGCTTTTGTAACACTATTTATTGTGATAGCGTTTTTATGCTCTTTCTAACACTTGTTCTAGAATGTACCTTACAATTTCTTGTTGACCTTTCGGTGAACGAATTAACCATCGTTGAAAATCTTTCGCCAAGCACCTGTTAATGTGTTCCGGCAGTTGTATTTGAGAGCCAGTTAGTTGCCTTCAAGGCATTGTAAAGGCTCGACAACACATAGACAATCCCCCGGGTTGGTATTGCTAACATCTATAGGCAACGGCAGGCACTTACCATCAGGTGACACGCCTGCTTGCTTTTCAGAGTTGTGGTATAAAAAAAAGACACGGCGAAACGTGGTCGGACAATTATTGCGCAACTTTACGATAATAATGTTATGTAGCAAAATGTTATCATGTTGGTAACACGATAGTGCAATATTTTCTCATATAAATAACTCACATTGTAAAAACTGGAAGGTTAGAAAAATACAACGTATTTATCTAAGCTGAACTCTGACCGGAGCTCCTTATTAATTAATATTATGTAATTGTAGTAAGAATAATATTCACCCACGAACAAAGAAAATGACTGCATAGAGCGCATAGAGTCATGTAGATAAATAATAGATTGTTTTTTTATCTGCACTCTGAATGAGCAATGCAAAGCTTTTAATTATGTTTTTTTTACTGTTCTGCCATTGCATGAGACTGTTGTTTTTTTTTCTATTTGAACACGCAAGTTGAAGTAGTACCGTAGAATTAACAATGGACCATATTGTAAAGCTGCAATAATTATTGAAAAATAAATAACAAAATAATTCCTATAAATGATTATAATTTTTGGCGATCTATTTGCCACGCTGCCTTCATAAGTGTGCTGATAAACTTAATAAATAGATTGACTTTGTATAGTGAAGGTTGAGTGAACCATTCTTATAACTTGTCAGAGTTATAACTTGTTAGGCGCCAACCATCCTTGCAGTTTTAAAAGAAATCATGTCTCGTCCACATGGGGTGTAGTCTGTAGGTATTCTAAAAGAAACGGATCAAGGTAACATGTTTCGGGTAATCCCGGTAAATAAACTAGAAAAATTAATTACACCTACAGTCGTGAGAGCAGTACCGAATTAAGACTACTTGATGCTCTATGGCATAGAGTCTATGCAATCCACGACCCTATAAACTAGTAGGTCTTTAAAAAAAAACGAGATAATTATATCATTACGTACCATAGAATATACGTACCAAACCAAAGAAAAAAATAACGTAAATTTTAATGTTGGCAACTTTTCCTAACATACCTACCGATAGGTTTCGTTTTGGATAGGTGGCACTGTAAATTGTGTAGAGACTAACACTGTATTTTTTAAAGAAATATTCTGTTTTTTCGGTGCTGTTTACAATACATTTGGCACTATAGTGGCTTACAAGGGTTAAGGGTTATGATGCCCCCGCGTTGTCATTTGCTCACGGGCTAATCCAGAACTGCGTGAGAGCCTGCGTGATTCCATAACATATTCTATTCTATTTTTGCACGGTGGGGTACTATGTGGTACTCGACTGGCTGGCTACCACCCTCAAGTTGAAAATCTGTCGCCAAGCACCTGTTGGTGTGTTCCGGCAGTTGCACTTGAGAGCCAGTTGCCCTTGCCCTTAAGGCATTGTAATATGGTGTACAACACGTTGGCAGTCCACCTGGTATTGCTAATGTCTATAGGCGACGGTAGTCACTTACCATCAGGTGACCCGCCTGCCTCGTTATCACTAGTGACATAAAAAAAAAACGATCGTGATCTCCTCCACTTATCTATCTAATTCACTGCAACTCTTTCGCTTGTTTTGTCTAATACCAATGAACTTTACGATCTGCCGACAGAAGTCGTTCTTTGAAACTCTTTTCTGGGCTTTTATATTACTTACTATTAGTTTATTTCTTTCTCTTCAGACTATAGGTACTTTCTCAGAAACAAACTTGTGAAAACGTGTTTGATTTTTACACATTTATTATGTACTTACTTAAGTTTGATTTTTTGCTTGTTTGTTACGATTTAACTCAAAAACTTCTTCTTCTTCTTTTCCTTATCCCACGCTAGGTGTGGTCGGCACAACATGTTTTCCTCTTCCACTCCGCTCTATCACTAGTCGTCTCCGTACTCACACCTTTCATATGCATATCATTCTTCACGCAGTCCATCCATACCTTCTTCGGCCTTCCTCTACCTCTATATCCATCCACACTCATGCTCAATACTCTTTTTGTTACATGCCTTTCATCCCTCCTCATGACATGCCCATACATTTAACTCAAAAACTATCCGACAAATTTTAAAAATTCTTTCACCATTAGAAAGGTACATTATTCCTGAGTAACATAGGCTATTTTTATCCCTGGAAAAGATATGATCCCACGGGAACGCGGCGGACAGCTAGTATTAAATATTTGAACGGAGATATAATAATTGAGGACTCGGCAAATTCTATTGGATGTGGAATACAATCAATAACAAACCATTCAATTGGATACATTTAATATCCAATTTAATTGGATACGGGACACGGGAGCGTCGGACACTCTTAATTGTACCCAAAGTGCTATTGTAGAGTTACAGGTGACATCTGCTACCGGTAAAGGTCTCCGCACACTGCCGCGACCCTATTTATTGTTTACTTAAAGATTAACGCAAAAATGCGGTTTTATCCCGCGTTCTTGGGATAAAGAGTACAAATATCACTCTCGTTTAGAAGCTATCTCTATGCAAGACTCACGACGATCTGTTGCTCCGTTTGCAAAGAAAACACCTTTGCTTTCGCCCGCCTTCTGGAATGATCTTATCTTTTCCCGGGATAAAATCTAACTATGTGTCAAATCTCATCAAAATCGTGAAATGTAGTTTTTGCATAAAAAAGAGAGAACATATTCATATTTTATAAATAGCAGTAAGTAGATTAGTAAGATTATTACTCAAAATTGCTGCGGAATTAACGAATAGATAATTCTCTATCTAAATTATGTAACAAAACTTTAATCAACTCTATATGATCGTGTTATGATTGAGATTACAAATCGGATTCTCTAATGAATGTTAATGTATTTATAGTGTTTGAAATGTTCAATGTGGTGGAGTGGTTTAGCCCCAATTTTCTAGTTTAGACTCTAATGCAAAAGGTTGCTTTTGCTGAGAAGACCCGGCAATAAACTAAGCAATTACTCTTTTCAAAAACAACTTACACCTCATATACATTCAATAATTATTTATCTAGTCTCACTGATATGTATTTGCGTGTTAAGGCGGCAAAAAAATAACAAACTTAAGTAGAACAGACCCCACAAGCAGCACCTGTTATGGTCTCAAGCCTCCTATTCATGGTAAACATTTGTTTAGCAACATGGTTGCATAAACATGTTGCCGAGTTGCTGTCAACATATTGCGGGCAACACTTGTGTTGCGGAGTTGATTACGCCATGTTGCAGAGTTGACGCCCGGCGAGCGAAAACATCAGTTTTTAAACAAATGTTGACGTGTGTGGACGTGTTTGCAACTGTTTATGAACATGGCGGCAGTGTGGAGCAACGATAAGATTATGCAATTAATAGAATCAAAAGCGTTACTATGGGATTCTTCTATCAAAGAATACAAGGATAGAAACAAAAAGAAATCTTATACATCAGATAGGTACAGAGGATACATCAACACTACTTCCTCGGGCAACATTTTAAGTCGATACCAAAAAAATAATTGAGTTTTTTGAAATAGTTTTATTTCACTATGGCATAATTAATAGTTTTTTTTTTTGATAATATGCTTATGGACTATTTTATTAATGTTCTGGTAGACGTGAAAACATGATTGGATTATATTTCCTCGATAGAATTTAATTCCGAAAAGACCTCTTCTATCTTTTACTATTGCATTTTATTCTAAAATCATAGCTTAACTCCATTCAAAATATGGGTATTAGGTATTTGAAAATTCTGGTCGAAAATCTTTTTTATAAATAGCGTAATAAATTTTGATTTTGTTTGGCGCTTACGTTGTTTTATTTTGGGAGCGAGCGCATTGTTGCGCTCTCTTTCTTCGCATATGGAAGTAAATAACTCTGTCACTTTCGTAGCTCCGCCCAGTCGGCCTGCCATCAAGCTTTTTTACGTTTTTCGCAGACTGGCGTGTGTGGGACAACCCATATTGATTTAAACAAAGTTTCCAGCAGCATTCTTGTCGTTCATCAACAACGTTGATCAACTGTTGCTTTAACAAATGTTTACCATGAATACGAGGCTTTACGCTTGCTCTCCCTGCAACAATTTGTTTCCAAATACGTTTACGTAACTTTATTCGTAGTTACTGTAGTGTGCAGATACCTTAAGTTAAGCTGTTAACGTCTTATGGCAAGCTATTCTATTTAAAGGTGCCCCGGCGTCGGGTGTTCTATCTTATAATGGAATTTCGGCACGTTGCCGTTGGTGCAATTAGACGGGATCAATTTACTTGGGACACTTAATTTCGGTGGTCGTGTTACAGAGTCGGAATTTATAAGATCTATTGAGGTGTTAAAGGTGTTGCTTCTGTAGGATCAGCTATCAGCTGCCTTTTTGGCTTCACTTTGGTACACTTGATTAATAATTATTTATAAGGTTGTTTGATTATTTTAAATGCCGATAAACGATTTTCTTTCATTCTTGTTTCTTTTTTAACAAACTGCTTATTATTAGTTATCAATGGGCGGTCTTATCGCTAAGAAGCGATCTCTTCCGGAAAACGTAGTTTATTTGTTCATTTATTTATTTAGCGGAACTTAAATTCTGTCTGATTTTTAAATTTAAGGCGATGATAGCGCAGTGGTAGTGACGTCAGATACCGCGGCGAAGGTCGTGGGTTCGAATCCTGCAATGAGGTTGCTTGCTGCTGATGCTGTGGTTGTTGACAAACCACAGCACGGTGGTAGGGTACTTTGTAGTACTCGACTGGTTGTAAAATCTAACTACAAAATACATTTGTCGTAATCAAACATAATTTTCAATACATTTGTATAGTGCTGCGATGAATTTCGTCTGGGGTGACCATATCCGTACTTACCTACTTTTGTCTTTCCATAATTTCTTTATAATCTTACTAATCTTACTTATAATATTATAAATGTGAAAGTTTGGATGGATGTATGTTTGTTACTCATTTACGCCAGATCGGCGGAATGGATCTAGATGAAATTTGGCATGGAGATAGATTATAGTCTGGAATAGCACATAGGCTACTTTTTATCCCGGGAAAAGATAAGATCCCTCAGGAACGCGGATGAAACCGCGCGGAACAGCTAGTATTATCTATAGTAACAAGACAATTATCAAAAACTTGTAACATCAAAAAAGCGCCGGCCTCCGGGTTCTTACGCTAATTATTTGACTCCGAAACATTTGGTTCAATGTTAACGTCTTAATTAGCTTATATTAATACAAGGCGCCCTTTGTTATCCAGGCAGTGCCCTCAGGCCCCTCGGCCCCCGGCCCCTAGGCCTCCAGGCCTCAGACAAGACATCCCTTTGCCCTCAGTTAACGTTTCTGAAATTCTGTAAATATTTCATCTCACTTAGTAAATTCCATTCGGTTTTCTGACTTTATGTAAGTATGTTACGTAGGTAGGTAGGTAGGTAGGTAGGTAGGTATCTTTTATTATTGAAGTGTTCTCTTTGGTTTTTGTACATTATTTATTATCCAAGTTTTTTGTTTAAAAGTTATCGTGATTTTTTTGTGATCATTTACTAGGTAGGTAGGTATAAATAAATAAATAATGAATAAATATCCTCGGACATTTGTTCACACACGGCTATCTGATCCCAAACTAAGCAGAGCTTGTAATATGGAAACCAGATGACTGATGTAATACATAGACTACTTTTTTTTTGTAAATACATACTTAAATAGATAATTACACCCAGTCTCAGGACAAACAGACATGTTCGTGCACACAAATGTGTGTCCTGGATGGGAATCGAACCCACGACCTGCGGCGTGATAGGTAGTGTCTTAACCAACCACGCCAACCGGCCCGTCTATTGTGTATTTTAATATGCATTGTATTTTTGTCAATAAAATAATTAATAAAAATAAATGTTACTCCAGTTTGTTAAAAACCAATCAATATCAATTAATGAAATCAATGCTATTTGCAGTCTTTGTCATTTTATATAGCAACGAATATGACAGGTATAAGTTAACAATTGATTGACATCAATCAGACTTCTAGATTCTGAAAGTGGACTTATTAAAACTTTTTAGTCCCTAGTAGGTACAATTGGCACAATCCCGTGATAAATTACTTGATGGCTAAAATATCCCCTCGGTCTGTCGTCCGGTACCGAGAACTTTTGTGTTATTCAAAAGTTTGTTTTGTAAATATACTTTTTAGAATTATGCGTTTCCTGACGCTATTCCACATCGAGCGGTTTTTTGTACGATTGGCTTCGAAGTAAAACTCGATTTGTATTATGCGATCTGGAAAGTTTTGAAGAAAGCATAAATTCATTATGAAGTTGTTTCGCAAATTAATTAGCAGTATAAATAAAAGTATTTTATTTGTGGTTATCAATTTTATTTTATCAAATATGGCAACATAGTTAAATAGTGTCATAGTTTTGGTATACGATATAAATATATTTTATATACAGTAAAGTTAAATTATTTACTAATGTCTCCTGCGGATTCACTCCTGTTCCCGAGGTATTTATCTTACCCGCTTTCCCGATGGATCGTATCTAGTCCCAGGATAAAAATGATCCTATTCATGAAACTTAAAAAAAAAATTGTATTTGAAACCACTGTTAGACGGAAGACTGGCCACCCATAGCACAGGCTAGCCTAGTTTGGGGGCCAGGAAACATCAAACACATGTTTTTCTTTTTTACCAGATTATTATGTGTAAAAACTGTGTACATTTTGGGCAATAAAAATATTATTATTTATTATTTATTTAAACTTGTCACACTAGTACATCTCCAGTGTGCCAAGTTTCATTAGCATCTGTTCAATAGTTTTTTCGTGAAAGAGTAACAAACATCTTCATATCCTAACAAATTTTCACATTTATATAAGCTGTAATATTCCGCTTGATACATCATACGTATTTCAATTATCGATGCAAAACTCTTATCCACCGTCAAGTGAGCTCGGCGCGTGAATATTTTATTACTCACTCGGCTCTTCCCATCTTTACGTATAATTCACGTTGACATCTTTTCGGAGTGTCGAAAATTCGGCATTCTGACTGATCGGTCAATGAGTTTAGGCAAAGTGTGGTTTTGAATTGCCCTACTAATTGGAGTAGGTAAAATAAAGAAAAAAAAAAGTTTTGTTAATAAAATCAATTTGTTTTTCTTATTATTTTAATTATACCTAATAATAATAACAGAATATATATATTCATAAATAGAAAAACACTTTAAAAACGAAAGATAGTCGAGAGCGGTTGCGTTGAGAGGGCATCACGGCACGTCATGCCGTTTGCCACCACCGTCATGGTATACGAGTCGGCTTTACTGCCAAGGCGCGCCAATATATGTTTCACATCAAAAATGTTGCCATCACGCCCGGCTGATATGAAAAATAGATAGGCACACGTAGTTTACACACTCAAACGGCGACGTTATAACAGCTCAGTGGTAGAGTGGTATCTCAGTGGTAGTGACGTCGGATATCGCGGCGAAGGTTATGGGTTCGAATCCTACATTGAGCTTGAGCTTTCGGTGAAGGAAAACATCATGAGGAAACCACAGCACGGTGTTGTAGCGGCAGCACCCTCAAGTTGAAAATCTGTCGCCAAGCACCTGTTAGTGTGTTTCGGCAGTTGCACTTGCTTGTCACTTGTGGTATAAAAAAATATACTTAGAAGATGCGCCATGCCGACACGATGGAGTAGTGAGCGGCGGCGAAGAGGGCATGACGGCATGACGTCACGCCGTATGCCGTCTTACCCCCAAGACGCGCAAAATTACGTCAAAGTGCCCTGTATAGAAAAAGAAATACAAAGTTTTTTGTTTTATGACGTTATTCCAATTTTAAACTGCACTAATGTCTATTACCTTCTCAAGATTCTCTAGTGTTAATTAATGCCACGTCGTGAAATAGAGAGAGATAGAGACACTAAGCTAATTATGCTCGCTTCTCTTGTTCTAGAAGAAACCAGAGTAATAAAGGTAATAGTCTTGTTAGAAAACGATGCCAGTTTTTAATAAAGGCTTTATATTCAGTTACTTCATTTAAAAATCCATCAAAATCCATTTCAGAGATATGAGCTTCGTTTTTTTTTAAAGTTTTTGCTTGGTAGCCAAGTCTAGTCCATGTACATACAAGGTTAGGTTTTAGTGAAATTGGCGGCTGTTCCACTAAAACTTTTCACTGACTTTTTGGGATAACCTGAAAGCATATTTTCTAACATGTTCGGTGATTCATCTGTACATTTTCAGGAATATATAATAGGTATTAATAAAACAATCTTCGCATACGAGTATAGATATATAGATAACTCTTTATTGTACACCAAGAACAAGAATAAAAAGTTACAAGATTTAAATGATACAAACAGTTGTACAATGGGCGGTCTTATCGCTAAGAAGCGATTTCTTCCAGACACCCTTTGGATGGAGAGGAATTCAGATACGATAATTGACGGTGGTGTATATCTATGGTTAGAAAATAGATAAATAATTTAAAAAACTTGAGAGGTGTCAGGGTCATGTCCGGTCCGAACCCGATCCGAACTTCTGTAATTCGACCTTCATAAGTGCCCTTCTAGGGCCTAAACTGAATAAATGGTTTTGACTTTGACTTTGATGGAACGAAGTTATATAAGTCGAGAGAGTATATATAAAAAAAAACATTTCTATTTATATATATATATATATATAAATATAAATGAAAATATCTGGCTTGCTTTCTATAAGAGAGAGAGAGACAGACAGAGAAACATGCGCACGCCGCACAGCTTACAATAGAACAAACACCGACATAAAAGTGTCGTAAGATTTTTTCCGTCTAGCCCCCTTTCACAACTTTAATGAAATAAAAAATGAGTATGTACAGCGTGTATTAGTATTCCATCGACATTGAAAAATATTTGTTATTCTAAATTCTAATCGAAGATTGAACGCAAATAACGTCTCAATCTTTAGTTTGCTGAGAAAATAAAACGTGAACATTTATTGAAAGAAGCAGCAGTACAGTCGGCCCCAAAAGTTGATCATTTTAGTACTTCAATTGACAATTTGTCTGACCGAATGGCATGGTTGGTAAGATGAAGTCGGTCCCACGTCTAGGTCCTGTCTGTGTGTGACTTATCTATATAAGAATGTATTTAAAAATGTAGTAATATAGTATATCTGTTACCTGGTTTCCATACCACAAGCTCTGCTTAGTTTGGGATCAGATCAAATCAGCGTGAAAAATGTTCCAGTTACATATTTATTTTATTTTTAAATTCTTATTTTCATACAATCTGTCAAGAGATGTCTGAAGACTTAGGGCAGGTACCATCCTTCCTCCAAATAAGGGTACAAAAATGAGAATTTTATTTTTGTGGACGACTGTACTATTGTATTTCTTACCGTCGAAGATGCTGGGAAAGAACACGTGTGACACTGCGCCGTCTATTGTTTTTTGTTGTAGAAATCTGTGGGTTATTTTGATGACTTGTGATTTTTGCGTTGTAACATAGATTTATGTGTTTTTAGTCGCATTTTTATAGGCCCACTGTTTATTGAAGTATCGCTGTGTGTCGTCATATCTATCTATAGCTTTGGTCCACTCTTCGTTCGGACCGCGGACCGAAACTCTTCATACCTACTCTTTTAGCTCTTTTAGCATTAATCGTTTCGTTCTACTGTCAGAATAACAACAATTGAGTGACTTTATGATATTTTTTTCACTCCTCTTGCTCAAAAAGACCGTCATTGTGGCGTAGAGCGACGAAAAAATAGCAATTCTTCCTCTAGGGGAAAAAGTTTTTTTTTTTAAATATTTGTGTGTCAAATGACAATGAACCTACAAAAACGAAAAAGTCTTTAGTCATAAGTAGAATAATCATGAATAAAGACTCGACTTATTACTGTTTCATAAAAAAAGAACCTCATTTTAATTTTGAAAATCTCTGGTAGAATGCATGCAATGTGTTGCGGCTACAGAAGAAACAAAAAAAAAAGAAATTATAAACTACATATTTCATACTGTATTGGATTGTTTTATTTTTTCGCAATCGTAGTGAAAAGTTTAGTGTAACACACGGCGCTAAAACCCATTAAAACTCAGTTTCTATTTAGTCCCTCGCTAAAGCTCGGGAGTAAAACTACCTCGTATAATGGGTCATTTTAGCCCCTTGTATAACAATCTACTATTTCACTCCTCTTGCTCAAAAAGACCGTTATTGTGGCGTACCATAGCGAAGAAAAAATAGCAATTCTTCCTCTAGGGGAAAAAGTTTTTTTTTTAATTTTTGTGTGTCAAATGACAATGAGCATACATAAACGAAAAAGTCTTTAGTCATAAGTAAAATAATCATGAATAAAAACTCAACTTATTACTGTTTCATAAAAAAAGAACTTCATTTTAATTTTGAAAATGGAACTAAAATCGCCGATCTCTGGTAGAATGCATGCAATGTGTTGCGGCTACAGAAGAAACAAAAAAATGACATTATAAACTACATATTTCATATTGTATTGGATTGTTTTATTTTCTCGCAATCGTAGTGAAAAGTATAGTGTAACACACGGCGCTAAAACCCATTAAAACTCGGTTTCTATTTAAAACTACCACGTGTATAATGGGTCAATTTAGCTCCTTGTATAACAATCTACTATTAATCGAGAAAATCTTCTGAAAACATGTTTTGTACACAATAAGGTATCAAGATTAACATGTTTTTACTGCATACATGTTGGAAAGATTTTATATATGCCTTAGACTATATTCCGCGTGTGAAAATGTTTATTCAAGGTAATATAGGTGGGCTGTATAAAATATTTACCTGTGTAGGGCTCGTTTTATATCCGCACTAAAAACCATGGCCTCGGAAACGTCCATTTTCTCTTCCTAAACGTAAATCCTTTACCTTTTTCTGTGTCACTGGCTGAAAAGGGTTTTTTCCTACATCTTTATACCTTTGATTTGAAATTGAAAATTAAATGTATTCGAAAATAAATCTGCACAAATTTTAAATGTTCTTGGTGAATTCAGAAATTATAAAATCATTACTGTTAGGTTTTTATTCTAATATCAATTAATATTTATGTTGCTTGTGTTTTTATTAGTTTTAGCAAATGAATGTATAATAGTTATTCTGTAATTTTATGATAAATGGAGCGAGCAACACAGAAAAAGTAATAGAGATGACGGGTAGGGATAAAAGTAGGCATCGATAAAAGGAAAAAGCAGCGGTTGATTGGGACAGTCGTATTTCATTTGTGTAGCTGATAAGCATTGCTGGATATAATATAGATTGTACAAGTTCATGTGTCTTCTTATTGAGCTGATTCCAATACCACTACATAAGTACCAATATCGCCAACAAGTCAGAAGCGGGGATTTTCCAAACGCCATTTTGCGTAAGTACACGCCCAATTTTACTTTTCTTTCGAAGCTAATAGAATACCGTAAATAGATAAACAATATGCTTTATAAAATATCTAATAAAATACATGATAAATTAATAACAGCTAAAGTCTCAATCATGAAGGAATCAGTGTAAATATTAAACGTTGTAGGTAGGTAAACACCTTGTCTTTATTCATAGCTGCATATTAACTAATCTAAGCTATTAGGTAATTTCTTACTAATTGTTTAAAAAAAAAAAAAATGCATCTACCTTAACTATTTTAATATTAATTTTATTTTTTCTTTTTCTTATTTTGCGACGAGATTCAGAATGGAAAAATCTACAAGCCATGGCTATCAGGATGATCGCCACAAGCTTAAAACTCCTAAGCGAAATCCCACACGCCAAAGTATCGCAAGTCATAGTCGATCTCGAAGTCCCGTTCAAGTGGGTAGTCGAAGTCGTAGTCGGCACCTAAGGGATCGGGAACGAGAGCTAGATTGTGAGCGAAAACGGCTACGGATGCTTGAAAATGAAGTACGAAGGGAGCGTGATCGAGAAAGAACGCGTTCAACTAGCAGCCGACGTGCATCACCGGAGCTGGCAAGTACAGCGCCGCCGCCACCGCCGCGTCGCAGCCGCAGTCCCACTCGTAGGGATATCGAGCATCAACGACGGAGAACAAACCACGATGCCCCCAGCCGAATGCAGCGTCGCCACGTCGGACAATCAAGGTCACGTAGTCCATCTTTTTCTTCTAAAGATTTAATGGCTATTTTTAAAACTATCAAAAGCGGTTTGTCGTCTCAGCCACCAGCCCAAAGCACATTAAAGAATAAAATAGACTATCAAAACATTTTACCTAATTTTGATCCTTCAACCAAGAACCAACGCATTGATGTGTGGTTGAAAAAAGCTAATGAGTGTGCTGTGGTCTATGGGTGGGACGATAAAACAACTTCACATTTTGCTATGCAAAAACTACAGGGATTGGCCAAAATATGGTACGAGGGCTTAAATTCAATTTTATTTACCTGGTCAGAGTGGCAAGAAAAGCTAATTAAGGCATTTCCTTATGAACAAAATTATGGCCAATCCCTGGAGGACATGCTTAAGCGGAGAAGCAAATTTAATGAACCAATCGAATCTTATTACTATGAAAAGTTAGCATTATTGAATCAATGCGACATACTGGGTAAACGCGCAGTCGATTGCATCATCCACGGAATTAGTGATAGGACAATGAAGTCCAGTGCTTTAGCATTGCGCTGCTCCCATCCCGATCAATTGCTGCAGTTTTTGATGAGTAACAAAGACACTCATAACGTTTTTGATCGCACAAACTTTAAAAATGTTAATAACTCAGTTAAGGGTAGTAACGGCAAACCTAGTCAAGGGGTTTTCTGCTTTAATTGTAAGGAAAAGGGCCACCCTTACCTTCAGTGTCCCAAACCTTTAATAAAATGCAATTTATGTAATAAAATCGGCCACAAGTCTGATGTTTGTTATAGTAAGACAGATAATAAGATGACAGCGAAGAATAGCACTACTCAAAATACAATGTGTATTTCAAACTCTAATCCTAATTCAAAATTTATAAAGAAAGTGAAAGTTAATGGTATATCGGTACTGGTTGATGCGTTTATAGACCTTGGTAGTGAAGTGACATTGATAAAACAATCGGTAGTTTCATTTTTAGGGTTGCAACATGATTGTTTGCCATCTTCAATGAAAGGGTTTGGAAATGAGGTAGTTAGTTCATTGGGAACAGTAAAGTTGACTTTATCCATAGACGGGGTAGATGCTGAAGTTCCATGTAGGGTCGTTAGGGATGATTTATTGGATAAAGATATTCTTGTGGGTCAGTCATACACGGAACAGCCACATATAGTAGTTTATAAGGATACTTATAAATTACAGTTTATGGATATAGGATGTGAAATCCCTTTTTCTGAATTTAACATTGAAGATGATAATCAGTTGTTAAAACTAAGTATTTTTAGAACTGTAAAGCTTTACGGTGCTGCTTCGGTTAGGGTCTGTACTGATTCTGGCTTCAATGGAACTATCTTGCTCGGCAATAAAATTTCTGGTAAGCCAAATCAGCAATATGTGGTTTGTGGTGGCGTATACGAGGCCAAGAAGGGTTCAAGTAGTGTAGTTGTTTACCCTTGTTCAATTCCTTGCTTACTGCAAGAAAATCATACGTTGAGTCGTGCAGAGAAAGTAGATTTAGTCAATAGGGTCATTGTTGACACTCCAAAATCACCATCACCAATAGATAATGACGATATAAATGTTAGTAATGTACGGTTTGGGGAAGGGGTAACTGATCACGATAAATCTAGACTCATTAATCTATTACGAGAATACAAACACTGCTTTGCATTCAATTTAATGGAGCTAGGGTGTACGGACGTTACACAAATGAATATAGAGCTCAATAGTCAGCGTCCTGTTGTTTATCGACCCTATAGACTCTCGCATCATGAGCGAGAAAAGGTGCGTGGAATGGTAGATGATATGTTACAGGCTGAAATAATTAGAGAGTCTGTATCGGAGTATGCTAGTCCCATAATTCTTGTACGTAAGAAGGATGGTCAAATGAGAATGTGCATAGATTATAGGATGTTAAATTCATTGACTGTCAAGGAAAGGTATCCCATGCCTCTGATAGAGGATGAGATAGCTAGGTTAGCTGGACAGGCTTGCTTTATAACGCTTGATTTGGCATCTGGGTATTACCAGGTACCCATAGCTGAAAAGTGCAAACATCTTACTGCATTTGTCACACCTGACGGCCAATTTGAATTTAATCGTATGCCGTTCGGTCTAGCTAACGCGCCAGCGGTTTTTCAGAGAATGATTAATAAAATTCTAGGTTCAGCACGGTTTAGTAAAGCAACTGCTTATATCGATGATCTATTGATATATGGGAAAAATATAGAAGAGTGTTTGATAAGGTTAGAAGAGGTATTACAATTATGGCATTCTTATGCAACGTACAAGTGAGGGTGACTGTTTTCGACCAGTAGCTTATTACAGCCGTCAAACCTCGCCGGAGGAAAAGAATTTCCACTCTTATGAGTTGGAAACTCTTGCAGTCGTTTGTTCGTTGAGAAAATTTAGGGTATTTTTGTTGGGAAAAGAGTTTAAGATCATAACCGACTGCAGTGCACTTCGTTCTACTTTCTTGAAAAGAGATTTAATCCCAAGGATAGCACGGTGGTGGTTAGCTCTTCAAGAATTTAATTGTACAGTTGAATATAGATGTGGAAAGAAAATGTCTCATGTTGATGCATTGTCACGTAATCCAATCGAAGTTTGTAGTTTAGAAGAGACTAACCAAGACGTGTCAATAATCATGAATATAACTGACGAGGACTGGTTGCATACTCTCCAACTTGGTGATTCTGAACTATGTCGAATTAAAAATATTCTCAATAGTAACTTAGATTCAAAAGGACTCCAGTATATCAAAGACAATTATATTATTAAAGATAACAAATTGTTTAGATGTGTGGGTAGTACAGATAATATCCGTTGGGTTGTACCGAAGGGTGCGAGGTGGCAATTGTGTAGAATGAATCATGATGATATTGGTCATTTTGGTGTTGAGAAGACTTTGGAAAGGATAAAGAAATGTTATTGGTTTCCCAAAATGAATCGTTTCATTAAGAAATATGTGAACGCATGCATAAAGTGTGCATTTACAAAAAATAATCTTAATCATTCTGAAGGACTTCTCCACCCTATACCTAAAGTAGATAAACCATTCCATACTCTGCACATTGACCACCTCGGACCTTTCATTAAATCAAAAAGAGGGAACTCGTACTTGCTGGTTATTGTAGATGCTTTTACCAAATTTATTTTTGTTAGGCCGGTGAAAAATACGAAGACGCAGAACGTTGTTACGGTTTTGGAGGATATTTTTCACGTGTTTAGAATTCCCGAACGTCTTATAAGTGACCGTGGGAGTTGCTTCACATCTCACATGTTTAAGAAGTTTTGTGATGATAGACATGTGAAACACGTTCTTAACGCTGTAGCTAGTCCAAAGTCAAACGGGCAAGTTGAAAGGTACAATCGTACGATTTTAAGCGCATTGTCGACACAAAATTTGGAAAGTAATGAAAGGGATTGGGATAGTCAGCTAGGCAAAATTCAATGGGGACTCAATAATACCATTCAAAAGACTACTGGGCGTACTCCATCAGAAATTATGTTCGGCACGGCTATGAACAGCGAAATAGATCCTAGTTTAAATACAATTGTCGACGAAGTTCGAGAAAATATAGATGTTACTACTATACGTAACGAAGTGAAGGATAGGATAGATTTTGAACAAATTAAACAGAAAGAATACTATGACAAAGGTAGGCGTCCGGCAAAAACATACCAAGTAGGCGAATTGATCAAAATCACCAAAACGTCATTTCAAAACGATGGAAAAAGTAAAAAGCTTCTACCCTCGTTTATAGGCCCATATAAAATAATAAAGATTTTAGGGAACGATCGTTATAAGGTAGCTTCTATACCTGGGCTTACTGGTTCAAAAGGTAAACGTAAGACTACAGTAGCCGCAGATCGCATTCGTCCCTGGGTCCACATTGCTGCGCTAGAATTGAATAGTGAAGAATCTAGTGATAATAATGATTCCTCGTCCGATTCCTAACTTATAAGTTAAATGTTTTGATACTACAGATTATTTATTTTTATTGTTTCAGATCAGACACGAGAATCGATTGGTTCGTGTACTGATAGAATGATTTTACAATGGTTGATTGATTTTCAAGAGTTACCGTAAGAATTGATTGGTTTACGAGTAAAAGTCATGATCAAGGATTGATTGATTTATGATCTGATCGAATAGTATTGCGAGAATTGAATGGTTCGCTAAGAATGTTTGAATTTCCGTAAAAGTTGATTGATTTGCGGATATGATATTCCGTAAGAATTGATTGGTTTACGGATATGATATTCCGTAGGAATTGACTGGTTTACGGATATATGCTTAATTATACATATTACGATTATTGATTTAGAAGTTTATTTACATTTATACACAATGATGTTTAATTAGATTTTTTTGTATGTATACTAAAGTAATTATTTATTTCGTAATTAATGGAGTTCTAACTAAATTATGTTAATGTTGTAATGAGATTTGATTTTATGTTATTATTGTCAATTTTTAGATGATATTTACATGTACTTATTTTTTTTTTCTCGTTTTATTTATATTTAAAATTATTTTTACTACAATGTAAAAGGCTGTCCCAAACTAGCCTAGTGTTAGGTTATCACGTGATACGTATATGAGGACATACACGTTGTCAGAATGGACGAGTGTTAGGTTTTTATTCTAATATCAATTAATATTTATGTTGCTTGTGTTTTTATTAGTTTTAGCAAATGAATGTATAATAGTTATTCTGTAATTTTATGATAAATGGAGCGAGCAACACAGAAAAAGTAATAGAGATGACGGGTAGGGATAAAAGTAGGCATCGATAAAAGGAAAAAGCAGCGGTTGATTGGGACAGTCGTATTTCATTTGTGTAGCTGATAAGCATTGCTGGATATAATATAGATTGTACAAGTTCATGTGTCTTCTTATTGAGCTGATTCCAATACCACTACATAAGTACCAATATCGCCAACATTACATAGAAGAAGTTCTACCAATAAAAGATTATATTAAAATATTACACGATTAAAAGTAGTAGTTTTTAGTCTCGTTGGGACGTAGAAATTCATTATTTTATTCTGGGGTAATCTTTTTTAAAGGTTTTTGGCTTAGTATCTAGACCTTTAAGCCATTTCTTATTTTCAATATTCTTCTTTTATGCTATAGTTTTATTTTCCTTATCTTCGTTTATTATGAATTTTATTGAATAATATCGGTGGTGTTTTGTCAAGTGCACAAGTGAAGTGAAATGAAACCGTGTATCGTGCAACTCTTTTTATTTTATTTTTTAATTCTTTTGATTTTTTGTGTCTTCTGTCCAGTTGTTCGTGACGTTTCTCTTGGCGGCGACTGAAAATCAGTGCTGTTATCCGGTCAACGGTTAACAGTGTTTTATTGAGTCGCTGACCAATTTTGATGTCACACAACACCACCTACTTTATTATTATTTTTTATTACTTGTTAGATATATATTATTGGAACGAAGTTTTGGAACGAAGTTCCTTATCGCGCGTTGTGAAAGGGGGCTAGACGGAAATAAATCTTACGAAAAAAGGTCACGACACTTTTTTACGTCAAAAGGTTATTAACCCCACAAATCTCAATGTTTCTCTGTCTGTCTCTCTCTCTCTCTTATAAAAAGCAAGCCAGATATTTTCATTTCTATTTATATATATATATATATACTCTCTCGACTTATATAACTTCGTTCCATCCGGGTGTCCCTTGACACCTCTCAAGTTTTTTATGTATGTTTGTGGTGTTGTGTGTATTTTTCAAAATAAATATAGGTATTTTCTTTCTTTCTTCTTTCAACTTGGAACTGAACTATGTGAACTTTTTAGGTCGTCTCAAAAGTTCTATGAAAATTTTCAGTGGAACGACCACCAATTTCACTAAATTCTAAATGACTAACTTTACTGTGAATGTGATATAACGTGACTATAACATATTATTAACTCGAAATTGGCAGAATGTCCTCAAGGACAATTGCCAGCATATAAAAAAGTTGGCTAAGATTTCTAGGTATAATACGTTGTTAGTAGTCTCATAAAAGTAATTTGTATGTTTTATTAATTTAATGAACGTTTACTCAGAAACCTTTCATAGACTCACTGAACTGAAAATCCTACGGAAATTCGAATGTCCAATCAGACGTTTGAGATATGAGTAGGTAGGACTTATTTCTATTCTATACACTAAGATTGCGTTGTTTTACATCTACGTTTAGACTACATCATACTTTTTAGGGTTCCGTACCTCAAGCTACCAGCTACAAGTTTGTATGGAACGGTGCGCGAGTCCGACTCGCACTTGGCTGGTGTTGTTTTTAGTGCTCCGGTGGCTTGGGACTTTACAAGGTGCTCTTGACGACAACGATAACTGACATCTCGATATGGGTGTTTTTGGAACGAAGTTCCTTATCGCGCGTTGTGAAAGGAGGCTAGACGGAAAAAATTCTTACGAAAAATTGTCCCGACACTTTTTATGTCACTATGTATGTTTATTAAGCTGTGCGGCGTGCGCATGTTTCTCTGTCTGTCTCTCTCTCTCTCTCTTATAGAAAGCAAGCCAATATATATATATTTTTTTTTTTTTTTTTTTTTTTTTAATCTGCAATCGACTAATTAGTCATAATCAGATGTTTTCACGTTTAACTCTCGTTGATATGACCCACGCTCCAGTGAGCATGGTCAAAATATATATAACTATAGAGACCGTTACAGTCTTCTATCAATATCTAGGATATTGCACTTCTTCAGACGGGGTTTTTGTGCTTTACCATTTATAAGTGCTCTTGCAAGGGCATTTTTGTGTGTTTGTAGCCTTTTTTTATATTTAGTGCAGCAGTTTTTAGCCTCCTCTTTAATAGTTGGTATCTGTAGGTGTTCATGTATTTCAGAGTTACGAGTGAACCACGGTGCATTGGAAATAGCTCTGAGGGCTTTGTTTTGAAATCGTTGTAGTATTTCTAAGTTAGAGTTGCTTGCAGAGCCCCACAGTTCAATGCCATATGACCAAACTGGCTTAATTATGCATTTGTAAACTAGCAGTTTATTTTCAAGTGATAATGGTGAGTGTCGCCCTATTAACCAGTACAGATTTTTAAGGTGCATGTTGGCTTCATCTCTTTTTGCTTTGATGTGTTCTCGCCAGGTGAGTCGCCTGTCTAGACGAAGCCCCAGGTATTTAACATTTGTTTTGTGTGGTAATACTTCTCCATCCAGTGTGACAGCCTTACAATCTTCTTTACGCAGAGTGTATGTTATGTGCGTGGACTTAGAGGCACAAGTCTTAATCCGCCATTTTTGCATCCACTGGTTTATTCTGTTCAGTTGCTCTTGTAGTTTAGAGGTTGCAATATCAGGACTTTTATCACTTGCAAGGTAAGCAGTATCATCAGCATATGTTGCTATTTCCACTCCCGCAGTGACAGGCAAGTCTGCAGTGTACAGGGAATATAACAGCGGGCCAAGAACCGAACCCTGAGGCACCGATGCTTCAACATTACAGAGCTGTGACAGTTCCTCCTCGTATTTTACTTGGAATTTGCGATCTTCCAGATATGATTTGAGTATCATGTATAGGGTGTATATATATATATATATATATATATATATATATATATATAATAGAAATTTATATATTTATATAAATAGAAATGTTTTTTCTTTTAATATATATATACTCTCTCGACTTATATAAGTTATATAACTTCGTTCCATCCGGGTGTCCCTTGACACCTCTCAAGTTTTTTTTTTCGTTTGGCGTCACACGGCTTGTGTATTTCGCCAGTATCAAGTAGGTAATATAAATATTCATCTTATTATGTTATATAGCCACGGTACATCACAGTAACGTCCAGGTTTTAGTTAAATTGGCGGCTGTTCCACTAAAACATTTCACGGACTTTTTAGGACAACCTGAAAAGTCACGATACAGTCTCGATCACTTCACTCCACTTAGATTTATCTTTATTGGACAAAACACCACCGATATTATTCAAAATAAACGAATTTAATGAAAGACGCAACGTCTCTTCGCACGTTCCCGCCAAAATATCTACTATTCTCTAAGTCGGGGACTGTCAGCTAGTATTTTGCAAGGGAAATAATATTGCACAGTATGTATTAGTTCTAAGTTTCCTTTAATTTTAAATTGTGATTTACACGTGTCTTGTTTCTGTATGTTTTTGGGTAATTAAACGTACGGTGTTACATTTCCACGAAATTAGATTAGTAAGTCTTCGTGTTAACATACGGTTAGGGAAATAGCCACAGATCAAAGAAACTAAAGGGATGTACCTATAGAAATAAACTAGCTGTCGTCCGCGGTTTCACCCGTGTTCCCGTGGGATTATCTTTTCCCGGGTTAAAAATATAGCCTTATGTTACTCAGGGATAATGTAGCTTTCTAATGGTGAAAGAATTTTTTAAATCGGCGATTAGTTTTTTAGTTAAATCTTAACAAACAAACAAATCAAATCTTTCCTCTGTCTGTGTCTGTTTGTAATATCAAAACAGCTTTTTACTAAATCTTACGACAAATATTTTTTTTGTCTTAAGATTTAGTAAAAAGCTGTTATTTTTTCCGCCGATTTTCTCAGGAACGGGTGGACCTAGCAAGTTAAAATTTATACCAGATACTGAAGTACGAATATGCACGAACACGTCTCAAACTCAAACTCATTTATTCAGTTTAGTCCCTGGTAAGGCACTAATGAACATTACAATTGACTCTACCACCTGTTCGGAATACACTTAAACTGAGAACACTCCGGCAGGAAACAAAGCAAGGCAATTTTTTTTGCCCCCCTTTTTTTCCTAATGCCCCCCCCCCCCCTCAATGCAAGAATACTTTCACTAGTGTTATAGTTGTCAATCAACAACTAACCCCTAATGGGGAATCTGCACGTATTTTTTTATGTTTTAGACGTTTCTACGGCTTATTACATTACCAAAAAAATATATATAACACATACAAAATCTTAAAAAAAAAATATTAAAACTAGTGGACCCGGCAGACGTTGTCCTTCCCTGAAATTAAAACAAAACTTAGAACCCGATTCCAGCGCCATCTACCGGGTCCAATTTTGTTTTCAAATCATCGAGGAACCCATTGAAATACACACACAAAATTTCATCCAAATCGGTCCTGTTACCATACTCCTCCGAAACGGCTTGACCGATTACTCAAATTACTAAAATGGCTATTAAAAAATAAGGGTTGATCGTAGAAGGGTGAAAATTGGGGATTGTATGTATTTTTGTATTTTGTATTATAAAAAAATAGAAATTAGAAATTTTGTCTCAAAAAAAAAAAAAAAAAATTAGGGGTGGACTACCCCTAACATTTAGGGGGATGAAAAATAAATGTTGGCCGATTCTCATAGATACCGGATAAGCACAAAAAATTTCATCAAAATCGGTTAAGCCGTTTCGGAGGAGTATGGCAACGAAAACTGTGACACGAGAATTTTATATATTAGATTACTATCATTTCCGGGTGATTCAAACGCGGCCATTATGGCACGCTTATTTTGTGATGTGAGATTAGACGAATTCGATTCAAAATTGAAGTGTTTGGGTTCACAAAGTTACTAAAATCAGTTTATTACCCTGAAAAAGCACAGATAACTTATAAATTATAATAAATTTAAGCGTAGCGGTTACAAACTCTGTGGTCGAGTATCAAAGTGACGTCACGATTACGTACCTACTCACGATTTGCTCATGGGGCGTTTTGGAAATTTGCGAGGGAATTTAAAAACAGACACTTTTTGATGATTAAATTTAGCTATTAAATCATGAAAAAATTGAAAATATTTATGTAGGTATGTTTTTGTAACAATATGAATTACATAAAAAATCGTCCATTTTGTAGTCACGTGAATATTCCCCATTGGGTAAAATGTACGAATCCATAAACAAATTTCAAGCGGACTAAGCCGAGAGTTAAAATTCGTGTATTCGTGTTGTTTTCGTAAAAACTTTATGATACATCTGCTTCAGGGACACTACCTCTATTATATTCTATTCGCTTGGCTGCCATTGGTTCGCTTTCTCAGCCAGCCTTAGATGCTTCAGGCTTCAATAGCCCAGTGGCTATAAGAGAACTGGGTCACACTTGCAAACCAGCTGTATTATATGGGCCATAGAGTTTGCATTTCAATCTCTATATTCATTTCAACAATATGTAGTTTAAAAACTTTTCGTGTCACGTTGTATGTCCGCGATGAACTCCGAAACTAAAAAAATATTTATGAACTTTAATACTTCGTTTGATTTTAGCATGACATTATACAAGGTTAGGTTAGATAGATATTGAGACAATCAACTGTATGGTTTCCTATAATAAAACGATGGGGTCTCGTCGATAATTGGACTTTAAACGATCTTGATGAAGTTTGGCACACAAATATCCTGAAATAAGAGATAGGATACTTTTATCCCGGGAAAAGATTAGATTCCTCGGGAATGCGGGTGAAACCGCGGGAGAAAACTAGATTTATATAAAACCCACGCAATAGTCTGATAAAAAATCTGCGCCATGCATTTGGCCAACATTGGTCGTTTGAATCCTCTTTAACTTCCCACAAGTTAGAAGCTTGAGGTCGACTTAAAACCGCATTAGTGTCGGCAAGTTAACAAGTTGCCAAGTTCCAAAGCCAAGCCAAGAATTAAGTACAATCGATACAGCTACTTCGTTGATTATGTAACTTTAAAATTCTGCAAAATTGTTGTTGATTTTTTATAAGAAAGTATTTCTGCCAAAATTCACACGGAGAATTGTTGAGATACTAGCTTTCCCCGCGTTTTCACCCGCGTTGCTGAGGCATCTTTGTTTTTTATTATTTTTGAATGAGCTTGTGTTTGACCGCAATCTCGACGATGGTAAGTCATGATGTGGCCAAAGGTGCTAAGCACACAAAGCCTAGGTGGGAACTGGCTCTCAGGTGCAGCTGTCGGAACACCCCGATAGGTGCTTGGTGACAGCTTTTTAACTTGAGGGTGGTAGCCAGCCAGTTGGGTACCTACTACAAAGTACAATACTACCGTGCTATGGTTTCCACATGATGTTTTCCTTCGCAGAAAGCTCAAGCTCATTGTAGGATTCGAACCCACGACGTTCGCCGCGGTATCCGACATCACTACCACTGAGCTATTATCTTTTTCGGGAATAGTCTCCTATGTTTTATTTCAAGATATGATCTACCTGCGTGCCATGGTCCATCAAATTCCGTTTGGTAGTTTTTGCGTGAAAGAGTAACAAACATATTCACATCGTAACAAAGTGGATTATAGTTCCAATGAGACAAACAGACAAAAAAGCAACCTCTTCATAATATTAGTAGGTATTCTGAATTAAAAAAAATACAATATTTAGAGGGAAACGTAGTAATGAAACGAATAAAACTTAATCCATTGTGCATATTTTACACTTTGTCCTGCCGTAATTTTGAAAAGGCTTTAAGCGGAGCCAAACAAACGCATACAAATATAGGAATTTATGGGTTAAAATAAATCATGATTAATTTTGTGTCAGTTTGATTTACTTACAACCTTTTTAGGGTTCCGTACCCAAAGGGTAAACACGGAAACCATATTACCTATCACCATTATTACTTATGGCTGTATCTCGTGATAACTAGACAGTTGAAATGTGTGAACTAGACAGATGATGTATTTCTGTTGCCGCTATAACAACAAATACTAAAAATAGAATAAAATAACAAAAAAGATACTACTTGCAAAATTTGAACGGAACCATCGGTGCGCGATCAAAATTTCATGTTTCTAACTACAGCGGTTTAGTCGGTCAGTAAACAAATAATACGCATTCCCGAGGGATCTTTACCGGGATAAAAAGTAGCCTATTTCCTTCTCCAAGGTCCCATCTCTCTCTGAATCAAAACTCATAAATATTTACTCATAAATAATAATTCGCATTTATAATATTAGTAAGTATGGATTGTTTTATTTAGGTATATTCCCGTTGACCACCATCCATTTGACCACCACTGGTGGACATTGCCACAATTTTTTTAAATGCGTTCTCTTGACCACCACTGGGGGACAATGATACAATATTTAATATTTTTCCCATTGGCCGCCGCTGGTGGACATTGACGCGACTTTTTAAAACAATCCCAATGGCCACCACTGGGGGACAGTGACACAGTGTTTTTAAATGACTTCTCTTTATCCACCAGTGGTGGACAATAGCACGACTTTTAATTTTATGTCGGTTACTCTACAAAATAAATTAAATGTATCCTTACAATCTTTTTTTTTGTTTTTTATATGTCATTATTTTGACAAACAGGCACACGGTCCACATGATGGTAAGTGGTGACCGCCTATGGACATTTGCAATACCAGGGTGATTGCCGTTGTGTTGCCGACCTTGAAGAGCTCTTTTTACGCCCTTTTCTCATAAAATTATTAGCACAAAGAAGTTTAACATAAACTCCTAGTCCAAGGTCTTGTGTCATGTTCTTCCAATCTTTTGAGGTCGGTCAGAAGGGACCAATTAGTGGCCCTAATTGAAAACATAAAGGATAATGCATGAATGGGTAGACTCGAGGCTTGCTTACTAAGTATAACTGATTTGGGGCCGAGAGATACATCGATCAATGATTAGGTTGACCCCAGAGGGTTTAATGTCTATTTTCAACTGTATCTAAATATTAAAAGGTTGATTTTGCATTGTTATTTTTTCTTTTTTGTCAAGCAACGGTCAAATATGTAGGTGAACATTTGAATGTTTAAAAAAAACTGACATAGATGAGACTTGTCTACTTACACCTATCTACATATATAAATCAAATCCAGCAACGAATCATAGGTATAGAGTTAAAAATACGGGTAAAACTGCGGGGTGGGAGTTAGTTATGAAACATGTTTTTTATAACAGTGAAAATGTATAAATTTTCCATCAAGTACACAGGTGTTCATGTTACGTTTAACGTAATTAATTTTCCAAACTATTTACGTAAGCATCAAAAGCATTTTAAAAAAAGTGTGGATCACAAAACCCCTGCAAATGTGGGCTCAGTTCAGCCCACATGACCCAGTTTAAAATTACAAGCGAACAGGGCCGCGGGCCGTGGGCCGGCCGGGCGAAAACCGTTTTCAGTTTCTACTTTTGTATTATAAAAGAGCAGCCGAGATATTTCGCTGACACATAATATTTCACTGTTGACAACTGCGGTAGGTATATGTACGTACAGACGGTGTGCTTAATCTGTTTTTAAATTAACTTTGTTATCTGTGAAATGTTATTTTATTATTTTTTCTTTAGCACGTTATTTTTATTTACAAACAAAATACGATTTATTTGTAAATATTGGAAACTATGTACCTACCAATTAGTCATTTAAATTGGGATCAAATAATTTTCTTTGATCACCGGACCGTTTCCAGTGTCGATAGAGTTCAAATAAGCATGACTGTAATTAGCAAGTCAAAAGCAACGTATTTTAAATTTAATTAAAATAAATAGCATAACATAGCTGACTTAAACATAAACCTAAACGGAGCCTTATTTTTTTTTTATATTTTTATGGCAAAGATACTTAAAATTATGCCTAATAATTTATCACACGAACCTCTATTATATCAAGATTAAATTAGTAGGTACAATTACTTAATACAGGATTTACGTGTTCCTTTCTAGATTAGCGGAATTTGTTCAGTCAATTATAATTAACAAATATGATAATACGAGTAATATGAATAAGTATTTATTGATTACGGGACAAAAACGGGGGTTTAATTTATTGATCTATGGTTTTAATATTAATAAATCGATTTAAAGCAAAAAGATACAGAGAATGCAAATGAGATGTGAAGCAGATTTGAATGTGGCGAAATGAAATGAATCTAGGTATAGTACTTTTATTTAAAAAAAAAATTGAGCGGTGTCAAGGGACACCCGGATGAAACGAAGTTATATAAGTCGAGAGAGTATATATATATATATAAATAGAAATGAAAATATCTGGCTTGCTTTCTATAAGAGAGAGAGAGAGAGAGAGAGAGAGAGACAGAGAAACATGCGCACGCCGCACAGCTTACAATAAAGTGACAGTGACACTAAAACTGTCGTAAGATTTTTTTCCGTCTAGCCCCCTTTCACAACGCGCGATAAGGAACTTCGTTCCAAAACTTCGTTTCAAAAATAGTTTTTATAAAAGTACTTAATTTATCTTGTAGAGAGAGAGAGATAGCGGCGAGGTGAGAACGGCCTCTTATAATATAAAAGCGTGGTAATCTTATTAGTTATTGTGTGACCATAAAATGTGAATATGATTATAATTTGATAGGATACAATTGGATTTAGGCGTAAGACTGTTATTTAATTTAAGCTGAATTTTATCATTTGTAATTTAATTAATTAATAATTAACATAAATAAATTCTACACCATCAATAATGGTAGAATACGTCGTCGGCCGCTTTATTACTTTATCAACAAAATATGTGCCGCATTCTTTGAAATAAATTATTATTATTATTATTATAGTTTCAACAGACAGTCCCGCGAGGATCCATGGTCACTCTATATTACGTGGTCACAATAAACTAAGGCGATAGCTCAGTGGTAGTGACGTCGGATACCGCGGCGAAGGTCGTGGGTTCGAATCCTACAATGGGCTTGAGCTTTCGGTGAAGGAAAACATCGTGAGGAAACCATAGCACGGTGGTAGGGTACTGTGTTACTCGACTGGCTGGCTACCACCACACTCCTCCCTCAAATTGAAAATCTGTCGCTAAGCACCTGTTGGTGAGTTCCGGCATTTGCACTTGAGAGCCAGATGCCTTTAAGGCATTGTAATAAGGTGTACAACACATTGGCAATCCCCTTGGTATTGCTAATGTCTATAGGCGACGGTAGTCACTTACCACCAGGTGACCCGTCAGCTTCGTTGTCACTTGTAGTATAAAAAACCGGTCAAGTGCGAGTCAGACTCGCGCACCGAGGGTTCCGTACAATCTTGTAAATAGATTACGTTTTCGATTACCTTATTTGAAGTTGTTGCCAATTAAGCTAGACCTCTAAATTATATGAGCGCCGTTACAACTCAGAGGTCTGTCTTAATTGGTGGTAACTATGTATGTATGGGGACACCCTTTAATTTTTAACTTTTTTCATTTTTTGGAATTTCACAAGTAAAGGAAAAATTCCGAAATATAAAAAAAGTGGAAAATTAAGGTAAATTTTGGTACTTACAAGTTTTCGCGAAAAACTAAATTTGCCGATATCTTTTTATCGTGTTGACTCAAGACCTTGATTTTTATACACCCAATAGGAACTATAAACCTCAGTATCTGGTATAAATTTCAACTTGCTAGGTCCACCCGTTCCTGAGATAATCGGTGGTGACACACGGACAGACAGACAGACAGACAGACGGACAAGAGAGTGATCTTATAAGGGTTCCTTTTTTTTTACCTTTTGAAGTACGGAACTCTAAAAAAAACTAAAGCACCTTTAGCGCTGGATAGAAGCTGAAGGATCAGATTTAACGGCGCCCCATTAAAAAATTAATACAGTACAGGCTGGCGGCGTGCCAGAACAGAGTTCATAGGTCACATTCTCCGGCTCTCAGTTTGTTAACCTCTGACAGGGCCGAGTGGCAGAACAACGTAAATAAATGTTTAAAAGCCTTCAAGCCTAGCCATTTATATCGGCTTTGTGTGTAGATTTATTTGTACAATAATTTATAAGTCCATGCCGCGGGATAAACAAAGTAGTAGGTAGAATTATGCTAAATATATTACTGCGGGGCTAGCATGGGCAGGGGATAAAATTTTTATCCACCGGTTATGTCCACTGTCAAGGGACAAAATTATTTTATCCACCTGTCATAGCATGGCAACCGGGGGAAAGAGAATTATATCACTTTTTGACATTAGACGGGGATATTCACCCCCCGCCTATAGCATGGCGACTAGGGGAAGTGAAAAAATAAAAATATTTTGACATAACAAAGGGACAAATTTATCCTCATCTTAGGAGGTGGGTTTAAGTTTCTCTCCAAAGTAAACTTTGAACAAAAACATATTTTAAAAACGTCTCGTGCTTGCTGGAGCTTAGTGTTGTCGTCGGAAAGGGAAAAAATCTAGCGAAAACGGCACCGGCGTTCGATTCGCGATTCGAGCAATACATTTGAATTACCCGACACAGAATTCCGCCGACACTCGGCGACGTCAGCCGAAGACGCGCGACACCGACTGTCGACGGCTGACGCCGACGTGCTCCTACGGTAGTCGGCTTGAGCCGTCGACGCGCCGACACCGACTGCAGTCGACACCGACTGCAGTTGACGACTAACGCCAACGTGCTCCTACGGCAATCGGCGGCAGCCGTCGACGCGCCGACGGCTGACGCCGACGTGCTCCTAAAGCAGTCAACGGCAGCCGTCGACGCGCCGACGGCAGCCGCCGACACCAACTGCAGTCGACGGCTGCCGCCGATGTGTGCCGATGGCTGTCGTTTATCCACCCATATCGCCATGCTCGGAGGGTGGATAAAACTGACAGTATAGAGGGAAATAGCATTTTGTCCTCTCCCCGGGGATAGTTTATCCACCCATGTCGCCATGCTCGGGAGGGTAGATAAAACTGACAGGGGGATATAGCACTTTGTCCTCTCCCGTGGATAAAATATTTCCGGCCATACTAGCCCGGCTGGTCAGTTTTAGAGCTAGAATTTTGTTTAATTTTGATTTTTGAGTACATAGATAGGTGAGGAAGTTTTGGTACATTTTGTACACTTTTAACTCCATAACTTTTTTTTATTGGCATTTTAATCTTTAAGAAAACAGAGAAATCATTCAAAGTGACACGATATTTAAGATATTGTGTCGAAGCCATTGCAAAATTTCATCATTTCATAATTTAAAAAAAGTATTGGCATGTTGTCTGAGTAGGAGAAACAAAAAAGTAATAAATGTTACGCACTTTTTTAAAAATTTGATTTTGAAGTTGAAATTCGGGATTTTTTGAGAAAATACTAAATTCCCAAATATCTCAGTAACGGTCAACATTTGTATCATACAATATAGGGTTCATTTCGTAGCTAACAGTGTATACTATCCCGCCCTTAAAGGAATGTATTGAATAACCAGTTTATAATTAGTTTCATTATTGTTCGTGAAACTTTGGAGTTGCTCATAAAAAATTACTAAAAGAGGTTGAACTGATTTTGATGAAACTTGATAGGTCCTTTGATAGGTCATATACTGGAATAAAAAATAGGATACTTTTTATCCCGGGAAAAAATAAGATCCCAGGGAACGCGGGTGAAACCACGGGGCGGAAAACTAGTGTACATATTTTTACGAAATTAGACTCTCTTACGTCTTTTTCTATGAAGAAATTATTTTCATTTAAATTACAAATAGCAAGCTGGCTCCCTCATACCCTTCGTGTTGCTAATGTCATTTATTCATATTTTCCAGCGCTTCTGTACAAGCCGTTTGTCTGTCAGTGACAGTGACGAGGGCACGCCGCCCCTCTTGTATTTACAATCTAATTTCTATCAGAAATAGAGTTGAATGTTCAATGGCTTGTGATTGATATGACTGAATGAATGAAATGCTGTGAGATGCTCGCCGATGCTTAGTTTCGCTTTTGAGGCTATAAATAGCAACAAAACATGTTCAGTGTCGAGTACATTGCAAAGTTACGAAGGGAACGTGTTCTTTGTACAGAAATATCAACTGTAAACACTTTTAGGTTAAGGTCGATAGTTAGTTCAGCTTTTAGACCAACATTATTTTGCGCCACAATGACTGAACCACAATGATTTTACAAGAGTAAGTAAATATACAGAGTTATTATTGGCTCTTTAGTTTTTCTGTTGACTGTTTGTTTGGACTGGACGTGCGGTTTTCTTTTTAGCTTTGGTACTGATGGCTGCAAAAGCCTTAAACAGAAATAATAGCGAGTCGTTAAACTCTGGTGGTGGTAACACATTTTAAGCCGCGAAATTGATATCTCACCTGAGCTTTCGCGATTCACAAACGTTCTTACAGAATAGCATTGCTAGGTTAGATAGAAGAAGATAAGAATATCGTTTTAATCACATATAATGACGGGGACAATTCAACTATTAGGGAATGCAGAAAAAACGCTACCAAGAGTAACTTCACTGGAGATGTGGTATAACATAAAAGAAGAATATTAAAACTTGGCTCAGAATTCTAGATACCAAGCCAAAAACTTTTTAAAAAATCTGTGAGACTAGAATTAATGAATGATTTATTTCGCGTGTATCATGCCACTTAAAAAGTATAAAACTATTTATTCGAGATCACACTTCACCAGCAAGTTGTAAGCAAAATTAAAACAACATCATGTAATAACTCTGTTACCATCATTTTCACTAAATATATCAATATCAAACACAGGTAAATTTACATAAAACTTAGCTTCATTTTCAACAAAAGCATATGTATACAACACAGTGTCATAAATGGCCGCTATGGGGCGCCATTATTGCGCCATAAACTAATATTTACGATCAATCTGCGCGGGAAAGCATCTGTCAGCCGGTGATGTCGGTTTGCCTGTTGATACACAACCTACATACACGTTATGTTACATTTCAGTATAGTGTAACTAACCAGTAGCTTTTCGCTCGCAGCTTCCATAACTAATATTATAAATAGGTAAAGTTTGTGAGGTTGTAGGGGGTAATCTTTGGATCTACTGAACCTATTTTGATAATTCTTTTACCAGTAGAAAGCCACGTTATTTGTGAGTGTCATAGGTTATATTTTTATCCCGGGAAAAGGTAAGACCCCACGGGAATGTGGGGGACAGCTAGTGCTTTATAAAAAACCAAAAAACCTATTTAACTATTTGGATCGTCCCAAAACTACCTAAAAATATTCTATCACCATCTGCCTGCCTTGTTCCTAATTATTGGCGTTCGGTGCAATGTTTCTTAAAATAAAACGATATAAGTATAATAGGATTCCGGAAATCTCGAATAAAGTCAAATAATAGCTTACATTTAAACCCTAATTAAAACTAAGCCGTCGACCTCATTCTTACAAAAATTAAGATACCCTGTTTTGCAGGTCACGCGTCGCCGTGTAAACTGTAGCGTCGCAAACTCGTAAAACTTGTTTACGGACCATTTGATCGCACGCGCGGGCGATAAAACGTGTTCGTAATGAGCCCGTATCGTTATCTAATTAATTAAGTGTTACTCCATACTGTTTAACGGACTAAAGTAATTTGGCAAGGCGTCTAAAAGAAGGTCGAATCAGTGGAGAGCACCTTCAGTAGTCATTGTATCTATCGTGAAGTAAAACATGAACAGTGACAATATTTATTATTTTAGTACTCGGCCGGCTACTCTCAAGGATGTGAAGATGTTTGTTACTCTCTCACGCAATATCGTGGAACAAGACATAGGGTACTTTTTATCCCGGGCATAGAACCCTCGGGAACGTGCCAAAGTCGATCGCAATCGACAACACGATAGTTGGAAACTTTTTATTCGAGTGTGAAATCTTCTGCAGGTACTTAGGGCGTGGAAGGATGATGATTCCCAAAATGAAAGTCTTGAAATCCAATAACTTCATATAATTCTTGTCTTCACCGTACAAAATCTCGAGCAAAAGTGAATCAGTATCTACAGACCGTCCACAGACGATCTATATATTTTTTTTTTACCACAAACCACAGATACAAAAATCATCTTAATAATCGACTACAATTCGATTAACTAAATTAAGTGACATATTAATAACTTTACAATTGTAATTAATGAAAACATTAAAATCCATCGACGCATAGGTCTTATATTATAAATAGCTAACAAGTGGCTACCACAGTTTAAGAAGTCAGTTGCCAAATAGGCCAATGATATTATGTATTAGAAAAAAGGTGTAGAATAGTGTAGATAGACTATAAACGTTATAACCTGGCTGATTACACAACTTTGACTTCAGTTTCGCGTCGCCGGCGTCAACGGATGCACTTCACGTTCTGCCGAGTGCAATTAAATATAAAAGTGACCCAAATCAAAATGAATGTGCCATTTTTAATGATCGAATGTTGTGTAGGTAACCTATCAACATTTAGCATTCTTGTATGCATTGTAAAAGGTTGGCAATCCCTTTCGGTAATTATATTCCGAACCGGTGGTAGAGTCAATTGTAAACGTTCATAAGTACCTTACCAGGGCCTAAACTGAATAAATGGGTTTTGATTTTGATTGATTGATGGTTGACGTAAAAAAGAAACAGATTTTATTATAGCACCAACTCTAAAATTGCGAACAAAATTCAATCAAACTTTGGTATAAAATCAAAACAGTGTTGATGTTGTAGAGAATGATCACGAAATATGCTCTCGGCTACTAAAAAATTTTGTTAGACACAAAGTGACATAGAGTCATAAATGCGATAACTATTTTGTAGTCTACGTAAAAAGTAAGTGAAGTTACGAGACATGGGTCTATGAAATTAAAATTTTCTGCTAGTTTACTGGTGGATTGTCCATATTGATTGATCAAGTTTTTGGGAACAAAGTTGTAACTTATTTTGGCTTGGTGGGGACGCAGCCTACGCTTCAAATCCAGTGTTTCTCAATGTTTTCGGAACGAAGTTCCTTATCGCGCGTTGTGAAAGGGGGCTAGACGGAAAAAAATCTTACGAAAATTTGTCACGACACTTTTTTTATGTCACTATGTATGTTTATTAAGCTGTGCGGCGTGCGCATGTTTCTCTGTCTCTCTCTCTCTCTCTCTCTCTCTCTTATAGAAAGCAAGCCAGATATTTTCATTTTTTTTTTTATATATACTCTCTCGACTTATATAACTTCGTTCCATCCGGGTGTCCCTTGACACCTCTCAAGTTTTTTAGCTTACGTACGAATTTGACACTTCTTGAGGTTGTCCTTTCTTAATTCATGGGAAATTCGTCAAATGTAAAAAATAATGCAGAATTCAATAAATGCGATTTGAAGTAACATAGTGGATTGTGACATAGGCTGATTTTATCCCAGAAACGTGAGTGAAACCACGGGATGGCATGTAGTTGGTTCATGTGGATGTGTAGGTACGTGTCGCTCCGTCAAACAAAAATAATTTTCTTAATGCTGGGAAAAATACAATATTGACTTATGTTTATCCCTTAAGGGTCCACATGTTAAACAGTATCTCAAACTTTAAGAAATATATTCTCAAAATATTACATGTCCTGTTTGAAGGAACCAAAATGCAGCTCTAAACGAATTACTACATTTACGCTATGGCGCCTTGCCATGATGTCGTCGTACCAGCCTACTTTTTATATAATTTCCATACTCTCATATGACAATATTATGTAGGTAGGTATTGTATAATAAACATATTCTTAGATATTGACTACATGCTGTCAGAATAAAATAAATCAACAAGGATATTTAGGGAGTCCGGCAAATAGTACGAAAAACTTTTCGATACTTCTTATTTTTAACTGAAGGAGGAGTTTCAAAAAAGGAGGTGATTTCTCAATTCTTATGCATTGATTTTTGAATTTTCGATATTAAATATCTCGAAAATGGTGACACTTTTAGTATGGTAATTTTTGTATATTTGGTAGGTGACCCGCCTACTTATCTCCCCCTTACGTTTGTCTAACTACTTACCGTACAGCCTGTAGATAATTTTTTACCTATAATAAATTTTCGATGGACCAAAAATCAAATATAAAATAATATTTGGTAAACTACCCGAACAGATTCTCCCTAGAAGGCCAAGAGAAAACATTGAGAGCCACTGACGTTTATCCACCAAAGTGGTTTTGTGATGAAAGCGGACCCTTACAATAAGGGTTAGGTATGATCCCAATAGTCGTGGCCGTGAAAATATCACCCGTATTTATCCAAGAAACGAAATAACATTTCCTTTGAGATTATTACGCATTATGGTCGGATCAGCATGAGAGATATCGTAATGGGAAATATTGTGAAATTGATTGTTTTATATTGATTAATGGATGAACCCGTAAGACTATATTAAACCCAAAAAAACTGTTATGCCTGCATGGTTAGACAGACAAATTCAAACGCATATAAAATCCACTATCAAATATCGTCGGTGTCAGGCTTTTTCGTTACGAAATTTCTTGATTCGGTCGCCATCAAAGCCCGCGATAAAAGATATACAATAGCTAAAAACATTAAGGCTATAGAAACATTTCTCACTCAACTTGTAACAAGTTCTTTCTTAAAAGTTATTAATTTTAGCTCTCTTATATCTTCAGGGATCTTGTTAAATATCTTTAAGGTCTTTATGACCTTTTGCTATTATTTCAAATTTTAAATGTTTTATAATAATCTTATTGACATGCTGAAGTTTTTATATAATTTGTACCCTAATTATTATGTACTTGAATACCTACAGTAGATACATTTAAGGCGAAACATGTAACACTTAAATTGTAACCACTGACATCTTA
Organism: Ochropacha duplaris; assembly: GCA_951361185.1. NCBI lineage: Eukaryota > Metazoa > Arthropoda > Insecta > Lepidoptera > Drepanidae > Ochropacha > Ochropacha duplaris. The sequence goes on from OX592693.1 coordinate 2,341,317, forward strand.
CGTAACTGCCGTGTCTCTAGCAGTAAGTGAATAAATACATTCATAATAAGATTAATCCATCATTCTTGACTTTATTTATTACCTCACAAAGACGATATTTGATAGTGGATTTTATATGCTTTTGAATTTGTCTGTCTAGCCATGCAGGGCATAATAGTTTAATACCTACTTTATTTTACAACCAATATTTCTGCTAGGGTGTATTCAATACCGATGTGCTGGCGTTCTTAAAGAGCTTTTTTATACTCGTTTTGAAGAAACTGAAATGATGCGCATACCAACGAATAGTATTTTTTTTATTTAATACTCCGCCCGCAGTTTCACCCGCGTTCCCGAGGGATCTTAACTTTTCCCAGGATAAAAGTATCCTATGTGTTATTCCAGGATATGAACTACCTGGGTGCCAAATTTCATCAAAATCCGTTCAGCCGTTTTTGCGTGATTGAATAACAAACATCCATCCATCCAAACTTTCACATTTATAATATTAGTGGGATGTAAAATCATTCTGTAAAATTTTGCATGCCAGTTACTGGTGAAAGGTGAGAACGCATTATAAATAACACAACAGCTAATTGTATACCACATTTTCATGCAAAATAAAGTATTCTATATTCTATTCTATTCTATTCTAAAGCAAGCGTTCATTGAAACTAATCGAGTACCTACCTATAAGATTAAATTTAAAAGATTTCTGATTATAATGACCCACTAGTTTCCTACAATGTTACGATTGGCCGCTTGGCTAATACTACGCTTGTATTTGCGTATACAATACAGTATATTGAACCGGCACATAACGTTTACTACGTTATGTTTACACTGTTTATAATCCATCTAGACAAATAGATGGATTATAAACAGTGTAAAAATATAATGTTGTAATCATTTTTGTATGGGGAAAAATACTTATAAAACACTAGGTTTCCGCCCCGCGGTTTCACCCGCGTTCCCGAGGGATCTTATCTTTTCCCGGGAAAAAAAGTAGCCTATATGCTATTCCAGACTATAATATATCTCTGTGCCAAATTTCATCCAGATCCGTTCAGCCGTTCTGGCGAAATTGAGTAACAAACATCCATACTTTCACATTTATAATACTAGCTGTTTCCGCGGTTTCACCCGCATTCCCGATGGATCTTATCCTTTCCCGGGATTAAAAGTATCCTATGTGTTATTCTAGGATATGATCTACCTATGTGCCAAGTTTCATCAAAATTCGTTAAGCCGTTTTTGCGTGAAAGAGTAACAAACATCCATCCATCCAAACTTTCACATTTATAATATTAGTGGGATTAGTGGGATAACCAAGACTAGGGTACGTATGTATTTAAAAACATTGTATATCGGGTAAGTAGTGTCGATAGGAGAAGTTCTGCTTAGTTTATTATATGACCGTGCGTAAGGTATCAGGTAATTTATTTGTTTTACTAGCTCTCCTCCGCGGTTTCACCCGCCTTCCCGTGAGATTTAAATAGCCTAATAAATGTTAAAAAGCCTATAACCTTCCTCGATAAATGGGCTATCCAACACAAATTTTTTTTTTCAATTCGAACCAGTAGTTGCTGAGATTAACGCGTTCAAACAGACAAACTCTTCAGCTTTATATATTAGTATAGTATAAATGATTTCTACGCGTGCGAATAGAAGGTACGGGCGAAAAGGTATGATTCTTCACGCATTTGAAACACGTTCCCGCGATTGAATCGTGCGTGACGCGATCACGTCACGTGATTTTTATACTAAGTACTATATCTGAATTGTTCAGTGTTTGCCGAAAATCATAGGAAAAGTAGTATTGTTTTCTTCAGATTGAAAAGAACATTGAATATTGTTAAAGAAATATCGTGGCAGGTTTTGAACAAGACAAGTAAAGATTTTAAATTGATGTTTGGTACCTAAAAAGGTTTTCAAATAATTTTACTATCTAAAAATCGAGTAACAAACATACAAAAAAAAAAAAAAAAAAACATACAGACGAATTGAGAACCTCCTCCTTTTTTTTGAAGTCGGCTAAAAATTACACTTATTCAAGAACACATGCTGTTTCTTTAATTCTTAATTTTCTGTCTTAGTAAAAATATTTCGATAAAATGAAATGAAATATAGCTTCATCCAAATACGCCTTAACAAGCAGTTATGAATAGACTCCAATGCACGGTTCAGAAGGTTGCTTTTGGTAAAAATACACGGCAATAAACTCAGCAATTAATCTTTTCAAAAGAAACATTGAATTATTGCATAATGTGTAGTGTAAGAGCGAGCGCTACACCCAAGCAGTTTTGATACTTTCCTTAATTGTTGGTGAGAAAAAATTAAAATGTGCTTAACATGTAATTTCAAGATTGGAAGACATATATGTAGAATCCTCTAAAATATTTTTTTGTTCTCTAAATAAATATCCTGGTACAGAAAGCAGAGCTATCTGGTTTGCATAGTACAGGTTCTGCTTAGTTTGAGATCAAATGGCCGTGAGTAAAGAATAAAGTTAAAGATTTCCTGTCTATTATTTATTTTTGCAATGGTCACCTCTTGGAGTGGTTTGCTGCGATATGAATTTTCTCATTACAAATTGTCACCTTGATACATCTTTCTTACTCTTGTCTTGGGACGGCACAACATGTTTTCCTCTTCCACTCCGCTCTATCACTAGTCGTCTCAATACTCACACCTTTCATAAACATATTATTCTTCACACAGTCCATCCATACCTTCTTCGGCCTTCCTCTGCCTCTATATCCTTCCACACTCATACTCAGTATTATTTTCGATAAATGTTGTTCACTCCACATTACATGCCCATACCAAGCCAGTCTTTCAACTTTTCAGTCACTGGTGCGACTTTCAAACTTCCTCTGATATACTCATTCTTTATCCTATCAATCCTTACCCTTACACATCCACCTCATCTCTGCCACATGCACTCTTCTCTCATCCATCTCTTTCGTTGCCCAACATTCAAATTGTCACCTTGATAAATATTAAGTCATCATTTAATTTGAGTGGCAGCACAAGACCACTTCACCATAAACATCCCAGACCAACATCATTCAAGAAATCACAAAACTATTTGTGGAACAGTGACGATTGAAGTATCGACTCCCAGCAAACACCAGAGCGCCAATCATTTGATAGACTGCTCCGGATATAGCAATCTGGTACTAAGAGCGGTAATACGCGAAGCATAAACAAACAAACACTATGTACGAGTGTATCCGTGTGTGAAGGTCAATGCCCTCACCATGAGGTGGCATGGACGCATCTGGAGCAACGAGCTAGCCAATGTAAACAGTATGTAACGCACCTACAAAAACAATAGACTTGCTGTGTGTTTTAAGAGGACATTACCGCGTCATTTTCGTGCAAAATGAAGTACTTTTGCTTCTAATTTAGATATCTTAATACCAATAGATATAAGGGCCCCGAAAGCGGGCGATGATAGCTCAGTGGTAGTGACGTCGGATACCGCGGCGAAGGTCGTGGGTTCGAATCCTACAATGAGCTTGAGCTTTCGGTGAAGGAAAACATCGTGAGGAAAGTAGGGTACTTTGTAGTACTCGACTGGCTGGCTACAACCTTCAAGTTGAAAATCTGTCGCTAAGCACCTGTTGGTGTGTTCCGGCAGTTACACTTGAGAACCAGGTGTCTTTAAGGCATTGTAATAAGGTGTACAAGACATTGGCAATCCCCTTGGTATTGCTAATGTCCCGTCCCCAGCCTCGTTGTCACTTGTGGTATAAAAAAAAAGCGGGAGGCTAGTGGCTAATTATCCTAACTTGACCTGTGCACCGAGTGCAATTAACGGTAACCGCTTACCATCAGGTGGGCCGTAAGCTTGTTTGCCACCTAGTGGTATATATAAAAAAAAAAAGTAAAAGTGACCTTTTTTTTTCTCTATGTAGAAATCTTCAGAAAGATAACCGGTCACATTGGGGGACGTGACCGGGTTATGTGGGATTTTTACCCACTAAACCCAACCCCGGCGTTCCTTCTCACGCCGTAGTGGCGGGGCTACGGGACCAGGCTTGCTATCTCCGCCTGCCCCGCCGAAGTAAAAGTGACCTAAAACAACCAATAATGCCATCGTATGTTATGAGATATCGTTGTGTAGTGTGGATATTGCAATGTTATTAGAGTGCCATTTCTCGGCCATTTTTTAAAATGTAATGTTGTGTAAGTACCCCATCTACTCGTACTTATTATAATCATTGTATTATATACGATGTGAAGCATACTTCGATGAATTAAAAATGAATATATAAGAAAATAAATTATTCCAAAATTTTCTCTAAATTGGATAGTCGAAGTTCGACCAGTATTAAAATAATAGGCAACTAAAATAATTTCACATTACGTTGAAAGTAAACTATAGGTTTTAGGTAAAGTTTTAAGGTATATTTTCGTAAAACGCCTCACTGGTGGTATTGAAATCGTAATAATAAACTAAAATTTTTGCTCTGCAATGCACTAAATTATGACTTCCAATTATTCGGTCCACAAAGCCAAGGTTTGAATTATGTCTAAAACACAAATATTCACAGTAATCAAATCAATCTTAACACAAGTCCGAGTATGCGTTTATAAGCTGTAGCTAACTGATGTAGAGATCATTACAAGCTGGGCTTTCAGTTGAATTCTTTTTAATACAATTTGTTTCACCCGCGTTACCAAGGGTATTAAAATAAAACATACCGTGTGTTACAGTGATAATGTAGGTTTTCATTGGTGAAAGAATTTTTGACCGAGTGAGCCGAGTGTTTTCTTACATTTTTTTAAAAGCTAATAATGCCGCACAATCTTATCTATGGACGCACAAAAATTTCTTGTCCTCCGAGGAAAACCCTTAAATTATTTTGAGTCGTAAATACAAGAACATATTTTAGTAGAGTAGATCAAATCCATTTTCACCTGGCTAAATATATCTTTTGTCGTGTTCAATTTTGTTCCATTAGTAGGCAGCTGTAAAGCTTTTAAGGCCTATTTGTGGTAATAATAGGCAAATAAATCTGACCTTTGGCCTATATGGGTGCGAGGATTTTGCATACATTGTTTATGGATGCGTGTCTCAGATAAATGGTTTATGCGGTGAAAATTTTGTTACCAGCTAAGTGCTTGGTGCGGTGGGTAATTTTCAAATGGTTTAGTTTTTTTTTTATGAATGGTGTGAGTACTGAGACGACTAGTGATAGAGGGGAAGAGGAAAACATGTTGTGCCCATACCCAGCGTGGGATAAGGACAAGAAAAAGAAAGAAAGAAGTAACCAACTAGCTGTCTCCTGCGTTTTCACCCGCGTTTCCGAGTGAACCCTGTAGGGGTATAATTTTTAAAAATCCTTTTTCAACGTGAGAAACTCTATGATAAATCTACCTGTCAAAATTCAAGTAATATTATATAATACTTTTTTAATTTAAATCTTATTTTGTTCACTATCTCATGAGTTTTGCGCGGTATCCAAATTTTTAAAGTTACCCTTATTACATCAGCTATCCGCCAGAGAAAATGCCACCTAAATATGGCCAGCCGTTTCGGAGATTAGCCGAAACAGACAAATTTTGATTAGGCGATATACCTCGCGGTGTCAAAAAGTGGGGCATAACTGAAGACCTTGCGCAACGCTTCTACCCTTCCCCGTGTATATCGGTTATAAATAAAACGCTTTACCTACTTTTCATTGTCATAGTTTCACTGCGGGATATATGGGCGATAAATAAAATTAATGACTCAATAAATGGACGATTGATCATAGCTAAGTGCTAGCGATGAACTTTGTGGTGATTCAAGGTATATGCGTACAACTCTATAGTTTTCTGTTACGTTTGATTGTGTGCACAATTTCAAGCTTCTAACTCCAGCGTTTTATAGGTCTGTCAGTCAGTCAATCAGGACAAGACCTAGGCTTCCTTAAATTCTTTATTGTGCGGGACGAACCTTATTGTAAAGTAATGAGGTTCATTTTCATGTTTAACCTTGATACCCGTATCAAGCTATATCGAACTTTTAAAATATCTGTTTTGTCTCGATTCGAGGTGCGAGAGAGAGCGAATATTATATATAGGTACCTCTTCCTACATATATATATATATATTTTTTTTGGGGATGCTGATAAATAATGACATCTAATCATCTATTTCGGGCCCAAGATGGCGGATGTGACTTTTGGAATATAATCAATATGGATGTAATTTTTTAGGTATTTCGGGATGCTGATTATTGAGGTCATGCGATGATAGGCTAGCCTTCTTAGGCTACCACATAATAAAAACCAGTTTCTAAACGGGAATAACATACAGATCTCTGTGGTAAAATATTTTACTTAAGAATTGTATGTTACAATGGACCTTACCGTCTGGTCTTCAAGATAGAGTTTCCTTCACAAAAAGCGCGCTCGTTGTAGATTCAAACTCACTAACTTTGTTAAGGAATTCCACGTTACTTTCACTGAGATATCATCACCGTACATATAAAATCTCGGAGAGTTCAGTAGTAATAAACATTCAGAATACCTGGGATTCAAAAATACAACTTTTGATCTGAATAAATCGACGATCTATCAAACAAATATGATTTATGTCCGGATACAACGTTTACATGATTAAATAAACATCACATCTGTGAATTGCACTCGAATTGTGAATAATGTGAGATATTTTGAGCTGTCATGGGTACGTGTGATATCAGAATCATTTGCGTTTTGTCACGCGCCGTCTTTTGTTCGATCTTAAATTTTTATGCTGGGAATTATCAGGATAAAGAAATTAAATAAGAAAAGATAAATAATAATTGTGCTTATTTATTAGGTTCATCAATACGCTCTCAGAAATTGAAAGCTTGAAAATTTCAATGCAATTCGGCAGCAAGAAATAATTACTTTATTGTACGCTTTTCTAATAGTTCCAGGTCTGGGTATATCGCCACCACTCAACCTTGCCGCGATTGAAAGCCATGTGAGGATTTTTAAATGATACAGGAAAATATTTCACTCGATATAATACGTAAAGTAATTTTGCGGGACCTTCGAAACGTTAAACAAACATTATGAAACAGCACACCCATTCGGCATTGTGAGCTCGTGAGCAGTGATTCTGTAATCTCCCTTTGCGATCGTCCATTGGGCCCTCACAAAGGGCCTTTAAGGGCCGTAAAGCCCGCAGGGGCCTTCATTTGCGGCGACAACGGTCCCGCATCGTTTCAGTTAACCCGCTTATCCGTGAAACTGCGATGAATAATAAGTCTTAGTGACGGGACCTTATCGATGATTTTGAACCCTAAAATTATATGGAAAGATGTGAAATTAATATAAAGAGAGGATAGTTCTTTTTCAGTTTTTATACTCAAACTCATAACTCATTTATTTTAAGCCCGGATAAGGCAGTTATGAACGATAAAAATATACTCTACCAACGGTTACTGAAAAGACTCCGGCTATTATTGTCCTTGATTATTTATATAAACTTCTAGCTGTCTTCATCTTTTCCCGGGATAAAGATATAGCTTATGTTACTCAGAAATAATGTAGCCATCTAATGGTAGCACTATTACTACCCTACGAGATTCGTAGCACTATTACTACCCTACGAGATCCGTAGCACTATTACTAACCTACGAAATTCGTAGCACTATTACTAACCTACGAAATTCGTAGCACTATTGCTCCCTACGAGATCCGTAGCACTATTACTACCCTACGAGATTCGTAGCACTATTACTACCCTACGAGATCCGTAGCACTATTACTAACCTACGAAATCCGTAGCACTATTACTAACCTACGAAATTCGTAGCACTATTGCTCCCTACGAGATCCGTAGCACTATTACTACCCTACGAGATTACCCTACGAGATCCGTAGCACTATTACTAACCTACGAAATTCGTAGCACTATTACTACCCTACGAGATCCGTAGCACTATTACTACCCTACGAACTTCGTAGATACGTAGCACAACAAAATAAGTTACAAATTATAGAATTAATGAATAGTATGATCTACAGAATATCATTTAATTAAAACCTACTTTTATTTCATTCATTTATTTATTAAAAGGTAAAAGCTAGACCTAAGCCCGCGACTTCGTCTATTAGCGAAACATGTTTATTATGCATTTATATGTTATCTTTTTCACCCATGTTTTTAGAGGTTATATTAAAAAAAAACCGGCCAAGTGCGAGTAGGACTCGCGCACGAAGGGTTCCGTAAAAAAGGCAAAAAAATCACGTTTGTTGTATAGGAGCCCCCCTTAAATATTTATTTTAATTTTATTATTAAAGTAAAAATACAACTGAGTATTTTGTGAATATTTCAAGTGCCTACCTGTTGCCATTATTGATATCGAGCAAAAAAGGGCATAAAATAGCGTTTGTTGTATGGGAGCCCCCCTTAAATATTTATTTTATTTTGTTTTTAGCATTTTTTGTTATAGCGGCAACAGAAATACATAATTTGTGAAAATTTTAACCGTCTAGCAATCGCGGTTCTTGAGATACAGCCTGGTGACAGACGGACGGACAGCGAAGCCTTAGTAATAGGGTCCCGTTTTTACCCTTTGGGTACGGAACCCTAAAAAGCCTGTCTTCTCTGTCTATCATTAGAGTTCAAGGTATCTCCATACCAAATTTCTACAAACAGACAAAAATAGATATCTATAGACAGTGCTATCCACGAAAACACCCCCCACTCTTTTTCCTAATCCCTTATAGTGCAAGTGTGGATCCTTTCGCTCGTTTTGTAGTGCTATCAATATTTCTATATGTGTATGTCAATGTAAGAAAGGGCCAACATCAGGAAAACGTCGTGTGGACAGACCAACAAAACGGTGGGCTGATGCTATCGCACAAACAGCAGGAAAACAATGGATGCAATAGGCTAAAGATAAAATTGGAGGAGGCCTTTACTCAATCTGGGATCCATATCTCAAAATCATTAAAATAACAATCGTACTAACAAACTAGATTAAGCAAATAATATACTAACAATAACTAACAACATTTATAATATATTTTGTTTGGTTTTTTTAAGTGATGTGGAATAAATGGCTTTATTATTATTATAATGAAGAATGTTAACCAATTTTGAATAGTAAACTCTCCATATTCTCTGTCAAAAATAAAAAATACAAGTGAAAGAATTACTTCGATACGTCAATTAGTTTCCGATTTATAGAAGTAAACGTGCGATGCGGACTCGTACTCGATTTGACGTACTCGTGTGACGGTATGACGTCATCTTGCAACACTCGCTCATAGCGGAGCGTTGCAAATTGACGTCACATGCGGTCACGTGACTGTTAGAGGGACTCGATTTTATCTTAAGTTTAAATGCCTGTAAAATCAAAACCAATAGGTATTTTTAACTACAAAAAAAACTAGTGTATTTGTATACATACAAGCTTTACTGTAACAAACTTTCAACCGATTTGGCATACCTATTAACATTCTCCATTATTATGCCAATATGCAGCACTATAACACTAGCGAAAGGATGCACTTACACTGCAAGGGATTATAAAAGGAGTGGGGCGCGACTTCGTAGATGGCACTCTATACTTTATCGTTTAAGTATGTATTTAAAATGACAAATTTTCTAAAAAAAATATCTGCGAAACATTTTTATCGATAAAGTCGCATCCCTCAGAAGATACTCATTATTATTATAGTAATTCAGTCACGTATTGTCGAGCAATCGTTTTTTTATTGTTTTTGTATGGAAACAAGTTTATAAAGTCAATCGACTGACGTGCTTGGCTAGTTTATTGGTTGTTTTAGGGTTCCGTACCCAAAGGGTAAAAACGGAAACCCTATCACTAAGACTCTGCTGTCCCTCTGTCTGTCTCCAGGCTGTATCTCATGAACCGTGATAGCTAGAAAGTTGACATTTTCACAGATGATATATTTCTGTTGCCGCTATAACAACAAATACTAAAAACTTTGCTAAAAAGAGAACAAAATAATACATAAAAAAATACAAAAATTGTACGAACTCGGTGCGCGAGTCCGACTCGCACTTGACTGGTTTTTTTTTATAAATTGTACAAAAACATCAATATATTTTAGGTCTTATTGTAATAGTGTTACCAACACATAGAAAAATAATTATGATAAAAAGTTATAATTAATAAATCTAACCACAAAAGTTTAATCTTATAAATATACAAAAATCAATGTTTGTTTGTTTGTTCGTATTTTTTGCGCAGCGATACCGTCATTAGAACTAAATACCACTTTTCCTTCTAAAAGATTAATTGCGGATTCGATTCGATTCGATTCGAGTGTTGATGCTTTTATTGGAGTGTTTTGTCTATGGTTTGGATTCGACGTGGCTGAAGACCTAAATGTTCTTAAAAAGGTAGTGTTTAAGAATTCTTTGATCTTAATTCTTTAAAAGCGTCTGGGGTTTTTCTTCGAATGAAAAGAGTAATTAATCTTTTCATTCGAGAAAAAAGCTTAAGCAGCTGTCCTCGTTCCGTGGGTTCTTATCTTTTCCCGGGATAAAAATATAGCATATGTTACTCCAGGAATAATGTAGCTTTCTAATGGTGAAAGATTTTTTAAAATCGGAGTAGTTTTTGAGTTAATCGTAACAAACAAAAAAACGAATATTTCCTCTTTGTAATATTAGATTCGTTGTTGAACGTGGTTCGAATGTAAGTAGAAACTCTCGTAAACTAAACTTTCCATATGTATTCGTTATTGTACGGTATCCAGACTGTCGTAGTGTTATGTAAACGAATGGAATATTTAACCCAACATGCTCTGTATTGAGTCACGCAATTTTGACGTAAAAATGGCGACGCGACGCCAGACATTTCGAAAATTTTTTTCTTATTCCTCGTCTTAAAAACAACACTTCTGCAAAAATTTCAGCAGCATTCTATGTCCAAGGGTTTACGCTGGGCTTTGATGAGTCAGTGAGTCAGGCCTTCTCTTTTTATAATATAGGTTAAGATAAAAACTGTAATGTTTTCTGGCTACTAAAATTATTAATGTTGATATATCCGGATAATACAATTTACGCTTCATCAGCCTGTTGTAATCCTCAATGGAATCGGTAAGCTTGGTTATGAAATGAAGAAATCTTTGTAAGAAAGGACCAGCTTAATTAGTGTAGCGAATGACAAAAACTTGAGTCTTAATTGAAGAACATTCTAATCGTTTTAATATTACACTATTGATTTAAAAAGCAACGTCACTTCACAAGACCCCGCCAAAAATACCGTCAAGTATTTTTGGTCGTAAAAATGAAAGCATCTTTCGCACGGAACTCGTAGCTTGGCCCGCTTACTTCCCACGCACTAACGCCTCTCCAAGGTTATAACTACACGCCTACCAATGCCAAGGCCACTATTTACAGTGACCTTGTGGCGACGTGCGTTGAATATCTGCTACAATATTACTACTGGCTGGCGTGTAACTCCGTATTGACTGACACCGTTCGCGGGCGAATCAAATCGTGGCGAAGTTTTTTTTTTGTTGTTTTTTCAGTGAATCTTGTTTCAGCCGCATTATCCAGCATCTTCAATTGTATTACAGTGACATACACATGTACAGAATAATTATATCTAAAGATAGATAACGAATAAGTGAACAAGTTACATACATATTTAACTTTCAGAAGTCATTCCCCATAACAGACCCTTTTCCATAACTTTATGAATGTAACAACCAACATAATTATCAACATAAGTAACTAAGTTTCACGCAAGTTGCAATTATATATGATAGGTACTAAAACCCTTTTGGCTTAGGGCTGTCAATATATTTTTTTTATTCGTAGTTATTTTGAATTTTGTTTGCGAGAATTATTATTTGAAAAAATATTACGTTTCATCCGAGGTACAAGGCGGTACATTGATGGATCAGTTTTTAATAGTCATGGATAGATCTATACGGTTTGTTTTTAATATGTGATACTAAATTTCTATTAAAATAAGAACGTAGATGTATTGTTTCGAAAAAAAAACCTTAAAAATCATCGATATAGAAGGAGGCCTGCATAAATTATTATTAAAGAACATGGACTATATTAAATTATAATACATTTAATACTATAACGTAATGCATAAGCTTTAAGTTTAATTATCAATATACCTATTTTATTAACTATTGATCGCTCGTTAATTACATATTCATAATCTTTTTTTTTAAGAATTTATATTTGAAAGACGTAAAAAGTACTGTCCAAATAGTTTTTGATAACACTAAACTCGTCCATAGTTGACAAACAGGAAAAAAGATGGTGAAGTTGTCTTCATTTAGATACCTAGATTGTAAGTAGAAATTAAATTAAATAAAAATTAATAACCTGACAACCCTAGAATCAGTCACATGTCAAGTTTTCAAGCCAACGGACACAGCTTGCATTTATCACAGTCGGTTAATTTCTAACTACATACTAACTCGGTTACATTAGATAAAATATGTTTGTAATATAGATGTTAAAATTCAAATAGTTGAGGGCTAAATGCTGCTTATATTACCCCAATTAAAATCAAATATACAAAGTAATTTTCCCTTTATATCCTAGTGAAATGCCAAAAAATATATCTAAAATTCCAGTGTCAAGATGATGGTCCGCGTTTAACTCTGAAACTACAAGTAGGATCTTGATAAAACTTGGCACACAAATAGACTATATCCTGAAATAAGAGACCGCATACTTTTTATCTCGAGTAAAGATATGATTTTTCGAGAACGCGGGTGAAACCGCGGGGACAGCTAGAAAAAGAGCTAGTTTTATACTTCCAGACATATTTATAATACCTAAAAAATTATCTACAGTAATATTATAAAGAGAAACGATAAGATTTTTTGTATATTTGTATGATAGCTCAAGGCGATGATAGCTCAGTGGTAAGTGACGTCGAATACCGCGGCGAAGGTCGTGGGTTCGAATCCTACAATGAGCTTGAGCTTTCGGTGAAGGAAAACATCGTGAGGAAACCATAGCACGGTGGTAGGGTACTTTGTAGTACCCGACTGGCTGGCTACCACCCTCAAGTTGAAAATCTGTCGCCAAATCACCTATCGGTGTGTTCCGACAGCTGCACTTGAGAGCCAGTTCCCATCTAGGCTTTGTGTGCTTACCATCTTCGGCCACATCATCACTTACCATGGTGAGATTGAGGTCAAAGACAAGCCTATCCAGAATAAAAAACATAAAAAAAATGATTTTTTGTAATGGATAAACTCAAAGAATTCCTCCTACATTATCAGCAAGTAACATTCATTCCATGGTCATTCAATTCCTTTGGGAACGTGGGTTAATCCGCGGGGCGTAAAGATAGTTATTTATAATACGAGAATAGCTATGGAACAAACATACTGTTATTTAAATGTTTGCTTGCTTTGTTTGCCAAGTCACGTTAGGTAGGACCTTGACTAGGTACGATACTAATTCCGGTTAGTCCGGTAACAGTTTTCGCGGAAATCAATATCAAAGTTACCAGCATAATATTTCATACTGTAGCTGTCCCCCGGTTTCACCCGCGTTCCCGAGAGATCTTATCCTTTCTCGGGATAAAAAGTATCCTATGTGTTATTCCAGGATATGATCTACCTATGTGCCAAGTTTCATCAAAGTCCGTGTAGCCGTTTTTGCGTAAAGTCATGTTATATCACAGACACAGTAAAGTCTATTCCTCGTCCGTATAAGTCTAGTTAGGTTTCAGTGAAATTGGTGGTCGTTCCACTAAAACTTCACGGACTTTCTGGGACTACCTGAAAAATCACGATACACGCTTTCATTTCATTTCACTTCACTTGCGCACTTATATTGATCTTTATTGAATAGAATAGAATAGAATAGAAAAAAATTTATTCAGCTCAGTACAGGAAATTACATAAGAGATTTAATTGGACAAAACACCACCGATAATATTCAATAAAACTCAAAATACACGAATTTAATGAAAATAAAACGAAAACGCAACGTCACTTCGCAAGATCCCGCCAAAAAGTCCTATACATTTTTTTTAAGAAGATTTTTGGCTTGGTATCGAGACCTTTAAGCCATTTCTTTATTTTAAATATTCGTCTTTTATATTTAGTCACGTTTTATTGTCACTTTCACTGTAAAGTCTAGTCCTCGTCCGTACAAGTCCGGTCTAATTTTAGTGAAATTGGCGGCTATTCCACTAAAACATTTCATGTACTTTTTGGGACAACCTGGAAAGTCACGGTACACGCTTTCATTTCATTTCACTTCACTTGTGCACTTAGATTGATCTTTATTGGACAAAACACCACCGATAATATTCAATAAAACTCAAAATACACGAATTTAATGAAAATAAAACGAAAACGCAACGTCACTTCGCAAGATCCCGCCAAAAAGGCCTATACATATATATAATTATTGACCACAGATTATAGACCGCAGATGGCCGTGTGTGCTGCGGAGAATATCCTAGTACAGGTACACTCAAAGAGCCGCAGTTTGTTCTGTTTTAGGTTTTTCACTGTATTCCAAATTTTAATAGGACTGTAGTAAAATGTTCGAAATAAAGACAATTATTTGGCTCGTGTTATTTACGAAATATTTATCGCATATACACCCAAAAAAAAGATTTTGAGGGGAACTGGCTTGAAGAGCCGCAACTGACCGTTTAAAGAGACGCATGCGGCTCGCGAGCCGCGGTTTGCCGACCCCTGTCCTAGTACATAATTATTATTATACACCCGCGTTCCCGTGGGATCTTATCTTTTCTCGGGACAAGATATAGCCTATGTTCATTAGGGATAATGTAGCTTTCTAAGAGGCCTTTTTTTTTCAAAATCTGGATAAGCTTGTTTTTGACCACAATCTCACCATGGTAAGTGATGATGTGCCCGAAGGTGGTAAGCACACAAAGCCTAGAGGGGAACTGGCTCTCAAGTGCAGCTGTCGGAACACACGGATAGGTGTTTTTTTTATTTTTTTTTATCTGGTTAGGTTAGCTTGTGTTTGACAGATTTTCAACTTGAGGGTGTTAGCCAGCCAGTCGGTTACTACAAAGTATCCTACCACCGTGCTATGGTTTCCTCACGATGTTTTCCTTCACCGAAAGCTCAAGGTCATTGTAGGATTCGAACCCACGACCTTCGCCGCGGTATCCGACGTGACTACCACTGAGCTATCATCGCCTTAAAATAAATCGCCTATTCAATGCAAACAAACAATCAAATCTTTCCTCTTTATAATATTAGGTATAGATTACTCTTAGTAATTTGCATCTGGCGACTAGTGGCGACACCTACACGTGTTAACTATTTTTAAACTTTAAATGTGTACCATTTAACCGTATCGTGTCCAACGAACCATTATTTCTCTTTGTACGCGAGTAACATATGCCGCAACTGTGCGCTCGTGTGATCCATATTCGCATGAAGTTTTCTATTCTATATATTTTACACGTTTACAGGTGAAAAATGAATGCATAGTAGGTTTACCTTCGGATACTGAAAAAATTCTACTAATATTATAAATGTGAAAGTTTGGATGTTTGTTACTAATTTACGCCAGAACGGCTGAATGGATCGGGATGAAATTTGGTATAGAGATAGATTATAGTCTGGAATAGCACATAGGTTATTTTTTATCCCGGGAAAAGTTAAGATTCCACGGGAACGAGGGTGAAACCGCGTGGAATAGCTAGTATTTATGTAAATCTTAAAAACTATCCAGACATGAGGTAGCGTGTCAAGCCAAGAAGAAGGAACTGGCGACGCAGCATCCGTGTGTTACTTTACACCCAACTATTTCGAGCCACTTTTGGCCCCTTAATTACTCAAAATCTATTTAACATAATCACAGGAAATTACTTTTTATTTTATTTTATACTTGTTTTCCGCCCCGCGGTTTCACCCGCGTTTCCGAGGGATCTTATCTTTTCCCGGGATAAAAAGTATCCCATGTGTTATTCCAGGATATGAACTACCTGGGTGCCAAGTTTCATCATTTTGTGTGAAAGAGTAACAAACATCTTCACATACATCTTCACACACATCCAAACATACTTTAACATTTATAATATTAGTAGGATTATTAATTTTGAACTTGGCTCCCATTTTCACGTTAACGTTTTTGATGGGATATACACCAGTAATATGTATATACAAATTTTACATATCCTATTATATTTTAGGTATCTACCTAGTTACATGGCATCTGCTGAAGGCTGACAGCAAATTGCTGACGCGCTATTTACTGACGGGATAGAATTGTATTTGTGGTAATAACTTTTATAAACAAATTAATATCATCGTATAAAGGGATGAATAAATGAAATACCTTCCTTATAAAATCAAGGTAAAACTTCGACTATTTCTTGCTATGAAATACTTGGAATACCTACTCGTATTTTATTTACTTTTATTCATAATTTTAATCTCGCCTTACCTCGAGGGCAGGGTCTGCCTAATTTAACAGAAAACGGTATAGGCTGGATGCGGTACATTTGTCCGGAGGTAGCGCTCAGAATGCGAGCGGAAAGAGTTTTTGAACTCCAATTTTAATTTTAAATAAAAATAGTGGTTTCCATTCAAAACATACAAAAGATCACTTGTACTAGAGAAGCACTTTTACTTTGCCATTGCAATCACAAAAAAATAAGGATATCAAGGCCTCCATAGCACAGCTGACCAACAATTTCCACCAAAAGTTTGTTGAATTTGAGAGGAGGCAGCAGCAGATATGTTCTCCGTGATCATCGGAGTCATCAAACCTGGCAGTTGAGTTCGCTGCAGACTCAGGTTGAGGTGTTATGAGCACGGGATAATGTCGATTCGGAGATGTACAATAGGCATAAAATTCTGTTAAAGACAAGAAAGCTTATGTTGTCAATCAATCAATCAAACTTTTTTTTGTGTGTTTACTTTTTTTATTTCTTTATTTAATAGGCTATCAGCGTAACTATATTGTGTTTACTTACTACTTGCACAGTCCGATGGAATTTATTCTTTCAAACATATGACGGGCCGGTTGGCGTGGTTGGTTAATACACTGCCTATCACGCCGCAGGTCGTGGGTTCGATTTCCATCCAGGACACACATTTGTGTGCATGAACATGTCTGTTTGTCCTGAGTCTGGGTTTAATTATCTATTTAAGTATGTATTTACAAAACAAAAGTAGTATATGTAGTATATCAGTCATCTTGTTTCCATATTACAAGCTTTGCTTTGTTTGGGATCAGATAGCCGTGTGTGAAAAATGTCCGAGGATATTTATTTATATAGTTTTCCTAACTGTTCTATAGATATTTATGTAAATTGGTTTTCACTACTGGATAAGACTAAATCGCTCGAAACATGACGGCCGCCTTACCCCTGTCATTAAAATGAACATACCTAATAGAAAACTTGTTATATAATGTAAAACAAAGTTTAAAAGGCGCAAAATTTCAGCACATAAATATGATTATAAAAGCCAAAGTAAAGGGCGAAGGTTAAATACGTGGAGAAATAAAACTGCTATCGTTTTCATGTTGAATTGTATTAAAGGAAAATGTTTTGCCAATTTTACTGGCAAAACCAGATGCTTGGGTAGCCCTTGGGGTAGTCATTTAAATTGTTTAGCTATACTACAAATAGGTATACCTAAAATTGCGATAGTTTTATTTTATAGTAGAGATTTGAGGATGGACATTTTTATAAGGTTTTGAATACTTACATATAGATAAAGACCTCTCTATTCTACAACTTATCTGGAGCTCGAGTTCGTCGACATTTCCAATGGCTCGCCTTTGAACCGAGTCAGAATACCCTAATACAAATTAAGCAAAAAGGTTCCAACCAAACATAATATTAAAACCAAGTAAACATAACGTCCTCTCAAATTGCTGACTCTATCTGTAAATTTTGCCTCAGCAAATAGCCTCCGCGTAATCTCCCTTTCCTCAGCCGCGGCATATCTGTCCCTGCGAGTGACGACTCCGCTCCCACCCTATAAATAAAATATCATTCAAATATGGGCTTCAGGTCGTTATCTTTAGATATAGTTTATATTGGCAACATAAATTAGCAGACAGCTCGGTGTCAGCGAGCTTACCGCCATCAGACTGCTCGGTAGTTGACTTTTAGTATAGGGCGGTGTTGGAGCAGAGTCGTTTAAGTGGTCTATGACTGTGGCTGCTATTCCAACAGACTTGCGTAGCGAATAATGTCCTTTAATCTGCCTGGTAGGATCGCTTCACTAGGACTATGACGCGCCAAGATATGAAAACTTTCTTTATACCACAAGTCTGGCAAGCTAGCAGGCGAGTTACACGATGGTAAGTGACTACCGTCACCTATTGATTGACACCAGCGATACCATGGGGATTACCAATATGTAGTCGACCTTTTTTGGCTCTTAAGTACAACTGCCGGAACACACCAACAGGTGATCGGAGACAGATATTTAACTTGAGGATGGTAGCCAGCCAGCCAATCGACAGCCTTCGCTATGCATCCCCAGTGGAAACGCTGCGTTCTGCCTGTATTTATTAGCAACCATAGTTTGCATTTATCTGGAACGGGTTTGATAGTCTACACTTAGTAAAGAGGCAAAGTTTGTGAGTATAGATGTAGAAGCTCAAAACTACTTATTTTGAAGTTTGCACTAATAGAATATTAGCTATGTTTTATTAATGGCAAACGTAGCCTGGAAACACGCTGGAGTGTTACTGTACTGAGAATTAGATGGATAAATAAATATCCTGGGACATTTCTAACACACGGCGAACTAGTCCCAAAATAAGCAGCCCTTGCAGCAGTTTATATTACTACAATAAATAATAAGTACTTTTTTTAAAATGCTTAGATCATTATAAAGGATCGAATCCTTAATGAGGATATCTCTACCACCAATTCGGAATACACTTAAACTGAGAAGACTACGGCAAGAAACTCAGCTATTAATTCTTATCTCTCTCTCTCTATTAAATCTAATCTAGTATATCAGTTATCTGATTTCCATGGCACACGGGTTGTTTAGTTTGGGATCAGGTAGCCGTATGAAAAATGGCTTTTAGAAATATATCTAGTCTATTTCTAACTGGCTGACCCGACAGAGTTTATTTTTAGACGTTCTGTCCGAAAAAACTCATAAAAAATACTTTTAGTTTTTACAGACTTTTCAGAGATTTTTTTCCAATTTTTCTGTCTCTGAAAACCTTAAATATCTTCGCTTAGTTTAGTATAGGTAGGTAGGTACCTACATATCCGTTATTCTAGTAAGTTAATGTCTCGTAGCCGAGCACTCCCAAGTCGTTTGAATGTCATTTCACATTCATACGTTCCTGACATGAAACATGCATATTAGAATCTCTTAGAATATTTAATTTGAATGATAAAATGTAGGTACAAATTAGTGGAGATCTCTTTTATTTGTGACAAGCTGTCCTCCGCGGTTTCACCCGCGTTCCCGTGGGATCTTATCTTTTCCAAAAAAAAAATAGCCTTTGTTACTCGGGAATAATGTAGCTTTCTAATAGTGTTAGAATTTTTAAAATCGGTCGAGTAATTTTTGAGTTAAATCGTAACAAATAAACAAACAAAAAATCAAATCTTTCCTCTTTACAATATTAGTTTAGATATCATCGGGATTACCAATATGTAGTCGACCTTTTTTGGCTCTTAAGTGCAACTACTGGAATACACCAACAGGTGCTTGGCGACAGATAGGTAATAACCTAGATAATTACCTGGAATAAAACATAGGATACTATTTAGCCCGGGAAAAGATAAGATATCTCCGTAATGCGGGTCCCCTTCCCCTTCTATCGGATCCTCAAAACATGTAAATCACAAATCTCACATTTCAATTTGCCAATCTCAACTTCAAGTTCTACGAGTAGAACTTCAGTTTGCCGGCGAATCTTGAAACTGGGAACTCTGTAAAACCTTTGTGAAATCTTAATGCATGGTCAAAGTTGTTGCAGCTGTATTCATTTAGTTTGGGTATTGAAAATTGTTTTGCTTTCATTTGAAACGGTGTATTAGGTACAGTCAGCAGCATAAGTAATTTAACAGATACAAATTATGATGAAAAAATGTATACTTTATTATAATTTATACTTAGTACTTGAAATGTATGTTAAGTATTTTGATTTGACATTGTTTCATTCCTCCTCTATAGGAATGAGATGTCAATATTTTTGTAAACGTAACTGTTAATATCAGAATATTTATTCGACAAATAAACAACCGTATTAATATAATACATTTTTAAACAGAGCAAATAAACATTTTGGTAAAGATTTCGCCAAGTCTCTCGGAATCTAAACTAATATTATAAAGACAAATGATTAGATATTTTGCATGTTTGTTTGTAATAATTGACCGATTTTAAAAATTATTTCTCCTATAGAAATCACACTAGCACACTAGCAGCGAGTAACTTTTGCCATATTTTATTATAATTCCCTCGGAAACACGAGTGAAACCGCGGGGCGGAGAGCTATTTTACCTATACATATTGAAAAAAAAGTCTTGACTCAATCGTTGATAGCACATCTGCGAATCTAACATCTTCAACAACCGCAAAATTATAGAGCGATGCCTTTAAACGTCGAAATTGTGATGAAAAAGAAAAATACATTACCGTTGTGCAATATAAGCCAGAAAGTAATGAAATTCCGACAGAAACGTAGCATAAAGGACGCGGAGCTCCCTTTGATCTTATAACTATGGCAAAATTTTGAGGGAAATGTCATCCAATTATATCTACACGTATTATACACCGTCGGAATTGTGTCTCTATTAAAGACTGGCTTAATCTTGTCCCTCACGTTTTGTGTTGGAGTGAAAAAGACGGATATAGCGTCCCTTTGTGGTATATAATAAATATGTATCTAATCTTTGAAATGGAAGAATTTTACTTCCATTGATTTCAAAGAGGTTAATGTGACGATGTTTGTTACTCTTTCACGCAAAAACTATACGATACGCGCGTTGTATAAAGGGGCTAGACGGAAAAAAATCTTACGAAAAACCGACACTTTTAGTGTCAGCTGGTCGGGTGACAAATGTGTGTAGTAAGCTATTGTAAGCTGTGCGGCGTGCGCATGTTTTTCTGTCTCTCTCTCTCTTTTGATAAAACTTGGCACACTGGTAGATCATATCCTGAAATCACTCTCATTGAAACTGTGAGGTCTAATGTAACAGATAAATCCACAATAACAGAAAACATTTAATTATGAATGCCTCAGCGATTTTGATGAAAATTAAACTCGACTTTTATCAAACGGCTCAGCGCTTACGCCAAATAAAAACGCGCCTTACAAGCAAAGCAAATTATTTTGACGTACCATTCTGTTTTATTTGATTTCTTTACTTTTAATACTGGAGATTTATCCGGAAAGTCCGTTTTCGTGGAAATAATCCTATTTCGCATAGAACAAATTGACTTACTGTAATGCAAATGTTAGTTTCAAATCTTGCGGATTTGATTTGCATTCGTTATAAGGTTCGTCGGTTTAATGTCTTTAAGGTCTTTAGACAATATATTATTACATATTAATACGATAAGTGTTAACTAAATATGGCTCTTGAAAGGGTGTATTTTGTGCGTTAAAACGGCGTAGAAAGATATTTCTTCGGAACATATATTTTTTTGTACGTCTCCCAAACTGAACTGAATGTTCATGCACATAAATATAGATGGGCATACGTCTAACATTTTATCATAATCTTATCCTTATCCTGAAAGGTGACAAGCACACAAAACCTTCAAGACAATTTGGCCTCAATATACTCCTATGTAAGGTATTTTATCGTGTGCATCTACAGTGCTAACTATTCTAAAATCTCTAATCGATTGTTACAGAGTCAACTGTGGGACGAGTACGAGTTGGAAGACGCAATATTTGCAGAGTGCAGTATCAACAACGCAATCAACAGCTTTCAGGTACAATTGCATTAATTGCTCTCATATTAGTATGGTGACAATACCTGTCAATATACAGGGTGTCCGGTAAGGAGTAAGACAAACTTAAGGGGGCGATAGGCGGGTTACCTACCAAATATACAAAAATTACCTCAATAAAAGTGGCACCGTTTTATATTTAATTTCAAAAATCAATTCATAAATAAGAAATATCGAATTATCTTAAGGAGTACTCCGAAAGCTAATGGCACACATACTGCCCTCGGCCAGTGACCCATCTTCTCTTATAAATACACAAAATTAAAAAATGAAATGACTTATGAAAAAAAAACGCATATTGAATCACCGAAAATCTAGGACAAATTGGTTTTAATGACAAATAGGTACCTACCCATATCATTAACGCCTCAGTAAACTTTCAACCGCCCTTCGGATATATCCGACCGACCCTGATCCCGACCATCCTCATGATGTTCACGGCTTGGTGCACATGAAAAATTGATAGATAATTTATCAAAACGCCTATTATAGACGTGACCTCGATACGTGAGCCTACTTTTGGAGTTTGATACGATATTTTTTTTATTCTGGATAACTTGTGTTTGACCACAATCTCACCATGGTAAGTGATTATGTGGCCGAAGGTGGCAAGCACACAAAGCCTAGATGGGAACTGGCTCTCAGGTACAGCTGTCGGAACACCGATAGGTGCTTGGTGACAGATATTCAACTTGAGGGTGGTAGCCAGCCAGTCGGGTACTACAAAGTATGTAAGAATGGTGCTGAGGTGGAAGTATTTTTATGTGGTTATCTTCTTTTCACGATTTGTAAATACTTACCTAACCCCCCACTTACACTTGCAAGTTTTACTCACGTAAGTAGGCTTACGTAAGTAACTTATGATAAATTTGCAAATGTAAACACGCTTTGTAAGTAGCTTACCGTCATTTCTTAATACTTTGAATTTCTTACGTAAGTTTTATGCAAATACGTAAAAACTTGCAAGTGTAAATCCGCCCTAAGATTAGTAGGTAACTAACCTTTCGAACTGATTGTAATTCTTTCACCCATGAAAAGCTACATTATGGTAGCAAAAGGTAAAAGCCACTCGACGTATAGTCTAACACAGATGGCCGCAACCCATATTTATTAAGGTCTTATGTTTATAATATTTATTACACAATATGCGTGAATAAAGGCAGAAAATGCCCACTAAAACCTTAATATTACTTCTTACGTTCGTTCATATTTGTGTAAAAACAGGCAGACAAAACATCACCAACTCTTGGTGCGGTTTGTTCGTGAACCGATTTTCTTTTATATACCGTAGCCTATAGATACTTGCGGAACCAGAGGAATGTTGCTCCAGCAAAAATCTCTTCACACCCTTCTTAAAGAAACTTTTCCCTAGCGAAAACTACGGCGGGAAGTTAATTCCACAACCTGATCCACGGAAGAAGACGCTTTTGAAATCGCACAGAATATGACCAATTTGGATCCAATGTGTGAGGATGAGTTGCCTGTAGCTGGAAGTGCTATAGTAGAAGGTTAAGCGTCAAGTCAAACAATACTTCTGAACACACATCAAATGCTAACACACTATGTCTCACAACAAAAATAATAAAATCCTGGGGGATGCTTCACACAGAGACTGAGATACATATGTAGATCTTGTCTAAGGAAACAAGATAACTGATAGATATAAAAAGAAAGAAAAGACCATACGTCCAGTAGAATTCAAGGTCCAACCTTTAGACCAACCAGCCAAGAAGCCATGGTCTACACTTATGTTAATCGTTAACTACTCTACAAATGTATCATAACCACTATCAAAACGTAGGTCATTTTCAAAGCTTTTACATTTATTACATCCACTAATGGATGCTATAGGCCAATCGCGATATGATTAATAACCTTCCCCTAAATGTCCCAACTCGTTTTAAGAAAGCAAACAACAAAAAAGGTTCATTTATCAACGTTGAACGTAACCAGGTCACGGCATTAACGATGGTGTAAAAATGTGACACCGAAAGTGTAATGGCTTCCATCATTGGGACATTAAATTGTAAATGTTGCGTTTAACTGCCTGCGAGTGTTGTTTAGATTACAATGCTTTTAAAATTGCTGGAAAATTTGCAGTACTCTAGTCTTGTAGTCAGAGAACAACTTAAAAAGTGTTTTTGTAGACGAACTAGTTCGTCACTGATCCCGCTCTTAGTTCTTTTGTAATTTACATTTCTGGCGGTCGCGTCATCACGAGGTGGCGCTGGCCATCCAACTGATCTTGTTTTTGCTCGTTCGTTTAAGAGATTGCTTGTAAATTTTAAAATCTATGGTCAAAGAGAAGCGAACTAAAAGAACGAACTAGTTCGCCATAGGACTGCGAACTAAATTGAACGCTCCCAATGGTGACTGGTTTTGCCCAAAACTACAGTATAGTGCGGTTTGAGAGACATATTTTCCCACGCCAGATCAATTATGTATTGCTCTGTAGAGGTTTTCCACGAGACTACAGCATGGGGTTCTTCAAAATAGGAATAAGTATGTTTGTGTAAGGTCGGCAACGCGCATAGGCTACGGTAACCGCTTACCATCAGATGGGCCGTAAGCTTGTTTGTCACATAGTGATATAAAACATTTCGGTCGAAGACAGAACGCACTTGCTGTTGGATGGGAAATTTTTATCTTCGGATAAACTGTTGGAAAACAGTGGTAGATACGGTTGTTGATTTCCAACTTGATAGTACCAGCCGGGTATTATGAAGGACTCTTCCGCGATATTTTTCTTCAAAAACTGAAGATAATTGTTGGATGAACCCACAACTTTCCCCCACGCATCACAGCTATCGCTACAATTTTGTCTTTGACACGTCTCTGTTTTATAATAATCGTTTTAGTACAAGTTATTCTGTAACTTTAGGGGGCCGGTGTGCGTGATCCGTGAGTCGTAAGCTTGTTGCGAAACAACTACCAACTCTAAAGATAAGTTTTCATTTATCTTTTGAGGCTCGAGTTTCCTTTGTTTCTCGAGGTAAATCGACCCGAATAATTATTAGTACCTCGGATGTCATCCGTGTTTCGAATTAGATACTAAATCAATTTCCACGATAACTTTTTAAGTTATTGCTTTCATCTTGTGCATCTTCACTATTGATGATACAGCGTGAAGTGTTTACGAATAACTAGTGATCACCCACTGATTTAAATTCGATCAATTTTTTTTAAGGAAAATGTTTTTTTATTTTTTTTATTGATAATACTATTGACTGAAGCTCGTCAATAGCTGTTTATAAAAAAAGAAAATCTGTTGACCAACAGAGGAAAATGAATGATTAAAGGCATGGTAGGGTGTCATGTTTTTTATTAATTTAATTTATTTCTAATGTATCCATTTAATATTAGCTTTCTGCACTCCATCTCCATATAAACATTAACTGTGCCTTTCATACTCCTCCGTCCTCGTAATTTTCGTTGGTACAAAGATTTTTCATCACCTAATTAGTCGAAACGCAAAACCCATTTGATTAAAAAATTACCAAATTAAAATATCCTTGAGACATTTGTAGCAAAACAACGGGTGAATTCACGCACGGATAACTATCAAAATATTATGACTAACCTCGACATTTCGATCAAGTTGCATTGATCGTGGTCAGGAGAGAACTTACAGTTAGAATAACATTTTCTTAATATTCTGTTCGCTACAAACCCGTTATCTTACTACAAATATCAATTTAGTTCGCAAAAATTTTGAGTCATTCAAATTCTACCGAGTCTTTATTCTCTGTTATGCCTTAATTTAGGGAATTAATAATGAAAGCGGAAAGGAAAATCTAATTGTCTGCTTCTGTATAATACAATAAAGGACAGTACAGACGATGCTGGTATAATTTTAGATTTATGATTTACCATTTTCTCACGTCGGAGGCGTGCTTCGCTTTCGGTCGGTCGATTGAAATACTTGGACTTTATACGTAAAGAATCGGATATTAGATTGAGCTTCTGTATTTCATAATTATAAAATGGATATTTGAAGTCATATTTTAGTTATATTTCAAGTTTTTTTTTTTATTTATTTACAATTTAAAAAATTATTACATTGTTATATCAGAATAGAATTCTTAAACCACTTGTATTTGCCTAGCGTGTATTACAAAGTACCACCGTGTTATAGTTTCCACAAGATGTTCTCGTTCTCTGAAAGCTCAGGCATTTATGATTTAAACAACAATAATTTTAGCACATAAAAACCTTCTTACGACATCATGGCTACAACAAGATTTTCCAAAAAAAAAAGAAAACAAATAATTCGCATTGAAATCTACAAAAGATCAAGTGAGATTAAAAATAAATCAAAAGCCCTCAACGCTCTTTGCAAAGATGTCAAAAGTGAATTATCGAATCTTTGCGAAGCACTCAAAATCGATTAGGTTGTAGAGGGCGCTACGCAGTCACTCAACGGTGTCAACGACAAATCGTACATAGTCGTACAATGGTATAATAAATTTCACGATAGGAAACGGTTGAGCTTTGTCGTTAGCGACGCAAAACAACAGAAGAGCCAATCCGTAAAGCAGTTTGCTGCTAAGGTGCAGGATATAGTATCTAACAGTTTTATGAAAAATTGTTGGCCACATCAAACTTTTTTATATTAATTGAAATTGAAAATTATACAATGGGGTATTTCATAAAAGGATTCGTACTTCGTATTCACACAACTCATCAAAAATACAATTTTTTCTTGTATGAAATCTCATTTTTGAGAAAAGGTGTGGGGTATTTTTTTTTCGCTTCAGTCAGAAAACTCAAACCATAAGTCAAATACTTGAAAATTTTAGATCGAGACTTCAGCTATTGAAGCCAATTATCCATCCAGGTGAGGTTTCCAGAATTACCACCAACACCTCGTATAATTTTTTTTTAAATACATTAATTAATTAAATCTGTCAAAATGTCCTATACCATGTTCTCCATCAAGATAGCATTTTAAATCATTTTATTCCTTGTATTAAAGCAAATTGGTTTTACGTATAATATAAGCTTATGATAGCGATCGACGCGACGGTTGGGTCTATTGTCGAGGCTCCAGGGCCCCGGAGACAGATAAGGATTCTGGCTTTCCACTATTATTAAAACGGTAACGCATCAGACCTTACTAATGCTGTATAATTTTGTCTAAAAATGTTATAAGGTTAGAAATTATTAGAACTTATGCACGGTGGAAGGGTACTTTGTAGTACCCGACTGGCTGGCTACGACCCTCAAGTTGAAAATCTGTCGCCAAGCACCTATAGGTGTGTTCCGACAGTTGCACTTGAGAGCCAGTTCCCATCTAGGCTTTGTGTGCTTACCACCTTCGGTCACATCATCACTTACCATAGTGAGATTGTAGTCAAACACAAGCCTATCCAGAATAAAAATTAAAAAAAATCTTTGTTAGCGTACATTTTCCATGTTTAAGAAATGTTCATAAAAGGCCTTTAAAGATCTCCACATCGAACAGTTTTCAATCTAGAGATGCAAGCGGTTAGAGCTCCGAACTGTAGCTTTCAGTTACGTGGTGGCGCCCAATTGAAAAAATATATTCTCGGCTCTTCTTCTCGCTTCTATTATGCGACTAAATCAAGTGTCCCAAATATTGACAACATTATTTTCTTTCTATTTTGTTCTTTGCTGGTAATCGTCTTTCAGGACACTTCTGGTAATGCTCTGGTAATGCCAGTTTTAGTCACGTTAAATCATATTCACAGTAAATTAAGTTAGTCATATTTTAGCCAAGTCAGGTTTCAGTGAAATTAGGTGTCCGTCCCACTAAACGTTTTCAGACTTTATGAGATAACTTGGAAAGACTCGATAGGTACTTGATTTTTTTCATTTCACTAGTGCACTTCGATTGAACTTTATTACGCCACCGATATTATTCAATAAAGGGCCATCATAAATTAAGTCAACCGTAAAGGGAGGGTGGGGTC
Source organism: Ochropacha duplaris (assembly GCA_951361185.1). Taxonomy (NCBI): domain Eukaryota; kingdom Metazoa; phylum Arthropoda; class Insecta; order Lepidoptera; family Drepanidae; genus Ochropacha; species Ochropacha duplaris. The sequence goes on from OX592693.1 coordinate 2,369,131, forward strand.
GACGAAGTGTAGCATGAGGTGGGACTCACATGAGACGCACTGATGCTGCACGATGTACATGAACATGGTATTTTTTTTATGTCACAAGTGACAACGAGGCAAGCGGGTCACCTGATGGTAAGTGACAACCGTCGCCTATAGACGTTGGCTATTACCACTCAAGCTCATTGTAGGATTCGAACCCACGACCTTCGCCGCGGTATCCGACGTCACTTACCACTGAGCTATCATCCTATTTTCGTCCGGAGTCTAAAGTCTATATAAATAAAACCTAAATACCACACGAAAATCATAATTAATCACGAAATCTCAGAAAGTATAAATGCCTACTTACTGAAGGTATCCGCTTTGACGGGCCGGTTGGCGTGGTTGGTTAATACACTGCCTATCACGCCGCAGGTCGTGGGTTCGATTCCCATCCAGGACACACATTTGTGTGCATGAACATGTCTGTTTGTCCTGAGTCTGGGTGTAATTATCTATTTACAAAAAAAAAGTAGTATATGTAGTATATCAGTCATCTGGTTTCCATATTACAAGCTCTGCTTAGTTTGGGATCAGACAGCCGTGTGTGAAAAAAAAAAAAAAAAAAAAAGGATTTTTGACAATATGGATGGTGACTGACATATCAAATCAGCTTCTTTTGATTAAATGTCAAAACGATGATTTACATGGAGTTTTGTATGAAATACATACTTGTGACGTCATAAATATACACCATCAAAACAACTACTCTTTGACGTTAAATTGGTAAGTAAAAATCATTGAAAGGCGGAATTTTACAACGTGTTCGCTATTTTAGAGTATGTTTTATTATTAGTTAGTTAGTTTTAGGTATTTTTCTTGGACTTTTTGGCGGGAACTTGCAGAGTGACGTTGCGTTTTCGTTTTATTTTCATTAAATTCGTGTATTTTGAGTTTTATTGAATAATTTCGGTGGTGTTTTATCCAATAATGATCAATCTAAGTGCACAAGTGAAGTGAAATGAAATGAAAGCGTGTATCGTGACTTTCCAGGTTGTCCCAAAAAGAGCGTGAATGTTTTAGTGGAACAACCGCCAATTTCAATAAAGCTTGACTGGACATGTATGGACGAGGACTGGACATTACAGTGAGTTTGAAAATGTGATTATAACATAAAAGAAGAAATTAAAACTGAAGAAAATGTATGCGATTGAAAGACTTTGTATTGACTAAAAGTACTACAACTTATGTAAAAAAATATTGTGACCAAATAGACCAAGACCATTTCAAATACTTTGACATTGGCAGAAATATCCTAAAAGGATGATTGCCAGCAACAAAAAAAAAAAAGGTATTTTTCTTGAAATTTGGTATTTGGTATCATCCCCATTCAACTCGTAAAGATCTCCATCGGGAAAGCTGGTGAAACCGCGGCGGACGCGCATGTATACTTGTCGAATTCTAAAAATGAACTTTGACATTTGTGACAACGAAAACTGTAAGCACTTAATTAAATTCATGACATGTCTCCTTTGACGCAACCCGGGTCGGAGTAGCTCACTCACATAGGATGGTTCTGCATCGACATAGTTTACATATAGGGTTGTCACACGTTGTGGTAGAGCGGGACATTCGAGACATGTCCCGGTGGGTGTAATGTCCCGGTGAGTTTATTATCATTTTTTTTTATTCTGGAGAAGCTTGTGTTTGACCACAATCTCACCATGGTAAGTGATGATGTGGTTGAAGGTGGTAAGCACACAAAGCCTAGACGGGAACTGGCTCTCAAGTGCAGCTATCGGAACACACCGATAGGTGCTTGGCGGCAGATTTTCAACTTGAGGGTGGTAGCCAGGCAGTCGGGTACTACAAAGTACCCTACCACCGAAAGCTCAAGCTCATTGTAGGATTTGAACCCACGACCTTCGCCGAGATATCCGACGTCACTACCACTGAGCTATCAACGCCTTAAAACATGGTACCGTCAAACAAGCCAACTTTGCCAATCAAGGTATCTTTGCCCTAAAAGCAATTTATAAGCAAAACCGCTAACATAAGAAACAATTTTCGTTTTATGGCAACATTTATTATTAGGGTGGAAAGTTGATTATATTTGTGGCAACACTATCTAACGCATTCGTTCCAAAGTTCATTTAGTAACTTGTCAGAGCTTGTCGAGTGCGGTGTATGTTTTTGCGGGCAAATTTCCTAAGGAAAGCGTTTGTGGATTTTACCTCATGGCGAAAACACAGGTAAGTGTATTTTACTGTATGTTATAGAATATCAGTTGTGGAGTATTTTAAATATAGTTTCATTATTCAGGACTTTATATCTCAAAACTTCTAATGATGGGCAAAGTTACCCTAAACTATTCAGACCCATCCATTCCAACATTGCCCGTTATCAAAAAGCACTCAGGGTTGTCACTTTTAGTTATTTTGTAACAGGTTGAATTAACGCAAAACCACAGAAACAAAACATCAAACACCTCAATTACATATTTCTTAAGTAACGACTTTAAAATAAAGTACTTAATTTCTTATGTTATAAAATGTATTAGTACCTGGTGCAGTTGATGTACAGGCTGAAATTTTAATCACCGTTTTCCTCTTAAGGGGTCATTGTACTCATAAAAAAATCAGCTGTTCCCTAAATTTTGACGAGTTATGCGAACATAAATGTAGGGAACAGCTGATTTATTTTTCATGTATTCAGGTTTGGCTACATAGTAAAAGTTGTTCATAATGATGAGTATAATGACCCCGTAAGAGGAAAACTGATTAAAATTTCACCCAGTATATTGTGAAGTATATGTATAGAGGTGAAGTTTGGGACTGTATGTTTGTTTGTGTATAGGGATAGGGTATATTTCATTAGAGTAGATGGCAGCTTTTATTATACATCTGCAGATCCACTTAGCTTAAATTTTATTGTTATTTTTAATTTCAGAAAAACAAATTCAAGTCTAGAATCAGACCAAGAAAGCCAAGACTTGAAATTGGGTCCCGAGCATATAAAAATTACTCCAACGTGATGTTAAAGCTGGTTAAAGTTTGGACATATATTGATCTCATTTTTTGATATAGCATTTACATTTCAATAACATTTCAAAATAGAACAACGGTATTATGTCGAATTGTCAACGAAATTGGAATAAATATTTAATTTTGAACACAATATTTCATTTAATTACCATTTTAACGTCTATTCATATGCACCCAATACCCACAAAAGAAAAATGAAAATAACATTTATTTAATCATTTTACTGGAATGTGACAACCCTTAAAATCTTAAACCGTTTGTTGAGCCTTGTATGGAAAAGGGCATTAACCGCTAGGTAACATTGCCCACTGTTTTTATCACGAAAATATTTAAACTACAAACAGTATTTTAAAACTAAGGTTAAGATTGCCTTAAATTGTAGTCGTGGTGCTTTCTACGTATTTATAGAGCTTGATTTGCGTCGAAAATCGAAGTGGGCAATGTTGGCTAAAAGTCCGGATTATTTTGCCCACCATCAAAATCGAACAAATCTTGGTTTAAATTTTAATTTTTTTAATATTTTACATAGCAAATGCGTGCAAATGGTCATATAGTTGTAGTAAATGAAAAAATATACTTAAGTCCTATAGAAAAAACTTGTAATATATTCGATTTTCTTAAAAAAACGGGCAAAGTTGGCTTGTTTGACGGTAAGTAATGATGTCCATAGGGGGTAACTAGCTCTCAAGTGCAATTGCTACACTTTCATCTCTTAAACGGGACGGAACCTAATTTATTATACCTATATGTGAAAATATATCTGTCTCTGTCTGCTTGGTCTTTACGATTATACAGATTTTAGTGGCATTTGTCATTGATCCCAACAGTATTTTATAGACTGAAGTTCATTCCAAATGTCCCGGTGGCGTCCCGTTAAGGTGCCACCCCTAGTTCATAAATTCCACACAGCCAATGGACCGAGCCCGCAGCCGGCAGTCGGCACGCCTGGTGCCGGTGTTTTTACACACAATCAAAACATTATTGTTTGCCCGACAGAAATTTGTGTTCGCTCTACACACGTGTTGTTTTATTTTTAAACTCGGAACTAACTGCATTTAGCGTGATGACGTCACAGTTTTATTTTGAACTGTTTTAAGGACCGGTTTTCCTTAGAATTTTTTATTCGTAATGCATTTATCAGGACTTTTATGTTAAGATGTGCGTTACTCTTTCACGCAAAATCTACTATACTTATTTGTGATGATCCTACAATGAGCTTGAGCTTTCGGTGAAGGAAAACATCGTGAGGAAACCTAGCACAGTGGTAGGTAGGTACTTTGTAGTACCCCACTGGCTGGGTACCACCCTCAGAATGAAAATCTGTCGCCAAGCACCTGATTTGTGTTTACCAGTGGTTTTACACTAATCTTCTTTGTATCGGTAAGTACTGCTCAGGGCTCAGATATTTTGTAGGATTATTGACAACTAGTTTTCACCCCACGGTTTCACCCACGTTCCTAAATTAATTAAAATAAAATGTAGTTTGTTCTATTGGTGAAAGAATTTTTAGTATCGGTTCAGTAGTTTCAAAAACAAACAAAAAGACAAAATTAAATGTTTATAATATTAGTATAGATATAACATACATACATATATTATCAGGGAGACTATATAAATAATTATTAAATGTAATAGGTCGAAGTTGTTTTAAAAAAAAGAGTAATTGCTGAGTTTATTGCCGGCTCTTCTCAGCAAAAGCGACCTTCCAAACCGTGCGTTAGAATTTTTCATTAAAAAATCATGTGACGATTAAAAATACTTGTAATGAGTTCATTTATTAAGGATATTTTTGAATTTTGATAATTTACACTATCCGCAGTATTTGGCCTAACATACCCAATCGCAATCACCCTGTATACTGATGATGTTCAACATGCCACCGCGCTTTGTGGTTGGTGTGCCTCTGATGTGGTTTCATTGATTGAGAGACTGAAAGGGGCACCCGCCATGTTTAAAATGACCGACTAACGCGGTAAAATTTAGGTCAATTGAAAATACATACCGAGTATGTATTGATGGATATATGTAAGAATGTGTTACTCTTTCACGCAAAAACGGCTGAACGCATTTTGATGAAACTAGGCACTCAAGTAGTTCGTATCTTGGAATAAAACATAGGATAATTTTTGTCGTGGGAAATGATAAGGTCCCTCGGGAATGCGGATGAAACCGGCGGACATAAAACTAGTAAGTACTTACGTATATGAAAAGGGTCAGTAGAGCTGGCCAAAATTTTTCGAATAATACCTATCGGTGACATTTTGTTTAATAAAGTTCAATTTGCACCAGTGAAGTAAAATTAGTCAATCAAAGCGTACATAACTTTTCAAGTTGTCTCAAAAAGTTTTAGTAAAATGGCCACCAATTTCACTAAAATCTGACTTACGATGACTAACTTTACCGTTAAAGTTAAAAAATATATAATAATAACATAAAAGAAAAAGAATAATACAAAATGAAAAAAAAACATCTTACTGGTTTAGTCCTCCTCCAGATTATAGATACAATCTGGAGGAGGCCTAAACTCCAGTTTTTAATAAAATCTATCTGCTATCGATGTAGTCGCACTGAATCATTGGTTACTATTCTTTCTTCCTTGGCACTTCATCCATGCATGTCGCCACTAATACGTGGCTTGTTCCACAAATGCTTTATTGCTATTAGCCCCTGTCTCATAGTCTATGGATTAAGTATCAAACCGCCATATTTATTCAATAGATTAGAAATATCCAGCAATATTAAAACAAGACCATAGTGTTGTATCTATATTGTCTTGAATCATCTCATGCTTTTTAGTCTTTCGTATTTTGGATCCTTTCTGTTCAGACCGCGGCAATCTTCCGATAAATCTCAAATTTTGTTATCTTTGATTGATGTGACTAAAATAAATGCTAAACTAAAGGACGCTCAAACAAAAGTTTTGAATTTTAACTAGACTGCGGTAGAGCTATGAATAAATTTTTCGCCTCATTCCCAAGAATCGCGGCGCGCAGCGCTTCTACTCCGATAGCGACATTTAGCAATGAAAATAACTACATTATAGTAGGTATTATCTACTGGGAACTTGACAATAAATCATGTAAGCAAGCAACCGAGCACAACAAGGGTACGTAAAGATACTAAAGGTGTTCCTATTTCAGCAAAATAAAATAGACTCCAGGGAAATAATACTCAATTTATGTGGTACGTGGTGTCATGCCTGAATCGCACTATATAAATTCTCTATAAGAGTCATTTATTTTTTGAATGAAATGAAATGGGTAGGGATTCTCGGGAGACTGGCTGGATTAAGATCCTCACTGAGTTATTTTAATTTGTTCAGTTTAGGCCCTAGACGGGCACTTCAGAAGGTCGCTACTGAGGTTGCCACTGCTTTGGAAGTCAGTCTAAAATTAAAAAGAACCAGCAACCACGTCTATATAGCTATTAAACAATATTTTCACAATGAAAAAATATCTGATATCCGAGCGCTATCATAAAAATACTTGGCAACTAAGAAAAGCTTAGAACATAAATTGACAGCTCCATCCAACTGAAAGTAAATGGGTAGATATAACTTTCGAATCAAAATACAAAGTGTAGAATTCCATTTTCAAATGGTATTTTCCTTTCCATTAAAACAAATGCGTGTACATAGAATACACTCTCTGGTCGTTAACCATAAAGTAAATATGTAGGTACGTGTAATGCATGTCTGATGGCGCATACGATTGCGGTTCTCATGCAAATCATATGAGTTGGCGACCTCCCCTTATACCCTTGCCCTGATTGTGATCTCGATCCTTATTAATAATAGACGTGTGCTGCTCTGGACACAAAGGTGGCTTTGCACGGCTTTCCTATTAAACTTGCAACTTTTTGAAGCATTGATTACTTTGTCTTTGGTATTTTTGTGGAAGGACTTATTTTTGAACACAATTTCACTATGGTAAGTGATGCATGGAAGAAGGTGATAAGTATTCAAAGTATAAACGGGCCCATAAGCTTAGCTGCCTAAGCACCAATAAATGCTTGGCGATAGATTTTCAATTTGAGAAGTGACCAAACTGATCTTTTCATGCACTATCTCTTTATATTTATCTTTAGTAAAAGCTCTTTGACCACTTGACCTTTGTCATATAAGGCCTCTATCACCCCCGCAACGTAATAGCTGTGGAAGTAGTATTGATGATTGACGTAAATTTGAAAGAGAGGTACTTATCTTGTTAGTGTAGATAAGTTTTAAGGCGATGATAGCTCAGTGGTAGTGACGTTGAATATTTCGGCTAGAGTCGTGGGCTCCTACAATGAGCTTGAGCTTTCGGTGAAGGAAAACATCGTGAGGAAATCATAGCACGGTGGTAGGGTATTTTGTAGTAGCCGACTTACTACCCACATGTTGAAAATGCGTCGCCAAGCACCTATCGATGTGTTCCGACAGTTATACTTGAGAGCCAGTTCCCTTGTAGCCTTTTTGTGCTTATCACCATCGGCCATATCATCACTATGGTGAGATTGCTTTCAAACACAAGTTTATACAAACGTAAAAAACGTGAACTGCTGATCTACTACTATCATTTTCTCTTTCTAATGCTAAAGTATTTCTTCAGGTGATAACAGCAAGCCGTTGTCTGGTGTTGTGCGCGGACAGTCGCGGCGAGATGGAGTCCTGGGCCGGGGCGCTGCGGGGAGCGCTCCATCGGGGAGCTGATGTCGCCGACTTGGTGGCCAGGCTCTCTTCTGGAGATCATCATTGGTAGGAACTAATTTATAAAGGTTTTGAGGCGTGGAAACTGTTACTCTTGCTTCAGATGGACCGTTATTTTTATGTGCGGTCATTACAACTTTGTTTGTTAGTTAGTTATTTTGTGTCTGACATCTTGCAATGAATTTTGTACAGACTTTTAGTTTTGGTGACTCTATACAATCTTGTATACTCAAAAATGCATGTTTTGGAAAACGATTTTCTTTTTTTAGTAAATACAATGTTATTCTAACTTTGAAATATATGTTGAGTCATACATGGAACCAACCCAGGAATGACAAAACATGTGAAAAGTTAGACTTTTATCTCAAAAGTATCTAAACTTGATCTGAGTGAAATGTATACTTTATTAACTTCGGATATGGCTACATACTAATCTGAAAGTTTCAGCCAAGATTACGCGTTCCAATTCGTCGAGACGCTTCCGGACGATAGCTTGTTACGTAACTCCGGACGTACATACACTTCCGTTTCCGGATCTCAATAAAATATGTCGCCATCGGAACCCACAAATATAGCTGGCGTGTTATTGCATAATATCATCCAAAAACGTGCATTCGAGAATCCCCACAGCTAAGTGCCACAGTTATTTGGTAAACCGGGTAAACATGTATTTATTAACTTTTCAGAAATTACCTATTAATAAATATTCTTGACTACATCTTGTTTTCTCCGCTGATCCTCAAGTTCTTGAGCTCGCTTGTTCACGGTTTATTATTGTTTGTAAACAACAAAGGATTCGGCAAGAGTCAATGTCATTTTATGGGCAATTTTTGGTCTACGAGAATACAGGCAATACAGGTGAAAAATGGGTGCAAAGCTTTTTCTTCACGTACCTATTGTTTATCAGTTAGCGTTATAGAAAACTTATTGTCTCTCTCAGACATCAATCGAGGGAATGAGATAGCTGACTACCTGTCACTACAACTTCAATTTAATTAAAAGCAAGTGTTAATTGTAATAAATTTTCTTAATTACCTACGTCCTATATAACGGCTTTTAGTTAGATTGAATTCTAATAAGGCAAAAGCAGGGTGGTTGGAGGTAAACACCCCCTTGTTTCCATGTCGCTCAAACGTCTAATTCACCTGCTTGTTGTATATAATATTGTTAAATAATAAAACAATTTTAGTGGAAATTTCAGAAAAATATTATTGGTCTTGTGAATATTATAATTGCAAAACATGAATTAGGACATTTGTGGCTCGACTAATTATCGTGTTAGTTTCAACGCGATGATAGCTCAGTGGTAGTGACGTCGGATACCGCGGCGAGGGTCGTGGGTTCGAATCCTACAATGAACTGGAGCTTTCGGTGAAGGAAAGCATCGTGAGGAAACCATAGTACGATGGTAGGGTACTTTGTAGTACCCGACTGGCTCCGCCCTCAAGTTGAAAGTCTGTCGCCAAACACCTATCGGTGTGTTCCGAGTTTCCGACAGCTGCACTTGAGAGCCAGTTCCCATCTAGACTTTGTGTGCTTACCACCTTCGGCCACATCATCATTTACCATGGTGAGATTGCGGTCAAACACAAGCTTATCCAGATGTTAAAAAAAGAATAGGTAGGAACTTACTCGAGTATTTCCTATGAGAATATAGTTTTTAATATTATTCTAGGACCTAGAGTCTATAGGTAGTATAAACCATTTTCCGATAAGTTTCAGACTACTTTGAAATTAACAATGCTTACAAGCTATATGGAGGCCACAGCCGAAGGATATAAAAAAAATCTAATTGTGATTTTTAAATTAATTTAATGTATAAAAATTACAATAAACTATGCTATGCTTAAAATGTAGTGAATTCGGACGAGGTTGGTACCGAATTGGGGATTGTTGTACGGCTTGCTCGGGCCGCCCGATGGAGGAATGTCGCGGCATCAGCATTTTCGAGTCTCGTGAGAACCGCGGCGATTCAGCCTTGCGCAATATACCGCCGATGATTAAGGCTATGTGTACAATATCTTAGTATTAGGGTCTGTACACATAGCAAGCTTTATAGATGTTATCTATGTAATTTACAAAGCCCATCGTATAAATAATGCAACCCGGTGCAGGTACACAGCGACGCACGCTCGGCCGACGTTCTGCAACGTGTGCCGCGAGCCGCTCGGTGCGCTGGGCACCGCGCACGGGCTCGCCTGCGAGCTCTGCAAATACAAAGCGCACAAGCGATGCGCCTCGCGAGCCCCACCTTCCTGCAAGTGGAGTACTTTGGCGTCGCTCGGGCCGCATGTCGTCGAAGATGCTGAGGGGGTAAGTCAGTTTTTGAGCTTTACTTTGATAACTAAAGATGCACAATTAGCGACAAAAAATCACAACTGGAGGAGGCCGTTACTCAAAAAGGGGTCATAATAAAAAAAAAACGGCCAAGTGCGAGTCGGACTCACGCACGAAGGGTTCCGTAAAAATGGCAAAAAATCACGTTTGTTGTATGGGAGCCCCCCTTAAATTTTGTTATATTCTGTTTTTAGTATTTTTTATTATAGCGGCAACAGAAATACATCATTTGTGAAAATTTCAACTGTCTAGCTATCACGGTTCTTCAGATACAGCCTGGGGACAGACAGACAGCGAAGTCTTAGTAATAGGGTCCCGTTTTTACCCTTTGGGTGCGGAACCCTAAAAAAGACCAAGCAGATTTAATAATAACATTTGAAATGTAACTCAGAAATATGGAATAAAACGGCATTTTTATATATATATACACAGATGGACATACGGACTTTACGAAACTATGGCTCCCTTGTTTCATTTCGGAACTCTAAAAATCACGTACCTGTCGTTCATGGACCCAGAAGTTGGCGGACAGTAAAGGACAGCTACTGTCCTACTGTCCAGTTAGCAGCTAACCGTGTAAAGGTGTTTAATAACATTATTTCCTATTTGAAATGTAGATTTATTTGTCAGAGGAAAATAAGATATGATTTTTATTTTCCTCGTGTACGTACGGTGTCCTTTTTTTGAACGTTGCTTGTCAATTTTCAAGTTATAGGTGATAAAATATGAGACAAAAGAATTCAGGAAACGCTCCCTTGCCAAAATATTGGACGTATAATGAATTACTCACGTCCATTGCGATCAACGTTTGCTTTTTCTATTTCCCCTGGGAAATAACATGAAACAACAAACTTGTCGTTAATTATTCCCATTATTATATAGAGCGTTCCTATGATCAGCATGTTGTTTCACGAATATCAGCCATTGCTTCCCTTTAAAGAATTCAATAAGGCTTTTAAATCTATTCATCCTACTAATATTATAAATGTGCAAGTTTGTATGTTTGGATGTTTGATGCTCAATCACGCAAAAACGGCAGAACGGATTTTGATGAAACTTGTCACACAGGTAGATAATATACTGGAATAAAACATAGGATACTTTTTATCCCGGAAAATGATAACATCCATTGGGAGCGCGGCTTAAACCACCCTGTACAACAAAAGATCGAAAGGTCAATGTCAAGGTTACGAGAGCAACCTCTCGAGGCAAACGAGAGCTCAAATCTAATATCGCTCTTATTCGAATGATATTGATTCCAATTTTAATCAAAGAAATTGAGTTGGATCTATCTTTTAATGCCTATAAAAGAATTAGGTACGTATCTCGGAATTGCGAAGCGAATTACTTTCTTGAGGGTTTTTCATCAGCATTCTCAATAAAGAAGATTGATGTGTTCTTTTGATTGATAAAGACGATTTGTTCCGGTGACTTTTATGAGCCACAACCCCATCATCGTTGGTTTCTATCGCGTTTTTTTACTGCCAATCGTCCTTCAGGACATTTCTGCCAGTGTCAAGATAATATTATCTCCTTTTTAGGGTTCCGTACCCAAAGGGTAAAAACGGAAACCCTATTACTATGACTCGGCTGTCCATCTGTCTGTCCGTCTGTCCGTCTGTCCGTCCGTCTGTCTGACACCAGGCTGTATCTCATGAACCATGATAGCTAGACAGTTTAAATTCACAGATGATGTATTTCTGTTGCCATTATAACAACAAATACAAAAAAAAACAACTAATAAAAAAAAAATGTACGGAACCCTTGGTGCGCGAGTCCGACTCACACTTGATTTATGATTACGTTATAGTCACGTTATATCACGGCATCCATAGGCAACGATAGTCACTTAACATCAGGTGACACGCCTGCCTACTTATCAGACTTCTGACAGAGAACACCAACAAATAACAATATTATTCCGTAACTTTCTTCAACTCATTAGTTCCGGTAAACATTGTTATTACACTTATGTTCAAGTATAAAGGACAAGTTACTGACCAAATAATAAGAATACTAAGTATCAAAATCACTTGTTCACTATATTGACCTAAACTTGAGACGTATTCGCTGCTAATTATTGACCTAAACTTGAGACGTATTCGCTGCTAATTATTGACCTAAACTTAAGACGTATTCGATGCTAATTATTGACCTAAACTTGAGACGTATTCGCTGCTAATTATTGACCTAAACTTGAGACGTATTCGATGCTAATTATTGACCTAAACTTGAGACGTATTCGCTGCTAATGTCCCCATATGTACGATGTGAATTTTATATTAGTCCTTCCAACCAACCGTGGAGACCTAAACAAATATCTAGAGCTGCCTTCTACTAATATTTAAGTGAGAATACGTGTCGCTGAGAAAATAGTTCTTTTTAGGGTTCCGTACCCAAAGGGTAGAAACGGGACTCTATTACTAAGACTTCGCTGTCCGTCCGTCTGTCTGTCACCATGCTGTTATCTCAAGAACCGCGATAGCTAGACAGTTAAAATTTTCACAAATTATATATTTTTGTTGCCGCTACAAAAACAAATACTAAAAACAAAATAAAATAAATATTTAAGGGGGGCTCCCATACAACAAACGCTATTTTTATGCTCGATATCAATGATGGCACTTGAAATATTCACAAAATACTCAGTTGTATTTTTACTTTAATAATAAATAATAAAATAAAATAAATATTTAAGGGGGGCTCCCATACAACAAACGTGATTTTTTTGCCGATTTTACGGAACCCTTCGTGCGCGAGTCCGACTCGCACTTGGCCGGTTTTTTACTTACTAAAGAAAGGACTACTACCAATGTAACGTTCATAAGTGCCTCATCAGAGCCTAAATTGAATAAATAAGTTTTAAAATTGTAAAGTATTCGAACTAGAATTATTTGAATCATTTTGTGGCTAGCTACCACTTCCAAGCTAAACCTGTTCCAGCAGGCAGATCAACCAAGTGAAAAGCAATTCAATGATTTCAAAAAGGGAATTGCTATAATTTTAATTTCTGCTGTAATAGTTCTAAATAAAAGGATTCCTAAGTCTCGTCAAAAGAAACAATGTAAATAAATACCCATTTAGAGTGAGCAAAAATATGAATAGCTCCCAGAAAAGAATGCCGAGAATTGTTAATTTGAATTCATTTCGTTTACAATGAAAAACGAAGATGCTTTTCTTTGAAAATTATTTACTTTTCAGATAACGTATGAGCTGGGCTGGAATGAGTTTTTTTTAATCTATTTTTGGTGATCATTGTCACTCCTTATCAGGTTAAGCTTCGTAGGGGATTACAGGAATAAAACGATAGTTTCCGCCCCATATATAAACCCTAAGGAACCCCACATATTAGTAAGGAACCCCACATAGCCTGAACACTAGAAATAAGGACAATCTTGCTGTACTTACCAAAAACTCGGCTCAGCAAAATTAGGGACTCTTTCAAGGGGCAATGTATACGTTTCTATAACAAGGTATCCAAAGAAATTCAAGAACTATCTATGTATAGATTTTAAAAGTTAGTTAAAACAAATTAAACTAGTTAGTTTAAACAATTGCTGAGTTTATTGCCGGCTCTTCTCAGCAAAAGCAACCTTAAGAACCGTGCATTAGAGTAAAAAATATTTTGTAATATATCTAACATGTGACGATTAAAAATACTTGTAATGAGTTTACTTAACAAAGAGATTTTTGAATTTGAATTTAGAATTATATTAGTAATTCTCACTTTTCTTAGAAATAGGATGATTAATTTCCAACAAATTTCAATAGCCTCTTCCACTTGACGTAGACAATACGTCTAAATTCCAGAAATAACTATCTTGGGAACTATTCAACCTGTCAAAACGCCATGTTTAATTTTGTACTTTAGATCAATCATAGTTTGAGACTTGGTCTTGTGATTAAATCTTTACTTGCAATATCGTCTCGTAAGAAAATAGTTCGGAAGTTCCCTCATTATTAGCAATATCAGGTTATCTCGAGTATAAAACAGTAAGTCGTAATCGAGCTAAGGTGAGCTTTATTTAATTTAGCTTAGAGCTTAGAATTGGGAAACTTTTACAAATAATTGATATTGTAGCTAGTCCTAAAAAGTTTTAAACAATATTTCCATTCAGCCTATTCCTGTTTCAATATACTTTATGTTTTATCGGCGGAGATTAGAAGAAGATTTAATGGGTATTGTGACTAATACTTAATATCTGTTTGTTTCAGAACATAATCATGCCTCACCAATGGTTAGAAGGAAACCTTCCTGTGGCGGCCAAGTGCGATGTTTGCGATAAAACTTGTGGCTCAGTATTGAGGTAAGGAAAATAAATAAATAAATCATAAGTAAAAGTTTTTAGAAAAAAAAAGCTTTAAATAAAAATAAAAAATTTAATGCGCTGAAAAGTTGTCCACCATCTTTAAAAGTCCGCCATATTGGAATTAGAGTGACGTCACTTTATTTTTAGAGTTATTCTCAGCAAGCCATTTCATTGATACCCATATTGTAGGAGTGCATTAAAAAATAATAGTCCGCTATCTTAGGTGTTCCGCCATGTTGGATTTAGAATGTATCACATAGCTAACCATGCATTGTCATCCAAACTAAACGTGTGTACAAAATTTCAGCTCAATCGGTTAAAGATACCTGCTTCAAAATTGAGATGCAAGATTCCACCCGAACAAACATAGTTACATACATACATTGCAAGTTAAATAAAAGCTTTTAAAAAGACTGATTTCGGACTCAATGGAAACATATTCGATCATTTTTAACTGCCTTAATAGGCTCTAATATGTTCCTGAATACATGGCTATCAACCTTGACTTTAATAAACCGGTTTTAAAACCTCAATGTAACTGATAAAAAGAGCAAGTGCAAACCTGATCCATAAGCTTCTACAACGCAGCTCGAGCTATGAAATAGGGATCAAAATATGATACATCGGATATTCACAATGTGCGGATTATGGGGAAGCGAAACTCTCCGTGCGGATATGGTGTAATCCTCCGCGTTCCGTGTCTCGACGCGAATCGTACGGATATTTCATTGAAGCTCAACCGATCTGCACCTCGTTCTCCGCGGATTTTCCTCTCAAAGCTGCCTGCTGACATATCTAGGACAAATTGATTACCTGTCTACAGCAGTTGTACTTTTCTTTTCATTTGAAATAAATGACATTGCAAGGCATGTAACTGAGTACAGTTGACATTATTACAATACAACGGAATAGTAGAAAAATAAAGCTAAATTTCAAAACCAAAAAATGACTAAAGGAAGTATTCCTCTATATTTTATGATTTCGTTTATCCCACTATCTCCTCTCTACTTTCTCTTTTCCAGTGCTTGTTCTATTCTTAGCAAAGCCTTTTAATACTACATGATTGTAACAATAAAGCATGAATGATTGATGTTATCCTCAATCCACTATGTACAATATACGCCTCAGAATATCTCAAGCTTCTCCCAATATTTTCTTCGCTATAATAGCAAGCAATAAATAATATTGTTCCAAGTCGATCGAAGGCTCATTTGCAGCATAGCAACTTCACCTCATATCTTATGCGCATGTATAAAAGTTTGCGTTCCATCAATTTGTTGTTTAACGACAGAAATATTATGAATTATGATATCCTTACTGGATAACAAATCATGATAGTCATATGTAGGAAATTCAACCAGTTTAAAGTATGAGCGCTTCAGAGTTTGAAGATAAATCAGTTGTCGCCGTACCGTAAGCGACGTGGCTGGATTTTTGAAACGGCAGCTGCGCTTGGAAACTAATTCCATCTAGGCTTTGTGTCCCAGCCTTCAGGCACATCATCTCTTACCATGGTATGATTGTTGTTAAATAATTATGTAGTTTTATTTGTTTTGGTTTCAGAAAGGAAGAAGAATAATATATAATTCTTCTATACGTGTGTTTGTCGCTGAATTCCAGATTTTTAGGTTCATAATTGGACCCGTTTGGTGGCGCTGCAAGGTTTTTATTTTCGGGACAGTATTATTTTGTTGTGATTGTGATCCTTTGTCCAGCAGTGGGCGTCTTCCGGCAGACATGATGATGATGATTATTTTGTTCCGATATAAACTTTGATGGACAAGATCCATCTATGAATTTCTGCCAGCAACATCAAACCATAATGTATTTTGTTAGATTTGACAGTAGGGTTGGACCGACTTATCCAAAAAGAGCTAAAATATAGGATGAGATTCCTGAAAACCCTGTCTGCGGAACGTTATTGTCTTTTCACCTAATTGTCTAAAACCTTAAAGTCCCGGGCGAGTATTTAATGCTCTACCATAAAATATTACAATCATATAACAATAAAGTAATGCCCCGACAAGGCAAGATGTTTTATAACAGGGATGAAATATAAATTCAAATAAGATCTGTCCACTCACGTGTTTTCAACAGAAATAGGTTCATGCCTGTAGGTTTACCTAACACCGGTGGAGATCTATTTGCAGACTTAGGGGTGGAATCGGAATGGAAATTCTAAACGATTCATGCAAAATTGCCTTTCAGCGTCATCAGCTTCGATGCGTTACGTATTTGGTCGTTATGTTTGTAGACTTTTTTTTTATTTTGTGACGTATGTTGGTACCTGTCATTTATATTAATTATTTGTGATTACACTTTTAATATTTTAGTAAATTATTCAATGAATCGATTCATTTATGTACCTATTATTATATTTATTTACCTACAATTATTTTTAGACCATTTTTTAAGATTTTGTTTGATTAAATTTTAAAGTATATTTTGAAGTCCTCTGGTGTAATTAGTAACCATATTATTATATTTTTATAGCCATAGGATAATTGTTGCTATAATAATAGCGTCGTTTAATTTTAATAGTAAGTAAAAACATATCATTAATACTTAATATTCTTAGTGTGATAGTAGTCAAACACAAAAAAAAAGATTTAAGATTTTATCAGATCTTACAAAATTAAATTTGAGAGTTTTTTTTTTAAAGTCACCCGCCATCTTAGTGTTTTATATCCATTTCCTCTAACTATGTCAGAGACATTATTTGCATGTTTTTTTTTTTCAAATGGTACCTGGGGTTTTAGTGAGAGAAATCTTCGACAGCTTGACAAATAAATAATGGTTGAAACTTACTCACTACAGCACTACATAATTCATTCCAAACCAAAATGTATTTGAATCCATGTTAAGCAGAGCAAGTAAAACTAGGTCAAACAGTTAATAGATCTGTGGCAGAGGAAATAGCCCACAAGTTTCGTTTAACGTCAAATATATCCGAGGAACTTGAGGGAAATTGAAAAGATGTCGTCTGAGTGGCTGTCCTGTGTACGCTGAGAGCTATTCGATTTATCATCTTAACAAGGCGCAAGCCGTCGAAAGTTCATAATTGGTTTTATTAAAAAAAAAAACGAAATTCAACTCATTACTTACAAGTATTTTTAAATAATGGAAACAATTTTGTGAATGCCTTTTGAAATATAATTAATTAAACTGTGACTGTATATTTATTCATCACCATCAATTCATCATCATCAATTCATCATCTGCCTGCTGTGTTCCCAATTATTTGGGGTCGGCGCAATGTGTATTTTTCTATGGTATAATATTTTATTCTACTTATAATTTTTTTACTAAAATCCTAAAAAACCTTTTTTTTTTTTTTTTTACTAAAATCCTTTGGTAACTTTATGATTATAACTTCAACTTCAATTTAATAACGTTACTTAGGTATTACCGTATAATAATGTAACGTATAATTGCTACGTTTTTGTGAATAGTTTCAAATTATATACCAGTTGTAAATTAAACATTAATTTCCCCCGCGGGCTGGTTATTAGGGCGGAATTTATTATTAGTTTACATTTAAAATTGTGTTTGAATTGTCTAAAATGTATATCGTTTATTAGCCTAACAGATATTCATATTAATTTACCGACGTACGATAACATCTAATTACAAATATTTAGGTACTAATGAAATTTACAGACGAAATAAATATTTCATTATTTGATAGCTGACGTAAAATTATTCTTCTGCGTTGACGGAACTGATTGGTTTTGGAATATATGAAGGGCTAACTGCCCCCCGCGGTTTCACCCGCGTTCCCGAGGGATCTTATCTGTTCCCGGGATATAAAGTATCCTATGTCCTTCTCCAAGGTTCCATCTATCTCTAGACCGAATTTCATCTAAATCAGCTCAGTGGTTTAAGCGTGAAGAGGTAACATACAGACAGACAGATAGACACACTTTCGCATTTATAATGTTAGTCTAGATATCCCTGTGCTACTTAGTCGATTTAGGAGAAAGAAGCAAATCCTCTGTCGCTTTTAATATTATAATTAAGGTACAGCTTGATTAAGGCGATGATAGCTCAGTGGTAAGTGACGTCGAATACCGCGGCGAAGGTCGTGGGTTCGAATCCTACAATGAGCTTGAGCTTTCGGTGAAGGAAAACATCGTGAGGAAACCATAGCACGGTGGTAGGGTACTTTGTAGTACCCGACTGGCTGGCTACCACCCTCAAGTTGAAAATCTGTCGCCAAACCCCTATCAGTGTGTTCCGACAGCTGCACTTGAAAGCCAGTTCCCATCTAGGCTTTGTGTGCTTACCATCTTCGGCCACATCATCACTTACCATGGTGAGATTGTGGTCAAACACAAGCCGATCCAGAATTAAAAAAAAATCTTACTAACTTGAGAATGTTGATCAGTACGAGCATATCGTAGGATCATGGATACGGTATCCTTCCCAACTTGTAAAATAAGACCCAAAAAGCTGGTTCCAAGAAACAAAAGACAAACAGCGTCTCAGAAACTTTTCCAGTTGCAAACGTTCATTGCGCCTTTGTAAAACGCGAAGCTCCACTTTAGTGAAGTACCTCGGATGATGCTTCAAGTAATCGTCGAGGGTTGAGAGGTCACTGTGTGGAAGGTCTTAGCCTCTATGCACGTGGCGTTCAAAGTGGCTTTACAGAAAGTTGCTCTTTTAGAACAGTTGTTCTTTGGGGTGGTTTTCAGTCTTCATCCATACTTAATATTACTTAATATTATAAATGCGAAAGTGTGTCTGTCTGTCTGTTACTTCTTCACCGCCGAACCGATTTAGATGAAATTTGGTATAAGGATAGTTTAAGTCCCGGGAAAAAACATAGGATAGTTTTTATCCCAGAAATCACCCTTTAAGGGGGTGAAAAGGGGTTCGGAAGTTTGTATGGGAAATCAATTACCGCTGAACTAAGTTCTTTTTGTCTATCTGTTACTTCTTCACGCTTAAACCGCCGAACCGATTTAGATGAAATTTGGCATAGGGATAGTTTGAGTCCCGGGGAAAAACATAGGATAGTTTTTATTCCAACAATCACCCTTATTTAATTATAACGTAGTTAGTATCTCTGAAATATTTATTTATTCCTGATAAAGTTTGTTAACGTTAGGTATATGTATGTAACCATAATTATATTAAAATAACTATTATAAAAAGGTATTTACCAAATTGAATAAAATGTAAATACCTACTAAAAGTAATATTGTCAGCATTGCCTCGGATCGTAATGCTTATTTTGGACTAAGTAGCCGCCAGCTCTGAATTCCCTTCTTGGCTTCCCTCCGAAGTCACTTCTACCAACCGCTTAAAGATTTTATCCCAGGACTCTAGGGATTACTCCCTGTAGGCTGTAGTAAGTATTACAATGAGTCATTAACATGCATAATCGTTTTAAAAACTAAACTTGAAAAAATCTATGAATAAATTAACCGCTACGTTATTATTGATCAAAAGCGTTTTTTTTATATTCTGGATAAGCTTGTGTTTGACTACGATCTCACTATGGCAAGTGATGATGTGGCCGAAGGTGGTAAGCACACAAAGTCTAGATGGGAACTGGCTCTCAAGTACAACTGTCGGAACACACCGGTGCTTGGCGACAGATTTTCAACTTGAGGGTGGTAGCCAGCCAGTTGGGTAGGTACTACAAAGTACCCTACCACCGTGCTATGGTTTCCTCACGATGTTTTCCTTCACCGTAAGCTAAGCTCATTGTAGGATTCGAACCCACGACCTTCGCCGCGGTATCCGACGTCACTTACCACTGAGCTATCAGCCTTAGTGAAAATTGAAACGTTAATAGAAAATTCCAAAAGTTACAACATAAATATATTCATTAGAAACACGATTCAACACTAACATAACCATCATGAAGCGTATATTGTAAGAAACAAATCTATTTTCACAGTTTCCTAAAACTTTCCACATATGAAAATGCTTACATGACGGACGCCTATCCTCACACAGATTGCAAGACTTGAGATGCGTGTGGTGCAGGAAGTGCGTGCACGCGGCGTGCAAGCCGAGCTGGCGCGCGGCGTGCTCGCTGGGGCCGGCGCGCGCCTCGGTCGTGCCTCCCACACGCCTGCACTCCGTCGGGCCCGATGACGCCTGGGCGCCGGACAGGCCACCCAACGCCTCGCCGCTCATTGTCTTCGTTAATTCTAGATCAGGTCTATATACAATATCTAGTCGCTTTACATCTTGGAAAATATAATGCACGTTCGCAAAAATATTAAGAAACTAGACTTGAGGAGCGATAATCACGAAATAAATACTAGAAATAAGCATAAAATAACAGTACCACCATTTAGATTAAGTAAAACGAATAAGTCTTTCATGGCAAATGGAGTTAGATTTTATAATAAAATGAAATGAAATGAAATTGTTTATGAAATGAAATGAATTACTGGCGACTGCATTACTAAACATTAAGTAGCTATAATTTATTATTGTATTAGTGTTATAAGATTATGTATTTTTTAGAGTAATTAACTTTCATGAGTGCGTTCATGAGGCCCATGTGAATAAACGATTTTTGAATTTGAATTTGAAGTCTATAGTATAGCGAATTCGAAAATTCATCAATTTAATTATTTTTATCAATTTAGCGACAGAGTAGATATTTTTGAAGGTGGCTATCACATCTGTCAAAATGGAGTTGAATGGTAAAAACATATTCTCAGTTTTTATATGTTGGTATATATTCCGCATTTATTATATAGGTAAGTAGGGCCATCGGACATTCTTAAAATTTAAATCAATAAAATTAGGTAAAAAAAACTTTGAGTCGAGATTTTCAAGTAAATTGATGATAAAATCGGTAATGTTAACGAACGAAGGAAACTAAAGAAGCATAGAATAACTGCACATTAGAATAAGATGTCATCTAGGTATGCGTATCTCGTACAGCAGAGCGAATTTAATATATTTCCGCTGGTAACAAATCATAACAAAGACATTTTTCTAAACTAAACTCGATCATACAACTAAAAAATAATTGAACCTCACAGAAATGCCATCAATTCAGAAAAAATGGTAATATCCACGTTCTGCTATTTCGATCCTTATAATTTCAGCAATACCGTGTAAATTCACTTGTAAAATACTGCCAAACAATATGCCTCATGTCGAACTATCTTTAGTCTGTAGGCATATTGTATTCTAATCGGATCTGTATTCTAAGTGATATCGATTGCTTCAACTCGGATAATTCGCTTTGTGGTATCTGAATAATAGTTATTGATTGCCGGAACTTCGACGGTTGTTCGACTACCAACTGACTCAGTCTTATTGAAACACGAACTTGCGTCAATTATTATTACAATAAAAGACAGAAAATACAGTGACGATTAAAATTTGTCATGAGCTCATTCAATAACGATACACATTTTGAATTTAATACTTTCCAATGCATCTTTTCTCGCCAAATTGGATAGATCGATTTTAATTTATGAGCTTTTTTGCATAGGTAGGTAGGTAAGTGTTTCACAAAACGAGTGGGGAATGGAAATGGTAATGCGTTTGGGGTAAGATGTTATTTGTATGCGTTACCATTTTTCTCTAAAACGACTGGACCAATATTGAAGCAGATTTTTGCATTAAAAAATGTCACGCCAAAAATTAATCGATGACAGAAATAACTTTAACAACATCTCTATTACGTATTCATCTGACATAGTTACTATAAGACACACTAGGTACCTACAGTATACCTACTAACTAGGTATTATCAAATCTATGCTATATCTAAACTAATATTATAAAGAGGAAAGATTTGATTTCTTGTTTAGTGATTTAACTCAAAACTACTCGACCGATTTTGAAACTTCTTTCACCATTAGAATGCTACATTATCCCTGAGTAAAATGACTTATAGCTAGTTAGTTTATATGCGGTTTTGAACGGCAATCTGCGTATATTACGTTTTGACGCAACAAATGCTATTTCCATCATTGTAAGTAATTAATGTCTGTCTATAATAATACTCCCGCGTACAGGTGACAACCAAGGCGTAAAGTTCCTCCGTCGTTTCAAGCAACTCCTGAACCCGGCGCAAGTGTTTGAGCTGAGCGGTGCTGGGCCGCGGCTGGGGCTCCGTCTGTTCCGACACTTCGCTCCTCTCCGGGTGCTGGTGTGCTCCGGGGACGGTTCGGTGGGGTGGGTGCTGCAGGAGATCGACAAACTGGATATGCATGTGAGTTGTTGTACCTACCTACTAGCTTTCTCTCTGTTTCATCCGCGTCCCCGAGGGATCTTATCCTTTCCCGGGATAAAAAGTATCCTATGTTTTATACCAGGATAACTAGTTTATAATATTAGTAGGATAGACTTGGCTCTTAAGTGCAGCTGGACTCTACCGAAAGCTTCTTCTTCTTCTTCTTTTCGTACGGGCGGTTTCCGCAATTGGGCGACGGAGTGCGCCCTTTTTGCGTCGGAGGGTGTTTGGCTGGGGTTACTCCAGCCATCCTATATCCTCAAGGAAGCCTGCCAGCGCCTTGACGTTGCCGACCGCCTCCCTGAGACTACCCGGGTTGCCCAGGTAGTTTGCCCGGCATTCGGCCACCCCACCGCATTCCAGCAGAACGTGGGCGGCAGAAGAAACAGTTCTTCTGCCCTCATGCAAGCTCTGCACAGGGGGCTGTGCGGTGTAAGATTGCGGTGAAACACAAGTTTATCTAAACGTTAAAAAAATACCTTTAATTCTTCTTGTTACGTAATTAAATCCATATGCTAACAAAATACCCTGGGACTGATCTGATCTCAAACTCATTTATTAAGTTTAGGCACTTATGAACGTTACAATTGACTCTCCCACCGGTTCGGAATACACTTAAACTGAGAAGACTCCGGCAAGAAACTCAGAAAGGCAATTTTTTTTCAGCAGTGGATTTTTCTTACTGCTCTACCACCGTGCATGGTTTCCTCACGATGTTTTTCTTCACCGAAACTCAAGCTAATTGTAGGATTCGAATCCGTGACATTTGCCACGGTATCTGACGTCACTACCACTGAGCTATCACCGCAAAAGTAATAAAATACACTGTATCCTGCCACCAGCGCCAAGTGCAGACAGCGGTGCTGCCGCTGGGCACCGGCAACGACCTGGCGCGCGTTCTGGGCTGGGGCGCCTCCTGCGACGATGCTGCCAACCTTCAGCAACTGATCGAGAGATACGAGCGAGCCTCCACTAAGATGCTTGATAGGTATTGCTTTTACTTCCAGCTGGGGGTTCCCGAGAATTTCCTAAGGGATCTTTAATTCCCGGGTGCTTTTCCAGGACACTGTTTATACCAAACTAGCTGTCGTCGTCGTCGTCGTCCCCCCCCCCATTTCACCCGCGTTCCGGTGGGATCTTATCTTTTCCCGGGATAAAAATATACCCTATGAACGACACTCGAAAATAACGTGGCTTTCTATTAGTAAAAGAATTTTTTAAATCGGTTCAGTAGATCCAGAGATACAACCTACAACCTCACAAACTTTACCTCTTTAAAATAGAAGCATAGATTAGACTTCATGCCATGTGACAAACGCTATGCATTGAAAGTAATCCGAAGTGGCAATTAGTGGTGGATTTTACTTTGGGCTTTTTCTTAAACAAAACAAATAAAACGGTCGAGCCAGTTTCGAGGTTTTGCAAGACTAACGTGTTAACTTACTAATGTAAATGAACTGTTTATCAGTCAGTTGTACTGTCATCAGGTGGTCAATAATGACTTTCGAGCGATCTTTAACTGTACCTCCGCCGCCTCCGGCACCACCCGACCTCGTCGAGGAGGCCACTTTGTTGAGGAATCTGCAGGACATCATGCAGGTAACGCAAAGATATTGCAAAACACACGATGACATTTTTGATTGTTTTGGGTCCACTGAGCTATCATCGCCTTACTCTTTAGCCTCCCGCTTTAGGAGCGCTTATCATTGAGGTAGCATATTATGTACCTAATACATAGTAGATTGACATCTAAATGATTAATCAGTGAGTTGGATTTCGCTTTTACGAGTATTTATGTATAGAAAGCGTGTTTGAAGCACGTGTTCTTTGTGAACGTAACACGTGTTGTGTGTGTGCTAATTTCATTTAGATTTATTTCCAATTTAAATGTAGGTACGTTATTAATTTATATCGCTTTGATTGGCGTTCAGGGCTTTGATTAGAAATAGCTTGTTTTAATTAAGGGAATTTGTGCGGGCCAACGACCGTACATTTGTCGCGGTCAGCATTTACTTTAGTATAATGACAATTTGTATAACTTTTAGTCCAGTTCACATTCAAAATCCATACCGTGCACTCGGATTCATTCTAACAATTAAGTCACTTTCTATAAACAGTATTCCATTCATTGACTTTATCATTTCAAGAATATTCAGTGTACCTTGTTGGTACATTTATGGTCCTTCGAGCCGGATTGATGATCAAATGTATGTTGACGTGACGTGTAACGAATGATGTGTGTGTGTATGCAGGCGGGAGAGGCGGGCGAGGTGAGTCCTGCGGTGAGCGCGTCGCTTAAGGCGGGGTGCGGGGCGCTGGCGGGGGCAGGGGAGCGCGCGGGGGGCGGTGCGGCGCGTGCAGCACACCGGCTGCGACGTGCGCTCTCGCTGCTGCTGCACGCGCGTGCACACCTCGCGCACGACCACGCACGCTGCAAGTATGATACCACAACCACATATCGTTACTTTAATTCTTTCTTTCATTCTTTCTTCTATCTTCTCCTTTGTCTCTTTTTTATTTCTTCGTTTCTTTATTTTAAACTAATGAATAGCGTTTAATAAGCATTATAACAGCTTCAAATACCTACATATCAATCTCCCATAGCAATCATATGAATAAAACATGTAAAGTTTACTCAAACCGAGCTGATGTATTGGGAAATTTTCATTTCCAGTATGTCTAAAGACGTTGTCTAAGACGTTTTACAATATTACTTACGAATCACGATAGTGTCTTTCCTGTGTGGACTAAAAATAGTGTCAACTCTATCATCTTCGTAAAGTGGAGAAGTAACGTTTTTCTGTATTTTTAGATCTTGGGACCCGCTGGAGACGACGAGTGACAGCGAGCCCGAAGCACAACCCGTTGCCGAAAAAGGCAGCATCGAAAAGACTGAAAAGGTAGGTCCCTAATTTAGTTAGTATCATACAAAGTCTACAAGAAAACCAGTATTTATACAGTGCTCGTAGTTGAAAGAAAGAAGAAAGAAAATACATTTATTCGCGACAACACATTACACGTACATTACATTACATTAAGCTTAACCTACTTACACAAAAACATGAAAATAAAAGGGACAAATGATAATGTAATGTTGCGTGATGCCTGGAAATAGGTCCCGACTCAGCATAAAGCCAGGGTTAGCAAAAGCACTAACCCTCGCGCTGGTTTTCAGTCGGGCCCCACGTCCATGACATCACGAACAAAATCAATAAAGACAAATTTAAACTAAAATAAAATATATAAATAAAAAAACCTGAAGATAAAGACGCTGCGGCTGAAAGACTTTGTGCCTATGGTCATGACTGGGATTATTTAAAAATAAATTGCTTTGTTGAATTTCAATATTAACTCAGTAATCATAGAAATTATTATGATGCAAACAAAAGCCTTCAAATTGAACTGGAAGAATTCACTTTTCAGTGACTCATGAAAGACAATGTTACTTAATGCTTCTTTTACCATAGCTTTACAAGTATAGTATGTTCTGTAGGAGCAGCTGAACTGGGCGGCGCGTGGGTGCGCGCTGGCTGGTCGTGCGGACAGCGTGCGGAGGGCACTGCGTTCGCTCGTGCGCACTTTAGCCCATCTGTATCCGCAGGTACGCCAATCTTCTAGGAACAGGGACATAAGCAGGGCATATCCATTGGACGATAAGTGTCTCGCGATAAACGTCGCCTGATGTCGCCAAACCTCTTGGCCAACGACATATCTTCGTGCGAAGTTGGGCAATGCGCGTTATCTCTGGCGACACGTGTAGCGATTAGTTCTCTTGTAAATACGTGGTTTAATTCTGCCTCTATAAATAAATACACCAAGAGTGGATCCAGCTTTCCAGTCAGGGGGGGAGTCATACAGTCGCAACACATGATCGTCCCTCTCCCCTTAGTCATTCCTAATCATTTACGATATTTTTGATTTTCTCTTTGATGTAGACATTCTGTCACATTTTTTTCAACGCAATAACCTCAACAGGGTGTAACCCACGAAGCGGATTCCGGCGAGACTTGCCCCTCGGGCGCGTGTATGGAAGCGGGAGCGGGCGCGTCAGAAGCGAACCTCTCTCTCCCCGTACCGAAAGCCTTCGCCGATAGTCGCCGGTCTTCGGCAGCTTCCGCCATTTCCGCCTCCTCATTGCACCCAGATAAGTGAGTAATATCTTATAAGTCGTAGGTATATCTATGATTTGGAGAATCAGAAGAGGGCATCTAACGCCATTTAAATTATTTTTGTGTTCATAAGCTGATTATGATATTTTGTTCACAGCATTCCAGATGTAGATGAAGACATAGTAAAATTAATAAGCTCTAACCCACCAGATAACATGTATAGTTTAGACGTAGAGAAGCGAGACCGTAGTAAGACCAGTTCCGCCTCACCCCAGGACCGGCTCTCTCTCTCAAATCTCTCCTCCTGTGATACTAGCTCCTGCAAGAACCTCTTCAGGCCCAACGCCGACCACGTCACCTACAATAGTATTAGTCTTACCATACCTAACCTAGTTGTCTCAGACGATAGCGATAAGCGAGATTCGATATTACAGGGAGATACTTATGAATCGGACCAATTGACTATTATAGACATCGATAAACCGTATACTGATGAAACGCACTTTGAATTGAGCGCGAGAGTATCACCCGCGAGTGGCGAATGCACGCCAGATAGAAGACTTTCTAGCGTAGACTTGGAGATAGAAGCTAGCAGTTCTGAAGGGTCCAACATTAGCGATGACTTTAGTTTAATGTCAGAGATTATTGATGTGAAACCCGACGAGATTGACGACACAGGAGGTATAGGACACATTGATTCACCTGAAGTTTCAGACACTACATATGTCAACTCTGAAACTTTGCATGGGGAGTCTATCATGGATGATATCAGTTCTATGTTAGGACAAGAAGTTTTATTAGCTATGATGGGGAAAAATGGTGAAAATGAAACATATACCGATGATACGACTCTTTTTACCTCTGATACGGTGTCGGACATAGCAATGGACAGCAGAAACCCGAGCTTAGAGAAGAATAACGAGACCAAAATTAAATACATATCGAAAATGAAGAAGTCAAAAGAGGAGGTTGAAAAGTTTGGTTTCGAGAACAGAGTATTTTACATCGAAAACGCAACGAAAGTAGAGGAACAAATCAAGTATTGTAGCCTAGCCCAGTTCGAGGAAGGTAACGATATAGCTAGAAAATCTTTCAAGAAACAACTTCGAAGGAGTGTGAAGAAACGTCTGCCAGACGATTGTAGTTTGAAACAAATGCTGCCGAAGACTGAAGAATATAAGGGTGATGAAACTCCAAAGGATTTAGATTCGCCAAAATCAGCAGTTTTTCAAGCGAACAAAATTTTTGATTCTGATAAAATATCTGCGTTTCCACAAGTGAGTGTTGTGGTCGAACCACCTTCTCCGTCTCACAGTGACGATAAAAAAAGTTTGAAGACCAATGGCAGTCGTATGGCGTCAGTACTGAGTGATTTATTCGACCAAGGCACTGATACTCTAAGCGTTCATTCACCAGAACCAAGTATAGGAACAGCGAGAGAAAGAAGACAGTCTGATAATCCAAAATTGTTGGGCTCAGATCCTGAATATGGGCAGTTTTTAAGCTGTTCTCCTGCAGCAACTAGGAGAATATCATGTGGAAGCCTATTCAAGCCTGGCGAACAGGACAAGTAAGTAACTGCACATAACTTGTTTACTATTTGCAATCATTTCAGAACTTTTCTGCCATTTTTTTATATTTCTGATATAAGTATGACAAGCTGTCGAAACATAATATAATGTACCTACAAGATTTATTGAAATTAATAACCAAGCAAATTCAACAAAGTAGATCTTTCATACAAATCCCACAGAAAGATTTCAAATTTACGGTATATAAATAGGTATATAATAATACTAAATATTCTTTCCAAAATGCTACTTTAAATACTGTCCCAATTTATATAATCACAATATTGCCTCAGCTCCCATTTAGTATTCAAGATGCTGGCGGCACTGTTTTATTGAAGTACTCAGTTAGATTTATGTTAAGTCACCTGTAATGCCCTGAATTTGCTATGTTCTCGAAAACTTCTCAAAGAAAATCATTATAATATTTACTGTAGTATAATTTTGATTTTGACATTATCATACTATTAAGTAATTAATTCACTAATTAACGTAAAAGAGAAAATACTATACTACTAAGTATTTTCGTGAGAATGAATTACTAGGAGATCTCAGAGTCTCAATCTCTTCTATCTTTGAGTCCAAAACAGCCAATACCCAAAATAACTTCCCAGCAGGTTGTCAACATCAGTATCATCGATTTGGGGCGAAGGTGGGCCGATGGGAACGACGGGCGGGTCTTCCAAATCTGATGCAAGCGAACGTGCCAAGAAACTACCTATTATCAACCCCTTGGTCCAACTACCCGCCTGGCCACACGTCACCCAAGGGTTCATCAGTCAATGCCTCTTAGCTAACGCCGATGCCTTATGCGCTGCTGTCAGTCCTCTTATGGACCCAGATGAAACACTTCTAGAAGGGTTTTACGAAAGAGCTGTGATGAATAACTACTTCGGCATTGGAATCGATGCTAAGATAACCCTGGATTTTCATAATAAGAGGGAGGAGCATCCAGAGAAGTGTAGATCGAGGGCGAGGAATTACATGTGGTATGGTGTGCTCGGGTCTAAAGAATGGGTGAATAGGACTTACAGGTGAGTCTTTAAAACTTGCCTAAGTTTTTGTTTAGGTAGGTACGTAGTAAAGTCGAATTTACCCTAATTTACTCGACAGCATCTGATTTGAAAATTTCAAATGGCACTACCTAACCTGCCTATTTACTATTCTCAACTACTACACGAGGAAAGTGATCTATAAAGTTTGGTCTTAGCGATTTTTAAATCGGTATTTAGCGATGCATTTTTGAGACTGAAATCATTAAAAATGACAGGCACCTCGGACAACGAGTACAGCTAGAATGTGACGGACAAAGAATACCACTGCCAGAACTCCAGGGTATAGTCGTGCTCAACATACCTTCCTTCATGGGCGGCACTAACTTTTGGGGAGGCACGAGGGGTGATGACCTGTTTTTGGCGCCTTCTTTCGACGATAGAATTTTAGAGGTTAGTGAATAATCGTAAAGTGTGGATTGTGCTTATTTTCAGACTTATTTATTGATGTTTTAGTTTAAGAAGAGTAATCTAAAGAATATAATTAGGGGAAGTTTCTTTTAGTTGGACTACCTACATATCTAACGCTGTGTGGCTAAACACAAACAAAGTTAATAGTAAATCGTAACGAAAAGTATTGGAAATGCTCTCAAGTCATCAAGATATTTAAGACGCTACTGTAATTATTATCACGTTTTACCATTCTGTCGATCGATTCTTATATTAATTTCCTTATAGTCTCATTAAACAAAATTACGTGGGCATAATCATAATAAAAGCTTTATTCCCAAGGATATTTATGTGACATTTTTAGTGCTAGCATTAAGTGCCTGCGTAAAATAATTACTAGAGAAGGTCACTTCAACGCCGTAAAAATTACGAGGTTCTGTGATATTGCGGAGTTAATATTTTATCATCGTCATTCTGGTTATTCGCACGTACGTCTCTCCGTACGTCTTTCCTTTACAATACAATTTAGAAAGGTTACTCCGCAGTCTAAAATATTTTATGAAGGCCGTACTGAGCCATCAAATGTGTACTATTATTAATAGGATTATTTTTATCTAGTTAGTAAGGGACAAAGATTTGCCAAGTTATTTTGATCCTTGAAGGCTTGCATATAAGGGTGCTTGGTAAGAATTTATGGGAGAGTAACACGGTTTAAACTACCATGACGGCGCGAGGGCTAACTGCACAAAATTTGTAGTAGTAACGCAAAAAGTATTAGGCTCGTAAACTGAAACAATTCCCGAACAGGTAGTAGCAGTATTCGGGTCAGCCCAAATGGCGGCATCCCGTCTGATAAACCTGCAGAAGCACCGTATAGCTCAATGCAGAGCGGTGCAGATCAATATCCTCGGCGAGGAATGTGTGCCGGTGCAGGTGGATGGAGAGGCGTGGCTACAGCCGCCCGGCTGCGTGCGGATCATACACAAGAACAGGGCGCAGATGCTGTGCCGCTCCAGGGCCTTGGAGACCAGTTTGAGGTTAGTATGCTGAGTTAGAATTATAGGATGCTTGATTATTTTTTGGATCTTCTGTATTGGATTGCTGCTTCGGTTTCAATATATTATAGATAAATAATTTAGTTGTTTTAGGATGTATTAAGATTGTACAATATATTCCACATAAAGTCTCATCAACCTGTCTTGTTAATTTAGAATAAATGAATCAATATAAGTTATCTGGTTTCTATAGGACAATCTATCCTTTGTTTGGGATCAGATGTCCCAGAACGTTCGTAGTGCAGCATTGAAATAATGAATCCTTTTTTTCTAACGTTTTGTCTCTTCCGAAGTTTGTCAAAAAGCACTAAAATGGATTCAGTCCATATTTAGTGATCTACTAACTTCCAAAACTCCCAAAAATTAACACTTGAAAGTTTTGTACACAGTTATAAACGGTTGTACAGAGCATGGGACGAGAAGCAGCAGATGAAGGCGCACGCGCACGCGCTGGCGGGGGCTGGAGGGGGGGCAGGGGGAGCCGCGCGCGCAGCCCTCTCCGCCGCCGAGAGCTCACAGCTGCTCGCCCTGCTCGACGATGTCAATACGCTTGTCAAACATGTGAGTGTCCACTCAAACTCATTATTATATTCGACCTGCATGCCTCATCACCTGCAATCTATAACTGGAAATCTTCAAAAATAGTAACTACCAAGTTTTTTTTCTATAATAAGTACTAGCCACACTTCGCTGTGACATAGCTGTGGCTGTGATATAAATCCTACTAATCCTACTTCTCACTAATATTATAAATGTGAAAGTTTGGATGGATGTATGTCTGTTACTCATTTACGCCAGAACGGCGGAATGGATCTGGATGAAATTCGGCATGGAGATAGATTATAGTCTGAAATAGCACATAGGCTACTTTTTATCCCGGGAAAAGATAAGATCCCTCGGGAACGCGGGTGAAACCGCGCGGAACAGCTAGTATTATAAATGTGAAAGTTTGGATGGATGGATGGATGTATGTTTGTTACTCATTTACGCCAGAACGGCGGAATGGATCTGGATGAAATTTGGCATGGAGATATTTTATAGTCTGGAATAGCACATAGGCAACTTTTTGTCTCGGGAAAAGATAAGATCCCTCGGGAACGCGGGTGAAACAGCGCGGAACAGCTAGTTACTAATAAGGAAGTAAATAATCGTTGCTATGGTAACTGTTGGTATAACTCAACCTCACAAAACGCTATAAAATTCCTGTTCGAAAATTCGAATTAAAAAATATTTACTTACTAAATTTTACTTATTGTGTAATCAATCCATCGATTAGGTTTCTATTCTATATGTGGGCTCAAGCCGTTGAGTGTCAAGGTGAGGCATTAGCTGTAAGCTTAGATATAGCGAAGGCGTTCGATCGGGTCTGGCATCGGAGTCTTCTGTCGAAGTTACTATCTTTTGGACTGTCCGAGGGTTTGTGCAATTGGATTGCCAGCTTTTTGTCAAGTAGAAGCATAAGAGCCGTGGTTGACGGTAGTTGCTCTGATAACATGAACATAAATGCTGGTGTCCCACAAGGCTCCGTGCTGTCCCCGACTCTCTTTCTTCTGCATATCCATGACATGTTATCTATTGATGACATTCATTGCTATGCAGACGACAGTACTGGGGACACGTATTATACGGGCCGTGCTAACATCCCTCGAACTAGTGTGGATGAAAGTTGCAGACAACTTGTGTCCGTAATTGAGACCACCTTGTCCACTGTCTCCGATTGGGGATGTGCCAATCTGGTCCAATTTAACCCCAACAAGACACAAGTGTGCGCATTCACCGCCAAAAAAACCCCATTTTCTGTGGCTCCACAATTTCTCGACACCACCCATTCCGTCTCAAAGAGCCTTGGGATCCTTGGTGTCGACATCTCCAGGGACGTTCAGTTCCGTAGTCACTTAGAAGAGAAGGTCAAGTTGGCTGCTAAAAAGCTCGGTGTGCTCAATAGGGCTAAACAGTACTTCACTGCGGTGCAAAGACTGCGACTATATAAGTCGCAAGTCCGCCCCCACATGGAGTACTGCTGTCACCTTTGGGCCGGAACACCTAAGTACCAACTTGAACCTTTTGACTCGGTTCAGAAACGGGCTGTGAGAATTGTCGGCGATCCTGAGCTCACAAGCGGTATCGAGCCTTTAAAATTAAGCAGAGACTTTGCCTCCTTATGTGTGTTCTACCGCTTGTACAATGGGCAGTGTTCAGAGGAATTGTTCGATATGATGCCCACGGCAACTTTCTACCATCGCACCGCCCGCCGTCGACAGGGAGTTCATCCTCACACCTTAGAACCAAATTGGTCGCGTACAGTGCGGTTTGAGAGACATTTTCTTCCGCGTACGATCAGGCTGTGGAATGCTCCCTGTAGAGGTTTTCCCTAGAGACTACAGCATGGGGTTCTTCAAAAGAGGAGTAAGAAGGTTTATGCAAGGTCGGCAACGCGCTCGTGACGCCTAGGTGTTGCAAGCGTCCATAAGCTACGGTAACCACTTACCATCAGGTAGGCCGTAAGCTTGTTTGCCACCTATAAAAAAAAAATTTGTTCATCACTTATCCAGGTGAAACTGTCATGTATAAGCGAGAGCGGGGTGTCTGGCGGAGTGTCGGCCGCGGTGTCGACAGCCAGGCGAGTGTCGGCGCAGGCTGACGCGCTGCAAGATGCCGACGGGAAACTACTGCCTGCACCGCAGTTGAGGAGACTTCTTGCTACTCTTGTGAGTATTAAACTTTAATATCATGTTATAATCTAGTACTTGTATGGGTACATATTGCTATGGGTAAAAAGCTATAGGTAGTTTACTTATACAACATTCGATCTTAAAAAATGACACAGTACACGCACAGTTAAATAACTTAATATTGCAATATTACACTACATTATGATATCTCATCGTATACGCCATTTCGCATATCAAAAATCCGTAGGCCGAATCTCGCCCTCAGCAAGCCGGATTACTAAATAACTAACTAACGTCTCACTAAGATTCAGTCTCGTCCCCCGTCATCCGAGCAGCCCGAGCTGCACTCAGTAATCCGACCAACTCCTAAAAATTGCCAAATCCCTTATGCGAAGTCCACCCCCACTTTATGTGCCCCTGGCGCGCCTTTAGCGGCCAGTAGGTACTTGAGATCGGCCTAAGCGCTCGCCGAATAGTCCGCGTAAGGATGTCGTGGCAACTATTGTAAAAAAAAAACATTTATGTTTTAGACCGCGGTCCCCAGACTCGATGGCTTGGCCTGGCGGAAGATCTTCCTTTTTCAATGGATGAGTCGAACACCTCACTCCGCCATAAAGATAAATTAAATTGAAAATCTGTTTCGAAATTTACCAGAATTCATTATTAACCAAGACAGTAGTTATAAAAGTATAAAATCAAATAAAAACAATTCCTTTACAATTCTCCCTTCATACAATATTACGAGAATTTCGATCTTAGATAAGTAGACATTTAACCCGTGAAATGAATTATTAAACAGGCTACCCATTTCTGTGAGCCAGCCCATAATTTGTATACAAACACAAATGCCTCAAGACAGTCAGAATTTTAAATTCCGTCAGGGTATGTCAGCCTTTATATCTCATTTACATAAATTATACGGAATGAAGCCGCTATGTCTATGCTGATGGTACGCGCGCAGTAATTTGCAATTCATTCTTTGAAGATTTTCACTTCAAATACCTAAATAAAAAGAAATGTTCGATATTTTATTTCTTCCGTGTTATTCGAGTTTTTGTCCAGAAGAAATATATTCTCTGTGGCCTTAAAAGTCCCAAGATTGTAGGCGTCAGGAATCAGAGACTAATCAGTGTAACAACTCAGGTGGAAAGCTGCCACGAGCTGGTGGAAAGTGGGGGGATATCAGGGTCAGGAGCGAACGCCGCCTCCTCGCTGCGCGTGCATCTCTCAAGGTGTCACCTGCATGATGGACACGCGTACCTGCACGCTGAGGAGGTATGTATGGGGAAACCAGGGATAGATAACACAAATGTTAGTAATATAAGTTGTGATTTTGGTTGGGTATGTTTAGTGAATACTAAGTCATCACCCAATCTCAGGTGGGCCTCGACAAATATTACGTTATTTAATTTAATTTTAAAAAATTATAAAGTATTTAGTTATAAAAGTCGGATTTTTAATTAGCTGGAGTAATTTGACAGTTACGAGCGCAATGTGATTAAGATTACCGTTTTAATGGTTTGACCATATCACTTTTTATCAATAAAAGTCAATCTAATATCAGCGATTACACGTATTCTCATTCCTTCTTTTAAGAAATAATTTCTGTGTAGCGAAATATTTATTACAACAGTCAAATCACTCCAGTTAATTAAAAATTCAGCTTTAGTTACTGAATTTGAATATTCTTTTACGAATTTTTGTAGTTTCTATTCAATAATTTTATGGTTCGGTTTTCTCACTGTGATTTTGCATTTTTTTTATAAATCACAGATTAACTTCGAATAATCACTAAAATCGCCTCACGAAAAATGTATATAGGACGCTCCCTTAGAGTGATGTAAACCGCCTATTTATTTTTCTTATTTAAGTAGGGCAAACACAAAAGAAATTGGCTTAAATATTTCCATTTTTGCGTACTTAAGGAACCTCTGCATCAATGCTCTTGCTACCTACAATACCCAACCAAAATCACTTATCACGTAGGTACATCCGTTTTTTCGGTGAAGAAAACCATCATGAGGAAGCTATAGCACAGTGTTAGGGTTTGTAGTACCCACCTGGCTGACTACCACTCCCAACCCAAATAGAAAAATCACCTATCAGTGTGTTCCAGCAGCTACACTTCTTTTCTAGACTTTTTGCATTTAACATCTTCGCATATTAGAATTGGGTAATTCTCAAATTAAGTCTAAAATTTAATTCAGTTTTTTTGTATAATTTTTTTTCATGCAATTTTATGCCACTGTATTTATGACGAAACTAACTGATCTATTTCACCATCACACTTGCATTTCCAGTCTTCACCGTCGAAGATCCCTAAACCGTATCGTAGACTATCATTAGATGGCATTAGACTTTATTTTTAGTAGATTCATACTTAATCGTTTGTCAAACTCTGCCATTGTGTCGTTTAGTTTATGAATCAAGAATATGACGGACTTGACCAGATACTTTTGTTACGAACACGTTATTGATATAATTTTTATATTCTCGATTCGGAGACTGCAAATCCCCACCACTCACCAATCCACACCTATATCTGAAACCCTTGAACCTAGGTCACCAAGAAGAGCGGCGCGGGACGTTGGCTGCGCAGCCGCCGCAGTGTCTCAGAAGGTCCAACTCCCACTTCAACAGCGGCTCAAGTACGCTCCTGGGGAGTCAAGGAAGTCCAAACGTGGCTAGAATCTCTCCAACTAGGGGAGTACGCGGAAGCTTTCGCAAAACATGACGTCACCGGTCGAGAACTGCTCTCGTTGGCCAGGAGGGATCTAAGGGACTTGGGTGTCACGAAGGTCGGTCACGTGAAGAGGATCCTGCAAGCTGTCAAGGAGTTGCAGTGACGACGGCGCGGCCGCTCCGAGGGAGGGGATGGCCACTGATATATGAGTAATGTAGAAGGTGCTTATGTTTTTTCTTTTTATTTGTAAAGAAATGTCAAATTGACATTTCAATGTGATTGGTCACTTTGTGAAATTGACGTTATTCCATAATGGTATTTGAATTGTTTCGCTTTTCAATCGTTTTTATTAGTCATTAGTTTATATACTTTTATTTGTGTAAAAAATCGACTATAATGTTTAAGAATTAACTAACTAACAATTAATTTAACCCCTTTAACTCTGTTTATTCGATAAAAGCTCTATTTATTAGTTCCCAACATTTACGGTACTAATGCTATATCGCCCACGTGTGTGTTTTGATAACCAAACACAATATGAATAGGATTCCAAAATAAAAGGGTCCACTATTAACATGTATTTACACGAGAATAACACATTTTTTTATTCCTCTTTATTATCTACTCGATGAGTGGGGTTTTGATAGTTGATGTTTCCCTAAGCTTTTACTGCTTCTTTGCAATGGATGTAAGTATGTAGGACTTAAAATAAACCATCGACACTACTTGATATTAACTGATCAAAGAACTATATCCACATTGAAAATAAATAATGAAAAAGTGAGTAAAACTGTATAGGTAGGTACCTAGTATAGTACCTACCTAGTTTACATTTACCGCCGACAAGTTTTATATTTTTTTTATTTACCAGAAACAATTCTCGGGAACAGATCAAACGAATTTACCTATTGCTTAGTGTTGATGCTTTTTACATTGTTATGTAAAGACATTTATTCAATTATTTAAATAAGAAAGAAAGTACCTACTTATAACGTTTCAATATATGTAATATCTGA
Source organism: Ochropacha duplaris (assembly GCA_951361185.1). NCBI lineage: Eukaryota > Metazoa > Arthropoda > Insecta > Lepidoptera > Drepanidae > Ochropacha > Ochropacha duplaris. The sequence continues at coordinate 2,406,236 of OX592693.1, forward strand.
CCGAATTATCTACTATAAAAACCGATTTAAGTACCGACTATATTATTACCAATTCTTATCTCTGATTATGACGTGTTTATAATTACAGATATGTTTTAGTTTTAAATTATGTTAATGTAATCGAACTTTGAAATTGAATTACAAAAACTTATAATGTTGTGAAAATTACTACGATATGTAATAAAAACAACGACACTTATTCTTTAAAAAAAAAAGTTTTACATCATATTTTATTCATGGACTGTTCCAGACTGTTGGCGCCAAAATATGAGTGATATTCTAGTCTGCGTTATAAATAATCAATAGATATGATGATACAAATATAAAATAGAAAATTATAGAAACAATAGTATACTCAGGAAATAGATTTGTAGTTAAAATTATTTGACAGCTTTCAGCTTTTTGCAAAAACATAATATACGTGGTTATTCTGCAAAATTTGAACTCAGTTGAATAACTTTGTCATTTTTATTTGGATAACTATCTAATGTACTATTTTGATTTTGACCTGTGCTGACTACGAGTCTAATTCCTGACGATTAGTTTTTGAAAAAGCACATAATTATTAACATTAACGCACCATTAAAAATAATAGAATACCTGGTCTATCCGTAGAGAAAAAATACTGTTCAATGATTTTCTTTTTAATATTGTAAGTCTGTGAGTAGTATCACAGTGACAGAGAGTTTTTTTTCTAAAGTAATGAAAGTAATTAGATATATATCCTACGTTTTTTTCAGTTACAATATAATAAAAGAAGTGTTCTGAAAAACAAAGAGATGACTTTTTTTTATTATAGCTTGATCTTTTTCATAATAAATGGTACATAATATATAAATAGGTAGTACATACGTGACCTCGTTGTTATTTTTTGTAAATCGAATTTTGTCCTTTTACCGTTTCCACGTGTACTACTTTGCATTGAACAGAATTATAATATTTATAGTAAAGAATAATTTAAAAGCATTAGTCGGTTTATTATTAATCTCATAGTAATTAGACCACTGTAACGTGGTACATAGGTACAATAATGTTTGAAACGTCGTGTACGGAAAACATAGGCCTATAGTGGTCAAGTTGTATTTAGGCAGTACATTAATAGGTGTTAATTCAATATTCTAAATACAAGCAATTTTTCTCAGGTTTTGTCCTTTAGAGAGTACGTGACCTATTTGAATTTTGAAAGACTATCTATAAAATGTGATTTTTTTTATATCTCTATGTAGATAAAATGCGACGACCGCATTGACTTGAGTTATAGTCATTGACTGACATTGATTGGCTATAAGGTTCCATTTCTAAAATTATTAAATAATTGGGCGACTGCGATGGTTTGCCGTAACACGGAGTAGGTTTTACTATTTTTGCAATTTTTATTTATTTATATTGCCTGGTGTATTATGATTTTATATGAATAGGTATGTATAGGTTTACTATGCATTGTATTATCTTCAAACGGCCTAGTTATAAAATTTAAGGGCCGTTCAATATTCTGTCGATGCGGTCGCTTCTCCTTACATGATCTGCCTTATAGATGTTTTAAATGTAATCTCTACTGAGTAATCATTCAAATAACGCATAGTCCTAATTAGCAATTTGTTATACGATCGATACGAAATTTGATTTTCGCTAAATTGTACCTATTTTATTTATAAAAAAAATTCATAGAATAACCCAAATAGGCACTCAACTGTCAGTTTAAGATTTTTATCGTATCGTATCGTACGATTTATTGCCAGTTAGGATCTATATTCTAATAATTATTGTGAACAACATTTTTGCGTGTGTGCGTCTAACTTATATTTAATATTGATATTACTTTTATAAACTCGTGAACGTTCGAACTAAATTATATTTAAATATATAATATTACGAATATATTACATAGAACTAAAATATTTCTGCCGTGCCCTAACGGTTTTAATGCCTTAGATCAAATAGGACTATTTAAATAAAAATACTTTATATAGGACGGTGTAATCTTGTATTTATAATAATTATCGAAGTGTATGTAGATATTCTTGTATAACTTAATTCCTCTACATATGTTAAAACGATATTTTTTTCTTCAATGAATTTCCAAATGATAATATAATTAATTGAATTTGTGTAATTTGTAAAAGAAATTCGCGTTTACGAATTAAATTGGGACATTGCCCATTTTATTAATCAAGTCTTTAAACTTTTTTTCTAATAAATGTTTTTATTATAACTTTTTTCGAAATCGGCACATTCTGCAATAAAAAACTGAAACGCTAAATTGGCTAAGCTTATCTTTCAGGTCCGAAAAAAACAAAGCCTTTACTTACATAAAACAAAGCGTTTGTGTTCTCTATTCAATTATGAAATGTTACGATTAAATTTTACTAAATCCCTTAAAGTAAAACTTGAAATTATAGCCCTTTACCTTGTGCTCTTTAGTTCGTTCTGTGGCATATTTTTTAAACAAGTGTCTCTTAGTCTGCCAGTTTTCGTTTTAGTTTTTAATTGTTTTTTGTGTGTAGGTGTGGGTTTAAGAATTTTCATTAAACTTTGCTGTTTAAGAGTTCTAAATTTTTACCGTTTTCCTGAATTATTTATGATGTTTTTAAACAACCTGTGGTTTAATTGTGAAGCTGATGGAAAACGGTCAAATTATTCTCAAAAAATATTTCCTTCTAAATATTATCATATCAATATTTTAAGTGGTAAAATGTCCTCTTTATTATTGACTTTATTTGTAATCTCGTAACTAGTTTCGATAAAGCAATAAGCATCGATTGTATTTGCCTCGATTTTTACTTAGGTGTCGTGTTGTATCGATTTATTTACAAGCAAAGGCGAACTAGACTTGGTGAAGACAAAGAAACTTACGCCAAATTCAAAGCACCGTTATTGGGTCTAAATTGACACAGTGACATTTAGTGTATGTATTTTTGTTTATTGACAGATGACAGCCCAGAAGTAGGATATGAGTCACTTGTCTAGACTAGAAACTCGGTCAAAAACTTAAATTAATCCATCTCACGAAAAAAGTCCTGCAGACGCGGCTCTACGGTCATGCGACGAAATGTTGCTAGACCCTACTTAAAAATTAGCTTCTTTTTATTAAATGTCAAAACGATAGTTTATTATGCAGTTTTGTATGAAATAGTAGCTTGTGATGTCATTTTCTAATCATCAATAGATATATACTTTTTGTGGTCAGATTGGAAATTGAAAATCATCAGAAAGATTAATTTTATTAGTTACATGTTTCTGATGATTCAAGAAATAATATCTACCTAAGTCTAACCATTGTAAAACAGCTAAAAATACATACTCAAAAATACAGAATACGTCGTAAAATTCAACCTTTTTATGATTTTAATTACCAATTTAACGACAAATAGTAGTTAGTTTGGTATATATTTATGACGTCACACGTCTCACGAACTACTCTCTCAGTATGTAAATATCTAATATACCTACCTACCTATAATGAATGATCCTTTTTAACATTAATAAAAAGAAGCTGATTTGATATGCCATGTCGATCAACATCCCTATTGACTTGACATCTAACACAGCCCACGAATTCTAGGCACTATAACTAGAATGTTTCGCCTTTGCCTAATAATTATAATTTAGGATGACTTTCCATTAATGTGGGGCGAAGTAGAAAAGACCTATCATATCCCGAACTAGTACCTAATAAGATATCGAGTACTTGTTGTTTCTTCTACCGTATTGTAGGTACTGGAGCATGGATTAGCTTGATAATTTAACCCGGAAACCCTAGAATATGAGGTAGAAATAAAGCGATGATGTAGGTACTTTTCCCTCCGCTCCACTTTGATCGAAATGCACTCGTAAATGTCTCTATGTTCCTGAAGCAAGTTGTGAATAATTACATTGATATTGCTATAAAAATGTGTTGTTTATATTGTATTGTGTGTGTTTTGTGTTTATTGATCGCTAGATGAATCAACGCTAACTTTATAGATATAATTATGGTTGTCTTCCTATTTATACTTAATTGGCTGTTAGTTTAGTTACCTAACTCATTACAAGGTTATATTAAAAAGGATGTGACAGATATAATAATAACACAATTTAAAAGAAAACTGTACAATGGCGTTATAATATGAATAGGCAAACCGTTCAACTGAGACCATACCGTAGGTGTGCTATGATGGCCTCCGCTCGCGTCTTTTATCGTTTTTGATGTGTAACATATTTCCTCTCGCATTCCTGCAATCTGTGGGAGTGATTACGTGAAAAGGGACGGAAGTGTGTAACAGGAAGCCGGGACGACTGTGTAATTTCATTTCCTCTACTGTAGTGCAGGCAAAGGGTTTTAGCACATAGAGCCTCAAACTCAACTCATTTAGTGACCAAAGAGCGCGCGCGGTGGTAGAGTTGGCTGGCAGAGAAGTTGGTACATGTATCTATGATAATACCAAGGTGAGATGTCAGATCATATGCGACTACCATAGATATAGGTATAGCCATAGATATCGGGTCACGTACAAAATCCAAGCTAAATGCTATCCGCGTGAGTATATACTTTTACAGCTACATTTGTTTATTAACAAAGGGAGATAATTTTTTTAAAACAGTTTTAAGTTCAACCTAATTACAACCATAGCACCCAGTAATAAAGTCACAAATCTTCATAATATTCTCTAATACTTACGATCATTAGTCACATAAAACTAGCAAAGCAATAAACTACTCCTGTCGCTTAAAAGAAAAAGACACAAGTTAAAGAACATTTAGTGTGAAATCAACCTTAAAGAGCAACAAATAAAGTATGTTTTCCCGTTATTGCCTTGAGAGCTACATCGTTTTGTTTCCTTTATTTTTTCTTCTTCGAAGTTTGTGCGTGTGTTGGCGAGTTTGGCCAATCATTTGTAGCGTTGGTAGCGTGGTTTAAAATATGTAATTTTGTTCAAAATTGTATATTATTTGTTAGTTTAAAGCTTAAAATATCTCTTATTCTTTATGTTCTTACCGAAAGTAAGATACTCCGGCCGTTAAATTGCTTTTTCGAGCATTATTTTTGCAACTTTTGAATACACACTGCGGCATTGTGAGACGTGTTTATATTGGCTGTGTTCAAGCGAACTAAACAAAATAAGAGCTCACTTTTCAAGTGCGCTCTTATTTACCGAGGCGTATTTTTTGTGCTGACCCTAAATCTATAGCTATTGTTGATCGCCTTCCGCAGATATCATGCCTACCAGTTAAACGATATGTCTATAGTTTTATATACCTATGCTATCTGTTTATTTCTTAATAATTGGCACTTTAAAGGATTGTATACGAATGGCATCAATTAAAAATGTGAGACCAAATAAATTGTGTAGTGTTCTAAGTCATATTGTTAGCTTTATTCATTATTTTTAATTTGCTGGGAATTTATTAGATATTATCCTTAAGACGCCATTTTGTGTAATAATTTGGTATCTATGTAGTAGTAGGTATGTACCTACCCTATATATTTTATCTACTACTATTGTCTACCACATGACATATTTTGTTTACTTTTTTGAAAATAATTACTAATTGTTTTGCGTATGAAATTTGAAATACCAAGACAATGGTTGTACCTACCTACAATTACCTACTTTTGTCGTAAAACTTAGTTTTAAATTATTGCTCAATATTATTTGCAGTTTATATTTTATTTTAGTTTAGTCTTAAATTAGAAATTAAGTTTTTCCTTATATTTGTCGACTAAAAGTCCATATAAAAAGTTTGGAAGCAAATTGTAAAAAGAAAACTTTTTTAAATATTTTCTTGAAATATAAAATTTAATTAAGGCCCCCCCTATTAGGCTAACAATATAATGTTTGATAACAAATATATTATTATTTTTATCTAAGAAATTGATGGGGTTCATTCTTTCGGCAAAACGTCAGCCATATTTAAAAAGAAAATGGTCGCCGCAAACGACGCAATACGCTCTTATAACCTATGATGGTGATTATCCCGCCTATTTTTAAAAAGTATGTGCAACTTTCGAAAGAAATATTCAGTTTTGAGTGTTAATAAAATTTATTGTGGACTTTCCACACAGAATTGAACTCGATATTTTCTCTTGGTAACTATTTATATTTGGGAATTCAATAAATTATACTGTTACTCATATCTTTGTGTTTTATTTTTCCCGGTTTTACTTTCCCGGGGCAAATATAAATTCAAGCTACTACTGTAGTATGAAATCGGTTCAGTAGTGAAGCCGACAGCCCTGCCAGAAATTAACCTTTAGTCGGACACTAATAATTTCCCGATTACTACGTATTATAATAAAACAAGCAGACAATTTAATAAAATAAGATGACCTTCTGCCCTACACGACACGCTTACCTATCCTATACTGTGACAGATTTGGGTTCATGTGAGTTCACGCCGGCAGCATCTGCGCACGGCTCGCCTCGCGTAAAGGGTAGTAGCGTTAAATGCCTACTTTGTTTGGTCTACCTGGCCTTAAGTCAATCTTTATCTATATAACTAGCTTTCTGCTCCACGGTTTCCCTGCAATCCTTATTTTAACCCCCTTAGGAATAAATTTTCAAAAAATCCTTAGCGGATGTTTACAACATAAAAGACATGAAGCCCTAGCGGTTTAGACTCTACGTTCATGAATCTATCAGACAGGACAAGTAGGTTCCTAATAACATACGTATGCACTAGCTGTCCACGTTCCCGAGGGATCTTATCTTTTCTCGGGATATAAGTATCCTGTTTTATTCCAGGATTTAATCTACCTATGCGCCAAGTTATATCAAAATCTGTTCCGCCGTTAGTGTTTGATTGAGTAACAAGCATCCAAACACATTTATCGTATTAGATAGGATTCGTCTGTATATTTATACGGCAGAACCGATGTTGATGACATTTTTGTCCTTTTTGATTCACAATTGGACAAGAATTGGACCCGCTAAGTGGCGCTGCAAACGGGTTCTATGTAATTCACAACAGCACAACACCAGCGTCAGCTAAAACCACCTACAAAATATAATTCCAGGAATCGCGATTAGAGTTATCAAATGAAAACACAATTATCTAACAACAGCATTTATTCGTTCCAAACATTGACGTTTCCCTAACAAGTCCATCATTTCAGCCACTCCCGGCCCTTCTTCCAAACCACTTAACACAGACCTGAGCATCTTCATCAACAATGGAAACTTAACATTATTCTCATCAGAGAAACTCCTCAAACGATCCTTTAAGGACTGCTGGTCGAACTGATCGAAACCGTCAAGGTTTTCAACAAGTTTTTTTAATAGATCTCTGTCAATCTCCAGGTTTTCATGCGTCGGTAATATCCAGAGGAATCCAAACTTTTTTGAGACCAACTCCTCTATTTTGGTCACTCTAGAAGTGGCCCAGTTTAAGATACTAGTCACATGTTCGTTGGAAACGTTTAAGTTTTTCTCCGGGTATGTTTTGGTGATGAGGTTTTGTAATTGTGCGACTAGTTCACGAGATAGCTGTTTATCTTGTAATTGTCGCTTTATGTCTAATCTGTTACATTCGTGGAGTAAGTCGGGGTTGAGGCGACTGGGGTGCGATGATATCCTATCAATCTGGAACTGAATATTTTATTTATTACTAGCTGATCGTTATACCCCGCTTTCCTGAGGGATCTTTTACCGGAGATATGTATCCTTTGTTTTATTCCAGGATTGAACCATTCAGTTGTTTTTGTGTGAAATATTACACTAACATATTCACATCCATCAAATCCTAACAACCTAGTAGTATAAATCCTACTACCCTACTAATATTATAAATATCAAACAAGTATCCTGGAATAAAACATAGGATAGTTTTTATCCCTGGAAAAAAAACCGCGGGAAAGAAACTAGTTCATATTGTAATTATTTAGAAACAACAACTGTATAACTATAGATGTTTGCAAGCTAATATCATAAAGAGATTAGGTACATAAACTCAAAAATACCTAACCGATTTAAAAAGTTATATCACCTATAGAAAGCAACATTAACAGCGAGTAATATAGGCTATATTTTACTTTAATTTCCTCAGAAAGCCGCAGCCGTAGCTACTGTAATAAATTAGCAAAGTAAAGAGAAGTCCTACCTCCTCAGCTAACTCCTCCATGGTCTTCAGTCGTATGCCAGCGCCGGGTACATGATCAAATCCACCACCAGATAGCGTTATGTAATTCACCAAACCAAGTGGGAATATGCCTGGAATAATAAACTCATATTACAAGCTTTATATTAGCTTGCAATGTATGTATGTTTTTCCGGGGTGAATCTTGCAACTCAATTTTGAAGCAGATATCTTTAACTGATTGAGCTGAAATTTTGTGTACACGTTTAGTTTAGATGACAATGCATGGTTAGCTGTGTGACGTCATTCTAAATCCAACATGGCGGAACAACTAAGATAGCGGACTATTATTTTTTAATGCAATCCTACAATATGGGTATCAAATGAAAGGGCTTGCTGAGAATAACTCAAAAAATAAAGTGACGTCACTCTGAATCCAAAGCTTGTTGCAAAAAAAGTTTTTTTTAACTTATAACTTTTTTGAATGAAGGCACTAATTCTATTGGCAGCTTTCGGTTCTAACCTACATAAAATATCTGTAAGCCCAATCAAAAATCATTTACTTTTGGATAAGGTTGTGTTTGACCGCAATCTCGCTATGGAAAGTGATGATGTGGCCGAAGGTGGTAAGCACTCAAGTCTAGAAGGAAACTGGCACGCAAGTGCCTCTGTCGGAACAGACTGGACAGACTGAGCGACAGAATTTCAACTTGAGGGTGGTAGCCAGCCAGTCGGGTACTACAAAGTACCCTACCACCGTGATAAGGCTTCCTCACGTTTACCTTCACCGAAAGCTCAAGCTCATTGTAGGGTTCGAAGCCACGACATCGTTTACCGAACGCCCAAGCTACGTGGATACCTCTACCATGAGTTTGCTCTAATAACGTAATCGATATTCGCTAGCGACTACGGCAAACATTTAGTATGAAGATTTGTGCAGCGCCTCTAACGGACAGTTGTGACAACACAGTTTTTCATACAAAGTTTGTTTCGATATTCGTAAGCTAGTATCGTTTACGATACCGTAAACCCATAGTAGAGGTACTGGACTAAAATAATAATAATAATAATATTTTATTTCTTTCCCTTACAAACTAGGTACAATATTGCAAATTAAACTGACTGAAAAATGACATATTTTGTTTGTAGGAGAAACTGGTATCCAAGCTAGGCCGAAGCCTGTTTTACCAGGATATTAGATAAGGATTACCAGTCGCTTCCACCTCGGACTCTTAAAATGTTTAAACTTGTTTAATGTTACAAAGAGATATAGTGAGATTATAATATTTCGAGTTACCATTATTCCTGTAATCTTCCACTCTGACATCACTCTGTCTCTTGCTAAGTTTCGTTCCGTCGGAGTTTACTATGAGAGGCAGGTGACCAAATTGGGGTGGACTCCATCCGAAAGCCCTGTAAGCAAGCAAAATCTTCAATACTTATTTTAGGTGGCGTTTTCTTAGTTTTGTTTCATAGTTAGAGAGTGGTTTGTTGTTTGCAGTTAAGTCAAATTAAAACTAATTATATCTTTCTTACAAACCTTATTGAAAAAGGATAGTAAATAGGTCTATCCTTTTTCGAAAAACTAATTTCATATGACTTTTATTTCTCAGTGGTAGTGACGAAGGATACCGCGACGAAGGTCGTGGGTTCGAATCCTACAATGAGCTTGAGCTTTCGGTGAAGGAAAACATCGTGAGGAAACCATTGCACGGTGGTAGGGTACTTTGTAGTACCCAACTGGTAGACTACCACCCTCAAGTTGAAAACCTGTCACCAAGCATTGGTGTGTTCAGACAGCTGCACTTGAGAGCCAGTTTCCATCTAAGCTTTGTCCCCATCATCACTTACTAAGGTGAAATTGAGGTCAAATACAAACTCAATGGTAAAAAAAAATAGATAGCAAGGTTACATTTTTAAAATATTGTTGGCCCATCTAACTATATTGCCTTTTTTATTACACTAACCTATAAATCAAGAGATGTTTAGTAGTTGATATCTGCCACTCAACTCCTCTCAACACATGAGTTATAGCCATCAGGTGATCATCAACCACATTAGCAAAGTGGTACGTTGGGAAACCATCACTTTTCATCAGTACAGGATCACCTTCATTTAGAGACACGTCATACGCTATGTTACCAAATATTAAGTCTTCAAATACTTGGCAGTCTGATGTGAGCTGAAATTACAGATGTTTAAATATATTAAGGATAGTACTGTCAAATTAATTATAAGGGTTCTAAATTTAATTTTTACGGCATAAGTCTGATAAGCTACTACTCTATAACTGCTGCTCTATAACTGCCAGAACACACCAGAGGATGCCGTGCACAGATTTTAAGCTTGAGGGTGCTGGCCACCTTTTCGACTACCACAGAGTAATGAGGCTTTGTGTGCTTACCACCTTCGGCCACATCATCACTTACCATCATGAGATTGCGGTCAAACACAAGCTTATCCAAAAGAAAAAACAATTGTTTTTGCACAATATGAACACAAGTTCTTTTTTTTTACCGGTTGGTTCTGAATGTGTATGATCATCCCACATAAACAATAAAATAACAATTGAATCAATAATTCTGCGAGCCAACTTATTAAAGTCTGATTCATAGAAAACAGTACTTGTTAAGAATATTCTGAAAGTGTTGTCTCTCTCTCTCTCTTATCTGTAATAAATGTACAACCTTAAACCTAATGCAATATGGAATGCCAGCTTTCATCTTCTCCTTAATTTCCTCATCTGTGAGACTTCTGCATTTGTTATCATATTTAGGCATAGTTCTGCTCTTCACAGCATCTCTACGGAGTATATTCAGGCGCCGTTCTGTGCAGAAACATCGGTATGCTGAGCAATTATCAAGGAGCTTTGCTATGTTTTCTCTAAAACATTACTTTATTATTAGTTTTATATGGCATTTCTAAAGATTAAGAAAATACTATAAAAAAAATTACTTACTGATAAATATTTAATCTCTCGCTTTGGACATAAGGTCCATATTGACCTGCCATGCCAGGCCCTTCGTTACATTCGATTCCCGCCCATTCTAGGTCTTTAATGAGTGCGTCAACTGAGCCTTCAACTTTTCTCGTCTGATCCGTATCCTCAATGCGCAATATAAATGAACCTTCGCGCGATTTTGTAAATAAATAATTATACAATGCTGTACGTAGACCTCCCAAATGTAGATAGCCTGTAGGACTTGGAGCGAATCTCACTCGGGGAGCATTCGTTTTTATTGTTCTAATCATCGAGTATTTAGTTGAATACAATATTTTATTTATGACAGAACTACGCATTTTAGTTTTTTGTTTTAAATAAAAGAACACTATACAATATTTTTATTGTAGGATTTTTATTTCACTGCTTCTTTTTGGTATTTTTTAAACACTTTTTCTAGTTATTATTAGGTTATTTTTACAATCAGCTGTTGTCGAAATGACGTCTAATTCGGGTTCAGAAATTATAATTTACTAACACAGAATAAAGACTTTCTTCTTGACTGCTTTGTCCCTTGTACTAGAACAAAAATAATTGTAATTTTCAATTTCTTTCATTAACTTATACATTTATGTAAATTTTACGGCAAAACATTATTTTTATTGTTACATTCTCAATGTCCGCTTATAATTTCAGAACGAAAGATTTTCCAGATTGTCTATGACGATATATCTAGATGTGTTGCCAAAAGAAAATACCTACCTACCAAGGGAACCAAGCAATCTTATAAATTGGTGACAAGTAATTTATATTGTATATCCATTTTAAGCGTATATCTGTCCTTATTAAGACTTTTTTAGAAATTCCTCAGGGAAAAACTCTTAAAATAATAATCAAAATGTGAATAATTTATTTGATAAATATTATTGTTTTATTAAAGTTGCAACATTACGTTGTTCCTCGTCTATGACTGTTATTTCACTTAGGTTCCGATGTCGAAATAACAGTGAAAGTCATTAGAAATAACAAAAATCTTACGAAAATGGTGAGTAAACATATGAAAATGGTGTTACAATAAAAATTTATATTGTTACAAAATAAGATTTAAACCGGAAATACAGTTTAGACTTGGTAAGATAGTGACAGCTATGAACTAGATAGGTTATGATATGACGTTTTTACATTTCTTTTCAGAATAAATTAAAATCTTCACAGAGGGACAAAGTTAAGAAGTTCGTCGCCTTTACGCAAACGAGTGAGTCGACAGCCATATTTTGCCTTGCACAGAATGACTGGAAACTAGACCTGGCGAGTGACAATTACTTCCAGAACCCTGATGCGTATTACAAAGACTCTGGGAAAGGGTCAATAGATAGAAAAAAGTTGGATCAACTCTTCAACAAATATAAAGACCATCAGGAGAACGATAAGATCACTGTAGATGGAGTTATGAAGTTTTTAGATGATGTAAACTTAAGTCCGGAATCTATTTTAGTTTTAATAATTGCATGGAAATGTAAAGCAGCGGTGCAATGTGAGTTCTCTAAAGATGAATTTATAACGGGTCTTATAGAGCTTGGAGCAGATAGTATAGAAAAATTAAAAGGAAAGCTTCCTACGCTTGAAATGGAAATAAAAGAAGTCAATAAGTTCAAAGATTTCTATCATTTTACATTCAATTATGCTAAAAACCCAGAACAAAAAGGCCTGGATTTGGATATGGCAATAGTTTATTGGAATATTGTTCTCCGTGGGAGATTTAAGTTCCTAGATGCCTGGTGCAAGTTCCTCACGGTAAGATTGTGTGGTATTTGTTCTTTTGATTGCTTGTCTATAGCATCATGTTACATATTTTGAGGGATTTTACGATACGGAAATTATATGTAGTATTCTACTTAAGAATATCCACCCCTTAACTGTTACAAATAGACCAAAGCTTATGAAGATAAAATAAAAAAGAGTAGGAACTAAAAACAATTAGGCTTGTAAGAGTGTAACTAAGGTGTACACTGTAGACATGAATTACAATTCATAAGTCCCTATTTGGATGAATAAACATTTAATTTCATACAGTCATATTGTACACATTCTTCATAGAAGACAGACACTTTATGATTATTATCTGACTAGATAACAATGTGTGAATCATCAATCATTCATCATCCATTAATTTTACTTTTCCAGGAGCATCACAAAAGATCCATACCAAAGGATACATGGAACCTCTTGCTAGATTTCGCCACACAAATAGACGATGGCATGAGTAACTATGATGCTGAGGGAGCGTGGCCAGTCCTCATAGATGACTTTGTAGAATGGTGTCAGAAGCAGGGACTTACAGCAGACGGGATCACAGCCATAGAGCCAGCGTCCGGCTAGCTGATACTCAACGGCTACCAACACGATTGGATAGTACACAAAGTGAAAGAAACGAAACAAAAACAGCCCAACTTCCTTGTAGCATTAATAACATACTTTATAAAGCTGCTATCACGTTTCGTAGTGTTCTCTGTGCGGTGGTGTACGGTTGTAACAGTCCAGTGGTTTATCATCTTGATTGTGGTCGAGTTGTGTAGCTGATGTGGTTTCTCTACGAGTGTGTTTCAAATGTTGAACGTCAATTTCAAACTTATTTTTGTTATGTTAAGATGTTTGATGTTACATAAATTGATTCATGCCGCCAATCAAAGGTCGTGTTCTATTGGCGTTCAACGATTGAAACTGTAAATTGACATTGACAAGTTTTCTTGGGCTAGTTCATTCACTCAACTGTATAGAGCTCACGGAACTATTCGTCCGTTAGGTAAACAATTTCTCATTATTGATTCATATTGATCCAGTTACAAATTTACCCCTCGGGTATTGATTAAAATTTGGAAATATCTTTTTCTCTCACTAAAACAAATTTCGTATAAGAGATATTTTAAAATGTTTTTTTTTTTTTGAAAATTATCAACGAGTCTCTCTGACTTTATTGAATAGTATCCCGTAAAAGATTTTAAAATTAAGTATGTAAATATGTATATACATTAATGATATTATTTTTTTTAATTATTAAAAGCTTAGAATTTTTTCTGTTTTAGTTATTTTTTAATAGGTTGTCATGTTTGGTGTACTGGTAATAATTTATAACATGCAGGGATATTATGAATATCTGTTGAACGCAAATAAAATGTTATTTCGATGTGGGAACTCTCAATGCTCATTTATATATTGTTAGAATTTGCATTATTTTCCTGTAGTATAAAACAGTTTGTTTGGCGGGAATAAGTGCAATCTGTAACAACTATAAATGGGCAATATCTGGATTTACTTGTAATTTTTTTTTAGGATTGTTCTAGAACTTTCATGATTATCATATTTTACATAATATTTATTGAGTGTAGGATCAAAGTCGATGCAAATGCATTTTCAGACCCTAGTCAGTCAAGTGGAAGATTATTTAAAAATAAATATATTTCAATTCTAATCTGATTGCTTAACCTGTCAGTTCTTTCTTGGGACAGTTGGGGTTTCAGAGTCCGCACCACTTGGTTCTCAAATGGGACAATCGGGACAATGACATTTACTTGAAAATTGAGCGCGAATTTTGTTTTTTTTAAAACTGTGCGCGAGTTGACGAGTTGTTTGACAGGTTAATCTCGCAAGTCAACAGATTAAAAAAATTAAACATTCGATTTCATCATAGGCACCGCCTACTTAGTCAAGCTTAACAATTTTCAACCTAGAGACATTAACGTAAAGTTGAAAATGCAATGCAATATATGCACCACATAATAATGTAGATAGCGTGATCTGTGATTCTACAATTTAAATAATCAACATGTTCACAGATTTTTTCTTATAAGATGTATATAAAGATGAGGAACTTACAGTTAGCGAAAACACTTTGAAATGTAAAATACAAGGAGAGTAGTTTTAGAACTGCTTCTACTCAGCTAAGAATTCTTTGTGAATTCAAAATTGTACTATGTTACAAATAAATGAAAAAACATTACCTAAAGTCATATTCTTATATTGATTAGTGTGTTGACTCATTTTTTCCTGAAATAATATTTTCATAGAACTTGTGTACTAGAAAAGTAATGTTGCTTCTAGAATAACATTGAGTTTTTATTTAAATTAAAAAAGAAATCATAATTAAAGTGTTTGGTACTTAGTTTTTAATGTACAAAAGATGAAATTGATGTATTGAGTATTAATAATTACATTAAATTGTTGAATAATTTATTTATGTTTTCTTTACAAATAAATAGTGAAGCTATAGGGTCAGTTCACACCGAGACGCGACGCGACGCGATGATACTGTAAGAGGCCGCAGCGCTGCGTCGTGCAACGTATTATGTATTCTCACGATGAAATGTGTATCTTTTCGTGTAGTAAATAAAGTTTTATTTTGAGTCGCTCTATTAAAATGTGCGCGCAGCGTCGCGTCTCGGTGTGAGCTGACCCATAACATATTATTGGTAAGTACCAAATGTCGTCATTGGCCAGAGAGGGCAAGAGAACGAGGACAAAAATATAGTAAAGATCGCGGACTTACGTCCAATTGTTGGACTAATGCCCGGTTTCTGAAGTCAACAGATAACTTCTCAATAACTATTGATTCATTAAACTGTCACTGCGTTAATGAATACGCAACAAGCCATTCAATAACTATCTAACTGATAACTAGTTCCTTATTTGCCGCTAGATGGCTCTGTTTAAGAGTTTGTCTCGAAAATTGATTTTATTAGTTTTGATTCGTCTTAAATACTAGTTTTATTTACTAGAATATTTTTTTTAAGTGGCTTAAGACTGTTTTAGTTCAAAAAATATGATTAGTCTTTAGTTATGAACGACATCATTAAAATTTGTGAGTATTGTCAATGTCAATCGTGTTTCTTATCGAAACGTCAAGTCGTCAAATAGTTATGGATCCGATAAACGCCGCAAATTGGTCAGTTAAGTTGAACTCAGTTTAACTTACATCGCGGTGTTCCGAAACGCACTTTCACAAGTTATCGAACCAATAGCGCTAATGAATAGATAAACCACCGTCAAAAGTGCCTCAGAAACTGGGCATAAGTCACAGTTCCTAAAAAAACAATTGAAGTCTTAATTTAAGTCGTAGGAATAACTGACTAGACAATCGACAGTTAGTTCAATGAGTAAGTATATTATTCCAGTTATAATATTTTTAGTATGGAAGGCTGAGTCACAGTAAATATATGGGCTGGTAGACCTATAAGCTACACAATTCCACCATACATCATTTTGACACCTCCAACAAATATCATTATATTTTAGCCAATGTAGGCAAAAACTAAAACCTGACCGGACTTGTACGGACGACGACAAGACTTTACAGTGAATGTGATAATAATAGGTCTTTACCTATAAAATTGCCGTTTTGTATGAAAAAATTTAAACGATTTTTTTCATGTATTATTTATTTGTATTAATCGAAGTAATCACCCATGCAATCAATGCATCTTTGCCAACGCAGTGGCAGTTTATTGATGCCCTTCTTAAAGAAATCAGCTGGACGGGAGGCAACAAATTCTTCAAACGCATTTCGTACTGCCTCTCGGGTATTGAATTTTGTTCCCACCAAGAAGTTATCCAAATTCTCGAAAAAGTAGTAGTCTGTATGCTAAGGTCTGGTGAGTAGGGCGGATGACGGAGAACTTCCAACCCCAGTTCTTGCAACTTGGAGACCGTCTGCTGTGCAGTATGAGGTCGCGCGTTGTCGTGCAGGAGCAGCGGAGACGAGCGATTGACCAATGCTGGTTGGAGATGTGCCAGCTTCTCCATCATTGTGTTTAATAAATGAAGAATTATATTAAAACTGAATAAAACGTATGTGACTGACTTTGTATCTATGGCCAAGAATATATTACATACTCTTTGCCAAGAATAACCAATTTAAAAAAAAGTTACATTTGACAGATCTCAAAAGTTATTGAATATTTTTCAAAATATTTGCCTGATTTTATAAATTGATAAATCAAAATGACTCTCCGCTTAGGTACTGCTCTTAAAGAATTAAGAATCCATTTATGCCAGACTAGTAAGCAATCTCAGGGCGTAAGGTAAAAAAATGATTACATAAACAGTAACATAACCTACAAAAAACTAACTTATTTAATCGATTTGTTTTCAGGGATTTTATTAAAGCTAATTACGTGAACATTAAACGTGAAAATCCTAATATGCCGATACTGATACGCGAGTGCAGTGGTGTACAGCCGCGCGTCTGGGCTCGCTACGGTAAGGTCAAACATACAACTCGTATTTATCCTTAGTTATGTTATTGCCATACCGAGCAATAAAAGTCCAAACAAAATAAACACGCTTCTAGCTTCTAAATGAAGGAAACACCTTTATCATTATTAGTATATAATAATAATTTAGTTATTTTATACTGGAGGTGTATTCACATACCTATCAAAGATATTCAAATACCATAACATGAGCATTATTGCCATCCTTCCCCCTCATTACAGATAAAGGATGTGAAACATCCAAGGAGCTGGCCAATCTAAAGGCCAGTGAAGTGCTTGAAGTTATCAAGAGCCTTATTAAATAAAGTACCACTTCACTTCTGTATTATTTCGAGTAGACTGTAGAAATATTAATGTATCAGAATATCAGCGAAAGTGTAAACTAAAAAAAAACAGAAATTGTTAACTTGTCTATGGTCTGATGTGGTGAGATCCAGGCTGATTGTCTAGCTGCAAAATAATTGCAATCCTTTGAACAGTAAAATAAGACTTAAAATCCCTTTTGTTGCTCAATAGATATATGTTGCAGATTTTTCATTTCAGTGTAGGTAGAGTACCTAAAGTAGACTTAATTCTGGACTCCCAGGAGGTATATAATACAGGGTTCGCTCAAAAATTTTGTTGACCAATCATCTTATTTTGATATTACTTAGCTTAAATAATAATAATTAACTAATCAAAAAAATCATTTAAAATTATGAATATGAATTAGTTGCATCTTGAATAGATATAGAATAAATTAATGTTCTATTTTAGTGTCTTTATGTATTTGTTGGATTAAAATTTAATTTTTTATTATTCTGGATAAGCTTGTGTTTGACTACAATCTCACTATGGTAAGTGATGATGTGGCCGAAGGTGGTGAGCACACAAAGCCTAGAAGCCAGCCAGTAGGGTACTACAAAGTACCCTACCACGATGCTATGGTTTCCTCACGATGTTTTCCTTCACCAAAAGCTCAAGCTCATTGTAGGATTCGAACTCACGACCTTCGCCGCGGTATCCGACGTCACATACCACAGAGCGATCATCGCTTTCAAATAAAAAAATGTTTATGAAAAAGTTTTCAATACTTCAGACATGTACAACCTTTTTTTGGTATGTTGTGTAATAACTTTTCAAATGGTGATTTCAGAACGTGGTGCCGAGCGCAGCACTCCTCTTACTAACTTGGCTGCCAATGATGTACTTGCAGCCATCAAGCAACTAGTGAAGTGAACTATGTTTATTTATTTAATTTAATTATGTATATATGTAGCAAATAGGATGATTTGTTTTATTTACATTTCAATAATGCAGTATGACTTGTGTTCCAAGGATAGCAAAAAGTTCATGTTACATTTAATTAAATATGTTTTTGCATGGTAATGAAAGATGGCCCATAATGGCCATCTTTCCCAGTTCATAGATGAGATAATATGAAAAAATTGATTTATTGAAGTTACATCCAAAAAATACCTACTCAATATTTTTTAGTACTGCAATGTCCAGAAAATAAAAATAATACCCCGCGTTCCCGAGGGATCTTATTTTCTCCCGGGATAAAAAGTATCTTATGTTTTATTCCAGGATATGGATTACCTACCTTACTTCTAAAGTTCTAACTCAATTAAACTTAATTTATGCATGGCGATATCTGAGCGGTGGGGAAGCCACAACTGTAGGTGCAGCCAAGTTCGAACTATCGCGAGACCCTTATTTGCTGTCCAAGCCATCACTTGGGCTAAAGTGAATATACGATCACGACCAAATTGAAGTCGTCATAGCAACACCACAAATCTTTACGAATTCTATTTCCCGTTTACGAAGAACGGACTTATCATTCCCCTTGGTTTTGTGGAAGATTAAGGAGGTGAAATTAAAGATTAAGTACTAGAGGAATTCAACAGTGGCAATAGTACGGTCGGCCAAGAAAGTGGTGTGCCACTTTTGATTTAGTTTCCTAGTCATCGAAAATTACAATGGTAGGGGAGGCAATGATACTAAATTTGTAGTTACTCGAGCGTCTTTGGGACCTACTGGAATTTGAAGATTAGGTGGAATAAAGAAAAAAAGGTTATGTGATATTTTCCCCTTCAGCGGTGGGGGGAGCGTCTACAGGGTTTCAAAAATGTAAAAAAAAACAGTCACCAAGAAATACTCGAGCGCGTCAGATATTAATAGGGTAGTCGCGCCACGTCTGTCTGATAACGGAAAAATAATAATCTGCCGTTTTGCGTGGTGGGGGTGGCCGTACGAAGGGGTCGAAAATATTAAAAAAAAAAAATTACTCGAGCGCGTCAGACATTGATAAGGCATGTTAAGTGAACCCTCCAGTAGCTCCTATTTTAAAGTCTGACGATTTGGACGCGACCATCAGTCAGGGCCGATTTCTGAAAATGCAAAAAAAAATCGTGACCTTGATTTACTCGAGCGCGTCAGATTTTTATACAGGCGGTTTTTCTTGATGGCCTTGTTGTACTGACCCATAATCTGACAATTATGTTGAGGAATTTCCTTAACCTGACGGTCTGAAAAAAAATCTATATATAAATATATATATATATATATATATATAAAAAAAATATATAAAAAAATATAGAATTCTCGAAAATGGTTCAAGATATCGAAAAAATGTTTGTACAAAAGTTGTAGAGAATTTAAACTTCTACAATATTTATATTCTATATACATATACCAAAAAACCCAAAGGAAACGAGATATTTGCGATAAATGATTTTTTGACCTTTGACCTTGAAAAATCAGTAGTCGCGGGCACTCTATGATAAGTAGCTTTTGAGACATGTTTTAGGGTGTCAAAATAAAGGTTTATAGAAGTTAATAGCTGACTTATCTCTCATTCTGAGGTGAAACTCATAATATTCCTGGACTATACACTTAATAATGATTTTAGCTACTTCGGCTTGTGCAAATCGGCAGATTAAGATATTTCCGTGATTCGTGACTAATTTCCTTCAAAATAAAAATAAAACTAATCGCGCTCGAGTAAATCCCGAAATCCCCTATTCGCCTCCCCTACCACAACAAGGTTCAAACTAAAAAGTTATCACTGAAAGAGATGCATAATAATGACGTTGTCATAAGTAGTCAGATTGATCTGCAAGCAAACCTAATCTTTATCACCTATGAATTTGCAAGCGGCATTCAACCTTAGGGTGGTACACCACTTTCTTGGCCGACCGTACTATACGTTGTTTTTTTTTATTTAGAAACACCAAGAGGTCACAAACAAATTTATAAATACTTACCTGTGTTCTGGCAGCGAGATCCCTAGTTTGAGAAGAAAAATGAAACTCAATTTTCATAGAAATAATTATACTATACTTAAATCTACCAAATATAATTTCTAACAGTCGGTTGAAAACAATAACAATCTAAAATCTACTTAAAAAATACTGACAGCACATTTTTAGATTTTTTTCGGTAACTATTTTATATTCTGGTTGATATTTTTCTATATGGAATTGACTGTGCTTGTGGTATTTGTATAATTCTAGTTCTACCTAATTTGGCTACTTGTGGTACGTTTTTACAAAAATACAAGTATTTAGAAAGGACTAAGTTACATAAACAAATTGTACTATATTTTACTACGGTTACTGTACTTTAACTTGTATTCACTGGCTCGGCCGCTAAACAAAGTAAAATGATTACATACTCTTTTTAAGTAGAACAAGTAAACTGGAGTGAAACTGTAGTCACAGGATTTAACCAATAGAATTGCATAAAAACGAGCAATTATATTACTTTCCTAGCTCCACCCCACTCTGGTAGAAAAGAAGCATTACTATGTACTATTCACTTAAATTAACGTTGTTAAAAAGAATCGTCGAATTCGATTCACAAAAATTGTTGTCATTTTATACATAAGTAATTAGATATTATCACAAATATATATAGGATTGTTCATAATTACTCAACCATACTATTACTGACTGCAACAATACCAAAATGGTAATCATTGAATATAAATTACATCTTTACTAAAATCACTGGAGGCACTGTTTACTACAGTTCTAATTAACTACTTAAGGTGTTCTTCCGAGATCGACCGCAGACAGCGGTTAGCAATTTCAGTGATGGCAGTGTACGTCGTCTTCCTTCAGAATTGTCATCATTTTTATAGCCTGAATCAAGACCGAGATATTTTGCAATAATCCTTTGATAAAAACTAATTATTCAAACAAAAAACTAATTTGAAACTGTCATCGTGATCACAACCCAGTACTTTCATAAAAACCAGTTGATGTCTTTCTTTCGAGTCGACGCCTGCGGTCGTCTCGGAATACCACCTTAACGGTCCTGCCACTATTTTCCTTAATTAACTTGCATTGTTTATGCTTAGAGAAAACAATTCTAGAAACCACTAGAAAGCTGGTAACCCAAATAGTTCTGGCTGGAATTTGGCTAAAGTTGGCAACACTATGGTAGCGTGTGTGGTCAATCTTTTGTCCAAGTGTGGGTCGGGCACCATGACTGCTTGCATGCCAGCTGATATTCCCGCAGTAACGCCGTGGGGAGAGTCTTCAAATACGAGGCACTGGAAACGTCACGATTATTTGAATTAATAGTTTTCCGGTTTCACTCACATTTCCGAGGGATCTTATCTTTTCCTGGGATAAATTCCAGACTATAATCTCTCTATGCCAAATTTCATCCAAATCCATTCAGCCGTTCTGGCGTCAAAGAGTAACAAACATACATACATTTTTTTTTCTGGATAAGCTTGTAGTGCAGTTGTCGGAACACACCGATAGGTGCTTGGCGACTGATTTTCATCTTGAGGGTGGTAGCCAGCGAGTCGGGTACTACAAAGTACCCAACCACCGTGCTATGGTTTCCTCACGATGTTTTCCTTCACCGAAAGCTCAAGCTCATTGTAGGATTCGAACCCACGACCTTCGTCGCGGTATTCGATGTCACTTACCACTGAGCCATCATCGCCTTACATCTTACATACTCATCATCATCATCTCGGCCGAAAGACGTCCACTGCTGGACATGGGCCTCCCACAAAGTTTTTCAAACATTCACATTTATAATATTAGTGCGATAATTTAGATTCAGAATTTTGGTTTGGATGGACTTAACCTCTCTGAGGGTAGGTTTTATCAAGTGAAACACTAAAAAAACACAATTTTTATTTTAAATTGTACTTCAGGTGGTGACAAAAAAATATTAAATAAATATCAAGATTAATTTTAATATTTGACATGGGAGGATTGAGTTTTGGGTTTTGAACAATGTGTTACATTTGTGGAAACTCAAAGTATTTTCAAACATTATCAAAAGGTATAAACTTGTGATAATGTTAATTTTATTTATGTATTTTTGTTTTAGTTTAATCTGTTGACTCGCGAGATTAACCTGTCAAACAACTCGTCCACTCGCGCACAGTTTAAAAAAAAAACAAAATTCGCGCCCAATTTTCAAGTAAATGTCATTGTCCCATTTGAGAACCAAGTGGTGCGGACTCTAAAACCCCGATTGTCCCAAGAAAGAACTGACAGGTTAAGCATAATTTTTTAAATATTTGAATTAAAAAAATCAATCAGATGGTTCTAATGTATAATTTAAAATGTAACCTTGTTGAGTTTTCTGCCAGTTCTTCTCAGTTGAAGGTTGACTTCTGAACCATGGCAACTTCTGTAATTTGACTTTCATAAGTGCACTCCTAGGGCCTACGCTGAATAAATGGTTTTGACTTTGAATAACAATTGAATCACATCAAGATCCTTACCTTAGAAGGATCAGGTTTATCAGGAAACCTTGATGCAGCAACCAAGAACACATCTGGATGTGGCTTCCCAAACTTGACTTCCTTGTCGGAGCTACCCATTACCATGTGGTGGAAGTATGAGAACAGCTCTTTATGTTTTGCTATTTTAGTTTTCACTGAACGCTCGCTAGAGGATGTGGCTATTGCAAAGGGTACTTTAGTTTTGTGAAGGTGGCAAATAAGTCTTTCTGCTCCTGTAAATTAAAAACAAATATGTTCATTTATTCCATAATGCCACCGAGAAATTAACCTTACATTCATATAATAAGTTATTCATTTAATAAAAGGAATTATATGTAAAATGTTAAAGTAAATTTTTCTGTAACATTTTACATAAATGTTAAATAAGACTTAGTACTTTGAATTCTACTTTATTCAATGTATGTTATAAATATGTGTGATATAAATAACATATCAAAATGATTAATATAGGTATATAAATATAGGTAGTTGCATTTTGATAACTTTTTATCATTCATAAATGTAATCAAAATATAAATTCTATAAGATTGTTTGTTTATTTACAATGAAAAACATTACTGCAAGATTAATGTTTCTCTTAAAGACATAATTAACTAAATAATTTATTACATTATGTTTTAATATCACAGGTTATCAATAACTGCAAATAGCTTATCTTATCTATAAGATAATGCAGTTGCTTTTTAGGGTTCCGTACCCAAAGGGTAAAAACGGGACCCTATTACTCTCTGTCTGTCACCAGGCTGTATCTCAAGAACCGCAATAGCTAGACAGTTGAAATTTTCACAAATTATGTATTTCTGTTGCCGCTATAACAACAAATACTAAAAACTTAGATATATGTAGAGTACCTAATGATAAACATACCATCTAAAAGAGGTGCTCCAGCCAGCATTGTATCTCCAAGCACCAACAACTGATCTCTGAACTCTTTCGGAGTAATTGGTAAGCTCAACTCTTTACATAAAATCTCTGAGAGACGCTGTTCTGTACCACCCAGGACCTTCATCATGAGCTCATCAGTGTATTGATGACCATATTTAGCACAAAGTTGTGTTATCATTTTCTTGTAAACCAGTTCAGTATCTACAAAATAGAAAAAGATTGAATACATTTATTTAATCTGTTGACTCGCGACATTAACCCGTCAAACAACTCATCAACTCGTGCAAAGTTTTCAAACTTAGTTAGTTTAGTGAAGGAATGAACTATGAGATTAGATCTAACTAAGCTAAGATGGTGATCCTCTTGAATGTCCAGCCAGATGGACAGCCGTCCGCAATCACATAAGGAACCCTAACACTTAGCCGATTTTTTATGCATTAATTGTCAGAATACCAAATTGAATGTATTTTATGGCATGAATCAATGTAGGTATTTAAGTGATTTATTATTTATAATCATGAATAAAATATAACCTTGTATTACATTATCATTGACAACAGTCAAAAAGGTCGTTATAAAAAGGAAGCTTACCTAATAAGAGTCCGTCCATATCGAAAATACAATGGGTAACCTTTCTGTAATCCTTAGAGGAATAAAATCTTCTGCCAATGGCGTTTGAGACAGTTTTTAATAAATAAATCCTCATGGTTACGCAAACACTTCTCAAGCAAAATATATTTATAATAAATAATGTGAACGTTTTATGTTTACTCAGGTCGCTAGTAGTCTCTGAGAGTCTGTTAGTCCACCCACACTGGAAGGAAATGTAAAGTTTCCTCGCTTACACTAGATTTGCCGAATTGGTATGTTTGACGTAACAAATTCAAAGTAAATGTAGGTATGTGCTATAGCTATAGCTAAAAACATACAACTACAAATGAAGTAGGTAATCAAAGAGAGATTGATTGATTGAAGAAAAGTTGCTGGATGAATAAATGAATGAAATTAAATTAGATATGTTAACCACGGTGTTAACAATATAAATAATAATTGAAAAAAAAATAAACGTCAAAGCTAACAGACCAATGACAGGACAAATTTACTGTCATGTGATTTAACGATTGGTTAGTTTTCTCAATAATAAGCAGAAATTAACCAATTAAATTACTTTTCGTAAATGTCAAAATTTATGATAGATGCTGTGCTGCAAGCAGAAGTTTTGATAGTATATAATTAATCTACGGCCAATATGAAAATATAGTAAATCTAAAATATGATTCTTCAACCTTAAACCTACAAAAGTATATTGACTTTATGGTTTTAAACAAAATTGTTAAATAATATATTTATGTTGGCAATGCTGCACTGGTTTGTCTCGCATTTGGCTAACTTCAGTCAGTCGGCCAGCGTAGCGCAGTTGGGCTGCGACCATCATGGATCGCAGTTGAAACGACGCGAGTTGTGTGTATGGCGTTAACAGTACCGCTATTTAAGCTTCAAATAAAAGCTATTCAACTATAGTTATATTTATGAACAATTTATAAGAGTGTACCTTATTTCACAATAAAAAAAATTACACGTCGCGTTGCGAACATGGCTGTGAAAGAGTGTTGTTGTGCTAAACTGTCGCCTGACAAAAAATCGATTTTCGGATTGAGAATGAGGAGCCAAATATGGTATTTAACGCTGGCTGCGTGTTTCTTGACGGTAGCTGCTGCTGCTGATACAGAAACAACGTGTGCAAATGTGAAAAATATTTTTGAGAAGAAAAAAATGTTGTCGGCGATAGACATTCAAACGCAACCAAACTCAGGTGAGTCCTATCACGCGCTATTTCACAGCTGAATGTGATATTTGTGATAATAATATGATAAACGATAATACATGATATATTGTTAGAACATATTGCTTAACCTATGTTTGTATTATAAACAACATAGGTATAAATAGCTGACACACGGCGTGTAGTTTCTTTATTGCTTCAAAGGCATTTAATTACCTTGTAACTAGAAAAGTAGAACATAGTAATTTTTTTAAAATAGCTCGTCTAGATTATTCTTTGTTTTTTTCTCTTTACTATAATCTTGTTCAGTTTACATTGCATTATTATATGCCAGTAAACTTTCTTACGTCTTCCTGTTTATGATATCTATATCGCGGCGCATCAGCATTAATCTTTTCAATGATTACTATGTCTTCTTCGAATTATATTATGTTTGTAATTAAGCTCATCATTATTTAAAAATTGCTGAATTGTAGTCGCTTTTGTAGTACCATAATATCTCTATTTTCATTATCATAGATTAAACTATGTTATTGCTGAAACTAAAAAATGATTAAGAATTTCTACAAAGAAATGAAGGGTTGTGTTGTAACCAACAATAACAAAAAAAAACCTGCTCTCTGACTGAAACAATTATTCAAATACTTACATAACGAAAAAAGATTATGAGAAGCTTTTTTAAATTAGATGTCATATAAAAGCTGACTAAAATACGATGCATTATTACGATCGCAATGATAATAAGACCGTAAATGTATAAGTAACTTTTTATTCAGTTTTAATTTTCATGTATGTGCATCATCCAAGTAAAAAACACATTTTCTTGCAAAATGTCATTACAAGAAGTAATTTGAATAAATATTCCAAGATTCCAGGCAAAAATCAACTGTTTTGCTAATAAAAGAATAAGAAGGCCCAGAAGCTATTGTTACAACAGAACAAAAAGCCTTTTGGAAGACCGGTGATAAGAGGATTATTTTTTACCTGTTGAACAAGTCGAGACAAGAATGCTTGGGGCTATCCTAAATGCTTATAATCCGAAATTCCTTTGGGCCATTCCCAGACTTATTTATTTATTACTAAACATCATCACTTCTTCAACGGAAATCATGTTATCGTCAACAATTACAAAATTTACATAGCAAATTTTTCAATTATCAAGTAACCAAAGGTATAGGAAACATATGCCATTTGGTTAAATAGCAGTAATCGCGAATAAAACGGTGTTAAAATAATTATATATAAAGGTTCTTTGTTATTACGACATTTGCAAACGCTTCTTCAGCCCCAAGGATTCTCTCGTTCCAAATTAAGAGAGATAATTCATATCAAGAAGAACAAGCATTTCAGAAGCACTCGGAAAATACTATCAATATGGTGTAAAAAAAAATCCTTTAAATTGGATATGCCATCGATTGTTCTGCAGCTGCAAATATCAATGAGTGAAGTTTATGCTTCAGCAGTTGACCTTCAAAGCGTAATAGTTAAACAAAATAAACATCTTCTAAAAGTTAGTAACATGTTACATGTAGGTGTAGTTGATTGAGTAGGCGATGTTGGGAAACGAATACACAGATTGCGACATTAAACAGATAAAATAGCTGTTTCTGCAAAGCTAACCTTTGGAGTATCTTGACATGATAGCATCTTTAATGTTAGTCTTTATATCAGTTTTAAATAAAGCTTATATTTGGTTGCAATATCAAGTATTATTAAACTTGAAAGCATGGTCAGTAGTGGGTGGCAGGTACGTGAAATGCGCGTGGGCATACATCCACATTACGGAAGGCTCACACAAAATTTGACACGGTTTAAGACGTTTATTCGGATTTATGTAAGCTTACAACTGGAAATACAATAAAGCTCCTTGACTATCAGAACTTAATATGAAAGAGAATCAATCAAAAAGCCGGCGATCAATATAAAGATAATTTAAGTATATTTTTTTAAGAAACAACATTTTTGGGTACCATCAACGAACTCTTCGGGGATATTCAGTCATTAAATCTTCCTATATTTGGCATTCGAAAGTATGCTCATCTTTTACGCTCTTCAATATAATCGGCGAACAATAATTCTGTGAAAATTTACAGTCACGGACGCGGAACTTGGCACGAGAAATTTCTTTGGTCCCTTTCACGAATATCATTACACTTGAGAGATAATTTTACTGTCAAATTATATTATACTTCTTGTAACATCTTCAAAATGTATGCGTGTATGCGGTAATTTGATGAGCATTAATAATGATAGTATTTAATGAGTTCTAACCGAACACACCTCGAACTGCAAAGGTATTCAGAGTTGCTTTGAAGACGAAACCAGCCCATCCGTTAATGTAAACTGATACATTATTAATGAGCCTCTGTGCGACGCCACACCCACTCAAAGTACTAAAACCACCAATCAATCTAATAGCACTAATCGATTTTTGTTGTACTAAATTGATCCATGCATGAGTACATCTTAAAAGACTCAAGTTCCGAACATTATTAATAGTTTATCTTGTATCCCGAAGGCAAAAATAACATTATTTATACGCAAATGTATCAATTTTCTTCGTCATTGGTAATTGAATGGAACTTGTAAGATCGAATAGATACCAGTTTTTGCTATTAAGATAGAAGCTGCAGCTTAAGAATGGAGTCGACGTCGCATTTCCCAATAAGGTGACAGTCTGATAGATCGGCTGGCACCAGCGTGGCATTATCAAGTTTTACAAACTATTTGCATACCTTGCAGGTTGTTTAGCATGCAATACTCGATCGTCGGGACTTCTAACGGGTGACTTGTCGCGACGACTACCGGCATTTGTACTCGGCTAACGTTCGAGTATATTTAACAAGCCCAAAGAACATTAAATTTGTGATTTGAATACCGGCCGGAAAGGAGTACAATGAATCATTGCAACAAATTATGTTGTGTTTTCGGTACTGACATCCGCAAAATATTTGCTTCATGAAAGGCTAGGTTAGTACTTATGTCTTTGAATGATTGAAAGTATTTACAGTTAGCCAGTTAATAGTGCCCAAAATTGTAAGTAATTTTATTTACTGTTATACCTTTGTAAGTTTACTGCCTTTAAAATATCAATAATGTTAATTTAAGAGACATTTAAAATTCCAAAGCAAATCCAGTCAATCATCAAACAGTAACGATGTGGTTACTAAATAAAAAAAAAACGTTATAGACTATAATATATTGGTGGAACGTGCACTTAAACCTCGGCATAGCTTAATTGGATGCAATGATAATCATTCTACGATCTCAATCATTCATCAACATTTCTTTTAAATATTTTGAAGGCATGTGAACCTTGATATAAAGGTCGTTTGCCTCTGAATCTTAACATAAAAATCCTTTACTATAAAAAGTGTCATAAGGATGGACATCGTTATCATAGGACGGTGTATCCTGTTTGGTTAAGTATTCACTTTCTAAACTAGAACATCTATCATAGCTGTCACAGGAGTCATATTTATAGATAACGAGAATATCCCGTGGGGAAGCTAACCGAAATGAAATCGGTCGATGCCTTCAGAAAAACATAATTAGATAAATAAATAATATTAAATCGTTCATAAGTTTATCATTTTTAATATTTAAAAAAACAAGAATCAACCAGTTCTATATTTCCATTTTTTGTTGCTTGCTTATTTTCTTTCTAAACCTTTTTTTTTACAAAAACTCCCAGGTATGCAAGTAAAGCTACCGAGTAGCTCTCACCTTTATTAAATGTTTGGTATGACATACAAAATCGTTCAGTGGGTGGACTGGTTGACAGCGAGTGTTGAGTAAACAGAAACCGAGGTCGACAACCCTGCGGTACCGACGCCCAGTCTTATTGATTACAGTCCAAGTGATTACTAATTTATCAGTTCGCGTACTACCGAGAATCTTCGCTCACCTAACTATTTCTTGGATACTGCACTTTACTGCATATTATTCGCTTTATCTTAAAATTTGAATTTTCAAGTTATACTCTAACCATTTTCATTTACTGTGACTGAAATGGCCATTTGGCGCGGAACTTTAAGTCATTTATTTTATGCTCTTCTAATAAACTATTTGACAAAGGTATTACGTTTATACAGCCAGCGATTGCGAACTAATCCCATCCCATTGCTATAAAATTAGCTAAGATAAACGATTTATCTTACGTACAATTATAAAGAATCCATTTATAAAGCATTTCCAATCCAATAGCGAATTATCACATACCGACGATACTCGACGAATAAATCCTATTGTGCTCACATTATTTGGGCTTTCACGGCGTACCCTTTCAATCAAGCTAACTGAATAGGGCCCCATCAGTCACAGGGCACGTCAAACCTTTTATGTCGTAGGTATATAACCTCTTATTCTGTAATTAGGCCCGCGGAATCCAGAGAACAGGATGTCGAGTACAATGTAGAGTTTTTGCAGGGATTTTTACATCTGCTAAAGGTTCTACTTAAACCCTTAAGTTTGATAATATTAAGTACCTAGCTGTTAACTTAGGTATACTTCTCAAATTAAATACTGAGGGAATACAGTGGGTGTAAAATATTTATAGTATAAACAAAGCATAGACTCATAAAAAATCAATACCTTGTTATAAAGTAGTTTTAAAATAATTTTGATATCAGATTTAATGTCCCAGAATATTTCTTTCAATAGCAACTAATGAATATAAATATCATGAAAATCGTACTAGTTTTCTCTGTTCAAAATACTACCTAGGACCACAGAGAATATAAATTACTAGGACAGGTTGTGTCCGAGTGGTAACCCTTGCCTCAATTATAGTGCAGTGCCGTGCGATGAATTATTGAAGCTGTCCGACTATCCGTTCGTCGTCGCGGACATTAACTCTCAATAACAGCAAGAACTACTTTGGAAGGGTCGACCTACCATACCTATCTACGTATATTGTATACTAATTATTATTGTATGAGTATTTGAACGCGGTAGGTAAACTCACGTACTATCAGTTCGATCTAAAAAAATATTGCGTTAGATAGCCCGTTGATTTAGAAACTTTGTGGGATACTTATTATAATACAGTTATTTGATTTGTTTTCAAGTGACAAATGAAGTCGATTGTTATGATGATTTGAGCGCTTTCGGCATGTTTAGTTTATACAACATATCATTTAGAACAAGCCATACAATGTTATGAAAAAGAACACCCACTGCCCACATATCGATGGCGAAGTCATAAATATTATAGGTCGTTAAATTCGGCCATGGATTGCGTAAACTTGCAGAATATTTGTGTGGATGGACGGACACTTTTATTCCTCTGTTCACTTGTGTATTTTTGTAAACATTGAACAAACCCGTAAGTCCCGTATTAATCGAATAAACGAGGAACTAATCTAAGTAGCTAAGCATTGGGTACATTTGAACCACAATTAAAAAACCACGTGTTATTTTCGTGTACGTACACTGAATTAGATTTTCATGTTGGAAGTAGGTACTCGTATTTCGTGATTTTCTATGACACCTACTTACACTTACACAACACCCTTACAATATCCACAGTGAGCCTGTGATGCATAAAACAGACCGCTTGTCCCGGAATTCCGCAACCTGAGCATCCTTATTCGTGACTTTCCGCTTGTGAAAACTGTAATCCCGAGTAAACGAGTGCGCGTTCGTCGTAATCCGGAAAATCATCATTGTCAGCCAGTAGTTTTAATACCAAAGAGTTTTAATGCCGAACCGGACATTCCAACGGGTGAGGCAGGTGCCGACCTGTCGCCGCCGGTTGCCGGACCGGTCTGCGCCGTGGCATTGCCCGCAAAAAATGCATTCGACATATTTCAGCCAGTGTCATTGGCAATCGATAAACTATAGATTGGCGATCCTATTATTTTGCGTTAATCAATTTTGAATTTAGAATTTTTATTTATATAAGTACCAATAGATCTTTGTGTAGTGTCCAGTCGATGGTTTGTTAATTTTTGTCTAAATATTTACAGTTCATTTCAAAGCAAATAAGCTGCTGGTTGAGTTTCATGATAGGATTGTCAAAATATTTACACAAAGCGTTGTAATGTTGGATTTTGGCATTGATGTTAATAAGTTATTGTTTTTTCCTTCTTCTTTATCAACTCGACAAAATTTTATTGAGAATTTACCTACTCACCCAATTTTTATTGCGTTTTGTAAGTGCTAGTATTAATTTAACTAAATACAATCGATTACGAACGAATCGATTACTTACCTCTAATATTTCATGACACATACATAATGTAGCCATTAGTTAATAAATGATTAAATGCGTAGGTATACATTGGGTACTTCCCGATGTCCTAGAAAGCTGAAATTTGGTATAGAGCCTAGGATTTATATACAGAGAACAGAATAATTAAAAAATCTGTAACTATCACCCTCCCACCTCTATAACGGTGGGCCCCCCATTGTATATAAAAATAGTAAATCTAGGTTACTTCCCGAGAATTCTTAGTACAAGAAGTAGAAAATTAAAAAACTAGGGCACCTTACAAAAAAAAATGAGATCCCACCAAAATCATTTCATGTAAAATTGGCGGCCAAGACTCACAAGCTATAACGCTTTCGATGTAAAAAAGTTTTCAGATCCCAGGGAAAGTCCCTAAATCCTGACTTTACGAACCCTAAACCTTGGTTTAAAAAGTATGGCTTGGCGGACATAAAAAAAAGCATTCGAAAGTTTGCAAAATTTTCTTTAGGTCGGTAAACACAAATACACCGTCAAATGTCACTTATACAAAGTGACATATTATGTCAATTTAAATAAACGCACTTTATACAACACCGACAGGCACAGCTGTCAAACGCGATCGCAATGATTTAAGCAAAAACCACTTATGCTGAATAAATTATTGAGATATTATCTTAATCATACTATCGGGACAAGTTTGCGATAAATGTTCACTACTCATCATATAAAATTCTTTGTCGGGTTTTCTCTGATGTTTTTAATTTACTTTAATCTGGCCACCGATTATAAAAGATGTTATTTATAAACGGGTGCACTTTTGTTTGTTATATTTCTAAATCCATTACTGTTAACAGAGCACGAACGTTTTCTATAAGTATAAAAGAAAGTTCAAAGAATATTTTCACATTTTTTGTTTGTGTATCACACACTTAATCAGAAAAGTTCCAGATCTAGAAACAGCGATTTTATATACAATGTGGAATTTATGGCGCGAAAGTTTCATGGAAGCTCTCTTATAGACAAACAACAAAACATTGCGTTTCAAACGTGAAATTATCTAGTTCCAGATTTTCTCTAAACGAAACTAGGTAATTTAACGTCATGCACTTATAAATTGACATTTGCATACATTAACTCTATCTGCACTTGAATACTTTTGCACTCAATATTATATTATATGCGTTGGTTTCTTGAGAAGTTAAAAGCTATCTCTCGCGTTTATGGTTGCCAGTTTCTACTCTTAGCTACTTTACTTTTTTACTCTATTGTTATGTTTTTTTAATTGAATCGAAATTTAAAATAATTTCATCTTTTGAAGTAGCTAAGTTTAAGTCCTGCAATTTTTGTCCAAAGACAACAACCTTATTTTTTATCCTTAATACTACTAGAAAATGCTATAAATTGGGACTTTTTTTGAGCTATTCTGGAAAGTTGAAAGTAATGACCAGATTAACTCAGCTGACCTATGTCTAGGTACTATAGCCATTTCTCTGAGTTGGCAACCCTGGTATAGCAAGTGTAACTATCAGAAGCTATGTCCATCGGCCGGCACATTAACTGGACACATTGAGGATGTTATCCGAAGAGTCAACGTCCATTTATGTGCAAATGTTCATGTATTAATTACTTTAACAGCCGCTGCACTTATCGGACGTTTTAAGGTTTTATGTTTCATTAATAACTGACGTTGATTGAAAATAATTCATCGTGTTTATGGTTTGTTGTGATGCTGGGTTTTGATTTAAATCTTATTATAAATGATTTACATAGTTGTGAGGATGTGAAAATGTTTGTTACTCTTTCAGGCAACATTTACTGAAAGGATTTTGATGAAACTTGGCACAGTAGATATCGTGGAATAAAATATAGGATACTTTTATCCCGGGAAAAGTTAAGATCCCTCGGGAATGTGGGTGAAACCGCGGGGACAGCTAGTCTTTGATGAAGTCAGAAAAGTCCATTCGATAGAAATAACGATGTTTAAAAATAAAAACAGGCACTTCGTCCTTATCATCATCATTTCAACCGAAAGACGTCCACTAGGTACTGCTGAACATAGGCCTCCCCCAAAGTTTTCCACATCGACGGATCCTTATGTTCTTAGGAAAATGCTAATACGTATTTTCTTTCTATCTTTATGGGTATCATGCATTGCATATTTTGATCACTAATTAGAGAATTGCATGTCATGAAATTCCATGCTTATGGTGTCAGTGAGTTTTTATAATGTGTCTAGAATATCTTGAGCGTAAAAATTGTCTGGCACTTGCGAAACCAAAAGAAACCCGCGTCGTTAAGTTTAGTAAATGTATGTTAAGTTTATGTATTATACCAAATTAATATAAACAAAATTGTTAGAACTATATCGCAAGATAGGTACTATATCGATGCGCACGGACAGGTCCGGTCCAGGGTCGAGAATTCGATGCCGAGTTATGACGTGGCGAAAACAAAACTAGTTGGAATCGATTCTGTGCATTCCGACGCTTCACGGATTCCTTCAATAAGAATGCGAGCCAGCGAGAACGTATAATGATTATAATCTCGATACAGTGTACGATTCGTCATCGTCTGATTTAGTTAATGGAATAGGCAATGAGCGTGTGAATCGGTCGTGATGATTTTTGATTGCGGAGAAATTGTCCACTGTAAATAGAATACGGATACGGAATTGGAGACTCGGCCTTTGATTGTCTATGATTCTTTTTTGTGTTACTAATAGGAAAAAAAACACTTGATTTCTTTTATCTTTATTAAAATATTTCATCGTTCTTAGTCTTGATCTTTTTTTATTTTGATAATATTATCAAGTAACTACACTTTAATGGCAGCTTAATTAATTTCTGTTATTACTTAAATGGAACATTACGAAATAAAATTATTGAGTAAGCAAAACAAGACTCGAGATCGAGCGAGAACATAAGAAATGATATAGAACTTTCTTAATTGAGTTAATGTCGTCCATAAACTAAAAATTTACAAAGTGCTAATTAAAGAGCTTTGCTCGCGAACTGCGTAGATGTATCGGTGAAATTAATAAAAACATGACATTTTGGTGAGGGCCTGGAGACTGGCTGGAGGATGCAGGACGCGGTCGCATGGGAGCGGAATGCGGTCCGGCAGGCGAGGGGCAGCGGGGTGCGAAGAGGGGAGGGCAGGTTGCGCGGGCGCAATGCCTGACCATAAACTAGTGTTGTTTCGGAGTCGAGTATAATCAGCAATAATGAAAGCCGTACAAAATACTTACACGATGAATATATTTATAAAATGCTTGGTAATCGGTAAAATGCGAACTAAATTCGTAGAATTGTTTGTACGCTCTTGTTTGAAAAGCTGAAAGTGTGACTTTATTGAGGGCATTGCCTAATCAGGCCTAATGTAACTTATTTCAAAGCAGTTTTAATGTAGTGGATTTAATTAGTATGAGACACACATGTCGTAATTTTTTCCAATTTATGTGCATGACATACTTATTCATGAATTGATGAGTCATCGTCTGAAAATAAGATGTTCTCTCTGTCTTGGATGAAACATATAATTATGAAAAAAGAATCTGCGGGTCTAGAAATATCCGCGTATGTGTGACATCCGCGAGCAGCAAGTTCAAGCGATAAACCCAAACTGTACAGTAATTATTATGCCGTGAGAGTGCACGGACGATCACCCCACTTGTCCATAACGTCAATTTATGAGCTTTATTTTAATGACTATTGCAAACTGCACTGTCATTATAATTAAAAAATAAAAATGTCAGTGAAACTGCCACTATACTTACGTAATATCTTGAGTACCGACAATACAATTAAAAAAAAAAATTATGCTTTGTTATAATTACAGACAACACGTCTTGTTTTTATGGATATAGACTTTAAGTCTTTTAAATTTGTGTAAATTATTTAGTGTATTGGTTCTTTGGACCTTAAATATTAAGTAAATAAATAAATGGTTCTAAAGTCTATATTTCGAAAAAAATACATAGTAACAAGCATATTGCGGAAAGCGGATCCATGTGAGAATTTACTTACAATTCTTCTTTCTTATTTTCAATTTCGTATGAATTCGTATATCATGGCAACTAGCAAATCAAAAATCGAATACTGAATTTGACGCCATAAAGTACCGTGGGATGTATTAAGGTATCATTAAGATAAAGTACTAATTTATTTTCTTGATAGCAACACTGGCTTTAATGGCATAATAGCGCTAGTGTACAATTTAACTAAGCGTGTGCTTAAGTGTACACGAAGGAATTGTGTAGTCATTGAAAACCGCAATTTATCGGTGACCTACATAAAAAGTGAGCTACAAAACACCTACGGCCGACCGGGCTGTAATCTGTAGTTTTAGGGATGCCACCACCTTTGTCTTAACATTTATTTATTGGATCTTGAATACCTGTCAAAGTATACTTCTTTCAATGGCGGTATAAGTAACGGACAGTTCTAATGATATAGCTCAAAACCTGTGACAGTTGTCAGAGTTACATGACAATGAACCTTATTGCCATGTAATAAGAATCATTTGTATAATGTATTGACCTTATCGTAGATCAATAAAGTTCATTTTCATGTTATCCTGAGAACTGTCACAGGTATCAAGGTATATTTTACGAACTGTATTTATCTAGGAAATTAGTGAATCATATCCTTTGCTGTTCATTCAACAGATGTTTGAACTTAAATACATCACTCTATTGATTTTTATCAGGCACTTATTTCGATTTATATTCACAAAGAGTATTAAATAAAAAAAATTTTTTTTTTTTTAAATCAGAAGGTGACAACCCTACGCAGGTTAAGCTTTGCTTTCTATCTTCATTACTGAACTACAAACTTTGTAATGGATAACAAAAACAGATACAATGCGATGGTCACTTTGCGAGTTGAGCTTTGATTGTGCCGTCGATTTTAAAAAGGTTTCCATGTATTTTCCCATTCATTAGTTTGGTATTAGTCGTTTGATTACCATTTCTCACGAAACCGTCTGTAGGTCCGTAAGTAAATGTAGATAAACAAAATGAATTCAAACTTGTGTAAAAAAAAGAGTAAAAAAAGCTATGCTGCCAAGTGCCAACCTTATTACTCAAATTCTAATATTATGTAGTTTGTTCTCAATTCAAAAATTGCAATAGAAATATAGATAGGTATAGTTAGATTGTTTCAGTAGGTACATAATACTTGAAGTACCTAGTATAAAAGAGTGTTACAATGGACGGCATTATCACTAAAGTTCATGCATATATAAATGTTTGTGTCTTTCTACTTTTGTTGGGTGTTAGGTGAAGTAGCGCCGTCGCAATAAATACAAGGTACTTGTTTAAATCACCACACTTTAATCAGGAGCAAACCTTACTCTAATCACAAATATCAGATTATCTCTAATGAGTCTCTATGTGAATCTTTCCTATGTGAATCCTTACTATCCTTAGAGGAAAAGTACGTTAGTAAATATTGTACGAAACGGGTTTTTTGTCTCGATTTCAAAATCCGAGTCGGCTAGAGTTCCGAGTAGTGTTGCCAGCTCGGAAAACATGGAGCCGCCACAATGCACATTCTTAATTAACAATGAAATTTTCATTTAAATTGTCGTTAACATAGCTACGTTGGTGGCTTGTTTTGTCTCGTCCGTAATAAATCAAACAACGGTGCAATAAATAACCAAAACCGAACTAAAACAAAGTGTAGTTGTGTTTACGTTTGCGTTTCCGGTTTGCGTTTAGTTGGACACATGTGATCTGATCCATTTGGTGACTAACATACTTGTAGAGTAGAGGCTGATATCACGCCGGGTTATGAATGAACTGGACCCCCATCGGCGCTTAGACCCCAAGGGAGGGGGGCTTGGAATTCCAAAAACTCGAGTGGGCGATGTCGATGCGCTTGCGCATAAAAAACGAACAGACCCGATACAATAGCCCTCGAGGCATCGCCGTACGTAACGTGAACAAAAATAATTTAATCTATTACTAAATATGTTTAATAATAATTGGAATAGCTTGCTTGTTTGGAATATACATAAGTACGTGTAATTACTTTTATGATATGTATTATAACTTCTATGATTAAAATTTTTGTTAAACTTTAATTCGTTACCACGAATTTGGTTAAACTTTAATTTTTAATAAATTTTCAGTTGGACTACATTTATTGTCCTTGTATTGGTAGATTTATATAACCGTAAATAAGTAGGTCGTTATCCCTTCGTTAAATAATTGACAGACAATCAAATCAACGATTCAAAGATATCCAAATTATTTCAACGCTTGAAGATACATACTTAAAATTGTACACGACAAAAATGAAATCAATCGGGTTTTTAACTCGTACCGAGTATGTGCAGTTGAATCCCTAAACGTTGACACAGGAAAACGCCGGCCATTTATAAAGACATGCCCGCGCCATGCTTGTTAAAATAACAGAATAATGAGTCCCCAGTTTACTTAACATGACAATGATAGTTGTTTGTGGAATGCTGTTCATCTCGCCGGCGCTAGTCTCTTCGGTGATAGAAAAACCCTCAGTTTTCCATTCGATCTGGTGCCAGAACACGTACATTGAACCCCGTACTGCTTACCAACTGCCTTTGAAGATTAATGCAAGTATTTACAGTCGAGACACTTACTTTTAACTGTGTAGTATACTCGGGTTGCATTTCGACGTCGTAATCCGGAAAAGCGTCTTTGAATTTTTACTTTTCAATCTTGGATATGAAATGGATGATTTTGAATTGAAGATTGTAAGATATTGATTTATTATTGTTATTCTTCTCATTGATATATGAAGATTCTACGTTAGTTCTAGAGAGCGAAGTTTTTGCATTACCGATAATGCAAAATTCGTCCCCCAGATCTACAAAAATAGGAAGAAATCTATCTATCACTTACAGTATAAGATTCAGAATAATGATATGACTGTCATGATATTCTCGAGCTAGCAATAAACCGATTTCTTAGTCAAAAACTCGTGTGAAACATAACAAGGATATTAGTCGTTTTCACAGTAATGCGAGCGAGAAGGCGAAGAGGGCAATCGCGACCGCTGCACCGGCCATAAAGCCTACCTGCCTTGTAGATATTATCTCTACCCATCAAAGACACCGGCAAAGATACCCACGTGCCCAACGATCGCGAATATAGACTCTCTCATTTCAAACACAAAGGTTTTATTCGCGTAACTCGTAGAGAAGTAACAAACATGTAACGGTGTTAGGTTACAACACTTTTGTTAGATTGTACACCTTTTGTAGCACGGATATACATTAGTCATAAATGCCGCAGTTTAATGCAACGATAGTGATGTTACTTGCTTGATATGGATGATTTGTTGACAGTTTTCGGCTTACGTATTGTCGGAATTGTCGGGATGAAATTACGTGAGTTCAGACTCTAGTATCTACATGTAAAAGTGTAGCTATAGGAGGTGTGCTGTGGCTATAGGAAAGACCAAGGTGATAGAGCAAAGTAATATTGAAGCCACAATACAATTACGATAGAATAACAAAGGTATAGTAGAGAAGATAATTTTAATAATCAATTAGTAACTGCGTGGTATTTATGATCACGAAGGGATATAAAAAACCTATGGCGCTATAAAACCTTAAAAATAAGTCTGAATATATGAATGCTAAAACACTCACTCAAGTATAAAGCTCGTGAACGCAATAAAATTAGAAGATATCGATGCTTTTAACTTATAGTCTCGGTTGATAGTTATAAAAAATCTTTTTGATTCACCTCGATCCTTCCAATGAACCTAATAAAGGTCGGGGAATGCGGGCTTTGTATCAATTAACATGGAAGTTAAACGTGGTTTAATGAAGGAACCAGTTGCTAACGTAAATAAACGAAAGCAGATGCATTTAAATGTTATTCGGTATTAAAAACATCCGTAGAAAGTAACGTCAATCCCTTTACTTGTGTTGTATGGAATGCTTTAGTTTTATATGCTGTTAGATGATAATCCTCGAAACGTTTGCATGCTTGAATGATTTTTTCAGAATCAAGATTGATTGATATAAAAAATTTGAACCCAAGTTTGATCCCTGTGGTATCCGTGCTTTAATATCGTAATATAATTAATTTTACATTTTAAGTAAAATATCGACAACTTAAGAACCTATTTCTTGTTCAAACTTAAAGCCTTCCAACAGATAAAATTTTTCCGAGCGTCGTTAAAGAAAATCATCCTATATGCAATAGTATCAAACGCATTTAATTAATCAAATTGTTTCTAGTTTAAAGTCCAAACTATTTGAGAAGCCTCGCATAATCCTTTTCTTTAAACTTGTCATAAATACATTCAAACAATCTATTTTTATCTAGCAGATAAACGATAACTGTCATGGGATAGCTTGCTAACCACAAGAAAACAAATGACAATCTAGCTACCATTAATTTCAACGTAGCATCATTAGCGCTGACAAATGAGTCATTAATGAATGTTTAAAACGGTAACAGTTATAATTAATGCGTTATATGTATGTTATAATGAGCTGTTGTGTGGT
This sequence comes from Ochropacha duplaris, assembly GCA_951361185.1. Classification (NCBI taxonomy): domain Eukaryota; kingdom Metazoa; phylum Arthropoda; class Insecta; order Lepidoptera; family Drepanidae; genus Ochropacha; species Ochropacha duplaris. The sequence continues at coordinate 2,446,619 of OX592693.1, forward strand.
TGAAGCTAGTCGAGATGGTAGCGAGTGGCGACATGAGCTCGTGTTACACAACAGTATGATCGTAGTGCCCGAGAGTTCTGTTTTTATGGAGATACCAAACAGACTCACAGTTCGTTACAGCATTTTAACTAAAATACAAAATTAATCCTTTTCACGTATCGTCTTTAAGTTTTTAAAATTCGAAATTAAGTTTAAATTGAATTTGGTTTCACCCGCGTTCCCGAGGGTTCTTATCTTTTCTCGGGATAAAAAGTAGTTTTTGAAATTTAATTTATTTCTAAAGCATATCTTATAAAAATATTAGCTTTCTGCACTCCTTCTATATAAACTTTAACTTTGCCTTTCATACTCCTCCGTCCGTGTAATTTATTCATAATATATTCATTTAACCTTAATTGCGGTTAAATTAAAATATAAAATTCATTAATTTATTATATAATATTGGTTCATAAGGAGGAAGTTGTAATATTTAGTAGATATTGAGTTCTTATTATTATTTATATTCATTCTTACCTTATTTATATATTTATGTTTAATATATTAGTTATATGTTTTAGTGTATTAGTCATGTTCTGACCACATGAATCAGTAGGCATAAATATTTGATGAGTAGTTTTTATTTAAATTTTATAGGCACGTTTGTATTTCAATTGATCAGTACCCTCTCTTCCCTCACAAACTAAATACGATAGATTTATTCATGAAATGTCAAGAGGATGAGTATGTTCATTGTTCCACCAGAACGGTTAGATATAACTATTCGCGTATGCTGACCAAAGAAAGAATTAATCTGTGCTGTTCTTGGCAGAGCAGACCAAAGCGCTGAGATTCAAATCAATGTCTACCTATCCAATTATTTTCACAATTTACGGATTTATTTATGTCTCTCCAAAATTGATGATCCCAAGCCCAAGTCAAGATGGTGCCAATGTTTGCCAATGCCAAGTCATAGCGTCAAAATAGCGCCGCAAGGTTGGGAATTTCCCTATACATGAAAATATCTATGTCAGTGATCTGGATCTAATATATAAGATGCTGTAATAATCAGCTAAGATTCTGTCGGCCTAGGTCCGGCGCCTGCCAGTCGGGTGATGTCAGTAGTCATATCGGCTAGAACTGACCCACATAACAGTGCTATTTTCGGATAGACTGTAGTTGCACTGCATGCCAGAAGAAATGATACACAGTGACATCTCTTTAAATAAGTCACATTATATCTTGAGAGAAATTGTGGTGTGATTGAACTTGTCTCCTGTTACTTTATGATAATTTACTTATTTATTAACTCTTTAACATCTATCGTTATGTTTGTAATCACTTGCATAGATCGTTTACAAGGACTGAGCAGGTCACTAATCTACTCCAAATGGTACGAACCTTTTTTGACCAGCAAATTTTTTCTTGGTCTATTTCCAACCCCAATTTTGGAATTGATTAGCATCTTTTTGGGACCCGTAATCGCTTTTTCGCGTTTATTCGTTGTCATTTTCTTACTTGAAATCCTATCTGCCACAGTTTCCTGGCTTATATTAATTGACGGCATTCAAGAAATCATTCAGTCTTCACAACCTTCAGTCTTTTGATCCTGTGCCAAAATTTCGCCAGGTCGTTGTCCTATAGTTTAATTTCGTCACCAATTTCAATTTAGCAATTATTTCATTCGGAACTTAAAATCAACGGCTTCGCTTGCCAAATTTCGAAGTCTCACGGAAAAACGTTGTTTTGTTCCAAGGTATACATGAATAACAGTGCATTAGTGTAATATTGTTTCGGAGAACGTCTTCCTATAAACAACACCCACCTTTTGAATCAGGTCCGTTTACTGAGAACAACAATATTAACAAAACAGTACGACTCATACACTTTATTTTATTATTTTATAAAGCAAAAACAATATGATTTTTTTTTAATGAACTGCTTTCTAAAACTTTTAAACTTATTTTTTTATATGAAGTTCTGGGACGATGTAGGTGGCAGTAATGATTTATCTCAGAATCTTACTACAATCATTTGTAAACGTGAAAGCTTGTAACGATGTGGAGATATTCGTTGCTTTTCCACGCAAAAACTACAGAGCGGATTTTGACTAAACTTGGCACACAGGTAAAAAGCTACTGAGCGGATTTTGACGAAACTTGGCACACCGGTAGATCATATTGTAGAATAAAACATAGGATAATTTCTATCCCGGAAAAAGATAAGAAAGCTACAACTGATAACCAACTGTATTTGCAATTACACAAGGTAAACATTCGGTATAAGTAGGTATTCTAATGTTCAAAAACATGATACCATATCAATTTCAACGTAAATTTTGTAGTAGCCGTTTGAATCTTATCAAATGATTTCTAGTGTAAAGATTAGTATTACGAGTAACGTATAACTCTGCACCTATTTATTTAAATATAACGATATCAATATCAAAATCTTGGCAGACCACAACAGAAATTTTAACATTTTTATGTCATAAGTGACAACGAGGCCGGCGGCGGGTCAACTGATGGTATGTGACTACCGTCGCCTATAGACATTAGCAATTCCAGAGGGATTGCCAATGTGTCGTACACCTTATTACAATGCCTTAAAGGCAAGGCAAACTGACTCTCAAGTGCAATTGCCGGAACACACCAACAGGTGCTTGGCGACAGATTTTCAACTTGAGCCAGCCAGTCGAGTACTACAAAGTACCCTACCACCGTGCAAAACTGGATTATTATGAATTCACCAGATATCTAATGAAATTTATCAGTCGTGGCTTTGAATCCTGTAGGATTGTAATGAGCTTGAGCTGAAGGAAACCATATCACAGTGGTAGCTGTGGTGGTTAACCGACTGGCTGGCTACCACCCTCAAGTTGAAAATATGTCGCCTAATACGTATCGATGTGTTATGGCAGTTTCACTAGAGAACTTACAGTCTTCAAGGTATTAAAAAAAGCCGACAACACATTAGCAATCACCCTGGTATTGCTAATGTCTATAGGCGACGATAGTTACTTACCATCAGGTGAACCGCTTGTCTGCTTGTCAGACTTCTGACATAAAAAATGTAATGTACCTGTATCTAGGATATAATGGTGGTTTTCATCTTGTGTGAAAATGGACCGCATGCTTGTAAAACTGTCTATTTTTAAACCGTCAGCAGAAGAAGGGTAACGTTCTTCGAGCGTATGTACTATTTCTTTGGCACGCTCTGTAGTCTTAACGGTTTGACAGTTTTGAATAAATCATCTGTTATTAGATTCATATTTGTGATTGACACAGGGTATAGAATTCAAATATGGCGTCCGCGAAAAAATTACACTAAAAAGGGTGAATAAAAATACCCGCCAGCATAAAAAAACAGCTGAAAATTTTACAAACCAGAACTTTCTTATCGTCAAAGAAAAAGTTATTTTTGTAATTCAGTATAATATGAATTTCTTTGAAGTATCTAATATCTAAAAACTGCACAGGTTTTCCTCAAAGAAAAGTAAGCATGATTAACAATCAAGTACTTATAGCAACAATATCATTGCGCCAATCCAAGGTTTTCCAGAATAATTAATTGTAGCTATTAATTATATTGCAATTCAAATTAATTGCTTCCTCATGGCAGTTGATTGATCTGCTTACAAATTATGCAGGTAGTTTCATAATGTAAGCTAGGTATATACCTACACTTCGATTAGACGTGTTTCGACTTTGTATTTCCCATTATCCTGTTCCGTGTTCCATTTCCAAACTCAAAGCCATTTTTTCAGTTTAGGGCCAAAAATGAATTTACCAACGGTTCGGAATTCCCCCGTAATTAGTGGCCCGAGCTGCACTCAGGTATTCGACCATCCCCTAAAACTCTTCTAAATCGCTTAGGTATATGCGAAGTCCGATCCCACTTTTTATGTCCCCCAGGTGACGTCGTCCTGAGCCCCAGGTGGGGCACGAACTATATTCCATTTTGATAGCTACATCATTTTTGTAATGTTCAAACACAAAACAAAAGTTTAGGCCCAAAACTGAAGTTGCCAACGGTTCAAAATCAAAACACATTTTTTTCAGTTTAGGCCCTGGTAAAGCACTTATGAGCGTTTACAATTGACTCTGCCACAGGTTCGGAATACACTAAATTCAGAAGTTAGTCTTCAAGAACCGGTAAGAAACTCGAGTGTTTTTTCAATTTGCTATTATTTTTTTATGTTTTAGACTTGGGAAAAAGACTTTTTTTAAATGACTTCAAAAAAGGAGGAGGTTATATGTTCGACTGTACCTATGTTTTTTTTTGACAATTAGAATACTGTTAAGTATGTAACTTAGTAAGAACTATTTGTCAGTTACATAGTATTTTTGAACCATTGCTTCATCAGCGGAGCGGAAACGGCAGCAGCCTCGACGGAATACATAATTGACAGCTTATAGGCATTAGGCATATCTAATAGTTTTATTAGTCAGACTAGACCTAAACTTCCTTTCGGTGAAGATGTATCATCAATAATAATAGGTTTTTCTTGGAAACTAAGTTAGCCGTTAAACTATTCTTAGTAGACGTTAGTAGGTATTACTCAATTAGATGTCTGTACTTTTTTACTTTGCGCTTAAAGAAAGAAAGAAAATCTCGATAGAAATTGTTTCAGCGCCTCTACTAATAACGAACTAATATGTAAGGGGTCTCAAGGATTAATATACAGGATATTGTACTGAGAAACAAACAATAATCGCTCTAATGATAGGTGCAGTACCTAATCCTTGGGATACAGGATAAAACAGTCTAGACAGGCGATTGGTGGACACTGTAGATGTTAGATTGTAACATAAGTCGGCATCTCAAAAACAGCCTCAAGCCGAGCACACATATTATGCTTTATGCATTCCACATTAATTTTTGTCAAGCCCCAAAAATGTATTTGTCAATTTCCCCCGGGGGTTTCAAAAGGTGTGCGGTGGGTCTTTTGTCCCTTTCTACTTATTATAACAGTTTCTCGGGTCACTTCGGTGCGCTCGCGCAGGTAGGGGGTGAATCACCCTGCGTCCAACCGTTAATAAATTGATATATCGCTAAACGAATGCTTCCTTGCTCTTTACGTTCTCTATCTTGGAATATTCTACATACTTAAGCGGCAATGGTGAGAAAATGAGATGATTTATTCGTGTTATTGACTCAGTGCGGGGATAGGCGGCAGCTTCGTGATTTATGGAGGGAATGGTGGCGCCGCGCCGGACTTTTAATTCTTATTACGAAGCAAAATTAACTGTTTTCATTTCTTCATACTGATTAATTGTCGAGCATGCGTATGTTATTGCGATTTATGCTTTGTTAGCGCACGCCATCACTTCTATGAGCAAGACACGCACGTTTACATAATTTGTCTACAACTGTACTGTCTATGTAATTAATTATCAGATGCGAAAACAATTGCATTAAGTAGCCAGGAAATTAGTTTTTTTTCCTTTTTTGGGTCGAATATAAGTTCTGTCTTATTACGTGACATGGTTTAAAGGGAGACTGTAAAGGCCGTTTTGAGATAAACCCGTTTCTTTTCGTTATATGAAATTGTGTATATGAAAAAGTGAGGGATGTATTTAAAACCTTTGACTACACTATAACCATCACACGTAATAAGACACTTATGATAGAAGAGGCTAAGGCTGCCTGTCCACTAGAGTCCATCTACTCCTTTATATGGAGTTTAGTAGACCGGCCATTAAACATCCTGTCGAGGAAAGATCAGCATTTCAAACAACTTCTTCGCTTTACTTACTACAAAAGAGACGTTTTATGCCCAGTATGAACGCTTCTCCCTTCATTTTCCACTTAATCCTCTTTATAATTATAATTAATGATCCCTCAGACGTATGTTATGACAACACCTATCGTGTGATCTGATAACCACAAGTGCTACTTGCCTGTCAATGCCCGTATTATTGTCTGTGGTCATCTGACATAATAATAACTTAATTATATTTAACACCTCGTATTGATTACAACGCAATTAAATTTAAAAAGCCATTTGAAAATGAAAATCAAATAGGCCTTTATATGTACCTATATGAATAGTATAGACTCTAACGCACGGTGGATGTATATGAAAAGTATAGAATAGACTCTAAACCACGGTTCGAAAGGTTGCTTTTGGTGAGAAGAGTCGGCAATAAACTCAGCAACAACTCATTTCAACTAATCATGCAAGTATCACGTGATTGAAAGGAATTCATTCAATTTACGAAAGAGACCAACCACTAGATTTTCATGTCAGGGACCTCAGAATTGTTCAATGAATAACTTACTAATTGTGTTTTAACAAGTGTTTTTGTTGGGTTGATTCAGCTGGGTGGTACTGCCGCTGCATTCAAGGCATTCCAAATTATACACTCTTGTTCTATTTAACTGTGAAGCACAAACCATATAATTATTATCATAAAAGGGAATGTATGGGAGGGAATTAAAACCTATACAGACGCCATGTTTATAAATTGCATTCTTAGGTGTACCAGTTGGCTAGAAATTTTCAAATGTAGCCTCTTGACTTTCTGTCAATGAATGATGAAACTAACAACTACGTAAGAAGTGGGTGTATATTCCACCGCGATTGATGCTTATATATAAGTTAGAAAGAGAATCAATTAGGTATCTTGGTGAAATTATGACGTTTTCCCTTTCGAACAACTATGCTCAAACCAACCGTTTACGCTCGCTGCACACCACCGTTACAGGCGAACTAATTTAACTAACTACTCTTTGAATTTCACACACGCAGCGCCAGGTAATGCTGGTTTATGGGTCAGCGACTGTCACTTCTTCACATAATAGTTAGTATTCTTTGACCATAGTGTTTGTAGTAGTAGATATAAGTTCCGAGGATAAACTCTTGCCATAAGAATTTGATGTAATCATTACCAATATGAAATTGCCAAACATAAATTCCTAACGCATTACAACGGCTCCTGCATGGAGCCCATTACATCATTGTTCGGTTTGAAAAGGATTTGTACAAAAGGCGGTTTGTTTCATCGGATCCCCGTGCAGTTTGTAATAATAACAGCACTATCTAATCTACATCTAGCGTTGTCTGTCGGCGTATTGTTTAGCCACCGCTTTTGAGTACAGTACAAACAACGGACTGGTTCTAAGAGAGTACAAACCGGCTTCGTTGGGTCCTTAAATTTGTATCCGGCGTTTGAGGAAACGACTTTATGACAAAATGAAAGTGACTTTTAAGTAGGGCTATATCCTAAAGCATTTTAAACCTTTTTTCCCGTGATAAAAAGCTAAATATCCTCTATATTTCTCAGAGAACCAAACTGCCATAACTTGTGGAGTAAAGTTCCCACTTCTCAGGACCTGCATTGTGGCACTTTAAAAATATCATAGCAAAATTAATTGTACTCTCGGCTCTACTTTAGATATAAAAGCTTTATCCCCTAAATAATAGGTCACAGATGAGCTGAAGTCCTAAAAATTTACGCAGAATTACTGCTAATAACAAAGTAGTGCTTGTTATCACGTGCTCTTTCTTGCTTGCCAATGTGTCTTCAGGGTGCGAGTAAAGAAAGACCGGCCATCGTGGAGATCCTTGGGGGAGGCCTTTGTCCAGCAGTGGACGTCTTCCGACTGATACTAATTCTAAGAAAGGCGATGATAGCTCATTGGAAGTGACGTCGAATACCGCGGCTAAGGTCGTGGGTTCGAATCCTACTTTCGGTGAAGGAAATCATTTTGAGGAAACCATAGCACGGTGGTAAGGTACTTTGTAGTACCCGACTGGCTGGCTACCACCCTCAAGTTGAAAGTCTGTCGCCAAGAAACTATCGGTGTGTTCCGGCAGTTGCACTTGAGAGCCAGATTCCTTCTAGGCTTTGTGTGCTTATCACCTTCGGCCACATCACAGATTTCAGAACCAAGGGCCACATCATCACTTAACATGGAAATATAATAAAAAAATAGACCTATAATCGATTGACGTGTCACCTACCCACCAGCTAACCCTTCCTGGCACGTTTTACCCGGCTATTTGCGGTAGGATATTGACCGCGCCTGCGCCCGCCCCGGGATCCGTGAACTGTTTACCTTACACAACGCATCGCACCGGGCGTGCAAGGCATCGGCTAAAGATAGCATAGTGTTTAGATATTATGGGCGAAACGGAATGAAATATTCGAAGATTTATATTAGGTATTAAAATTCGATTTTATCTTTATGATGAGTATGATTGTGCAGGGTTCATAATAGGTGTGCTAGCTCTTTGATCTTATGCGGATTTGTTTATGGTAAACCACCTACATTTTTAAGTTTGGATTTAGGTGGATATCTCTGAAGCTACAGACAGATCCAATTTTGAAAATTCTTATAGACTAATTTACAATACGGAGATGATATGGAGAGGAAGCATATACTAGACAAAATGTTAAATCTGTCTGTCTGTCCGTTAGTGGTACAATGTTCGAACACCGGTTTTAAGGAGATATCCCTTTGGAAGATGACTAGGAAGATGACTAGGAAGATGACTAGGAAGATGAAGGGAGTTGCGGAGGTTCTGTAATTAAGAAATTATGTTCTTCATAAAACTGTTACGTTCTATCGTTACGTTTATTTTGTCAAAGTGCGTCTTTTGTCATTGTTTAAGCTATCATGGAAATAACGAAACTCTATTGGTATCGATTTAGAAATCAAATTAAAATAAATAAAATTCAATTCAATGAGATATGATTATGTTAGGTTTATTAAGCAGTTGTCCTTTAACATCGTTTGCAGGTAAAGGATCGATTTTATTCTTGATTCTACTCTGAGAAATTATGCGATTAACAGCTGGGCGAAATATAGATTTTCTGTCGCAAAAACTATTGCAAACTTCATCAATAAATAAATACTTTTTAATGTTCTATTATGTAGTTTAAAGCAACATTCATAAAACTTAGGTATAAGAAAACCCCGTCTCTTTTTGTTAGATTTATGACGTTAGAGAGTGACGTACCTAATTATTTAAATTTGACTCTTGGACGAATAAACCACTTTTACTGCACCAAACGAGTGCCATAACCAAACTATCTCACGTCAGACCGTTTGATGCAAAAAAAAAAACTACCTAAAGAAAAGTCTTTAGTAAAAAAATTGCAAGAAGATCTTTAATAACAATGAGTCATTCAAATGATACGTTATTTACACAAATCTTTTAGCAAATACTCCAAGTCCCGAATGACATACCAATGGGATTATAAACACTATGGCTTCTCAGAGTTCGCCTTGACGTCCATTCATCACCCCGCGGCTCGGGTCGAGATTTTCGGGACATCCGGTAGAGATGGGCGGCGAAGTAAAACTGTCGATACAATTTTACGTCAATATGATAAAATGTTTTTTTTTGTGATTTTGTTGCGTTATATTTTTTTTTTTTTAAATAAAATGCCTCTGATGCTTATGTTTTGAGTCATTTAAAGTGTTATTTTAAACCTGGAGTAAAGTATAAAATACATAGTATTATTGTTGGACGATACAATACCTAAAACAGAGATATATGTAATAATTTCATAATAATAGGTGGGTTGAGATTGGCATATTTTCAAAACCTTTGTTGAGTTTTCACACACTGAACAACTTTTGCTTAGGTAAAATTGAAATGGAAAAATGGAAATTCGAATGAAAGTTTAAACGTAAAGGCCTTGTTCGAACAAAATGTATGAAAATATGTATTATTTTCACATGGTGCACATCCCTATTAACTATCTTTGTATTTGTATAAAACATTTGTAGCACTCACCGCGGCTGTCCAAAAGACACCCACCCAATGCTTTTGTCAGCGACGCAATATGAATATAATCATATTCCTATTTTGTAAATAGATAAATAGGGTCCTTGTATATTGTAAAATAAATAAATAGTTAGGAAATAGTCAGGAAGTAATTAGGAAATAGGTAATAATCTTAGAATGTGCGGCATCCGAACAAGGCATTACCTTAACGAGAGCCATTTTATGTTTTTAGCGATAATTGTCTAATTAATTGAAATATTATCATGATTCTTTTTGAATAATATGTAAAAATGTATTACCTATGCAATAAAATAAGGTTTATTGTAATAGGAAAGCCATTACCTAAGAAAATCAGTAAAAACCGTTGAGCCCTACAGAATAGATTGTCAGAAAGAGACAAAGATATAAACAATGAGAGATGGAAAACATGATTTATGACATGATTTATGACCTTCTCTCTGATTGGTCAAAAAGTTTGGCTCCTTGCTCACGGAATTGTATAAAAGTAGCGCGGTTTTCTTCGGAATGGCATTCCTACGAGCACCACTGAAGAAGTAACATTATAAGAAGAAGAAGAATAAATCAAGAAGTCTTGAAGCAAAGTAGTACTTTTATTTAGTGGTGAAAGTTAGTGTCCAGTAGGAATCCAGCAAGCACCCCGTCGGTATCCAGCAAGCTATCAGCCTGAATCCAGCCGGCATCCAGCAAGCATCCAGCTGACATAAACCGACGGAGCGTTGCTTTCGCTACGCCACCCCGTCGTCGTCAACCGTCGTCAAACGTAAACGCTCCCCCTCTCCCCTCGGTGTTCGCGTTGCCCCCTCCAGCCAGCGCGTTAGATGGAACATCGGCTCGTCATCACAACATACAGTCCACACATAGTCACAACAGAAGAATTGGTCCTTCGAGCCGGATCTGGAAGAACTTGATCTTCGTGTTCCGGATATTGGAAGAATTGTTCCGGACATTGAAGATTTGTTCCGGACATTGAAGATTTGTTCCGGATATTGAAGATTCGTTCCGGACATTGAAGATATTGTTCCGGATATTGAAGATTGTTCCGGATATTGAAGATATTGTTCCGGATATTGAAGATATTGTTCCGGATATTGAAGATATTGTTCCGGATATTGAAGATTTGTTCCGGATATTGAAGATTTGTTCCGGATATTGCAGATATCGTTCCGGATATTGAAGATATTGTTCCGGATATTGAAGATATTGTTCCGGATATTGAAGATATTGTTCCGGATATTGAAGATATTGTTCCGGATATTGAAGATTTGTTCCGGATATTGAAGATTTGTTCCGGATATTGAAGATTTGTTCCGGATATTGAAGATTTGTTCCGGATATTGAAGATTTGTTCCGGATATTGCAGATATTGTTCCGGATATTGAAGATATTGTTCCGGATATTGAAGATATTGTTCCGGATATTTGAAAATTCGATTTTGGAACACGAAGATGCAACGAGCACCGAGAACCAGAACAGAGAAAGCGCGTTCACAAGCGACAGAAGAGACGCCGCCGACTTCAGATTGGAGCATGAACACACCCGTCGAGTCGTCAAGCTCAGCAGAGAGTCAGGCTACCCTGACAAGGAGCACACCCCCGCATTCCGTCGGTCAAGGAGGCACCCCCGCACACGTCGCGGGGACTTGTACCCCCGAAGGAGGAGTCACCCCCGCCCACCCCGCGGGGATCGACACCGTACCTGCCGTCGCACGCACCATGGGGAACCCGGCGCGCACCAATACTGAAGATTCAGGGAAAAGGCATATAGCGGATGAAGATGGGTTCATAGTACCCGCCACGAAGACATTGCAAAGAATCCGAGAAGTCAATGTACCTTCAAGAGATAAGGATACTCGTTCAGTCCGTTCATCGAAGCGTCGAGCCGAAGCGGAGGCTCGCATGATGGTGGCCAAGAGGGAATTGGAAATCGCCGAAGCAAGGTCAAAGGTGGCCCTAGCAGAACTCGAAATGCTGCAGATGGACTCGGATGAAGAAGTCGACGCCACCGAAGAAGAAGTCAACCGATCACACCACGTGGAACAATGGCTCAACCAGTCAAATCCGCGACCGATCGAAGAAAGGATGCCGACTCAAGAAAAGAAGAGCGACATTCAAGAACTGGCCTTTGCGATCTCAAAGCTCACCGAAAGAAGTCCGATGACGTCAACACCGAAGCATATGATTGAACTACCACAGTTCAACGGTTCCAGCGAAGAATGGCTTGCATTCAAGAGGACCTTTGAAGATACAGCACAGACGTTCACCCACGCGCAGAACCTGGCGCGTTTGAGGCGATCACTACAGGGAAGGGCAAGAGAGGCGGTCAAGAGCCTGCTATTCACCGCGGAAGAACCAACAGAAGTTCTCAAGGGACTGGAAGCACGCTTTGGAAGACCAGGAGCACTAGCCTTGGCTGAGCTCGAGAAACTGAAGAACCTCTCAAGAGTCAACGAAAACCCGAATGAAGTCTGCATCTTCGCAAGCCGAGTCAAGAATGCGGTTGCTACTATCAAGGCTTTGGGCAAACCGCAATACTTAAGTTCGCCGGAAACCATGAAAGTCATCATCGAGAAGATGTCTCCACAGATGAAGTACCGATGGTTCGCGTATCACCGAAGCCGTCGTGAAGAAGAACAAGCAGAACTGGTCCTCATCAACGAATTTCTGGAAATAGAAGCTGACATGTGTGGGGACTTCGCTTCACCTGAAGTGTTACCAGAAGCAAAGAAGACCCGTCAGCAGTACGCTCCAACTGAAGTGCCTCGGGAGCGAAGATGGGAAGGACCACGCAGAGCTGTTCACACCACTCAGAAAAGAGAAGCATCTCCGAGAAGAGAAGTTACATGTCCTGAGTGCAAAGCAGAACACTGGATTTATGAATGTTCCAGATTTAAGGAAGCTGACATCAGTGCCAAGTGGGAAATGGCCAAGAAAGCAAAGATTTGTTTCAAGTGTCTTCGTTACCGGCACTCAAGAACAAACTGCAAGGCTCCAACCTGCAAGAAATGCAACAGATGGCATCATGTCACCCTACACGCTGACAAACCACTAGTGTCAGCAGAGAAGCAACCCAGATGCAACGCTGTCTACGAACATGAAGGTGATGACAACGAAGAATACGCCGACTCCAAGAGCAAGATAACCTCCGTACACACCACTGCAACCGAAGGGCAAGCATATTTGAAGATGCTGCCGGTGAACCTGTACGGGCCGAAGGGTTCCACCCAGGTGCTTGCTTTGCTGGATGAAGGATCTACCATCACGTTACTGGATTCTTCAATAGCAAGAAAGATTGGAGCTGAAGGCAAAGAAGAGGCGATCACCATCGAGACAGTTGGGGGACAAGGCTTCAAGAAGAATAATTCGCAACGGGTTCAATTGAAGATAAAGGGAACTCATCGAAGGGATAAGAAGACAATTGAAGTCAGAACAATAGACAACCTGAAGTTATCCAAGCAAGGGGTCAAGAAAGAAGTCGTGAACAAATGCGGGCATCTGAAAAGGATACAAGATCAACTCATCTACGACAAGGAAGAACCTCGACTGTTGATCGGACAAGACAACTGGGGGCTGATAGTCACAAGAAGACTGAAGAAAGGCAATATATCAGATCCGGTAGCTTCCCTCACAAGTCTAGGATGGGTTCTCCACGGGTGCGACGCAAGACAGAAAACCCCAGTCCAGTTCGTCAACCACAGCAGACACATTGAAGACGAAGACGAAATAGAATCGTTGGTCCGGCATCACTTCGAAATCGACTCCATCGGGATACAGCCACGTCGACCGAGCAACGACGCAGATCAGAAGGCATTGGAGATCCTGGAGAAAACAACGAAGCGATTACCAACCGGTCAGTTCGAGTCCGGTCTACTGTGGAAGAACTCAGAAGAAATCTTGCCTGACAACTACTCTCAAGCTCATCGACGTCTTATCAACCTAGAAAGAAAATTGGATAAAGACGAAGAATTGAAGAAAACATATGAAGAGCAAATGAGAAGTTTGATCGAGAACGGCTACGCAGAAGAAGCGCCATGCGAACCGTCCAAGAAGAAATGGTACCTTCCTCACTTCGCAGTCACACATCCGACGAAGAAGAAGAAACGATTAGTATTTGATGCTGCCGCAAAACACCACGGGAAGAGTTTGAACGACGCGCTCCTGCCAGGGCCAGACATGTTGCAGTCCCTCTTCGGGGTTCTGATTCGGTTCCGACAGCAGCCAATAGCCGTGGTGGCAGACATCAAGGAGATGTTTCTTCGGATCAAGATAAGACCGGAAGACCGCGATAGTTTAAGGTTCTTGTGGAGAGGCGATCGACGCACCGGGACACCGAAGGAGTACAGGATGTCGTCAGTCATCTTCGGTGCAGCCTGCTCCCCGAGTATCGCGATCTACGTGATGAACAAGAACGCAGAAGAATTCAAGGAAGAGTACCCAGCAGCAGTAGAAGCCATAGAAAAGAACCACTACATGGATGACTATCTTCAAAGCTTCGCAACCATGGACGAAGCAAAGAAGACAGCGAAAGAAGTGAAGACGATCCATGAGAAGGCTGGCTTCCACTTAAGAGGATGGGGTAGCAACAATGAAGAAGTCCTCGAAGACGTCAGCAAGCAACCGAGCAAGGAAACTTTGGAATTGTCTAAAGAAGAGAAGACACTCGGGCTCAGATGGTTGACAAGTGAAGACGCCTTGGCTTTCAACGTGGGACTGCGTAACACATCAGAAGAATTGATGAGCGGTGAGAAAACGCCCACGAAGAGAGAGGTAACAAGCGCGGTGATGTCAACATTCGACCCACTGGGATTCGCCACACCAATCCTCATTCAAGGAAAGAAGCTCCTCCAGGACATTTGGCGCACGAAGATTGGTTGGGATGAAGAAATCCTAGAAGAACAAAAGGAAACATGGATGGTATATATGAAAGAAGTCGCCACTCTGAGAAGTCTGAAGATTCCCAGATGTCTATCACCAAGTCAAGAAGAAGGGCAACTCCACATGTTCAGCGATGCAAGTCAAGAAGCCTACGCCGCAACGGTCTACTGGAGAACGATTGACTCAGAAGGGAAAATTCACGTATCACTGATCGCCGGAAAAGCAAGAGTGGCACCAACGAAACCAGTCTCGATTCCTCGACTGGAACTGCAAGCGGCATTATTGGGAAGCAGATTAACCTCTACGATCCAGAACGAGATTGGTCTACGAGTAACGAAGAAAGTATTCTGGACCGACTCAAGCACAGTACTGCAATGGATAAAGGCTGATCCAAGAAAATTCAAGCAATTCGTAGCGCACCGCCTCGCAGAAATCGAAGAGCTTACAAGACCTCAAGATTGGAGATGGGTTCCAACAAAAGAGAATCCAGCCGATGACGCCACGCGGGGAGTACCCAAAGAGTTCGACCACACCGCGAGATGGTTCAACGGTCCCGACTTCCTGCGAAGGAGCGAAGAAGACTGGCCAATCAGAAGATTCCATCACGAAGACATGAACACTGATGAAGAAAAAGAAGTTCGAACGGTAGCCACAACGAAAGTCGTTGAAGAAGATCGGCCGAATCCAGAGAACTTCTCAAGCTGGACGCGTCTACTCAGGGTAACAGCACGCGTCTTCCAGTTCACGGATCTTTTGAAGATGAAGATTGAAGCCAAGAAAAGGGTCAGCATCGCACGCAAGAAAGAAGAAGTCTGGAAACCACAGAAGGGTGTCATCAAGAAGAAGATAAAGAAAATCCAGTCGCGCAAAGAAGAGGTCAAAAGAACATTCATCCCGTTGGAAGATATCCAACTAAGGAAAGCCGAAGAAGCTTTGATAAAGAAGAGTCAAAAGGAAAGCTTCAACAAAGAAATACTTTGCCTGAAGAATGAGAAACCACTGGAGAACCCAAGCCGATTGAAGAGGATCGACGTGTATCTAAATCGCCAGGACATCATCAAGCTCAGAAGTCGTACAAGAAAAATCGATACGAGAGAAAGAAGAACGAACCCTGCGATATTGGACGGAAGACACAAGATCACCCGGCTCATCATCGAAGACTACCATAGAAGATTTCTCCATGGGAACACGGCAACAGTAATGAACGAAATCCGACAAAAATATTGGATTTTGGGTCTGCGAACAACGGTGAAGAAGATCATCCACGAGTGTCAATGGTGCAGAGTGAAGAAGAGTACACCGCAAATACCACCTACGGGAGACTTACCCATCGAGCGTCTACGTCATCACCAACATCCTTTCACGTGCACTGCCGTAGACTACTTTGGTCCGATGCACGTCACCGTCGGGAGAAGAACGGAGAAACGCTGGGGAGCCCTTTTTACATGTCTCACCACAAGGGCTGTCCACGTGGAATTGGCGAACTCACTCAACACCAACTCTATGATCATGGCACTTCGAAGAATGGCAGCACGAAGAGGAACTCCCAAGACGATCTTCAGCGACAACGGCACGAACTTCGTCGGAGCCAACAGGGAGTTAGAAGAAGCAGCAGCCGAGGAGGGAATACGATGGAAGTTCATTCCCCCCGGATGTCCCAACATGGGCGGCGCATGGGAGAGACTTGTACGATCAGTCAAGACGGCGCTAGCGGCAGTCCTGAACGAGAAGACTCCACCGGAAGAGGTTCTACACACGCTCCTGACTGAAGTAGAACACACCGTCAACTCTCGCCCACTCACCCAAGTCAGCACGGACCCTAGCGACGAAGAAAGTCTGACGCCGAATCATTTCCTGATCGGGCGTTCCTGCGGAATGATGGCGCCGGGAGAATTCAGCGACAGCGACCTCATCGGACGAGCAAATTGGAGGACATCCCAACGAATGGCTGACCACTTCTGGCAACGATGGATCAGGGAATACCTACCTACCCTGATGCCGAGGAAAATCACCGGACGAGACACTGCAGACCCACAAGAAGGAGACATCGTTATGATCGTCGATTCGTCACTGCCTCGGAACACATGGCCCCGAGGACAGATCGAGAGGACCTACCCAGGACCAGACGGAAGAACAAGAGTCGTCGACGTGCGGACTTCGGGAGGAGTACTACGAAGACCGACCCGCCGCGTCATCGTGCTGGTACCTGCGACGTCGCTTCCCAAGGATGGAGTGCTTCGCACTGCGGGGGAGAATGTCAGCGACGCAATATGAATATAATCATATTCCTATTTTGTAAATAGATAAATAGGGTCCTTGTATATTGTAAAATAAATAAATAGTTAGGAAATAGTCAGGAAGTAATTAGGAAATAGGTAATAATCTTAGAATGTGCGGCATCCGAACAAGGCATTACCTTAACGAGAGCCATTTTATGTTTTTAGCGATAATTGTCTAATTAATTGAAATATTATCATGATTCTTTTTGAATAATATGTAAAAATGTATTACCTATGCAATAAAATAAGGTTTATTGTAATAGGAAAGCCATTACCTAAGAAAATCAGTAAAAACCGTTGAGCCCTACAGAATAGATTGTCAGAAAGAGACAAAGATATAAACAATGAGAGATGGAAAACATGATTTATGACATGATTTATGACCTTCTCTCTGATTGGTCAAAAAGTTTGGCTCCTTGCTCACGGAATTGTATAAAAGTAGCGCGGTTTTCTTCGGAATGGCATTCCTACGAGCACCACTGAAGAAGTAACATTATAAGAAGAAGAAGAATAAATCAAGAAGTCTTGAAGCAAAGTAGTACTTTTATTTAGTGGTGAAAGTTAGTGTCCAGTAGGAATCCAGCAAGCACCCCGTCGGTATCCAGCAAGCTATCAGCCTGAATCCAGCCGGCATCCAGCAAGCATCCAGCTGACATAAACCGACGGAGCGTTGCTTTCGCTACGCCACCCCGTCGTCGTCAACCGTCGTCAAACGTAAACGCTCCCCCTCTCCCCTCGGTGTTCGCGTTGCCCCCTCCAGCCAGCGCGTTAGATGGAACATCGGCTCGTCATCACAACATACAGTCCACACATAGTCACAACAGCTTTGTTGTCGAAAAAAAAAAGAAAAAATTGGATCTAAGTACTTACATACACTTGGTAGAGAATTTATGTAGGGATTAGTGGGTATAGTTATACAGTAAAATATAATATAGTAAAAAAGTATTAGCAAAAATATAATTATTTTATGAAATCGGATATTTTCTAGTTTCCTTTCTTAAACAAAAAACACACGTATTTGCAACTGTACATTTTTTATTCTACTTACGACTCTACAATGTCCCAATTTGACGCTTCACTGGATTAAGTAGTTTATTGAAATATCACATTGAAAGTAAGAACATATTGATACTTACGAGGTTTTTAAATCCTGAGCATTCCACCGATAATATTGTCATTTGAAATAAGAATGCATTGTGTTCTCTATTAATGTTTTTTTCTTTTCATTTTACAGGTAAGTTTTGTCAAGAGTTATCTGTATTGAGCAAGGATTTGAAGCGTATAAAGACGCGAGATTAAATTGGGTAAGATTATTTAAGATTTTTTAAAGCACACACTATGTACTTGTAGAATTAGATTTCTTTTTTTTATGTTGGTAATATCTACATTAAAGTTTATGTTATTTGGCAAAATTCTTAATTAAAAAAAATTGAGGTTATTATTTTCTTTTTTTATTCAATACAAACTATAATAATTAATAGAAAATGGGAATATATTTTTTCTTTTTAATAGTATCAGCTGAAGCGTAGTACGGTTCAAGAAATGTAAAACAAATGCACGGCCCTCGTGTAATTGTGTAAACAGTGTTCGATGATAGATACATTCCAGGGGATATCTAACTATAGAAATATAATATACGCGCGGCTTTTTGTGGTTATTATATTCTACGTAAAGGTTCTTCTTTTAAAAACCTATGTTTGGTTCGAACAACTTTTAAAATGTACCTAAATAGAGGTTTGAATTGAAAATAATGCATTTAGTATCGCCATGGGTAGGGGACATTGGACTTAAGGGTACACTAGACGAGGCATATAAATATTTGGTTGTTGAATAACGCAAATTTTGCTTTTAAAATAAAATCCACTTTATTTAATTGAATTGAATGATTATATCTCTTTTAATTTTTATTATCATTATTACTTTTGAATTAGTTTGTTTTTGATCGATGATGTGGCTGAAGGTGGAAAGCACACAAAGCCTATAGTCTGATTTTTAATTAGCTGGACTAAACTGACAGTTACGAGCGCAATATGGTTAATTATTGTTTCATGGTTTCACCATATCACTTTTTATCAATAAAAGTCAATCTAATATCAGTGATTACAGGTATTCTCATTCATTATTTTAAGAAATAATTTTTGAATAAAGAAATATTTCTTACGACAACTGTCAAATCAGTCCACCTAATTAAAAATCCAAGCATAGATGGGAACTGGGTTTCATGTGCAGCTGTCGGAACACACTAATTTACTGAAAAGTAACTCTAGTTATCTGTCATAAAGTAAAATAAATTACAAAAATGTCAAATCCAAATCTTTTTAAATTTTGAAGTCTATATGTATAACCAGAACCGGCGTTTGTCTGGATTGGGTTATTTTTTTTTTCACCTCACAGACTGTTGAACCTGTGAACTTTATAAGAGTGATTGTTCTCTATTCTGGAGGAAACAAGCGTTGGGGAGGCGAGGGGGTTTGGTTAGGTGTAGCGTGTATGAAGTTTAATTGTACAAGTTGGAATACCTGCATGAATTCAGCCTGCTACGTATCTAGGCTCTATGTCTCTACATTATTTATGGTTCCTCCTACGCAATCTATGTGACATTCGTTTTGTAGGTAAACCTTGTCTATGCTCACCTTTTTAGTTTTCCTGTTTATAAATATTAAGAATCATGTTTCATTCCATAGAATCAAAACACAACGGATATAGGTATGTTAGCAGGTTTATTACAAAACTATTTTTTATCGATACAGGAGATTTCACAATTTCCTAGATTAAAGAACGGAGTGTGGAGGTTTAATCTCCGTTTAAATTAACACACGATGTTCTACGTTCGACCTATATAACTTTGTGGGTTGCAGTGGACACAATGGCTGGTCTAGTGGCCACTTCACCCAGATGCAAGCGTGGATACCGCCACATGTACCTTAGATTGTGATCTTAGCTTGGGCCGCACTTTGTCGCGTACGTGACCTTACGTCACGCTTTATTCAAATTCAGAACATCTTTAGGTGAATTTGAATGGTTTTTGTGACACTTTGTTTTTAAGTCGTGATTTGTGTTCGAATTTTAAATTTTGTACTCTCAATTTTTGAAGCTAGAATCATGAAACTTTGTTTTTAGGCTAACAATTAAAAATAAAGAAACACGTATTTTAGCGTTTTCTAAAATTCTACCCTAAAAGGGGTGAAAAAGGGGTTGAAAGTTTGTAGGGAAGTCGCATCATTTTTGAAGCTAGAACTATGAAACATTGTTTTTAGACTAACAATTATAAATAAAGAAACACGTGTTTAAATTTATACCCCTGAGGGGGTGAAACGGGGGTTGAAAGTTTGTATGGAAGTCCGCCATTTTTTGAAGCTAGAACCATGAAACTTACAAATAAAACAAGACTAACAAATAAAACGCTTTATGAAATATAACCCGTTCGTACAGCATAATCGCCTAAAACAATTTAAAACAAATAGCTGGAGTTCTAAATTCGAATAGACCTTTAACGTCGCGTGAAACTGAGTCCATCGTCAAACTTGCTCCGTGAACTATTCCAATTTGCTGCAAACTTCATGCAAATATTTGGCAAACAAATGTCACCTCTACCTAAATATTAAATATTGGACAATATTGGTTTAATATTGCTTAAATGGATGTAATTAATTATTTTACAAATTGACTACAAACTTCAAAGTCAATGGAGTGTCTTTTTCTCTCTTCAGAGCTCCTAAGAACACATCACATTTAGCCGCGATAATGATCTAGTGAATTGACACATCCGTTTCCTACACTATCGGTAACCTTTGTGAACTAAAATCGACTAACGACTTTGTCCAATGTGATTTATAGTCGATTACTCGTTATTCGGTTGAAGGGTGATGATTGTATGTAACTTAATTTAGGAAAGGATGCGGGTTTGTATTTTCGAATTACTAAACTATTCTTTTGACTTTGACAGTATGCAATATGGAATAAAAAAGTACTATATTTACAGTATTTGTCACTACAGTTGAAAATAATAACTTTAATCTTTTACTTTGTAAAATCTGCTTTGTTTTAAAAGAGAACAGAAAGTAGTTTTGCATCTAAATGCTATTTCAAAGATTCTAAAAAGTCACAAACAGTTCATCTGCTTGCAGCTCAACATCAGCAACAAAGAAATACCACAATTTCAAATAAACAATCGATTTAAGTTAACACTTGATCACGCATTCGCTAGCGGCCGTACCTCCTGTTTTCGATCATAAAATGTAAATTACAACTCAGCTTTCATTTCTACGCTCGCCATAACAACTGAGAAACAATAGCTAATAAAATACATATTTATTATTGTACTTACTGAATGCACTTGCACAATAACTTTGAGTTTTTAAAACCCTCGCTTCGGTACATCTGCTCTGTTATTAGTAGAATTCTTATCATGAAAGGAAACAAGTAGGACTTGTACAGCCTTATCTTACTATTCATGGTCGAATCAACACACCTGCATTGGGTGACAACGTCAACAAGATACAAAACACTGGATTTTAATTTGATAGCAAGCTTATTTCTTTAATTGTTTGGGATGTTACCAGAAGTTAAATAAATTACTAGGTGCTTACCATGCTTCATTTTAATCTTAAGCTTTTATATGGAATTGCATTGTTTTCTTTAAATAAATTTCAATAAAAGATTCAAGTTTAATAACTATATTTATAACTAATATAGCAAACAATTAACAATGAAAATACTTTCAATGATTAAATAATTTAATTTAAGAGATGCACACTCATTCTCGTTAGCACCCTCACCGCGTTCGAGAGATAAAATCTTTGTAAGTTTTTCTCAAAAATTTACGACATTTATTTTTTATCATTTAACCAAGCGGCACCTACAGAATGGCTATGAAAAAATAAACACTTAAAACAACATGTGGACGAGCGCGAGTTTGTGAAAACATTTTAGTTTTAAAAATGTTACCGCGAAGCTTGTCTTTTTATGTGCCATGAAGCAGTTTGGAAAAACAAACACCTTTTGAAAAATTTTGAATTCAAAAAATGCTATTGTTTGCATTTTTTATTACATGTGTAAACTTTAACTGGGTTGTTTCATATATTTTGTATTATTTCTAATTATTATTTAGACGAGAATAACATTGTTACTTGCAATTGCTGATTTAATTGCGTACGCGCATCAATTTTAATTTTCACAGGAATTGACAATTAAAGACTAGCGTACACGCGACATTTTTTGCATCGATTATTACCATTAGAAAAACGTGTACAACATAGTAGGTTTGTGTAGGTTCAAGTGTTGACTTTACAACCTTATTTTTAAATGTGATAAAAATGTTTACATTTGAGCATATTTTACATTTAATTAGGCTTTTAATAAAATCCTCACAATTTTTTCATTTCACCAGCTCCCATTCAACCCTTAGCGCGTATCCAATTTTAGTAAGGTAATTATTTCATTTCACAAAGCACTTCAACGCGATAATGGGTCTACGCTAAGTCGGGCGTTACCCCTCTTTCGCACCCAATCTGCAGATCTATAAGAATTTATACAATATTCTGTAAGTACCTAAATATATGTCACGTATTTAAACTATTCCAACAGTGTAGATTCCAGCTAGCCAATTTTTTTTTTATCTCGCCATAGCATAGGTATAGTATTCTGATCTCTTTTCCGATGTTTCCCAACCATGATCATTTTCGCTGTGCATTCAGAAACGTCGATATTTTTTTTATACATGGTTTAATCTACTCTAAAATTGGTTTATCTACTAAATCTCACTTTTTTGCACCTAAGTTGATCGAAGGTTGGTTGCGAAGTACAGTGGTGAAAAGTGCCCTTTAAACTTTCGCCCCCTTTGAAACCTCGCGAACTTCATACAAATTGAGATTTTTGCGTTACGCCCTGAACATTTTACTAAGAGCCGCTCATTAATATCGTGTTCGTAATTTGTATTGCACAATTGCTGAAAGGGAAATGAGACTTTCTAACGGTTCAAATAAGTAAAGCTAGGGAATTTGTTGAAGGGAATTAATATTGGTATTATTTTATAAAACCAGGGGTGCAATTTTTTCTAAATTGGATGTGCCAAATCCATGTTTAGCTCGTTTTAATAAAAGAAAGCCTTTTCCTAGGCTCACTAATTGATCGATTCTAATTTAGTCGATTTTCATCACAAAATTTATGTCGATCCTTGCTTATATCCTGCTTAATTTTAAGCCCCTAACTTCTTTACCGCTAAAAAAGTGACGGCGGCAGTTCAAAACCCTATTCCCATTAAAAAGAAACCAACAATTTCACGATCTAATTATAGAGCTGCGAACATTCGATGAATCGACTCGATTGTTTATAGCTAGTGCAGTGACCTGACTCTTTTTGTTGCTAATAGAATGGTTCTTAACGCGTTGAATGGTGGTTATTTGTCAAAAGTTAAAACCCAAATTATAGGTTAGTGACGGACCACCTGCGTTGAGACAGATTAGGTCGAGATTACTGTAGCCGCAAACCATAAAAATATGACCTGCAGTTAGGCAAACGAAATGTCAAATGTATCTCTTACCACGGTACCTAATTACCTAAATCCCTGGCGCTCGTGTGATAAATACTATTTATTAGTGAGTATTTCATATATTTTCTGATTGTTTCTATTCTATGTTTATTTAAACTGTGTATATAAGGCGATGATAGCTCAGTGGTAGTGACGTCGGATACCGCGGCGAAGGTTGTGGCTTCGAATCCTACAATGAGCTTGAGCTTTCAGTGAAGGAAAACATCGTGAGGAAACCATAGCACGGTGGTAGGGTACTTTGTAGTGCCCGACTGGCTGGCTACCACCCTCAAGTTGAAAATCTGTCGCCAAGCACCTATGGGTGTGTTCTGACAGCTGCACTAGCTCTCATTTTCCATCTAGGTTTTGTGTGCGTACCACCTTCGACCACATCATCACTTATCATGGTGAGATTGTGGTCAAACACAAGCTTATCCAGAATTTTAAAAAATGTGTGTGTATAAACATTTCCAAAATTAGCGTCGTGAATAACAATAACCAAAGCCATAATCCAATCAACCGTTCAAATGAGACGAATAAACCGTGTGAGTCTATAAATATACAGACAGACGCAGTGTAGAACAAGTGATTAACCGACCGGGACGCTGATAGACATCTCAAATATGCCGCAGCATTGTTTCAGGGAGACGATTCAACAAAAGCGAGTATTGAACGAGTTAAAGTAGTAATATCCCATAGGTGTGAAAGAGAAAGCACTAGATATCCCGCAATGGCCACACGTAATTACATAGACCACCCGCGCGATCTCGCTCGCACCATTATAGAATAGCTTTTTGTGGGGAAAATAATAATCAACACAATGAAGTCATCAAACGAAACGTGGACCGGGGACCCTAATCGCTGGCTCGTGGTATTAAAAATTTTATAACATTAGTAAATAACTGGATCTGCCCTGAAGAATGAAAGGACAAACGCGCCGAAGAAAATGGCTCTTCGATTATGTTTTTTGCTACGTACAAATTTTTTTAATTTTTTTTTATCAAATATCTACTCAAATCTGTACAGTAATTAGGACGTTATTGAGGAATGTATTGGTAAACATTTTCTAGCTCAGCCTTCCGCTCCGGGCCGGTGGACAGGTAGTCTATATCAACAACTAACTTTCGGCATCCGTCTTTTATATTCTCTTCTTATGTTCTTAGAAGAAGCCCCAATTTCTCTAGAAATAAAGTGTAAGTTCGACACTATAAAAACCCCTTAGATTATAGATTATCATGTGAATATAATAGGATATTACATTGTTAAGTGTGGAAATGACATACTATCCTCCTTTTTTTAGTCTCTTAAAAATACCTTATAGTTTCGAAAATATGTACATTTTAAAATTACTGATTTCATACAATAAGTGCCCTTGATTTAAACCGATGGGGTTTGTTTCTATTAGTATGAGTATGATTCTAGTGATACAGAGCATAATGTGAAATATTCTTTAGATATTGTAATTACATAATATTTAATTTGCTACTTAATAAAGATGTTATGATATAGATGATAGGTACATTATTTAACAGAAAATTTTCCATTTTATTATTCATGTTCATAAATATTGTTATTCATAAATACTTACTTAAATGAAAGAATCCATTATTTTATATATCGCCTTTTATCTCAATAATTGATATTGATGGAGCAAAATAATAATAACAAAAGGAATAAACAACGTTTATCGTCTTCGAACATTGACTCTTTATTTTTATTTAATTCAATATGTATTTTTAAAGTATCACTTCCCATTTATAAATATCAATATTTAATTTAAAGAAGAATATAAATAAAAAAAATAAAAAATATGCAATTACCACTCAAAATGTCAAGTTATCAAGGAGCAAAAATTCCTATACTACATTTACATTAAATGGGTTTATTTTTATATCATTCTGTTAAAAGTCAAAGTAAATTTAAACTTTCGTCAACGCCATTTTGGAATTTCGTGATTCTTATTACTACTCCAAACCTATCTTGTACAACAATAAGAACCTTCCGAATGGATTAAAACCGCGGCACACCAGCAAATATTAAAATAATCGATAAAAAACGCTATCAAAGATATTGAAATCGAGTACAGTTTTTGTTATGTTAATAATATAATCGATTAAGATTGTGTTAAATCGATAACGAAGGTTTATGCGATGAATTTATGAATGAGTCGGTTATGTATGGACGGAAGAGTCAACTGAGTGTGACCGAGTCGGCCGATGAGTCGATTTGTTGCCGTTCCGGAAGATTCCGTTTTCCGGTAAGCACAGCACTGGCTTTGTTAATGCCAATGTGAAGGACTCACAAAGTTACAAATGTGGCAAAATGTGATATACCCAGTTGCCAGTCTTAAAAAAATAGTTATTTTATTACTAGAAATGGCCACACCATTTCCATTACTCGCTTTTGTTAAATAGTTATTGTGTATGGTGTATACCTACTAGCAATGATAGATTTTTAAATAAATCGTTTAATTGTATTGTCTTGGACAAGTATTTATTTAGACATTTTGTCGTTGTTATTACTTAACTTACATTTAATTGTTGAATTAACTGTGAGCCTATTCGATGTCGAAGATTTCTAAGTATTATGTCTAAAAATCAGCAAACATAGTAGAAATGATAAAGCAACAATTCCAAAATATTAGAAAACCGAGGTTCGTTGTTGTACATAATAAAAGTTATTTTCCAAAAACATGGCGGCCGGCGGCCGGCGTCGGCGTCGGTAATAAATCAGCAAGAAGCCGTCCCGACAGCCAAGAGGATTTATGGAAGGAGCTAATTCACGCCACAAGTTATTAGCGAACCGACGCGCGACGCTACCTTGCCACTCTTGAACAGGGTTGTCACAGACATTTATTTCACTGTGGATTCGCTTGTGCATGACCAGAATCTCACCACAATGATTAGGTATATGGTCGTTACTTAGAAGGTAGCTCCCATTCGACGAAACTAACATCAGCTGACCATATGCAGGTATTTGAGTGAAAATATGAAGAAGGCTTAGTTAACACCGAAATAATTATAAAGTCTGCGCAACAAAGAGACGATATTTAAAGTGATTCTAATAACAATTTTGAGTTTATTCACCCTCCGAAATGCGTTGGGAAGTTGGCTAGATTGAACAAAAAAGGAATTGAGAAAGAAAGTTTAAATTAGATTTGAGTCTAATCACTACAGAGACTACAGCATGGGGCAGCTTCTTACTCCTCTTTTGATTCTTCAAAAGAGGAGTAAGAAGGAAATGCAAGGTCGGCAACGCGCTCGTGACGCCACTGGTGTTGCAAGCGTCCATATAGGCTACGGTAACCGCTTACCATCAGGTGGGTCGTAAGCTTGTTTGCCACAATTGCCACATATATAATGCCACGTATTTTGATGATCATGGCAACCCTGTATAAAACAGTCGGTGAAGTCGGTCGCAGTATCGCCCACTTTAGATTTTATGCTATATCGATAAAAATATACAATAAAACGTGGCCTGCAGATGACTGGATCTCAGGTATGTAGTAGCAGATGTCCAGTCCAGTCGTAATATTTTTATGAATAGTAATCTTCAATATCTGGCAACTTTATTTCACTTGTCATGGCAACCTTCAATAATTCGTTCGCTTATTCTTTTTACTGGTATAATTTCGTTATATAATCCTCATTGTCAATATCTAACGTTTAGAATATAAAAACAACGAAGGCAATGTTTTTCCTCATTTCAAAACTGGCTGTTAAACTTTCGAAGTCCCTTTACTTTTTCCTTTTATCGATCTGCACTTATATCATAATAAAATATGTAGTTTCTTTCGTAATCTTCTCGATATGGATTTTTTAGCATGTCGAAATTACCGATCATATAAAAAAGTGTTGAAAGAAGAATGCTTCTCTGTTTCTCCTCTCAGCTCCACTTAGAATTTATGGTAGGGGAGGCAATGATGCTAAATTTGTAGTTACTCGAGCGTCTTTGGGACCTACTGGAATTTGAAGATTAGGTGGAATAAAGAAAAAAAGGTTATGTGATATTTTCCCCTTGAGCGGTGGGGGAAGCGTCTACAGGGTTTCAAAAATGTAAAAAAAAACAGTCACCAAGAAATACTCGAGCGCGTCAGATATTAATAGGGTAGTCGTGCCACGTCTGTCTGATAACGGAAATATAATAATCTGCCGTTTTGCGTGGTGGGGGTGGCCGTACGAAGGGGTCGAAAATATTTTAAAAAAAAATTTACTCGAGCGCGTCAGACATTGATAAGGGATGTTAAGTGAACCCTCCAGTAGCTCCTATTTTAAAGACTGACGATTTGGACGCGACCATCAGTCAGGGCCGATTTTTGAAAATGCAAAAAAAAATCGTGACCTTGATTTACTCGAGCGCGTCAGATTTTTATACAGGCGGTTCTTCTTGATGGCCTTGTTGTACTGACCCATAATCTGACAATTATGTTGAGGGATTTCCTTAATCTGACGGTTTGAAAAAAAAAATATATAAAAAATATCGAAATCTCGAAAATGGTTCAAGATATCGAAAAAATGTTTGTACAAAAGTTGTAGAGAATTTAATTTTCTACAATATTTATTGAATACATATACCAAAAAACCCATAGGAAACGAGATATTTGCAATAAATCATTTTTTGCCTTTGACCTTGAAAAATCAGTAGTCGCGGGCACCCTATGATAAGTAGCTTTTGAGTTAAGTTTTAGGGTATCAAAATAAAGGTCTATACAAGTTAATAGGTGACTATCTCTCATTCTGAGGTGAAACTCATAATATTCCTGGACTATACACTTAATAATGATTTTAGCTACTTCGGCTTGTGCAAATCGGCAGATTAAGATATTTCCGTGA
The DNA here is from genome assembly GCA_951361185.1 of Ochropacha duplaris. Taxonomy (NCBI): domain Eukaryota; kingdom Metazoa; phylum Arthropoda; class Insecta; order Lepidoptera; family Drepanidae; genus Ochropacha; species Ochropacha duplaris. Next base: position 2,474,869 of record OX592693.1, read on the forward strand.
TTCGTGACTAATTTCCTTCAAAATAAAAAAAAAACTAATCGCGCTCGAGAAAATCCAGGTGACGTTTTTTTTTTGCAACTTTGCGAGTCTCCAATTTTCTTTCGTCACGCCCAATTTGTCAGATTATTGAAATGTACACTATTTTGCATGTAACTAACTTACCTTACCTTAATCTGACGCGCTCGAGTATTTCAAACCATCGATTTTTTTTTACTAATCTGACGGGCTACCCTAGGCGTTCGACACTACATAGAGGGCTCAGATTTGGTGAGAGTACTTCACAAGGTGCAAGGTTGCACCTTGTGAAGTACTCTCTTATGTTAATCTGCCGCGCTCGAGTAAATCCCGAAATCCCCTATTCGCCTCCCCTACCATTAGTGCTTCCATAAAATCTAGTGTGTAACTGAAATAACTATTCTTACAGTGACTGTGGCATGCGCAGGCGCCACCGTCAGACGCGCATTCCGCGATAACTAAGCCGTTTGATGTATTTGCGTGCGACTGGATTTACAAACAGCATTGCGTCTGAAGTGTGGTGAAGCCATTTTTTCGGGACCGAGTAAATTTTAAAATTGGGTGCTTTTTGTCAAAAAAAAAATCAAATTTAGTTCACCCAAAAACATTTGAAAATAAAAGCCCTTGCTTTAACCGCTCTAGTCTAATCCGGTAGAATTATCCAGAGCTATTAATCACTTATTACACAAATATGAGTCATCAATTTGTTTAGTTTAAACGCTAACAAACCATCGATTATGTGTTATCTAGCCAAAGCTTCCTTATATCGTATTGGGTCGTAACCGTAAATCTGCGAACGTGGAATGCTCTCATCGACCGCCATATACTTGGTCGATTTGCTTGTTTTTTTAACTCGCAAGTGGCTGCATCTTGATTCCCGCCAGATTAAATAAAGGACTTGTTATTGCAGCATACCGGAGTGGTGATAACGGTAAAGCGAACGCAAGGGGCAGATGCAATGAAACAACGGTTAATTTTGCACGTGGGAATTCAATGTCGAGTAAAGTGACATTTACGAGTTAGCATGTCTCTGTTTATTAGAAGTGCTTATAATAATTATCGGGATTATTTAGAATGCAAATGTTCCTTTTAAAGGAATTCGTTCTTTAATTGTTCGTGAAAATGCCCTTAAATTAATATCTTGCCTGAATTTCGAACCGGTGTCGGTGATAACTTCACTACCTTCATAATATCCCCTCATAGGGCCTAAATAAAAGGCTTCGATTTTGAAGGCACTTAGGAAGTTCGAAGCTACTAAACTACGGTTCAGATTAAAGCCATCAATTGGGAAGATCCTCGAAGGGACTATATATTACAATTTGCGTGTGTCTTCATCATGACCAAAATGCAGTGCGTTTCCACAATTCTGATATCGCGCGCCTTTGTGCTAAAAGCGCCTATAAAAGATGACGCACCCGTAAATTCTTTTATAATTAGACAATCCCGCGAAGTCAGGCATTCCGGTCAAAGTGGCCATATCTGGCGAGAGGAGGGTCGAAACGAAGATGGATGGCCAGAGTTATAGGTCGAAAGCCTTAATTACAGGATCGGTCGGTCTGATCGGCTCAAGTTAAATTTTTGACTTTTTGGACCTATCAAGATTTTAAAGGGTTAATTTAAGTGTGAATTTTGGTGCGATCTTTCTGTGGTGTTTTTGGCTTAATTATGTTTAGTTATTTTTTTATATTATTAAAAACGACTTAATCTCAGTCCCTTCGTATACTCTTGGTTACTTCGATGTATTGTATGTTTTACTTTACTTTATTATACCTGCTACCGAGAACACTCATTTTCATTTGTCACGTGTGAATAAAAATCTACATTAGTCGTCGTCAACTAAACCATGCGTTCGGCGAAATTTGGAACTAATGATTTTCCTTACCAAAACGACTTCTTTACGAAGACAGTGGCGCCGCCACAAAACTTTTTAGCTAGAAAGCTATTTGGTCGGATATATTTACTCTATTCATGTCACGTACAGAGAGACAAATTCCCTACGCCTCTATACCATTATGAATACCTACGTATGGAGAAATATTGTTATTTGTGGTAGAGCGTTACAAAATCGTGATCTATTTGGAGAATATTTTTTTCTAATCTAAGAGCTACTGGTTATTTTTCTGTTCCTAGTTTGTAAAATTGGTAAAAAAAACTTAATACATATTCATGGTGGGTTTATGTAAATTATGCCTTGACTCTCGGATGGGACGGTCGTTCCAAACCTACCAATAAAAACAGAATTCCGGGAATCAAGATTCAATTTACTAATAGATTAACAAATTCTTTATGTACATTAATTTGTCCATTTGCATAGAACATTTTCCTAAGTTTTACATATTTACATACGTAATACATATAACTGACATTTCATTTTGAAAAATAATTGAGGGTAATTAAAATGCTCAAAAACCAGTAAAGAAAGCTTAACGACAACCAAGTTTCAACGCTAATGGAGTCGTTTTAAATAAAGTTATAGAGTGCAACCTCACTAGGGATGGGACACGGACTCGTACGTAAGTCATAGAAAAAGTACTCAAGGCACCAAACGCTTGTCTTCGATGATAATGTTTAAGTTTTCTTTTTAAGCTCATCTTGAAACTTAAGTAATTTGTTGAAAAACGTTCTGAAAAGTCTTCAAAAATAGATTTCTATACATTTTTTTTACTATCGTGAACTTTCCCATTTTTTTAATTGTTATTCTGCTATTTGGGGCGGAGATGAATCCAAAAAATCAAAGATCATAAAAATCGGTCCAGCCGTTCTTAAGTTATAAATGGTGTAAATAACCCGAATTTGCTTTATTAGATATAGAAAAGAAGATTGTATTAAATTGTTTACAAATGTACTTAGGTATTCAAAATGTTATGATTATTTAACCTATTCAAAGTTGTAATATGCGCATATTCAATTACTTTTTATAACTTTGAATAGGTTTGTGTCTAACCACAATCTTACCATAAATAAATATAAAGAAATACGACGGCCCTAAGTCCACTAAGCCTAGAAAGGATCTTCCAGCGCAGCTGTCGTATTATTGTACAGTGCAAAACTAAACTCTGATCACGAGAGCCAAAAAAGCTTTATAATTTTATAAATCAGTTTACAAGCTCATTTTTACTTGATTCATTAAATTAGGACAAAAAAACGGTGAAAATTAAATACTTATTTGTTTCTCGAGTACACAAATAAATCGTGTCGCAACACTAAACTACTAATAAAACCGGCAACGATTGACAAAGTACATTCAGAACGATGTAATAGACCGTGAAATTAATTTGATATGGTCGATTACTCTACAGTTTACGATCTTGCTATGTAAAATCAAAATCAAAGCTTGGATTTCCTTACATTTAGCACTATTTTCAATAATCCTTTTGATGTTTTTAACGCTTGTCTTGTCTTTTGTATTTGTGGCTACGCCTCAGCGTTGAGAAAAGTTGCATTTTATTAGGAGAAACAAGCATATTGTAAGTTTTTTATACCATTAGGTGGCTAAAAAGCTTACGGCCCAATGGTGGTAAGCGGTTACCGTAGCCTAAGAGGCGTCACGAGCGCGTGCCCGACCTTGCATAAACGTTCTTACTCCTCTTTATTTTACAAATTTTTTAAACTTTGTCCAAAATTACTTTAGGATATCTTCTTCTTCTTGCCTTACTTATCCCACGCTAGGTGTGGTCGGCACAACATGTTTTCCTCTTCCACTCCGCTCTATCACTAGTCGTCTCTGTACTCACACCTTTCATATGCATATCATTCTTCACGCAGTCCATCCATACCTTCTTCGGCCTTCCTCTACCTCTATATCCATCCACACTCATGCTCAGCTCAATAATCTTTTTGTTACATACCTTTGCCCTATTAAGCCCTGAGCCGAGGTTCGTGCCCCAACTGGGGCGCCCTCAGCGGTGAGTCGTCTCAAGATTTACATACCAGTTGAGAGCCCTAAGCGCTCGCCGAATAGTCCGCGTAAGGGTGTCTATGGTCCCTCAGAACTCCACCTTTCTGTCCTCACAAAAAAATCCTAAACCTATCGCCATTGTTAGTTGACAATATTTTTGAGGAAAAATAAAAAAGATAATTAATACGATTATCATGAAATGACCTTTAAAACCAATTCGCATCGATGATGGTGATAAGTCAATTGATAAGCTATCACGATATCTATCATTCATCAGCAAAGATATATCTTCATATATTTAGATTATCAGGAACATAATGTGGCCGCCTGTCGTTTCCGAAGAGATTTCATGGTTTCCAATCATAACATAACTTTCGGTGAATAAAAATATCAAGAGGTATAATAAATATATCTACTGTCTGTCTCGCTACCGAATAAAAGAATAACAAAATAAAATGAAAATATTGTAGATCCATATAAAAAATAATAAATAATAAATAAATATCCTCGGACATTTTTCACACACGGCTATCTGATCCCAAACTAAGCAGAGCTTGTACTATGGAAACCAGATGACTGATGTTAGTCATGTTCCTAAACTTGATCCCATTGTGATGAAACTTTGGTGGGTTTTTTTGTTTACGACCGCGAAGGTTCCTGGCCCAAAAAAAGAATTTTACCTTATACTAACTTTTTTTCTTTACGTGGCATTGCATACATGCAACGCAGACCGGTAACAATTAGTTAGTATATTAAATATGCTAAACAGCTTCATGTATTCAAAATTAGAATTAAGTAGCTTTTTTTTTAATCAGCGTGTTTGATCTCTGTCATAATTTATTTTAGAAGCGAGTCTGTAGTATTGGAAAAAAACAAATTCATAGACAATTTCATAGAGTTTTTTTTTATCACAAGCCCCTATGACTATGTGTTCACGTCCCTTTGAGAGGCTCACAGTAAACATTAATATCAAGCTGTGGTGACTCACATTATCGCCAGACAGACATGTCACCCCTAGTTTAGGGGTTACATCCTTGCTGTGTGGTACAAGATGTAGGCATATCGCAGGGGGCTATTTATTTCCAAAGGAGTGTTTGGTTAGTTATTCTGCGGCAAATTAAAGATAGGGACGGCGCGGAATACCTCTATCTAGGGGTAGGTAAAGATCTCTCGATATCCAAAAACTACAGTCTCTTCTTTTTATTGCCTTTTTTTTATTCGTGATTGACCTTGAATACATTAAATTGGATATGAATTTTCATTAAATTATTTTTTATCATTCGCTGTTGATAAAAGTATTATTAATTAGGTGGCTAATAAACAACATAATATTGTAAATAGTTATATAATACAACCAGACTGAACAAATGAGCATGTTGACACACAAAAATGTTTGTTCTGTGTGGGAATCGAATCTACGACCTGTGTCGTTACAGTGAGGGTATCTAACCTCCACTTACAAAATGATCTTGAAACCGCTTTTTCTTCCTCTTTAGGCCTTGACTTTAACTTTAATTGTACAATTGGAATACAATAACACTTATCACCAAGTCATAAAGCTTATATTCCCCTGTGAGTAACTATGCAAATCAGTGATTCCACTTTATCCCGGCTACGAAAGGGAAAGCACGACTGTGTGAGGAGTTAATACTTTAATTTACAAGGACAATTGAGACACTGGAGCTATTATAATAAATAAACATAACAATTGTCGACAATATCTGTTTTGACAATTGTCTGCTTTCTTCCGTTTTGCATATACTATATCAGTAGCTGCATGTTTCTCTTCTGTTCGTAATCCATGACTCGGTATTGCTAATGTCTATAGGCGACGGTAGTCACTTACCACCAGATGACCCGTCAGCTTCGTTATCACTTGTGGTATAAAAAAAAACATTTATTCATGTTTAAAAAATAAAAATCTCGACTTTGTTATAAAATATATTAGTTGTTAAAGATACATCCCAAAAGAAAAATGTTAGTTAAATAAATGTGACTTGTGTTTGCCTAGGGCACAGAAAAAGAAAAAAAAAGGTACAAAGAGCGTAAATACATAACAATAGTCTCCAATGAAGTGAAGCATCGTGCACGAAGTTATGTGCGTGACTCGTGTCGCACAGTAACGCGATCGGCTTCCTTTACTGTGCTTCGCTTTAAGTGCGCAGGGCTCTGTCTATTTTTTATTTGGTCTAAAGCCTAGGGCTTCTAATGATCGACAAAAATATCGATCTCATGAATCGATTGTAGTTGCGGTCCTTGAACTTTTATTACCTACCACCTTGTACAAAATTTTCCAAAAGAATAATTTGTGACTATCCTACTCCCCAGACAGTCTGTAATGCAATAATACCCCGCCAATAGCAAGTTGGGCGGATGTTTAAACTTATTTGCGACCCTCTGAGTGACGCGGCGACCCTCCGACCTGCGTCCCCGATCCTAGCCGAGGAGTTCGTCGAAAGGGATGCTTCGCCCAGGAATTTATTTTTAAAGTTTAAATACAGAACTTGTCTTTGATCACAAACGTTAGCATTGCTTTGAGGATTTACAAATTATAAAGTCTTTTATTCATAGATAGCAAATAAACTCTTGGCCGCATTACGAATTTTCCAGGTTTCTTGTCTTAAAATTAGAGGTTGATATTTTTTGAACATGTTATGAATAAGTTAATAAAAGACAAAAGTAAGTGCCTAGGACGAACATTGGTGATAAATACCACAGTATAAAGATATAAACACTAAGGTGTGATTGTTGTGTAGGTACCTATATTTATTGTTTTAAACAATCGCTGGTCCAATATCAAAAAGACACGAATTATTATGATTGGGGCATTTATTTCATTAGCCGTGTGCTTTGATTATTAAAGCCCGTGTGTGATAAATTACCCAGAATAAAACAAAATTACTTATAAAATTGAAAAAAATAATATCGGCCCTACTCTTAAAACCCACTCAATCGAATTCTTTATGTGGAAATCTCTTCACCTATTCACCAGTAATAATAAAACGTGTTGTTTCCACAGACGCCGACCAACTATGCCTCAACCGGGGTTGTTGCGGGCCCAAGTCTCGGGAGCGTCTGACGCAGCAAGCGCGCACACAGCTCGAGTCAGCATTACGCAGCGAGCTGGGCAAGCTTGCTGACACACTGGCTAACAGGGCCATGCAGTTTGATGGTAGGTCTTAGCTTTTATTTATTTATTAAATCACCAACAAGACCAAGAATTATGTATACTACCTGGATAGGTAACTCTCTATACCTACTTGAAGCAAATATACCTCATACCGCAAATATTCTTTCATATAGGGTAACCCTACTTAGAAAGAGGTTGTCCCAACGTAGTTGTTATCTTTCTCTTTTTCACAATTGATAGGTATTTGCTTCAAGTAGGTATGAAGAGTTACCGTTACCTATCCAGGTCAGGTAGTATACATAATTCTTGAACAAGACACTATAAAATACAGGTACAAAATTATACTCTACCGTATTACTATCGACTTAGAATAATTTAATTTACAATATTCTATTCATTTTTGATGGTTGGGATGATGGGTATTGGAGTCTATCTGATAAATACAGGCCGGATTTTGAAATTTTATCTGGCTGAAACCAATGTTGATTTCGTCGAAACCAGAAAAAAAATCTTTAAACAAGATATCCTGGCTGTATGTAAAAATGTCTTTAGGCTGATTATTAGGAAAAAAAAACTCACTGACAAATACATAGACACAGAAATACATACTGTATTTCATAAAATCGCGCTTTGTTCATCATCGGCTGCAGCTGGTAGCGTGTGTTATAAATAGCAAACCGATATCGCTCTGCACTTACCTACTCGACGGCTAATGTGTGAGATGTTCATTCGTTAAGATATTATCGAATAGAGCATGCGAGAACTCGACGTGGTATCGATTCTTATCGTTCTAAATGTACTTGTAAATCTATATGGTTATCGATTAACGTTTATGTAAATGAGGTAATGTTTGTGTCAGGAATATTACCTATAGTTCTTTCACCTACGTTTCCGTTGGTGAAAGAATTTTTGAAATATCTGTGTACAAACTAAAAAAAAAAAACCTTTGGTACCTCTTTACAATATTATGAGAATAGACAAACGTCAAAAGTTAAGCTATAACTTAGCCTTCTACACAGGCTTTCTACATTTAAGTCTGACTGATTGATAGTGAACACAGAACTTAATCTTTCAAGAGTAGGAAAGGAATTTTCGAAATACAAATCGTAAAGGGAAAACTTGTATAACGTAACTTCAATATCTCATGGTAGTGACGTCGGATACCGCGGCGAAGCTCATGGGTTTCAATTCTACAATGAACTTGAGCTTTAGGTGAAAGAAAACATCGTGAGGAAACCACAGCACGGTAGTAGGTTTCTTTGTAGTAGACTACTCGACTGGCTGGCTACCACCCTCAAGTTTAAAATCTGACGCCAAACATCTGTTGGTTTGTTCCGCCAGTTACAATTTAGTGCCAGTTGCCTTTAATTAAGGCATTGTAATAAGGTGTACAACACGATCAACATTGACAATCCCCCTGGTATTGGTAATGTCACTTAACATTAGGTGACCCGCCTGTCGCTATAAAAAAAACTGTTCAACCTAATTCCTTGCTGCGAGTTATACAGTTTAACCTAAAGTATCGCTGCCATATATGCCCTGCCAGTAATCCTATCGACTACATTCACATCCTGTATAACTTTAGGTCGCATGGCAGTATTGTTAGTCATAAGTTAAGTCTCGGCCGTTAACTAAGCGTTAAATAATTCAGTCGATATTATAAACATTGAGCGATGAACGATTCCGCTCCGCCTACTCATGACCTGACTCATCTATGGCTTTTGTTTACAACAAAGGTTTCAAGTAAAATATAAAAGTTCATTTGTAAGCAGGGTCATAGCCCATTTAAACGACTCTGCTCCAACACAGCTCCCACCCAACACCGCCCTAAACTAAAAGTCAACTACTGAGCAGTCTGACACTGGGCACGACTTGAAGTACATATTTGAATGATATTTTATTTGTCGGGTGTGAGCGGAGTCGTGTAAGTGAGCTACGACCTTAATACAGTAAAAAAGTGCTTTTATCTGTTGAAAATACTACGCGCGAGAGTTTAAAGTTCGAATGTATAAAATTTTTGAAACATCAAGTAGTCCAGAGATTCCTCAATAAAGGTGACAGTTTGAATGAGGAACATTTGTGTAATAATTCTAAGATTGTTTAGAAAATAATAATTTCTAAGTTTACTGCCGGCTCATCTTTACAAAACAAACTTCTAAACCGTGCGTTAGAGCCTGACAATTCATAAATGCCTATCAAGGCCATTGAAACAGTCTAATGCCATTTAAAAATCTACACCTATAGAAACATCAAAAGTACTCTTAAATGATAGCAATAAAGATGGCTATGCTTTGCCCTTTGCTATAATAATGACTCAACCACATGATGACATTAATCGAACCAATCGTGATGATAAAAAAAGACCGATGACTAAATACAACTTTGTTACAATCTCAATTTTACAAAAAGCCTAAACCACAATTATGTTAACTATAGTTTGTTTATTACAATAATACTGTTTATTGATACCTAAGTCTGGATGGAAGTTACCTATATTTAATAACAAGTATCTTATTCTACTATACCAATAAATAAAGTAAGTTACTTGTTAATTGCTAAGTTACAGTGCTCACAATTAGGCAGTTTAAAGTTGTCAGAGGATTTATAAGAATAATAAAGTTCATTGTAAATCGATTACATATATTAGAAAAAGAAAAGGTCCCAGTAGTGATCCCTGAGAAACTCTTGAGCCTAAGGATAGGTTAAGTTATTATTATGCATGTGTCTATCTTTGGTTTGTTTATTCAGTCCAAAAGAAGCACATAAATCACATTTTCTCACATAAATTAACACTACTACGACTCAGTAAAGATGCTAATTTTATGAAAACAATACTAAGTTACCAAAAATTCATGAATAATTAAATGGTAACGGTAAATAGCGTCAATCAAGAATGCAATAATACAATTCTAGAAACTAGATCTTACAAACTGCCTGCCCGATAGTACCTATTAATTCGAGATGCACTAATTAATTTATTTCAATCACCTCGTTGCATGATTGAGCCTTGACAGTTGGCGATCACAAATCAATTAAAGGGGTTAATCAAACATCACCTTGCCTTGGTCAGTAGCTGGATGTGAAACTATTACACTCAAATACTATGCCGCCAGTTTTAGTATCTAGTTAGACGTCAGACTAGTGTGCAAATTATATTCGAAATGATTACACGCCACGTTAATAGTCCTAAAATATTTGTGTTAAATTAAAGCGTAGGTATATCGTGACTTTTCAGGTTGTCCCAAAAAGTCCGTGAAAAGTTTTAGTGGAACAGCTGTCAATTTAACCAAAACCTGACTGGACTTGTACGGACGAGGACTAGACTTTACAGTGAATGTAACAGTATAACGTAAAAGAAAGAATATTAAAACTGAAGAAAATGTATGCGTTTGAAAGAATTTGTATCTATGGTTACGAATAAACAAAGAAAATAATCTTAATAGGTCGCCTGTCTAAAATGAATCGTGTTCATTGGCTAATGTGCTATTGCAGGAGCTACGGATATGGAGGGTTCTGGGAACTTACTACCGTTCATTCTTTTCTATTATATAAAGGACAAATCCTACATTATCGTTCCCCAGTGTCGTCCCAAAATCGAAGCTCCACCCGTGTCAGATGTCCGTCGAACTAACATAATTAGCACTTGTTAAGAAACATCGAAACGTCAGGGTTACAACAATTTATAAATAATGAAGTCGTGGGAGAGGCTTCTTTCACTTTGCGATTGGAAACATTCAGAATGAAATGTTAGAAAGTGGCTGGTCAATATTGATTGTAGGCTGCGGCGTCGACGTCGCAGTGCCGAGTAATTAGACTTCTCTTTACATTCATGTATTAAGGTTGACGTCTACTTGATAGAACTTGTGAGTTGTGCTTTGAGTTCGCGTTCGAGTTCGAGTGAAAAAATAACAGTAATTTTTAGTTAGGATAGCCTTCCATGGTAAGTGATGTGATGGTCGGTGGTAAGAACACAAATCCTTGATAATTCATTGATCAAAGATACTTGGAAGTGTTACATTAATATCTTAGATTAGATAACGTTTATAAACGCTGAGCTAAGCAAAAGTCTGTATCAGTTGCAGTATACAGTTGTTAATCCCCATGGTTATGTCTTGAATCTAGAAAGCAACTGGCTTTAAATTTTACTATACTAATGAGATGAGATGAAAATGAGCACAAGTTCGGTTTGCTACGATCACAGAACGAGCAGCGTAGTGGACAGACACCTTTATATTCCCAATCCAAACACATCGATATTATTTCAAGAAGTGAGAAATATCTGACATATTTGAATGGTAAACTTGGAACGGAACGTGCATCGGAATTTAATAAGACTGCTTGGGTACGATTGGTTTGTTATTGGATTTATTTGAAATTGAGTTAATGGTACTTCAAATGTAGCTATAGAATTTCGAGTTTTACAAAGCCCCGTAGTTTTTCCTGCGATCTCAAATTTTATACTTGGGGTTGTCTAGTCTGAAAACCCCCAATGTATCAGATCCCAGGAAAAGCCAAGTCCCTAAGCCCTGACTTTACTAACCTAGTTACACCTTGTTTTAAAAAGTATGGTTTGTTTGGCGGTACATTGTAGACCTGTGACGTAATTTCTATACCTACTACTAATATTATAAAGAGGTTTATTTGTGAGTGTCACAGGCTATAATTTTATCCCGGGAAAAGATAAGATCCCACGTGAAACCGCGGACTACAGCTAAATAAGTCCATCGAACCGTCTGTCCGATTTGGTAATGAATAAAGTGTCTGAAAAAAGAACAAGGAAAGCTAAAACACGATCGGTTACCTACTTACTAATAGTTGAACGATAATAAATATCGATACCCATTGGTAACTATGGCCAAATGTGAGATAAAATTTATCATATTGACGTAATTGAGGAAATAATCATAAAAAAATATCGAAAATATTAAATTAACATGTCCAACTCCCTTAATATTTTGTCCAATATATTTTTTTGGCGATAATAATAATGGTGATATACTTAACTATCGGTTATTTTTGTTATATAATTTATCAATTATTATAATATGCACACTAATTTATCATACAGTAATTAAATTAATATGTATGAATTCAAAATAATTCAGAATGAATTGAAAATTGTACCATATAATGACAATATCGACGATTCCTACTAAAATTATAAATGTGAAAGTTTATGTTTGTTACTCAATCACGCGAATACTATTTTGATGAAACTTGGTACTCAGGTAGATCTGATCCTGGAATAAAACATAGGAATCTTTATATCCCGGAAAAATACAGGGTACAAGGGCACGCGGGTGAAACTACGGGGTCACCTAGTATAAAATATTTACAGATATTATATTAGTAATAGTTAAAAGTAAAAGGACCTCACATACTTTTAACCTTGCATCCACTTTTTTTTAAGCTGCTGGCGGGTAAAATATAATAATAAAGTTTAAAGTACAGTTTTCATGTCAAAATTACGATGCACTTGAATAAAGAGTGTGAGCCAGCAGTCGAGTACCTAGTACAAACTACCCTACCACGCCTAATCTAAATTTCTAAATCTCTCTGTGCCTACCACCGTGCTATAGTTTCCCCATGATGTTGGAACCCACGATCTTATCCGACGTCACTAAAGTAGTCATAATCTAATAGGCCCGTTTGGGGCCCGAAGTGACGTTGTGTTTTAGTTTTATTTTCATTAAATCGATGTATTTTGAGTTTTATTGAATAATTTCGGTGGTGTTTTGTCCAATAAAGATCAATCTAAGTACACAAGTGAAATGAAATGAAATGAAAGCGTGTATCGTGACTTTCCAGGTTGTCCCAAGAAGCCCGTGAAAAGTTTTAGTGGAATAGCCGCCAATTTCACTAAAACTAGACCGGACTTGTACGGACAAGGACTAGACTTTACATTGAAAGTGACAATAAAACGTGACTATAACATAAAAATGAATATTTTAAATTAAGAAATGGCTTAAAGGTCTAGATACCAAGCCAAAAACCTGGAAAAAAGAAAATAGTTCGTCTCTTTTTGGCACATGGTTGTTTATGTGCTGTCAAAACGGGCCTTTTATTTTTTGACAACTTTACCACTGAGGTATCAGCCTTATTTCGCCTAAAACCTACAACGTTTTGCCATCGGAAAATTTTACGAGGCTCTTTGTTTGTCTAACACTGTCCCTACTAGTGGTTAGGCCAAACAGCGAGTTGTTTGTTCGTCAAACATCGTGCTGGTCTACTGTATACGGAACCCATCGACGTAATGGATGGAGAAAACAAACGAGCCCGATAAGTTTATGACGATATCTTTCCGGTCATTATGCCAATATTCTAATGAATTTTAGCAGGCCAGAGAAAAACCGAGTTTTTTAGGCTATTGTTTATTTTCGAGGTCAAATTTTATCAGTTACTTATCGACAAAATTTCATGTTATTTCTGAAGTTTTCATGACTCAGTATCCTTTCTAATAATAATTTAAATGCGAATGTTTGCTACTCGATCGCGTACATAGTCTTAACTGGAACTTTGTAGTCACCTATATATAATATCTAGACACGCGGGAGCGTGTCAAGCCAAGTTCAAGAAACAGAACTGGCGAGCCGCACCGTGTGTAATATTACACGAACCATTTGGAGCCACTTTTGACCCCCTCATAAATCAAAAAATATTTTACATAAACGTATCAAATTTGGCTCATATATTGAGACTTGTGAGATACATATGTGTTCTAAATTTCATAAGCTTATCTCAAACGGTTATTTAGATATTAATGTCCAAAATTCATCATTTTTATCATTGACTGACCTATAGACCAAAACTCTAACCCAGTTCCAGATGACCTAGAGAGTTAAAATTTGGTATGCAGATAGGTAATTAGATAAATACAAAGGAATAAATAAAAAACTGGCAATTTTTAAATAATTAGATTCTATTATGAACGCTTAACATAAATACCTAATATTACTTAGGGTACCTATGTTATTAACTGGGATTAATTATTATTTTTATATTTAGCGCACATCAATAGTATAAAATCATTACCTACGCCGGAGCAGCGCGGGCGGGGTGGATGGGGCGCTGTGACAACTGAATCGAACTGTTGACGCGAACGTGGCCGAGCGAGCAGCAGCCGCGCTCATAAGCGCGAGCGCCGTCTTGCTGTCCGGCTGTCTCTCGATATCTGACCTATAAGGTTGCGATTTATGCTGCGAAATTGCTAAGTTTTCTTAAGGAAAACTTATAATTTGTAGTAATATTATTATTACAATTTCTTTAATAAGTAGGTACGTACGTATAGTATTATAGTATAGGCAATAGTTTAAATAAATAATAATTTTATAGTTATAAGTAGGTAGGTGTATATACTTATACCACCAAAAACATAAATGTAAAAAAGGAGAGCCAAGTTCAATACAATAATTATTCTCTGCTGTGGGCTTGGCAGTGCAATTGTTTTATATTTATAAAGTCTACTTTTAGTTTTGAATTTGTCCTTTTAAAAGGACCCACGGCGTTACGAGGATATGTACTTACCTACAAAAAGTAATGATATCCCATCAAAAACATAAATGTAAAAAAGGAGAGCCAAGTTCAATACAAAAATTATTCTCTGCTGTGGGCTTCGCCGCAAAAAGAATGGAGATCTGAGATTGAGTGCCAAGTTCTATGCAAAATTCAAATATGTAGTCTAAGGGCTGACTTGGCTGGTTTTCCCATACGAATTATATAGCCTTCGCATGTTCTAAACCTGTTACCTTTCGGTTCTTATTTTATTATTCCGAAAATTTGGCTTGCTGGTAGAAACTACCCATCGAACATAAGGCTCTTCCATGACTGTAAAAGTAGGTACTTAATAATAATTCGTATGGGAAAACCAGCCAAGTCAGCCCTTAGACTACATATTTGGATTTTGCATAGAACTTGGCACTGAATCTCAGATCTCCATTCTTTTTGCGGCGAAGCCCACAGCAGAGAATAATTTTTGTATTGAATTTTACATTTATGTTTTTGGTGGGTACTAGTTTCTGCTTCGCAATTATTCCTATAAATCCGGGAACATGATTTTAATTCCAGAGCATCTATGTGCCTAATATCAAAATCAAATCGTTGTGATTCGTCGACAAAAACTATCGCTAGCTAAACTAGTCGGTCCTAATTAATCGAACGAAACTATGATTTACAGTAACAGTAACATAGAGACATCAACGTGATAGTAACGTTAACTAACTCGAGCATGCACCTTTAGATGCTCAAATATATGCGTGATAAGTGGTGGCATATCACGCTCTATCACAAGTTTCTGCCCATGTTTCGGTCAGTGGTTTAGCTAACAAGTCACGGCATCACTTAGGTATCTGCTGATGATAATTGTATTGTAAATATGAATTATCCTGATAATGATTATAATAATATTGATTGATATAGAACGCTTTTTGTGATAAACCCCATTGTGACTATGTCAATGTTATTTTTCTCGTATGGTGTTTGCTGGCACTAATTTTGGAGTCTGAACTCTATTAGGTAGACCAATAGGTAGGTCTCTTTGAAACTGAAGTTAAATATAAGGTACTTATAAACGTAACAATTGACTCTACCACCGGCACCGGTTCGGAATACACTTAAACTGAGAATAATCCGGCAAGAAACTCAGCTAGGCAATTTTGTTTTCTCCATCTAGCGAACCCACGGTCCTATTATTCTGTGAGCTAACCGTATAAAGTTGACCGTGCCCAGAGGACAATCACAACTATCCCCTCCATAACCTCCACACCTATATCTATATCCATCATCCATAGATGTCGACCTAGCCTCTCAAAACCGTAACTCGTACTTTTCGTTAGTAATGACTTGCTCACTCCTAAATTAAATACAAGAATTATAACGACGTATAAGAATTTAATGTTCCCATAGTCATTTGTCGGGACGTCGGATTTTTCGCATCGCCCGCGACATTTCGACTTTCAAATGGCAAGGTGTCTGTGCCCATGTTTGGGTAAACGTGTCTCGGTCCCGTTGCTGATGCAATTACACCCGACCGGCGCAGGCGCAGGCGCCGCGCAAGAACCGATCGTGGAGAGGTTGTCGTATATTACTTTTTTTATAGCCTTTCTGTTAGCCATTTCATTTGATTCGATTCTTAATTGCAAGTTGTGTCCCCTTCTTCTGCTAAATATGAGGGAATTATTATCATTAAACTCTACTGAATTTGTGATCTGATGGAAGCGTTTTAAGAATATCCTAGAATATTTATTTATACACCTCGATATGCACGCACATATTAATGAAGTTAATGTGTGTTTTCACGAATGTACATATTTCCTTGCATAGATATTTTTATTTCATTTTGATTTTGGTCCAGTACAAACCTATCCATAGTACAAGTCGACTACACGAATTAAACTCACGGGAATTCTAAATAATATCGAAAGTTCAAAACATAAATAATATTGATACATTAAGAAACACCCACCCAAACATTTACAGCACGCATATCTTTTCAGGTCACATTACACTAGATCAAAAGCATCAAGTTTCACGTGCAAGCCCCTCCCCTCTTTTCTCCATATGTCATTGACAGCTGCGCCGGAGCACGTGCTCGGTCAGGGTTGGCACAGATCCAGACTTATCCGGTAAACAATCGGAATAGCATCCGGTGTTTAGGAATTAACTAATAAAAAAAGTTTTTTTTTTGTCTTTGCGGAATTTTACTATCACTGCTCGAGTGTGCCGAAAAGTGATAGTTATCATTTAACTATCAAAATCATCTTTATTTATTTATCTATTTTGTAACCATAGATATATATTACTTACACCACTGTCAATTATCGTATCTGAATTCCTCTACATCCAAAGGTTGCCTGGAAGAAATCGCTTCTATTTTAAGACCGATAACTAATTGTATCATATAAATATTGTTTCTTTTTTTATTCTTGTTTTTAGTGTACAATAAAGAGTTGTCTATCTATCTTTCTGTCAATCGATGTACTACAACAACTTAAAACTAATATTATCATGAATATCGAAGAATTTAGTGGTATTTTATAGTACTCGACTGGCTGGCTACCATCCTCGAGTAATGTAGCCAAGCTCCTATCCGGTGTATTCAAAATGGTCGTAAACACATTGGCAATATTGGTATTTCTAACGGTTGTCACTTACCATCAGGTTACCGGTTGTTAGTCTGACATAAAGAGAACTAATCATGTGGTAACCCTATCGAAACAGACATTAGGATTACCACAAAACCACGTAACATCTTTTTATTCCCAGTTTAAAAGCTCCCAGACGACTGAAATAGTGCAAATGTTGCACTAAACACACTAAACCCGTTACCGAATGAGTTAATGTTACATAGATTAGTGAAGTGAAGCACATCAAAGGTTTTAGGAAAGTTGTTAATTTTTTAAAAGTTTTAATCTTTATTCTTATGCGTTTTGAGTTTATAATTGCATGAGTTAATATTGACGATGTAGTCTTAGTAGGTTATTGAAAGAGAGTTATCAAATACGCCCATCTAAAACTAAACTAAACAGCTTTCTTATTGAGAATCAAATAGTAAGAACAGGTAGTGTTAATTGATAATAAATCTAATTTCTCTAAGTCCAGGTTCCAATTTCAATTGTTTCAACTCCGGGTCTAAAATTGATCCATATTTTGTTACCGGGTGAAATGACCGTGTACCTGCAACATGAAAGGCACTTTTTCAATAATTTTTCTTCTTCCTAATTTGTCTTTTCTTTTTATAAAGAATGACTGAAATATAATACGTACCTAAAAGTGTAAATAAAAAGATTTTTTACATTACCTACTTATCATTAATCCATTTTTATAAAGGAAGCAAAAGAAATCACTCGTAGTTTTTAAGAAAATGCCACAAAACAAACGTTGCGTGCCACGAACAATTTAAAACGAAAACAATAGAATAAATTCTCATATTATCTTTATTAACATTACAAGCGCACTGTAAAAACAGCGCAAATCGCTTCATGAAGCATAAAAACCGCTGCCGCCGTACATAAGCGGTAAATAGCATATCGATTAACATTTCGTTTAGCTTTGTATTAGTAAATACCTATGAAATTCATCGCGATACCTATGTGATTAATACCTAATTGTTGCTGAATTTCCTATTTCCGACTTTCCCGACTTGTACAAATCGTTTAATCAGTAGGACGTGTTAGTGGCTGGAGGAGAGCGTAGTATTCGAGCGCACCTTTCGAGGCTTTGCGGTGAAGGAAAGCTCTCAAAAATATTATTAAAGTATGGTTTGGATTACCTACTATTAATAAATGCATGTTAATTTTAATGTGTTTTTGTTTAAGTACCTATACATCATTTAGCAAAGTTTATTTTAGAGCAAGCAGCTGCTGCTGAACAATACTTCCTTATTCCATAGATAACAAAACACAGATTTGAATCAAGAATGTTTCTGTTAATAAAGTTTCGTGTTTGCACGCAAACATGTGTTAGAAAAAAAATTGGCCCAATGTCAATGAACTTGGAGCTAGTGGAACGCATGAAGGAATGATTGCTCATAATAATACGATTATGAAAATTATATGTCCACTAAGTACCGCGTTTGATTGTAACCGCTAAGGCATACTCATGTGGTGAATTTAAATAATGACTTCTCGTGTTCCAAATTCAAACTTGTGCTGGTTCAATCTGTCGAGTGACATTCTTTTTTTTGTACTTTGATTGGCCAAGGTTTTATAAAACATAATGCTACCAAGTTAAGATGATCATTAAATCCGTCGCATTAATTAAAATCGAATTGATCTTTTGTTTTGCATTATACATATTATTTTAAACTGTGTTTTTATTACTGCAGATTTAGTTTTGCCCAGAGTTATGGGCAATTTAATAGGGGTCTAGGTAAGTTTGAGAATCTCTGCTTTATTTCAATGCTGTTTCAGTAGTGAATTCAGGGGTATGGGACATGTCCCAAACGGCACACACTAAAGGGGTCTTCCTATAACCTTCTGAAAAACATAATTAACTTTGACATTATACCACCTTGGCGTGTGTGTAATACACATAGCTTCGTACTGCTAGTTGGTGAAATGTAACCAAGATCACTCTGTCTTATTAAAAAAAACTTGAGAGGTGTCAAGGGACACCCGGATGGAACGAAATTATATAAGTCGAGAGAGTATATATATATATATATATTAAAAAAAATATATATATAAATAGAAATGAAAATATCTGGCTTGCTTTCTATAAGAGAGAGGGAGAGAGAGAGAGAGGTCAACGCACTTTTGACACTAAAAGTATCGGGACAATTTTTCGTAAGATTTTTTTCCGTCTAGCCCCCTTTCACAACGCGCGATAAGGAACTTCGTTCAAAAAAAAAACTGACAAAATGCTTGTAAGACATTGCATGCCGTAGGATTCAACATTTTATTCATAACTTTGTAGTGGTTATAACTATATTTAAATAAGTATGTGTCAAAGAGCGACATCGGCCTTATAGTTTACAACTAGGAAATTAGCTGTAACATAACATAAGTACAGTATTGCCTGTATTATAAGCCTGTATTGGTCCAAATTATCAATTTATGCCTTTTGCGGTTGAGACCATGGGTCCGTGGGGGTCTGAAGCTCGTCGTTTCGCAAATATTTTATGTAAAAAATTAATCGAGGCCTCGGGTGACCGGCGGGCGGGGAGCTTTTTCCGCCAACGCATCAGATTGGCCATCCAAAGAGGAAACGCTGCCAGCCTTCTGGGAACCTTGCCGATCGGCAGCAGCGGCAGCCTCGAAGAAGTTTTTTATATATTATAGTTGTACATTTGCTTGTATATTTTGTACATTTGTTGTAAATAAAATAATTACAATCTAAAAAAAAAAAAAGTACAGACAGACATATTTTTATGGTTCTTTATAAAGCGGACTCAGGGGCTCAAATCATCTGAGTCCTTCTAATTAAAGTAAAAAAAAATTATACCTACCCTCATCCGGTTCAGTCCTTTCCAAACCAAAATCCTGAATCTATCACTGGTAACGTTAGAAAAAGACAAGACTTGCAACCATCTCTTGTAATGAGGGTATCTGAATTCAGAGCTGGGTCCGTGTCTAACATTTTCTGTTCGTCTTAAACATTTCAATGGCAGTAAACCCTTGAACTAAAATATTATGAAATGCTGACACAGATGTTTGCAATAGTTTTGTATTCAATCATAACTATTTCTGGCAATGACACCCGTCTCATCTCAGCTGCGTTGTTACTTCTTAGAAACGGATTCGTTTATATTTCTACTTTTGAGAAGTCATTCAATTGGTTATTGTAAAACCCATCCCGAATATACTTGTTATGATTGTTTTGATGTATATTACGCAATCGTGACGTAATAGCTTTGGCAGTGGCGGATTTACCAGCGGACTGAGCAGGCTGGAGCCTAGGGTGACAGATTTTAGACTCTTTTTTTTTTAATGTAGGATTACGGAAATTAAAAAGATTCGTATTTAGGCTGAATGTTATTAGGTCCATACAAACATTTCAACATGTAGGTAGTTAATATTTTTCACCACGTAGTTATTTTTTAAATATTATTGTAAACTTAAGTATCGAATTGTAGAGGTCGGTAGTTGCGCCAAAAGAATAGCCTACTGGAGGCAAATGTGTAAATCCGCCACTGAGCTTAGGTTAAAGTTTGACTATAGGATATTATAGTAGCGGGGCAGTAGCTAAGTGCCTACCATCTATTGATGATTAGCTATTCCTTCTTGATAAACTTACCCTATCTTAGTAACAGTTGCCTAAAAGGTCGGCAACATGTCCATAGGCGAAGGATATAATTTACCAACGGAAAAACTACCTTTCAGAATTCTAAAATTAACATACCAAGCTAATAAAAATAGGCTTTTTCCAATTTCCACATGTTAATTGTCTCAGAGTGACAAATTTTGAATTCTTTTTCTCTTTTTTTTTTCAGAATTCTTCAGAAAACTGTTAGATTTATCCCGTAAGGAGTTTCATACGATGTTCAAAAGAACATACGGTATGATATACGAACAACACTCGTATGTCTTTCAACAGCTCTTCGAAGAACTCGAGAGGTACGTACATACTAAAAAGTATATAATTCAATAAAATATTCATAGATATAAGTAGCTGATTCAGTGCAAAAAAAGCACAGGCAATGTTTGATTTTCCTAAGCAAAGTTTAAATCTAATTTTGATTCAAAAATTAATGGTGTCATTTAATATATGCCAAGTCATCCAACAGCATAATGATAGGGGTGTAAATTGAAAATAATCGCTATTAAGGCTGAAAGAGGAAATTGTTGTGTGTTGTAGGTATATGAAGATTATTAATCATACAACAGGCTCAAGACAGGAAATTTGATAATACACGTTGTTGGACAAATGGCCTACTTTTAACCATAATTACAACAAAATCTGTTTTTCTCAAACTTCCCTTCATTATAGTCAAAAATAAATCGATAGACACAGTTACTCAAACTCTTATATTGTTGACTCCTTTTTATGATTTTGACTCCTTTTTTATATTTTTTTTTTCAGGTACTATACTCGAGGCGACAAAAATTTCGATGAAATGATGGACGGATTTTTCGTCATTCTATACCAAAAAATGTTTACAGTACTAAATTCGCAGTACACTTTCGATGAAAAGTAAGTACACTATGAAAACATAATTTTATTTAAACTCGTAGTTGACATTTGGAACTAATCTTTAACTGTTATGCATATTTTTTTCACGCATCCACATAATATTATGACTCATATCAGTCGTTCCTTAACCCCATTGAACCATTGATCTGTCATCCGCAGCTTATCTTCAAACAGCAACCTCTTCATAATAAAATTACTTGAATTATTACAAAAATAAATAACAACTTAACATCTTACTTCAGTAGCCCACTTATGTTATTAAACTTTTTTTCACGGCTCTTTATGCCCCATTATCGTATTTAATAGTTTGTTTACGTATTCATAACACTAAAACTGTCCGTCTCAAGTGTTTTATAGGTTTTTCTTTATAAATACGAGAGTTTTAGTTGGTTTTTAAGTGACAATTTAATCTAAATTAAAATATTAGAAACAAATTAATATCCTAAACAACCAGCATTATGCTGAGCTGGGACCGTTTTGTGGCAAAAATCTTTTCTCTTTTTTTTATTGAATACTGAAAAAAAAACTTTTTTTCTGTGCTTGGACTTCACGTTTAGCTGAGTGAGCCTCAGTGATAATGTAACGGTCATGTAGTACCTACCAGTAGGCTATTTATTTCTGTGATGTGAGTCAATATGGCTGATTAGAATGTAAGAAGTTGTTGTTACTGCATAAAACAAATTGCTTACAAATATGTACTATGTACTTATAAACAACATTGGTTTCTTATATTTTAATAGATTTAAATTCCTTTTAATTCACTATATGTATACCAACGTACCTACTAACGATTTGGTATCGCTAATCACTTCCGCTATAATTTAATTCATTGGAGTGAGCTGGGTTTTATAGTTGCCTTCTGTTTCACCACAATTTATCACGGTTTTGATGTTGTGGGGAAAGTGGTAAAATAAAACAACATAGGTACAACATCTTAAACACCAACAAGCCCTTGACGAGCCTGGCGGATACTTTTAAGATATTAATTAAGAGTGCGCATAAAGCTAGAACAAAACGCCATTTCACCTGCGCGTCTTGCACCTCGCGCCTTAGTTCGGAACAATCACACGGGGCGTCGGGCGTGCACTCCTACCAGAAGTATCATAACTTAATAGTATTGCTATTAAAAAGATTAATGTCTACTGCAATCCTACAATATATGGACATGCATTTTATGATTAAATGGCGTCACCAAGCGCCGGCGCCTCAGATAACATCCAGTCCCTATTAGGTACCATTGCTGTATAAACCAACGAACAAAATCGTCTATCATAAACCGACTGGTCTGTAGCATAATTATATCGTTTATATTCATTGGCAATAGACACAGTCTCTGTTAGTTATTATTATATTTATATTTGAATTGAATAACCGGTTATCGTTAGTAGTTTTGTTAGCATTGGTAAAATCAACATGCTTAACCTTGTCGTTTGAAAACACCATATCGTGTTCATTGAATTTTTCAGTGATAAGAGTCCTAATCAATGTTAATGAATTGGTCGTCTACTTATTTAATGTTTGATCTGTGACTTGCGACAATTTATTTACAGGTTCCATGTACTTTTATATTTGTCAAACTCCTAATTTGTTTTTCTGGTTTCGTGATCCATTAGCTTTGATCTGAACCAATTCTCGATAATGGTCTGTGATATTCTTTGAGCACAAAGTTTTGTTTCACATTAGATACGCCTTTGGTTTGATCAAAATCTTACCATAGTAGCCTAAAGCTTATCTACCCAATATTGTTCACACCTCTGCATTATCTAACTATTATCTCTATTTACAGATACTTAAAATGCGTGAGCGAGCACATGCGCGATATTCAGCCTTTTGAGGACGTGCCACACAAACTTTCGGTGCAACTACGACGGGCGGTGGTCGCCACACGCACCTTTCACAAAGCTCTACGATCCGGGTCAGAAGTCGTGCGCAATATGATACAGGTAATATAACATTTGAAAACATTATAAAGAAAGGGGTTTCAAAAAAGTTTGAGAATCGTATACACCTACATAGTCAGTTCAATCAGGCAAATTAAAACCTTATTTTTAAAGCTTTAATGTTCAATTTTACCTGACGATGCTACCTATCCTGTCTTGGAGGCTGTTAAGTAATTAATTTTAAAGCGATGATAGCTCAGTGGTAATTGACGTCGAATACCGCGGCGAAGGTCGTGGGTTCGAATCCTACAATGAGCTTGAGCTTTCGGTGAAGGAAAACATCGTGAGGAAACCACAGCACGGTGGTAGGGTACTATGTGGTACTCGACTGGCTGGCTACCACCCTCAAGTTGAAAATCTGTCGCCAAGCACCTGTTGGTGTGTTCCGGCAGTTGCACTTGAGAGCCAGTTGCCCTTGCCCTTAAGGCATAATAAGGTGTACAACACGTTGGCAGTCCCCCTGGTATTGCCAATGTCTATAGGCGACGGTAGTCACTTACCATAAGGTGACCCGCCTGCCTCGTTGTCACTAGTGACATAAAAAAAAATTAAAATAGGAACTAGAATGCTTTGAGCTCCATGTGCAATTACGTTCATGATTTGGGATGTTTGAGTGACCGCGTCTAGAGCACCGACCCCCAAATCAGTCGTGTGGGTTTTCAGCCAGATACATTTAAGTAACACCGCCATAGGTAATCTTTTGGCAGCAGCAACAGGCACCAAAACTCAAATGTCTAACACGTGCGTCGAACATTAAAATGCAAATAGTATAATCAATACAAATCTATATTCACGACGACATTCCTACCTTCGGTTTCGGCATATAACAAAGTGGGCCAGGCTGGGCATCCTTTAAGAGATGAGTCAGTCTGAATGCAATGAACCCTCAAGGCTTTGGTTGGAAATAATTATTATATCTACCTAAATGTAATAAAAATGTCGCGACTGGACTGGGCAAGTGTTCGTTTGTATTTTACATTTATGTACCTAGTTACCTACCTACAGTTAGTCATGCCTCAAATTGAAAATCTGTCGTCAAGCGCCTTCACGGTACCTATTGTAAAAAGGTCGATAACACATTGTCTATCCTACTTGAAAAAAAAAACATAAATGACCATAGATCTATCAAATAAAGTAAACAAACCTACGTGTCTAAATACATCATACTTTTCTGTTCAGCTACTTATGTTTATGACGGTATTTAGAATGCGAAGTTTGTTTACATGATCTTTTGCTAATCGATGTCCAAACCAAAGCTAAGTGCTTCAAGTCGCTCAACTTTTCAGTATACTTATTGAAGTCGATAGATCGATACACTACCTTAAAAATAAAGTAAGATTTTACTACTTTTTAGAGCTCAAAAGTGCAAACTTTGTAAAAACTCATTAAAACTCGTATTCAATCCACTCGAAGGTTCGAATTCCATTTTCATTTAAATCAATTACCACGTTATTCAACCCGCCCACCTAAAGAATTTAATTAAAAACAGTCGCTTTGTATCACTTTATATTTCGTTTCGTCTGAATCACTTCAGTGAACGATTTGCGGCCATTTCTAATTGAACTCTACACTAAAGCGCGCGTCTAACAACTAGACTTGATTATGAAACAAAACGATTGACACAAATCATTCCAATCGTTGTTTTACATTTTGCCAATAACGTGTTTATTAAAACTCGATCCTCAAACATCCCAGAATTAAATAGTTTCCGAAAATAAATTATTGCGTAAAATCAATGTAGGTTACCGATTCACAAATTGACCGGAGCGTTTGGGAGGGAGATTATTTTTAATACACCGCTGTTGGATAAATATTTACGTTAGGTACATTTTATTTGTGAACTGAGGTCAAGATCCTTGAAGTGAAGAAAGATAGGATTTTGTAAACAGTACCGAATAAACCGCAAAAATAATGAAACTTATCAAAAACAAAACAAATTCGCCATTGTTCTTAATACGAAAAATGAATAATCAAAATTACAAGTAAACGCTTTTTCAGATATACCTACCTATGTCTAAGTAAAGTGTATGACAGTACTTGTATCTTGTATCTACATTAGAATCCAGGTTTTATAGCGTGTTGAAAAATTACCGTCATTTTTATACCGCTAACAAAATAGTTAATTTATATTACAGCTGTAATAAAACCGTACCTTAACTAAGTCGTAAAGTAAACATGTTAATTCTTGTTTACGTCGGATACAGGTGCCAAACAAAACAGCAGATTTATGTTACGATCTGTCGTTTGTTAGCATCCGTTAATAATACCACAGAAATACTGAATCTATGAAAATTAAACATAAGTCGAAACCCCTGAAAATAATAGAGTAGGTAACCATAGACAGAGAGAAGGGCGACGGACTCAATGATATT
Organism: Ochropacha duplaris; assembly: GCA_951361185.1. Lineage (NCBI taxonomy): Eukaryota > Metazoa > Arthropoda > Insecta > Lepidoptera > Drepanidae > Ochropacha > Ochropacha duplaris. The sequence goes on from OX592693.1 coordinate 2,500,852, forward strand.
CTAGAACGAGCAACAAAAGTTAGTCATGTCCAAAAAGTTTATAATTAGCCACATATTCGGAATTTCAATTGTTTCAGTTTCGGCTCAAATTATTGATACACCTCTCCCTTTCTGTTGCTATTCAATCAAGAAAGATGAGGATACATGTACTCGTCATTTCTAATTTACGTCTCCGAGTCCGGCAGTTTGACTTGCTTGTTCCATTAGAACGTCCTAAAATAAAGATAATAAAGTTCAAATTACCATAAGTGCCAATTGTTGACCAACAACTCCGGAAACTATATTCTACGACTCCCAATAACTATCTTTATGACTAGCGACCCATGCTTCAATATTCAACCACATCGTATTATCCCAAACTACTTCCTCTATCAGTCTAAAATACCGTCATTATCTGACCTTGCAACTTGTGGATGTGCCAAAACCTAAGCTATAACGCAACCAGATGGTTCTGATGTTCTTTGTTTAGGAAAACAAGCTGTTATGAACACACAATAAAAGTTTATCAAGGTAATTCAGAATCAATTACGAACCGAATAGCTTCTATTTTCCATTGGTACACGATTGCGGTAAAAAATTAAATATCCTGGGACATTCTTAACACATATTCTTAACAGTATGGCGATGATAGCTCAGTGATAAGTGACGTCGAATACCGTGGCGAAGGTCGTGGGTTCGAATCCTACAATGAGCTTGAGCTTTCGGTGAAGGAAAACATCGTGAGGAAACAATAGCACGGTGGTAGGGTACTTTGTAGTACCCGACTGGCTGGCTACCACCCTCAAGTTGAAAATCTGTCGCCAAAACACCTATCGGTGTGTTCCGACAGCTGCACTTGAGAGCCAGTTGCCATCTAGGCTTTGTGTGCTTACCATCTTCGGCCACATCATCACTTACCATGGTGAGATTGTGGTCAAAACACAAGCCTATGGTGAGATTGTGGTCAAAACACAAGCCTATCCAGAATAAATAAAAAAAAATAAAAAAAAAAACATGGCCATCTGGTCCCAAACTAAGCAGAGCTTGTACTATAAGAGCCAGATAACTGATATATGCACTACATACACTACTTATTTTTAATACATAAGTACTTATAGATTTGTACACTCAATTATCAGGACAAAATAACACAAATATCGGTCCTCCGGAAATTGAACCCACGACCTAAATAGTGTGTCTTGCCGACCACGTGTAAAAGGATCACGCTTATAAATAACTTTCGCACTGAAACTACTCGCGAGCAAATTAATCGTCTCACACCCCATTCATAAATAATCTATGAAACAAAAAAAAAAACCAAAGCCTAAACCTTCAGCTTTAACAAGATACCATCATACGAAAATCCGTTAAATACTTTATAAAATAATGGGGTTTTAGTGGAAATGAAAAACAGATAAAAATTCAATAAAATGAATTGTGAATAAGGAGTATTAGTGTTATAAATAGCGCTCTAGATCCACTAAGCCCCGGTCATTTATATGCCGGCTTGGGTCTGCGCACTGCGCCCACGCAGATACGGTCATTCAACACTGGTCGGAATTAGTAATTTTTCCAAGTACAAGGTTCACTAACTTGTCTCGTTGAAACTAAAGTCTTCGTAATTCAGCATCTATATAGCTAAACTAAGCAGAGACTCAGGACAAACAGACCTGTTCTGTTCTGGATGGGAATCCAACCCACGACTTGTGGCGTGATTGGCCGTGTGTTACAAACTACGCCAATATAGATACGGCCAAAATTTTAAACAAACGAAATGAGGTCCTATTAAAGCGTGAATATGTAGGTCTGAAAAAGGCTTATAAAGTTAAAAAGCAGCCACTATCTTATTTCGGCATTTTTTTTTGCTATTAGGTACAAAAAAAAAATGTATGTTTTGTACCTACCTACATGTTTCTCGGTTCATGATATATTTCCAGCATTGAATTTTGGACATGAAAATCTTAATTTCTTACTACTATTACAATTTAAATGTAAAAGTCGCAAAAACCACTGAACGAATTCTGATGAAACATAAACTTGGCACACAGATCATATCCTGGAAACAGACCACTTTTTATCCGGGAAAAATTGTACTATAACTTTTAAATGTATTCCAGGTGGGAGTGACTCAGGAGTGTGTGACGTCATGGGCTCGGCTCCGATACTGCGGGTCTTGTGGGGGACTACAGCCGCCGCCGTGCTCGCGGTACTGTCACAATGTGATCAGGGGCTGCTTACCTGCACACGCCGATATGGGCGACTCTTGGGATGCTTATGTCGGTAAGTCTATAAAGTCGAAGAGTAGAAGCCAAACATTGAGTGGAATTAACACCGAAAGATGTGACGATCATAAGAGAATTAGGGCCTTATGTTTTGAATTTGTGATTCCATAAAGTATTATATTGTTCATTGCGATGATAGCTCAGTGATAGTGACGTCGGATACCGCGGCGAATGTCGTGGGTTCGAATCCTACAATGAGCTTGAGGAAACCATAGCACGGTGGTAGGGTACTTAGTACCCGACTGGTTGGCTACCACCCTCAAGTTGAAAATCTGTCGCCAAGGTATAGGTGTGTTCCGACAAATGCACTTGAGAGCCGTTCCCATCTAGGCTTTGTGTGCTTATCACCTTCGGTCACATCATCACTTACCATGGTGAGATTGTGGTCAAACACAAGCTTAACCAGAATAAAAAAAAAATGTTTATGTCCACCATTCATAATAATTGTTTTTTAAATTGAGACAAAGCATGGTGAACACTTGCTTAAATTCTAGAGCTGTAGCATTAACAATAATAGTTGTATCCGATTAAATGGCTTATTCAGGGAGTTGCACTTCGGAGCAGTGCTTTTGTGTGCTTACCACACAAGTCGATCGATAGTAAAAGTTACATATTGCATCTTTCCAGACGCCGTAGACAAAGTAGGCGACCGTCTCCTCGGTCCATTCAACATAGCTATGGTTATCGAGCCAATAGACATCAAGATCTCGGAAGCAATAATGAGTTTCCAAGAGCACAATCAGGAGATATCCCAGAAGATATTCACGGGGTGCGGCAAACCTGTGCTAGGTGGTGGCGGTGCAGCTGGCCCATTCTTCGCACCAGACCGCACCCGGCGGTCCATCCGATCCATACCGGACTTCGACTGGCCCCAGAAACCAAACGACGTGGACGACTTCGAAATTGAAGCATCCTTCGAAAGCTTAATAAATGATGACCCGTCGTTACTCAGCTTTAGAACTCCCGATGGTATTCGCAAGGCTACGAAAGAGATGGCAGAACAAGCTAAACTGAGGGACCGGTTCCTTCAGTACATGAAGGGGAATATAGAATTAGAAGAGTACGAGGAGCACGAAAGGAGGAAGAGGGAGGCAGATCCTGAGCCGGTTCCGGCTGGAGGCATGGATATAGATTTCAAATCGTATGACTTCGCTGAAAAGAAGACTCCTAAGAAGAAGAAGACATCGTCGAAGAGTGAAGAGAGTCATGGTAAGTCAAAATATATAAACTATTACCTGTTGACTGCGGTGTCACCTGCTTTCCCGAGGGATCTTATCTTTTCTCGGGATAAAAAGTATCCTATGTTTTATTGTACCCTGTATTCTACCTCTGTGCCAGGTTTCATCAAAATTTGTTCAGCCGTTTTTGCGTGATTGATCAACAAACATCCAAACTGTCACATTTTTAATATTATTAGATGTCATTTGAATCCAAATTCGGTTGTGCACAGAATTAAAAAAAATTGTCTCTACTATCTTCATATAGTGGGAAAGGGATACGCACCTTTGTTGTTTTTTAGAAGATCGTAAGTCTTCCGATAGCTTCACTATACTACAATGAGTATGTTTATCTTTCCTTTATCGATCGATAGCTATACATACAAAGGAAATATGACCAATAGGGGGCAATCCCCCTGTATCCCGGGCAATATCCCAATGTCTATACTTAGGCGACGGTAGTCACTTACCATCAGGTGAACTCGTCTTGTTATTGTAACTTACACACTTCTAACGGGAGATTTTGACAGTAAAGAACCTTACTAGTTTAATATGCCTTTGTTATATCCAGGTGCAGAATGGGGTGGACCAGCGCTTGAGAAGTTGGTGCGCGAGACTCGGATGCGGTTGCGCAACTCGAAGCGGTACTGGAACCACCTGCCAGCTCTCATGTGCACTTCTACTAGCATACCTAACCCGCCGTGTTTCAATGGGACTGAGATAGCCAGGTAAGAAAAATTTACATTGCATTGTACAAGGCTACAAGCTCTGCTGAGTTTGGGATCACGAGCGCCGGCTCAAGTCCTTAATCAAGGTAGAGCGGTCTTTCAGCGCCCTTTGGTCAACGGTTCCACACCAAAACTTGTATTTCAGTTTATGTTATCAAAAATTTACTTCAATTGCAGAAATCAACACATTGAATTGATTCTCAAAGTCGCCATAAGTTATTTTTCTCTCGAAATTATTTTTCGCATTTGGCATTTTAGCGCCCCTTACTATCTGGCACCTTTCACTCTATCCAAGGGCCGCCGCTGATCAGAAGCCGTGTTTTTTTTTTATTACCACTACGTGGCAAACAAGCTTACGGCCCCCCTGATGGTAAGCGGTTACCGTAGCCTATGGACGCTTGCCGACCTTTTGCATAAACCTTCTTACTCCTCTTTTGAAAAACCTAGTAGTCTCTAGGGAAAACGTCTACAGGGAGCTCATTCCACAATATATTATTCCAGTTACACCCTAAACCCGGCGGGCGAAGGCACAGCCGGCTTGGCTTCCAACCCAGAAGTACGTGGCGAAGTGAACCCTGGGGCAGCCACCGCGGCGAAAGAACAATCGGATACTCTGCGCACTTTGACTGCGAGACTAAAGGACGCTTTCAACGGGCTTGAGGTCCATTGGGTTGAAACTGGAGTTAGAGGTCAGTATGTTAGATAATGACCCGCGAATAGGGATAATGACTGACATAAAATCGGCTTCTTTTTATTAAATGTCAAAAGATTAATATGGAGTTTTGGATGAAATACAATTATGACTTATGACGTCATAAATATACACCATAAAAAGACCTTTGTTGTGAAATTGGTTATTAAGAATCATAAAAAGGCGGAATTTTACAACGTGTTCGGTATTTTCGGGTATTTTTCGATGTTTTATACACTAGTTAGTGTTAGGTATTTTTTCTTGAATATAGACATCATCCCTGTATAACGATAGAAGTTGTATAAAAGTATATTTTTTGTTTTTGGGACGTAACAACTACTTTGAAATATTGTTAGTAAGTTTTTTAACCTTATAGTTTCCGCCGCGGTTTCACCCGGGTCCCGATGTAATTAAAATAAAATATATCCTATGGATAATGTATATTTTTAGAATCAGTTCAGTACATAGTTCCAAAGATTACAAACAGAAAAACAAACCTTACCTTTAATATTTGTATAGATATTGATTTCTTTGTACATGACTCAACTTCAACATGGAACCCATTTAACTCAAAATATTAATTGAAACATTTTTGACGCCATGCAAATTGAGTGAATCTCGCCAAGTCCTACGCAAATATGACAATAATTATTATCTTCCAGAGTTGCAAATATCTCGGTCTTCGTCAGCGGACATCGTGGAGGACGCGGAGTCAGGGTCCGGCTCCGGAGACTACAACAACGGCTGGCCTGACGATGACGAAGACGGCAGACAAGATTATGATACAGGTACCAGTTACATAGCTTTACTTTTAAAATTTAATTGGTTGATTAATTTAATATTTAATATAAATTAATCAAGCAGAAGTAATTTTTATTTGAGATCCTTCGGGGAGGCCTTTGTCCACCAGTGGACGTCTTCCGGCTGACATGATGATGATGATGAAGTAATTTCTATATGCAGCCTATAAAACTTATTTTTGCTTTCAGGATCCGGTGAAGGTCCAACAGAAGAAGAACCCATAGAAAGAGAAACAGAAATATCACAACCTCCAATCCAAACGGAAGCACCGTTCGTGCCTGGAGTAGTCGATATTCCCGGCACAAATAACGTTAACTTACGAAGCCGTTCCGGCGAACTGCCTCCTGAAACCAGTGAAGTTGTACCCCCAGTCGAAACTGGTGTCGACCAGCCGGTAGGTCAAGAAACACCGGTCAGGGAACAACCTGTGGCCGCCTCAGCGGATCGGCCGTCACTCCATAAAGCATTGTTTACTTATGCACTACCTGTAGTATGCGCGTGGTTCGGAACGATAGTCACAGATTTGTTTTAAAAATGTGAATTTAAATTTTTGTTAGGACTTGGCGGTTGCACTACCGTGCGCCTAGTAAGGACCAAGTTATGATACGGTTTTGAATTTTGTGGTGTATGATATTAAAGCTTATAGTTGTGACTTATAATAAGTCAATGACATCCATCACTAAAATGGTGACTTGGTCATAGGCTAAACAAAATTGAAGACCGTAAGTCAGCCAAACGGAGTGTTAATAGAAATGCTATTGGATTGTATATAGCCTAGTCAGTGTGAGCGACGGCCGTGAAGCGAATGTGTTATAGCACGTGTGCTACTGTGATATAAATTGAATGGACAGGTTATACTGAAAAAAAAAAGTCGGACAATGAACTCTTAACAAATTCATTAAATTAAACACAAGTAAGTGTTGATATCTTTTTTATTCTCCAAGTGGACGACAATAAACGGGCTTTTTAATTTCGTATTTGGAACAAGGAACAGATGGTGTTGTTGTGTAAAAAATAAATTTAATTTATCAAGAGGAAAATTCAGCCAAATTTTGTATTTATTAAAATGAATCTTTTTTTTTGTAAATAATTGTGTATACTTAAGTAGATAGTCAATGTATGTTTTTTTTATTTTCCTATAAATACGGTATTTTTAAAAAGTGTTTTTTGTGACTTTGCGCTGATGATATAAAAGCTTTGTTATAAAATGAATTTTCTAAAATAATAATGATTTTTGAATTAAGTATGATCTAAAATAAACTTTTTATTGTATTCACAATTTTACCGTAGCACTTCACGATATAGTCTTGTCAATATTATTTATTTCGCAAAAAGGACATATTAATTACGGCGCAAAATCATAGGATCTAAGTATCAAAAAATATTTACTAGTAATGTAAATAAAAAATAGTCATAATTTCTAAAAATAAGTTAATAGACTGATTTGCTGTCGATTTCTTTTTTTATAAAACATAAAAAATCATATTATTAATTTTATTATTTCATCGGACTAAGATATTAATTACTATTTTTTAACCGACTGATGTATCGATATTTGTGCTTTTTTAAATATTATTTTTTAAACTTGTTAATTTTATATTTATAATTTTTCGTTTGGCTTCAGCTTTATCTTGCTAGTGTAATAGTTATTATTTAATTTGCAATGTGTTGTGTTGTAGGCAATGTTATAAATTAGGCAAATTGTTAAAAATACGAAGCTACAATACATTGCAATTTAAAATTATTTTGCGCGTTAATTTAAGTAACACCAGTGTATATTTTCAAAGTGTAAATGAATAAAACATGTCGCAGTCACTAAGAAAAAAATCGTTTTTGTCACATATACTTAAATGAAATTAATTTTTCGAAATATTTCATATATTATTCAATAAATACTACTCTTCGCAAACGATAGACAATTCTACTTATTACCAATAGCAGTAATATTAAAATGACTGCGACATCACGAAAACGCACGCACAAAATATTTAGTAAGGAAAATCATAATTTAAAAGTGGAATGAGAACAGATAACGACTTTGAACTAATATAAAATCATATTGTCCTACATTCCACTGATAAAAATACGTAACATAACACTAAATCTTTTAAATCATAATGCATTTAATTTAAAAAAAACAATGAGTTGTATAATCAAAGCGTATACGAGTACAGCTAGACAAATATAAAGAGAGCTGATTGAAAATATTTACTGCAACACGGATTTAAATAGAATAAAATTCTAATATAGTTTTAAAGTGTTTGGCCATTATATGCAGCTGATTGTTAATATAATAGACCTGAAAACAGAGATTAAAAAATCAAGTTGCTGGGACCAAAAACTAAAAGTAATATTTGAAGAATATCACGGTGATGTGCCATCTATTTAACTAATATTCTCGTTCGCGTAAAAAACAAATGATCTTTGACATTTTTAAAATTTTCGATATTCAAATTAAACTGTAACATGATTGGTGTTAATGATTTTGAATGAAAACTAATTTAATTGCAATCAAATAAGGTTCATTTTAGTATGAGTGATTTTATTGAAGAGCGTTAGCATACTGATGCACATCATTGTTGCACAAATTCTTATTGTATGCATTTAGAGTGATTTTAATGCATTCTAAAAGTAAAAAAATAAAGCTTCTATACATTTTAACAAAAAGCATAAACTAAAATCGTAATCTCATGTTTACAATGAGCAATAAAACGAGACGTGTCACTAAAATTATCATAGAGATATTGAAGATCTTGACAGATGTGGAGAATGTAAATAATTAACATGTAATAAGTAACATCTTTAAGATCCTATGCAAATCTTATATCGACGAGTGATTCTTACTGAACCAATTAAATCATAATCATTTGAAAATTAATTTGAAAGTGAATATTATAAAACGATCGTTTCTTTCATTAAAAATAGCGCGTTAGTGTACACACGCAATGTGAGAATAGTCCAGCAATAATGCGTATTATAGCTTGAATAGCTCGTCGAATGGATTGCAAAATAAATGTTGCTAGGATGTAGTTTTTTTATACAGTTTGATGTTTATTGCGTAACAGGGTACCCGAATGTATGATCATCATAAGTTTTGTATGTTAACATAGTTTTGGTACTAAATAAATGTAAAAACACCCATTAATGTGAATAAAATGAAATAATTACATGTACCTAAAGTGCAGTTAAATGTATTTTCATTGCATTACACCCATACCTTTAAGAAATTATTATTCCATTTTTTATTTAATAAAAAATACTAAAATTGTGACTGCAGAAACTCTTTGTTCCATCTTTAAATTAGTTAGCAGATCATATCGTTTCCGCTATTGCGATTTCCCGCTGCGGTGTGTTAGCGCATTATTATTTAAATCTAAATTCACTGCCATTGAAAGTATTGTCAAAATGTATTGTAAAGACTTATGTAGACTACAGCGGTTACTGAATATGGGGTAAAATCATAAACGTGGGGTTTTTTTTTGAAGCTTTTAATTTTGACTAAGGAACACTTTTAGCGCTAGGCATTGTTATTTTTACTTCAATATTATTTTAATGGTGCATCAAATCTAATCTTCGGTATCACCGAATATTTTATAAAACAAAAAAGAACTGGAAATATCCGCAAAACTTTCAGTTGAAAGTACTCATTAACAAAATAACTAGTACTATTTGACCTATGTAATGAAAGAATAAAATACACCAATTCCATATAAAATTATAAACATTATTATTATTAAAAAAAAAATACGGTATGTATATATTACCAAAATGTAAGTACTTTCAACTTTGAAAGTTTTGCTAGATACTTAAAATAACTCTTAATATGTATATTTAAAGCTTGGAGTTCAAAGACAACCATTTTGAAATGAAAAGCTCTAATATGGTTTTTCATTATTACACATACCCCCCAGATCAAAAACCGCAATTCAACCAATGTAATATGTCTAACCTTTACGGAAAGTTAGTCATTTTTGGTATTTTTTTATTCGGTTATTTACCCGACACTGTAATAATAATAGGTGACTCACATTTATGTAACTTGAATATTCTATCTTTCAATGCTCTGTTTTAGTTAATTATAGGCTGAAATTGTACTGTAAATAGCACCTTAACTGATTAGGGATAAGTATAATTTTTAATCTTCTCTTTTCAACATATTATGTGTATGGATAGAAAATAAAGCTGTCAATTTGTCACCGGTAGAGGCGCCACCAGCACACCTTGATTTCTAAATGGTCATAAGATGCCATGATATCTCCACAATATACTTTGAAATTACCAAATAAATAGTTTTTCAGGCAATTTTTTATTTACTTTTTACGAAATGTACCTACTGGAAGCCCCAGAATAAAACACTATATGTCTTTGTCCCGCTATATACGTGTCTATCTTGTACAGTTCCTGGTCAATTTTTTTGAATAGTCAATAACGCGAACTGTATGTGTTATAAAAAAATTGTAGTATAAATAATAATAATAATTGAGTGTTTATAATCAAGATCATGAATCAATATCCTGCCATGCTTATTGCAGGTACCGCTATAATTTTATAACCGAGTTTTTTACTGAAAATAAAAGTTTTTTTTATTATTATTAAAATGCAATCCTACATACATACCCATAACGTTAATGTCACATCGAGATACTACGCACCACCAATTGTTATTGCGATCAACATTACCTAAACTTCATTGTTTTTCTGCATTGATATCTAATAATTAAAGATAAACAATCCTAAGCAAAAGTTATCTCAAAACTGTCTCAAATTGTTATGGGTAATACTAGTTCATATTTTTAAGTATTCAAAAAGCTATGTACCTACAAAAGGCAATAAAATTTTACGACTCATACCTACGAGCCAAAATATATCTTAAACGAGCACTGAGGTTATTACCGGCGGAGCGTTCAAATGCTACTAGATTAAAAGAGTACCCAAATATTCGAGTGGGCACTCATTCGGTAAGGTCATTATTTGTCGATTATTGTGTATCTTTAGTTATTAGATATCAAAGTTTTTCTGTCAATCCGCTATGATGTGCCTTGATGGTGATTAACGTGTAGGTATTATATCCTACAACTTTTAAGAACATTTTTATATAAAGAGACTGGATTGAAACAAATGAATTCAAACCCTAAACCAATGACGTACGGTTTATAATCCAAACTTAATTGAGATAAGAAAAGTTGTTTCACATTTTGTACTATAACATTTTAAGCTATAATTAACTAAACAGCGTTTTTCTAAAGTACAGTTGAACCGAATGTGTCTGTAATTTAATGTATTTTTACATAAAGATTATATTATTACGTAAGTAATATTTGTGTACATAAATAAATGAGATAACAAGTGAAGTTTTGGTTTCATTCAAACCTCATTTTGAGAAACATAAACCTTTTTGGATGTCTTCTGACAATAAAAAAACCGCATTCACTAAAAGGTTACATAAACTCGATATTTTTACTTTTAAGCTTGGTAAGTGATCATGTGACCGTAAGTGATAAGCATACAAAGAAGGGAACTGGCTCTCAAGTGCAGCTGTCGAAACACACAAGTAGGTACTTGGCGATATATTTTCAACTTGAGTGTAGCCTTGAGTTAAAATACTTTAAATAAACAAATAATTTTAAAAAAATCCGATGGAAAATCATCCTTAGCCAGGAAAACATAAAGCCTAATCAGTCAATGAGCCTTATTAGATATGTAACCTACTCGTTTAAGGTGAATAATTTATGAATGAACGTTATAATTAACTACCACCAGAATAAAAAACGATATTGAACATATATAAAAAAATTATATTTTCTCTTAATCATATCACACTACAATCATCCTTCTCACATACACAATAAAGATCATTATAACTTATCTAACGTTACGCAGACTCGCTGTCAGAGTCTGAATTGGATTCAGAGTCGGATCCCGACTCCCAGCCTTCGGAGTCGGAGCCGAGCCAGTCGGGAAGTGACGGCTGTTCTATTAATGTCTTCCATTCGTTTAGTTTGTGCAGATCTGTGAAGGAAAATGTAAAATATAGTTGTCCCCTAATCTATAAACTACGTCACACATCAAGGGGGTCAACAAAGTGTATCTTCATGAAATGAAATGTTTATTCATCCAAATAGAGTCGTGCATTGGAATTCTGACTCTAATGCACGGCTCAGAAGGTTGCTTTTGCAGAAGGACAACGTGACGTCACTTTATTTTTTATCCTGGATAGGCTTGTGTTTGACCACAATCACACTATGGTAAGTGATGATGTGGCCGAAGGTGGTAAGCACACAAAGCCTAGATGGGAACTGGCTCTCAAGTGCAGCTGTCGGAGCACTCCGATAGGTGCTTGGCGACAGAATATCAACTTGAGGGTGGTAGCCAGCCAGTCCGGTACTACAAAGTAACCTACCACCTTGCTGTGGTTTCCTCAAGTTTTCCTTCACTGAAAGCTCAACCTCATTGTAGGATTCAAACCCACGACCTTCGCCGCGGTATTCGACGTCACTACCACTGAGCTATCATCGCTCGAACATCCGGCTGATTTCCTCTACACATTATTTAACAGATTTTCGTTAAATTTTGTGAGCAGGTTCGATAATTACCTATATGATTTATTATGGTCGATTCAGTTTTTACATTATTTTTTCAAAATAGCGGAGCCAAATAAAACAAAAAGTAATAAATCTTCTACAGCTCCGCGAGACAGTAGTTTAGTTACAATAGACTCACCCAAACTATACATATCGCTTAGATAGAAGTGTTTATCTCCCTTCTCCAACATGCCGCCGTACACATAGAGAGTGGACCTCTGCACCGACAACATGGACGACATGCGAGCACCGGGGCCGCGCGGGCGGGACGCCACCGCCGACACCGGGGCCACCGGGGACGCCACCGGGGCCGCCGGGGTAGATGGAGCGCCCAGCTTCATCGTGAATACTTCATCTGTTACCACTGAAAGAAAACAAATAAATATCTAGTACATTTTTTTTTACTTCATGGTAAGCTTGTATTTGACCGCAATCTCACCATGGTAAGTGATGATGTGGCCGAAGGTGGTAAGCATACAAAGCTTAGATGGGAACTTGCTCTCAAGTGTAGTTGTCGGAACACACCGATAGGTGCTTGGCGACAGATTTTCAACTTGAGGGTGGTAGCCAGCCAGTCGGGCACTACAAAGTACCCTACCACCGTGCTATGGTTTCCTCACGATGTTTTCCTTCAACGAAAGCTCAAGCTCATTGCAGGATTCGAACCCACGACCTTCGCCGCGTTATCCAACGTCACTACCACTGAGCTATCGTAGCCTTAAATTAGTTTATTTCGATGTAATTTATGGGAAAATTTACTAATTTTGATACCAACTAAATTCACGTTAAGAATCAACAATAGCGACTTATTTGAGCACTTTTGGGTATGTTCCGACAGCTGCACTTGAGAGCTAGTTTTCATCTAGGATTTGTGTGCTTACCACCTTCGGTCACATCATCACTTACCATGGTGAGATTGTGGTCAAACCCAAGCTTATCCAGAATAAAAAAAATACATCAAAACTAATTAGTTTATAAGAATACTCGGAAAAAACAATACCTGTAACAACTTCCTTAGACTCCTGCGCACTAGGATCGCTATGTTGCGGTTGCGCATTGGTGTTGTGTTGCTCGTTGCGCAGTATCACTGGATGCCACTTGCCGGTCTCAAGGTCTAGGAGAAGGAGTTCATCGCTCATCTCACCGACGAGCTCTTCATCTGTCTCTTCTACATCCTATCAGATGGAAGCAATAAGCAATCTTAAAACTTATAACATATTAGTGTTCCCCGCAGTTTCACCCGCGTTCCCGTGGGATCTTATCTTTTCCCGGGATAAAATATAGCCTATGTTCATCAGGGATAATGTAGCTTTCTAATGGTGAAAGAATTTTTCAAATCGGACCAGTAGTTTCAGAGCCTATTCAATGCAAACAAACAAACAAACAATCAAATCTTTCCTCTTTATAATATTAGTATAGATAACATGTCTACAATGGGACTAATGCTTATAGAAGTGAAACTTTCGAATTTCTAATTTAACTCAGTAGAATTTGTCTCCGTTTCAGCTTGGGTAAGATGCTTTCTGTCTGTCCGCTGTTCTGCTTCGATAATTAGATGGATTTTATTGTAGATTCAGTTTAGAAAAATGTTTACTGTTAAGGTAACAACAGTTTTATCTATATTTTCATTGTAGTCAAATACCCAATTGACTCCACCATTAAATCTTACTAATATTATAATCTTACTATAATAATATTATAAATGTGAAAGTTTGGATGGATGTATGTTTGTTACTCATTTACGCCAGAACGGCTGAATGGATCTGGATGAAATTTGGCATGGAGATAGATTATAGCCTGGAATAGCACATAGGCTACTTTTTATCCCGGGAAATGATAAGATCCCTCGGGAACGCAGGTGAAACCGCGGGGAACAGCTAGTTCGAAATACACTTAAACTAAGAACACTCCGGCAAGAAACTTTCAAGAACATTATCGTACTCACACTAACACCACCAAACACGTAACCCTTGTTGGAGTGCACGTTGACGGCGGCGGCCTGTCCGGCGCGCGCGGGCGGCCCGGACACCCCCCCGGACAGCGTCCGCCACGACCACGCGCCCGACTTGCCGGCGGACACGCGGAACAAGTCCGTGTGGGTCAACGACCGCTCCGTCCGGCCCTCCCGGACGCGGGAGTACCCGCCGTAGATTATTAGCTAATGGAAGACAGGTACAGTCTATAAAAAAACTAAAATTAGGCGTTCTGAGGCACTTATAGGCGATGATAGCTCAGTGGTAAGTGACGTCGAGTACCGCGGCGAAGGTCGTGGGTTCGAATCCTACAATGAGCTTGAGCTTTCGGCGAAGGAAAACATCGTGAGGAAACCATAGCACGGTGGCGAGTACTTTGTAGTACCCGTCTGGCTGGCTACCACCCTCAAGTTGAAAATCTGTCGCTAAGCACCTATTGGTGTGTTCCGACAGCTGCACTTGAGAGCCAGTTCCCATCTAGGCTTTGTGTGCTTACCACCTTCGGCCACTTCATCACTTACCATGGTGAGATTGTAGTCAAACACAAGCTTATCCAGAATTAAAAAAAACCTCATATGAATAGTCTAACTTTAACTAATGGCTTGGAAGTGAGAAAAGCTGGCAATAAACTCAGCAAAATAAAAACCTTAAAAACCTTTTTTATAAAACTACAGTAGAATCCGGTTACAACGACGCTCAAGGGAGCGGTGAATTACGTCGTACTACAGTCAATTTACGTTATTTTTTAAGAACATATGCCTATACTTTCGTCGCTAAAAGCGGTCGGTCGTTATAAGCGACGTCGTATTAAACGGATTCTACATATATAACATTTATATTCTAGTCTCACTAACAACACTTACGTGCCGAAAACTAGACTCCATATATTTTAAAAAGTAAATAGCTCATTCAAGCTCCCCCATAAGCAGCTCTTGTTTATAAGTATTACTTGTGGCAGCCACCACACTCAATTTACAACCTTAGATATATAGTCATAAAGTCCACTCCAACCGCTGACTTTGGACTATCTTTACTTTTAGGATAAGCTTGTGTTTGACCGCAATCTCACCATGGTAAGTGATGATGTGGCCGAAGGTGGTAACACAAAGCCTAGATGGGAACTGGCTCTCAAGTGCAGCTGTCGGAACACACCAATAGGTGCTTAGCGACAGATTTTCAACTTGAGGGTGGTAGCCAGCCAGACGGGTACTACAAAGTACTCGCCACCGTGCTATGGTTTCCTCGCGATGTTTTCCTTCGCCGAAAGCTCAAGCTCATTGTAGGATTCGAACCCACGACCTTCGCCGCGGTATCCGACGTCACTACCACTGAGCTATCATCGCCTTAAACTATCCTTATCTACTGCTTTAGACTATGCCATACTGATATAGATGATTCTTTCTTTCTATACAGAAAAAATATTGTGTAGGTCTAAATCCCACCATTCAAATAACAACTTTATTTACACAACAATAAAGTCCACTCACCGAATCGCTGCCAGAAGGGAACATGACACAAGCAGACCTTGCACAAGGCCCCCTCCCACTGGTGCTCAACTTAGTCCACGTCCTGGTGTCGAGACAGAATGTGTACAAGTCGTCAAAGTACCGACACTCGCGCCCGTCGTCCGAATAACCTCCGAACACGAAGATCTTTCGGCCTAGAAGGACCATACGGTGGCCGGAACGCGGAGAGGGGCCGTTTGGTGCTACTACCTAGGGAGTTCAATCATTAATATAAAAGAGAGGAACAATCAGTGGCTAAGCGAAGCGGGGGCAGCACGGGTAGCAAAATTTCACAATAAATAATAATAATAACATTTTAATACATAAAAACGGATCTTTCGGAAAATCGGATAAAACATAGGATACTTTTTATCCCGGGAAAGGATAAGATCAGAAAAGTGAAACTGCAGCTAATATCATCATAGGATACAATCCCACAACCTTTGTTGCAGTATTCTACGACAATACTACTCAAATTTTAATTATCACAAGGTTACAAATGAAATGAATCAAATACCTTCTCCCATTTCTTTTCAGAGAGTGAAAAGCACCATAAATCCTTGTAGTGATAGAACTGTGTTTCTGATGGGCTTGTAAATTCTCCACCAAACACCCACAGCTCACCCCTAAAACAATAAAACTACTCATATTGGCCAGTTAGGGATGGGGCATTTTTTCTTGCAATTGGCCAGTTCGGTATGGGACATTTTTTTCTCGCACCACTAAACACCAAGACAAGAAAAGGCTTGTTGATAGATTTATTGCATCTATCTGAAGAATCTAGCAAACAAAAAGTTTATGCAAGGTCGGCAACGCCTTTTTGCAAGCAGACGGACAGACAAACAGATAGACATATAATATTAAGCATTAAGCTAACATTGGGTTACGTATTTTAATTAAATTAAGCTAATAATTGTCAAAACTAGCAATTACTTTTATATCTTAGTACCTAAGTAAATTAAAACATGAGAAGTAATGAGAACTGAACCGACAAACTATTGCAGTTTGGCAGATACATAATGTACAAACATGTTACTTTTTTCCAAATACCTAAAAGAATTTAAAAAAAAAGCTTCCAATAGACTATGGGAACTGCTTACCATCAGGTGACCATATCATTTTTCACCTAACATGCACATTTATCCCAAGAGTAAGAGTAATCCATTAGTGACATCGACACACAGTGATGAATTAACTTGCAGATAGTTACTGACTTGTTAGCAGGTGTAGCTATAGCCTGGTGGGCCGACCTCGGCGGCGGAGCTCCCGGCGCCTTCACTAGCCGCCACGAATTGTTCACCGGGTTGAAGAATAACAGGTCATTGTACAATTCAGTCTGAAGACAATCAAGAAAGATTATGAATATGATACTATGATAGTACTTTTAAAACTTTCGCAAACTAAATTCATATTCGTAGATTATACCGGGTCTATTCGCGCACATCATATTAACAAAATATAATTTTGACTAACCTCAACATTTCAATCAAGTTACATTGACCATGGTCACTAGTTATAAATTATGCTGTGCGGGAATAGACCCGCTATAATCTACGAATATGATACTATGATAGTTTTACTTTATTTAAGTTTAGTTTCTAAGATGCTGTGTAATATATGTTGGCAAACCTAATAAATAAATAAATATCCAGATGATAGATTGATTATAATTATTCTTAATCTATTATTACATTCCTCAAACCCTAGCTAGAGCTTAGTGATTTTGGATTATAAAGGAGGAAGTGATACACTACAAGATTTTGGACCTACAGGGTGTAATTGACAGGTTGGCAAAAACGAAAAGCATGAATTCAGACTGATATTGTTAATATTTAGATAGGGAAATATTTTCCCAAAAATGATAGGTGAATGTTTTTCAATTTTCAATTTTATTTCGGCTACGCAATGTATAACTATATAGTTTGTTCTATATGGATTGGCAATAAAGGTCTTTGACAAACTTGTCACAAAACTGATATTGCTTGATTATCATGGTACAGTTTTCAGTATTCTGCCAATCCATATGAAACAGACATAGAATAAGAATAAGAAATCTATACCTATCTAGACATAGCTATTTTATTGTTTAAGAAGTAACAATTTGTAGAGGAGTTTTAGCCTGCCATGCCCTTAGTAAATTGTTATTTAATAAGGCATCCAGTTTAATTTTCGGCGACATTATTTTTAGGTTATCCCAATGAGCATCTCATTCTAGAAAACTGAAAAAGATAATTTTTACCTTCTGTCCATTATGGTATTCTCCACCAAACATTATCAACTCATTGTTGATAGGGTGTGGTGTTAGTGACGCACAGGCTCTCGCAGACGGAGGACCTGGGAGCGTCTTCTCTGATGCTGCAGAACGCTGTGCTTCCTCCTTCTCAATCTCTGCTACTATTTTAGATATGTCTTCCTACAAAAGATAACTTTTGGGTTAAATGATAATTAAGGATATCTACCTATCGAATAGGATAGTTCTACAATAATTTAGAGCTAATTATCCATATAAATAACTCAGCATGAACTAACCTCTCCCAAATTTGCAAGTTCCTTTTTCAATTTACTAGCTAACTTCTTCTCAGTTTTTGCAGCAGTCTTAACAGCACCGCTTAATTTATTCTTGTTCTTCTTTTTGCCCATTTTTGTAGTTCAATTAAAATATCGGTCGGCCTGCAGGCTACAATAATAATAAATAAAACATACAGCAAGCAAGCAATGTTTTGCAAAGCAATCAATCAATCAAATCAGCATGCAACTTTTTTTATGTAAAACGTGTGTTCTAATATTAAATTAGTTGAGTCTTGTTCTTGGCAAATAAATATTTTTCAATCCAGCAATTTTGAAGATATAGTTCGTAGATACAATAAAAATGTTATAAATATAAGTTTTAGTGAGATATTTTAATTATGAATAAATAATATTACCTACTTTAGGAAAATATATTTTTGATGGTTTATTTAGGTAGGGATGAAAGAAGCTAAGGTTTTGAACAAGTTTTGAACGTCAATTGAACGTGACAAGTGTCAAAAACGTTTTGTTCTACAAATACTATTAAACAAACCAAGATGTTATTCCCAACTGAAAGCCCAACTTGTAGCTACTAAGACATTATTATTATGTTGTAAATAGAAAAATCTTTGAAATCATCTTTTTTTATTTCAATTATTTTGAATACGAAAAAATTTACAAATTAAAAGTTAAAACGTAGTCATTATTATACTGCAACGAACGGAACGCACTTTGTCACCCTGGCATGTCATGCATGCAATGCAATAAATTTTTGCATTTGGGAACAAATGAAACGAAACGAGCATTATAGAACGAAGACGTAGTTCACTTTTGCTCTTTTTATTTTACATTGCACTTTTATGAGTGTTCTCTGATTACATTTCCTTTGAAACACAATTAAATCTTCATCCTTCTCATATTAGAAAACTATTGAAAAATTAAGTGCAAGAATGATTTGTATTACTTTCGTAAGAAAATAGATTGCTATCCTGTTGTGAAAGTTAAAAAATTCCAATGATGACGAGTCCAGGACCATCGGTATGTTACCTTTACCTTTCAATCCCTTTAGTATTTTTAACGTTTGATAGAGGAAAGAAAAATGTTTCTGTAATCCAATATTTCTGATCCAAAAGAGCTTGTGTTAGATTCACAGTTGGTTTCCATAGTTAAAGCTCTGCAAAGTTTGAAAACCGTGTCCACTGTAAGAAAAAGCCATTAATAGGTCATGCTTACTCAGAACAAGCCCCCACTTTATTTGTGATGAGAATTCCATGGTTTTCATAATAATTAAACTTAGGGTCATACTTTTGTGTAAAAAGAGTAACAATAGGTCATTTTTAATATATGTTATATTTGGAGATAATATCTAGAAGTCTTCGGAAGGAAGGGGAGAGTTTTTTTTTTTAAATTACCTGACTTGTTAAAACATACTGTGATGCAGATAACATTTATTCCATGATTAAAAACTTGAATCTAAACCTGGATTCTCTTTTTGACATACAGTTTTTGGACATTTCATTACAAGCAGAGTTAATACTCAAAAAACAAATCTCAACAAATTGCTAAAACATAATTTATTGTTACAGAGCTCAGGGGGAGTGCAAGAGTTCAAAATTAGGGTACCAAAGAATGTGAAGAAAAAACACCATGTGATGAGATTCAATGCAACATTAAACGTGGACTTTGCAAAATGGACATTTGTAAAAATGGAAAGGGAGAACAATATTAAAGAATTCAAAGGATTTGATGAGGATATGCCAAAGTAAGTTGAAAAACCACCTAGTCTGGCTACCGTTGTTTTGGGAATCTGGTGCCTACAACTTACTGATGTAATACTTTGTGTGCAGGTTTGGCGCGGGCTCAGAATACGGACGTGATGTGCGCGAGGAGGCGCGACGCAAGAAGTTCGGTATTATATCGCGAAAATACAAACCAGATGACCAGCCGTGGATACTCAAAGTTGGAGGCAAGACTGGAAAAAAGTAATTGTTACTTATAATTTTTAACCAAATGTATTTGTAGGCACCTGCGTAGGCATCTAGTGTGCCTTGAATGAATCTTGTAAACATCACATTACGCCACCGAGAGTGGGCCCGGCAGACGTTGTCCTGCCATGAAATGAAACTAAAAAGAAACTTGGAACCATCAGTTTTAAACGACATTTTCGGCGCGTATTCTGTCAATTGCGCCAACACAACTGGCAGTTAGTTCAAACGCCATGTTTATATTAAGGTTAGAAAATTTTATATGGTCGTTAAGTTTTCTTAAATTTTCTAATGTTCCGCCCAACTTTCATACTTTTTTTTTCATAAGAACCTTCTCCTTACAATAACAAACACAACAAAAAAAGAATTAGCGAAATTGGTCCAGCCGTTCAAGCGTGATGCCGTGACCAAGAGAAATAGGGATCCATTTTTATATATATAGATGGAGCGATCGCCGTAAGGACAGTCTTTGCTCTGGCGTGGCACGGTACACTTGTTATATTCTGCTACTGGCTTATTCTTGACACTTTGGATAGTTAATTTGTGCAAACAAATTAATATTATCCTGACCTACCCTCTATCCGTCATATTTATAAAGCTGTACGCTATGTTATAGTTATGCACGGTGGTAGGGTACTATGTGGTACTCGACTGGCTGGCTACCACCCTCAAGTTGAAAATCTGTCGCCAAGCACCTGTTGGTGTGTTCCGGCAGTTGCACTTGAGAGCCAGTTGCCCTTGCCCTTAAGGCATTGTAATAAGGTGTACAACACATTGGCAGTTCCCCTGGTATTGCTAATGTCTATAGGCGACGGTAGTCACTTACCATCAGGTGACCCGCCTGCCTCGTTGTCACTAGCGAAATAAAAAAAATTAAAAAAAAAACAAATGTTTCATCATTCTAGGTTCAAAGGAATCCGTGAAGGTGGTGTGTCGGAGAATGCAGCATACTATGTGTTTACACATGCAGCTGATGGTGCTATTGATGCTTACCCGTTACAAGAATGGTATACTATACATTTTCCATTTTGATTTTTATTTAGCTTGTTTGATGAACTTCTTTCTATTGCTCGACCTTCATAAGCGTCTTCGTGGATAGCACGATCAGTTTATTTCCTGTCCAAGGTAAAATTACAAAAGAGTTACATAGCGAGTTACGAGCAACGCACACATAGACACCGCTCACGGACACGATATCTCTAATCGTTTGAAAGAGTAAATAGGGTAATCCGTTTAGAAGTTATTAGGGATTTTCGATAGTGAAAATTGACATACAAAAACAATAACTCTAAAGTTAAAATATTTTAGTTATTATTGGTTTATATTTCCGTTCTAATTCATTCTCAAAAATAAATCAAACAACTAGATATGAGTGCCACTACTACGAAAGGTTTTTGTGCCAAAGTTGTCAACCCTAGCGCGACCGTCGAGCGTAGGTATGAAAAGTGGGGTACATACATGTGATTGACTTCTGTATGTAACTCTTTTGTGGTAAAATTGAGTATTATTTCCATTGATATCTAATAACTAAAGATAAACAATCCCAATCAAAAGTTCACTACAAAACTGTCTCAAATTGTGTTGGGTACTAGTTATTTTTTTTAAGTTTTATTCACATACAGCTATGTACAAAAGGCAATAAATTTTTACGACTCATACCTGCTAGCCAAAATATATCTTAAACGAGCACTGAGGCATGTTTACCGTCGGAGCGTTCGAATGCTACTAGATTAAAAGACCACCCAAATGTTCGAGTGGGTACCAATTCGGTAAGGCCATTTTTTGTCGCTGATTGTGTATCATTAGTTATTAACTTATTAGATATCAAAGATTATTTCCTATTCAAGGTACAATTGACTATGTTTCCCAAAAATTTGAACATTACATTTGAGTATATTTCCCATCCCAGGTACAAATGAGTGTATTTCCCACCCAAGGTACAATTTCCAACCGATACAGCGGTACAAAGCGCTGTCAGCCGAGGAGGCAGAACAAGAGTTTGGTCGCCGCAACAAAGTGATCAACTACTTCTCGCTCATGTTCCGCAAGCGCATGCGCGGAGACGACGCCACTGACGACGGCGAAGACCCCGACGAGAAGAAGACCAAGGGATCTAAAGCCAAGAAAGGTAAACTGCACTTGACAGACAGTTCTTGGTCAGTTCTTCTTGAGGTTGTTGTTAACTTATTGCAAATATTATTAATAATACTAGTTAAATAATTTTTAAGTTGCTTTTTTAAAAAGAGTTATTGCTGCATTTATTGCCGGCTCTTCTCAGCAAAAACAACCTTTCGAACGGTGCGTTAGAGAGAATTTCACATATCAAGACGCATATAAGATTAACAATTATAAAAAAGTGACGTTTAATAATGAAATATTTTAAATTGGTGTTTATGTTTCAGATCTAAAAATATCAGAAATGGATGAATGGATAGATTCAGACGATGACTCCTCGGAATCTGGTGAAGAGAAAGCTGAGAAAGACAATGATAGTGACACTGCAGCTAAGAAAAAGAAGAACAAAAAAGGTGAGTGAACAAAAAAGAAGAAAAAAACTTGAATTACTGCCTTGCTTCCTTTTTATCTTATAACTTTTAAGGAACAATTCTTCTATATTTCGTGTATATTGAAAATGGCTCTATAAAATTTTTTATTTAGA
The DNA here is from genome assembly GCA_951361185.1 of Ochropacha duplaris. Lineage (NCBI taxonomy): Eukaryota > Metazoa > Arthropoda > Insecta > Lepidoptera > Drepanidae > Ochropacha > Ochropacha duplaris. Next base: position 2,523,761 of record OX592693.1, read on the forward strand.
TATTAATTTAATATACTTACTTAAGTATTTAATGTAATTAGATTTAGATCAGTTTATCTATATAGGAGTATTTCCTGAACTTAACTAATTTTACACACAAAAAAAAAACAGTTAATTATCTTAAAAACTTTATAATTTATTGTTGTTGATGTAAAAATATTATTGTTGATGTTAACCTACTGGTATCTCAAAAATTTACGAGATGACTCTATATGACATATTTTTATGCAAAATTGCTTGCAAGGGTCTATTTAGTTTAATCAGGACCTAAAGAAACTGAAAAAATGAGTTTTGAGACTGAGGCAGTGAAGCGTGTGATAGTTTTTCAAATAATTTCGTATTCTAGTAGTAAGTGATTCATGAGTTATGAAGTGAATATGAATTTTAACATTTACAGGTCTAACCGGAGGTTTGTGAATAATGTTCTTTCAATAGTTTTACATGGAGTAACATACAAATTAAAATATTTTCTTATATAAGTCTTTCATCCATAGATTCTAGTATTTTTACCTCGCATGTTCTTATAAATATTATAGTACAGTAAACTTAGGACCCTTTTGACGTATCAATTTGATTCTGTATGAACTTCATATTACACTAGCTATTGCCCGTGGTTTCATCCGTGTTCAAATCAAAAGCATAGCCTATGACACTCACAAATAACGTGGCTTTCTATTGGTAAAATAATTTTCTAAATCGGTTCAGTAGATCCAGAGATTACCCCCTACAACCTCACAAACTTTACCTCTTTATAATATTAGTATAGCTAACATAATAATATGGCATTTATTACACTAGCTGTTCCCCGCGGCTTCACCCGCGTTCCCGTGGGATCTTATCTTTTCCCGGGACAAAATCAAATCGGTCCATTAGTTTCAGTGCCTATTCAATGCAAACAAACAATCAATCAAATCTTTCCTCTTTATTATATTAGTAAAGATAACATTAAGTAAAATGTTCGTGCATGCGCTAGTATTCCATATTCAAAGAGTTGTCGTGAGGAGTGTGCAGTTTTGTTTCTTATCAACTTTTGCATTATATTTACGACTCTATTTCAAAAGCATAGCGATGATTATTGCTTGTGTGTAGTAAAAACTTAGATAATGCACGTTACGCAAAAATAACATTTTTTTTATCAGTCCTTCACTATGTTCTTGTAACTTTTATATATTTTTTTATATTGTAGCGGTGGCAAAAAAGAAGAAGAAGAAAGTGGAAGACGAGGCTTTCGAGGAGAGCGACGACGGCGATGAAGAGGGAAGAGAGAAGGACTACATATCTGATTCATCTGACAGGTAAAAACGGAAACCCTATTACTAAGACTACTGTCCGTCTGTCTGTCACCAGGCTGTAACTTATGAACCGTGATAGCTGAGTGAAAATTTCACAGATGTTGTATTTCTGTTGCCGCTATAACAACAAATACTAAAAGCAGAATAAAATAATTAAAAAAATACTATAAAATTTGTACGGAACCCTCGGTGCATGAATCCGACTCGCACTTGACCAGTTTTTTGGTGATTTATTTCGTTACGATCAGGTACATTATTATAATATTTATTTTCAGTGAATCCGACCACGAAACGAAAGCTAACAAAGAACTGAAAGGTGTCGCAGAAGAGGATGCACTCAGGTAACTAAAGAACACTAATTTCAGGTGCGAATGTGCCACTTACTCTCGATGTTAAATATTTTAATAAATTAGTACGTATTCTTGTTTTTTTTTGACGCAAAGTCAAAACCATTTATTCAGTTTAGGCCCTAGAAGGGCACTTATGAAGTACGAATTACAGAAGTTACCACTGGTTCGGAAGTCAGCCTTCAACTGAACCGGAAAGAGAAACTCAGCAAGGTTACATGTTTTTAATATTTTTGGACCATCTGACTATATCCGTACTTATCCGTTTTGACACTTAACTTAGCAACGTTTTTTTTAATGATATTAACAAAAGTTGTGTTTTTCTGTAAGCTAAAATGATTGAAAAGGTTTACAGCGAACATCTGGACCAAGATATGAATAATTTTGCAGTTTTTTTTAGTCTTTCAGATTTTTTTATCAGTGAGGGCTTCGCGCTTTTTAAATACACCATCTCCCTGCCCTGTTCCCAATTATTTGTTCCCAATAATTTCCATTACGGTCCATACTGTCTTCCTTCCATACCGCTTACTTCCATCCAGACAAACATACATGTTCATACACAATATGTGTCCTGGGCGGGAATCGAACCCACGACCTGTGGCGTGATACTTACCAACAACGCCAACCGGTCCGTCATTGTTATCAATGTATTGTAGGAAGCTGCTGACTTCAGACGAGGACTCTGACTCGGAACAAGAACATAAGCAAGAATCGGAACAGGAGGATAAAGACGAGCCCACCAAGGAGGGCGAGGAGCGAGCCAGCAAACTTACCAAGAAGAAGAAGAAGCAAGAAGACGCCAAGAAAGGTACGTCACCACATCGCCAATACTGCTAATATATCTAGACTTCGTCGAAACTGGTCAGTAAAAGTCAGTTTTTTTTGCGAAAATTGTCAGTTTTTTTTAATGTCAATAAGACAGGTAGATATGCATAATGGCGTAGGACTACTTAAAGACAATACTAGCAGTCTTGAACCTACTGTTGCTATCCCCCGCGGTTCCAACCGCGTTCTCGAGGGGTCTTAACTTTTCCCGGGACAAACCTGTGTGCCATCCGTTTTGTAGATTTCGTGACAGATTAACAAAGTTCTTCACATTCAAACAAATCTTCTATAATTGACCGAGTGAACGAAGCGTCTCCGTTTTAGCTTGGCCAAAAATGCTTCTCGTGAAATATTCTGAGCAGGTTCGATAATTATGTGGAGTTTTTGTCGATCTGTTTTTGGAAATTTTTCAAAACTACTAGTGGTAAGGCTACACAAACCTATTATCTAACTAGATACCGCAAGTACCTCAATTTGTTTGAAGACCAACCGTGTCACTTTTTGGTGTAAATTCAATTTACAGGCAAAAATGACCATTATTTGCGATTGGCTTTTCCTGTACAGTTTTAACAACTGAATACGGAACAACCAGTAATTTTTCATGACTTTCAGACCGAAGGCATAACGGTCGATCGCGGACTAAATAAAGACAAATAGAAAGCAGTCAAATTGACTGCTTTTTGACTAATTTTGACTCGCGACGTCTAGTTAGGTCTGTGTATGGCAAGATGTAGATTTAGACCTGAAATGTCCGTCGTTTCACAGATTCGAGTAGTGACCTCAGTTCGGACTCGGACACAGATCCGGAGAGCAGCAGTAAGAAACCAAAGAAGAGTAAGAACAGTAAAGAAGATAAGAACGGACCCACTGCATCGACATCTGGTAACATTATTTTCTGTGTTAGCAAATTTACTTTTTTTTAACACACATAAATTTATGTTTGACCAACTCGCCTGTTGGTAAGCGACGATGTGGCCGAAGATGAAGCACGCAAACTTAGAAGATACCTATTCACCCTGACCTTGAATAGATCCAGATTATATTTCTTAGGAAACAAGGAAGCCAAAAGATATTCCCCATGTTGGTGTGTTCCGGCAGTTTCACTTGAGAGTTTCCTTTAATGCATTGTAATAAGGTGTACAATACATTGGCAATCCCTCTGGTATTGCTAATGTCTATAGGCGACGGTTACTTACCAATAGGCCCCGCCTACGTGGTTGTCAATAGTGTTATAAAATGAACTTGTGCGGTCGGGGGACACCCGTTAGGAGCGAGGTTACAGTTTTTAGGATTCCGTACCCAAAGGGTAAAAACGGAAACCCTTTGTCTGTCTGTCTGTCTGTCACCAAGCTGTAACTCATGAACTGTTATAGCTAGACAGTTGAAATTTTCACCGATGTATTTCTGTTGCCGCTATAACAACAAATACACAAAACAAAAATCTAACCAGTAGTTCCTGAGATTAGCGCGTTTAAACAAACAAACTCTTCAGATTTATAATATTCTAAATGTAGATTTCAATTTCTTTTTACTTTTGGATAAGCTTGTGTTGCTTATCCAAAAGTAAAAAAACATACGAGCAAGGTCAAGATAAAGTGGTATAATTATTTTATGATAGCAGCTAGTGGCCCAAGCAGTGGCCGGTCGTCCCGCGCCAACACGCCAACCCCCGCGCCATCAGCCGCCGCCGCAGCAGTGTTGGCCGCCAACAATGCCGCCAACCACCAACCCGCCAAGCGACCCAAGCTTGACGCCTCGTACAGGTACGTTATTTATACTAGCAACATTTCAACATGACTTTTTGGCGGGAACTTGCGAAGAGACGTTGCGTTTTCGTTTATTTTTCACTAGCTGTTCCGCGCGGTTTCACCCGTGTTCCCGAGGGATCTTATCTTTTCCCGGGATAAAAAGTAGCCTATGTGCTATTCAAGACTATAATCTATCTCCATGCCAAATTTCATCCAGATCCATTCAACCGTTCTGGCGTTAATGAGTAACAACAGTAAAGCGTAATACATCCATCCATCCAAACTTTCACATTTATAATATTAGTAAGATTAAATCGTTTATTTTGAGTTCAATTTAAGTGCAAAATTGAAGTGAAATCAAATAAAATCATGTATGGCATAGGACAGGCACCAGGTTTTAGTGGATTGACCACCAATTTCACAAAAACCTTGATATAACGTGACTATAATAAAAATATTAATAACTTAAGACAGAAATGTCCTAAAGCACGATTAATGACGACAAAAGTACATAAACATTGACTTTGCCACTTTGACTTTATCTATCGAAAACTCGTCTTTAGACGCATAGAAATGAAATAAAATACGTTTATCGTGAAACGTGAGTTTATTTTAAATCTAAATGTTATACTTAAACCGACCTTACGTGTAAAATAATAAAGCTCATTTTCCAGCGAGTGTGGGGTAACAGAAGAGGCGGTACGACGGTACTTAGCGCGGAAACCTATGACCACAACTGAGTTGCTGACGAAGTTCAAGTCGAAGCGAACTGGCGTCAGTAGCGAACGACTCGTCGAGACTATGACGCAGATATTGAAGAGAATCAATCCCGTCAAACAGAATATTAATGGGAAAATGTATCTGAGTATCAAACAGACGTGATTTGTTATGATTATTTTGTTTTATTGTATGGTAAATGAAAATGAAATGAAAATTTTTTTTATTCATAGACTTATGAATAGTCTAGACTCTAATGCTCGGTTCGGAAGGTTGCTTTTGCTGAGAAGAGCCGGCAATAAACTCGGCAATTACTTACTCTTTTCAAAAACAACTTTACACCTATGACATTTAATCATTATTTATTTATCTAGTCTCACTGATAATATTTGCGTGTTAAGGCGGCAAAATAATAATAAATAGAATTTAATTATGACTAAGTGAATAAAAAACTCAAGCAGACCAACCGGTGTAGGGCTTATTGTATGACGGCGTGGTTGGTTCACTCGCTACAGCTTACGGTGAAGGAAAACATCGTGAGGAAACCATAGCACGGTGGTAGGGTACTTTGTAGTATCCGACTGGCTGGCTACTACCCTCAAGTTGAAACTCTGTCACCAAGCATCTATCGGTGTGTTCCGACAGCTGCACTTGAGGGCCAGTTCTCATCTAGACTTTGTGTGCTTACCACCTTCGGCCACATCATCACTTACCAAGCTTATCCAGAATATAAAAAACAACTTTTTTTTCTCTCGGCGAACGCGGGGGAAAGCTAGTATGTGGGTATATTAAAATGAAATAAGCCCATTCCGGAAAACTGATTTCAATTGTTGGTTTCAAATAATTTTTTTGAGGCAGTTTAATTAATTGTAATATTCATAAGCTACGCTTCAAATTTTTCTTTCTTCAGCTGTAGATCTGCTAGCTCCTCATCTGGCTCTGGCTTCCTAAAAACACGAAATATCTAAATTATTCTAAATTACCGATATTTTTTCATGAATATAAATCTGGTACTGAAATATCTCTTGAGTAACATCAATGGTGCATTATAAAGGAATAACTAACCACTAATCTATTAGGTACGTAAGTAGGCCATATTTGAACTGGATTTTATTCCGGGTACCGCGCAAAAAAAATTACGGGTTTTATTTTGCGCGGTACCCTAAATCTTATTCTAAAATCTTTATAAGTACCACAGCCGGGTCACCTGATGGTAAGTGACTACAATCGCCTATAGACATTAGCATTACGAGGAGGGTGTGGCAAAAGCCTAGATGGGAACTGGCTCTCAAGTGCAACTACCGAAACACCAACGGTACTTGGCGACCGATCCAACTTGAGGGTGGAAGCCAGCCAGTCAAGTACAACAAAGTACCCACCCTACCAACGATTAAAATAAAAGCCTCAGTTACTCCTTATAACATCAGCTATCTGCCAGTGTAGGTTCCGTCAAAATCGATCCAACCGTTTCGTAAAAACCATAATACCAAGTACCTACTTACCCACAAATGACAGAACTTCTGACGAGGTTTTCCCCCTCAGCGATAGTCTGTGGCATTGGTCGGCCTTTGGTTTCAGGCAGCATCATCGCCAGACCACCAGAAAAGATCGATCCTACACCTAAGATTATCAGCGGCAGGGGCTGCCATAATCGACCCTGTAATATATAAGTTGAGAGTGGATCCTATTTTACCACGATTAGTGGGGTTAATTGGGGAATCTACCATTGGTGCTTGATTCGATTGCTATTCACATTCATAGTAAAGTTAAAAAGAAGCTGATTTAATAAATCCGACTCGATTTAATGCAATTTCAAAAATGATCAGTCTTACCGAATAAACTACAAATGGCGATATAGTAGCAGCAACATAAATAGTGACGTGAAGTAGGGATGACCCTGAAGCTCTAATCCCAGTGGGCAGGAACTCGGCTCCGAGCTGCATCACCACGCATACCGTCATGTTAATGAAGAAACGGGTCAGCACCGCGAGAACTGTTTGTGGTAACCCTGATTGTAATCAAATACAAAGTGAGTGGAGACTACCATTGATTGAAGAGTTCAAGGTGTTACGGCTCCAAGAAGTGGCCAATGATTAACAGTGAACTCGATAGAACGTATGAAAACAATTTTTCTTCCATGTTTGGTCCCATACTAAAAGTTTTTCTATTGACTAACCCCAAAATTGGTTTCAAAAACCCAACTAGAAATATCACTCCAGTTACTTTCGCCTCAAGATCTCGTTCCAACCATGAAACCGTTAAATAATAAAGCAGAGAAACCCTGACAGAAAAGCAATATAAGAAATTTAAGGGGGCTATACACAATTGAGACAACCCACCTGATGGAACAACTGCACACAGCAACGAGCAGATACCAGCTAAGGTGATGGTGCCCGCTGTGACACTTCGACGACCTAACCTGAAATGGCGCACTCATTTAAACATATTTAGGTAAACCAAGCAAGAGTTAATTCTAGAAATCTTGTTACTTTGTAGCAACAATAGTGCTCCATACAAATCAGAACTTAAAAAGTTACATTATTGACATAGACAGTTAATCTTAACCACCAATGAATCAACGTCGAGGGTAATTCTCATACATCTAAAGGTTTCCCATAGACTCGGACCCAGTAAAGATCTGACGACTAGGACTGCAACATTCCCTAGATTCTTACATTAGTAAAGCAAAATCTTACCTGTCTAAAATAAGTGTGAGGAGAACTAAAGCTGGCAGTTCAACTACAGCTGATAGAGCATACGTCGTGAAGAGGCTACTTCCTATGCTCTCTGACATCCTGATAATAGCGTCGATGCATATACTGGAAACCATACCCACGATAATGAGGAAGATCATTGACCTCCGCAGAGTGGGGCTCTTAAATAACGCCTTTAGAGATTCGTCTGTTATCTGTTTTTTGCTTGAGGTGGCCTGGAATGAGGAAAATTTATTGGATTTTAATTACCTTACATCTACTATGACAAAATTAAAGGTTTTTGAGAGTAATAAAAAGCCGGAATACACTAAAATAACAATGAAAAACTTTATAATAAATATTGAGACATTTTCAGGAATTGGTGATTGGATTTAAAAGAAGCCAAAAGATTAAAGTCGATAGCATCAACATTCCTACATTGTGGCAGTCCATAACATCTCATGCATGTAGGTACTTACAATAAATTCTTCTAGTACATCTTCTGGTATCTTTCTTTTGTTTACCCTTTCAAATTTCCTTAATACAGCCACTGCTCTTTTAACGTTACCGGTAGAGGCCAGCCATCTGCAAATACATCAGTTTAATCGATGGAATATTCTCATGAGCACGTCTACATTCAAAGTCAAAAATCATTTCATTCAATTTAAGCCATACGACTAGGCACTTATGACAATTGAAGTTACCATCAGTTCAGAAGTCCCGCTGAACTGAGAAGAACCGCTAAGAATCATAGCAAGGTTAACTGTTTTAAATATTTGAAGAACCATCTATATTGGAAAATGAACGAAAATGTGACAATCATGTGCTGTAGAATCTTTTTATTTGGAAAGAAATGGATACCTGGCACTCTCCGGCACAATCCATGGAGTAGGTAACGCCAGCAACATCGGCAATGATGTCACAATGAGAATCCTCCGCCAGTCCATCAGCCACAGCGCGAGCGCCGGTAGCAATAACGCGCCGATCACGCAGTAAATTCCTATTGACATATTCGCCATCCATGTTCGGTGACTTGGACCCACGTACTCTAACACTGAAATGAGTAGATAGAATTCATTTTGTGGTCTTTAGTGTTGGTTCAAATATTTTATATACTTAGATGATTTTGCTGTGGGCTCATTGTTTAAACAAAAGATAAAGAACGATAGATAACCTTTAATTTCGAAATCACACACAATACCTACTACCAAGACGTAATTATATGTGAAGTAAACACCTTGATAGCTTCATAAAGACTGCTTTATTCATGTATAAATAAATCGAAAGCTACCCCCCATCACAAATAATAAATCTACCTTACACTACAATATGTAATATGGTCGTCCTATTGGTTTACAAGTTTAGTTTGAGGGGTCTGAAAATGATTTCCATCGAGATGGGCAAATACCTAAATGTAATTCACAGAAGGATTCGGTAGTTCACAGGTGGACTCAAAAGTGGTTTAGTGATGCGCATAAAATGTGTTTGATGAGCAGAAAGTAGATAGAGCTTTTCTGGGTCAATGATTTCAAAAGTATTTGGTAATATGCCACATATACTCAGGGGCATAGATAAATCTGATAAAGTTATCAGTCGTCTATTCAGTGAAGATTATGAAGAGATTATAAAATGTATGAATTAACAGTAAAATCTTTATCGAAATATCGTGATAAATCTCGACATAGATATTGATTTATCTACATACCCTATCGCTTAGACAGTTTAAGACCAGACATGTATTATTTTCAGGCAAGATCTTAAAATACAGGTGTGGCTTAGGATTTTGAAATAATTTCGGAGGTTGATATAACAATCGACCTATATACTACCTAGAATGTACAGCATCATGAAGCAGGAATCGTTCGATAATCCCACCAAGAACCGGCAGAAAGCAAAGTCCCACAAACCAATAGTGAAAACACTGGCTATGCCCCCCACAAAGCCGACCATATTTGCGCCTGAAATAAAATTAACACTTAAATTCAATTCATATATTTAGTAGTATGCTTTGGCTGGTTCTGTTTAGTGATCATAGTTTCGCAGCCTTTACAAAGGCTACATACACTTTGAAAGAATCCTGAACTCTGCGTCCTATGGTACGCCTTGTTATTCAAGAATGATGTGCAACATCGTATTTTCCTCTATTATCAACTGCTTAGTATTTTGATAAAAGGGTTTTACCTATCAAAGCAGGTACACGACCGTATGCATCTCCTATCCAACCAAATAGTCCGCACCCAAACAGAGAGCCGACGAAGAACACAGCCTGAGCTAGCGGTCCGTAACCTGATTTGTTACATACCCATTCACGCTGTAAAAAAAAATATATAAGAAAGAAAGGAGGACCAAGATATAAACCCTGTGCACCCTCAAAAATAACAAATTTATGTCATGTTTTCTGTCCGGGCCAGCATAAAATTTACATAAAGATATCTTCTACTTACTTCACTAATCACCGTTGGGTATGGTATATCATCGAATATAAACTCCCATCCATTTTGGCACGCTATTGTTTTCGTGTTCGGGTCTGGTGGTGACATGGTCTCCAGTACTTTAGTCCAGTTGGCATCAAAAACCAAACATTTCTCCCAATCTGATCCAGAACCTGCACCTGGTATTGATAGATTTCTCCTAAAACATTAAGGAAGTATTTGGTGGTAGAGTCAATTGTAAACGTTCATAAGTGCCTTACCAGGGCCTAAACTGAATAAATGAGTTTTGATTTTGCTTTTTTGATCGAGTGAAATATTCTTCGCATTTATAGTCAATTCACGAGGACTATGTAAATAGACGCAAGATCACCGTCAGCCTCTTTGTAATCTCATTTTATGTTAACCCTAATTCACAGACTCACAGTAGATTGAGGAATCCCAATCAATAAGAATTGGCGCACTTTTGTATGGAAGGAACTAAATAACGCGTTAAGACCATTCTGAATGCAATAATATTCCTTACCTCAAATCTATTTCTAAATGTTGCAACTCTGGCACTTTACACCAATGATGCTGCGGCGTGGCTGCAGCGAACATTTGCACAGCGTATACAAACGAGAATATGACTCCAAAAGGCATCATCACCAAGAATAACCAGCGCTGATACGTGCCTATTTCACCGATGTGCTGAATGATCCGTTCCATCACGTCGTCTTCGTTATCTAAGACTTTATTGAGGGCTCTGGCTTCCTGTAATTTACAAAATGTTGCCGATATACTTATGTAGATTAGCTCTTATGGATATTTATTTATTTATTCAATTTTAGGTAGACTATCGACTAAGCTTTACAGTTTATAATCTTAAGTATGTGACAGAGAAGTCATTAAGAAGTCTCCACTAATATAGAATAATTACTGAACTCAGTAAAATAACTGTATTAGGAATAATTTGATGATATAAATCTAAAAAACTAAGTCCAACAATAAATTGATCTACACACGGCGCTAATCTACCAATAGGTACGCTTGCCAGGAATAATTCAATGTTGATATTACGGTTAGTATATTAAAGGTTTTACAGGTGCGATGAATAAAACAGTTCTGTCTGTAGTTTGTAGCAGCAGTCGGCAGAAAAAAGAGAGGACTATTTCGGAATGACCTGTTAGGTGTATAAAGACTAAAATGAAAAAGTTAGTAATATGTTAGACATCTAAAGGTCATTTTACCTAAACAAGTTGTTATTCAAAAAACCGGTCTAGCTGAGCAGAATTAAAATGTTGCAGATGACCTAGTAAGTATGATAGATATATTATTGCATGAATAGGTATCCTTTATTTCCCATATTTTCCGCTAATCCTGGAGTCAAAGTATTAAGTAACGAGTAAAGAAAAATAGTATCGGAGCTTTTAAGTACAGAAAACTATTTAGAATCTATATTTCTATACTACTAAAGGAAAGATTTGTATGTTTGTTACGAATAAACACAAAAACTACTGGACCGATTTCAAAAATTCTTTCACTATTAGAATGCTACATTGTCCCTGAGTAACATAGGCTATATTTTTATCCCGGGAAAAGATCCTACAGGAACGCGGGGGACAGCTAGCGCTCAGGTATAATGTCATGTATTAGAGACTAGTTTTCCGCCCCGCGGTTTCACCCGCGTTCCCGAGGGATCTTATCTCTTCACGGGGAAAAAAGACCTTCTCCAAAGTTCCATCTATCTTTATACCAAATTTCATCTAAATCGGTTCAGCGGCTTAAGCATGAAGAGGTAACATTCGCATTTAAAATATTTTCCGCCCGCGGTTTCGCCCGCGTTCCCGAGGGATCTTATCTTTTCCCGGGATAAAATTATCCTATGTGTTATTCCAGGGTATGATCTACCTGTGTGCCAAGTTTCATCAAAATCCGTTAAGCCGTTTTTGCGTGACAGAGTAACAAACATCCATCCAAACATTCACATTTATAATATTAGTGGGATTAGTATGGATAGACTGTTGAATCGGATCACTAGTTTCGGAGGTTACCTCCTACGTCTAAACATACAATCTTTACCGCCTTATTAACTCCAAATTGTATAATCAAACATACCTCACGAACATTTTTTTCCGCACCACCATTTTCATTTAAATTCGACATGTTTTATGTTATTTCACTACAAGCAAACTTTTAATAATTTTGTTCTAAATAATTTAAGAGTTACAAGTGATAAATTGAACATTTGACATGTAATTTATGTTTCCCTAATGATTGAACGATAAACGCGAATATCCGTGCGTGCATGTCTATTCCTATACATCTACTATTATATGTTATGTGTGGCTGCCATTGAATCATTATCTCATTAGGTATTGAGTTTGTAAATTGATAATAAAATATTATTAGTTAAACAACAATATAACATAATACATTAGCATAAGTCACAGAATAAATTATAGCCAACTTAAGAATTCAGCTGGCCATTCCATTTGTTACAAAAAATATAATTTCAATCGTTTGTTTTTTATTGTTTGTTTGTTTCTAGGGTGTAAACTTTGGACCTGCCGAACTGATTCTAAAAAAACCGGCCAAGTGCGAGTTGAACTCGCGTGGAGAGGGTTCCGTACAATGCTAAAGTCAGTGAACGTATTATGAGTTTAGGACTTAATTCTCGATCGATTGAAATCTTATAGGTTTTCCTAATAATCTTGTAATCTACAAGCAATGAGCTATATTTTGTATTATTTTTTCAAAATTTTAGGCTCCGTAGTTTCGGAGATCATGGGGGAGGGGGAATGGTCAAATTTCGTCTTCTTTCATGAATAAAATTAAAAATATTTATTTTACATTGAAAACAAAAATATTTATTTTTATCCTAATTTGCAAATCTGTGTTTAGGTCATAGAATTACACCATCCTACCAAATTTGACCTGATTTGGTCCAATAAATTCGGATCAAATGTCTGTGACATGACCGGGCGAGTGATCCTATAAGGGTTCCGTTTTTTTTACGGAACCCTAATTCATTCATTATCACGGTCTAACAAAGGCTATATTTTATTTAAATTCCCTCAGGGACAATGGTGAAAGAGCGGATGAAAGCTATTATCGATAAGCTTATAAAAACAACCAAGCTACTGTCATATGACTTTATTGAGATATAGTACAACTGAGTATTTATATTCATCATAGATACGCTTATATAACATATTTATTATCTATGCTTCCATCTTCTTCTTTAGCGGTAGGTCTTCTAGTTCTTCATCCACTGGTTTCCTGGAAATAAAAAAATATCATGCGTTTAATAGCATAAATGGAAACCAATTGTTAATCAAATATTTTAGTATCATAAAATATTATCTTTATTTTTAACTACCTATAAAATCCTGACTTTGTAAATGGCAATCTTTTAACTAATAAATTACGACTATTAATTTCCAAGAAGTATCCTAATTCAGTATGTTCAGGAAGAGGGTTAGACACAATGAAACTATATAAAAGAGAAATAAATAATGTATTATAATTAACAAAAGAAAACGAAATTCCTCAAACAATTACCCAAGTCTAAGAATTAAGGTTTATTACTCAAATATAAAACAAAGGGAAAATATACATAATCACATTATGTAGGTATTCAATTGCACATGAATTTATAGTATTGAAATGATTACATCTCACCTGTTTTATTCGCTGAACCAATTTAAGTGAATCAGTTCCAAAAAGGGGTTTGTTTTATACAAAATTGGCGGGACATTTTAGCAAAAAACAGCGGCCAATCATAGCCTCAGCCAATCACATCAATTGAATAAGGCTTGTCCAATCACAAGGCGTGATCACAAAATATTACAAAACATTTGGTAGTCAACATTGCTTATAAATAAAGTAAATTCCATAAAAACATGTATTATATCAAATTTATACATAAGTTAATAATATATATTTTAATATATATTATTTATACATTTCAACATACATTATTTATAATGTAATAGTTTTAAACAATTCTTATTGACTTCAATATTTCCCAAGGCTGAACGAACAAGCGACTAACCACTTCCGATTATTGAATAAATATTACTTCAAATATGTTGCAAAAGAAAATGTCATTGAAACTGTAATTACTCATTTTATTTATAATCATAATTAATAACCAAAATCCTCTTTAAAAAGCAATATTTAATCATAATGGAAGCGAAAAAGTATAATTTTAATCGCATGAAGTAATGTTACCAAGAACGATATATCATTCTTGAATGTTACCATGATAGGGATCCACAGACAGCATAATCTACGACCATAGATAGATAAACACCCAAGTGTGGTCGGTCCAACCACTGTAAACTGGCCTAAGCAAAAAGTAGCCGAGTGTGAATCCCCTGACAATTAATAGATCATCTATCACGGCCATACTGACAATTGCTTCGTCCCCGAAGCAATCTTTCATTGGGTTCACCAATTAAATTAAGTTAAATTATCGGAACAAACAGGTACTAAAATAACTATAAGTAATTAAGATAAACAGTCGAGCAACTTATGATTATGACTATATCGGGTAATGCGATAGGTCTCACCACGTGCTGCCTCGTGGTGTCTAGACTTTTTCACCAGCCGATTATGTCACAGCATACAAAACCGATACCAATATTATCAATTGGATAAACATTTCACATATATTATGTGTATCAAAAGTAAACATAATAAGTCATAAGTCAATGATCATATCCAACCATTGTAATAGGTCCAATCACGTGCTGCTTCGCGATTAATAGACTGTCTTACCAGGCGGATTACATCGCAGCACATGAATCGTCATAAATATCAATAATATTACGGAAAAATATATCATTACGCATTATAATATTTTTTTTTATGAATCTGTAAACATTATCATAAGAAATCAGATATCATGGTTCAGTATTGCCTCGATATGCTAGTTCACCAGCGACATGTGTATAGACAAGCACAAAAGCAAATCGCCCAAAACGTATATATATATATTTTTTATTTTTATTTTTTATCTCATCTCCATGAGAATTAGATTAATAATTTCCACAATATTAATCACTTTAAATCATTCAGTTAGACTCAGTCTGCAATCCGTTATGTAACGTAATTAAAGATTACAATAACTTTAAAATTGTGATAATGCATTTTCAACAACAACATTTTCCTCAACTAATTCACCGGGCCAATATCTTAATTTTTCCTTAGCAATTATAATATTCCTTAGATGACCCATACCTTTTAGAGCAAAGCGATCGTTAGGGAGTAAGGACAAAATTTCATACGGTCCTTTATATCTGATATTCAATTTATTATTACGACGATGGTCCTGACTAACATATACTAGATCACCTACTAAAAATTTTAAATTATTTCGACGTTTCATATCAAAACGGGTTTTAAATTTTTCAGCTACTTGAATCAGACGTCGCTCTGCTAATTCTCGGTCAGCTTGGATATTGATAGATGGCCCCGAAGAGCCATTAAGGACGTCGTCTAAACGGGCTTGTACACACGGAATATTACCTTCCACTCCTATAAGTAAATGAAGTGGAGAAAAACCAGTAGATTTTTGGATAGTCGTATTAATTGATTGTTGGACTCTAAATAATACGCTCGGCCAATCTGACGGTACATTGCAAATTGTATTTAACATATCAGTTACCGTAGACACATACCGTTCTACTTGACCGTTACTCCTAGGGGTTCCCGTAGCGATCAAATGATGCTGTATCTTCAATTCCCTAAACAGTAACTGAATTTCATTTGAACTAAAATTTGTCCCACGATCTGTAATCACCAAAGAAGGGGTGCCGAACATGGTAATACTTTCACGTACAATTGGGACCAATTCTTCAGAGCTTAATGTTTTTAGGGGTTTGAGTATACAAAATTTGGTAAAACCATCCACTATTAGTAAAATATGTCTGAATCCCTCATTGGATTGGAGAAATGGTCCTGTACAATCTAAATGAATTGTATGAAACGGTATAGCAATTTTCTTAATAGGATGTAAGAAGCCCTGCTTAGGGCCATGGTGCCCTTTTCTTTGAACACAAACTAAGCAATGACACAAATATTTTCTAATAAACGTGGACATTTTCGGGAACCAAAAATGCTCACAAATCTTACTGAATGTTTTATCGTAACCTACATGGCAATTTTCGTCGTGGTATAATCGCAAAATGCTTAATCGAGAACCTTTTGGTATGAATAATTTAGGTTCACTATTGGAATTCATTTTAAAATACAACAAATTATTCCTGACTGTATACTGATTCTGGTCAAGCTCCCCTGTACGTACTTTATCAATCAAAACTTGTGTTTCAGGGTCTTTACATTGTGCTACCTCCAACCAGGACAGAGAATCATTTGTGATATTTACCGTTAATGGCAAACTAGAGACTGTAGCAGGATTCCGGCTAAGAAAATCAACATGAGTTATGTATTTCCCCTTTTTATAAATGATTTCGAAATTAAAATCTTGTAAATATGTCCATAAACGGGCAATTCGCGGTAGTAAATCTTTTTTATTCATCGTGGATTTAATGGCATTGCAATCTGTGAACAACTTAAAGTTAATCCCCAAAAGATAAGTCCGGAAGTGTTTAAGGGCATTGTAAATGGCTAATGTTTCCAAGTCATAAGAACAAAATTTTGATTCGGCAAAGGAAGTCCTTTTACTAAAGTAAGCTATGATTTTAGATTCGTTTGCATCTTTTTGCATTAGAATGGCACCGTAACCTAAGGAACTGGCATCGGTGTATAGTTCGGTTTGTAAACTTGGATCAAAAATTGAAAGTGGAGGTGTAGATGTAAGACGATCAATTATGTATTTTCTAGCCTCATCCTGCTCAGGTCCCCAGAACCACTTTTGGTCTTTCTTTGTTAGCATTGTTATACAAGCAGCTCGTGTAGAAAAATCTGGGATAAATTTACGAAAATAACTCGCAAGACCCATAAATTGGCGCACTTGCTTAATGCTTCGTGGAATAGGGGATTCTACTAAAGCAGATATTTTGTTTTTACTTGGCCTAACCCCATCCTTCGAAATTTGTTGCCCTAAATATTCAATACTATCAACAAAGAATTTACATTTTTTAATGTTGATTGTAAATCCAGCAGAACTAAGCGCTACAACAGTCTGTTCTAGATATTGGAGACCTTCCTCTATAGTAGAAAATGGTATAAGTATATCATCGATATAAACTAATAAAAAATGCAAATGCTTGACCGCTTTAGAAATGGCACGTTGGAACACGGACGGCCCATTACAAATACCAAAAGGCATTTTCAAAAATTCGTAATGTCCATCCGGTGTAACAAACGCGGTATATTTTATGGATTCAGTTGCTATAGGGATTTGATAGAAGCCATTTTTCATATCAATTGAAATATAATATTTGGCTTTACCTAGTCGATCAATTTGATCCTGTATGAGGGGAAGAGGGTATCTGTCTCTTTCTAAAATTTTATTCAATGACCTATAATCAATACATAAGCGATCACTCCCGTCTTTCTTCTTAACTAATATCATTGGGCTTGCAAATGAAGAGTCACTTTCCCGTATAATCTTTTGATCTAATAAATTTTGAATCATATCTTTCACTTTCTCTCTTTCATGTTGGGATAACCTATAAGGTCTGTAATAAACTGTTTTATCATTTATTACCCTTAATTTTAATTCGCCTGTCTTTACAGTACCGATTTTATTTAAAACATTTAAATGTTTCCGGAAAATATCAATGGTACGTTCTTGCAATTGTTTATCTAAATCTTTAAGTTTTACTAGCAAATCGGTCATTCCTACCTCACAGTTATCTTGCAAAAGGTTAATCCTTAAATGTTCCACAGGATATTGATCTTGTATTACTTTACTACCATTAATGTCAGTGACTATTTTAATACCGGGGTGTTGTATTGCATTTCTACCGATCAAGAGATCATAGCTAAAATCTTTATCATTTACAACAAAAATATCAAGTTCAAGACACACGTTGTCGAATTTAACAGGGACGGTAATTAGTCCAATTGCTTCTAAAACACCACTACCTATTCCAGTTAACGTCGCTGAATGTGGTAAGATATTATAGTTAAGGCGTTTTGCAATAGATCGCTTTATTATACTACAATTAGCCCCAGTATCTATAAGCGATTCTAAGGCTAAATTATCTATCGTAACATTTGTCAAATTTAATTTTTCTCTCCTAAAAAATTAGCCTCTGTACTCGTAGAAACCTTATCTAAGTTGACACGTGCTTTATGATAGCACACAGACTCATGGTGGCCATTTTTTTTACAGAATGTACAGAATCTATCTACGCCTTTATTCTCAGATAGGATGGTACTTTTCTTATTATCTGACTGATAGACAGGTTGTCTATAACATTGTGATTTAAGATGCCCAAATTTGCCACACGAAAAACATGTTTTATCTTTCACATCTGAATTATTACGGTGATCTAATTTGAAACGTTTCGATCTATTAGGACCAGAAGTATTATTATTAGGAATGCTCTGCTCTAAAATCCTTTTTTTTGGTTTCATGTAGGAAGTGAAAAGCGAAATTAGTTCGGTTGTGGTATTCATGTTGCTGTTAAAAGATGCCATTCTAACATTTACATCACTAATACTGCCACACACTAATTCTATCAATTGATTATCTGTAAACCGTATCTTAGTATTACGAAGTAATCGTAGTTTTTCTCTTGCATATTCGCAGTAGGAATCTGCAGAGTCCGACGAATACAAAACAGCTTTTGACAATTTGTCAGAGAGGTTTCGTTTTTCGGGGTATAAATCGGTAAAATCATTTCGGAAATTCTCCCAAGATCGGCCACCAGGTGGATCCCAAGATTGGAACCATATTAAAGCAGAGCCCTTAAGAGCTTTACCAACTTTTGCAACAGTGGCGACGCTGCTCCAATCAAACTCCTTGGCAAGCACCTCAATATTCTTGCACCAGCTCTCAGCACCATTGTCACTCGTGGCTGGGTCGAACACAGGCAGCACCACATCGTCATCAGGTCGGCGGTTGATAGAGACAGCATCGTGTATTGTTTTCAGGAGACGCTCCAAGGTATCCGAATCCATTCTGAAACTTATAAACGAATGTATTAGTGAAAACATAGGTGATCCCACTTCTGATAATAGCATAAATGGAAACCAATTGTTAATCAAATATTTTAGTATCATAAAATATTATCTTTATTTTTAACTACCTATAAAATCCTGACTTTGTAAATGGCAATCTTTTAACTAATAAATTACGACTATTAATTTCCAAGAAGTATCCTAATTCAGTATGTTCAGGAAGAGGGTTAGACACAATGAAACTATATAAAAGAGAAATAAATAATGTATTATAATTAACAAAAGAAAACGAAATTCCTCAAACAATTACCCAAGTCTAAGAATTAAGGTTTATTACTCAAATATAAAACAAAGGGAAAATATACATAATCACATTATGTAGGTATTCAATTGCACATGAATTTATAGTATTGAAATGATTACATCTCACCTGTTTTATTCGCTGAACCAATTTAAGTGAATCAGTTCCAAAAAGGGGTTTGTTTTATACAAAATTGGCGGGACATTTTAGCAAAAAACAGCGGCCAATCATAGCCTCAGCCAATCACATCAATTGAATAAGGCTTGTCCAATCACAAGGCGTGATCACAAAATATTACAAAACATTTGGTAGTCAACATTGCTTATAAATAAAGTAAATTCCATAAAAACATGTATTATATCAAATTTATACATAAGTTAATAATATATATTTTAATATATATTATTTATACATTTCAACATACATTATTTATAATGTAATAGTTTTAAACAATTCTTATTGACTTCAATATTTCCCAAGGCTGAACGAACAAGCGACTAACCACTTCCGATTATTGAATAAATATTACTTCAAATATGTTGCAAAAGAAAATGTCATTGAAACTGTAATTACTCATTTTATTTATAATCATAATTAATAACCAAAATCCTCTTTAAAAAGCAATATTTAATCATAATGGAAGCGAAAAAGTATAATTTTAATCGCATGAAGTAATGTTACCAAGAACGATATATCATTCTTGAATGTTACCATGATAGGGATCCACAGACAGCATAATCTACGACCATAGATAGATAAACACCCAAGTGTGGTCGGTCCAACCACTGTAAACTGGCCTAAGCAAAAAGTAGCCGAGTGTGAATCCCCTGACAATTAATAGATCATCTATCACGTTCATAGACTAATAATTCGAATACGTCTTTTTGTTTCTGTCCTTATCCCACACTAGGTGGGGTCGGCACAACACGCTTTCCTCTCCCACTCCACTCTAGCACTAGTCTCAGCACTCACACCTTTCATACTGGATGGACTGCCATCCATACCTTCTTCGGCCTCCTTATACCTACCTCTATATCCGTCCACAATCCCACTCAATACTTTTTTCGTTACATGTCTTTCATCCCTCATCATGGCATGCCAAGACCAAAACGACCGACTTAATTTCTTTTATCATCACTTTCTCATGCGGTGTTCGGTTTAACTGTTATTTTGTTCGAGGGACCCAGATATTTTTAAGGGGTTGTTTATTACGAAAAACATTTCCACCAGCCACACCCTACCATCTTGCATGCATCAAACGTGTCACTATCCATATCTTGAATTTGTAGTGCCACTCAATTAAAGTAATCATAGATATCTCAATTCTTATTACCTACGACTCAACTCGGAATTTGACCTAATTAACTAATTAAATATTAAAATTAGAAATCACATCGCATTTCATACACACGTATTTACAAATAAACCTTTTAATAATGAACGAACTCACCCGCAAATAAAAGCAGTGCTCCTAACAAGTCTTTCACCCTCGGCGATAGTTTGTGGCATTGGTCGGCCTTTCGTCTCTGGCAGCATCAGAGACAGTCCTCCGGCGAGGATAGACCCGATGCCAAGTATTAAGAGGGGCAGAGGGCGCCACAGACGTTTCTAATAAAAAACGCGGTAAATAGTTATCTTGAAAGGTAATAATGGAAATCATTTAAGCCCTCAAAAGTGATCTCTTTTGTATGCTTACGAGGCTTACGAGCTTTATGCAATTTTGTTGGTGTTTAGCTATTGTTGATCGAAGGTGTTTATAAAGAGATTTCCACTTGAAAGTTGTAAAAATATACTATTCAACTGTACTTCAGTACCCAAGTATTTAGTTACGGTGATTGAAAAATAATAGAGATAAATTACTTATAAACAACAAATGGTGACATAGTATCAGCAACATAGATTGAGACGTGAAGCAATGATGACCCCGAAGCTCTGATGCCAGTCGGCAAGAATTCAGCTCCGAGCTGCATTACCACACATGCCGCCATATTCACAAAGAATCGGGTCAGTACAGCCATTATTGTTTGTGGTAATCCTGGAAAAGATACCGCTATTAATGAAGAACAATGCTAGTGACCATAATTGCAAAAAAAAACTTGCTATTTAGACTTTAAGAGTAAGGGTCTCAGACCAAATAAAAAAGTAAAACCCGCGCACTTAAAGTGAAGCACTGTGCGACGTGGGTTCATTGGAGACTATTGTTTAAGTATGCTCCTTCTACCTTTTTTATCTGTTACGTGGTAAAGGTTTAAGGACATACCTAAAGGAATAACTGCACACACTAATGCAGAAATCCCAGAGAGTGTCATGGTACCAGCTGTGACACTTCGTCGACCTAACCTAAAAAATGCATTGGTGAAATAAGATTTTGCACCGAAAATAGGCGCTTTGTTGCAAACGGAAGGTTGAAGAATAAAAAAAGTTTAAAAAGGATCTCATTATTTCTCACCAACCCAGGTGAAGAAATATTCGACACTTTGGAGTTGAGATTTACGTAGATAACGTAGCTTAGTAACAGTTGGAATTAAATAGTTTAAATATTTAAAACTACTTAGGTATTCATTGAAATAAATACCTTCCTAAAAAGATTGACCCTTCCTTCATACTGTTCTGTTGTTTCCATAGAGCATTAATCCCCTTGGTTGTTTCAAATTCAACCGATTCAAATACGATCTTGAATCAGCTTACCTGTCTAAAATAAGAGTGACTACCAACAGAGCAGGCAGCTCGAAAGCTGCTGATGAAGCAAATGTCACGAAGAAATTGTTTCCAATGCTATCTGACATTCTGATGATGGCGTCGATGCAGATGCTGGAAATCATCCCCACGATGATGAGGTAGATCATTGACTGTCTTAGAGCAGAGTTCTTGAACAATGCTGTTAGAGATTCGTCGGTTTCCTGCATCTTGTCCGATGATGTGGCCTGCAAATTAAATGGTATTAGAGCTGCAGTGATTTAGAAATAGGCGGGATATAGTCTTTTATTATAATTTATCAGTATTTTTGCATGATAAACTACTTTCAGTGTAGCATGTGAAGACATGCATTCTTAACACGTCATGATTCTAATCGTTTGTTTTAATTGCTACACCCGAGACTAGAAATCAAGCAGTGACTCTACGTGCTTTTTCATAACTCTTAATCAAGACTTATACCAGTTTACACAGTAGATACTCACTATAAATTCTTCTAGTACTTCGTCTGGTATTTTCCTTTTGTTAACTCTTTCAAACTTCTTTAATACAGCTAATCAAGACTTATACCAGTTTACACAGTAGATACTCACTATAAATTCTTCTAGTACTTCGTCTGGTATTTTCCTTTTGTTAACTCTTTCAAACTTCTTTAATACAGCTACTGCTTCTTTTATTTTACCGGTAGACGCAAGCCATCTGCAAATGAACACTTTGTCATCCATATCTATAATTTATTGATTAAGACCAAGTTATTCAAGCAGTACCTTGCACTCTCTGGTATGATCCAAGGAGTTGCCAACGCTAGCAACATCGGGGCTGACGTTACCAATAACAGCTTTTCCCAATCTTTCAGCCAAAGTGCAAGAACAGGAATAAGTAACGCGCCCATCACGAAATATAATCCTATCGACATATTTGCTAGCCAGGTTCTATGACTTGGTCCCACGTATTCCAAAACTGAAAATTTTAAACCGGAATAGAACATAAATTTGGCATTTATTCCTGACGAAGTTCCCAAATTAGATTTGATTATAATTTTTATCTCATTTGATTCGTCTTATACAGCTCAAATTCTTTTTTTCTTTTAACTTAGATTATAAAAGCAAAAATTATGTTTTATGGAATAAAATACGTAGTCCCGAAATTGAATCTAATTAAGCTTTTGTCATACTTTTACCTTTCCAACATAAATTGCAATAACGAAGTCCACAAATGTTTTTATTATAATATTATGATATTCAACCAAGTGTGAAGAAGAATATAAGAGGTATGACCTATGTCTTAAATCTTGATTGATGCACGGGTTTGTTTGTCTTGATTAATTCTACACTAGGTAGGTACTCTTTTAGATCTTAATCAAGAAATACATTTACTCCTTACCGAGAATATACAACATCATGAAGCAGGAATCATTCGACAATCCCACTAAAAATCTGCAGAATGCGAAGTCCCATAAACCTTTCGTGAAGACACTAGCCACGCCGCCTACGAAGCCAATCAAGTTTGCACCTACAAATGTTTCAAAATATGACTCAGATGCGTGAGAGTATTCTAAGATTGATGCAAGTAACTATGTTGTGACTTACTCACTTATCAAAGCAGAAACACGACCATAAGCATCTCCCATCCAGCCGAACAGTCCACACCCAATCAGAGAGCCGACGAAAAACACAGTCTGTGCTAGCGGCCCGTATCCCGACTTCTCACACACCCATTCACGCTGTAAAAATAACGTTTCAATTAATAATATAGGATCTTACTAACTGATCGTAGCAGTGCGTGTCGTAACAGATGTAATTATCTATTTATGAACTTATGTCTCCTAGATTACATTTGTCTTCTTTAATTTTGTAAGAGCACTTGTTTTATTTACCCGATTCATTTCGGGCTCTTTGCGAACCCCTTTATTTATGTATAGACTAGTAGACCCTTTTTAAGGAGCTGTCGACGCGTCTTATTGAAGTTTCAGGTGACCAGAGGGCTGGCTCTTACCTCGGGCAAAGAATAAGTCTTGCTATTCAACGAGCTTATGTGGCCAGCCTTCTGGGAACTCTACCGCAGGGCAGCGACTTACAGCTTTTTTACTTATGATATTTATATATATATATTTTTTTTATTTTGTTTTTTGTTTTTAGTTAATGTTTAGTACATAGGAAGATAATAATTTTATATTTTGTTTTAGTTTTGTTTGTAATTTAGTGTGTATATATTTAGTGTATTTTTTATTATTTTCCTTTTTGTTCTAGTTTTAAGTATGTAATTGAGTTATCTATTATCATAGACTAGTTATCTATCTTATAGTTAGTACCGTGTTTTTTCGGCAGAGTAAAATCCGTATTCTAAATTCTAAGTACTCATCTGTTAGTGTCACTTACCTCACTAATCACAGTACTATAAGGTATATCTTCATAGAGGAATTCCCACCCATGCTGGCACGGAACTGTTGGAGTGCTAGGGTCTGGAGGCGTTAGCGTCTCCATCACCTCGACCCAATCTGCATCGTACATCCTACATCTGTCCCAATCTGGTCCGGTAGCTGCACCTGGTATCGACAGATTTCTCCTAAAATTTGTAATATTGAGATCAAATATGGGTCCAAAAAATATTTTGAAATCGCGATGAAATAATGAGTAAACATATAAAAGCAACATTAAAATAATTAGTGGCTCTATCAGAGTGTCAATCAATAGCCAGCAATAGTAATTACTGGGATCTATATTTACACCGGCAAATCAAAAGGATCAAGAAATTTTGATAACCTTAAATCGACATCTAAATCCTGCAGTGCCATAACTCTACACCAGTGTTGCTGCGGCGTGGCTGCCACAAACATCTGTATGTTGTAGACGAATCCAAAAATAATGCCGAAAGGCATCATCACTACGAATAACCAGCGCTGATACGTTCCCATCTCGCCGATGTGTTGAATTATTCGTTCCATTATATCATCGTCTTCGTTGATCACATTGTTTAAAGCTGTGGCTTCCTGAAATTGCATATTGACACCTTAAAGTAAAGTTTTATAAATGCTTAAAAATATAGACTTTATTTTATGTTATGTTTAATTCTCTTGAAATCTCCTAACAGTTTCTTTGATCAATGGTAGCTTCTTATGATGTCAGTTTAATATTAGCATATTACTTACCCCGTGATCAATTTGTTTTTCGGCGTCACCATTATTAATTATTGAATTCGACATGTTGATATTTTCTTGAACTAAAACTAAACCTCAACACGTTATCTTATTTTCTCTACCTTTAGGTAGTCACTTTGTACTTTTATAGTAACAACTTGTGTTTTGACAATCCGCGAATATCTTTACATAAATGCACACGTTTCTGTAGCTGTAGACTTTATGCTTGTATCTAATTATTAAGTGTACGATGTCATTAAATTATCCTGTTATCTGAATTATTAATCATATATCCCTGATAATAAGTCCAATATTAACAACAATATGATGTCTACGAATTACTTGGCAGCATTTAGGCCGTAGTGCAGCGCGCCTACTGGCCCAATACGGATTGATAGTCTTTGATGGTCTTTTTCCACCAAAGAAGATACCCTTCTTTTGTGTACGTTGTAAGCCGTACACCAAATATGCTTTGGAATTAAGCTTTTGGAAATAAGCAATTGCCGTCTCTCAATATATTACTACGGTTTTCGATAAAGTCTGGCACACCAGCCTTTTAAGATTCTTTCAAATCGAATTCCTGATGATATACTTATGCCTGTATGTACTTACTTATGAAAATGTAAATAAATTTAAGAAAGATCCACTGCTGGAAAAAAATATGCCTTGCTGAGTTTCTTGCCGGAGAGTGTATTCCAAACCGGTGGTAGAGTCAATTGTAACGTTCATAAGTGCCTTACCAGGGCCTAAAATGAATCAATGAGTTTTGAGTTTGAATTTGAGTTTGCCCTTTGATTTTCGATGTCCAGAGTGAAATAGTCTATTCAAAATCTTGGACAGGTGCTCGGCAAACTTTTTGGCAATTAATGCAGCAATCCTTAAGGGATCGGTTCCATATGCAACCTTATTTACATCATTAATTTACCTGATGAAACCCTGTACCTTATTGTTGTAATCTTTACGGTTAAACGGCTCAACAGATTATCCTGAAGATACCTTTATCTTCAAGGTATCTTCATGCCAAATTTCAGGATAGGCGATGATAGCTCAGTGGTAAGTGACGTCGGATACCGCGGCGAAGGTCGTGGTTTCGAATCCTACAATGAGCTTGAGCTTTCGGTGAAGGAAAACATCGCGAGGAAACCATAGCACGGTGGTAGGGTACTTTGTAGTACCAGACTGGCTGGCTACCACCCTCAAGTTGAAAATCTGTCGCCAAGCACCTATCGGTGTGTTCCGACAGTTGCACTTGAGAGCCAGTTCCCATCCAGGCTTTGTGTGCTTACCACCTTCAGCCACATCATCACTTACCATGGTGAGATTGTGGTCAAAAACAAGCTTATCCAGAATAAAAAAAAACCTGAAAAGCTATTGAGTTTTATGAATTAACCTCTGAATGGGTGAATATAAAACTCTGAAAAAAAAATTGCTTCTGCGGTCGCAAAACTCACAATAGCGTGTAACCTAAAATATCATAACAATCAAAAACTATACAACCTATTTTATACAAATGTAAAATGGTTGTGACATGCACAGATGGACAGACGAACAGGACGTAATTTTAGGGTTTCTGTATTGTGCCATTTGCTACCTACCCCTAAAAACCAAGGACAATAAAGATCTCTGAAGATAAGTACTATTTTTACCCTGTGATATATTCAAAACATGGAAAATGTTATAAAATTAATCTCTGATGTTTTTTAATTTCCAGTGTAATCACTAAAAGTAGATATTTTGATGGTGAGAACATATGACATATCTACCTATTATCGACGATCCGATCAATAAAACGAATCTATAATACTTATAATCATTTATTTATTTGTTCTTAAAATATTGTACATCATTTGATATTGTTTTAATCATATTTTAATTCAGACTTTTCATTTGTAATTTAAGTAAATTATTATTAACTTAGATATATCTAGGTACTTACTAAATAAAAATAACAACATCTAAGAAAATACCGGTATTAGGTACTTAAAAGATTAATGATTTTTCTAAGGTTTCTCATTTTCTATTTAATCAATAAATAAATTAATATGTTTTTTAGGGTTCCGTACCCAAAGGGTAAAACGGGACCTAAGACTAAGAACTACAAAGACTTCGCTGTCTATCCGTCCGTCCGTCTGTCTGTCACCAGGCTGTATCTCAAGAACCGCGATAGCTAGGACAGCTGAAATTTTCACAAATTATGTATTTTTTTTGCCCTTTTTACTCGATATCAATAATGGCAACAGGTAGGCACTTGAAATATTCACAAAATATTCAGTTGTATTTTTACTTTAATAATAAATAATAAAATCCCATACAACAAACGTGATTTGTTTGCCGTTTTTACGGAACCCTTCGTGCGTGAGTCCGACTCGCACTTGGCCGGTTTTATTATTATTTATCTTTAAATTAAATAAAATCCGTGGTGATAATACATGATATCACATAAAAACATCGAGAAATTTAAAAACTAGGTCAAATAACCTTTAGTAAAGTCTATCTAATGGAATCATAATATCTATCTGCTTACGTTCTATTCGATATCAGTTTTTTGCACCAAAATTAATTATTTATTTATTTTTTAAAATGACATATCTACTACTTTAATGTAGCTAATGAAAGTCTCGAAATCCTGTACAATTATAGTCAAATTAAATGTCATCATTTTAATTATACTTTTATTCTGTGTTTATTAAATATTATAAGTAATCTTGATTTATAATAATTTACATGATTTGTGTATAGCGCCATCTAGCGTGGAACACAGAAAACTTAATGTAAAATATTAAAATTACACCTTCCTTGAGAAAGCAGTCTACCAAGTGGTAGTTATTGTCTGGCCCGCTTAAAGCGACCTTATCGCTACGTAATAAGAACCTTTTCCTTTTCATTCTCCCACTCATTATCCTCGAGGTCTTCAGGTTTCCTGAAATGTGTATAATTAATGTATTATTATAATTTCGGATAATGTAACTTCCTATTAGTGAAAGTATTTTCAAAATCATTACCTCCCACACCCGAACATAAAACTTAACCTATATATAATATTAGTGAAGTGATACATTTTAGAAAAATAGAGATAGTAAATTTGTATCATTATTATCAGATAAAAGCTGTCCCCCGCGGTTTCACCCGCGTTCCCGTATGAACTATTCTTTTCCCGGGATAAAAAGTACCCTATCTCTTATTCCAGGATATAATCTATTGGTGTGCCAAGTTTCATCGAGATCAGTTAAGTAGTATCAGAGCTCATCGCGGACCAAAATCGCGATAGGGGAATTTTATATAAGTAAGTACCTGAAATTTTAAGATAATGACAACTAACCCGCATAAGGAGTTCTCTCTGATAATCTTCTCGCCATCAGCGATAGTCTGTGGCATGGGTTTGCCTTTTGTCTCTGGTATCACAATGCCAACACTGCTGCCCACTACCGCTGTTATAGCAAAGATGAGCAGAGGAAGCAGGCTCCAAATGTTTTTCTGGAAAACCCAAAATTGATCTATAATTTACTTATGAAATGACAGCCAAGTTCAATATTATGATATATGCCTTGGTTGTTGACTTCAACGATAAAAGAAGTGAGATCTAAATGGGTGCCAAGTTCAATGGTCAGTCCTGAAATTTATTTATAACAACATAAAATATTTTATAACAACTAAATAACAGTTTTTTTTATTTTATTCTGGATAGGCTTGTGTTTGACCACAATCTCACCATGGTAAGTGATGATGTGGCCGATGATGGTAAGCACACAAAGCCTAGATGGGAACTGGCTCTCAAGTGCAGCTGTCGGAACACACCGATAGGTGTTTTGGCGACAGATTTCAACTTGAGGGTGGTAGCCAGCCAGTCGGGTACTACAAAGTACCCTACCACCGTGCATTCTAGTTCTCATATACGAATTATATTATATCCTTCGCAAGTTCTAAAGTGACAACATGAGATGATGACTACAATATCTGAATAGCTTTGGAAAGTACCTGTATGAATGAAAAACATTGTAAATGCTTATAAAATTTGAGGGTTGCCCTCGAATTCCCTGGGATCTCATCATGGGATCTTGACTTGGTAACAATGTGACCACCGCAAAATCCGTTGGCAATTGGCGGAGAAATCGGTGAGTATACATAAGAAAAAAAAAACTTTCTCATGTAAGTGAAATGTAATTTCTTATGAGATAATAAAGTTCTTTGAAATAAAGAAAAATAACAAGACACGAGTATATACAGTCGAACATATTATAACCTCCTCCTTTTCTGAAATCTTTTAAAAATGAAGTCGCCTCCGCTGTCTGTTCGCTTAGATCTTTTAAACTACTCAACGGATTTTAATGGAGTTTTCAGCAATAGATAGAGTGATTCAAGAGGAAGTATGTATAATACATACATTTTATAGTACCTACAGAAAAGCCGAGAATTTCAATGATTTGTAATGTGATGTCGCTCAGCGAAGCGGGCGGGAGACGCGCGGTCGGCTAATTGACAATAATACGGTACAGGTCGTGGGTTTGACTCCCATCCATGACAGACAGACAGAGCTATGTGCATGAAAATTTTAGTCCTGAGTATGGATGTAATGGTTGTCTGGTTAGACAAACTGCTTAGATTCGAATGGCCGCGTGTTAAAGACACAGAACAATATTAAAAATATTAATTTTATAATAATATTTTTTTGAGGCTCAGTGGTAGTGACGTGGCATACCGCGGCGAAGGTCGTAGGTTCGAATCCTACAATGAGCTTGAGCTTTCGGTGAGGGAAAACATCGTGAGGAAACCACAGCACGGTGGTAGGGTATTTTGTAGTGCTCGACTGGTTAGCTACCACCCTCATGTTGAAAATCTGTCGCCAAGCACGTTGATGTGTTCCGGCAATTGCACTTGAGAGCCAGTTCCCTTCTAGGATTTGTGTGCTTACCACCTTTGGACACATCATCACTTGCCATGGTCAAACACAAGCTTTTCCAGAATTAAAAAAAAAATTAGCTCTTAGAGCTACTACTACTCCCTAGGGGTGGAATTTCGATAAACCCTTTAGTAAACAATTTTCTATCAGCAGTCAGAGTTTTTTTATAAGTATTTTAGGATGTTACGTACAGAATAAACTATGTAAGGCGACACGACAGTGGTCAGGAATCCACTCATGTGCAGCAGCGAGGAGCCTGAAGCCCTCACACTGGTCGGCAGCAGCTCTGTTGCCCACTGTACCAACGTGTTGTACGACATGTTGATGCAGAACCTGGCCATTATAGTCATTGACGCTTGAGGGATGCCTGCAATAGATGAGCTCAGATTTATTCAGATTTCAGATGGCACCTGCAAATAATCTAAGTTTATTTTTTATGTCACATGCGACAACAAGACTGGTTGGTCACCTGATGGTAAGTGACTACCGTCGCCTATAGACATTAGCTATACCAGGGGGATTGCCAATGTATTGTACACCTTATTACAATGCCTTTTAAAGGCAACCTCATCGGTGGCAGACAAGCATACGGCCCACCTGATGGTAAGCAGTGCGGTACACCAGGGGTATTACTCGCGCGCGGCCACCAGCGCCGCCTCCTCATAGAACTCTGGCGACCATTATTTATTTTAGTCTCACTCACGCTCCCGAATCCTTTATGGTTTGTATTTTCAAAAATCCTTTTTTAGTGGATATCCCTATTAGGAATTTACCTGCCATTTTATAGCGCGCTCAACAGCATTAAACTTTCATAGTAGTCCTTCAACAATCGGCAATCAATAAAAACAGCATCAAAATCCGTTTATTGGAACGAAGTTCCTTATCGCGCGTTGTGAAACGGAAAAAAATCTTACGAAAAGTTGTCACGACACTTTTTTGATATAGTAAGCTATTGTAAGCTGTGCGGCGTGCGCATGTTTCTCTGTCCGTCTCTCTCTCTCTCTCTCTCTTATAGAAAGCAAGCCAGATATTTACATTTCTATTTATATATATATATATATATATATATATATATATATTATTTCTATTTATGTGTAAAAAAAATATGCAAATGTAATTTAAATACAATCAATGTACATAACTGTCCCCGCGGTTTAACCCGCGTCCCCGTGGGATCTAGCGGTATAAAAATAGATAACAACCCATTCTCAGCCTACTGAATATACCTTCATATAAAATTTCATCACTATGGGTCATGCCGTTTCGGAGGAGTACGGTATTGGTAACACATACACACAAACCTAAATGGGAACTGGCTCTCTAGTGCAGCTGTCGGAACACACCGATAGGTGCTTAACGACAGATTTTCAACTTGAGGGTGGTAGCCAGCCAGTCGGGTTGTACAAAGTACCCTACCACCGTGCTATGGTTTCCGATATTTTTTTCTTCACCGAAAGCTCAAGCTCCTTGTGGTCCGTCTCCTCTTCGGCGCGGGAAGCCCCGGCATTGGCTGGGGCGCCGCTGGTGGACATCGTGGAGAATGCCTCCGCAGGTGCCACGATGTCCAACCAAACCGAATAATTGTAAGGCGATGATAGCTCAGTGGTAAGTGACGTCGGATACCGCGACGAAGGTCGTGGGTTCGAATCCTACAATGAGCTTGAGCTTTCGGTGAAGGAAAACATCGTGAGGAAACCATAGCGCGGTGGTAGGGTACTTTGTAGTACCCGACTGGCTGGCTACCACCCTCAAGTTGAAAATATGTCGCCAAGCATCTATCGGTGTGTTTCGACGGCTGCACTTGAGAGCCAGTTCCCATCTAGGCTTTGTGTGCTTACCATCTTCGGCCACATCATCACTTACCATGGTGAGATTGTGGTCAAACACAAGCTTATCCAGCATAAAAAAGCCAGCAACGGCGGATGCCAGGTGGTTTTAGGGGGTAGGCTACGTAAGTAAAAAAAAAAAAAAAACGATTCGAAGGACTTGTAGCTAACTTACACGTACCTTTCGGAACAAACAGAGCTATGATCAACAAAATCCCAGCTATACTCATCGGCACACATGTTAGATTCCTTCGACCCAATCTGTAAATAGTAAAACACCACACAATAAATCTAAATTACTGTATCAAAATCAAACAATGATTGCAGTATTGTACTTGGGTAGGCGTAAGGGGGCAAAGAAATTAGTGAGAGTATGAGTAATTTCTTTTCTTTTTCCCAATTTTTAGGCACTAAGAGTCATTACAACTTCAACCTGATAAATCCTTTCAAGGACGAGATAGTTGGACGAAAAATCATAGAAAATTCAATAGAATTAATCTAGCACAGATTTTAGTGTACAAACGACGTACAAATAATATGCCGAATAAATATCTTATCAACCTACAAATTGATTGTAATTAATAAAAAATTAAAAAAAACCTACATTGACATACATTGTACTTACTTGAAAATAGTATTGCTTATCTACTTGTCCTAGATGGTTCGTTTTAATAACTTAGCTAAAATGTCAGCTTTAAACACTAATTATTATAAGACCAACTCTAAAAACGCAAAAAACTGCTGTTTCAAAAAAAAATCTATATACTAAAATAAAATAATTACCCAATTAAAATGTATGAAACAAGAGATATGATTTCGCGCTCTCAGTGTTGGTACTAAATATGCATAGATAAATAAATCGTCAGAGTGGAGAGATGACCAATTCTTAATCTATGTAAATATGTAGGTATATTCTCACCTGTCAAGAATAAAAGCCAATAACGAAACAGCCGGTATCTCAGTGA
Organism: Ochropacha duplaris; assembly: GCA_951361185.1. Classification (NCBI taxonomy): domain Eukaryota; kingdom Metazoa; phylum Arthropoda; class Insecta; order Lepidoptera; family Drepanidae; genus Ochropacha; species Ochropacha duplaris. The sequence continues at coordinate 2,556,712 of OX592693.1, forward strand.
ACGAAGTAAGAGTGAAGGTGATGAAGAAATCCAGGCCAAGTGAGTCAGACAGCAGCACCAGACCGTCGAAGATGATAGCAATGGCCACAAATACAATGATCAAACAGAACATTGTGTTCCGTAGAGGAGTACTCTTTACTAACACTAGGAGCGACTCGTTTGTGACTCTGGTTTGACGTGAGGTAGCCTGGAAGAAGATTTAAAGCACATAACAGTATTTTCACTCCTCTTGCTCAAAAAGACCGTCATTGTAGCGTACCAGAGCGGTGAAAAAATAGCAATTCATCCTCTAGGGGAAAAAGTTTTTTTTATTTTATTTTTGTGTGTCAAATGACAATGAGCCTACAAAAACGAAAAAGTCTTTAGTCATAAGTAGAATAATCATGAATAAAGACTCGACTTATTACTGTTTCATAAAAAAAGAACTTCATTTTAATTTTGAAAATCTCTGGTAGAATGCATGCAATGTGTTGCGGCTACAGAAGAAACAAAAAAAAAGAAATTATAAATAAACTACATATTTCATATTGTATTGGATTGTTTTATTTTTTCGCAATCGTAGTGAAAAGTTTAGTGTAACACACGGCGCTAAAACCCATTAAAACTCGGTTTCTATTTAGTCCCTCGCTAAAGCTCGGGAGTAAAACTACCTCGTATATAATGGGTCATTTTAGCCTCTTGTATAACAATCTACTATTATTCCTTATTATAATATCAGTCAGTGAACGTATTATATTGACTTTACCACTTTTCATTTTCAATTGATAGAATTCTTATAGATTTTCCTGTAATCTACAAGCAATGAACTATAATTCGTATTTTTTCAAAATTTTTGGCCCAGTTTTCGGAGATCAGGGTGATGGTAAATTTTCGTCTTCTTTCATGAATAAAACCAAAACTATTTATTTTACAATAATAACAAAAAATATATTTGAAATCCTCATAACGAGCCCATTCATTTGATATATGACATGGTAAGGTTTACAAAACTTTTTTTTAAATTTACTAATTTGTTCCCCGAAAATGAGGCATATTTAAAAAAGAAAATACTTTGCACATCTATGTTTGGGTCATAGAATTACACCATCCTGCCAAATTTCACCTGATTTGGTCCAGTAGATTCGGAGCAGATGTCTGTGACATGACTGGACAGACAGACGCACGAGTGATCCTGTAAGGGTTCCGTTTTTTGTTTTTGTACAGAACCCTAATAAAAATGGATCTTCGATATGTAGGTATGTACTCTCATAACTTTCTAATGACTGCACCAAATTGGATGATTCTTTGTTTAATGTATTCGTTATTGTTAGGACCAGGTTTGTATGTATAAGAACGCGGATCCCACGGGAACGCGGGTGAAACCGCGGGGCACAGCTAGTTAGTAATAAAACAGCTTTGCTTATTGTATAAATTTAGTTTGCCTTCGTTATCTTCTTGGTTAACTTTTTATGTTATACACTCCATCAATGTCTTTAAAAAGCAATGGCTATCTATTATTTTGTTTCTTTTCAGCATAAATTTCCTAAACTAAGCAGAGCTTGTACTATGAAAACCAGAATCTGGTTTGCAGTACAAGCTCTGCTTAGTTCAAGTATACTTGAATATATGATTACCCCCAGACTTAGGAAAACCAGATATAACAACGAACTTTTCAGAATACTGGTACCTCCAAGAAATAAATTTAACTTACAATAAAATCATCCATCACATCCTGCGGGATCTGCCTACCATTCACTCGCTCAAATTTCTTCAATATTTCTACAACCTGGTTGACACGACCCTTTGTCAGCAACCATCTGAAAATATACATAAACAAAATATACATAAACCTACTAGTTTCCATTTCACTTCCCAAATTCTTAATTTTTGTCGTTAATTTCTCTATATAATATGTCTCAAATTATTCAAGATTATAATGACTAAAGTCTGATTCTTTGTCGTCCTTTACCTCCTTCACTCTATAAAAGTGAAGATTGCACATTTTCGCTATTACTGTCAAAGTCAAAACATTCTGGGGGGTCGATGAGTATTAAAATTACCTCAAAAGCAACTTTGATCACACACCTAGCACTTTCCGGAACAACGAGTGGTATAAATAAGACGATGAGCATGGGCAGTGACGTCACCCATAGCAGCTTCCTCCAATCAGCAAGCCAAACTGCCAACCAAGGTAGAGACACGCAGCCGACGCCGAAGAACATTGCCATCGACATATTAGCAACCCAGGTACGATGACGAGGTCCCACATATTCCAGTACTATGGAGGAATAGATTTACAACTTTTTTAGTTTATTACTTTTTATAATAGCAAAATGGAACTTGACAATCGGGTATCTGATTTCATTGAATGCGATGATAGCTCAGTCGTAAGTGACGTCGGATACCGCGACGAAGGTCGTGGGTTCGAATCCTACAATGAGCTTGAGCTTTCGGTGTAGTAAAACATCGTGAGGAAACTATAGCACGGTAGTAGGGTACTTTGTAGTACATACCCGACTGGCTGGCTACCACCCTCAAGTTGAAAATCTGTCGCCAAGCACCTATCGGTGTGTTCCGACAGTTGCACTTGAGAGCCAGTTCCCATCTAGGCTTTGTGTGCTTACCACCTTCGGCCACATCATCACTTACCATAGTGAGATTGTAGTCAAACACAAGCCTATCCAGAAAAAAAAATGATATATCTTGTAGACTGATTTTTCCCTCTGAAGTAGTTGCTATTTTTAATGTGGATAGGACAAGGACATCGTAAGTAATTATATATCTTAAATAAGTTCCACAGAAATAGGATCCAAAAATAAACTGGGTAACCTTGACCTGATTACAACTTTATTTTCACAACATTATAGTAAATCGCGACCTAATAATATAATTAAAACATTCGAATTTTGAGAAATTTTCTGCAGGTATTTACAAAAATGCTTGGCCATATTCCAAAAACCGGAGAAGAGGGCGACTTTGATAATTTGCTGCTCACGTAAACAACTTTAAGATGTAGTATCTAGCAATTTCATTTATAATAAACTAGGTTCCTATGTCAATCTCCAGTCTATTAGCTATGCAAAAATCACATCTCGGATAGATGTGCGTAAAAGTCGGAGAATTATGCGTAAAAGTAAGTAGTATAATTGTGAAAGGTAGCTTACCTAAAATATACATCATCATAAAAACGTTGTCAATAGCCATTCCCACCAAGAATCTGCAGAATGCGAAGTCCCAAAAATTAATAGTATATATGCTGCCGATGCCTCCTACACAACCTATCAAGTTGGAACCTGAAATATAAAATAACATTTTATTTTGATGGGGTTTTCATTTTGTCCCTGTACAGACTTGTTCCATAGAATATCAGAAGTGTCGTATTAGTTTCCTTGTGTTTAAATCAAATGGGAAGTTATAAAGGGGAAAATTTAGGGATGACCTAAATCTGTTTACCATTTGATAATTTGGAAAAGAAAAAATGTTACATGTTTTCATGTATTTATGATGCAACTTGGGGGTAACGTACCGATACAAATCGACTTAGATATTTATTTTAGTCGTGTGCGCAGACGCAAGGTCCTTCGCTGCGCGATGCCACAATAAGGCTACAGGTATTCATAGCAAGTTAATAGCAATACCACCGTGATTGCCAATATGTTGTCGACGCTAAAATGCCTTAAAAGCAACTGGCTCTCAAGTGCAACTAATTTTCAATTGAGGGTGGTAGTCAGCCTGTTGAGTAGGTACTACAAAGTACCCTACCACCGTGATGTGGTTTCTTTGCCATGTTTTCCTTCACCGAAATCTCAAGCTTCGGTGAAGGAAAGTATAGCAAGGTCAAGCATAGTAGGTTTCGAGTCCACGACCTTCGCTGCGGTTTCCGACGTCAATACTACTGAGCTATCATCGCTTTTAAAACATACGACATAATGTCTGAAATGAACAACAACCGTGAGAACCATTGACCGTCTCGAGGCATTGAAAGCCTTGAGAGATAGTAGAAGGTATTTGATCAATGGTTTCATACACGAATATTGACATAAGCTTCATATCTATTAGATTAGTCATTAATTAAATACTTGTTTCATCATCATCATCATAGCCCATAACAGTCCACTGCTGGACATAGGCCTCTCCTAAGGCGCGCCACTGAGCCCGGTCTTCGGCTACTCTCTTCCAGCCGCCACCAGCGAATTTGCGAATGTCGTCGCTCCAGCTAGCTGGAGGGCGTCCTTTTTTTTTTTTTTTATGTCACAAGTGACAAACAGGCAGTCGGGTCACCTGATGGTAAGTGACAACCGTCGCCTATAGACATTGGCAATACCAGGGGATTGCTAATGTGTTGTACACCTTATTAAGGCGAACTGGCTCTCAAGTGCAATTGCCGGAACACACCAACAGGTGCTTGGCGACAGATTTTCAACTTGAGGGTGGTAGCCAGCCAGTCGAGTACTACAAAGTACCCTACCACCGTGCTGTGGTTTCCTCACGATGTTTTCCTTCACCGAAAGCTCAAGCTCATTGTAAGGATTCGAACCCACGACCTTCGCTGCGGTATCCGACGTCACTTACCACTGAGCTATCATCGCCTTAAAACTCCTACACTACTTACGTCGCTGAGCGACCTTAAACTGGTGGACTTGTCGAACTGTGAGGGTCCACGTCTCGGCTCCGTATGTCATGACAGGTAGGACGCACTCATTAAAGACTTTTGTCTTTAGGCTTTGCGGTATCGGCGACGATAAGACTCGACGAAGTTTCCGAAATGCTGCCCAGCCCAGCTGTATTCTTCTGCGAACCTCTCTCTCGAAGTTGTTTTACCTAATTTTAGCGTTTGCCCGAGGTAAATATACTCTTGAACAACTTCAAGACTCCATAAAGAGCAATCGGTTCCGTAACAATATGTTCATTGAACATGACCTTAGTTTTGTCCAGATTCATTCGGAGACCGATGCGTTGGGAAGAAACTGCTAGACTGTCCAACATTTGTTGTAAGTCCTGCAACGTTTCGGCCACGATGACGATGTCGTCAGCAAATCGCAAGTGTGAGATGTATTCGCCATTTATATTGATGCCGTGTCCTGTCCAGTCTAGAGTCTTAAACATATCCTCCAAAGCATTAGTAGACAATTTCGGGGAAATAACGTCCCCTTGTCTCGCTCCTTGATGCAGGGAGATATGTTTAGACTGCTGATTTTGAACTTCCACGGTCATGGTTGCGGTTTCATACAGACTTGGATATATCGCCAATCGACTTGGCAACGCTGCAAGGACTCCAAAACAGACCAGTTTTCAATAGAGTCAAAGGCCTTCTCATAGTCCACAAACGCCATGCACAGGGGCCGATTATACTCCTCGGTCTACTAGTGTCTGCGAAAGGTAATTAATCCCCGCTATTCCAAATCAGATAATTTAAATCAAAAATATTTGCGTAACTCTTCGATCATCTAGTCGATAAGTTACTTACCAATCAAGGCAGGTAGCCTGCCAAATCGGTCTGCCAGCCAGCCGAAGAAAACTCCTCCGAAGAAGGACCCGCTAAAGAAAATCGCCTGTGCAAGAGGTACATAACCAGCAGCGTCGCACACCCATTCACGCTAAACAGATTAAACGTATCATTAGTTTTTGAATGGGTCTTTTATTCGCAGCTTCGATCTATTTGAAACTGCAAGTGAGAAGAAAGTGCAATAGTGGTTTAAGTAGTAGTTACAAGTTCTAATCCATACTAATATTATGAATAAAAAAATAAGCCTGTCTGTCTGTTTGGTACCTTTTCACGTCTAAACAGCTGAACCATTTTTTTATGATGGATGTTGGCATAGAGATAGATGGGACCATGGAGAAGGACATGGCTGCTTTTTATCCGAGAAAAGATATGATCCGCGATAACAACGCGGGTGAAACCGCGGGGAACAGCTAGTTAAAATTAAAATTATGGAAATGCAGCACGACAGTAAGAACAATAAAACTTTATCTTTTCCCAGATATACAAAAAAAATTATATCATTTATACCTAGATTTTTACATTAGACACAATTTGCCGAACCCTGTTAGTCCTAAGGTTTTATGATTCATAAATTTTATTAATGACTCACCTCACTAACAACAGTATGATAGGGTATATCACTCAGGTCGAACTCCCAACCGTTCTGGCAGGGCACCCGCTGTGTGCCAGGGTCCGGTGGAGTAAGCGTCTCTAGCACCCTCGTCCAGTTGACGTCATAAGTCACGCAACGCTCCCACTCCCCTCCCAGAGCCGCCCCTGGCGCCGTAAGATTACGTCTGTAATTGCCCACTGTTCTTTAAGTAGATTTTTGTACTTCATAATAGCTGAACAGCTTGCAAATTTTCTCATTGATGGTAAGTTGGTGACAGCTACATAGAATAAAGCAATTCGGGAGTTTATGATATTTCATCTATAAATTGTATATACCATCATTGTTTTGTGAAAAACTTGTTATTGGCAATAACAAGTATAATTTGACTCGATAATAATTATTGCACAATTCTATCTTATCTGATTATCATCCAATTTATTAGAAGAAGATACAGGTCTCTGTATCTACTTAATTATATCCTTATTTCTATTTTATATTGATTGATTGATGCAAGATTCCTAATTTATAAACTAAATAAATACTTTATTTGGAAAGGCCCAAGAGTATACCCAATAAAAATAACAGTTATTATAATTTGTGACAGACCTAAGCGCGCGTACCTTCGAGGCATTTAGAATACATATTATAGGTTTAATGTTTTCTTCTCTCACCTCAATTCCATATCAAGATGCTCAAGCTCAGGTATTTTACACCAATGCTTCTGCGGCGTGGCCGCTATGAACATCTGTACAAAGTAAATAAACGCGAAAAAGAAACCGAACGGAGCCATACATATGAATAAGAATTTCTGGTATTTGCCCATTTCGCCCACGTATGAGAGCACATTTTCGAGTACGTCCCTGTCGGCATCTTTGGGCTTTTTGTTGAGCTCTTCTTTTGCATCCTGTAACAATAGAAAACATTTCTTAATTATACGGTCATAAAGATTAAAATGTACAAACTAGATGTGTTTCGAAAACCGCGATATTTGTTCAGCCGAAAGATGGCGCCTTGTCATGCAAATCTTTGTATTACAAAGTTTGTTACCTATTAACTATCCAATATAACATTTAGGCCATTTTTGAAGAGCGAATGCTGTGTATCCTATCTACACTTTTTTACTTATTATCATTGTCAATTATGATGATGCTAGCTGTCCCCCGCGGTTTCACCCGCGTTCCCATGGGATCTTATCTTTTCCCGGGATAAAAATATTGTTTGAATTTCGAAAATTCCTTTCTTATTCTTCGTCTTCGTCCTAAAACAACACTTTATTTCTTGACATTGAATATCCTCCCGTACCCCAGTGACGCCTACATTGCATATTATGGTGCTGCCTAGCTAGCCGAGCGGGGTGAGCGGCGACCACGCGACTTATCTAATAATTTTGAAACTCGTGATATCTTTCGAATGGAATGTCCGAATTGAATAATTCTAAAAGTCATATAAAGGTATTGAAGCAGTCTTGAATATGAAGTAATTTATTTTGATAAGAATTAATAATACCAAAGGGACAAATAAAGAGCCTTTTCATCCCACCATCTCGGAAAGAGTATTTTTGCTCTTCGATATCTGAGTGTAAAAGCCGTTATTATCCTCTAGAGGATAAAGTAAATAGAACATCGTGTGCACTAAGTTTGTGAATTCAAATCATCATTAAACCTATTTACTTCTCCCTCCATGGTTCCGAATTTATCATACATCAAAGTCAAAGCCAAAGTCAAAGCTAACGTCAAAGCCAAAGTCAAAACCATTTATTCAGTATAGGCCCTAGAAGGGCACTTATGAAGGTCGAATTACAGAAGTTACCACCGGTTCGGAAGTCAGCTTTCAACTGAGAAGAACCGGCAAGAAACTCAGCATGGTTACATTTTTTTAATATTTTGGACCATCTGTAGATATTGGCTTTTTTTTCAAATTTTAGAATCCTTCGCTTGCTCGGTCATCAAAATTGAGCACGCGGCTAATAAACAACTTTCCACTCTTGTATAACAAATAACTATTTCTAGTGCCGGCATTTCAATTAAATTTTTAAAATAAAAGAACACTTATTGATATAACTAGATATACGAGTCATAGCTAGACATACGCTGTCCCATCATTTTTTGTAGATAATGATATGTTCTGCAAAGTCGTAAGGTACCTTATTATTTTGTTATATCATCAATAGTTTTCGCAGCGCACGCGATGTAAGGAATTTTTAGGTTAATTTTTTACACCTTGGGTTACATTATTGGAGTTTTAGCAAGGATCCCTATTTAAAAAAAATATATAATATAGCCTATGTCACCCGGGAATAGTGTAGTTTCCCAACGGTGAAAGAATTTTTGAAATCGTCCAGTATTTTCGGAGCCTATTCAATGCAAACAAACAATCAAATCTTTCCTCTTTATGTTATTATTATTCCATTTATTTAAACATTTACCTATTATTTATCATTTTAAATATAGATATATAAAAAACCATTATTTATATTTAAAAACTATAAAAAACAGCATCCAAGCGGCATCGCACAGGGTCCTAGTTACCGGTGGTTAAAGCTCCAGAGAGAGGAACTTCCTCACAATGCGTGCCGTCTCCAGGAGTACTGCCTTTTGAATCTCGCCCTTGATCCAGCCACCTAACGTGAGCCTCTTAAGGTGTTTGTTGAGGCTCTTTGCCAATAGGCCATGGGCGGAAACGACTAATGGTACAATGACTGCCGTGTCAATGTCCCACATGTCGACAACCTCGTGGACCAGATCAAGATACTTGATTTCTTTATCTTTCTCCGCCTTCACAAGGTTGTCGTCATGAGGGACAGTAACATCGACAATCATTGCACGACGTTCTTGGCGATCTATCAATACAATGTCAGATCTATTGGCTACAATAGTCCTGTCAGTGATGATAGATCTATCCCAGTATAGTGTGATATGACCTGTTACCTCAAACGTCACAAGATTGTATTTCAGGGCAAGTTGCTGTTGGATTATCCTGGCTACTTGGTTGTGCCTGTGCAAGTATTCACCATTTGCGAGACGCGAACAACCGGAGATTATATGCCTGAGGGATTCACCAGGGCGATGACATGCTCGACATATGTCGACAGTGCCATCCCGTAGGATAAATCTCCGGTAGTTGTTCGTCATCACAACCTCGTCCATAATTGCACAAACAAAACCTTCGGTTTCCCCGAAAAGGTCTCCAAATTGTAGCCAGGCCACGGTGGCTGTAAGGTCCACATCGGGACCGTGAAGTGCCCGATAGTACCTTCCATGTAACTCCTTGTCCTGCCATACCTGCCTGCGATCGTCCAATGTGAGCACCACAGGCCTGCGCCAATTCTCTCTAGCTAAAGATAGAGGGGTCAATCCTTTGTCCACTGCAACAACAACCGCATGCATTCCCTCATCGGCATTGAGAAAATACTCCCTGAGGTTATACACCTCGCGGTTATGGAGGGTCTTAGCATTTAAAAAGCATCGACCACCACATTTCCGCGGGATACCTATCTATATAGCCTCATCACCGAGGATGGTGGGTGATGCATACGGTAAGCAGTCAGCAATGTACGGACTTTTCTTTCCAGTTATTATTATTAGTATTGATGAATTCAAACAGACAAATAAATTGCTAGAGATAAAACCGAAACAAAATACTTTATCGGAAGAACCGCGTAAAGTGCGAATAACTTGTTTATCGCTTACTAACTTGTTAATATACATATATTTAACTTTTTTTTTCTAAAAGATTATAATTTTATTTACAACAAATGTACAAAATATACAAACAAATGTACAACTATAATATATAAAAAACTTCTTCGAGGCTGCCGCTGCTGCCGATCGGCAAGGTTCCCAGAAGGATATACTTATTTAACTTGCTTTTTTTAAACTTTTTTTTTAACCTTTTATTAGCTTTGTATTTCTTGTTTTAGTTTACTATGTAGGTAACTAATTCGGGTTATAATTTTTTATGTATTTTTGTATTACTGTAAGAATAAAATTGTTAAACATTTGAAAAATATAAAAAAGCCAATATAGTCCAAAAATATTAAAAAAATGTAATCTTGCTGAGTTTCTTGCCGGTTCTTCTCAGTTGACTTCCGAACCGGTGGTAACTTCTGTAAGTCGACCGTCATAAGTGCCCTTCTAGGGCCTAAACTGAATAAATGGTTTTGACTTTGACTTATGTATTATTCTATTAGTTTAAGAAATTATTTGTTAAAAAAATGCCAATATAGTCAGATGGTCCAAAAATATTTAAAAAATGTAACCTTGCTGAGTTTCTTGCCTGTTCTTCTCTGTTAAAGGCTGACTTCCGAACCGGTGGTAACTTCTGAAATTCGACCTTCATAAGTGCCCTTCTAGGGAATAAATGGTTTTGACTTTGACCTTTGACAATTTAATGTATCTGACTGAATTATTGTCATAATAAGAGATGGCTAACCTCGTAATGATCCAAATCTGTTTCGCTATTCGGAACCGGCTTCATTTCACAAACACGTGGGCTATCTCAACAATGTTCCTATAGACACATGCTCTTCCAATACCGCGCGCGGTCCAATATGAACTGTTGTTGAGTATCTTTGTCCGTTTTATTTATGCGACGGTTATCTGAGAGATAACAAATCGACAGGCTCTTGAAAGTTTGTTTAACAATTTAGGTATGGTCTGCGCGCATTAGAGTTATAATAACGAATATGCTAGCTCTTTACTCGAGATTAGTTTCTAATCTTTCCTTAATCTCTTCTTCGTCGATATTTTTTCGGATTATCTTTAAATAATAAAAATAAAAATGTAATTTATTGCCACAAAAAAAAACAAAAAAACATTTACAAGTAGGCACATAGAAAAAAGCACATAAAAAAATATATATTAAATCAAAAATAATAATAATAAAACATAATATGGCAATAGGATAAACTCAGCGATTGCAGCGTTCACATTTACCTGAGTACGCTGCGCTGATTTTCAGTTTACCCTTGTGTTCGGACTACGCTGTTAGCCGAAATATTTAAAGAATAAAAAAAGCGAGTCATGAAAAAAATTAAAACAGAACTAAACTAAACAAGAAACACAATATTATTATGATCATGATCATGAATGAGGTGGGCCTGGTCGTACTTAATGTGCATTGTGCGATCCTTTCATCCCATCGTTTTTGAATGAATATGAGAGCGAGGTGCCTTCAGGTATGGTTAAAGGTTGGCAATCCCCTGGTGTTGCTATCAATGACACTTGACTTGACAGTAGGTACTAACTTATCATCAAATCATTAACTTTTCTGTATGCTAGCTGTTATTTTACCACTTTACTTGCTTAAGAAGATAATAACTCCCAGACTCAGGAAAACAGACATGTTCCTGCAATATTCTTAATACTTTACTTTTCTTTCAATGTGCACGGGGGTTTACCACTAAAATCGGGTACATTAGCCATCTTCGGGCTCATCAGTGTCGGATCTAGGAGTCGAAGTGGTCGCCATGACCGAAAACGGTCGGAGATAAATCATCAATCATCATCACTTTACAGTAAGGCCAGCCGTCCCATCACTACGGCTATAAGAAGAACCTAATCTGCAAAACCGTAGTTCTGAAGTCTGTTATTTAGGCTCTGTGTTTATCGTTCTTTTACATACAAGTAATATTACATTACGATACGTGTGACCTAAGTTGCCTGTTATTGCACGGTGTGAAGTTAGCGCCCGAACGCAGCGAGGATGCTAAACGCCGTGCAATAATATACAACTTCGGGCACATGTATCGTATACTATTTTATAGCAAGTGTGACATAAACCCGCACTTTACGCATGCTTCTCCGTGCAGAAATAGGCAACTTAGGTCACGGAAAAGCGTGCGTAAAGTGCGGGTTTAGGTCACACTGTGCTATAAATTAATTTATTGTTTGTACACATAATGTCGTGGGTAGGTGGTACTTCAAATTGCACGTCTGTGGTTTGAATATTACAGAGAAATAACGTGTTTGTTTCATATCTTTTTTCGGTGTATCGACCAGTAAGAGAATGGCTACGAGAAGTTGTAAACGAGACGCTGACTCGTTTTGCTATATTTGCGGCGAATTTATTAAAGTGAGAAAGAAAACGTATGATATGAGTACAAATTTTAAGATTTGCGAGGCATATCAAGCTTACTTCAATCTACATGTTAAAAAATCATAAATGTAAGTTCGGTATATTTTAATAAATCATTTCTATGCCAATTTTTATGTATTATATACAAACCGTTTCTGTTTTAGTTTTGTGGAAATCTGTCATTGGCTTTACAATTATGTTAAATCTATACTGTACTATTTTGCTTTGTAATAAGCTGTTGATTTCCCATATAAATAAATAAATTTTCATTGATTTTAATTTTCCCATTTTTTACTCATAAAAGCGAATTCAGAACTAATTTTGTTCTTATTCTTATTTCTAGATACAAAAAACAATAAAAATAAATTATGTATAACTCGCGCGCAAAAATGCTGTAGAGAATTAAGTGGCTAGCGCCGGTGACCAATCAGTCGTCAAGGTTAGGTATGTTACGCAAAGCAAAGCAATTCAAATTAATTATCGTATCACAAAATCTATACCAATTGAAATGTTATTAGGGGTGTGATGAAGCGGACGTATAATTATATGGAGCTTAAAAAACTATCTACTAAATGTTTCAAAAACTTGTACCTACTTTGATAGTATAGAATTAGAATCACACAAATTAAAAATTGTAGGTATGTGTTTCACTAAGATCACTTACGGCCTTAGGAATACGATAAAGTAAGTCAACGTTATCATTTAATAATGGCTTAAGTATTTTTAATTTTCAAGGTTAGCCCGCGTTAGTGAAATCTCTTATTTCGACTGTAGAAAGAAATAGGCTTGAATACACTGAGTGGTGATGTGGGCGTTTTGTTTTTTTTTTTATTCTGGATAAGCTTGTGTTTGACCACAATCTCACCATGGTAAATGATGATGTGGAAGGTGGTAAGCACACAAAGCTTAGATGGGAACTGGCTCTCAAGAACAGCTGTCGGAACAATGCGATAGGTGCTTGGCGACAGATTTTCAACTTGAGGGTGGTAGCCAGCCAGTCGGGTACTACAAAGTACCCTACCACCGTGCTATGGTTTCCTCACGATGTTTTCCTTCACCGAAAGCTCACAAAACCGAGGGATCTATGAGAATAGAATATACCTACGTCAACCCTACGTACAATCTATATCTATACTTCTATACTAATAATAATGAATAATAATAATTATAAAGAGGAAACATTTGTATTTTTGTATGTTTGTAACGAATGAATAAACTCAAAAACTACTGGACCGATATTCAAAATTCTTTCACCATTATATGTATGCTACATTATCCCTGAGCAACATAGGCAAAATTTTTATCCCGGGAAAAGATCCCACGGGAACGTTTCGACCAAGTTTTGATCACGGGTAGACGAATATTTTTTAGACGACGAAAAACTCACAAATATTTGATGAGTTGCATTTTTTGTGTCCGAGAGAATAAGAACCCATTAATAAAGCACTCTTTTTTTGTACTTTTAGTTTTTGTTGACTCTAAACACCCAGCGGCTACTACAAAGTACCTTACCATTGCGCAATGGTGTTTTCCCCGAAACCTCAATCCACAGAGGTAGGCCACGACCCCATTATAGGACTCGAACCAACATCCTTCGTAAGGCGTTCGATTCCACCGAGCTATCTACGCCCCAAAAACTTATCTCTAATAACATTGGATTATATTATGAATTTTATGACAATGAGTTTATGGAGGCATTAAACATTTTTTTAATCTAGTGTTTAATTAACCGCAATCTTACCATGATAAGTAAGAATTTATTTATATAATAAATGATGTTATCATAAACATCATAGGTACCATATAAATACATTATCCTATTCGTTAATATCACTTGTATTGTATATACAGGATGTACCATATAAATACATTATCCTATTCGTTAATATCACTTGTATTGTATATACAGGCTGTACCATATAAATACATTATCCTATTCGTTAATATCACTTGTATTGTATATACAGGATGTACCATATAAATACATTATCCTATTCGTTAATATCACTTGTATTGTATATACAGGATGTACCATATAAATACATTATCCTATTCGTTAATATCACTTGTATTGTATATACAGGATGTACCATATAAATACATTATCCTATTCGTTAATATCACTTGTATTGTATATACAGGATGTACCATATAAATACATTATCCTATTCGTTAATATCACTTGTATTGTATATACAGGATGTACCATATAAATACATTATCCTATTCGTTAATATCACTTGTATTGTATATACAGGGTGTCCTGTAAGTAGTACGACAAACGTCACCTACCAACATTATACAAACAATGACATTAGTAAAAGTGTTACCATTTTCGAGATATTCCGAAATTTCCGTTTTTTTTAAATGTACTCCCGCACTACTATTTTGAGCTATGGTAGGTATTCGGAATTCATTACTTTTTACATTTGTTTTTATTGCAAAACAATCTTGAATAGTTGTTGCAAAAAATCATTAAAAAGTAACTATTGTAGTTTTTTTTTTTATTCGAATTAAAATTTTTCCTTTTCTACTTAAGTTTGGTATAGTTTTAAATTCTCCTAGTGCAAAAAAAATCCTGAACGCTAGTTACCTATTAGCTTAAAAACATGCTCTTTTAATAGACATTTGGAAATGATAAACAGTTTATCATAAAAACTTTGATAAGAAAAAAAAATACGGAAGAAAGCTAAGTACCTACACGACAAATTACGTTAATCTAGTACTACATCCTAAGCTAACTCGAGACGAAATTTGTAGTGTAGGTACTACACACGAGTAAAGATGTCGAATGAAAGAATGATCTAACTCACAACATTCAAATACAATAACTAATTATGCAGTAAATCTTGACTACCTACTTACCTATTGCCGACCGGCACCTACTTTCCAAACAATTCAGCTCAGTACCTGGCTAATAAACATAAACTGACGAACTGACTCGTCAACAGAGGCAAGTTGAGGCAACAACGTCACAATTGCAAGTGCACAATATCCTGTCAGTTCTTTCTTGGGACAATCGGGGTTTCAGAGTCCGCACCACTTGGTTCTCAAATGGGACAATCGGGACGATGACAGTTACTTGAAAATTGGGCCCGAATTTTGCAATTTTGAAAACTGTGCGCGAGTTGACGAGTTGTTTGACAGGTTAATGTCGCGAGTCAACAGAATATAGTCTAATATTATTTACAACATATGTACAAAGGATACAAACACATGTACAACTATAATATATAAAAAACCTTCTTCGAGGCTGCCGCTGCTGCCGATCGGCAAGGTACCCAGCAGGCTGGCAGCGTTTCCTCTTTGGATGGCCAAGCTGATGCGTTGGCGGAAAAAGCTCCCGGCCCGCCAGTCACCCGAGGCCTCGATTAATTTTTACATAAAATACCTGTGAAACGACGAGCTTCAGACCATGGTCCCATGGTCTCAATCGCAAAAGGCATAAATTGATAATTTGGACCTAAACAGGCGTATTTTTTAAATTTTGAATTTTCCGCACCTTTCGAGCCGCTCCCGCGGCTTTACAAGTCGCCGGTAAGTGAGATGACGCAAGTGTATCGACACAAGTGGCATCCCACACCAACGGCTTGCCGACACTCCACGGGATCAAAGTCATACCATCCGGCCTCTTGCCGTCGTCACGCGAAATACCGACTGGTTCCAGTACAGTACGTCTACCATGACTTTACAAAAACCGCACACGCTCACGACTGCGTAAAATATTTGTATGGAAAATGTGCACAGCGCCACTAGCGGTCACGTAAAGAACTAAAATTGGTAGTAGGCACCATGAGTCAAGTGATGGTTTACGTACACTCTAGTGTTTGCTCACATCGAGCAACGTTTCTTACTTCACAACGAATAATGCTGCCTCTTTCTAACTATACTGTAAAGGCAGAGTAAGTTATATACTCCCAAAAAATCTAAGTATTCAGTTATAACCCTGCTAATTGAAAACGTCATAGACGAATGCTCATTTGCTTTTATTCTTAGTGATTTTTGTGTTACCGTCACCGTGTAGTGAGCCACTACACGGTGACGGTATACAACCATATCTACCGTGAGACGGAGCGTCGCGTCGTCCCGCTTGCTCGCTGCGCTGCACGCCCCGTCGTCAGTCAGTCAGTCGCAAAGAGTATAGTAACTATACCAAATGGTCAGTCGTGCGCACTAGGTCATGCGCATGTGTGTGTGTGTGCTGTGGTGTGTGTTTATAAACAATACGTTTTTAAATACATAATGTACTTTAAATAAGTAGGTTATTTTTATAGAAACATGTGTTTGTCTGTGAATGTTTCAAGTGGATGCTTATAGTTGAGGAATGTGGCTTAGGATTAAAATTGTATGTAAGTAATAGTACCTAAGTATTTATTCCTTTATGTAATTGTTCTCAATAATATCACGGCCTATAAACCACACTGATATGTTCAAGTGAATTTCCAAACTAAAATATGCTAAATAACTTATTGCCCACATTATTTCAACTCAAACTCAAAGTCAAATATATCTTTATTAAGTAAACTCATTACAAGTACAACAAAATAACACTCAAATTTTATAAACTTTCATTAAAAACTACAAAGAGTAGGTATATAAACACTACGTAAACTATACGATCGAAGATCTCACGGTTCAATTTGCCCGTGAGTTACTTAACTATAATCGAGACGGTATTTCTCGATGACATCGGTCAAATTTGTGACTCACGGTACCGATATTCTAAAAGCAATGGATAAAAAACGTTAGTTACTAGCTTGTAGGAACAAGTTTAACCAAAAACTATTCGATGCGCGTTTCTCCGCTACCGTCTGATGTGTGTTTTTGGTGCCAACTCATGCTAGGGGCACAGAAGGCACGCTATGATGGCGCGAGCTCATTGACAAGGTCAATGTTGTTGAAGATTTATTTTTCAGTTGTCCCACAAACACCTCAATATTATTGTCGTATTATCGTAGTACGTCGATTTAATAAAACCCTATAAAATTACCGTGCAATTACGTGATGTTTATGTCAATCAGCATTAACAGATTTTGTCAACAAAAATTGCATTATTTATTATCGTATCGATTAAGTAGGTTCTAGTTCTAGTATCTGATTCATACAAAAAGAAGGCATGACCGATTTACTTAATGGATTACTGTTTAATAGATAAAATATTGGTTTGTAAATAAATTCACTGAATAATTGTTGTAATAAAGCTACCTGCAATGCGGAAAGCTTCAATTCAAACCATTGCATATATAAACTAAGTATATAAACCGATAACGATTTCGATTAGGTTTGACAATCGCACGTAAACTTACCTACCTACTTGTTTTACCTTTTTATGTATTTTTTTCTCTTTGTCCATCTGTTTATACGTACATTTTATTTTCATGGCAGTAGAGTATCTTTTTAGGGTTCCGTAGTTCCGTACCCAAAGGGTAAAAACGGGACCCTATTACTAAGACTTCGCTGTCTGTCCGTATGTCTGTCACCAGGCTGTATCTTAAGAACCGCGATAGCTAGACAGTTGAAATTTTCACAAATTATGTATTTCTGTTGCCGCTATAACAACAAATACTAAAAACAAAATAAAATAAATATTTAAGACAAACATACAACAAACGTGATTTTTTGCCGTTTTTACGGAACCCTTCGTGCGCAAAACCGACTCGCACTTGGCCAGTTTTTATAACTGAGAATGTGATGCTATATCATTGTATAATATAATGAATGTCATCTACTCAATCTACATAGGCTAGGTACACGTTTAAAAAACCGTTCATTCACAATATTGAAATAACGAACAACAATCGATCTTAGTTTAACTAAACTAAACGTACCTACCTAAACAGCTTTTGTATTGTTCGAAACTGATTTAACGGTAAATGTTTGATCATTCCTGTATTTATTTAATTATCTATTGATAGGCTTTGACGACAGATATAGAGAACAACAGCAACATGTGCCAACTTACCATATTCGCGTGTATTTGTCTCAAAACACTTTGTTACAACACTGATAAAAAAAAATGGCACTCAAAATAATACTTTCACTGACAACAAATAATTTTAAAAAGTATATAGAAGATTAGGTACATACGAAATTCGAATGAAATTTTCCGGTTTGTGCGTCCGTTTCATACTGGCACCAATGTGTACTGCCGGCTGCCAGACAGTGGCGGCGCTAGACCACACGTGGACGTCGGCGACATCAAGTTCGCGGGGCCTCTTTTACTTCGCACTAAAATAAATTAAGTGAGAGATTACCCCCTACAACCTCACAAACTTTACCTCTTTATAATATTATTAAAAGTTTCCTGAGCGATTTCCTAGACTGAGCAGCTTGCCTACGTCATCTTCGGTAGATTTTGTATCATATGACCCAGATATGAACGTATCTCCTGGGCTCAAAATTTATAATCGTCAATCAAACTTCGCGGCGCTTGAGAGTGTACGAATTTATGACGGCTTAAAAAAACGTTATCCAACATACGGCAAACGCGTGGCAATACGAAAACAAGCAAAAAAAACTTGAACGAGTCAAGGGCAACGCTATGTCACGGTCTAATTATGAAGTGCTTTGATAATAATTTTGAAATTGTTGGACTTGTTTGTTTGTTTATTTTGAGACTATGAATAATCGATTTAAATTATAATCATTTTAAAATGAAACCGGAATGTCCAATGGCTCCATGTAAGTATACGTAGCAACTAGAACAGGATATAGACAGAAACTAGTTTTTTGGATGAATATTTGAATTACTGTCTCATTATTGTAAAGATAATAGAAATATAAAAGAACTCCACAATCACTTGGTTCAAAAAATTTTTTTTTTGTTTGCCGCACCTGGCTTTTAATTTAACCCACATGGCAAGACTTGCGTAGTATAGGTACACCTAACGCTACTGTAATTATTGTTTTAAATGTGAGGTGTATTCTATGCTGGATATCCAAATAAAATAAATAAATGAGCGTAGGTACATACATTTCGAAGATCCATTTTTATTTATATAGATAGATAGTTTAAATTATTATTATTGAAATGTGGTGTAGGTATATTAGCGATTATGTAAGTTGTTTATTATGCTGTATTTATTAGTTTTTCTTTCTTTATTTTTGTTAGTTTTAATTTCATGTTGTGTTTGCTCACACAGCCGTCAAATCTAAAATAGTCAGAGCTATTAATCTGGACATGTTCAAGCCACTGCAAGCACACAAATGTTAAATGAGATGTGAATCGACGACGTTGATTTAAAAAACCCTATAAAATTACCGTGCAATTACGTGATGTTTATGTCAATCAACATTAACAGATTTTGTCAACAAAATTTTTATTATTTATTATCGTAGGTATCGATTATCGTACCTATCTGATTCATACAAAAAAAGTTATAAGTTAAAAATAACTTTTTAAAAACAAGCTTTGGATTCAGAGTGACGTCACTTAATTTTTTGAGTTATTCTCAGCAAGCCCTTTCATTTGATACCCATATAGTAGGATTGCATTAAAAAATAATAGTCCGCTATCTTAGGTGTTCCGCCATGTTGGATTTAGAATGACGTCACACATATGACCATGCATTGTCATCCAAACTAAACGTATATACAAAATTTCAGCTCAATCGGTTAAATATATCTGCTTCAAAATTGAGTTGCAAGATTCACCCCGGAAAAACATACATACATTGCAAGTTAATATAAAGCTTGTAAGAAGGCATGACCGATTTATTTAATGGATTACTAGCCTTGTGCCATTTGCTACTTACCCTTAAAAACCAAGAACAATCTCTGAAGATAAGTACTATTTTTATTTTTTTATTTTATTTATTAGGCTCATCAAAAGTATTTACATTGTTGAAATACATTGAAACTAACAACTATACATTATAAACTAAACATAAATACTTATTAAAGATAAGCACCACATGCAAAAATCTAAAATTAAAAATACAGTTAAATAACAAAGTTTGAAAACACAGGATAATCATCATATAAATATAAAAAAAAACAAACAGAGACATAAAACAAGTGGAAAACAGGATACTGGTTTCATAATTATTCAGGTACATAATACATTAACATTATTAATAAAAGTAAAGAGAGAGTTCACATGGATATCCAATTTGTCGCTATAATTATTGTACAGCCGACAAAGGCGCGGAATGGGAGAGTTTGCTCCTAAGACAGAACATCGGAATGGTGGAGACAGTGGCGTAATGGGCTTGCGAGGCACACGAGATGGTATACGGAAATTTATCCTGGACAGGAGACTCGGACAGTCCATCCTTGCACGCATTAGGTTGAATAAAAATCTCAAGTCCAGAATATCTCTCCGCTTATCAAGAGACTTCATATTAAATCGCATTAACCGAGAGGTGTACGGTTCATCTCTCTTCACCGAACCGTCAGAAAAAGCAAGGTGCCACGCAAACTTCTTTTGGACACGTTCCAATCTCAGCGAATGAGTAGCAAAGTGCGGTCGCCATACTACACTACAATATTCTAACGTGCTACGCACCAAACTATTATATAGAAGAATTTTAGTACTGCGATTTTTAAATACCTTCCCGTTGCGAATAACGAAGCCCAACATTTTTAGTGCCTTTGCTATTATATTATCCATGTGAGGGATAAAACTAAGTTTAGCGTCAAAAATTACACCAAGGTCCTTAATCGTTTGCACTTCTTGAAGGATTTCGCTATTAATATGGTAACAAGATGGTGTCGCTTTTATTTTCCTGGTAAACTTAATATGAGAACACTTTTTGATATTGAGGTTCATCAAGTTATCGCGGCACCATGAAGTGAGTTTGTTAATGTCTGATTGAAGCAAGGTCACGTCTTCCGCTGAATTGATAACCTTTGCAATCTTCAAGTCATCAGCGAACAAGAATGGGATTGAGTTCTCGAAACAGTGTGAAATATCGTTAATAAATATGTTAAACAATGCAGGACCCAGATGTGATCCTTGGGGAACTCCAGATTTTATGATACAGTTCGAAGACTCAAACCCATTTACAACCACAAAGAAGCTGCGCTGACCCAAATAAGACTGAAACCATTCTAGTAAGGAGCCAGTAAACCCATATTTGTTTAACTTTTTCAACAGTCCTTTGTGTGAAACTCTATCAAAAGCATTGCTAAAATCCGTATATACAACATCTACTTGTTTATTAGAGTCAATGGCTTCGGTTAACAATTCGACAAAAGATACCAAGTTAGTATTTGTGGAACGATATTTTGTAAAGCCATGCTGGTTATTGTTAAGATTTTTCTTAAAGTGCAGTTGTACATACGGACAGATGAGAGCTTCAAAGACCTTAGGAAATACAGAAAGCAACGAAATAGGCCTGTAATTTTTAACATTGCCATCATCACCGTTTTTGAAAATGGGTACAATTTTGGCTCGTTTCCACACTTGTGGAAAGGTGCCTGATGAAAGTGATTTATTGTAGATGTATGATAAAGGCAAGGCGAGACCAGATGCACAAGCTCTAATCAAGAAAGGTGGGATACCATCCGGGCCAGAACCCTTCGAAGTATCTAGTGACTGCAGCTTCTTAAGGATTTCGTCTTTATGCAATGTAATAGATGACATGCATTCAGTATTTACGTCCCCAGCCTCAGCATCACCTGGTTTATTCGGATTACGTACACATTTATTGTTATCATCGCTGTAGACGGTAGAAAAGTGAGCAGCAAACATATCACACACCTCCGTACCATCCTTGGCTTCTTTAATATCATTGGTTAAAACGGCTGGGTAATATCCCTTACCACCTCGTTTACTCTTTAAAAACGTCCAAAACAGCTTTGGATTTACTGCAATTTTACTATCGATAAATTTAATATAAGAAGAATAGCATTTGGTGGCATATTTAATACACCGCGTGTTTAGCAATTTATATGATATTTTGTCTAAAGGACACCGATAGATATTATATTTGCATCTATATTTATTTTTTTCCTTACTTAGTTTAATCAAGTCGTGATTAAACCATTGTGGATATGTTCCCTTGGTAGCATTTTTATGAAACGGAACAAATTTTGCAATTGCATTATTAAGAACCTTATAGAAACAGCTCACCATACCATCCACATCATCAATTGACTTAAACATTTCGTGCCAATCGATGTCGTCCAAAAACTTTCTTATCGAAATTAGATCGGCCTTGAAGAAATTATGTCTCCCCCTACTACACGCACTCTGCAATTTTTACCCTGTGATATATTCAAAACATGGAAAATGTTATAAAATTAATCTCTGATGTTTTTTAATTTCCAGTGTAATCACTAAAAGTAGATATTTTGATGGTGAGAACATATGACATATCTACCTATTATCGACGATCCGATCAATAAAACTAATCTATAATACTTATAATCATTTATTTATTTGTTCTTAAAATATTGTACATCATTTGATATTGTTTTAATCATATTTTAATTCAGACTTTTCATTTGTAATTTAAGTAAATTATTATTAACTTAGATATACAGTAGAATCCGTTTAATACGACGTCGCTTTTAGCGACGAAAGTATATGTAGGCATATGTTTTTAAAAAATAACGTAAAATTACATGTGTAGTACGACGTCCGGATAGTACGAGGTAATTCACCGCTCCTTTGAGCGTCGTTATAACCGGATTCTACTGTATCTACTTACTTAATTTAAAAAAAAAACATTTCTATATTAAAGCCATAAATATCGTTAGACACAAGACTATAAAAGAAAATACCAGTATTGCTTAAAAGATTAATGATTTTTAAGGCGATGATAGCTCAGTGGTAAGTGAAGTCGAATTCCGCGGCGAAGGTCGTGGGTTGAAACCTACAATGAGCTTGAGCTTTCGGTGAAGGAAAACATCGTGAGGAAACCATAGCACGGTGGTAGGGTATTTTGTAGTACCCGACTGACTGGCTACCACCCTCAAGTTGAAAATCTGTCGCCAAGCACTTATTGGTGTGTTCCGACAGTTGCACTTGAGAGCCAGTTCCCATCTAGACTTTGTGTGCTTACCACCTTCGGCCACATCATCACTTACCATGGTGAGATTGTAGTCAAACACAAGCCTATCCAGAATATAAAAAAAAACTTATTTTTTTCAATTTCTATTTAATAAATAAATAATATTTTATTATTATTATTTATCTTTAAAAACGAAGTCAAATATAACCTTTAGTAATGTCTATCTAATAGAATCATAATATCTATCTGCTTATGTTCTACCTATTCGATATTATTTTTAGCACCAAAATTAATTATTTATTTATTAATTACTAACTAAATAAATTTTACCGATTATTTTCTAAAAATTACAATCTACTAGGTACTTTAATGCAGCTAATGAAAGTCGTGAAATATAATATAGTAGTCAAATTAAATGTCAACATTTTTATTATACTTTTATTCCGTTTCTATTAATATTATTAAGTAATCTTGATTTACAATAATTTACATGTAGCGCCATCTAGCGTGGAACACAGAAAATTTAATGTAAAATATTAAAATTGCACCTTCCTTGAGAAAGCAGTCTACCAAGTGGTAGTTATTGTCTGACCCGCTTAAAGCGACCTTATCGCTACGTAATAAGAACCTTTTCCTTTTCATTCTCCCACTCATTATCCTCGAGGTCTTCAGGTTTCCTGAAAAGTGTATATGTGTGAGAGAATTTTCAAAATTAGGTCAGTAGTTTCGGTGATTACCACCCTCATCCGAACATACAAACTTTGCCTATTTATAATATTAGTGAAGGTAGATAATATGAAGTGATACATTTAAAAAAAAATACAGATAGTAGGTATAGTATATCAGATACTAGCTCTGCTGTCTCCCGCGGTTTCACCCACGTCTCCGTATGATCTTATCTTTTCCCGGCATAAAAATTATCTCAAAAAACATCAAAAAATGGAATCAAAATGTTTTCTTCAATTTTGGAACACTAAAGGAACTCTTAGTAAAATACAACATAAAAACTTTTAATGCTATTGTTCCAAATAAAGACCTGTCAGGAGAAGTGTATCCTATCTCTTATTCCAGGATATAATCTATTTGTGTGCCAAGTTTCATCAAGATCAGTTAAGTAGTTTCGGAATTAAACGCGGACCAACATCCTTATAGGGGAATTTTATATAAGTACCCAAAATTTTCAAATTTACTGCGCCATTTCTGAATCAAAGTCAAAGTCAAAACCATTTATTCAGTCTAGGCCCTAGAAGAACCGGCAAGAAACTCAGCAAGGTTACATTTTTTAAATATTTTTGGACCATCTGACTATATTGGCTTTTTTTTTTTCAAATGTTATGAATATTTCTTTCAGTAAGAACCTTCTACAAAGTATTAGAAAACTGAAGACGCTTTTCAAGATAATGACAACTAACCCGCATAAGGAGTTCTCTCTGATAATCTTCTCGCCATCAGCGATAGTCTGTGGCATGGGTTTGCCTTTTGTCTCTGGTAGCACAATGCCGATACTGCTGCCCACTACAGCTATTATACCCAAGATGAGCAGAGGAAGAAGTTTCCAAATTTTTTCCTGGAAAAACCAAAATAAATCTCATCATTTCATTTCACTTCACTTGTGCACTTAGATTGATCATTATTGGACAAAACACCACCGACATTATTCAATAAAACTCAAAATACACGAATTTAATGAAAATAAAACGAAAACGCAACGTCACTCTGCAAGTTCCCGCCAAAAAGTCAATATTCGCTATGTTTAGAAGTTTTATGTGAGTTTTACCAGCACGTGTAGTCACTTACCAGCAGGTGACCCGTTAGCTTCGTTGTCACTTGGGGTATATAAAAAAAAATACAAACTGCTAAGAATGGCCGCGTGTTAAAAATAACCAAAAATAATCATTTTATAGTAAGTAATTCTAGGAGTGGAATTTCGATAAGCCCTTTAGTAATCTATCAGCAGTCAGAGTATTTTTAAAAGTATAAAGTAGGGTGTTACGTACAGAATAAACTATAAAAGGCGACACAACAGTGGCCAGGTATCCACTCATGTGCAGCAGCGAGGAGCCCGAAGCCCTCACACCGGTCGGCAGCAGCTCTGTTGCCCACTGTATCACCGTGTTGTACGACATGTTGATGCAGAACCTTGCCATTATGGCCATTGACGCTTGAGGGATGCCTGCAATAGATGAGCTCAGATTTATTCGCGGTGGTTTTCAGGTGGCACCTGAAAATAAGACTAAAGTATACCTATTATATATTTATACCGTACGGGAAGTTACACAACGTTTTTTTCGTCCATATTACCTCAGTGCCTAAAGACAAAAGTCTTCCACCAATGTGTGTTACCAGTGATGACTTATGGCACTGAAACGTGGTCGCTAACTATGGGCCTCATAAGAAAGCTCAAGGTCACTCAGAGAGCTATGGTGAGGGCTATGCTTGGAGTTTAGCTACGAGATCGAATACGAAATGAAGAGATCCGTAGACGAACAAAAGTTACCGACATAGCCCTACGGATTAGTAGACTGAAGTGGCAGTGGGCGGGGCACATAGCCCGAAGAACCAATGGCCGATGGGGTGGAAAGGTTCTGGAGTGGCGACTACGCACCGGAAGACGCAGCGTGGGCAGGCCCCCCACAAGGAGTACTGACGACCTGGAGAGGGTCGCAGGAAGCCGCTGGATGCGAGCAGCACAGGACCGGTCGTTGTGGAAAACTTTGGGGGAGGCCTATGTCCAGTAGTGGACGTCTTTCGGCTGAGATGATGATGATGATGATACCTATCAAGCTAGTATTGTACGAAACCCTACATTGCGCGTGATCAGAGACAGGCAAGTGGCCTGTTTTTCAATGACCGAGACATTAGATTGAATGTGGGACACGACATGAACAGTAGGAACGATAACGACAGTAATAATCATTTATAATTTTTTCATCATCATAAATAAAAACATTCTACCCCTTTTTACGAAAATTACGCGAACGGAGTAGTATGAAATTTGGCATAATGAAAGTTTAAGAAGGGGCGAGGAAAGCTAATATTTTTATAAAATATGCTCTAGAAAGAAAATAAATTGATAAAATAGATATTACACACACTTTGACACGCGTTTGACACACACACACACACACACACAGCTACCAGATTGATAAATAAGTTTGTGTTAGACCGCAATCTAACTATGGTGAGTGATGATGTGGCCGAAGGTGGTAATACACACACACAAGCCTAAATGGGAAATGGCTCTAAAGTGCAGCAGTCGGAACACACCGATAGGTGCTTGGCGACTGATTTTCAACTTGAGGTTGGTGGCCACTGGCCAGCCAGTCGGATTGTACAAAGTACCCTACCACCGTGCTATGGTTTCCTCACGATATTTTTTCTTCACCGAAAGCTCAAGGTCCTTGTAGGATTCGAACCCATGACTCGCGGCGAGCAGCACTTCATAGCTAACTTACTCGTACCTTTCGGAACAAACAGAGCGATTATGATCAAAATCCCAGCTATACTCATCGGTCCACATGTGAGATTCCTTCGACCCAATCTGTAAATAGTAAAACACACACACCAATATTATATCTGAATTACATTGTATCAAAATCGAGCAATGATTACAGTACCGTACTTGGGTAGGCGTAAGGGGGCAAAGAAATGAATAGGGCAATTGTGAGAATATGAGTTTATTTTTTCTAATACCAATTTTTATTCTGACGGTCAACAAATATTTTAAATGCGTCAAATCATAAATATTATAAGGCACTAAGAGTCATTACAACTTCTCTAAAAATCCTGATATATCCTTTCAAGAACGAGATGGTTGTGGCAAAATCATAAAAAAATCTATATAATTAATCTATTTACTGTACCTACATCAAATTATTATTGACCACAGATGCAAAAATAACGTACAGATAATATTCCTAATAAATATATTATCAACCTACATACATTAAGGACTTGAACATAGTATTGCTTATCTACTTGTCCTACATGGTTAGTTTTAATAACTTAGCTAAAATTTCAGCTTCAAACACTAATTTACTATGACACCAACTCCGAAAATGCAAAAAACTGCTGTTTCATACAAAATTCAACCTGCTCAACTAAAATGTATGAAACAAGAGAAATGATTTCGCGCTCTCAGTGTTGGTACTAAATATATTCTCACCTGTCAAGAATAAAAGCCAATAACGTAACAGACGGTATCTCAGTCAACGAAGTAAGAGTGAAGGTGATGAAGAAATCCAGACCAAGTGTGTCAGACAGCCGCACCAGACCGTCGAAGATGATAGCACAAGCCACAAATACAATGATCATACAGAACATTGTGTTCCGTAGAGGTTTACTCTTTATTAACACTAGGAGCGACTCGTTTGTGTCTCTAGTTTGACGTGAGGTTACCTGGAGGAAGATTTAAAGGTTCGAAGATCATTCACATAACAGGATTTATTCCTATATTCAATATCACTGATGAATTTTCAATATTAGTAATAAAACAGCTTTGCTTATTGTATAAATTTAATTTGCCTTCGTTATCTTCTAGGTCAACTTTTTAAGTTATACACTCCATCTATGTCTTTAAATCTTTTCATCATAAATTTCCTAAACTAAGCAGAGCTTGTACTATGGAAACCAGAGTCTGGTTTGCAGTACAAGATCTACTTAGTTCAAGTATACCTGAATAGATGATTACCCCCACCCAAACATAAGAAAAACACATATTACAACAAACTTTTCAGAATACTGGTACCTCCAAGAAATATATTTAACTTACAATAAAATCATCCATCACATCCTGCGGGATCTGCCTGCCATTCACTCGCTCAAATTTCTTCAATATTTCTACAACCTGGTTGACACGACCCTTAGTCAGCAACCATCTGAAAATATACATAAACAAAATATACACAAACCTACTAGTTTCCATTTCACTCCCCAATTTTTTTATTTTTGTCGTTAATTTCTCTATAGTATGTCTCAAATTATGCAAGATTATATTAACTAAAGTCTGATTCTGTGTCGTCCTTTACCTCCTTCACTCTATAAAAGTGAAGATTGCTAATTTTTTTCGCTATTACAAATTTGTCAAAACATTCTGGGGGGTCAATGAATATTTAAATTATCTCAAAAGCGACTTTGATCACACACCTAGCACTTTCCGGGACAACGAGTGGTATTAATACGACGATGAGCATGGGCAGTGACGTCACCCATAGCAGTTTTCTCCAATCAGCAAGCCAAACTGCCAACCAAGGTAGAGACAGGCAGCCAACGCCGAAGAACATTGCTATTGACATATTAGCAACCCAGGTACGATGACGAGGTCCCACATATTCCAGTACTATGGAGAAATACATTGACTACGTTTTATAATGGAACTTGACAATCAGCTGTTTGATTTCGTTGAAATATTTTGTTTCTGATTTTTTATGGAGGACATCGCAAGTAATTATATATCTTATATAAGTTCTACAGAAATAGAATCCAAAAATAAACTGGGTAACCTTGACCTGATTACAACATTATTCTCAACACATAATAGTAAATCGCGACCTAATATAATTAAAACATTCGAATTTTGTAAAATTTTCTGCAGGTATTTACCAAAATCCTTGGTTATATTCAAAAAACCAGAGAATATATCCCTCATACTTTAATAAGTTGCTGCTCACGTAAACAACTATAAGATGTAGTATCTAGCAATTTAATTTATAATAAACTAGGTTCCTTTGGCAAAAATCACATCTAGAATAGATGTGCGTAAAAATCGGAGAATTATGCGTACAAGTAGTATAATCATATTACAAGATGCAGAATATAATAGAGGTTATACCAATGAAAAAAATCACAATCATCAGCTCCCAAAATTATAAGTAAAACTACATTACAGTAAACTTACCTAAAATATACATCATCATAAAAGCGTTGTCAAAAGCCATTCCCACCAAGAATCTGCTGAATGCGAAGTCCCAAAAACCAATAGTATAAATGCTGGCGATGCCCCCTATACAACCTATCAAGTTGGAACCTGAAATATAAAAATAACATTTTTTTTAATTGGGCTTTTCTTTTTACCCTAGTACAGATAAGTTAAATCGTTTAAAGCGGAAAATTTAGATCTGTCTACCATTTGATAATTTGGAAAAGAATTTTTTTATAAAGAAGATAAAAACATCCAAATTCTAATTTATTTTCGTGTATTTATGGTGCAACTTGGGGGGCAACGTGCTATACAAATCGCGTAGATATTTATTTTAGTCGTGTGCGCAGACGCAAGGTCAATCGCTGCGCGACGCCACACATTCTTCTCGTGTGTATTATTCATGTTTTCATTATATTGAAAACCGTGTCAGAGGTTGGTGAACTTATACGTAAATCAAATGAATCAGTATGACAACATAAATTTCCACTTAGTGCAAGAGATTAAGTAATCCTAATCGTTTAGTTATATCAAAAGAGGCTATGCGTATTACAGCAGCAATAATGCACTACAGGTATTCCTAGCAAGCAGGGTGATTGCCAATATGTAGTCGACGCTAAAATGCCTTAAAAGCAACTGGCTCTCAAGTGCAACTAATTTTCAATTGAAGGTGGTCAGCCAGTTGAGTACTATAAAGTACCCTACCCCCGTGCTGTGATTTTCTTGGCATTCCGTCACCGAAAGCTCAAGCTCATAGTAGGTTTCGACGACGATCTTCGCTGCGGTTTCCGACGTCAATACTACTGAGCTATCATCACTTTTAAAACATTCGACATATTTTTGAAGTGTAAAACAACCGTGAGAATCGTTGACCGTCTCGAATTGAAAGCCTTGAGAGATAGTAAAATTTATTTGAACAAAGGTTTCATACACGTCATTTAAGTTTATTGACATACGCTTCATATCTATTAGATTAGTCATTAATTAAATATTTGTTTAGTCTCTCTGCGAAGGTATATGGCAATTAATCCCCGCTATTTCAAATCCAACTATATTTGCGTAACTCTTCGATCATCCAGTCGAAGGTGTAATTGCATAAGTTACTTACCAATCAAGGCAGGTAGCCTGCCAAATCTGTCAGCCAGCCAGCCGAAGAAAAATCCTCCGACGAAGGACCCGCCGAAGAAAATTGCCTGTGCAAGAGGTGCATAGCCAGCAGCGTCGCACACCCATTCACGCTAAACAGATTAAACGTATCATTAGTTTTGAATGGGTCTTTTCATTCACAGCTACGATCTATTTGAAACTGCAAGTGAGAAGAATCTAAGCTAGTCATATTCAAATTATGGAAATGCTGCACGAAAGTAAGAGCAATATAACTTGATCTAGCCCCAGATATACAAAAAAAAATATCGTTTATACCTAGATTTCTCCATTAGACAAAATTTGCCGAACCCTGCTTAGTGTTTTACGATTCATCAATTTTATTAATTACTCACCTCACTAACAACAGTATGATAGGGTATATCACTCAGGTCGAACTCCCAACCGTTCTGGCAGGGCACCCGCTGTGTGCCAGGGTCCGGTGGAGTAAGCGTCTCTAGCACCCTCGTCCAGTTGACGTCATAAGTCACGCAACGCTCCCACTCCCCTCCCAGAGCCGCCCCTGGCGCCGTAAGATTACGTCTGTAATTGCCCACTGTTCTTTAAGTAGATTTTTGTACTTCATAATAGCTGAACAGCTTGCAAATATTTTCATTGGTGGTTATTATAAGGAGTTATTAAAAGTATTTCACCTACTCTTTTTAAAAATATGTTATTTGATCTATAAATTGTATCTACCATTGTTTTGTGAAAAACTTGTTATTGGCAATAATCTGACTCGATAATAATTATTGCACAACTCTATCTTATCCGATTACATCCAATTTATTAGCAGAAAAGACAGGTCTTATCCTTATTTCTATTTTATATTGATTGATTGATGCAAGATTCCTAATTTCTAAATCAAATAAATACTTTATTTGGAAAGGACCAAGAGTATACCCAATAATAATAACAGTTATTATAATTTTTGACAAACCTAGCGCGCGTACCGACGCCGCGTCGAGGTATGTATAGCATTTAAAAAAAATAGGTTTAATGTTTTCTTCTCTTACCTCAATTCCATATCAAGATGCTCAAGCTCAGGTATCTTACACCAATGCTTCTGCGGCGTGGCCGCTATGAACATCTGTACAAAGTAAATAAACGCGAAAAAGAAACCGAACGGAGCCATACATATGAATAAGAATTTCTGGTATTTGCCCATTTCGCCCACGTATGTGAGCACATGTTCGAGTACGTCCCTGTCGGCATCTTTGGGCTTTTTGTTGAGCTCTTCTTTTGCATCCTGTAACAATAGAAAACATTTCTTAATTATACGGTTATAAATATTAAAATGTACGAACTAGATGTGTTTTGAAAACCGCGATATTTGTTCAGCTGAATGATGGTGCCTTGTCATGCAAATCTTTTTATTACAAATTTTGTAACTAACGATCCAATCTTTTGACTGATCTATATGTATATTATCTAGTTTTGAGATAATGTTGAAGTGATAACAAGTCTCAGGGATCATTTTCTCTTTAAATATAGCTATACCTGCTTGTGGGGGCTGGTCTGCTTGAGTTTGTTGTTTACTAAATCACTCTTAACTAAATTCTATTTCTTTATTCTCTTTTGCCGCCATAACACACATAAATGTAATAGGTCTAAGTTGTTCTTTTAAAAAGAGTAAATTGCCGGCTCTTCTCAGCAAAAGCAACCTTCCAAACCGAGCGTCAGAATTTTACATGAATCAAATTGAAATGAGTTTATTTAATAAAGATACATATTTGAATTTGAATTTTATCAGTTTCGATACTGTCGATTTGGTTTCAATGTTTTTTTTTTTTTTTTTTCAAATAGTGCCTTCACTGTCACTAATTTGGTAATGAATTGGGTGGTGTTCTAGGTATCTAATTTGTATTGTGTATACTCGAATCTTATAACGTGGTAAGTAGTGGGACCAACGACAAATCCTATATTAAAGAAGGTATACGAAATAAAGAAAACAAAGTGACCAAACCGCCTCTCACGTGATTACGATGTTATCCCAATTTTATCCGGTTGTTTATCGATATGGACGTGGTGCCAAAGAGAAAGGGCGACGCGCCATCAGAAAAATAACACGTATTTTATATGTTGAAAAATTATTGGACCGGGAAATTAATTACTAAGGATAAGATATTTATAATTTAGAATGATTTTTGTTTGTATCCACTCTTTTGCTCCTGTTAAAGCCATTTAAGTAAAAAGGTTACCTACACAAAAATTGGCAAAAATTACCGCAAAATGGCTCTCTAACGCACACACAAATAACTTAACATTGCAATATCCACACTACATTCATTTAAGATATCTCCATAACACACAATGGCGTTTTTGGTTGTTTTAGGTCACTTTTACTTTTAATTGCACTCGATACGTGAAGTGCACCCGTTGTTTGTTTGTTTTGGCAGGGCTGTTTCCGCACTTAGCCTCTTGATTGGGCCATTGTACGTATTTAAGCTTCTGTGTCTTCTCACTCCAACCAGCCCAGGTCATCCCAGAAGGCTAGCAGCCTTTGTAGACTGCCAAATCCTTCCGGAAGTGACGCTGGTGAAAGGAGGATTTGTGCCCGTTTGTCTGCCACGCTCCTGCATTCCATAAGCACGTGCTGTGGCGTTTCTTCCGCCTCCATGCATCCTCTGCATAGGGGGCTGTCTGTCACACCTATGGTAAATAGGTGTTTGTTCAATAGACAGTGGCCGGTTATAACTCCTATAACTT
Organism: Ochropacha duplaris; assembly: GCA_951361185.1. Lineage (NCBI taxonomy): Eukaryota > Metazoa > Arthropoda > Insecta > Lepidoptera > Drepanidae > Ochropacha > Ochropacha duplaris. The sequence goes on from OX592693.1 coordinate 2,589,591, forward strand.
TGCGGATTCTGTCCCTTTTTAATCTGATGAGGTTGCGGGAAAACTTTTTTGATGCCACCGGAACTGCATTCTTTTTTTTCAAGTGCACCCGTTGATGCCAGCGATGCGACTCAGGTAAAGTTAGGCTGATTAGCCACTCTTAAGATACACTTCACGCACCGGGTGCAATTAAATGTAAAAGTGACTCAAAACAACCGAAAATGCCGTCGTGTATAGTGTGATATTTAAATATTAGGTAGGTATGTTATTTAGGTATAGGTACATAATTGTGCGTTAGTGTGCATATGAGCAATTTTTCAAGAGCGAATGCTGTGTACTATCTACACCTTTTTAGGGTTTCGTACCTCAAAAGGTAAAAAAGGAATCCTTATAAGACGTCTGTCCGTCTGTCTGTCCGTCTGTCTGTCCATCTGTCTGTCCGTGTGTCACCTCCGATTATATCAGGAACGAGTGGACCTAATAAGTTATTTATACCAGATTTTGGGTCGAAAACCTATATGGTAGTTCCCGTTGACCTAAATCACGAAATTTTTGGCAAAAAGCAAGGTCTTACAGCACAAATAAAGGGAAAATTCCAAAAAATCTAAAAAGTTGTAAATTAAAGGGTGTCCCCATACATACATAGTTACCTCCAACAAAGTAGACCTCCGAGTTGTATCGGCGCTCATACAATTTAGAGGTCTAGCTTAATTGGAACTAACCTTAAATAAGGTAATCGAAAAAAATCCTCGAGACTCCATTACCGTGATGAACGAACTATTTACAAGTTTGTACGGAACCCTCGGTGCGCGAGTCCGACTCGCACTTGACCGGTTTTTTTACTTATAATATCATTGTCTATTATGATGATTTTATTGACGACAGAGAGATAATATAACAAGTCTATGTATGTTACAAGTCTTTGATTGACGATGAACTCATTGTCAGTTTGAGTTGCCAAAGATAAAACCGAAATAAAATGCTTTATCGGAAGAACCGCGCAGACCTACGAGCTTGTTTAATAATAATAATAAAAAAGAAATAATAGTTTATCTACAATTTAATGTATCTGACTGAATTATTATCATAATAAGAGATGGCTAACCTCGTAATGATCCAAATCTGTTTCGCTATTCGGAACCGGCTTCATTTCACAACACGTGGGCTATCTCAACAATGTTCCTATAGACACATGCTCTTCCAATACCGCGCGCGGCCCAATATGAACTGTTGTTGAGTATCTTTGTCCGTTTTATTTACGCGACGGTTATCTGAGAGATAACAAATCGACAGGCTCTTGAAAGTTTGTTTAACAATTTATGGTCTGCGCGCATTAGAGTTATAATAACGAATATGCTAGCTCTTTACTCGAGATTAGCTTCTAATCTCTTCTTCGTCTTAGAAATACTCATCTTCCTACGGCTTCGACATTTTATTTCGGATTCTCTTTGAATGATTTTGAGAGCTAGTTACCTTTCAGGTATTGGTTAAAGGTTGGTAATTCCCTGGTATTGCTAATGTGTTTCTATAAATGACACTTGACTTGACAGTAGGTACTAACTTATCATCAAATCATTAACCGTATGCTGCTTAAAACACGATCCCCTATTTTACCACTTTACTTGTTTAAAAAGATCACTTACACTTACTTTACAGTAAGGCCAGCCGTCCCATCACTACGGCTATAAGAAGAACCTAATCTGCAAAAACGTAGTTCTGAAATCTGTTATTTAGGCTCTGTGTTTATCGTTCTTTTACATACAAGTATATTAATTTATTTGTTTGTTACATATAATGCCGTGTAGGTGGTATTTTAGTGCAAGTTGTCCTCGGTGCGAACAATCACAACAAAGCGGAGAGACATATTATTGTATCTGTTTTATTGTATTGTATTGTTTTGTGTTGTATTGTATGAAGGTTGGAGGTGAGTGCCAGACCAGAGAATTAGGTGAGTACTTAAAACAATAGAGTATTAGACAGAATATTAAGTATATGAACTACTAGCTGGTCCGCGCGGTTTCACTCGCGTTCCCGAAGGTTCTTATCTTTTCCCGGGATAAAAAGTAGCCTATGTGCTATTCCAGACTATTATCTATCTCCATGGCAAATTTCATCCAGATCCATTTAGCCGTTCTGGCGTAAATGAGTAACAAATATCCATCCATCCATCCAAACTTAAACATCTATAATATTACTAGCTGTTCCGCGCGGTTTCACCCGCGTTCCCGAGGGATCTTATTATCTTTTCCCGTGATAAAAAGTAGCCTATGTGCTATTCCAGACTATTATCTATCTCCATGCCTAATTTCATCCAGATCTATTCAACCGTTCTGGCGTAAATGAATAACAAACATACATCCATCCAAACTTTCCGTAAAAATCCATATTTTTTTATTTTTATTTATAATATTATTAGGATAGTAGGATAATTAATAATTAATCGAGGCCTCGGGTGACCGGTGGGCGGGGAGCTTTTTCCGCCAACGCATCAGCTTGGCCATCCAAAGAGGAAACGCTGCCAGCCTTCTGGGAACCTTGCCGTGCGCAGCAGCGGCAGCCTCGAAGAAGTTTTTTATGTATTATAATTGTACATTTGCTTGTATATTTTGTACATTTGTTGTAAATAAAACCTGTTTTAAAATCATCTTACTAATATTATAAATGTGAAAGTTTGGATGTTTGTTACTCATTTACGCCAGAACGGCTGAATGGATCTGGTTGAAATTTGGCATAGAGCTAGATTATAGTCTGGAATAGCACATAGGCTACTTTTTGTCCCGGGTAAAGTTAAGATCCCACGGGAACGCGGGTGAAACCGCGCGGAACAGCTAGTAGGATATACCTAGTGGAATACATAGATAGTTACCCTATCGAATTTAAATGCCCAATACAATTTATGTTGAATAAATATTTTTAAGTTATTTTCTAATATATAAAGAGAAAACATTTGATTTTGTAATATTTTTTTGTAGCATTATCCCAAAAAAATATAACCAACTGTAAAAACTCTGTCCCCTATAGAAAGCTACTTTATCGGCGAGTAAAATGGGCCGAGCGAAACCGCGGGCGGAATGCATGTATTCAAATAATATAATTTGGTTCTATGAACAACTGTGCAAATCACACTAATGCGTAAAATCCTTAAATAATTTATTTCAGCCTTGAATAGGCATTCCATCAGTGTTAAATGACTATTATCTACCTCTAGATGTTACCTGCCCTGTATATAATAATATGTATGTATCAACTACTTATTGCGATGAGATTTTATCGATAAATCGGACAACACTCTACAAGGAAAATTGTTGAATTTAATAAAACTGGTACACTTACCTAAATACTGAGTGAGATACTAAACTTAGTAACGATAATATTCTTCACAAACAACAAATTGCTTTCTAAGAACCAGCATGAAATCGACTCAGCATCTAGATCAGTGTTTCTCAAAGTGGGCGATGATGTCCCCTTGTGGGTTAGAGGCCTACGGGGGGCGGGAAAGTACCCAGAACGAATTTGGAGTTTAGGTGGGCAAAGGCTGATTTACGTTCTTCCAATATTTTAAAGTAATTACCTACATAATTATGTATAAACCTACATTAAAATAACTTTAAAACAAATTGATTATTTCGTCCTGCCCAGTTTGAGTCAAGTAATGAAAGTTTGAACGTGGTTTGAACATAGAAACAAAATAAAATAGTAGACTCGTCTGGCACGCTATCTGCGAATGTCTTTTTTAAAATATGGTTAAACTAAGAATTTTGGGGACGCTAGAAAATTATTGATTCTCAAAGAGGGCGGTAGAGGAGGAGGAGTTTGAGAACCTCTGATCTAAATGGTGATAATGATCTATCTACAGATCATAAACTCATTGATTTACGGCATAACTAAAACTTAATAAATGGTAGAGATCTTTGGTTCCGATTATCTCCGCTTCCATTATTCTTCACTAGATCAATTATAAGTTACAATCTAGTGTTTGTTGACAAGTGTTAATAGTTACATAATTGGGTGACCCGTATTTTATAAATATGCCACTTAAATTTCCTTGTTTTTATGATCCGACTCGTGAGAACCAAAACAAAAATAGTTGACAGTCACACAGAGCAGAGACAATTAAAGGAAATGAGTGTATAATTAACGAATTAAGTGGCTAGCGAGACGCCTGCGCCTGCGCCCGCGCCGCGTCCTGTTTAATGTGACCAATCAGACGTCACGGTTTAGTATGTTACGCTAAATTAATTATCGTATCACAAAATCTATCCGAATTGAAATGTTATTAGGGGTGTGATGAAGCGGACGTATAATTATATTGAGCTTAAAAAGCTATCTACTAAATGTTTCAAAATCTTGTAGGTACCTACTTTGATCGTATAGAAACACACAAATTTTACGTATTTCCTCGAAACTGATTTACACACATCGTGATAAACATTTGATCCCAAACTAAACAGAGCTTTCCTAACTAAATAACTGATGTTCGTATTATTTTTTCGTATGTTCGTATGTTTGTCATGTGTGGGAATCGAACACAGAATTCGAATCAGTGAACCTGACTGTCAACAGAATGCAAGCCAATTTTTTTAAAGGTTTTTGGTATGGTATCTATACCTTTAAGCCATTACTTAATCATTGACATCTCATTCAGGTATGTAGGTAACAAAAAGCCAGAACCGCCATAAGTGCCAGAAACCAAAACCATAAAAGTTCGAAAAAAAGCAAAATTTGAAATGCCAATGGAAAAAAAATGAATCATCAATATTGAATTGATGAACAGTACCCATACGTAGCCAATGTCAGTTATTTACTCTCCAGATGCAGAATCTTGAGTTCACGAGTCAAACTCTTACTTAACCAGACTTTTTTACGTAAGTTTATTTGTAACAAATACGTTTTATATAGGTAATTACCTCGTTAATTAAATGGGTGAATGTTGTATTTTTTTATACCTATATTTGCCTTAGCTGCGTGTCTGTTTCTGTCATTTGTCTTAATCTGTTGACTCGCGAGATTAACCTGTCAAACAACTCGTCAACTCGCGCACAGTTTTAAAAAAAACAAAATTCGCGCCCAATTTTCAAGTAAATGTCATCGTCCCTATTGTCCCATTTGAGAAGCAAGTGGTGCGGACTCTGAAACCCCGGTTGTCCCAAGAAAGAACTGACAGGTTAAATGTTGTTTCATTCAATAAAAAGTTATCATAATATAAAAATCTTCTTAAAAAAAAAGTTGTTTGACAGGTTAATGTCACGAGTCAACAGATTAAGACGACGAATTATCTTTTATTTTGAGTGTTGATGTGGGCTTAGTTGGTAAGCACACAAAGCCTAAGAGCGCTAACACACTGGGACGCCATGGCGACGTCGCCGGCTACGTATCCAAACAATTCGTACTGAAATGTATGACAGTTGACTCATTTGGCTACCTACGGTATGACGACGTCGCCATCGCGTCCTAGTGTGTTAGAGCCCTAAGATGGATCTCTGAAGTTCAACATTCGGAACACACCTAGGGATTTACCGTGCCTAGGGTTGCCAACCCTATTACATAATATACCCTACAACACTATATTAGTGATGCAAATACTGTAATTCAAATACAGTAAAATAATAGTTATTTGAAGGATTCTAAAATTGAATCACGAGCGCAGCGAGGGACTCCAAACTTAGAATCCTGAGCGTAAGCGAGGGAATCAAAAGAGCACGAGGTGCACTAGAGTGTAACACGTAATTTTTCATCCCACCTCTGCGAGGAAATGACTAAATGCAAAAAAAAGAAAATGGCGCGCGCAATGCAAATTAAAAAAAAAGTACACCAAGAAAGTTCCGAGTCTGAGGTTTTGACAAATTAAAAAATGATTCTTTAATTTCATTTTTTAATTTGTCAAAATTATAATTTTTTATGTATTTTTGTATTAGTTTAAGAATAAAATTGTTAAACATTTGAAAAAAAAAGCCAATAAGTATAGTCAGATGGTCCAAAAATATTTAAAAAATGTAACCTTGCTGAGTTTCTTGCCGGTTCTTCTCAGTTGAAGGCTGACTTCCGAACCGGTGGTAACTTCTGTAATTCGACCTTCATAAGTGCCCTTCTAGGGCCTAAGCTGAATAAATGGTTTTGACTTTGGCTTTGACTTTGATGTATGATAAGTTCGGAACCATGGAGGGAGAAGTAAATAGGTTTAATGATGATTTGAATTCACAAACTTAGTGCACACGATGTTCTATTTACTTTATCCTCTAGAGGATAATAACGGCTTTTACACTCAGATATCGAAGAGCAAAAATACTCTTTCCGAGATGGTGGGATGAAAAATAAATATAGGTACTGTTCCTTGCAGTAAAATTTATCAGGTCTCAACGATGGATATTATGAATTTATGAAAATTTTTCTTTTATGGCCGGTATAGAATTGAATGAGTTTAACATTTTTTTAACTCTGGATAATCTAAATAATGCTTAACCGCAATCTCACCATGGTAAGTAAGAATTTATTTATATAATAAATGATGTCATCATAAACATCATATCTACCATATAAATACATTATCCTCGCAAAAACCGCATTTGTATACTTGCGAAGAAGGTAAAAAAACCTTTTGTGTGCCAGAAAAATATTGTAGCTTTATTTGTACGTTAATAAACAACTTTTTGTTTCGAATTCGTTGAACTACGAGGTTATGGACTATCGATATCCATAACGTAGAGAGTTATGTCTCTGAAGTGAATGGAAACGCCACTTCAGCCAATAAACCTCTTTGATAAGAGGGTATCTCTCTGCCTAGGGAGTAAAAAAGGAAATCACGGGTGAAACCGCGGGGCAGAAAACTAGTCATTAATTACTTCTTAAATAACGACCACAAATTATACGTTCAAAAATTTTACATTTCAGAATACTTCACACATCTTTCCTTTCCATTTTTGAAACGCCTACTTTGATTATCGTCTAATATTATTGCATCATCATATCTTATTACCACATCATAAAGCCTGAAAATTAGCACTGACGGATTCAGGGGAGGCTAAGCTCAAGCCACCCCTAATCATCTGTGTCCTCCCGTGACAAATCTTAGATTAAACTTGATATTATTCAAATGAATAGATATTTATTTATTTATTTACAATAAATGTACTAAATATTCAAACAAATGTAAACTGTATATATATAAAAAAACTTCTTCGAGGCTGCCGCTGCTGCTGCTTATTCAAATTAAACTTTTTAGCAAATAATACACAATCCACCTGAAGTACAAATTATAGGTAATAAAATGTAGTAGGTAATTTTTGTGTAAAATTATTCTCATCCCTAAGTGAGTTTGTAGAGCCATAAAAGATTATACTTTATATCTACATGTCTTTATTGACCGTATATTGTGTTCTATGTAGGCACCTTACCTTGGCCTACTACAAAACCTGTAATTTTATTTATATCCAACATTACAAGATAGTCTACTTGTGCATCAATCTGCAGATCAAAGATTAGCCCTCGGATTACGTAACTTTGTTGCAGTCAGTTTCTTCTATGTAATATGCAGTACCTAACTAAAATGTAAACCGTTTGCTAAATGGAAACTGATTGCAACTAGTTAGGAACGTACCGAAATGACCCGCAGATCCGGCAATGGTTTCCACGAAATTATTTTACTTCGCCGAAAAACCCGCGATCAGTTCGTTAACGTATGTTTATATCTTGCAGGATATAGAAGTCAGCACACCATGAAGACATTATTATGTAGTAGGGTTACCAGCCGTTCGACTTTAGACAGACTTTTAGGCTTTTAATCTGTTTGTTCGGGCACAATTTTGTGTTAAGCTAGCACGTAAACGAACCTATGAACCTAAAATGTCCGGCTTAAAAAAAACCTGTCCAAAAAGGGGTACAAAGTCTTTAATATTATTATATACATTGTATTTTGTCTATGACTGCTGTCTTTGTGCGAGGCCAAATGTATTTTTCTTTATTTCACTTCTCACGTGCGAGTGTCGTTTCATAAATCAATAAATAAAATACCTAAACATTGCTTTGTACCATGAAAAGACCCCCAGACAATTGATTAGGTATTGTATTACTGCTGGTGGGTGAATTATTAATGAATTACCTCACTACTGTGATATTATAATTATGATACAAACTGAATCAGTATAATCATATTCTATAATTAGAATGTACATATAAATAAAGTCACCGTCAGACAGTGGATTTGGAAAATCCCCGGACAATGTATGGGTAAATTTTACTTATACACAAATAAGTACCTACTAACTAACTACATTAAAGGTAGATGGTACTTTTTCAAAACTTATGTTGGTTGGTACAACTTTTACTATGGGACCAACTTCAAAACTTTTTTTCCCTATATAAAAGTAGCCTAAGTTACCCACTCCTTACAACATCAGCTATCTGAAGTCCCAAAACTTGTTCCAGCCGTTTCGGAGATTAATTTGTAAACACTAGGTAGTTACTGTCCCATTTGCGTTTACCATAATTATTATAAATGCGAAAATGTGGCTGTCTGTCTGTCACCTCTTCACGCTTAAACCGCTGAACCGATTTGAATGAAATTTGGTATAGAGATAGATTAGATACCAAATCTGGAACCTTGGAGAAGGACATAGGATACTTTTAATCTTGGGAAAAGATAAGATTCCTCGGAAACGCGGGTGAAACCGCATGGCGGAAAACTAGTTTTGTATAAAGGAAATGTTCTTGAGTATTCCGCTGAGAGACGCTCGCGCTGTATAGAGATACTGCACCTCACGAGAATACTTATAGAACTCCCACATCTAAATATCTTTATTTTAAGTTAGACACTCGTAAGTATACAAAAGCTTTTTTACTCTGCTTAACAATGACGCCAAGCCATTTGCACCTTAATTAAGGGCTTGGGCACGCTAGGGCACCTATTGCATGTGGAGGTCACATCGATAAAATCTTAACAAATGACGAAACACACCTTTAGGTTCCAAATTACAGTGCCGAACTTAGGTGGGTGGTATTAGGGGCAAACTTGTAATATTAATGTACTAGTCACTGGTTTCTGACTTGAAAGCCCCTTTCTATAAATTTAAGCTCTCACATATTAGGTAAAGGGGCCAGCACAAAATTCTATATTTATTAGGTATACTCGTTGGAAGATTTTATAAGGTTTTAAAAAGTTTTAAAATAATGCTATATGCAGGGCCAAAAGGGGTTATCAGAGGTAGGTTATAAAGCCTTCTCGATGCCCCTTCAATGGTGCCGTAGTCAAGTAAAAATTAGATTATAATTATGATAAATATCTATATGATTATTGTATCTACCAATGTAAATTTGTTCCATTGTATTGTAGTAGAACATTAGCAAAATCACAAACAACACACACACATCCCGCTCACAAACACATATGATTTGAATAATGTAAAAAAGGGTGTTATTCTAATTATATTATTGTAATTTATATGTTAAGTAATTTTTGTTGAATGCACAATATTGTTGGTTAAAAAGGGGTTACCTGTTATGGCCCTACTTCTAAGTTAAATATTTATGTGAAATAAATTTTTGTACGCTGTTGGTTACCTAAATAAATAAAAAAACATAGATAGCATGCCCTATTCCTGACGTCGTCCCTGTATTCAAAGAAAATCGAAGTAAAAATAGATGTAATATGTAGGTAGATATAGATAAAAAACAAAGTAACTTCCTAAGGCATAATTAAAAATAAATGATCCGTTGAGCATTTAAACCATTCGCACGATGCTCTAATTGTATACTAACAGCTAAGTAACCAGTTCTTTTACATGTTTGATGATCTGACAGGATTGAGCACGTGAATTCCTTGACTAGATAGAATTCTACATACATACATGTAATCTTCTATCTATCTATATACTATACAGGATGTCCGATATGTAGCACGATAAATTTAAGACACGAAATCTGGAAAATTATGACACTTTTGCTAAATTAATTTTTGTATATGTTGGTAGGTGACCCGCCCACCTATCCCCCCCTTAAATTTATCGTTCTACTTACCGGACACCCTGTATACATTTACCTACAAGCAAGTAGGTATTAGAACTGTCCAGTCCGTTTTCGCTAACGCGGTGTAACACTACCGTAGAATAATAATCAGTAGAATCATTTACATTCACTACAATATTTTTGCCGCAGGCCACATGTAAAATTGCCTGAGGTTGTACCTACAGCTTGTCTGAGTTTGCATGCTTGACGGTTCAGGCTGATTTACTATTATTAGCTAATGTTCGCCAACTGATCGAAATTAGACCATAAAGTTTAAAAAAAAAACAGTCTATTTCCATTTTTTTTATTGATAACACTAAAGTTCGTTCTATTGCTAGGTTCACCATCGAAAACGACTCAACTAAAGAATATGCAAATCAGACCTAATAAAAAATTGTTTGTGGGGTTAGTTAGTACAAAAGTGTATTTTTCATTGATAAGGCAGTAGATGAAGACTTTTCTTTATTAGTAAATAAGCATAAATAAAAACTGCTAGAGTTATTTATGTCTATTACTGGAAATAGTTATCGAGTATAGTTAATAAGCACGTAGCGTTTAAGATAAGCGTTTGTTATTTTTCCTCGTTCATGAATATTTCAAGGTATCTAAAGCGCCAATGAATATTCCAAAGTGATTAATGAAATAACTAAGTAAAATAATGTTGTATATGCAAAGCTTACTAACTACCACTAAGTAGGTACATATTTTGGTATTTATAATTCTACTAGTGGGCCCGGCAGACGTTGTCCTGCCCTGAAAATAAAACTTAGAACCCGATTCCAGCGCCACCAATTGTGAAACTAAACAACTGTCAGTCCGATCTCGAGACATGTCAAAAAATCGTTCTTTACAAAATGTATGACAAAAATAATTTTATTCATTATTCTTTTTTTTGTGAATTTTTCCTGAATTTTCTTTGCTATAAACCTCACGGAGCCCGAGACCTTTCCAACGAATGCAAAACCGTGGAAATCGGTTCGTGCGTTCTGGAGTTATAGCGTCAGGAAGGAAAACCCGACTTATTTTTATATAGTAGACAAGAATTACAGAAAAGTATAATTTGACTGAAATTGAATTAATTGAGTTTGATTTGAATTAATTACAAGAATAAAAACGACATATCCACTTTACCGACTTATTTTAAATTAAGAACAAGACGTAAGGTTAGTAACCTGCTTTTGATTTCGTGCTGTTTGTAAATAACCCTGCCATGTTATGTTCTTAATTCAATACCGACACAATGGGTATAAAGCGTCGCGATAATTATTTTTGACAAAGTGTCATTTTGTCGAGATTTGTTTTTTTAAATGCTATTAATGACTATAATAAGTACGAGTACCTATGTAAATATACATATAAGATAAGGATAAACGGTATATTAGAACGCAAAAATAGGTTATTCGATTTGAAGTATAATTAACATTGTTGCTATTCTGTACATGTAGAGTCAATGACCATGTTCAAAATCATGAAGTGAATAAAATCGCTGTACATTTTACAATCTAAACACATTGTTTGCATTTAGAATTACATACTTATTTTACATATAAATGTATAAAACTTTTTAGACGTTTTCATTAACGTACACCTTTACATTTCTGTATACTTACACAACATCTATATATATAAAAGAAAGTCGTGTTAGTTACTCCACTTATAACTCAAGAACGGCTGAACCGATTTAGCTGAAAATTGGCAGGGAGGTAGTTTAGAGCCAGGAGAAGGACATAGGATTAATAAATACTTAAAATTCACAAAAAAAAAATGAAGAAAATTATTTTTGTCATACATTTTGTATAGAACGACGTTTTGACATGTCTCGAGATCGGACTGACAGATGGTTAGGTGGCGCTGGAATCGGGTTCCAAGTTTTATTTTCAGGGCAGGACAACGTCTGCCGGGCCCACTAGTTAGTAAATAAACATAACAATATCGTAGTAGAACATTATATGAATAATACGTAATAGGCATTATAATATTTATTTTACTCAAGGTAGGTACTCTGTGGGTAAAGACTAGATAAGTAAAGACTCTGTGACTGCCCAATTCAGCAAGGACGATACCGTGTTCGGTTTCAAAAAGTATCCGTGGTAGTTTTCGGAGCATGTCTACGTAGATACTTATTGTGCAAGCGTCATCTTGGCTCCCCACGCTTCAATCGGTGATTTCACGTATCATAGAGGGGTTGCACGCACGTAACAACATCAGCTATAAGTGTGTCCACAATAATTTGTTCTAAGCCTAAGGTTGACCTTTTTTTTTTTACGTGGGGAAATCCTCATGGATACCCGGCCGCTCGAGGGGGGCAGCTGGCCGGGTTATGTCAGACTCCTACTGACTAAAACCCCACGGTGCTTCAACCTGTCGCTGCTGGTGCTGGGCGCCGAGGCATTCGTCCGCGTACCCAGCAGCGACGGCCCGGTGGCGGGCCTCTACTGCTACGACGGGAGGATCGGAGCTCGTATCCTCACCGTCTCGCCTTGGGTAGTGAGTGGAAACACGCACTAGACTACCCGAGCCCGTTGTTAGAGGGCGGCTGACTCCCCCGAGTCTGCCGCCCATGGGCTCTAGTGGGGAGAGGGCGTGGCTCGCGAAAGCCGCCCTCCGACGCCCTGTTCTCCTGCGGCGGATCGACAGGGTGGTAGTGTCCTCCCTGTTACGTTCCGCCGCCTCCTTTGCGAGCATGACGCGCACGCAAAAGGAGTGGAATGCATCCCAGGACCTCTTGCTGTCGACGATAGCGCGAATCACGCTCGTCAGCGAGAGGTCATTCCCCACTTGGGCGCAGAGCTCGCTGCGCTCGCTCGTCCAGGCCGGGCACACCTCCAAGGTGTGCTGGGCTTCCTCCTCCAGGCATCCGTCGCAGTGGTGGCAAACGGCGGTCGGCTCCCTCCGGGCAATCCGACACAGATACTTCCCGAAACAACCATGTCCCGAGAAGATCTGCGTCACGCGGAAGGTCAACGTGCCGTGCCGCCGTTCAAGCCACTCCTCCAACACTGGACGGATGGCCTCAATGGTCCTAAGCCCCGCACTAGGGTGCTCAAGCCTGGACTTCCACTCTTGGATAGCGAGCCTGCGCAATTGAGCTCTGCTCCCTTCAACCTCGCGTGGTGCTGGCCGATCGCCCTGGGAGCCTAAGGTTGACCTAAGCGGACCTCTCTTATTAAACTTGAAAAATATTTTATGTATTTGCATTACTACATTATACAGATTCTTACCTGTAACACTGTAAGATCCAGACAGGACCTTGATACATACGTGATTTGTAGTACAAATATCAGCAAAAAAAACAAATACCTACCTACTCGTGTATTACCTATATGTATAAGAAAGAAGAAGGACCTAACTCACAACATTCAAATACAATAACTAATTATGCAGTAAATCTTGACTACCTACTTACCTATTGCCGACCGGCACCTACTTTCCAAACAATTCAGCTCAGTACCTGGCTAATAAACATAAACTGACGAACTGACTCGTCAACAGAGGCAAGTTGAGGCAACAACGTCACAATTGCAAGTGCACAATATAGTCTAATGTTGTTGAAGATTTATTTTTCAGTTGTCCCACAAACAACTCAATATGATTGTCGTATTATCTAAGTAGGTACGTTGATTTAAAGAAAACCCTTTAAAATTACCGTGCAATTACGTGATGTTTATGTCAATCGACATTAACAGATCTTGTCAACAAAAATTGCATTATTTATTATCGTATCGATTAACGTAGGTTCTAGTATCTGTAATCTGATTCATACAAAAACAAGGCATGACCGATTTACTTAATGGATTACCAGCCTTCGTATTACGTAACTTTATTGTAAGTAGTTAGATAGTTTCAATTAAAAATAACCTATTAAAAGAAATATTACAATACAATAGCAAACAGGTTCCATTCGCAAAGTACCTGTAAATTATGCAGTTAATAGAACCTAAAAAAATATCAAAAAAACTGTTCTGAAAATCGTTTTTAAGATTGTAACTTATTGCAACAAGTTACGTTATTGACCCGCTGATAAAAAAAAACCTACTTATAATTGAATCCGGTTACTCATAGTGCCCATACATTATTTGTTAGGCTTCGATCGTATTATCCCAAGTCGTGCCTACTTTGATAGAGTGATTTTGTTCAATCCAGTCTATTACTATAGTATACTCAGTTGTATTTTCACTTAAGAGCTCGTTCACACGAGCAGCATGTTGCCGGCTGCAGCCGCCGACACTCGGTGACGTCAGCCGCCGACGCGCGTCGGCGACTGCCGTCGGGATGTGTCGGCTGCCATCGGCGCGGCAGCCGACGACTGCAGTCGGTTGCATGCTGCTCGTGTAAACGAGCTCATAATTATAAATAATAAAATTAAAATAAATATTTAAGGGGGTGACGTGATTTTTTTGAAATTATTGCAAAAAATTACAATTATTACACATACTTGCAATAATTTGTTGACGTACGAGAATTAAAACTTGACTCAAGCAAGACTCACGAATAGATTGTGTTAATCTATAAGTATGTATAAATGCTATTCAATGATACTGGCATCACTTGAGAATGACTGGACGGATTTGGTATAATTTGGAATTTGATTTGGAAAAATGTAGGTACAATCCGGGAAAAACAGAAAGCACATTTTGTTCTATGGGTTTTTCAGACATGTCAATGGATTTTTTGTCAGCTAGGCGTTTCGTGCAGGACATTTTGAAACTTAATCAATTTAAAATTGAGCTTAATACTTAGATCAAGTATTGGTTTGTATTGGAGCAATTTGAATATGAAATAAATTCACTGATTATTGTCATAAAGTTACCTATACAATGCGGAAAGCTTCAACTCAAACCATTGCTTAATTAAAACTATATAAACCGATAACGATTTCGATTAGGATTGACAATCGCACGTAAACTTATATACGTACTTGTTTTTATGTATAATGCTTTTTTTCTCTTTGTCCATCTGTTTATACATTTTATCATCATGGTAGAGTGAGGATCAGATTCTGTATCATTGTATTATATATTTAATGTATACCTACTCAATCTACAATCGTTTCTCTAGGTACACGTTTAAAAAACCGTTCATTCACAATATTGAAATTATGAACAACAGCTGAATTCCTTGCCGGAGTCTTCTCAGTTAACCGGTGGTAGAGTCAATTCGTAACGTTCATAAGTGCCTTACCAGGGCCTAAACTGAATAAATGAGTTTTGATATTGATTTTTGAAAAAGGAATCGATCTTAGTCTAAACAGCTTTTGTATTGTTCGAAACTGATTCAACGGTAAATGTTTGATCATTCCTGTATTTATTTAATTATCTATTGATAGGCTTTGACGACAGATATAGAGAACAACAGCAACATGTGCCAACTTACCATATTCGCGTGTATTTGTCTCAAAACACTTTGTTACAACACTGATAAAAAAAATGGCACTCAAAATAATACTTTCACTGACAACAAATAATTTTAAAAAGTATATAGAAGATTAGGTACATACGAATTTCGAATGAAATTTTCCGGTTTGTGCGTCCGTTTCATACTGGCACCAATGTGTACTGCCGCCAGATGTTGGAGTTGGATAGCACAACGTATGAATGACTGCAGTATGCTATGCCATAACTCAATCTAATTTTAACTTTATAACTTCACGTGTAAAGTCTAAATTTATTACCTGAAAAAAGTCCTCGCTGTACGCCGAGAAGCTTCTTGTTTATTTTTTTGGGTTTTGAAAATGGAAGAAAGTTAAGCCGTAGGTAGTAGACGGCGCAGTGCGGCATTGTGGAGCGAGTTCTGCCCAATGTGATGTAAGTTCGCAAGTTTATCGACCAATCAGTATCAAGGTCACGAGAAATTTTACAACATGCATACATATGTTACTTATTCAAACAGGAAGAGTTTTTGCCCGTGGTCCTACCAGTAGGACCACGGGCAACGAATGAAAAGTATAAATGCTACAAACTTGAAATTTGGCAGATATATTTCTCATAGTCACACAGATAGGATTTTTTAAAATTCAACCCAAGGTTCCCTCGAGTATGTGGATGAAACCGCGGGGAACAGCTAGTATGTTATACATACTCTAGCTAAAGGAGTCTGACTGATTCCAAACTCCACGGCAACCGGCCCGTAAAGTTGAAAGCTCGCAAAGCATGAAGTAAAAGTTCTACACTGCAATATAACTAGCTAGGTAGGTACTACCTACATGTTTTGGAGTGTGTTCTGGTGTTATTAAAAATTGCAATCGTGTGGGAATTACAACTTTGAAAGAGGGTAAGGTAGATTTTTATTCACCACTAGTTTTCGCAACGCGGTTGAAGGCGGTTTCATCTGCGTTTCTGAGGGACCTTATCTTTTCCCGGTACAAAAAGTATCCTATGTTTTATTCCAGGATATGATCTCAGCCGTTCAGCCGTTTTTGCGTAATACTTATATTAGAAAATATTTTTTTACATAGCTATCGAAATAAAAAGAGAAGACCTGACTCACTGACTCATAAACGCCCAGCCTAAACCCTTGGACCTACAGAGCTGCTTCACAGTTGTTATTGTTAAGACGTAGACTATTCCTCGTTTACGAAATGATTTTTTGAAATTCAACCCCTAAAGGGGTAGGTACGCATGTGAAACCGCGGTGCGGAAAGGTACTACGGATCTCTATAGGTAAAGGTCACAAATAACGACATGTAAATAAAAATGGAAATTAAAATCTTTACCTTACCGACATCTAATTATAATATTTATAACTTTTTCATAGAATGAACATAATGGTTCAGCTATTAGATAATATAGATAAAGGTCACAAATAACGACATGTAAATAAAAATGGAAATTAAAATCTTTACCTTACCGACATCTAATTATAATATTTATAACTTTTTCATAGAATGAACATAATGGTTCAGATTATGCAAATCGCTTATCTTTTAGGTTGCTACAAAAATAAAGCCATGATTTAAGGCTATGATAGCTCAGTGATAGTGGCGGATACCACAGCGAAGGTAGTGGATTCGAATCCTACAATGAGCTTGAACTTTCGATGAAGGAAAACATCGAGAGGAAACCGCAGCACGGTGGTACGGTACTTTAACACCCTCAAGTTGAAAATCTGTCGCCAAGCACCTTTTGGTGTGTTCCGATCCGGCAGTTGCACTTGCCATTGATGCTTTTATGGCATTGTAATAAGGTGTAAGTACCTACAATACATCACATTGGCAATCTACCTGGTAATGAAATGCTAATGTCTATAGGCGTCAGTTCCCCCATTTCCCCCGGGACAGGCTATATCAGCGCCACGCGGCTCGAGTATGAGTTTTACACGAAATCCGAATGTCCGAATAGTTTATTGTTATCTGGGGAACCGGACTCCTTCTACATCGCAGATGGCGACCACCGCAGGGTTTTAATCACTAAGAGGATGATATAACTCGGCCGCTGTCCCATCAGAGCGGCCGAGTATCCTATAAGGATGTCCGCACGTTAAAAAGGCCTTATTATTTTCCGTATAATTATAGGTTACCTACATTTATTAGATAGAAGGTTATGGGTGTTATATAAATATTTTTTTCTAGTTCTTTAATGCGTGCAGCACTTGTGTTTCAAGTAAAATTATTGCTTTAAATGTATGGTAGGCACTTCACTTATATGAAAATCAACATCAATAGATTAATAAATTTAAAAACTTGACTTTTTGGCAAGAACTTGCCTGCGTATTCGTTTTATTTTCATGAAATTCGTGTACTTTAAGTTTTATTGAATAATATCGGCGGTGTTTTGTCCAATAAAGATTAATCTATGTGTGCAAGTGAAGTGAAATGAAATTTAGCGTGTATCGTGACTTTTCAGGTACTTAGTCCCAAAAAGACAGTCCGTGAAAAGTTTTAATCGAACAGCCGCCAATTTCACTAAAGCCTGACCGGATTTGTACGGATGAGTACTACACTTTTACAGTAAATGACGTGATTAAAACATAAATAAAAGAAGAATACTTAAAATAAAGAATTGGCATAAAGGTGTAGATACCAAACCAAAAATTTTCTAAAAAAAGTTCCAAGCAATACATTCAAAAACTAGATTTCATAAAATTTAAAGAATTAAATAAATATTTTCTGTCCCATAGATCGTCTAATACCTCATTTTTATAAACTTTAATTAATTTAATGTCATAAAATCAGCATTAACAATAGTAAAACGTATGTGATTGATTTGTGTTTTGTAATTTATTTATCAATGTTATGTTGTACAATTTGTATTGTTTCAGTTCAGTTTTAGAACGCGTCTCATTTTGACAGTTCACAAATTTTCCTGCTGCTGGTAAAGTGAAGAAAGAATGAATCAGTCGTAATTATATTTTATTGTTTAATTTCGTCTAAATTCTCATGAAAATAGTGTTTAGTTGATGAAACTTACTTACTTTAGCTTTGACACGGATTATTCTTTCGTTTGCAAGCTTGTAAGTATCATTCCACATGCATATTAGATTCATGTTTTTACTGCAGAATTTGCAATATTCGCATTTTCTAATTACTAGGTATATAATCATCTCGGGGATGTTTGTTGTCGTTAAACACGTGATCTAAAGATGACAATTGACTAAACAATTAAATTGAATTACATTTGATGCTACATGTAATCTATAGACTGAATTCTGAAATATTACATATACCTAGTATTTTTCTTCACTAGTTGAAAGTAATGTAGTAGTCAATGTTTTGGTTATGAAATCACATTGTTATCGCTTGTGAAACACATTTAGCTTTGTCTGTTTATAAAATTATTATCTGTTGTGATGTTTTTTTCTAAATAAACTACTTGTTATGAAGATATGCCTAAGGCTACTCTGACCAGTTATTGCAAATTCTGTCACTAACTGTCATTCTATTGATTGATTTGTCATAGCTTATTTTCAATCTTTCAAGGATATTTATCATATTTTCCATACTTCTATTATAATTGCATAAATTACTGTCTAACTTGACGGGCCCGTTGGCATGGTCGGGGATATTTATTTATTTATTTATTATTATCATATTTTCCATACTACTATTATAATTGCATAAATTACTGTCTAACCTGCTTCATTTTCACAATAAAATTGTGGTATTGAGATACCTTGGACCCTGGCAAAGCATAAATACTACATTTTTAATCCACATTGCTATTGCTTGATAGTAGTGACATGACAATAAATAGAGTGCTGCTATTAAATAAATTAATTTCAACCTTGTCTTATAACTAATAGAAACTAAATTTTCTTGCACAAAGTACACATGGTTTTTGCAGATGTTACTTTGGTGCTTCATATAAGTTTTCTGTCATGGATATTGGCTGATGGGAATAAATTGTATTGAGATATTTAATGAAGCCTGCATGAGATAGAAACTTTAAAAAAAATTATACCTAATGTCTATTAGTAATAGTATAGAGGGAGCTTTATGTTGTCAAATGTGAAATGATAACAATACACTTGTTCACTGTTTTATGATTATGACTAAGAATTCAACAATACAGTGTGGACTCACTTTAATTTGTATTTATATTAAAAGTGATAGTGACATCGGATACTGCAGCGAAGGATGTGAGTTTGAATCCTACAATGAGCTTTCGGTGAAGTAAAACATTGTGTGGAAACCATAGCACAGTAGTAGAGTACTTTGTAGTACCCAACTGGCTGGCTACGACCCTTAAGTTGAAAATCTGTTTGCCAAGCACCTATCGGTGTGTTCTGACAGCTGCACTTGAGAGCCAGTTCCCATCTATGCTTTGTGTGCTTACCACCTTCAGCCACATCATTTACCATGGTGAGATTGTGGTAAAACACAAGCATATCCTTTAAAAAAACATAAAAATTTTGAAGCTTAGTTGGTTTAAATTATCCAGATTTTTGATTATCTAAATGCCTACAATAAATTAGTCTGGATGGAGTCTCCACTAGTGTATCTATATAAGTAGGTATTTCTTGACAAATTTTCCTGTTACATAGACATATGGGCGATTCTCTGTAAACTCGTAATGGCCCATACAGATGCTGTCCTGGCATTTTTTTTTAGAATTGTCGTAAAAATATGGTATGATTGCTTAGTAAAGTAACTATTACTTTTGGTACGTAAGGAGGCCAATTGAATTTATACGTATTTTTTAAGTTATTTGTTGTTTTCTGATAAATTCTGACAGGGGACTGTTAGGTGCAGCAAGGGACTGTTTTGAACATAGTAGTCCCCTACTGGGACTGTTAAATGAGACAAATGACTTTTTAAAAAAGAAGAAAATCATATTATTAGTATCAATAATTTATTATGTTTATGTCATATTAACGCAACAACATACAACCATTATATTTCTAAAGTTTCTTAAGACAAAACAAACCAATAGACATAACTCTGACAAAATAAGAATAAAAACTTTCATTAAAAAACTCACCACTAGAAACACTTTGTACTTAACCTTAGATCATCTTATTATTATTATCAATTATTAAATGCTGTATGTCGTGTCAGTCTTTAATGAAATACCTACGATCAATAAAAATCTTGCAAAATCTTCCTCTCAACAATAATACACGTAATATCAAATGTAATCTGCAAATAAATTATTTTTTCTTAATCATAAAAGGCATATTTAATCAAAGTGAGCTAATGTAACATTCGGAAATCTTAGCGCTCAAAAACATTTATTTCATTCAATAGGGAATTTATAAAATTAGATCCCCTTTAAAATAAAGTCAGGATCATTTATTCTACGTTGATATATATCTTAGTCGCTCTGCTTCACTTTTTTTTCTAATAATTCCTCTTGGAATATTTTTTTTTTGGAAGCATCCTTAGTGTACGTCAATCTGTAACATATTTTATATTCAGTAAGGTAAATAATGCGAATCATATATTTTCAAAGCTGTGATGATTCCTACATTAATGAAACTTTGACTAGTGTAGGAATTTACACCAATAAAACTATTAAGTAATGACTATTTATGAGAAATCTACAGTCCCCTGCCATGTAGAACAGTCTCCTGCCGTATTTCCGTGCAGGGGACTGCGGTCAGGGGACTGTGAATTTTGGTTATGTTGCATAATATTTACAAAACTATTGGAACATGATTAGTTACGAAACCACCGATAAATTTAGGCACAGTTTATGGAAATAATAAATAATACTTGTATATAATTAAACTAATTAAATTTAATAATATCACTTACCAAAGGACTGTGTGACGCACCGACTGAGGTGCGTACTCCCGTCACAAATGAAGCTCGGACACTAAACAAAAAGGCGGCCCGCTGTCGTTCTCGACTATGTTACCAACTGCACAGTGATTGCGTTTCATTCCACGCCATAAAACGTTTGTACACATGTTAGTTTTTTTTTATTTTAGCTTTGAATTTTTAGCAGAGGACTGTTTGCAAAAACTCAGGACAACATTTACATGACATTATTCAACTTAAAAAATACGTAATTAGACCTTCTTTTATGAAAAAAAATGTAATTCCGTTATTCCTTTTTTAGATATTAATAGCCAAAATTATGTAATGTGAATAAGTTTTTTTTAAATGCTATCTCTAAGTAGGAACTCTGGGAATGGGACAGCCAGGGGACTGTGTTTGAAGGGCTTTGATAATTTCTAGAAAAAAAAGTAAAATAGCTATAGTTCTAAATACAACCGCGCTATAAAGTTTAACTGTTTTATTTTAATTAAGAGTGGTAATTGTTTTATTCAGTTTTATTATTTAAAAAAAACTCGGTTCGGACAGCCATTTACGAGTTTACAGAGAATCGCCCATATACATACTTGTATATTGTGGTCTAGTTGGTACTTACATAACTAAGCAAATACCAGAAATAAAAACAAACATATTTCCAAATCCGCAGGGTTCAAAATCATGAAAGCACCTCATCTACCTACAGTTACAACGTAGGGCCGCGTGAGATGTGAAGGTTGCAGTGTCATTGATCTTGCTGGGCTGGTGGTGACCGTGGTGAGATGTGGCCCATAGCATTCATTGGTGCAGTCGGCCTGCTGACATCTGTCTATGGCAGTGTCACCGTATTCAAAAATGATTCTATGGTAAGATAACATCATGTTTTTAAAAAAATATTAAGTACTATCTAAAATTATTAAATGATGTTTTGAGGCGATGATAGCTCGGTGGTAGTGACGTCGGATACCGCGGTGGACGTCGTGATTTCGAATCCTACAATGAGCATGGTGGTAGGGTACTTTGTAGAACTCGACTGGCTAGCTACCACCTATCGGTGTGTTCTGAAAGTTGCCCTTGAGATCCAGATCCCATCTAGGTTTTGTGTGCTTACCACCTTCGGCCACATCATCACTTACCATGGTGAGATTGCAGTGAAACACAAGCTTATCCTAAAGTAAACATAAAAAAAATAGTATTTTGTAATCTTAGCACATTTTACGGTAAAACATTAAATAACCCATAATCAGAATTCAAATATAAACAATTAAGCTTTACTAGACATTTACGTCTAGTTTGTAAAATTAACTCTATCTATACTATAACTTTAAGTTAATTTTGCTTTGTTAAAATCCTCATGCAAAGCATTATACCTATGTGCGCCAGTCATAATTAATGCCAACTTTTATTTATAGGACGAGCTTGTTTAGCCAATTGAGGAAAACGAATGCGACATTTTTATAAATTTCAGTCAATGTCACATTGCACGTCCATGTAAAATTGCAAGTCCTTTGTCACAATATTGATTCATATTACCAAGTACTTGAGTGACGGTTTTCTATTTTGTTAACATACAATGGAGATTTACATGCTTTTTGTAACTGATGATTGGCATATTAGACTTATCTCAATATGTTCATGAAATATAAAACCACATCTATTTTAAACTTTATTTTCTATCGCGTAATGTTTAAATTCAGTCGGCGGTTACGCATACCACAGTAATTGGACACTATTGTTTACGTAATTAATTATGTATATTATCTTAGTGTAATCTAAATTGACCTATATTAATTGCAATGAAATTCGTTGGCCAGAATTCAATCAATAAGTGGTTCTGAGAGCTGTAGACCATAGTAAAGCTCCGCCATTTTGAAAAAAAATCCAAAAAGTCTATCGACAATAAATTCCAAATTATCGAGCTATGTCAGCACATTTCACGGTTAACAAATGCGACCTGTAGAGAACAGCCGGACTGACCGACAGCTGGAGAGATGTACAAAAGCATTTTTGCCCAAGCTGAAACGGAGACGCTTCGCTAGATTACATTTTTAGGGTTCCAAAGTCAAACAAGAAACCCTTACCTATAGTTTTGTCATAAGTGTCTAAACTACGGAGCTATACAGGCTTTTTGCGTCTCTCTATTTCAATCTTTTTTACGTTAAATTTGTGTTAAAAGGTGGATTACCCACTAAAATTGTCGTATTGCCATTGCTTTTATCACAAACTCAAATGTTTAAAATCACAATCAGGCATGTCGCATAGTGGCCGAGAAACGAAGATAAGTGATAAGAAAATGAGAAGGTCGATGGAGCCGATGTACATTAAATGCGGACATATAAAATAACATGACAATCAATCGTTTTCCAGAGCTGCTATCGATCTATGATGATAACCTAACGAATCGGATGGCTCCGATTTTTCAATTGTTTTATCTTATTGACATAGTTCTCATAAATTGTCCGTGTTATCCAGTTTGATCTTTATATTTAAATCTATATAAATCTTCTATAAATAAATAAATAAAAATGAATGTTGGTAAACGCATAACTCAAGAATGGCTGGACCAATTCGGCTAATTTATTTTTTTGTATGTTCCTTAAGGTCCACGGAAGGTTTTAATACTATAAAAAAATAATTGATAACTCCTCCGAAACGGCTTTTGATGAAACCGATTTTGATGAAATTTTGTGTGTGTATTTCAATGGGTTCCTCGATGATTTGAAAACAAAATTGGACCCTGTAGGCTGGAATCGGGTTCTAAGTTATGTTTTAATTTCAGAGCAGGACGACGTCTGCCGGGTCCGCCAGTTGATAATATTCAGGTATCTGTGTCAGCGTGGAATTCGTGTATCGCGGAATCGTGTCATTTAGGGATTGATTAAAAACATCGGAACTACCAAATGTCATCAAAACCGCTAGCAATGTAAGCTGTGAAAACCAAGCAGATCGAGTAACTTACGTATTTATAGTATTAGTATTGATTCTACCCATGTAAATAAAAGAACAAGAATAGCGCAAAGCATATAATATGTAGATACCTACCTATATAAATCGTAGACCCCGTACTTAGGAAAGATTAGTAGTAATCTATGTCTTAAGCTGTTGGATTCCGTCATTTAATTGAATCAAAGCTTAAAAGTTTAAGGTGAAGATAACTTAGTGATACGTATACACTACGTAACGAATATCGGTTGCACTTGAAAGCCAGTTGCCTTCTATACATTGTAAAAGATCGGCAACGCATTGGCAATCCCCCTGATATTGCTAATGTCCATAAACGACCGCTTTTCAGACATCCGAGATCTGACATAAAATAGTTTTTCGATAATTAATAAATAATTTTATGAGTTATCAACGTTTTCCAATGTTAACAAAGTTATAGTAAATACTCGAGCGTAATCTTATCGCAAAGGGAAATATTTCCATTCGATAGTTACCCAGCCGATGTGTAGACAAACCTTAGACAGTACTGTTTGAGAAATAGCTGTTAGAGCACATCAGAAAGTTAACGTGATTAGTCTTAAAGCTGGTAAATAGTGTGGTGAAACATTATTGAAATTCTGTAGTAATATAATGGCAGTGAGCCTGGAATTTTCCATCCTTGATTCGGTCTTCTTTTTTAAGTGACCTCATTACATCATTATTCGTTCTTGTCATCTATAAAATCAGAAATTCAGTACCATTTCTCGTGTACCAAGTTATAAATGTAGTTTTAGTTAATGTATTACGTATACATAATGTGATATTACATTCACGCAACGTTAAATTTCAAGTGGAACAGCTCATGGTACAATCCTTGTAACCTCACCCTGTGAGGCCCTAATAAAGTGCAGTATACAAGGTTACAACAAATATCTGCTCTCAAAGTGCGTGCAATATTCATTTTACTCTTAACGATTACAATATTTTTTTTTACAAAAATCCTTGTTCAGCCTATCAAAACCATTTGAAATAGCCCGATCGGTCCAACCGTTCTAAAATAATACGCTTACAAAGAACAGCATTTATTTTTTATTTATTCAAGACTTAGTACTAATTAATATAACATTTTTTAAAATTAAATTATTATGCATAGAACAGACCATAAAGTTAATATACTAGGGTGGACAGATGTATATCTGCTAAATATATAAAGTTCAATTTTAATGAAAATTAATTAATAATGCTAAGGTCTCTTAGTTATAAAAACTGACGTCAAATTTTTTTTTTTATTAATTTTTTTTTGTATAGTGAGACATATTAATCTGTTGACTCGCGACATTAACCTGTCCAACAATCTCTCAGGTCGCGCGCCATTTTCGAAATTCGCGAGCAATTTTCAAAATTCGCGCGTAATTTTCAAATAAATCTCATTGTCCCAATCGAGAACCATGTAGTGCGGACTTTGAAACCCCTAATTTCCCAAAAAAGACCTGACAGATTAAAAACATATTATTTGTTTTGTTGGAGTGTTTATAACACACAATTTAAAAGGTTTTTTAGTGCCGGAGATTATTATCACCAGTCAAGTGGAAATAAATATGTACCTCACTTGCTAATCGTCGCAGTGCAAACGTTAACGACAGCCATGCTAACAATAATTTTTAATCAACAACATTATTGTTATCAATTATTTTGTACGAGCTATCGCAATACGGTTTTACAATTACGATAATTTAGTCACACATAAAAAAACATCTAGAGCCGTAGACAAAATAGATGCCGATGGTGTGAATTTTATCGATCGTCTAGTAACGTAATTAATCGTCTATTATCGATATATCTATCCATTCCATCCATCTATTGTCGTAAAATACAGATTTAACCTGTGTATTAATTTTGCAACTTGTTGTGGAAGAAATAGTTCTTTTTATTTTTATATCACAAATATTAGCACCAAGCTTTGTGTAAAATACTCATCGTTAAGAACAACTTTGACTTAGGACAAAAAGTCGTGAAAATTATCCACAAAAAAGTATAGAAATACAAGTCGAATAGCATTTCCTGGATTTTATTGTTTTATATTTAGTACTATCATGTTAAATAATCCCATAGTAGTTGATCAAATACTGCAATGGCTGCCACACGCGTCATACTTTTGAACAGGTGCTGCTTGTGGGGGCTGGTCTGTGCGAGTTTGTTGTTTACCTAATAAATCACTTGTAACCAAATTCAATTTCGTTATTCTTTTTTTACCGCCATAACACACATATATTATCAGTGAGACTATATAAATAATTATTAAATGTAATAGGTCGAAGTTGCTTTTTTTTTAGAAAGTAATTGCTGAGTTTATTGCCGGCTCTTCTCAGCAAAAGCAACCTTCCGAACCGAGCATTAGAATTTTACATTAATCAAATTGACGATTAAAAATACTTGTAATGAGTTTATTTAATAAAGATATGTTTGAGTTTGAATATATTAAGTGTCCCACCACTAAGCGAAGCAAAGATAAACCGACACCGTCCTTACTTAAAAAAAAATACAAACTAATCATGAAGAAGACACCTGCCCAATAATTTGTCATAGCATTCAAATAGCAATCACCAGTTAGATCATAAATTAAGTGATTGAAGGTCAAAAATATCAACAGATTGCTATTGAACTCTAAATTCGGTAATTGTTACAAATTGCTGCAATTATGATAATTTAGTATTACGTATAAATAGGTATTTTATCAATGAACCTGTTGCCATCATGTCAGCCGGAGACGCCCACAGCTGGATGAAGGATCTCCAACAATCTGATGTACCGACTAACATTTCCTTTTAAGTCCGAAAAAAAAACTAAACTACCCTATTTTACATTTAGAAGTTAATTTGTAGGTAATCAACTTCGCAAATAATTATTGATGACTTTGATGATGCGTAAAGCTACTGCGTGCATCAAATTAATTGAATCGTCAGGGTGTATAAAGTAGACTGAATCTCGGTTAAACGGTTCCATTCTATTTACCAGCTCAATTAAATTTTCTCAGTGGCAAGTGAACACAAAGTTTTTTACATACATGAACAACGCTTGTGTGTCGTGTCGCGGCAGAAGTGGCATAGGCTGAATGTATATTAGATCAGTGCGTTAAATTCTGTGAATGTGAAAAAAATTAAAAAGTTAAAAATGTCACCGCATTTGGCGGTTCAAGTGATGCATATTGTTGGCATGCAACATTTTGTTAGTATTGGTTTTGGAATTTATATTCTTTGTGTTTTGGAATCAAAGATAAGATTGTGATAAACGTTATTCTTTGTATTTCCGATTATGGTTTTAAATCCTGGCCCTTAAATGAAGGGTTCAATATACGATTGTGATAAACAAAAATAAATCCTACGTCACAAGTTCAGGATTTAAGTTCAATTGTTGCAATCTTGTCTGAAGATCTCTGTGGTGTCGTGTCGATGTACCCTCATGTTGAAAATATTACGCCAAACACCTATCATTATGTTACGGCAGTACTTGAGATGCACTTTCCACAATCTCAAGTAATTATTTAGCTGAAGATGGTAAGCACGCAAAGTGTAGAAATGGAGCTAGCTAACTACCTCCATGTTTTCAACTTCTTGGTTGCCATAAATTAAATAAATAAATAAAATATCCTGGGACATTTTTCACACACGGTTATCTGATCCCAAACTAAGCAGAGCTTGTAATATGGAAACCAGATGACTGATACTACAAATACAACTTTTTTGTAAATACGTACTTTAAATAGATAATTAAACCCAGACTCAGGACAGACATGTTCATGCACACAAATGTATGTCCTGGATGGGCAAACAAGCTTACGGCCCACCTGATGGTAAGCGGTTACCGTAGCCTATGGACGCTTGCAACACCAGAGGCGTCACGAGCGCGTTGCCGACCTTGCATAAACCTTCTTACTCCTTTTTACGGCGTGATAGGTAGTGTGTTAACCAACCACGCCAACCGGCCCGTCAAAAATGAGCTACCAAAAACCCTACCTACATTCTGACTTCTTCGCGATGTTTTCCTTCACCCAAAATCTGCATTACAATGATCCACAGATAGTGCAAGAATACCCCGATATGCCGGCAAGTTTCGGCCTCGAATTGCCTGCAGAAGGCCTGCGAGGCTTCCTCGTGGCAGGCAATCCCCCTGATGGCTGCAACCCCCTTGAAAGGGCGCCGGATGTCGACAACTACACTGGGAAGTGGATTGTCATTGTTGCCAGGTGATTATAAACTTTGTTCTTGTGTCATTACGGTCGCAGTTTTTGGTTAACATTTCAGCAGACTATAGGTAGGTAGGTATACATAGTTAAAAGAGTGGTGAGAGATAAATATGATAAAATTGGGTTAATTAAGTCATCAAACCGAATATTGTGGTGAGATGGGGTGGTGCATATGTATTTTTGTATTAGTTTAAGAATAAAATTGTTAAACAGTTGAAAAAAAAATGCCAATATAGTCGGATGGTCCAAAAATATTTAGAAAATGTAACCTTGCTGAGTTTCTTGCCTGTTCTTCTCAGTCAAAGGCGGACTTTCGAACCGGTGGTAACTTCTGTAATTCGACCTTCATAAGTGCCCATTTAGGGCCTAAACTGAATAAATGGTTTTGACTTTGACTTTCTGTGTGACCTGAAAGACAGTTGCAAGGCATTCAAAACGTCGGCAATACATTGCACATACCATCAGAATGGGCGGTTCTGCTTGCCAGACTTCAGAAAGTAGAAAAACCCATTTTGCTTTTATTACAAATACAATTTTGTTGATAGTGGAACAATCGATGTGTTAACCTCTTTAAAAAAGACGGACCTATTCTTTAAAATTTTAAGCAACAATATACACAAGTACACCAATACGGCGATGATAGCTCAGTGGTAGTGACATCGGAAACCGCGGCGAAGGTGGTGAGTTCAAATCCTACATAGCACGATGGTAGGATTATTTGTAGTACCCGACTGGCTGGCTACCACCCTCAAGTTGAAAATCTGTCGCCAAGCACCTATCGGTGTGTTCCGACAGTTGCACGTGAGAGCCAGTTCCTATCTAGGCTTTGTGTGCTTACCTTCGGCCACATCATCACTTACCATGGTGATCTTGTCCTCAGGTACAACTGCAGTTTTGAAGTGAAGGTGAGAAATGCGCAGATCGCCGGCTACGACTGCGCTATAGTCCACAATGTCAACTCCAGTGACCTAGGTTCGTATATATTTTACTAGCTATCCCTCGCGTTTCCGAGGTAATCCTTTAGTAGTTGGATTTTCAATAATACTTTCTTACCGGATACCTATGCATTTATACACTCTGAGATTTTGTGATTATTCAGTACTTATAGATTTACTAGCAGAAGCTAAAAGCTATTGTGCTCGCGTATTCCCATAGGATATAGCCTTTTCTGGCTCTGTATCTGTAGCTTCAAAGTATTATCGAAATCCATTAAGATTAGAAAAATCCCTATCATTACTATTACCCCGTCTATTTACCAATGGCCTATCCGCTCACTACGCGTATGTGTGTGTGTGTGTGTGTTTTGTATGAAGTTGTCTGTAGGTACCTACTATGTTTCTTCACAATATTTTCCATCACCGAATGCTCAAATTCTTGTGGGTTTCAAATCCACGATCGATACCCAAAGGGTAAAAATGGGACCCTATTACTAAGACTTTGCTGCCTGTCCGTCCGTCTGTCTGTCACCAGGCTGTATCTCAAGAACTGCGGTAGCTAGACAGTTGAAATTTTCACAGATGATGTATTTCTGTTGCCGCTATAACAACACAAAAACTAAAAACAGAATAAAATAAATATTTAAGGGGGGCTCCCATACAACAAACGGGGTTTTTTACCATTTTTACGGAACCCTTCGTGCGCGAGTCCGACTCGCACTTGACTCGCATTTAGCTTACCATTGTCCATAAAACGTTGAAGGCGGATGAAACAGTTGTAAAATATAGTACAGTAATCTCATCTCGTTGATGATACTTGGATGTTATTAATAAACAAGTTCAATATGATTTATATTCTTACGTTCAGGGTTACCACCTTTGCATTTTATTTTCTTCTATAATTATTCTATCTAGAATAATAAGGCCTCTTTAAGCAAAATCTTTACAATAAATGAACGATAAAAATAACACTTAACCTAATGTAACCTATATTGTAGACGACGTTTTTCTTATGATATTATTTAAATAAAAACAACTAAAAATATCTGATTATTATACATTCTTTAAAACATAAAACATCTGGTAAGAGTAAAATTCAGCATGACTTATTTATTTCTGAATAAATAAAAATTCAAAATATCACTCTATTACTAGGGTAAATAAGAGTTTATTTTAGTTGGAACTAGAAAAAAGAATGTAGCTTAGCTGCTCATGATTGTACAGAGTATGAAAACAAATAAAAAATACTGTAGTGACAACCCTTAAATCCATAATACGGTATATATATAAGTTTATCATAACTGCCAGTACAATAGCACTGTTTTTGATAAAGTTGTTTTTATAAAGAGTTCTCGAGAGGCGGGCGGGTTCACCTAGCCCTTACAATTTATCGACAAAAACTACAATCTATGAAAGTGATGTGATTTTGTGTGAAAATAGTTAACATAGGAATGTTCTGTGGAGATTATTGACTATCATGTTTGTTTTTGTGAGTTAATTATTATTTTACTAATGGTCCAACTATATACTATAGTATTATAAAGAGGTCAAGTTTGTGAGGCTGTAGGGATTTATTTCTAAAGCATATTTTTATAAAATGCTTTAGGCTTTCAATTTGTAAAAGAATTTTCAAAATCGGTTCAGTAGATCCAGAGATTACCCCCTACATCCTCACAAACTTAACCTCTTACAAAAAAAAGTTATGGCAATTAGAAGTTGAGGGTAAAAATCTCTTTTATCATAATAATTTCATGCAGCGATGCATCTCCGTTACAGCTCTGGCAAAAATGCTTTCTTGTCCGTCTGTTGCCCTCTACAGGTCGCTTTATCAATCTATTCTCGTGAAATTTTATGAGAAGGTTCAAGGTTTTAAGGCGATGATAGCTCAGTGGTAAGTGACGTCGAATACCGCGACGAAGGTCGTGGGTTCGAATCCTACAATGAGCTTGAGCTTCCGGGAAGGAAAACATCGTGAGGAAACCATAGCACGGTGGTAGGGTACTTTGTAGTACCCGACTGGCTGGCTACCACCCTCAAGTTGAAAACCTGTCGCCAAGCACCTATCGGTGTGTTCCGACAGCTGCACTTGAGAGCCAGTTCCCATCTAAGCTTTGTGTGCTTACCACCTTCGGCCACATCATCACTTACCATGGTGAGATTGTGGTCAAACACAAGCTTATCCAGAATTTAGAAAAAAAAAATGGAAAAATGACGGAGCCATGGGGGTTAAAAATGTAAAATATTTCAGCCATCAGCTCACAGAGCCACTAGAATATGTATTGTTAATATTGTTCCAGAGAATATGTCGGCAAAAAATGCCGATGACATAATGATACCTTCTGTGTTTGTGACCAGCGACGCTGGTGCGAAGCTGTCCGAACGGTACACCTATACTAACGGGTGAGTAAACATACTTATACATTAGAGATTCGATTAACCGGACTAATTTGTTGTCGTAAGGCATTCGGATAATCGAAAATCCGGATTATCTGTGTATATAAAACATTTTTAAAAAATCTCTATAGTCAGATGGTCCAAAAATATTTAAAAATTTAACCTTGCAGAGTTTCTTGCCGGTTCTTCTCAGTTGAAGGCTGACTTCCGAACCGGTGGTAACTTCTGTAATTCGACCTTCATAAGTGCCCTTCTAGGGCCTAAACTGAATAAATGGTTTTGACTTTGAATCGTTACTAACTGACTGACTGAACTATTAACTCAGCTCAAACCACTGAACGGATTGCGTTTAAATTTGGCACGCAGATAGTTATGACGTAAAAAAGTATTTTCCAATTTTCTCCCCCAAAAAGGGATGAAACGGGAGTCCAAAGTTAGTATAGAGAAACGAGAGCGCGGGTGAAACCGCGGGGCGTAAAGCTACTTAATACACGAAGAAAAGCGAAATCTCTCTTCGTCCGCGTACACGTGTATATTAAAAACTATTTTTTTCCTGAAAAATGAATGGTCACTGAGAACAACAAGTATAAATAGGGATGATGCCTTTATTCAAGAAATAATACCTAACACCAAGTAATACATAAAACGTCTTTATGATCTTCGTTATCTTCGTTAAGGCGATGATAGCTCAGTGGTAAGTGACGTCAGATACCGCGACGAAGGTCGTGGGTTCGAATCCTACAATGAGCTTGAGCTTTCGGTGAAGGAAAACATCGTGAGGAAACCATAGCACGGTGGTAGGGTACTTTGTAGTACCCGACTGGTTGGCTACCCTCAAGTTGAAAATCTGTCGCCAAGTACCTATCGGTGTGTTCCGACAGCTGCACTTGAAAGCCAGTTCCCATCTAGGCTTTGTGTGCTTACCACCTTCGGCCAAATCATCACTTACCATGGTGAGATTGTGGTCAAACACAAGCTTATACTCGAAACAAACGCGTTGTAAAATTCCGCCATTTTATGATTTTTAATTACCAATTTAACGACAAAGTCTTAAAGTGGTCTTTTGATATGACGTCACAAGTATGTATTTCATACAAAACTCCATATAAATCATCGTGTTGGCATTTAATAAAAAAAGTCGATGATTACAGTTACTATATTATGGTGAATGGCGACATGCCGTTCAACATCAACACGCATCTACTGTTGCCGTTTGCTATCGTGGTGGTGCTCTGTCTGGTCATCATACTCATATTCATGGTAAGACCATAACTAGTGTAACTTTAAAAAAAAATCTTTTTTGTCTGTTATATCTAAATCTATTTTTTGTAATATTGCAAATTGTAAAACCCGAGGCAAGAGGCGCTGTATGCTAAAATACAGGCTATAAACCTAGTTCAGCAGCAGATGCTACTTATGAAACACAATAATATTATATTAGCTTAATTAACTAGTTAATAGGCAAAATTGTGTAAACACTGTTTTTAGATAAATAAATATTATTATTAAGTACCTAAATCAAACTCAAAATATATTTAATCTATACTAATATGGGGCGATGTTAGCTCTGTGGTAGTGACGTTGGATACCGCGAAGGTCGTGGGTTCGAATCCTACAATGAGCTTTAGCTTTCGGTGAAGGAAAGCATCGTGAGGAAACCATAGCACGTTGGTAAACTTTGTAGTACCCGACTGACAGGCCACCCTCAAGCTGAAAATCTGTCGCCAAGCACCTATCGGTGTGTTTCGACAGCTACACTTGAGAGCCAGTTCCCATCTAGGCTTTGTGTGCTTACCACCTTCGGCCACATCATCACTTGCCATGGTGAGGTTGTGGTAAAACACAAGCTTATCCAGAATATCAAAAAATTTATATAAAGAGGAAAGATTTGTATTTATGTATGTAATTAATGTATTAAAAATTCTTTCACTATTAGAAAGCTACGTTATTCCTGAGTAACATAGGCTATATTTTTATCTCGGGAAAAGATAAGATCCCACGGGAACGCGGGTGAATCCCACAAATATTATAAATGTGAAAGTTTAGATGGATGGATAGATGTTTGTTACTCTTTCACGCAAAAATGGCTGAACGGATTTTGATGAAACTTGGCACACAGGTAGTTAATGTCCTACAATAAAACATAGGATACTTTTTACCCCGGGAAAGGATAAGATCCCTCGGGAATGCGGGTGAAACCGCAGGGGACACCTAGTCTAATATAAATAGTAGGCGAAGATAGCTCAGTGGTAGTGACATCCGATACCGCGGTGAAGGAAGGCATCGTGAGGAAACCACAGCACGGTGGTAGGGAACTTTGTAGGACTCGACTGGCTGGCTACCACCCTCAAGATGAATTTGTTGTTTGTATTTTTAAGTCAATTATTTGCCTTATTTATGTTTCGCCTATCTCAGGCAAACCGCGGCTCTTTGAAGGGTCAGTTGCGGCTCTTCAAGTTCCCCTCAAAAACATTTTTTTTGGGTGTATATCGTAAATAACGCGAGCCAAATAATTGTCTTTATTTCGAACCCAAACACAGTTTACAACATTTTACTACAGCCTTATTAAAATTTAGAATACAGTGAGAAAAACCTAAAACAGAAAACTGCGGCTCTTTGAGCTTCCGAGAAGTCGATATTTTGTTTAAAAAGTTTGCCGACACTGTATTGACCGACTACGTCTATCATGTTAATTAATGCATTTAAATAAAATTTCAGATAGTGAAATGTATAAAAGATAGGCGACGTGCGCGCCGCCACCGCTTGCCCAGTCGGGCCCTTAAGAAGATCCCCACGTGCAAGTTTTGTAAGGGAGACCCTTACGAGACCTGCGCTATCTGCCTCGACGACTATCAGGAGGGCGAACGGCTTAGGGTCCTGCCCTGTGCTCATGGTAAGTGCCCTTAGATAAGGTTTACTAGGTTCTTTTTTTAACTTTGTATAAGCTTGTGTTCGACCGCAATCTCTCCATGGTAAGTGATGGTGTGGCGGTAAGTGGTAAGCACACAAAGTCTAGATGGGAACTGGCTCTCAAGTGCAGCTGTCGGAAAACACCGATAGGTGCTTGGCGACAGATTTTCAACTTGAGGGTGGTAGCCAGCCAGTCGGGTACTACAAAGTATCCTACCACCGTGCTATGGTTTCCTCACGATGTTTTCCTTCACCGAAAGCTCAAACTCATTGTAGGATTCGAACCCACGACCATCGCCGCGGTATGCGACGTCACTTACCACTGAGCTATCATCACCTTAAAAACTTAGTAAATTGTCCTCTATAGTAGGTATGCTCCATCTACTAAAAAAGCATTATTGAATTTCTTACTTTCCGCTTACTTAAAGTGTATGTATGTGTGTGTGTGAAAGAACAAACTGCTGAAAAAAAAAAATTGCCTTGCTGAGTTTCTTGCCGGAGTGTTCTCAGTTTAATTTCGAACCGGTGTGGTAGAGTCAATTGTAACGTTCATAAGTGCCGTAACAGTGCCTAAACTGAATAAATGAGTTTTGTGTGTGTCCCACGCAGCGTACCACGCGGTGTGCATAGACCCGTGGTTGACGCAGAACAAGCGCGTGTGTCCGGTGTGCAAGCGACGCGTGTTCGCGGCGGGAGAGAGGCGCGCTCGGCCGCACGAACACTCGCGATCCGATACCGACTCCGATGATGATACCGAGCCGCTACTTGCTGACAGGGTCATCGCTGATGGACCGCAGGTGAGGCAAAAAAATATTTTTTTAAATGTAAACACTAATAAAAAGTACATATACAATACGATAATTTAAAAATAGAATTTGAAAAAAAAAAAGCCAATATAGTCTTTTAAAATGTACCCTTGCCGAGTTTCTTGCCAGTTCTTCTCAATTGAAGGCTGACTTCCGAACCGGTGGTAACTTCTGTAATTCGACCTTCATAAGTGCCCTTCTAGGGCCTAAACTGAATGAATGGTTTTGACTTTGATTTAGATTTTTTTTTTATTTGCAACAACTAAAGGCTACTCTATCACATTTGTTAAATTGGTAGGTACATTTTTATATTATTCAATAAAAACAAGGACTGTATTACCTGTTTACATACAATACGTACTCGTTCATATAACAGCAGCATACGGAAGTTGATTATTATTACATACATACAATAAAGCCATTCTTTAACACCATCTCCAAGATACTAGAACTGATTTATTGATTAATATAATGTACAGAGTGGTGGTACGTTCGATGAGCAACAAGAGAACCCGTTCCGTCGCGCGGCGCGGTTCATGTCGCGACTGCGCGCCTCACAGGGCGCCGCCGAGGGACGGGACACTCGCCCAGACGACACCCACCATAGAGAACATGATGATAAGTAAGTTGCTACCACTAGCCCAGGGGTCGGCAGATTCCAGAAAAATATCGACCTCTCGGAAACTCCAAAGAGCCGCAGTTTCCTGTTTTAGGTTTTTCACTGTATTCCAAATTTTAATAGGACTGTAGTAAACTGTGTTTGGGTTCGAAATAAAGACAATTATTTGGTTCGCGTTATTTACGAAATATTTGATCTCATATGCACCCAAAAAAAAAAAGATTTTGAGGGGAAATTGAAGAGCCGCAACTGACCCTTCAAAGAGCCGCGGTTTGCCGACCCCTGCACTAGCCACTAGCTAGTCATAATAGGGTATTTGACTACTATGAAAAGATACAGGATGTCCGGTAAGTAGCACGCAGACTTAAGGGGGAGATGTCGAGTGACCTACTAAATATACAAAAATGGCCTTAGTAAAAAGGTCACCATTTTCGAAGTAATTAATAACAAAAATCAATCTATAAGTGTGTGCGTATGCTGAGAGACAGGTCAGGCAGGTTGACATACATAGTACGGGAGGTAGCGTTGCATTTTAGATAGTGTTTTTACGTCGATCGATTGCCATCTTTTTCATTAAATTTCGAATGACTAATAAGTGTACCAAGCGTCAGCTCACTCACCCGTGGTGGGTGTAAGATTGGAAGGTTACGGAAGTTGGCCTCAAAAAAGGTGACCTTTTTAACGAGGTCATTTTTGTATATTTGGTAGGTGACCCGCCCACCTGTATATTTTATGACATTCTGTATATTTTATATTTATGACATAGATCTTAATACCTACCATCATGTGGACTATATAATATGACTAGCAACATTTTTATTTTAGCGGCAACTCGGACACAGCGCCATTGATTCGCCCCCCTGCGCCTCCCTCGCCGGCCGTGTCGGCGGTGTCGGAGCGTCGGTCACGTCGGTCCCGCCGCAGCCGAGCGCGCTCCGCCGGCAGTGGTGGCGAGGGTGGCGCCGGCGCTGTGGCTGCCACCAGCCCACTACTCCACTCGGATACACACTCCATCAACAACGACACCAGGGGGGAGATCGGTACGTATATACTGGACTAGCTGTCCCGGTTTCACCCGCGTTGCCGTGGGATCTTATCTTTTCCCGGCTTAAAATTATAGCCTATGGCACTCACAATTAACGTGGCTTTCTGCTAAAATAATTTTGAAAATCGATTCAGTAGATCCAGATATTACCCCTACAACCTCACAAACTTTACCTCTTTATAATATTAGTATAGAGGACTGAGGGGGCGATGTGGTTCATAGTACCTACCACGCCTGATGTGGGTTCGTTTGCCCTGAGTTTGGGTGTAATTGTATTTGTTTTTTTTTTTTTAATATGTAGAATATTAGATGTCTGTATAAAGACTCCCATGATATTTAATTATTTACTCCGTCAAATTACATCATAATCCGTTAAGTCGTTTTCAGCGTGATTGAATAACAAACATCTATACATACAAACTTCCACATTTATAATATTAGTAGGCTTTATTATACCTACATGCAGAATGTCGAAACAGGTGACACTTTTATTGAGGTCATTTTTGTATATTTGGTAGATGACCCGCCCACCTATCTCCTTGTTTGTCGTACTACTTATCGGACACCCTGTATACACACTTCTTTAGTGCCAATATTTTAATCGCCTACATCATATTTTACCGCTAAGAAAATTATAAGCATTTGAACAACAAATTGATCCAATAATCCCTATTGACTGACTGACATCAAATCAGAAATTTGACATTTAATGTCAAAACTATGATTTACATAGTTTTTATAAAATACATACTTGTGACGTCATAAATATGCACCATCAAATGGCATACTCATTGTCGTTAAATTAAAAATCATAAAATGACAAAATTTTACGTGAACGCTATTTTTTCGAGTATTTTTAGATGTTTAATACACTAGTTAATTAGTGTTAAGTATTTTTTCTTATTATTAACATGCCATAAGACAACCAATTTTTTTTATGTAACAAGGTGTAGCAGCCCTGCCCGCGCCACAAGCCACTTCCGCGCCACATCACATCGACTTATGAACGTGTTGACTCTGACATGTAATAGTCACTCATCTGATGTGATGTAATGTAATAATATATAAATCCAGACCGTAATATATAATTTATATATCAATGACCACATTAACACGTTCAATTCTAAGTTTTAAGCCTTATAATCCACTAATCGACGCGTATGTGAGTCCATGCGAATGACAATCTCACCTACGCGTCGAGTAGCTGGATCATATGGGTTGACGCTTATACGCGTTAAAATATGGTTAATGTAATTACAGTAGAAAACTGAGGTTTCAACGATGTTCTACGCTTGGATTTTGGAGAGTGCATCGCATCTCAGAATTATGGTGATTTTTTATGAGTTTTGGCTGGCAAGGTTCGATGGATAATATTATTGACGCTTGTCGCTGTATTTAATTTGTAATTCATCAAGTCCTTCATAGACGATGCTTATTACTAAGGATTGGATTATGTGAAAAATTGTTTTCGTAGTCTCACGAGGGAATCTATATAAATGAAAATGAATCGCTAAATGTGTTGCTAAGGGCACGGCTCGAGAACGGCTGGACCGATTTAACTATTATTGGTTTTTAAATGTTCGTAATAATGGAATGGAAAAAAATGGGACAGTGTGAAAGGGTTTTTTTTTTCATTAACAGAACGTCTTTTAGGTCAGTTATAAAAGTATGATGATCAAGGAATTAACAAGATTCAAATTAATTTAAATTTCCATTTTATATCATAGAAATCAGCCTATCCGTTTGGGAGTTGCGGAGCCATAGATAAACACAGACGTTTTGAATAGAATCAAAATATTTTATCAATCGGTAATCATTTAGGGTTATAGACCCTTGTAATTTCATGAGAAGCGGGATTGGGACAAACTTTGAGTGCAATGTTATTGTGTTATATATATAAATAGCGAAATTGGATTGGCCGACAGTCTTTATTTGATTTATTACACATGTCAGCTAATGGCTGAAGGATTGTAAAATTTAATCTTGTGTTGTACGTCTCGATGTAAATTAAGACTAATTTCTTAATAGTTCACTTACTTTTTTTTGGTAAATCTGAATTGTTGATTGGTCAATTTATATAGTTCATAGAAAATTACATACCTTTAGTTTATTCAAATATTTCTACTTTCAATGTTCGAGTAGAATTGAGCAATTCCACACATTAGAATTTAGACCTTGCCTTCATTGAAATAATGCTAGCTATTGATTGGCTGTAAATGTCTTTATTTATTATGTGCGGGGTTGTGAGTTAGGCTGGATATTATATGTATAAAAATAATATAACTAACTAGTGCTATAAATTATCTTGTATCATAAGTATTTTAGATATAATCAAACTAAATGTACGTATAAGTTAAAATTTTAGTTTTTTTTTATTATGTGCTGGGTGACGAAAACCACTAAAATTAAGTGCTATTCTGAATTGAAACTATAAAATAATAAGTGAAATAAAAAGCCGGTTTTTTGCATATATGATTTAAATTGGACCTCTTTATTTTGAAGTTTTTGATAATTATTATAAATGGTGAAACGAATAAATAAGTAGCAAATATTCCTAGCACTTGCCTTACCTTGTTCTATTTTTTTTATTTTATTTCAATTCAGAATAGTTCCTATACAGGGCAATTTTATAATGACTAGTAAAATTATCAGGGATGAAATTAAAAATTTACTCTAACAACTTTTATTTCAAATTATTCCATATAATATTTTGGTTAATTACTCAACTTCTTTTTTGAGTTACTTTCCAATCATAAATTTTGCTAGTTATTAAAAAAATGCAATGTATATAAATTAAAGATATAATTATAACACTGTACATAAATTAAAATTACATAAATCGTGGCAACTTCTAATATATTCTTAATGCCATATTATTTACCGACTATGCTTACACTAACCCATTTAGTTTAATAGATTTTTCACCAGACTGAAATGTAACAAACTTCCTTCAAATACAGGGCTTTCATAGCATCATCAACTGCTCCCCCTAAGTCTCCAGTACTTTTGCCGAGTAAATTTAATCCCTATATACTTTGATTATTAAGGTTGAAAGTTCTCTAATAATTTATGGGACCAGAAAAATATCTACCTTTCCATACATCAACCTTTGCTCGATTAAAATATCTGTGAGGATGGCGATTGAAAAATAATCCTATGCAGACTTTTGGGGAAAATATTCAAAAATATTGATTTGGCGTTAAGTTTTAACCCATTTCTTTTCTTTCCAAGACTTTTGTAACCAGTAAACCTACAACTTTGGTTTATAGTATAAAAAAGATGGTATTACTGACGTCTATGGGCGACGGTAGTTACTTACCATCAGGTGATCCGCTTACCCATCCATAATTTCTTCTAGCCCTTCCATAATTTCTTCTAGCCCTTCCTCAGACAAAATAAAATGTTAGTCCTGTGATAATAAGGTTTAGAATTTTAACACTTTTTTAATGTAGCTTACGTGATCATTTGATTGTATAACACTGAATTGAGTTTATTATTGGAGTTAAGCTTCATTCTACCTATTGTGATATATTTTTGTGTATTTTCTTACCGAGTCAAAACCTCATTTATGTTGGGAGATGAACCTTAAAGTGTTTGTATTAAGTCCATCAAACGCAGTTTTTGACGCGGGGACGGTGATCTACGGATCGCACGTTTTTTAGGTTAAAGCCAAAGAAATAAAACGTTTTGACACGGAATTTATTTTTTATTTTGTAACATATAAGTACCTGATTGCATAGAATAGTTATTTCAATATTTAAGCCACAATAAAATCTTATTAAATCACCATAACATTTGAGAATTTGGTGGCACCATCACCAGTGAAAGAGTAGGTATTGTCAGACCCAAAAATCGTCAATAAAAGCACAAATTACAACCCAAATTATTTTTATTCATAATTATAATTACTGCCATCACACCCGAGTGATTTTTTTACAAATTACATGTATGTATACAATAAAGGCCTGCACAGACGAGTGACTATTGTCTCCGGAGGACAAAATAACATTGAGAACTACACGGCGGACAAAAAGTTCGTGGAATTTTATCTTCATAGGGTAGTCCCTCGTCTGCGTAGACGATTTAAGGTTTTAAATAATTCGAACATCACATAAGCTCACAGACCTATTATCACTGCCTTGCCATTCCAAAAATATATTTATCTTGGTTTTTCCTTTGTTATTACAATATTTTATGACATGCGTCAAGCATTTTTATATTAATCAGGGAAAATGTCTTATGTCTTTGACGTGTAGGCGCTTAAACCTCATTGAAGATTGTTTAAAACCAAAATAAACTGTCCCAAGATTATATCACAACAATATTGATTACTAATAATATTTTAATCAAATAACCTTAGACTGCTATGCCATTAAGGCGAGAATTAAGATTACAGTAGACTTTTAAAATGTTTGAAAATTTTAATTTTGATCAAAGGGGATTTATGTTTTACCATAAAAGATCGACCGGGTAGTTTTGATACAATTCGATAGGTATACTTTGTAAAGTAAAATTGCATTACTAACGAAGCTTAAGTCTATAATATCCAAGAGCGACGAGGGTCATTCCATCGCTCGCGCCTCCGCTATCACCGCTCGCGCTTGCTCTAATGCTTTTCTGTGAAGAGTAAATTAAATAAAATTAATATCCACAGACCGAAAATTTCAGTGTTAAGTTTAGCGTTTTCATATGAGTGGTGGAGAAAAATTATAGTTTACAATATTTCTCAATGTAATCTGCAAGTGGTTTTAGAATGAAGCGACGGTTGGCTAAAGACATAAAAAAACGACCGCACAATTTTGGTCTAACTCGTGATTTAATGTGTAGATTTTAAAGCGCAGCCCTCTTTTATTTAACTCTCTCTCTAAATATATCAGAGGGAAAGATCGCTTAGAGGAATATAACGCTTTTTTCTTACGTGACGATTTCTACCAGTTCACGCTACTGTGTCGGTAAGACGCTTAAACAAGTCGTTGCAATAAATACTCACAAATGCAAAGGGTTATCAGTTTGCAGCCTGGTGAGTGCGAGTCGAGCGAGCGCGGCGAGTCTCCGCAGCGCGCGGAGCCGCAGGGCTCCGGTCCGCGGGAGGGACTCCGCCAGCGCGACACACCCACACGACATGTACGGGCCCGGGGCCGCGCCCAATGCACAACTTAGCGTTTCTAAAATAACACCATTAGTTAGGGGCGCTATTCATTGAAGCGGGTCGGTATTGGGTTTGGCGGTATTTGTTGAACGGCAAGACTGACCCGAAGCAATTACTACACATTTTGCATTTTATTCAGTTATCGCCGATCACCGTTCGGGCTATACACGGATCGACATGCGGTTCGACAGTATTTGTTGAACAACAAGCGAATGAAAGACTAAAATTGAATTATTTAATGGGTCTAAGTTGTTTTGGAAAAGAGTAAAAACTGGCCCTTCAGCAAAACCAACCTTCCGAACCGTGCATTAAAGTATTCATAAGAGCTTGGGAAAACCTATTTAAATAAAAATTATTTCCGTACGCCCCGGGAAGGAACCTGGCGCAAACTAAATGTGGAATCGCGACGCATCCCGTCAAAGTTACTCCCTCATCTTAAACGATTCAGCTATGTAACTCACCAATAAGCTTGAGCACGAGAGGGTCTGCGTGCAATAGATCGGGTGGTCCGGACAACGCTAGAGTGGCTCGCAGCAACCTCACGCCCGCGCCGAGACAACGTCGCCAGAACCCACCGCCTGCACCATCCATTATCCTGTCATATCAACACTTTATAAACAATGCATTGCATTATCTTTACTATAAAATGAAATAGCTTCCGCTGTCTGTTCGCTTAGATCTTTTAAACTACTCAACGGATTTTAATGCAGTTTTCAGCAATAGATAGAGTGATTCAAAAGGAAGGTTTATGTGTATAATACATACATATAATAGTATAGAAAAGCCGAGAATTTCAATGATTTGTAATGTGATGTCGTTCAGCGAAGCGGGCGCAGGACGGCTAGTTAAATAAATTGTTTGATTTCGATGATAAGGCGGTCGATAAGTAACTGGCCATTTTAAATATAGTCAGTTATGTATATAAAACGATTTCAAGCATGTCTATTGACATTTAGTATCGATCATGTATAACGATTTTTTTTAAATATTTGTTTACTATTTTTTTTTACCTTCTTTTTCATTTATAAATTTATAAATTTTATGCTTAACTAACTTTCCAAATCCTAAAAATCAAAAAAAATATCTTTAAGACAATAGTTTAGACTAAGACGATAATAAAGGGTAGGTACAGACTGCGGCGGTAGTGCTGGCAGGAACACGTCAGCGTTGAGGGCGTTGGCGATCCGCGCGGAGACGGCGGCCCCGAGACGCCGCGCGAGGCCCGAGGCTCCCGGCTCCGAGGCTCCCGAGGCGGCCGGCAGCGCGGTGAGTCGCACCAGCACGCCTCGGAGGCGGACACAAGCTCGCACACACATCGGGTCCCACGCCTGCTCCACCAACTCTACAATATAACGGTTGATTTTTTAAGTGGGCGTGGATGACTAAATCCTTAACAAAAGTCAATAGCGAAAAATTGTGAAAGGATTCTCGAAGCCAATTCGACGGGCCGGTTGGCGTGGTTGGTTAAGACACTACCTATCACGACGCAGGTCGTGGGTTCGATTCCCATCCAGGACACACATTTTTGTGCATGAACATGTCTGTTTGTCCTGAGTCTGGGTGTAATTATCTATTTAAGTATGTATTTACAAAAAAAAATTAAGTAGTCTATGTATTATATCAATCATCTGGTTTCCATATTACAAGCTCTGCTTAGTTTAGGATCAGATAGCCGTGTGTGAAAAATGTCCCAGGATATTTTTAATATTTTTTTAAAAATAATTTTGATGATGACTAAAATTACACTACTAATAGTGTAATTTTAGTTTTCATCAGGAAATTATTATATCAAAAATCTAAATTTTTGATATAATAATTTCCTAAGCT
Source organism: Ochropacha duplaris (assembly GCA_951361185.1). Classification (NCBI taxonomy): domain Eukaryota; kingdom Metazoa; phylum Arthropoda; class Insecta; order Lepidoptera; family Drepanidae; genus Ochropacha; species Ochropacha duplaris. The sequence continues at coordinate 2,633,607 of OX592693.1, forward strand.
AGAAATCTAACACGTTTATTTTGAGAAAACATACACATACTGTATTATTGCAACTTCCTGCAATTTTACTAATAAGGATCAAATTCTGTGAAGTAATGACATACGACAAACTAAAGATATATGCTCATTTACATATAAGAATTTTATTGTTATTTATGTATTTATTGTTATGTAGACAGTAAATAATATGCTGGGAATCCTCCGATCCCTACATAAACCCGACCATCTATTTTACGAAGTATGCGAGCTTCCTACAAAAGATATTGAAAAAAGCCTCTAGGTAAAATGTAAGTATAAGTGGAGACAGAAAAGTCTATTATCAGACCAACAACGACATATATGATAATATGTACATGTAAAGCAAGATATATTTACAATCAGCAATCGTTCGGCGCGTTATAATGCGATCTAGATATGAACTGTGTAATCAAACTTGATTAATAATTTACTTTGGACAACGTAAGCACAGTAAATAGTGAGTGCTTGTACAAGTATCAAGATTTTTTTCCAACGAAGGTACGCTATTGTCGGCATTAAAATGAACTCCACTGGCAGCAGTGACGTTGACAACACTACCGCACCTCCATTTGTTATCAATATACATTATCAAAGTGTTCGTGACATAACAAAGAACTTAACATGGCAAGACAAAATTTCAACAATGAAGCATCATTTAGTGGCTGCACCGCAAATATTATCAGACATTCCCTTTGATGACGATAAAATTGTTCCGGGAGAATGGAGCGCAATTAGCCGCGAAATTAATCGGCACGGCAGAAGACTCCGGGTTATAGCACGACCTGGCATTGCCATGTCTCGCCGTGAAGACCTCGAATCAAATACCGTTCTAGATCTATGGATCACGTTCACAATGGACGGCCGATATATATTTGTCTGCACGGTTGACATTCACTTAACTCGTGATTATATGACATGGTTCAACAAAGTCGAGAGCTTCATTGAGAACCTCAATGGAATCATTATAATTTTAGGCAGTTTTAATTTATCATACGCACCTAGTGAAGTAAAAGAGTATTATTCTGGTTTCCTGCGAAATTGTCGGCTGATAGAGTATAATTATGTGGAGAATAGGAGTGGAGAGGTGCCAAGTGTCGTGTTGATGCGGGAATGTGATAACATGGCGAGCGTGTGTAAAACCCCAGGTGTGTTTAATGACCCTATTGTTGACGGTTATTATCCCCCACTCGATATACAGGTGAGAACAATTAATGCTGCACAGTACAGCTATATAAGAGCTGAATAATAGATATTTTAGTCCTTAGCGAACCTAAAAAGATACCTTTCATCGTCGCCTATGAACATTGGCTATAAAGATTTCGACGTCAGCGAGAAAATTCCCTTTATCATTGAAAGAACATGATTCACAAAAATATGATTGTTGGAATTGTTCATGGAAATAACTGGAGGCAATGACTAAAGAAATGATATTGTAATCTAAGGTATAAAATATGATATTTTACAGAGATATGACGAAACACCTGTCCAAATTAAAGTAAGGAAACTCCTTATTATGATAGCACTGAAGAAGGAATTAAGCAAAATTAAAGCCTTTGCAATTGAATGCTGCCTAGGACCAGTCGTTGACGGCCAGCTGTTAGCTGACTAAACGCTAAATCTATGATTTAGTTCAGTTTTGAAGCGCTAGCAGTCATCTAAACAAATAATTTTCGGGACGTTTAAGTCCCCAAAATACTGTATTCCCCCTTTTACCCTCTAATGGAATGATTTTCGGAAATTTCTTTCTTTGCAAATGCCTGCACTGTATAAGAAACCAAATGTCAAGTTTGGTCACACGCATGAAAGCCACTTTAATATAGTCTGTATTTTTAAATAAATAATATTAATGTAAAGATCTCATCATGTTTTTTTTTCCGAAATCTAAAACAAAAATAATCTAAAGTTTCGTCGTGTTGAAAGGGTCCAACCAAAATGTAGATGATTAAGATAGATACTTTGGATATTTTTCAAAAGAATTTGATTATTAGGAGAGATAAAAACTTAATCAAAGACACTCCATAATAAAATCTACTCAAACTACTGAACGTATTTTCATACGGTTTTCACCATATCTATAATTCACTAAGGTTTTGTAAATTCATTGTTAAAGATGTCGTAAAAATAATGACGACTGCACGCTACCAGCGTGCGCAACCAATAGAACTATAATAATATATCCCACGACACTAGGCCAGAAAAAATAATTTCGTTTATTGCCGGCTCTTCTCAGCAAAAGCAACCTTCCGAACCGTGCAATAGAGTTTTGGTTTTGCATAAATATATGAAACATGACGATTAAAAATACTTGTATGTAATGAGTTAATTTAATAAGATATTTTGAGTTTGACGTTTATGCTCTCCTACCCGTGCGAAATCGCCGGATCGCTAGTCTATACTAATATTATAAAGAGGAAAGATTTGATTGATTGTTTGTTTGCATTGAATAGGCTCTGAAACTTCTGGACCGATTTGAAAAATTATTTCACCACTAGAAAGCTATATTATTCCTGATGAACATATTGATGTATATATGCACCGCGGTCGCCGACCGGCGTCAGTAATAAACTAGTGTTCGACTAATACAGTGGTTTCATTGCGCTCCATACATCTCACTGGCGAACGTTGTTGGTTTACCCACGCATAGAAAATAAAAAAATAAAAATGAACGCTTATCTTGGGAATTTGCCGGAATTTGACTACAAAACTAGTGAATGGCTTATATATAAAGGGAAGATAACGCAGTTCTTGAAAATCAATAGTGTGGACGATGAGAAGAAGAGTGGAATTTTATTAACTCATCTCACAGAGGAAACATATCGGTTAGTACTTAACCTCGCATTTCCGAAGGAGTTGGAAGCGTTGAGCTACAGGGACCTAGTTGGATTACTCGATAACCATTTCAAACCAAAGAAGTGCTCATTCGTGGATAAGGCAAAATTTTTTAGTGCCTTCAGGAAACCAGGCGAAACCCTAGGAGAATGGGTGGCGCGACTAAGAGGTTTAGCAGTTTATTGCGACTTCGGCACCGCTCTAGAAACGAACTTAAGGGATCGTTTCGTCCTTGGCTTGAGCGCGGGGCCAGAACGCGATAAGTTGTTCGAGAAGAACCCATCTACCCTCACACTGGCGCAGGCTATTGAAGTGGCGGAGCAGGCGGCTTGTGCCAAGGAGGCAAAGGCTATGTTTGATACCAGTACCAGTACTGAAGGCGTTTCTATCAAGGAGGAACCAGTATACCGTGCGAGATTCCAGGGGCAGGCAGGGGGATCTAGTCGTGGACGAGGCGCGGTTGGTGCTGTTGCGTCAACACATCGAGATAAGGGTCGCTGCTCGGTTTGCGGGATGAAAAATCACAGTAGTGATAAGTGTCGTTATAAGGGATATAAGTGTCAAAAGTGCGGCATAAAAGGTCATTTAAAAAAAGTATGTGGTGACTCAAAAGGATCTTCATTTGTTTATCATGTTGATTCTAACGAGGAATGCAGTGGTAGCCAGTACCAGGACACGGTTTGTGAGGAGTGTCAGAATTTCAATATAAGGTACGTAGCCGATAAGCCGATTGAAATTGAACTTGTTTTAGGTGGTAAATTTATTAAAATGGAACTCGATTCAGGATCTGGTACTAGTGTCATTTCAAACACCTTGTACTCAAAGATGTTTTCGCATTATCATTTACAGAACAGCAATGTAAAAATGTGCTTGTACAATGGACATAAAATCTCCCCATTAGGGTTTTTCACAATTCAAGCTAAATTTAATAAAATGCAACGAAATATTAAAGTTTTCGTTGTTAAAAATGGAGGCCCGCCATTATTAGGTAGGGATTTCATGTCCGCCTTTAATTTAATTATCACAACCGATATTAAGTCGTTAGTGTGTAACGATGACGACGTACTTGAATTACTTCAAAAATACCCTGATTTGTGGACGGATGAGTTGGGTTCATTTAATAAATTTAAAGTTACCCTGCAACTAAAAGAAAATTCTGTTCCAAAATTTTATAAGCCGCGAACTGTACCCTTTGCCCTAAAGGATAAAGTTGAGGAAGAATTAGAGCGATTGGTAGGCTTAGGTATATTAGTGTCTATAGACCACGCCCAATATGCCACTCCGATAGTGCCTGTGTTAAAGGAAAACGGTAAAGTTAGGATTGCAGGAGATTTTTCAGTTACACTAAATAAGGACCTTGTAATTGAAAAATACCCTTTACCCAGGATTGAAGAGGTTTTCGCTAGGATCGGAGGGGGCGAGCTATACACTAAAATTGATTTAAAAAATGCTTACAATCAATTTATTTTAGATGAGTCATCTCAGGAACTTACAGCTATAAATACGCATAAAGGGCTATTCAAATATACGCGTTTGGTTTACGGCCTAGCTAATGCACCTGCAATATTTCAGAAATCTATGGAAACTCTTTTAATGGGCATAGACGGAGTCAGTGTCTGGCTCGATGATATATGTATTACAGGTCCTGATAGAAGATCACACTTTAAAAGACTATCTGAAGTCCTAGGTAGATTAAGTGATGGTGATGGGGAAGTATGGGGCGATTGTGAGTCGATCGAGAGTGCGGGAAGGCCCGCTGTGGATGTAGCCGCGCGAACACAGCCTGAAGTTATTGTATCCGAAAGTAATCAATCAGTTCCAAGTACAACTGAGAGCAATATTGATGTACAACCAGCACCAGCATCCCCACACTCACGTCCGAAGCGTAATAGAAAAAAAGTTGATTATAAACAATTATTTTAAAAAGTTTTAGTATTAGTATCTAGTCTTTCCTTATAGTGTTTTTATATTGTATGTATATGTGTTTTTATTATTATGTGCATTCCTAAATTGTTACATTATATTATCATATTGTTGTTACCAGGTTTCAAAATCTAAGTGTGGAGGAATGATGTATATATGCACCGCGGTCGCCGACCGGCGTCAGTAATAAACTAGTGTTCGACTAATACAGTGGTTTCATTGCGCTCCATACATCTCACATATGCTATATTTTGTCCCGGGAAAAGACAAGATCCCACGGGAACGCGGGTGAAACCGTGGGGAACAGCTAGTCATAGATAAATAGATAAACTTACCAGTGACCTTGGGCAGTACCACTCGACCAACAATAGTGGGCACGAGATAAAGGTCGAGATCCTCTCTGACCGATTTCTCTGTGACGGTTACAGTTTCAGTGTCCTCCAGAGCTGAATCGGAGTCACTCGAAGCCTTCTCGGAACGTATGCCGTACATCATAAGGCATCTGAGGAGATGAGCTTTTTATAACGTCGGACAAGTAGGACAACGACATTTAACAATGGCTGGAAGCATCTGGTTCTCAAGTGCAAATGCCGGTACACTCTGATTATATTATTTTGAGCACCAATTAAATCATGCGTTAAAATACTTTGTGGAATTACTGTTTTAAACCTTGCTCTACAATTAGGTTATAGTTAATCTAAAATAAATATATTATTTCAAATATAGCTCACTTGTACCAATCCATACGTTCGTAGTCTTCGTTGTCTTCATCTGCCAAAGGATTCCACAGTATGAGCTGTGGAAATTAATATTTATTGAATATTAAATACATAAATGAATATGAAATGTTACGTAAAATCATGATTGGCTTAATTCTTTCAGCACAAACCAAACTGGTAGTATAGTTAAAAGTATTCATAAGTGCTTATGAACGTATGTAGGATTGTATGTGGAGTGGAGTGTATGAGGAGTTGAGTGTATGTATGAGGAGTGTATGTGGAGTGGAGTGTATGTGGAGTGAAGAGGAGTGGAGTGGCGTGTACGTGGAGTGGAGTGTATGTGGAGTGAAGAGGAGTGGAGTGGCGTGTACGTGGAGTGGAGTGTATGTGGAGTGGAGTAGAGTGTATGTGGAGTGGAGTGTACATACCTGATGTCTAACATAAGGGGCCAGTAGCTTGGGCAGACAGTCGGCAACGTACGCGTCGGTGTACAGCGCAGGGTCCCGACGACGCCAGCGCGCGAGGCGGCCGCACACTCCCGCCACGCCGCGCCATGCGGGCAGCGCGTCCGCGAACAGACCCTGCGCTAGCTGCCGGATCGCATCTACATACATATATTTAAATACACTTACATAAGGTAATATTATAAGCTGAAATAATTAGTCACAACAGTATTCACCGATCCTATACAGGATGTCCAGTAAGTAGTAAGACAAACTTAAGGGAGATATAGGTGATAGGAGATATAGATATATATCTTGTAAAAGTTTTACCATTTTCGAGATATTTAATGTCAGAAATCCAAAAACAAATATACAAAAATCTACATATCGAAATATCTCGAAACTGGTGGCACTTTATATGACAAGAGGGTGTCTTTTTGACGCACTATGTTTGTCTCTTTTTGGCACATGAATGTATATGTGATGTCAAAATGACCCTATTAGATTGTAGATACTTTAATAGAGGTAATTTTTGTATATTTGGCAGGTGACCCACCAACCTTAAGTTTGTCGGAAGTATTCAGTGGCATCATAAAGAAAGCTCTGTAGGCGTCTCTTTATACGACCGGCGGCCGGTTGGCGTGGTTGGTTAACACACTACCTATCACGCCGCAGGTTGCGGGTTCGATTTCCAAACAGGACAGACATTTGTGTGCATGAACATGCCTGTTTGTCCTGAGCCTGAGTGTATTTATCTATTTAAGTATGTATTTACAACAAAAAAAAACGTAGTATATGTAGTATATCAGTCATCTGGTTTCCATATTACATGCTCTGCTTAGTTTGGGATCAGATAGCCGCGTGTGAAAAATGACCGAGGATATTTATATCACATAGGCTGACCTCTCTCAGTAGTATAGTGGTGCAGTTGTTCAGGCGGCAGTTCGTCGTCGCTGGAGTCCCCGTCCCGGTGGCCTAGGGCTGCGGCGGCGGCCTCGCGCTTCAGTCTGCGCGCTCGACGCCGACCCTCCCGCTCCGCCGCGCGACGAACCTTATCCTCCGTCTCTATCGGTTTTATCGAGCCCGACCGAGCTGCGATACAAAAAAAAATACAATCACGAACTTTTTGCAGTGAACTTCAGGAACTCACGTCAGGACACGTGACCTGATCGAAAATTCGACGGAGAGAGAGTAGACCGCCAGCGCGGCGTAGGAGAGGAAGTAATATCCCCCTCTCTTTCTACCGCGCCGGCGGTCTAATGTAATATAAATTGTCATGTTTGTGTACGATAGCGCAATAAATGAATATTGTATTTTACCACATAAATGATAGTACTTTTATACTGATAAATAAAGCAATTCGTGCAAAATTATTTCCTAACCATTCCAAAATATTCAAAAATGCACAACGTCCCGGAGTGCAACCCGTTGTTTTTTTTTACATGTGGCTAACAAGCTTACGGATCACCTGATGGTAAGCAATTAGTAGTGTACTCACCAGCCAATGCCAGTACATCTTGCGCTTGATCCCTGACATCAGCGCGTCGCCTCTCCACCAAGAAATCACAGCGACGCCGATGCATCATCAATGCACGGGCTTCCAACGCTTCTAGTTGTGGCATCTGATGTATTCAATAAAACATTCTGTTAAATTGAAACCCCTATTCCCGAGGGATCTTAACTTTTCCCGGGATAAAAAGTACCCATGTGCTATTCCAGACTATAATCTATCTCTGTGCCAAATTTCATCCAGATCCGTTCAGCCGTTCTGGCGTGATTGAGTAACAAACATCCATCCAAACTTTCACATTTATAATATTAGTAGGGCAGGATTTGCAACTCTAATTTAAATAAGGTAAAGCCGATTATAGATTAAACGTAATATAGTTTAAAGAATTCGTTGTAAAACATCGAGTGGCTTTGTATTACCGCTTTTGAGTAACAAAGATTTCAAGACAATAGACTTTTTTTTTTATTGGCCCGCGCTATTTGCTTCTAGGTAGTCATTTGATAAACTTAAACAGAATTTTCTATGCTAATATTATAAAGAGGTTGTTTTTGTTTGTTTGTAAGGGTCTTTGGAACAACTGAACCGATTCTAAAAAAATCGGGTGAAACCGCGGTGAAAGCTATTAATAACACCGACAATATATAATATTTTTTGATTACTTTGACGTTGTTTGACGTTAATCTTGTCCCCGTTTCTTATAATTGTACAGGGAAAACGTGTATAGGCATCCATATCCAACAGAAAAATGTATCTACCTAGTTAAATTTCATATATGTTCAACAAATTTTATGTGGCAGTGAATATGTTTTACTAGCGGTTTCACCAGCGTTCTCGTGGGATCTTATGTGCTATTCCAGACTATAATCTATATCTGTGCCAAATTTCATCCAGATCCGTTCAGCCGTTCTGGCAAACATACATCCATCCAAACTTTCACATTTATAATATTAGTAGGATGAATATGAATTAAATAATTCATAAATTATCCTGTGATTATATAACATTTCTCGCTGTTCCTATAATTTCTTGAGTTTTTCTCCCATTTTGGTCTTTTTAGGGCTGTCGCAGGCGAGTCCTAATTAGATATTATAAAGAGATAAAGTTTGTGAGTTTTTGAGGCTGTAGGGGCTAATCTCTGAATCAACTGAACCGATTTTAAAAATTATTTTAACAATTAGAAAGCCATGATATTTGTGAGTGTTATAGGCTATATTTTTATCCCGGGAAAAGATAAGATCCCACGGGAATGCGGGTGAAACTGCGGGGGACAGCTAATTTAAAGTAAAAAGGGACTATTGTAAAAAAGCACCAGGTTACTATTTGGAAATGGCGGCAACGATAGCAATCACGTTCAATGAGTGTTCCTAATCTCTAAATTGAATTAAAATAAGTTATAAGTTAAAAAAACTTTTTTAAAAACATGCTTTGGATTTAGAGTGACGTCACTTTATTTTTCGAGTTATTCTCAGCAAGCCTCATTTGATACCCATATTGTAGGATTACATTAAAAAATAATAGTCCGCTATCTTAGGTGTTCCGCCATGTTGGATTTAGAATGACGTCACACTGCTGACCATGCATTGTCATCCAAACTAAACGTATATACAAAAGCTCAATCGGTTACATCTGCTTCAAAATTGAGTTCCCCCCCCCCCCCCCCAACATACTTGTAAAAATTGTATTAGAATGTACTGTACCTTTTCATCAAGGCACTCGATGAGATCGGTGAGGTAGCCGCGAACGGCCTGAGCCCTCCTATAGGCCGCGTCCAACTGACCGCACCGCGCCGCCGCATTCTCCCGCGTGCGAGCACACTGTAGTAGACGATCGCGCACTTCCTCACGCTTCGATATCGTGTCTGCACGATGAGTTTGCAGATCTTGGAGACTGGTGAGTTACATCCGCGTTAAAGAAAATAATAACCTGTTATCCCACTAATATTATAAATGTGAAAGTTTGGATGGATGTTTGTTACTCAATCACGCCAACCTGTGTACCAAGTTTCATCAAAATTCATTCAGCCGTTTTTGCGTGAAAGAGTAACAAACAAACATCCATCCTTCTAAACTTTCACATTTATAATATTCACCCGCGTTCCCGTGGGATCTTATCTTTTACTGGGATAAAAAGTAGCCTATGTGCTATTCCAGACTATAATCTATCTCTGTGCCAAATTTCATTCAGATCTGTTCAGCCGTTTTGGCGTGATTCGAGTACCTAACAAACATCCATCCATCCATCCATCCATCCAAACTTTCACATTTATAATATTAGTGGGATAATTCATTCATGTCTTTGATAATAGCAATAAGACATTTTTACAGTAGGTATGTAATTGTATATGGTACATAAAAGATTAAAAAAATACCACAGAATTTAAAGATAACTAAAATAAACTTTTGTGCTAAATAATTATTAGATATTGCTTAAATTGAACGGGAACTCACAAAATTAAAATTAAAGAATCAGAAAATCAACAGAAGCAATGTTAGTAATAAAAATGTTATTTATTTTTGCTCGAAACAGACTATTAGCATACATAATATTTGAAGATGTATCACATTTACCAAAAGTTAGATATAATTATTAATAATTACCGGTAATTGTAATTAATTCCCACGTTCATATTTAATAAATTATAATTCATTGATCATTTTCAATTAATCACATTTGCCCTAAAATATGTAATATTGCCGATTACAGGCAGTCTTTTATTTATTAATTTGATAATCACGAGACGAACGTCGCTTCATAGAATTACCACAAACCTTTATATTTACTCTACCATATAACAAGTATTCAAAACCTACAATACAATCAATTCTTATAATATTTCCTAAACACCTAGGGAGGGACACTTTAATTTATCTATATTGTAAAAAACTAAACTGGTAAAAACACCACATTCTTAATCCCGAGAATTCAACCAAAACAGCCGTTTAATCTTATTGTTCCTAAATCAGGTGCAAAATTATCTATAACCCTATTGTAATTAAGTAATAATTATTTCAACAGAAACTGTACCTAATGGTCATGTCATTAGTGTAACCTTTTGTTTTGTTATCTTTATAACTTAAAAGTCCTTTAGTATTTTTCTGAAGTCGTATCTACATTCGATCCTTTAAACAAGTCTTTATTTAATTTTATTTCAATACACCTTGTTAGTTTTAACTTGACTGCCAACCGGGAAGGTCGCGTCTGCTCCATCAATACGGAAATTAAATAAAATTCGGACTGTACAGTGTTGTGAATAAAGGTGAAACAAGCGAACATTTCAGTGTTTTTGAACTGCAACAAAAATGGAGGAAACCATGAACGAAGCTCGACACTTCATCATCATCGCACGGCATTTGGTTGTAACAAAATGTTATAAGAAAGCATTTTACGTTTACATACTCATTTTTGAGAAATTTCCACTCATCAAGAAGAACTTGGAACAAGAATTTCGTGTGGCTCTCACGAAATTCAACGAAATGTTAGCCGCCGTCGATAATAAGGCTGATATATTCTGCAACTTAGATGTAGCAATCAAAGCATTCCCCGGAAATGTGAATTTGCTGAACGACATTGGCAAGTACCTTTATAGATTCGGCTATTTCAGCGAAGCGCTGTGCCATTTCGAAAAGGCTTTGAATATAGATAGAAGCTACGTGAATATAGAGAAGAATTTGAATAACGCCAAAAGTTTCCTTTTTCCGCGGTCGCAATTCAGAACTCTCAACGATAGGGTTCGAAACGAAGCGTACCGTGCTGCGATACTACAATGCATCATTCCTTACACCGACACCGTCTTAGACATCGACACTGGTACGGGGTTACTGGCTATTTACGCCAGCGAACGTAACCCCATTTCAATAACCGCCTGCGAATCATCAACCACGTTGGCGAGACTGGCTGAATGCATTATGGAAGATAATCAAATAGATGAAGTCATCGTGGTCAACAAGCCATCGGTGATTTTAAACCAAATGGACATATATGGGACGCGATCGGTGTTGCTTACCGACGTGATCGACGCAGGACTATTCGGTGAATACATCCTTCAATCTCTAAGCCACGCGTGGGAACATTTACTCTATGAAAATAGTAAAGTGATACCCGGGAGAGCGGAGTATTTCGTCGTCGGCGCTGAATGTGATGAGCTTAACAGGAAATATCAGTTGTGTTCGACGACAAAAAACTTACTAAACGTTGCCGGAATGAACGTACACACTTCAACGTACTTCGGTGAAACTTACTACGGCGACGATGTCCATTTATTTGATAATTTAAAATACATTACCGAGCCGCAGTCACTGTTCGATATCAAATTCAATAGCTATGAAGATGTACGTAACAAATTATATAGACAAGAGCCGTATAACGCTCTGTTCACGGCTAAGGAAGATGGCCAGATCAATACTGTGATAGGATGGTTCAATTTGTACCTGACAGATGAAATAATGGTTACAACTGATCCGAGAAGTGAAGACAGAGCGATGGCTTGGCAGCAAGCAGTATTTTTCGATGTTATACCCAGACCCATAAAAGAAAATGAATCCATGAATGTGCAATTCCTCACGTACGGAGGTAGATTAGCCACAGTAGCGGACATGCGTAACTATATCATAAGAATTTCACCTGAAGCGTTAACATTCCTGAACGACATTGAATATATGAACATGATTTCTAACTGTGTACCAACAGTTTGTATATATTTGGGACAAACGGAAGACATAACGATGTTGGACATAGTTGATTTGAGTCCATTCCCTGTTTTCGGTATTCTGATGCTGAAACGCGGCGCCCAGTCGCTCATCTGCCACGCGAAGACAAACGACGACAAATTATTCCTAGAAGCCGTACTACGCACTAACAACATACCTTTAAATAAGGTATCTGTTTTAATAGGCGAATTCTGGATTCAGGATGCATTTAGAGATAAGAAATTCAATGCTATATTTTGCAACGCGATCGATTTGAATGGCGACATAGATGTATGTAGAAAAAAAGTTGCCGACCATTTGAGAGATGGTCACCTAAAGGAGGGCGGTTTATTCCTGCCGGCCAAATTAAGAATAATGGGCCAATTAGTATCTAGCGATTGGTTAGATTTCAACAATAGGTTATACGATGAAAATGTAAGTAATTACAGAATGGCTAGACATATCAATAGGTACCAAGTAACTCAGGCTGCGTATTTAGACTTAGCTAGGTTAGAGTACACAACATTATCTGATCCTATTCTAATAACTGAATGTTGCTATCACATGGAATCAGAAGTAGTCAAAGCCGTTATAACACAGGATGGGGAATGCAATGCAATTTTATGCTGGTATGAAATAAAATTACTGGATAATTGGGAGGTGATTTCGACGAAGAGAAAAAACAGTTGTGTGGAGGGCATAGCGTTTTTAACTAGTCCAAAAGTGAAGGTGTTTTGCAGTGAAACCGCTTATGTTTTACGGAGCGTTGACTCCGATGGGTCATTCAAATTACTTCTAGATGAAGTATTGTTTATTGATAAGTAACATATTAAGCCAAGTAGTTATTATTCATTGTATATACAAAATTTTCCAGTAATTTGCTTGTCCAGTTTCACCAGTCGGATCGGCCCCAAAAGATTTGTACATCTGATTTTGTGACTAATTTTATTGAAAACAATATTAAACACTTTTTATACGAACAATTTAATTTAAAATAATAATTTACACATCAGTTTTTTCACAGCAAATTGTAAGGTATCAATTAAGGTGACTCTTTGTTTTAGTAATCATATTGTAATGAAAATTGTACTGTAAATAAATATTATGATAATGAAACTTGTTTCTTTGAAATAAGTTCAATTTTTTTTTTTATTCTGGATAAGCTTGTGTTTGACTATGCATTATGGTAAGTGATGATGTGGCCGAAGGTGGTAAGCACACAAAGCCTAGATGGGAACTGGCTCTCAAGTGCAACTGTCGGAACACACCGATAGGTGCTTGGCGACAGATTTTTAACTTGAGGGTGGTAGCTAGCCAGTCGGGTACTACAAAGTACCCTACCACCGTGCTATGGTTTCCTCACGATGTTTTCCTTCACCGAAAGCTCAAGGTCATTGTAGTAATCGAACCCACGACCTTCGCCGTGGTATCCGACGTCACTTACCACTGAGCTATCATCGCCTTCAATATTGGTAAATCAGTTTTAATCTAACTCACCGTTTCCTCAACGCATCAAGCAACTCCTGCGTCGTTTCTGGTGGCTGGTTGGTGGACGCCACGAGGGGACGCAGGTGGGCCGGCATGTCCCCCATGCGGGGGGGCGGCGGCGGAGGAGGGGGGACCAGAGAGAATGGGTTCATTTCTATACCCTCACCTGTCAAAACGATGATACTTCGTTGGTTTAAAGCATCCATAAAGCAGTACGCCCTAAGAGTTATACGATCAGGGCCCCTACTGTGGCCCGGGGGCCCCGTATCATGATACGGGGGTAGCTACGCCCCTGCTCAAACATATCCCTATAATATTCGCGTGTCGTGGTTGGTTAGCACACTACCTATCACGCCGCAGGTCGTGGGTTCGAATCCCATCCAGGACACACATTTGTCATGTGAACAAATGTCCGAGGATATTAATATATGAAGCATACCAGTAACGTCAGCAATGGCGGGCATAGCTTTCTGCATCTGTTGTTCTTCCCACACCTCCACCTCACTGTCCAACTCTTCGTCTGATTGTGCTGCCGCCGTGCCACCTAGGGTAAACATTACTTTTAACTTATTCTTATTTATTCGTTACAAAATCCACAGCTCATTAAAAAATTACACTAAAATTATATAACTCGAACTTTTTTTTCTCATGTGTCATTATTCTTCGGCAGTAAGCACACAAAGCCTAGATCGGAGGAACTGGCTCTCAAGTGCAGCTGTCGAAACAAACCGATAGGTGCTTGGTAACCAGACAGTTGAGCACTACAAAGTACCCAACCGACGAGTTTTGGTTTCCTCTCGATGTTTTCCTTCACCGAAAGCTCAAGCTCATTGATTCCATTAGGATAACCCGAACCTACAACCTTCGCCGCAGTTTGCGACGTCACTACCACTGAGCTATCATTGCTCATTTATAGTATGGTTATCAGTTACATAAAAATCTCTTGAATACCAAACCAACTAACTCATTGAAACTGAATACTCACGTTGAGGCTTATCACTAGGCAGTTCTAGTCCCCTCACCACGATCCGGCCATCTTCATCATCATCATCGTCTTCATCACGGATCAAACGAGAGCCTGGGCCGGACTCAGACTGCACCGGGATGAAATCACCACCTAGTTCGCGAGCCTAGAAAAGTTATGGTGATATTGAATTTTGAGTTATGTTACTAGCATAGCACTGCGCAGCCAAGACAAGACAAGACAAGACAAGTTTATGGGTCACATTAACAATGACTGGAGAGTATTTCAGTTAATAGTACATTATGGTACAAGTGTGTAACGTTGGTGATTACCGCTGAGGCGCCATTGAGACCCGAGCCATTAGGTGAGGGTCATAAGAGAGCAGAGGACGGTAATCATCAATGTATAATACGACGATTTTTAACACACTTGTGAAGAAAATAACTATAATTTCAACAGTGAAAACGAGTTGTGAATTTTTTTTCGCAATGGCGGGAAAAATTTATCTGTTTTCCTATGCGTCCGCATCTAACAATGGCGATCGGCCATAGATAGACTAAAAGAATGACGTTTCTTTTTTTTTGGCTTTTCGCAGATAGCGTTTTAGCCACGTACAAAATGGGGAATTCAAAGTTTTCTTTATTACAGAGAAAACAAAAGTTCTATTTGAGCGAAAGATTTATTTATTAAAAACGTACAAGTTGAAATTATCTATTTAAATACGAAGTTGCATGAAATGAGCAAGCAATAGGTACATTAATTTATTTGTACTATTGAACACGATCTTTTTTGTATCAAAAATTTTTAAGAACAAAGCCACTAAAAAAACCCTATAACTCACTAGTGAATAATAGCAATGAAAAAGTCGCAGTTCGATTACAGGTGTCATTATGTGCCTAATTGCGGTGAAATAAGAGCCATTTTAAGAGCAATTGTGTTGAAAATACATTTTATTGGTAACAATAGGGATGTTGACTAGGGTTATATGTATTTAAGTGTTAGTAAATAAGTATTTTTTTTATTGGATACGTACAAGTGTTAAAAATAATGTTAAAATAAAAAAACGGGGGCTATTCTGTCGACAAACCGCACTGCGGTTTGACGGAATTATAATTTTTTGTAAAAATTTTATAACTTTATGATAAATAAATTTAAAAAAAAAAAAAAAAAAAAACTGCTATCAAATCAGCAACTTTTTATGAAATGTCAAAACAATAGTTTATATGGAGGTTTGTATGAAATACTTGCTTGTGACGTCATAAATATACACCATCAAAAGATCAACTCTTTATTGTTAAATTGGATAATGGTTGAATTTTACGCTACGCTATTTTGGAGTATTTTTAGGTATTTTATACATTGGTTAGTGTTAGATATTTTTTATTGAATATAAGGCAACATCCCTATGTATGCTGTTATTTATATTTTCATGACCTAAGTATTTATTACTGAAACAAAAATATATCATTCAAGGCATATTAAATTTCATAAAGATTTTAATTATTACGACATGGGAAATTTCAAATTTTTATTGTCGCAGTGCTACACTAACTTCAAATCATTAATACTATTAATTAGTAAATTTAATTAGGTTGAAACTTGCCTGTTAACCTTATTTATCTACTGCTCATTACTACTATCCTAGGGATTTCAGGCTGCTCTAATAGAAGTCACCAACCAAGACAAGACTATAATGATCTTTAAACTTACCTGCTTTTAAAAATTCATAGACAACCTATAGAAATAATGGTATAGCAACGCCGGATTGTCCTGCGAATGAGGACCAAACAAAAAGCTAAACTAAACCAAAGAGTTTTTTATTTATTTATTTCTTAAAGCTTTATTTTCCCATACAATTTTTTATTTTACATTTCAAATGTTTAGTTTAGTTTTTTTTTTTTGCATGGTCCCTGATTGGGTAAAAGCCTCCTCCATCTCCTTCCATCTTTCTTTATTGCGGGCAAACAACAAGCTAAACTAAACCAAAGAGTTACCTGTCCGTAATAAACACCTGAACCAGATGACCAAACTATATAACAGATGAGAAACTAAACCAGAAGATTAAGCTCAGTTGTCTTCATCAATCATCAGATTGAGGTTGATGTGACCAGTAAGGAAACATCAGTGACGGCCATCGCTAGTCCCTCACCTCTCATACCTGCTGTCGAGTCTTGCGTGCGGCGTGGATGAGCGCGGCGTCGGGGATCAGCCCGGGCGCGCCCGCCAGCGCCGCCCGGACCGATTCAGCTCGGTACCGGTGGAACCCCCTATTATCTTCCTCTTCCTCAATGTCACTCTCCGGGGACGCGGACAAGTCACCAGCCCCGTCCGCCGCAAGAGCCTCCCGACCCGAGAGGATCAGCCCTTCTAGTGTAACCTTCTTCTTCCCCTTAGGCTTTTCTTTGTCTTCAACATTGTTTGCGTGATTGTTGTCCTATAAGGTTTGAACGTATTTAGTTGATTAGGCAAAGGCACATCTGACATAGCTGAAATAGCTGGCTACATTGATGTGTTTTGAAATTACAGTGGAGCCCCGGTAATCAGAGCTGTCTAATCCATCCCCTCGTAATCTGACATGCCTATAACATGTTCAGTGGAGTCCCGTCATTATTTTTGTCTTACCACTTTGATAAGTAATTTGTCGGATTACAAGGTAGACTACCCACAAAACATTCCAGACTGTATATAAAACACAAACATGCAGTCTAATTAGTTCTAAATCCTACAACAATATTTTTGATCACCATTATTCCTCAGAATCAGTGTTAAAGAGTTCTCTTTCAAATTCTTCTATTCAGGAAATGTCATGTTTAATATTTGAAATGTTTCATAAGTTGTTTTTGTTTGAGGGGGTTAGTCTGTTCTTACCTGTTTATGAATAATATTCAAATGATAACAAATTTGAAGAAAGAATATGAAAGCTAATCCTTCCTTGTACACCTTACCTCTGGAATATTATTGTCAAATTTGTTATTATCACCGTCAGGGACGCGACGCCTCTCCTTCTCCCGTTTCTTGGCCAGCCGCTTGCTCTGTGATGACTTCTTAACTTTGAATACCTCTCCTTCTTCCTCTGAAATGTGTATTTTATTATGTGTCATTTTAAATTCCATTATAAAATGTTGCATGCATTCATACATAATGGATGTTAAAATGCGATAATTCTAATGATGCCTCTGGGCGGGAAGTACAAATCTTTCAAACCTACTTCAAAAAAGGAAATATCAATTTCTCTGGATGTATATAATATATTAAGTATAATCAGGAATAGATTCATTAGCGTGGGATAAGGAAAGGAAGAAGAAGGAATAGATTCAATATTTAAGAACCAATTTTAAGGATTATCTTAGCTTTCAAAGTCAAAACCATTTATTCAGTTTATGCCCTAGAAGGGCACATATGAAGGTTGAATTACAGAAGTTACAAAGTCAGCCTTCAACTGAGATTTCTTTGGAAAACTTTGGATTCATTATACCTGAAATTGGTATTGTACCATAGACTTTGAAGATACTCCAGGGAAAATCAAAATCAAATAGGATTCGTATGTTTATGATAATCCCTGAATGTACTGGACTGGACTACAAGGTGATAGAAAAGGACAGGTATTACATCAATACTGTAGGTACCTAGTTCTAAAAAAAATTAGGTACACATACCAGTTTGCTGAATTCAAAATTTTTAAAGTAATATGGTTTTCGTTTTTAGTGAATACCCACTATGGTAAGTTTTAGTTTTAGAAGTAATTATTTAGTAGGGCCTTTATAAATATCTAACAATTATTTTAATTTCAGTTAACTATGCTTCAAGTGATCTTATTGCAATATACTAAACATTAAAAGTACACTTGAAATTAGTTTAATTATTATTTTACTAATGCTTCGAGTTTTACTATTGTTATTATAAATTCGAAAGTTTGGATTTTCATTGACTCAAACTTAGATTAAATAACGTACGTTTTATGGTGGCCTAACCTGGGGTCCCTCTGAAATATAGGTAAACATTTTTATTTTAAATAAATACTTTCATTCCGAGTGATTCCGAGTGACGCCTAGTTCAGTTTCCTAACCATAAAGGTTTTGCCAACAGCCCAAGGGGCGAAAATAGAATAGGCGAAGGCTGTAGGCCATATGCCGATGTTACCTTCATCAGCGAAACTCAACATTGGAGTATACTTCGAAGATTTATTCTCCTTCTTTTCCTTTTCATTGCTGATGACTGGCGGTGGTGGAGGCTCGGGATCGCCGTCATCATCATCGTCCGCACAAAAAATACGTCTCTGAATCTTCTGCTTTGGCTTTTTAAACAACGACATTTTGTTTATACCACCTTTATTATATTTGGCTAATTTAATCTAATTTACCACTGACTGAGTTCAATGAAAATTCGTAAAAACTCAAAAAAATCTCAGTCAGTAGGTGTCGGTCAAAGTCAGAAACATATTTTTTTTTATGTTTGTTTTTAGATATTGGCTTGGTGTTCTAGACCTATAAGCCATTTCTTATTTTTAATATTCTCCTTTTATGTTATAGCTACTAATATAAGCCCATAAAGACTACGCTATAATATAAAGGATACAATGTCATTGACCTTTGAGTAATAAGCGGAGTGTTTAAAATCATTCTCACCAAGATTTTATGTATACTAAATGGTAACTCTAAATACCTACTTGAAGCAAATACCTATCAATTGCGAAAAAGAGAAAGATAATAACTACGTTGGGACCATCTCTCTTTCTATACCTTAATGAAAGAAAGAGAGATTGTCCCTTTCACTTCACTGGTGAACATTACATTGATTCAACTTAAGATTTTTTTCTAAATGAGGATCAGTAAAGTTATAGCAAATTCAACAGAACTAGTTTCCACGTTATTCTTTATGACTTAAGAATGATATATCTTTTTGGATTATCCGAATCGGACCATTACTTACGAAGATATTAAGTAATAAACATATGCCGTTCCTGTCGCTGAAAGCCAATGCACGCGGGTGCGTGTGACGTCACTGTGAGGGAACGAGCGCGGCCGGCCAGCACTTACTTCTGATAAACTGGTATTTGGTCAATGTTTTGCCGATTAAATAGCAAGTGTTATACCTTTATGAATAGCTAAAGAGACGTAGAAGTTTTTAAAATCATTTGCCGAATAAGTCATAATTTTAAAAAAAAAAAGCACTTCAAAGTTAAAAACACTTAGTTAAAATTCTTTAATTCTAACCATTCTCGGGCAGTATTTTTAAGCTGTTAGTAGTAGGTTCAGTTTTTGTTAATCATTTCTATTAATTGACATGCCTTCTATCTTAAAACATAAAAAAGGGGCCACTAACAGCTCTAATCCTCCTCGAAGGAGGTAGGACATAGCATATCGCAGCCAAATAACACTGCCCTCAAGTGGTGTTGTGTTCCTGCGGTGAGTAAGGTTGCCAGAGCTCCTTAGAGGAGGCACTGTGCTGACGGCGTAGGGACCGGCGGTATTGTGGAGTTGCTATTGAGTGGTGCAGGCGCAGCATGTTGGCGTGCGGTTAGGGAGACCCGGTGAAACGGTTGACCGCTGGCCACCCGCAGATAGAATGAGTTCCCGAACCCAAGGATTACTTAATCTCCACCCTGGGAGGCTGAACTGCCATCTGGCGAAAAATCCCTGAAGCAGTTGTCGTGCCGGAGAAGGAGACCGGAGTGGACCCGACTACTGCGTCAGGGGGGGACCGGGGGCCCTTCCAACTGCCGCGCGGGCAAGCTGCATATCCTGCCATTTACTCTTTAGCTGCTCAATATCGCACTATTTGCCTCTTTTACCGTCGGCACAGTGACTCCATTTACCTTCTTCAAAAAAAAAATGGTCACACGAAAAAAAAAAGTAAGTTTTACTCAGCGGCATCGTCCTCCACGTTCATAGTGGATTTTTGCAACATCAGAGGACTTCACTCAAATTTAAACGCAGTCCACCAACATCTCGAGACTGCAACCAAATCCATCAGAACACACCTAATAGGGACTATAGATTTCAATATCTGGTATAAATTTCAACTTGCTAGATCTTTCCGTTCCTGAGATAATCAGTGGTGACACATGGACAGACAGACAGACGGATAAGAGAGTGATCTTATAGTGAGAGGGTTCCTTATTTTTACCTTTTGAGGTACGGAACCCTAATAAAGGTTATTTTTAAATATTTTTTAAGGTTGAATATCTCCGTAACGGTTAAGTTTCGGACACCATATTACAAAACCAAAACCATCAGAAATGAGCTGAATAGTAACGTCCTACGACTTTCCCTGTATCCCTGTATATATCATTTCGCAAATGGCCATTTCACCTACTTGCGCTTTATTTAGTGCATGATAGAAACCTTAATATTGGTTGTCAATGGCTGTTTTTTGCCATCTCGCTTTTTGTTACAAACCATTCGTTCAGTATATACCTACTTAGGTGGGATGACTCGAATATAAAGCAAAAAATATATAATATTTTGTTTTTATACATAGATTTTAATTCCGATTTATTTATTTACTTGATTTTATTGAAGAGCATAAATACTAAATTTCGATTTGTATATTATTGTTTTCATACAAATTTTAACACCCCTTTTAAGCCCTTTAAGGGTTGGAATTGAAAAATTCCGTAAATACGTGTTTTCTTATTTTATATTTAGAGGCGAAATACCAAACATTATTCATTTCGAATTAAAAATTACTGAGTTACATAAAAAATTTGGACTCCCTTAGGGGGTGAATTTTGAAAAATCCTTTCTTAGCGGAAACCTACGTCATAATAACTATCTGCGTGCCGAATTTCATCGAAATTCGTTTAGTGGTTGATAGATTAGTCAGTCAGTCAGTATTACGATGTTTTGGGTCTTTCGGCACGTTAAAAATAGGGTTTTCTGGCGTTTTAATATAATTTTTTGTACATTTCGGCACTATACAATATTTATACATAGTTAAAAAAGTAAATTAGACACAAATCGGATACTTATTTGTTTTAAAGTTCACAATTAAAGAAACAACCCACTGCGCGCCTTATCGCTGCCAGCGGCTAACTGGCGGCGACCCTCACTGTGACGTTTCAGCTACCGCAACGGCCACTCGGTGCACTTTGCTAGTAATTCGGTCATAACTTCGTTAATTTTTGTCGTAGAACAAAAATGTTTGCTCTGTATGTTAAATATTTCTTAGCTCTATAAATCTGCATTCTTAACTAAAAACGTTACGGATCCTCATTGCACCCCGCGTCTTGTTTGCTTTTCATGGTTGCGAGTATGCTTTAACCGATTAAAGCTTTTTACTACGTAAGAGCTAAGTGAATTTTTGAAATGCGGTTCCTAGTGGGATAAACGAAATATATTAGGTTACTAGCTGTTCCGCGCGGTTTCACCCGCGTTCCCGAGGGATCTTGTCTTTACCCGGGATAAAAAGTAGCCTATGTGCTATTCCAGACTATAATATATCTCCATGTCAAATTTCATCCAGATCCATTCAGCCGTTCTGGCGTAAATGAGTAACAAACATACATCCATCCAAACTAAGAAGTAAGATTAGTAAGAAGTCAGATTTATCGATTACACAGAAAAATAATTATTATGACTATAACCAACTATAACATTATGACATTCATTATTACTATAACCTCGACTATAACAACCAGCGTTGCCAACTCTATGTCTTTTTACGTAGATCTACGTACTTTAGGTCTTTTTTGCAAACCTACGAACTTCAGTTCCAGAATTTACGTATTTTGTGATATATAAAATAACGAATGAAAGAATGAAATATATAACATAACACAATTCCTTGCTGCAAATAAGGCTGCATGACAAAATTCCGTTTTCATCTACGAAAAAAGTTAATAAACGTTCCATCAGAAATAAAACCCGCCAAGTGCGAGTTGAAATCGCGTGGAGAGGGTTCCGTACAATGCCAAAGTCAAATGATTTTATTAAATTGATAAAAAAAAATCCTGTTATCTACAAGCAATGAAAATTTTGTATTTTGTTTTTTTTTTGGACGGGGCATGGACAATTTTCGTCTTCTTTCTCATGAATAAAATCAAAACTATTTAATTTACAATAATAGATCCTCACATCGAGCTCTTTCATTTGATACAAAGTAGAAGTAAGCAGTGACAGTGACGAAACGCGGAATGTTAGTCCTATTAAAAAAAGAAAGCTGCACTACGATCAAAAATATTCCCATTTTTAGGAAAATGACAAAAACAATTCGGGTTGGGTTAAAAAAAGCAGCAAAGGGGAATACTATTTTTACTGCAACTAATATAAATGTGATTTAAAGTGTGAAAAAAAAGTACGTAGATCTACTAATTTTACACATGAAAATTTGTACTAATTCTACGTATTTTTTAGTCTGGTCTATGGCTTTTTAAAAATCTGAGCTCGCAACACTGATAACAACTCTATTGCTTTATAGATAGTCTATCTACCTACGCCATTTTTGTCCCGCACCAAGTGTAGTGCGTTTGGTTTTGGTGAGTAAATATAAATTCAATAATCACAATTTATCTGATTAATCATATGTTTTTATAAATCTATTTTCAATCAATGTGGGTTTAACATTAAAATGCACTCTGATATAAATCAATTTTTCTGTAATTTTCCTAAAAGTTGCCACAACTTAATTTTTCATCCATATTGTATCTATCTTTTCAGTCCTTAAATTTCTACGAAGTCCCTATACCACACGCCACGATGGGTAGGGAGGACAAAGCTACCTGGAAGTCTAACTACTTCGTTAAGCTCATCGTAAGTACACTTTCAGATCAACCTGTTAACTTAACCTCTAATTGTACAGCTTGTTCCAGTTGCCTTGTATTTATTAAATTACCTGGTTATTATCTTTATGACCATAATATAATATCGTTGCATTTAGACTAGAATCTGTAGTAAATAGAATATGGCTAGAAAGAGTAGGTATATTAGCATAAATCACAATTCTTTTTTGTAGTAACTGAATGTGTGTGATACATATTCAAACTTAATAGGTTTGCAGGTTAACAATTGATACAAGTCACTTCTGAAATATTCAAACAATAATTTACTTAATTTTGTCTACAGCAACTCCTAGACGAGTACCCAAAATGTTTCCTAGTGGGTGCCGACAACGTGGGTTCCACGCAGATGCAGCAGATCCGTATAGCTCTGCGTGGTCACAGCATCATTCTCATGGGCAAGAACACCATGATGCGCAAAGCCATCAAGGACCATCTGGAAACCAACCCTGCACTTGAGAAACTGTTGCCCCACATCAAAGGCAATGTTGGCTTTGTGTTCACTCGTGGAGACCTAGTTGATGTGAGTATGGCTATCCAAATATAGTGGACCCCCGGTAATGCCTATATAAGTCCAACATGCCTATAATATGTATAGTTGAGTCGCGTCATGTAATTTATACTAGGATCTTTCTAATTAATAATAATAATACCACTTTCATATGGAATTTCTTGGATTACTAGGTACTCTTCAAAAAGTTCTGGACTAAAGCGGGTACTGTATAGTCCAACAAACTTTGATAATCTGACACCACCATACAAAACATTTGTCAGATTACTGCGGTTCAACTGTAATTCCTTTGTGATATTTGAAATATCACATGCATTTAGCATGTAAAAGACTGATAAAAATTATAATCATCCCAAAGATTAGACCTTCTGTAAGATTTGAGTAAAAAGTCTCCTGGAATTTAATTTTTTTTAACAAAAAGCTACCACAGGTTTTGCATCAACAACGAAAATCTGTTTATATTAGCAGCTGCTAAATTTCATCTATAAGCTATTACATTAACTTCTTTATCCATATAGATCAGTCACATTGCACAAAAGGCTGTGAGAAAGTAGATAGCATTAACTGCAATAACCTTACAGTTGCATCTCGCCTTTGCATACCTTACCTAAAAGTGAACACATTTACCTCAGGTCCGTGACAAACTTCTCGAGAACAAGGTGCGCGCCCCAGCCCGTCCCGGCGCCATCGCCCCTCTGTCTGTTGTCATCCCAGCACACAACACCGGCTTGGGTCCTGAGAAGACCTCCTTCTTCCAGGCTCTCTCCATCCCAACCAAGATTTCCAAGGGTATGATAATATTTTTGATCCTTTTGTTGTTTTATTCTATTGAGGTTATTTACATACCTTAGTAATCTATTATGAGACTATGTTAAATTCATTTTTAAGTTGCAGTGATACTAACTTTAAAATTCTTAAAACATCCATCTAGAACAAATAACAATAACTGAGAACCAATAAGAAACTCGCAATGTTACATATTTAAATATTTTTTAGACAATTAACTGTTATTGGCCATTTTATTTTTATGTGAAGATATTGGTCTGTTCAAATACCAGAGAGTGTAACATTAGTTCTCTGGCTTCGCTTTCAGACAACATCAACCCTTCAAATTTATCCTAGTGTGATTGTTCTAAATGTGAATATTGCACTGGCATTTTGAAGAGACATTACCTTTTAATAATTTACCTTAAATTCCTATTATTGCTTCTTATAAGATTTATCAACCATTAGAGAGACTAAAGAGAGAATAAAAAAACTTTACTTATTTGCTTCCAGGTACTATTGAAATCATCAATGACGTGCACATCCTGAAGCCCGGCGACAAGGTCGGCGCTTCCGAAGCCACCCTCCTCAACATGTTGAACATCTCTCCATTCTCGTACGGACTTGTCGTCAAGCAGGTAATATGCAACACTTGACGTCATTTTACCACTGTTTGGCTTTTTGAGCACCCTTCAACGAAACTGTCTACATATTTTTGAATTCTACAATTATTGTAATTTTTAATTGCTGCTCTATCCAAAGTGTTGAGTACAGAGTGCACTTTTGGTATGCATTTTGATAATTTACCTTTGGTAAATTAATTGGGATGTGGTAAATTTTGTGCAATATTTATTTAGTTTTTATTGTGCAATCTGCATGCCAAACATGCATTGAATTTCAATAAAAGATAAATTTATAGAGTACTGATGAAGCAGACTATATATTATAATTTTCTACCCCTAGGTATACGACTCTGGCACCATCTTTGCCCCAGCAATCTTAGATATCAAGCCAGAAGACCTTCGTGCCAAGTTCCAAGCTGGAGTGGCCAATGTGGCCGCCCTATCGTTGGCCATCGGGTATCCTACCATCGCGTCGGCGCCGCACTCTATTGCCAACGGGTTCAAGAACCTGCTCGCCATCGCTGCCGTCACAGAGGTTGAGTTCAAGGAGGCCACTACCATCAAGGAGTTCATCAAGGTAAATATATATATCTCTAAGACATAGCATACAATATCATAATGTTAATTAATGTCTTAGTCTTAAAGGTAAATTCGACAATCTTTCAGTTATAGTAGTAAAAATCTCATGTACACATAAAATTTTATATTGGTCTGTTCAAATACCAGACAGCGTAACATTAGTTCTCTGGCTTCGCTTTCAGACAACATCAACCCTTCAAATTTATCCTAGTGTGATTGTTCTAAATGTGAATATTGCACTGGCATTTTGAAGATACATGTTAACTACTTGCAACTCCCAAATAAGTTGCACATAGTTTATACCTGCTATCAATTAACTCTCTTTGAATTACAGGACCCATCTAAGTTCGCCGCTGCCGTTTCTGCTGCTCCCGCTGCTTCTGCCCCAGCTGCGGCTGCCAAGGTCGAGGAGAAGAAAGAAGAGAAGGAAGACTCCGAAGGAAGCGACGATGACATGGGCTTCGGACTTTTCGACTAAGTCTATATGTACTGAAATCAAGACTGCATTACTTCGGCAAAGAGGCGTGTAAAGCCAAGTACCACAGTCTTGTTTTAGTACACCCCGTGGTCAGGCACCCGCTTTGATGAGTAGGCGCGTCAACGCCGCCGGGCCGGACACCCATATGGCGGCCGATGTAACTACAAAACTTTGCGTGTGCTCATAATATATGCCACTTTGAATAAATATTTTGTTTTATTTATTGAGACAAAAGAAGGGCAAGCTGATGATATACCTCATTTTAATTTGAACCACGAATCGAAATGGCGGTTTGCCTTGCTTTATTAAGTGTATCCCACACAGCAAACTATTTATTATTAGTAAGAAATAATTATAATTTCTAATATTGTAATCGATAGTAGGATCAGTTTAGGAAGAAATTAAGATCAGATTTCAACAAGTTCTTACCTACATGAATTATTTTTAGAATCCAAAAAAAATCAAATCGATACATAAGCCTGTGTGATTCTATACTCTACATTTCTTTAGTTAGACAATAACATTTTCATCATGAAAAGTGTGTTTAGTAATAGCTAATTCACAGCTATAAATTCAGTGTAGAGAAGCACTCTACTTCATGGGACAGGAATAATTCAATAAGTTGGTATATTAATGAGACATCTTTATTATCACAACAATACAACAGTGTATTTAACAGACATTTATTACTTGTACAATATCCATATAATTTAATTAAAAAAAAAAATATTTCAAAATACCAACTTTAGTCAGCTAAGTATGTAAGCATTTTCGAGACGTGATTTCGCCTGACTCACAAACAGGAAAAACCTGTGTTTTGAGTCAAATCAGTGGATTTTCATTAACTATTTATGCACCCTAATGTAGTACAGCATGTCTGACGTTACAAAATAACAAATATTAAAGTATGACTAACGCTAAAGTGGTCTTAAGTGTGGTGAGTTAATTTGTAGGCATTGTAGATTGTTTAAAGGAAAATGTGATATTTGTGAGAGGGTATTTACTACTTAATTAGAGCCTCGGTGGTGTTATAATCAATGAGTTTTGGTAAATGTTGAGATGTTTATTGACCTTATTATACAAGTGGCCACAAAGGGACTAAGTGTTGCTTTGCTAAGGTCTTCGCGTTCGAGTATAAATTATATGGTGTATTAATTTAGAGTGAGTTTTTATGATGTGAAAAATAAACCTGTCTTAACAGTGATATCGAGATGTCCTTATACGCTGGGTGCATAAATATTACAATAATATAATTTGTTAAAAATATGCATAAAAATTACATTATATGTATTTATAATATCTGTAATACATTTGTAGCCACGCAGATTAATAGGTAGGCCGAAGAATATAATTTTGTTATACAATATTATTTATTTATTTATTATTATATAAAATATTACACTAAAAAAATACCTTTATTTACTACATACCTAACTCGTTCTAAATTTTTTTAGCTACTTAAATAATAAATGTTGATTGAATTTGAATGAACAAATGACAGATTTGATGATATAGGTAATGAATGAATCGCAATCAAATGAATGAAGATGAATTATTTATATCTAGGTAGATACATTGAATCGAACTTTCGTCGATTGAAAGAAGTATAATAATATGCGTTCCTATTAAGGGCTCGTGCCGACGTCAGCCGCCGACGCGCGCCGACGACTGCAATCGGGAACATGCTGCTTGCGTGTACGAGCTCTAAGACTGAGGAGTCTGAGTATATTTTTTTATTTATCTATCAAATATTTTAAAAACCTCAAATTGTAAATTTAATTAAACACATGTTTTACACACCCTGTATCCTTATCCTCAATACCTGTTGTACAGGTGAATGTTTTCAGAGGTACCTATTTATAGGATAAAATTTTACCTCATTAACCTGAGTACCTACCCCTTCCAACAATGTAAGAAAAGAAAAATTAAACTACCTGTCATTTTTTTAAATAGGTAGGTATGTAATTATTATGGCACTGTTTGCCTTTAATATCATTATATAATAATTCATACTTGAATAAACTTTAAAACAGCATAACATAGAACACTTAGAAAATAGAATCTAAACTATTTGAGATCATAGTGACTAGGTTCATTAATTTTTATACTGCTTAAGACTCTACATCAATCATTAGTTTAAATGTTCCATCGGTATCAACACAGCGAAGGACATTTGCCATTTTACCACAAACCATTGGAATACTTGGATTTGCCAGGAATACTGAGCCATCCATAAAACTCATATACCTATTAGTTGATATTTCTTCCAAATCTTCCATCATCTCTATACTGTACCAATATAGGATACCACCAGCCGAACCATCTTGCACTATGGGCACATTGACCACTTCTGACCTCATTTCACCACTACAGATACCAAGGTCAATGTGATCAGTAATAGCTGTGTATTCCAAAAGTGAGAAATCAAGGCAGAAATTTTGTGATACTTGATATTTATTCACATGGATTGCCAATTTAAACATGACAGTATTTGCATCATTAATTCTGTTATTTATGTCAAGCCAATTGCTACTGATTACTTGGCCAATCAATTTAATATTTGCTGGCATGAATAGACCACCTTGGTGGAGATGTGAACCTTTCAAATATTGGGCCATTTCCTTTACGCGCAAATCAATTTCTCCACACATATCAAACATGTGGACAAATATGGCATGGAACTTATTAGTTCCAAAAGCATGCTGAGACCAATTATCTCCATCTAATATAGTGACACTTGATAGTGGAATATGATTAGCCATGAATACCGTTTCAAGGAATGCCCTATCAAATTCATTTTTGGCACAGCATGTCAGTGATTCAGCACCCCTCTTAAGCATTTGTAAACCAAAAATTGGAAATGGACAAAGGTCAACAATAGTGGTTTCAGACATTTCTGTCATCTGTCCTAGGTAAACACATGCCATTCCAATGCATCCATTGATCTTCTTAATATATTCTGTATCATTTAAGAATCGAAGAGTTTCAGGTGAGATTCTCATAACAGAAATGTTGTTTTCAGGCATCATAGTCAATTTTCCACCATTTAAAAGAAATTTTGCTTTGATGATATCATTTGTTTCAACCTTTTTTGGAACTCCATCAAAAAAAACAGCCTGCTGCCATGCATTTGCCCTAACTTTGGACCTGGGATCAGTTGTTATAGTAATCATCTCTTTATATAAATCCAGATTGAACCATCCAATGACTGTGTTGATCTGACCACTGCCTTTAACTTTGAATTCAACATCATATGGCTCAATTCTATTTAGTTTCTCTTCAATATCATTGGAGTCATTGAAATTCACTGCTAGAAGTGAATGTGGTTCAGTCAGATATTTAATATCTTTGTACAAATGCACGTCTTCAGAATCATAAGTCTCGTCATATTTTAAAATGTGAACATTATGTGCAGGTATTTTTAAAATTGTTTTAATTGATGAGCACAACTGATATTTTCCATTCAAGTGATCACATTCAGCTCCAATAACAAAGAACTCAGCCTTGTTAGGTATGACACGGCCATATTCAGAAATCAAATTTTCCCAAGCATGAGACAATGTTTGTAAGACATGCTCTCCAAAAAGGCCAGCATCAAATATCTCTGTTACCAAAAGCTCTTGTTTCCCATCTAGTTCCACGTAATTAATTTCTGTTGACATCCTATTCTTGAAGGAGATACTATAAATTTTATTAGCAGAAGCAATATCTAAAGCTAATCGAGTCATTACCTCTGAACTATCCAAACCTGTTACTTTTGCAGGGCGATACAAACTTGCATACATAGCTAGTAAGCCAGTACCAGTACCAATATCAAGGACCTTATCATAAATTGGAACTAAAGTTTCACTGATTGCATTATGATATGCCGCATTACGGATCTTATCATTCAACATTCTAAAGTTCCATCTCTCAACCAGCAGATTCTTCAGAGAGTTTAAGTTTTTCTCAGCACTAACAAAACCAGAGTCTAATTTAAGAGCTTTCTGAAAATGACACCATGCTTCTGAGTAGAATCCGTATTTGTATAAATATTTGCCAATATCATTGAGAAGGTACATGTTGTTAGGGAGTACATTCATGGCGCGCTCATAATTGTTAAATATTACCTCCATGTTGTTAGAAGCGCTGAGGAGCTCGTTCAGCTTCAGTAGCAGAGCTCTGAACTCTGATTCGTACATGGCTTTGATACGGGGGTATTTCTCGAAGGCCTGAATGAAAACATCGAAGGCATTACTGTAATTTCCGGTTTCTGACAAAAGTCTCGCATGTTGGATGCGATCTTCTGCACGTTCCTCCATCTCAAACGTTAAATGAAAATTTGCCGGTCAGCAGAGACTAGGTACCCTATGTAACTTATTCCTATTTCCTAGTGGCTCGCACTGCCGTGTTTGCTAAAACTGTTGTAGCATGAACAAAAAAATATGCTTTCCGACAAACAGACAAAATCCAGTATCGATCGATTCTGGAACATAGATTACTAATATGTAGCTAGCTAGCTGCAAGTGTTTTTATCCTCTTTGGCTAGCTGCAAAGTAGTTAAAAACAAGATAAAAACACTATGGCTAGCTGTTCACACACAAGCACGTACAAACACAAACCTCGGATTGGCTCGGATGTTACGAGACACAAACATAATAATATGCTTCGTTCGTACTAGTGATGCGATTTCATATTAATTTCATGAGCATGTGAATTCATGAGTCTTAGCAATTAATTATTATTGCTATGCTATTTGCTAATATGAAGATAATTTTTGCACGGTGGTAGGGTACTTTGTAGTACCCGACTGGCTGGCTACCACCCTCAAGTTAAAAATCTGTCGCCAAGCACCTATCGGTGTGTTCCGACAGTTGCACTTGAGAGCAAGTTCCTATCTAGGCTTTGTGTGCTTACCACCTTCGGCCACATGATCACTTACCATGGTTAGATTTATGTCAAACACAAGCTTAAACAGAATAAAAAAAATGATAATAATGATTTTTTGTTAAATGTGCCTTTTATTATTTAAGATTTTATGAACTTACCTTCAGATAAAAATATTTATATACAAAACTTATCAGTCACTTTGCAGTACCTTTTACTACCTATCCTATATTATTTACAGGTAGGTATAGTGTTCACACTATTATCTATTTAAAGTTCAATGATAAGAATATGACGAACGAATTTAATTACTGTACATCTAATACGTGAAATAAACTCTCAATATCACTTGCCAACACGTACTGATTCAGTACTACTGAACGTTGACACAATACTCGCGACACGAACGTGCCACACAAATTACTATTAAACAATCACACGCATTCATTTAATATACGACCCTAAATACTAGAAAATCAAAGATAATAAGGAAATAATTGCTGAACCTCTTTCTACGCTGCCGTATGAAGCGAGCGATTCGCACTTCACAGTTGTTTGTGAATGAATTTTAATTCATATTTCACAGTTTCACGTGAACTGTTTAACTACTTTGCAGCTAGCCAAAGAGGATAAAAACACTTGCAGCTAGCTAGCTACATATTAGTAATCTATGTTCCAGAATCGATCGATACTGGATTTTGTCTGTTTGTCGGAAAGCATATTTTTTTGTTCATGCTACAACAGTTTTAGCAAACACGGCAGTGCGAGCCACTAGGAAATAGGAATAAGTTACATAGGGTACCTAGTCTCTGCTGACCGGCAAATTTTCATTTAACGTTTGAGATGGAGGAACGTGCAGAAGATCGCATCCAACATGCGAGACTTTTGTCAGAAACCGGAAATTACAGTAATGCCTTCGATGTTTTCATTCAGGCCTTCGAGAAATACCCCCGTATCAAAGCCATGTACGAATCAGAGTTCAGAGCTCTGCTACTGAAGCTGAACGAGCTCCTCAGCGCTTCTAACAACATGGAGGTAATATTTAACAATTATGAGCGCGCCATGAATGTACTCCCTAACAACATGTACCTTCTCAATGATATTGGCAAATATTTATACAAATACGGATTCTACTCAGAAGCATGGTGTCATTTTCAGAAAGCTCTTAAATTAGACTCTGGTTTTGTTAGTGCTGAGAAAAACTTAAACTCTCTGAAGAATCTGCTGGTTGAGAGATGGAACTTTAGAATGTTGAATGATAAGATCCGTAATGCGGCATATCATAATGCAATCAGTGAAACTTTAGTTCCAATTTATGATAAGGTCCTTGATATTGGTACTGGTACTGGCTTACTAGCTATGTATGCAAGTTTGTATCGCCCTGCAAAAGTAACAGGTTTGGATAGTTCAGAGGTAATGACTCGATTAGCTTTAGATATTGCTTCTGCTAATAAAATTTATAGTATCTCCTTCAAGAATAGGATGTCAACAGAAATTAATTACGTGGAACTAGATGGGAAACAAGAGCTTTTGGTAACAGAGATATTTGATGCTGGCCTTTTTGGAGAGCATGTCTTACAAACATTGTCTCATGCTTGGGAAAATTTGATTTCTGAATATGGCCGTGTCATACCTAACAAGGCTGAGTTCTTTGTTATTGGAGCTGAATGTGATCACTTGAATGGAAAATATCAGTTGTGCTCATCAATTAAAACAATTTTAAAAATACCTGCACATAATGTTCACATTTTAAAATATGACGAGACTTATGATTCTGAAGACGTGCATTTGTACAAAGATATTAAATATCTGACTGAACCACATTCACTTCTAGCAGTGAATTTCAATGACTCCAATGATATTGAAGAGAAACTAAATAGAATTGAGCCATATGATGTTGAATTCAAAGTTAAAGGCAGTGGTCAGATCAACACAGTCATTGGATGGTTCAATCTGGATTTATATAAAGAGATGATTACTATAACAACTGATCCCAGGTCATCAACAATCACACGCATTCATTTAATATACGACCCTAAATACTAGAAAATCAAAGATAATAAGGAAATAATTGCTGAACCTCTTTCTACGCTGCCGTATGAAGCGAGCGATTCGCACTTCACAGTTGTTTGTGAATGAATTTTAATTCATATTTCACAGTTTCACGTGAACTGTGAAATATGAATTAAAATTCATTAAGTATTCGCGTGGTTGCGACAGAGAGTGCACGCTGCCGTATGATGCGAACGATGAATTATTTTAGCGTCCGTGCTAAATTCACAGTATTCACACGTGAACGTGCAATGAATTAAAATTCATTTAGTATCAAAGAGTATGTAAACGCTACGCTTATTTAGTATCGCTAGAGTCAGTGTCTCCATATACACGGTAATTACCGTAGATGCACCGTAATCTGACATAATCTACGGTCAATGGTAAACGTGCATTACCGTGTCGTAATTCTACCGTAATAAGGTGATGAATAACTTTTCGCATTTTTGATATTTTTTTGATTACGTGTAACGAAACGTAACTTTTTAAAACACAAAATTTTAGATGGCAACACTCAGCACCTAGTTCAGGGGAAAACCCCTACTGTTTACTTTTTATGTAGGCTACTTTTACTCACACATCGACGGTCACACCTTCGCGGTTTATTTTATTTTCTTCCTTATTTACCGCTATGGAAAAGAAAGAATGAAACAACATTTTCAGTTTGGTCAGTGTGAGTAAATTAGGTAAGGTAGGGTGGGTATGTACCTATGCTATGAGTTACGAGTGCTAAGTACAATCGCATTTTAGTTGTGTTGGAATCGAATTAGACTGTTGATTTTCAAAATGAATGCTTCTATTTACGAAAAAGAAATTGTCGTCTTAGATTCGGATTAAGGAACTAGTTTTTTATAAGTAAGTAGGTTTAAATTCATTACAAAAAATTAGAAACATGTAACAATTAATAATAAGTAGGTTTTAAAAAATAAATTTTGATTGTAATTTAATTATTGCTTTTAAATTCCATTTAAATTTGTTTTTTATCTACTTATTTACCAATTTTACCATACACTTAAACATTACACGGTAATTACGGTAAATTTTTAATTGACACACCGTAAAACACCGTATTTTGACCCTGGCAACACGGTAATCCTTTATTTTTATATGGAGACACTGGCTAGAGTATAGTGTTCTATGTTTAGTATTTGCGTGGCTGCGACGCAGAGTGCACGCCTGCCGGCCGCTAACGTATGAAGCGAGCGATGAATTCGATTCACACTTAATAGAATTTCACAACTAAATTTAATTTGTGAAATGCTAATGAAGTATTCACGTGAATTAATTAATGAGAATGCTAATTAATCCAGTACTAGTTCGTACTTCCTTTTGGGTATAGTTATTATTACATACTCTTTGGTATAGTTACTATAATCTTTGTTCGTACGCCCACAGAGTACCTTTTGCGTACGCCCTCAAAACAAACTACCAAGAGAACGCGATTGAAAGACTTTGTATTGACTAAAAGTACTAAAACTTATATTATGTAAAAAAAAATGTGACAAATAGACCAAGACCATTTCAAATACTTTGACATTGGCAGAAATATCCTAAAAGGATGATTGCCAGCAACAAAAAAAAAAAGAGAATGCCCTCAAAAACAAATAGGGATACGCTATAAGTAGTATCGATACCAAGTACTTTTGGGCACGGAACACCTTTTGGGAATCCTTCTTAATTTTGTTCTCGAATAAATATTAGCAAAAATAAACAAATCTACTTTTTGGCGGGAACTTGTGAAGTGACGTTGTGGTTTTAGTTTTAATTTCATTAAATTCGTGTATTTTGAGTTTTATTGAATAATTTCGGTGGTGTTTTGTCCAATAAAGATCAATCTAAGTGTACAAGTGTAGTGAAATGAAATTGTGTATCGTGACTTTCCAGGTTGTCCCAAAAAGTCCATGAAGTTTTAGTGGAAAAGCCGCCAATTTCACTAAAACTAGACCGGACTTGTACGGACGAGTACTAGACTTAACGGTGAAAGTGACAATAACAAGATGGATATTTAAAATCATTGGCTAAATAAATACCAAGCCAAAAACCTTCTTAAAAAAAAATTTGGACTTTTTGGCGGGAACTTGCGAAGTGACGTTTCATTTTCATTAAATTCGTGTATTTTTTTGACCTTATTTTGACACACTACCTTTGAGTATTAAATTAAGCCAGCCCTACACTATAAGCTAGTAGGTAACGCGGTTACATACTCTTTGCTAGTAACATGTGCCATATTTTATTATAGCTAGTTTATCTATTATAATCTAATATATCTATTATAAGGATTATAGTCTGGAATAGCACATAGGCTACTTTTTATCACGGGAAAAGATAAGATCCCACGGGAACGCGCGTGAAACCGCGCGGAACAGCTAGTTTGATATAAATGTGTTATCAATATATTCTGCTTTAAGAAGTTTTTGTAGTTTTCAACATCCCTCCTCAAAATTAATCTATGTTTGAATTAGTAATAATTTTTTTTAAATTGATATAAAATTGTAAGTATCTATATATTTTATTTATTTATTGCAAAATCCTGCCCATCATGGTGATCCTTGGGGAGGACCTTGTCCAGCAGTTGATGACTTATGGAAGTTATGGATGACATGATGATTTCATATATTTACAAAATAGCTCTAATGACACTGGACCATGGACCACACATCAGTTCAACATTGTTATCACATTGAAAAGTCTTCATGAAAGAACTCTCACTGGGATGTTTATCTGGAGAAAGTCCTAGTTGACCATATTTATTGTAACCTGTAGTCCATACTGAATTATCCTCAAGTAGAACTACTGAATGTCTAGACCCACACGATATATCTTTTATATTTAGGTCCACCCGACCATTTTCATCAAACAGGTCAACTAATGTTGGTATTGACTGGCTCTGACAATTGTTTTTAGTTTTATCTGTTTCCTTTATTCCCAACTGGCCAGAATCATTCCACCCCCATGAGTACAAGTCTCCAAATTCACTGAGAGCTAAGGAATGCCAACCTCCAGCTCTGATTTTAGTTATTTTTATACCAGCAAGAGCTTCCACTTCTGTCGGTGAATCTAGAATGTTGATTTCTCCATGTCCAAGTTGTAATCTCCTGAAAAAAAATCACAATTCTATAAAAATAATGATTATTCTTAACATGTGTGAAAATTTGTTATTGATCTTACCGCCCATTTCCCCATGTGTACAGCCTGCCTGCATTGGTTAGTAGCAGAAAGTGTTCATAACCACATTGTATATCACAAACCTCCCCTATACAGTGACTTGTGTCCACGTAACTTGGTAATAAGCCACTGTATACCATACCTGATGATGTAAGGTACAAGGATGAATCATTCATCATAACAACATGTACAATATCATCATTCCTTTTTGCATCATTTTCTAAAGGAGTTTCTATACTGAAATTAACTTTTTTAATGTTGTCTTCCTTCTCTAAATTCATTACCCACACAGTATTTGTATTTTTACCAACCAGTAACAAATTATTATCATTACCACATACTATCAATTCTGAAACATCACACTCTTCAGGGAGCTTTATTTTACAAAATTGATTTTCCTTTCCATTGTAAGAGCCGGATACATATAATTCATGGTCAATTTGGAATATATTATAAGACCACGTGATTAATAAAAGTTTTGCTTGATACAAAATAGTTTTATGTTCTGTTACAATGTCACAAAATCTATCAACGATACATTCAGCAGAAAACCACTGTCCAAATATATTGTTACCTGCTACCCGAAACATTTTAAATTAGTTTATTGAAGTCTAGTCTACTTTCCCCACCATGCACCATAATATTGGTATTATATTACATACTCTTTGATGGGTATAAAATAAACAAATAAAGTATAAACTCAGTCTGTTTGTTTTTTTATTTAATGAATTAGGCAGGTGACGCAGATGTAAATGTCAAATGTCAAATTATGATGTTGCCAAAGAGAATATAATACTACCGTTTGATGTTGCCAAGTTTTTTTGGATAGGGAGGGACTTCTTAGTCCTATTTAAATCGTATATTTTTTTACGATATTAATTAATTAAATATTACCTCCAAAAATAATTTACTAAAAAGGGTTATTTTAGAAAAAAATTCGAGACCTTAATATAACTTTAAATAAAAAAATCTTGAAGTAGGTAGGTAGTACCAAGGATATTGGTATATAACCACAAACATGCGAAGTTACGTTGCGTTTTCATTTTATTTTTATAAAATTCGTGTATTTTGAGTTTTATTTAATAATATCGGTGGTCTTTTGTCTAATAAAGATTAAGGGCACAAGTGAAGTGAAACGAAATTAAAATGTGTGTATCTCTACCCGGTTGTCCCAAAAAGTTTGTGAAACGTTTTAGTGGAACAGCCACCAACTTTTTATAACTGGAAATTAATTGGTAACACTGACTGACTGAAATGTAATCCTTGCGGGTTGATGCCGGTTTTTAAAGGTATATTATTCAATTTTTTTAACATGTTCCGATGTTATTTGCTATAAACTACACTGAAGTAGTAAAGCTCGTGTATCGAAGTCTGTATTAAACGTTTCAAAGTGATGGATAACGCGTCGTTTGTGCAGATGTGAATGTAACGATGTCATGAAGTTTTTTGAGAAATCAATATGGCCCTCAAACTCGGGAAGTGTAGGCTTTGCCTCAAGCTTGGTGACTTCTATTCAATATTCACGGTGGACAATGCCGTCCAGCTGGCTGAGATGGTTATGGATTGCGCACGAATTAAAGTAAGTGACTATTTCCAAATACATATTTTAGTAACACGATACCTTGCTATGGTTAACTATCGTATTGTAACGAAGAAGTTTTATTTCACCCTGTGAACTTCAACTTATCAAAATATTTTTGTAGTTATTTTGTGAGGGTAGCGCGAGTTCCAACAGTTTTCGATTGCTGATGGTAAAGTATAGTGCAACTTAGTGAAGTTCCTTTCAGTGAAGTCAATACCAATTAATTTCCTTACATGTTGATTTACTTTATCTATTGAGATGTATTCTTCACAATCCATACTTCAAAAGGAAAAACAGAACTAGAGAAGTGCATACAGTTAGTGTTTCTTTGAGGACTCCACATTGCTGCAGATTTTTTAGTTTATCAACAACTATTTTAGTAGCCTACCTTGGACTTTTTCAATTTTTTTTTAGTCTGAATTGATGGTTAACCTGTCAGTTCTTTCTTGGGACAATTGGGGTTTCAGAGTCCGCACCACTTGGTTCTCAAATGGGACAATCGGGACGATGACATTTGCTTGAAAATTGGGCGCGCATCTTGAAATTTTGAAAACTGTGGGCGAGTTGAAGAGTTGTTTCACAGGTTAATGTCGCGAGTCGACAGATTAAAAGGTTATAAGGCATAAGCAACATTTTGGTTGAAAATGACTTTTCAATGCCATCCCACTTAAAAAAAAACAGCGGGTGAACCGCGCAGAACAGGTAGTATTATAAATGTGAAAGTTTGGATGGATGTTTGTTACTCTTTCACGTAAAAACGGCTGATCGGATTCTGATGGAACTTGGCACACAGGTTGATCATATCCTGGAATAAATAACACATAAGATACTTTTTATACCGGAAAATGATAAGATCCCTCTGGAACACGGGTGAAACCGCGGAGGACAGCTAGTTTTAGAGATTACATTTATGACATTTTCGTGATGTAATTTTGTCATGTGGAGTTGACAACAGTTGAGAACATTATTTTCCATTATTTTGGAATTATGCCTGTTGTTGGTAATCTATGTAAGTTTTATTTATATTTAGTGGGTACTTCAATAAAGTCAGTTGTTGTCTAACACTCTAAGCATAATACAACAATGCCCAGAATCATACTTTATATATATTGGTAGATCAGGTCAAATTTTTGTGTGCATGAACATCTGTTCTGAGTTTGGGTGAAGGAATGTATATGGTTTCCATATTACAAGCTCTGCTTAGCCATAAACCTTCAATAATATTTTAGGTGTATGAAGGAGATGGGCTCCCTGATAAAATTTGCTCAGAATGCATACAAAAGCTTAGCAGCGCTTACATCTTCAAGCAGCAGTGTGAAAGAGCTGATCAAGAGCTACGCCGAAATTATGTACCACCACCAGGTAATTATATTTTATGGTATATTATACTCCTAGCCCAATCTACGACAATAGCTCAACCAGCATGAGCAAAGAGGATTCTACTTTCCTTTACTAAAAGTATCAGCAGACCACAGTTGCCACTTAAATATTAGTTCTATATTTGCTTCTAGTGCTTGTCCAGTTATATCCTTAAAACCTTCTGTTTTTGTGACAGCAATGTGTGGTTTCAGGGTTCAGCGTTAGCCCTCCGCCACCAAACAGACAAAGTAGCGATTCAGCTTTCTCAACCCATACGGAGAGTTCCAAACCATCGTCTTCCGCTGAAGGCAAAGTCACCCCGGCGAGGAGTCGCAAGCGCAGTATAGAGAGCGTCGACAACGCTTCTGTCGGCAGTCGCTCGCAAGAATACCGTCCGAACAGTTCCAAACGCGTCGAGGAACTCAGGAGGTCCCAGAAAAGACCTCGGTGCACATCAGGAAACACGTCTTCCGACTATGAAGACAATAACAGCCAGTCAAATTTCATGGCCGAAACGGACTCTGACGAACCACTCATTAAGAACGACCATAAATGTAAACTTTGTCCCAAGTCTTACAAATCCGCTAAGAGTCTCGCTATGCATATGCGCATACATTCGCTCGGTAAAAATGATAGTATGAACGAAAATATAGTTGTTAGCATTCCATCTAGAAACGAGCAGGGGGATGCGACGGACGTCGACAGTAAATTGGGATGTGAAAAATGCGGAAAGACATTCAAGTTGAAAATAATGTTGAAACGGCACAAAGACGTATGCAGCATGGAACGTCAGAAGTCGCCGCAAAAAGAGTTGCTCGTGTCGCTGGAACCTATCGACGGCGTGAAGACTAAGAAAAGTGATGTGCAGACCAACAAGATCGACTGCGAGATGTGTACCACAAAGTTCAAAACTATAGCTAACCTCGAGAAACACATGAGAGTGTGTCACTCCGCTGTTTTGAAAAAGGAAACGTTGCCAGTAGAGTCTAAATTGGAAAGGGGGAAAGTGATAATCCCCTGCATTTACTGCCACGATACATTCGACGATTATTACATTCACTGCGCTCATTTCAGCGCGTGTTCGAAAAGGGACGACACTTTACCATACAAATGTCCCTTTTGCGAGAAGGTGATGTCTAGGAAGAACTCGTATTTCAATCATTTGAAGAACCTGCACGTTGAGCCGAGAGCGGCGCACAACAAGTATGAGAACGAGGAGATGAAGCAGAATTTCTTTGAGTGTCGGATGTGCAGCAAAAAGTTGGCCAGCCAGGAGCTGCTCATCACACATTTAGCGGCACATGTCTCCAATATTGAAGATAATGCCGACGTTGCTGTCGATGAGGAATCTAGGTGAGTTAGATTTAAAAAAAAAAAAACGTTTTTCATTTTCATGTAAAGCATGTGGAAGTTTATACCAAACCAGATAGGTCCTTGATAGAGAAGTAGAGTGTATTTAATTTAACTTGTAGAGTATTATAATTTTATTGATAACGACTTATACAGAGTGATACAAATGGCGGCTTCAAGATACATCATCATCATCATCATATCAGCCGGAAGACGTCCACTGCTGGACAAAGGCCTCCCCTAAGGATACATAGTTGAATATAAATATATTTTCGAACCTTTGGCTTCGGCCGAAAATGGCTGAAGTATTGGCCGAAGCCGCGTCGAACCAAAGAGATAATACTGGGGACCTCTAATTTATTAAAAAATCATTTACTTTCTTCGGCTTAAATAAGCCTAAGAAACTAGTATAGTTATATTAACTCGTGTTTAAAATTTCAGAGCAAGCAGCATAGATGATTCGGCATCTGTAACATCGATGTACAGTTCCTCGCAAGTTTCAACCGGCCCACTCCAATGTAACATGTGCGACAAACGTTTCAAATACAAGAGGGCTTTAGAAACACACCAATTAAGAGTGCATGACTCGAGCGTAGAAATAAAGATAGAACCACCAGACAAACCTTCAACTAGTCTCCTGAGCGAAACGTACAGGCAGTCAGACTCTGAATCTAGTCAAGAAGAAGGAGATGATAATACATGTGATATTTGCGAGAAACAATTCTCATACAAACGGTTGCTCCTACAGCATAAACGCACAAAGCATAACATGTCCTCTGGGACGAAGCGAGCGAAAATCAACCTTAAAGACTGCTCAGT
The DNA here is from genome assembly GCA_951361185.1 of Ochropacha duplaris. NCBI lineage: Eukaryota > Metazoa > Arthropoda > Insecta > Lepidoptera > Drepanidae > Ochropacha > Ochropacha duplaris. Next base: position 2,675,111 of record OX592693.1, read on the forward strand.
AAAGTGTCTAATATGTGATATGGACATGAAAGTAAGCGTGATCAATGAGCACAATCAGAAACACATATCTGTGAACATGAAGCCGAGAAATGTGTACACTTGTGCCGAATGCGGAGAAAAGTTTAAGAGTTGCAGTGCTCTAGCTAATCACATTAAGCTTATACATAGATTGAAACAGCAACAGATGCCAAAGCAGTTCGAAGGTGATTTGGCGGATTTTTGTGAGGTCGTTGTGACAAAGGCGGAACCGCTGGACTGGATCCAGAGTCACAACGGCTTTGGTGAGGTTCCCGGAAAAGATGATAAAGATGGCAAACCACTAGTGAACCTATCTGGGTTCACCTGCCATATCTGCAGCAAACAGATGCCAACGCTGATATCTCTTAAGAGACACATCAACTGGCACTCCAATGTTGGCAATAACATACAAAAGATAACAGAGTGTTTTGTTTGCAAAGAGGTAACTGCTCTGATATTTTTAGATTACTTATTTTATTACTATCTTGATTTGAGTTATAGTCTTATATAAAAACGTAATGTTGGAATCTGGTAACTCACAAATATTTTCTAATTCTACATTCAAACTTTTTTTTTCATTTTTTTCCAGACATTCCGTTTCCAGTGCCACTACAAGATCCACATGCGGATTCACTATAAAGATCCCAACATAGACCCCAAGTTGCTAACTTGCTCGATCTGCAATCGCAAGAGCAAACATCTCCGTGCAGCCATGGCACACATGAACTATCACAAGCAGACCCGATTCAGTAGTAAAGACTACCAATGTTCCATTTGCAAGAGGGTCTTCCAATATCGAAAAGTTTACCTCTCTCACATGGCAATTCACTACAAGCGAGGAGAAAGCGCTCAGAATACTATAGTGGGGCATGTGCTCCCGAATTCGGCTGACAAAACAATATTCGATGGCACACACACTTGCCACCACTGTGGCAAAGTGTGCGACTCTGAAAACTCCCTAAAACACCACATTATATGGCATAATTCCAAGACATCTTTATACGGTGCTCGACACGAGTGTCAAATCTGTAATCTCGTATTCACAAATAAAAGGAGATTAGAAATCCACACAAGGAGCCATTACGAAGATGAAAATGGCCCCTTCAAATGCCACATCTGTGGCAAAGGCTACATCGACGAGAATTACTTCAAGAGACATGTGAAGGGTCATAATTTTGACCACCAGTCGCATAAGAAGAGGATCGACAAGCTCCGGAAAGATAAAGTTAAATGTCCCATTTGTGCTCGGTTCTACCCGGACTTGGTGAAACTGATTCGTCATTTGAGGAGGACACATCCGGAAAGCAAGATGATCAAAACTGACCCCGACGCGCCGCCGCCGATCTACTACTCGTGTAAGTTGTGCGCCAGAGAGTTTTTGGATGAGAGGAGGCTACAGATGCACGAGGAGGCTCATCTCCGGAAACCAGAGTTGTTTAAGTGTAAATTCTGTGGAAAGAAGGCTATGTCCCTAAAAAGTCATAGAATCCACATCAAAGGCCATTTGACAACCAAACACTTTGATAATCCTCTGAAGTGCCCTAATTGTGATGAGACGTTTGTGAAAGGATACGACTTGCATCACCATCTGCGCGATGTTCATGATATCAACGAAACTTGGATAGCAGACGATACACAAAAAATCCTAAATGGGCCCCTAAAAGAATTGCAATGCTCCATTTGCTTCAAGGTTTTGGCCAGCAAAGGAAACTTCGAGAGGCACATTGACTATCATAACTCCCTCAGGTGTAACTACTGCTTTGACTTCTTCAGCACATTGAAATTCTTGGAAGGCCATTTGGCGTTCACATGCGAAAAGAAGAAGTTAGTCGGCGACTCTGAAGTTTTTCCCAAGAGAGTAAAGTGTCACTTGTGCTACAAAGCTTTCCACTTGCAAGTGAAGTTGGACTGTCATTTACGGACGCAGCACAGTATCAAAGTGAGCAAAGAGGCCTCAGCGAGCAAGAAGGAGATAATCTGCGACTACTGCTTCAAAGTGTTCGAGAACGAATACGCGCTAAGGAACCATAAGATTTACCATCGCACCATCGGATACTACGGGTGTCTTTATTGCAATAGAAAGTTTAATACTCTAACGCTTTATAGGAAGCATAAAAATTATCACTTCGCTCAGTTGAATGTGGACGAACCGACGAAATGTGAGCATTGTGACGAAACATTCGTTGCCTTCAGAGAGATGATATACCACATGAGGGATGTTCACAATGATAATAAAGAGTGGATAGTGGAACCCAAGGAGTCCATAGAGGAGACTTGCCCCATCTGCAACAAGGTCTTTTTCAACTTGCACCGACACCTCGATTACCATGAAGCGAACAAATGCAATAAATGCAATGAGTACTTCTACTCTCAAATCGATTGTGATAACCATCTTTGCGCCATCGAAAGCGACGATGAGGTCACTGTGACTCAAACCGGAGAAACTAAATACGAGGAATGCACCTTCTGTTTCAAGCCTATCACCAAAAAGGACTCTAAGCTGAAGCATGATAAAATTCACAGAGGTTCCGGATCAATTTCTTGCCGTTTCTGTCCGCTTAAATTTAAGACTATGGACGCTTTTAACATTCACGCATTCTCCCACCGAAGTAGGAAGTACAATAACAAGCCGATTAAATGTCGCAAGTGCGGCGAGAAGTTCGTTAAATATGGACCATTTATGCGGCACATGAAATCTGTTCATAAGTCGATGAAGAAAGTCCATTACAGGACGATCGTGAAGCCTGAACAGTGTGTAGTTTGCGGCGATTTCTTCCCAAACCTGCACAATCATTACCGGGCTCACCTCCTTAACCAATGTCAACTATGTCGCAAATACTTCACCTCTTCAAGAGTATTCTCCAAACATGAATGTGATAAAATAGATAATGATTCGTCGAAAGTGTTCAGAAGCGATGAGAATCTGTTGGTACACATTAATTCGTACGTTCCTAAAGATGAGAAGGATGATGAGAAATATTACGGTCACACGGACGATGAAGATGATGAACAGGACATGACGCTACCTGAACCCCAGGATGAGGAGAGCATAGTTGAAAGAAATGTGCATTTAATGGTTCAGTCTCCAATTATATCTGACGTACTCTCCCTCTACCACAAACAAGAGGTCGCAAGCCAAAACGGGGATGATATCAGTCAGGATGGGGATGATCTTAGTCAAGATGGGGATGATATAAGCCAACATGGGGATGATGTCATTAAAAAAGGTGCGAGTGTTGTTGATCAAAATATCGTAAATTTAACAGATGATGATTCAATGGATATCACCGATAATATTCCGATAGTAGTTATATTAGATGATTGAATTTAATACTATGAAAGTGTTTCTTGTTAGTGAATTAAGTATTTCAATAATTTTGCTGTATTAATACACTTTAGGTTGCACGGTTTGTGACAAATTCAGTGGTTCTATTCCTAATCCATAAGTATAAGTAGTGTATTCATTTATACAATTTGAATCTTGTACTGTTAAACTTTTGTATATATTTTTAATATAACGAATATCCAACCAAATTTACGCATAGAATACATAGCTTAGGATTAAAGAATTACATTATAGCATGTGAAAAATTTTTTGGTGGCTAAATGTATTCAAATTAGAATGTGTTAGAATACATACATTTGGTCTAGTATCAGTAAAGTAAAATGCAAGTACTTGGTGGACGCAGGTATTAAGCTGAAAAAAATTTCACCCTAACTGGATGCTGTTCCGGTGTTTGGGACATAGTCTTTTGAAGAGGCCGGTATCATGCCACGAATTTCAATCATTACAGCGCTTCTACGCACGTACTATTGCGACGCACCGTGTGTAAAGACCCTAATTCTTATTTTTGTCCAAGAGATCAAGCATCACTAAATCTCAGGCCACCATTTTTGTTATATTATATGCCATAACTATATGAATAGGTTAATTTAAAATGAATAACTTGAATGTGGCGATGTAACTTATTCAGAATAGTTTCCTTTAGGTCGAAAATAACTTACGAATACTTGTAACGAGTATGAGATGTAAATAATGTGTGTCAAATTGATAGAAAAAGTCCCGTCTATGGAAATCTTACAAGACTGTTTAATATTGTCGACCTTTTATGTAACCTGACCTCTTTCGAAATGGCCATGTTAACATTACTCTACATTTTCACTTCTTGAAGTGTTCTTTTTTTTATTTCAAGGTGATTGTTATTTTCAGAATTCAATATTTTTTTTACAATAAAATTGGTCCCATGTAAATGTAGTGTGGTTGGGATACTATTACTATTTTCAATGTAAGTCATTTAATCGTTATTGAAAATAACAATTAGGAACCAATACCGGTGTCAAGAAAACGGTAGCTTTATCTATAAGTAGGTTACGTATCAGAAGTCTAATGTTGAATTTAATGGTATGATTTCAAAATGTTTTACGAATATCTAATGGTTACGTAAAACATGTTGCATGAAGTAAACTCATATTTTTGAAATTATATCATAAAATTTTTAACCATCTGATTAGAATAATAAGGTAGCAATCATATTATTAAATTAGGTATATACAATTATGTATGAAAAATTATGCTTTAATTTGCTCTTCTAATCATGTAAAAATCGTGCACAATTTGAAAAACTTCAATGCAAAAATATATTCCTTCTCAACAGAATATTAATGTCATAATTTGATTTAAATAGAGCTGCTTACGTAAATTAAGTATCTGTAGAATGTTCTAAGATTCAGATAATCTGCGAACCTGTCTAAAAGTCAGTTAAGCGAGTATCTTTAGATGTTTTATTACTAAAGATATTTGCTATCAGTATAAAATAATTATTAGCCAAAGGAGCGATATAGTTGAAATAGCGACTACAGGTAGGCGTGGGCAAACAGCGCGACAACTTGACCAGACCTTTAGTTTTCATAGTAAGAATTTCCGTACTGCAAATGCGATTAGATGTAAGAGGTTTGAATGAAACAGTCAGCTTGATATATTATGTATGTAGGTACGTATAAATTGTAACTTTAATTTGAATTATGTTGTGATTGAATTAGTTTAGTTATGAGCGATACTGTTATTTTTTTTCTATATTATTTTAATGTCAATTCCCTGTGACATAAAAAGGTGTTTTAATGTCGATTTGAAATGTAAAATGTTGACGGTCGGAATAAAAGATATTCATATAAATTAATAATTATTTATTTAGTCAACATACACCTGATTGATGAAGGTTGATCAACTCTGTCAACACTATACACACACACACACACACATCCTTACTTCCTATATACCATATACTAGTGAGCACCCGCTTGACTTATTATTGAGCATATTTCGTTACTCCTCAACTTAGTAAGCCGTGTTGAATGGCGTCAACTCAGTTGATCAACGTTACAAAAACTGGCACATAGTGTTAAAAGGTGGTAATAAATTTTGATTTTGTTAAGTCAAAATCTCAAGTTCACACAGTATATCACGACATTAACAATAAAAAACATAAATTTGAATATTATAAAAATAGCTTTTGCGCCTTTTATCATATAGGTACAACATTAATTAATGCTAAAATTACATGCCACTGTTTTGTTTTGTTATATATTTATATATATATATATTGCAGATTCGTATAGTTTATGTCTATACAAGTAGTTTATGAATTTTAATCTTACACAAGTTTAGCACCCCACGGGCATCTGACCAACTTGCAGCTGAATTATGAGCTGGAATAAGTCTGCACTCCAAATAACGTTATCAAGTTATTTTGCGACTTCATAAACATAATATTTTTATTCCAGAGCTATAGATACATTCAGAACACTGATTCGCTAACAAAGCTTTTATGCTCTCGATATAACATCTAAAAGATAACATTTCAAAATAGTTAAATATTCATGTTATTGTAGAATGTTAGAATTGAATTAAACTTATTGTTTCATTACTCTTAAATCATATTTACAATAACACTTTTGATATTTATTAAGTAATAGCTTTTACAATGGTTTGATTAAGAATATATGGTATGATCTATTTATGTACCACGTTTCATCTAAATGGTTTCAGCCGTTTCGGAGCTAAATACTATATTAATAGACTTTCGTATATTTTTTTTATATTACTAAGTAGGATACGCTCAAAGTCCACCTCTAATTCAAGATATATAAATAGAGAAACTCTTTTTCAATACTACAAAGATATATCCAACTTAACTGAAAGAAGTTAGAAAATAAATATCAAAAGTGTAATTTCAATATTAATAAAAAGATACATTAATGTCCACTTAAATTAACGCAATAATTCTATGCCATTAGCTAACTAGATATGATTAGTTGTTATACTTAAGAATCACCATTGTTTTTCCTCAGTCAATTAACTACTGAATATAATTATATACACTTTACAAAATTATGTACAGTTGGCGAAAAACAACCAAACCCCTATTTTTGGTATAAAATTTGGTGTAACGACGAATCCGAAATATATGACGACAATTATTTATTTATTATATAAATGGTACTTTTTCCTCAACTGTACACAACAACCAACATTTACATGCATTCTTGAAATAATAGCAATACAGCATCAGATAAAATAAAGATTTAAATATATTTATTATCTTAAAATTATTTTACTCAAATTAATAACGCATAATATTATGACAAAACAAACTTTTAACTCAGTAGAAGTGAAGTAAGTATATAATTAGTAAACAATTAAAATTGTTTTAACATTCTATTCGAACGTAAAAGTAGTCTTTGATTGTCATATAAATGCGAAATTGGAAAAAATATTTTACAAAAATATGAACCACTTTGATAGCAGTCAAGTCACAATTTATATAACGACTAGTATATCCAATAGGCACTGAATGATAAGACTACATAGTAAGGGTGCGCATCCTCATTGGTGGAACGGTGCCTTAACAGCCACCGGTAATGAAAAAATTAAATTAACTGACAATAATAATCAGATTTTATTATTTAAATTTCTACTTAGATTTTAGAAAGAAGACATTCCATAGTAGAATAATGAAAAAAACCTGAGCTATCTTCTGTTACCTACAGATTTAAAGTTAAAGGACAGAAAAAATCTGTTAATATTTTTCTCAGCCACTTTTCATCATATTGTAAGTAAGGTAGGTACTGCATACATTTCTAACAGAAATATTGTAAACTCCGCAATTTCACCGAATCAACACTGCGACCATATCACTGCATACCACCACGGTAAGATTAAAAGTATTTTATTAAGACATCGGAATTAACATAATAAAGCTGAAGAGTTTGTTTGTTTGAACGCGCTAATCTCAGGAACTACTTGTTCGAATTGAAAATATTTTAGTGTTGGATAGCCCATTTATCGAGGAAGGCTATAGGGTACATAACATGCGAAAAAGCCACAGGAACGCGGGTGAAACCGCGGGGGACAGCTAGTGTTAAGATAAAAGAAACCACATCCTAATGAAATAGTACATAGTCTAATGTATTTCCTTTTAGTATTTCTTTACTAACATCAGCTTATCATGATGAAAATAAGTTAATGCTTACCATCTTATTTTGTCATACTAAAACACATCAAAACTGAAGGTGTAGTTGTGATGGTGTTCAATCGTCCCATTCTCCATCGCTGGTGGTGTTATCTGAGAGTTCGTCCTCTGACTCTGAGTGCGTGGCTCTCTTCCTGTCGTCAAGTGCGCGCTTGAGAGCGGCCGCTAGACCGCACGCGGGCGCTGCCGCTGCCGCCGCCGCCGCCGCCGCACCGCCTACAGGACGCTCGCTGCCAGAGTTACTGGCTGAACGTGACACCTGCATCATGGACTTACTTATATCCTGACTCTATGGGGATGTGTATTACGTAAGCACAATCACAGTAATTTTTAATACCCCGAGCGAAAGTTCCACCTCCTATACTTACGTAAGCATTGATTGATTGATGATTTTAAAATTCTTTATTGAAATAAGTTTATACAAAGTTGCTTACAGATGATCTTATTCTAAATGTAAACCAGACATGCTTTATTTAATTATTAATCAGGCTGACTCACCTTTACAAACATTATGCACATATTTTGGAACAATTTTATTTAACACGAGACTAATTTGATAAAATAATAAATACAATAATGTGAAAGTCTTAGTAGGGACCCACATTATAATTTTTTACGTAAGCATTGGTATATTTAAAAAAGAAAAGAACTATTAAGTTTCTTTATTAGTTATAGAAAGCCCACCACTGTGCAAGTATTTATAATTTCCATAGGTGAGTGTGATAATCTTCGGAGATAAAAAAACGATTACTTACGGATTTAAGCTCTATTCCTTGTCTGATCTCGCTCAGTAAATTACTTCTGCTGTCTTCAACCGGTGCGGGCGCGGCGACCACTTCTACACGCTGTACCATATAAACATAATTTATAGACATCCACATTTCAAACTTATCTTTAAAAAATATTCTGCGATCGGGTAACTCCGACGGGAAGTTCCTTTTGCGGGACAACATTAGTACAACACAGTTGTAGGAATAAAAGTTAATAAAATGACTCCTCTAAACTTCTTAGACCCTGGTATGTACATGACATAACGCTTTTTTCTTACGTGACGATTTCTGCTAGTTCACTTTACAAGCCGCGTAAAAGAACCAATAATAAAATAATTATTGCTGTATAGCAATAAAGTTTTCCTACATTTAAATCTATTATACCTATACTAAAAAGCTATAAACCGGCAAGGACAAGATTTTGGATATCAATAAGGTCAAACTAAAACCATAGGTCTCTTATAAATATTCCGTATCTTCAATACTCCGTTGATATTTTCAGATGGCTTCTATTAGACATCTATATTGTGTGGAAAACTGTAATTATAAAATTACTATCGACATACTTTTGATCACGACTTCGTCCGCGTGTAATTCCTTTATTCATTTAGGTGATTATGGAAGTAGCGTAAGTCCTCCCCATTTAAGATACATATTCCCACCCAACGAACGATCACTGCGAGTGTAAAGAGCGCTACCGAACCCTTAAGGTCGTAGCTCACTAACACGACTCCGCTCCTACCTGACATATAAAATATCATCCAAATGGCGGTCGTGCCCTATAGATATAGTTTATATTGGCAACATAAATTAGCTGCCAGAAGACTGCTCGGTAGTTGACTTTTAGTATAGGGCGGTGTGGGAACAGAGTCGTGTAAGTGGGCTACGACCTTTAATCCGTAAGTAAATAACATTAGGCACCTTCAAAGTGTTGTTTCCACTACGTATGCTCTCCATGAGGGCGGATCTTGGGTCAAAGGCAGCTGCGCCGTGCGAGGGCGCCGTGTCGGTGGGTATGGGGGGTGGTGGTGGCGCGAGGGGCGCCGGGGGTGGCGGCGGCGGAGGGGGCGGCGCCACGCCGGGCGGGGGCGGCGGGGGCACGGACGGGGGCGCCGACGACGGGGCCGCTGAAATAATAATACATCATTGTTACATACTTATATTGTTTTTTTTTAATTTATTTAAATGGCTTTAGTTACAGAGATTATCAGCCTAACCATGTTACTTGCTTATATTGTTTTACCCACAGACCTATTATCGAACTAGACGTCGCTAGTGTACGTAAGTCTAAAAGCAGTACATTTTACTGCATTCTATTTATCTTCATTTAGTCCGCGATCGACCGTTATTGCCGTTGGACGTCGACCGACATCTAGAAAAATGACTGGTTGTTCCGTGTTAAGTAGTAAAAACTGTAAAGGAAAAGCCAAACCCAAATAATGGTAATTTTTCCTGTAAATTGACACGTAAATTTGCACCAAAAGTGACACGGTTGGTCTTCATACAAATTGAGGTACTTGCGTTATCTAGTTAGATAATAGGTCTGTGGTTTTACCGAAACACGTCTATGTCTATAGCGAAACTGTAGCTCATGATACCAGAATAACCAAAGTTATTAAACCCTACTGATATAGTGTTCGTCTATGCTGAAATGACGCGCCCCTTAGTTCATTTAGATGTTAAAGCCAATATAAATAACTTGTGGGAGCGTCGACTGTTCCGTAAACATCGCGGATGACTAGTTCGTATGATAAATCCAACATCCCTCTCTGGAAGAAGGTTCTCCACCTTTAATGAATTCTCTCTTCTTTGCCAGTAAACTAAGAAACGACGAATCACTGAATAATAATAAAATGTTTATTTCATTAACTGGTCTTAATCAAAAAAATACAGTGGTTGGAGCACTCCTTTTAAGTAAAATGATACCTGTGTTAGGAGACTCCGCTCTTCCGTTAAAGTAGGTAAATACAGATAAAGTAATACAATAATGATCATGAAATAATAATCTAAACTAATATTATAAGTGTGTGTGCGCGTGCGAGTTTGTGTGTGTGTGTGTACGTGAGTGTGTGTGTGTGTGTAAACGAACATGTACGTATATTATGTTAATAATTATTTAAATTAATTTTATAATACTGAAGGTATAAAACATTACACGAGAGCTGAGCATTAAAGATGATCTGAAAAAGCACGATCCATCTTCATTAGGGCCCTCCACAACTCCTACTTTAAAGTCATCAAAAGCCATATTTAACTTTAAATCTCGATGCCTATATTATATTATGATACCTACACTTTATTATTATTTTACATTGATATACCTTTATATTTTATAAATACATATATATTTATTTATCTTTTTAAGTCTGTGCCGCGATTGACCCTGCTGAGGGTACTATCTGAAAACCAGCGCTGCAGCATATGCTGAGATAGTTGCCTTTTTTGGCCTCACACAGCTGTTTTGGATAATGTGCATCTGTTTTTTTGACACCTTTGTGTGTGTGAGTCCAAAATATAGTTTTCTTTCTTTTTTGTAAATAAGCATTCGAAGGCGAGAAAAAAAATTTGGTAATTGCACCCATACTAAAAATGGTTGCATACAGTCCTGACATCTTTGATATCTAATAACTAAAGATACACAATCAGCGACAAAAATGGCCTTACCGAATGTCTACCCACTCGAACGTTTGGGTGGACTTTTAATCTAGTAGCATTCGAACGCTCCCACGGTAAACATGCCTCAGTGCTCGTTTAAGATATATTTTGGCTAGCAGGTATGAGTCGTAAAATTTTATTGCCTTTTGTACATAGCTTTGTGAATAAATCTTTAAAAAATGAACTTGTAATTACCCAACACAATTTGAGACAGTTTTGAGAGAACTTTTGCTTGGGATTGTTTATCTTTAGTTATTAGATATCAATGCCTGACATGGATGAAAATAGAACCTGTCAAAAACAAATATAATATAGAGTGTACTGACGGTATGCGGGGCGGGGCGGTGGCGGGGCGCGCGGCGGGGCCGGTGCGGGACCGGGGCCGGGACCGGGGCCGGGGACGGCGCGCGACGGAGGCGGGGGCGGCGCGCGGGACGCTGCAACACACACAACACTCGTATTATATTATATCATAGTTATAACTTTTTTTTCTTTCATTGATCGCAATGGTCCTTTAGGGACATTTCTGCCAGTGTAAAGTTGTTATTATTTTTCATTAAATATAAATAAATATCCGGAGACATTTTTTCACACGCGGCTATCTGATCCCAAACTAAGCAGAGCTTGTAATATGGAAACCAGATGACAAACAGACATGTTCATGCACACAAACGTCTGTCCTGGATGGGAATCGAACCCACGACCTGCGTCGTGATAGGTAGTGTGTTAACCAACCACGCCAACTGACCCGTCAATGTCATTCATGTTATAATCGGCGTTCTATCTTATTCACAGTCAAGTTAGTCATCGTCCGTACCTGTCAGGTCAGGTTTTACTGAAATTAGTGGCAATTCCACTAAAACTTTTCGCAGATTTTGCTTGAAATCGTCACGTAAGAAAAAAGCGTTATGTCGTGTACCAGGATCTTAGAAGTTTAACCTGTCAAATGAAAAGTGGGACGGCCGTACCACACTGACACTGCGTAAGGAGTAATTTGATCACTGGTAGCTTCGCTGTCTACAGCGTAGGTGACAGATACGAAGTGGACTCCTTCCATGTTCTGGTTGCCTGGTACTTTTCAGTCAATTATTTGACTTCTATATTTTTTACCTACCACACTGTGTATTACCTGTACCAATAACTCTACTAAACTTCTGATCTCGAACCTGGTACTTCGAAAAAAACAGAACTCGTTACTGACCACATTTGTTTTAAAGAACTAGTGAAACTTGACTAACATTGGTCAATTAAAAGCACATTTCTCGAAATTTGAGCAAATTTAAAATAAAAAAAAATTTAATTATTAGGATAAAAAAATAAACAATAATAGTAATACATACGTGGTGCGGGCGGATGCGTAGGGGCAGGACTGCGAGCGGGCACGGGGGGCGCGGGGGCAGCCGGCGGAGGGGGCGCGGGGGCACCAGACATCGAGCCCTGCGACCTACTGTGGGAACCTGCAACCACATTTACTATAATAATCATCTTTAATAGGGATCGTGACTGACATATCAAATTCTTTTTATTAAACGTCGAGTTTTGTATGAAATACATACTTGTGACGTCATAAATATACACCATCAAAAGACCTACTCTTTGTCGTTAAATTATTGATTTTCAATAAAGCCTGGATACTTTTCATCCGAATAGAATTTAGTAAAAGAAAGCATACCTACATTTTTATGCAATGATGGCTCAATGGTAGTGACGTCGGATACCGCGGCGAAGGTCGTGGGTTGAATCCTACAATGAGCTTGAAAAGTGAAGGAAACCATAGCACGATGGTAGGGTACATTGTAGTACCCTACTGGCTGGCTACCACAATTAAGTTGAAAATCTATCGCCAAACACCTATAGGTGTTTTGACAGCTGCACTTGAGAGCCAGTTCCCATCGAACCTTTGTGTGCTTACCATCTTCGGCTACATCATCACTTACCATGGGTAAACACACGCTTATACAGAAGTAAAATAAAACAAAAGTGGTAAGTGTATTTCCAATAATCCTGTATATAAGTATCTATAGGTAAAATTACCTCGCGCCGGCTTAGACTCGTGCAGGTCCACTTTGACGGCATCAAGTCCACCGTGAGTCTCTATGAAGTCGTATATAAACTCTCTGGTCTCGTCGTCCTCCAGCTGCGTCTCAGACACGCCGGCCATAGAGAAGAACGAGCGAAGTTCCTCGTTGGGCAACTTGCCTATGTCAAAACCTTAAACAAAAAGGTATGTAAGAAAAGGTACTATAAAGCAGAGTCAAAGTCAAAACCATTTATTCAGTTTAGGCCCTAGAAGAGCACTTATGAAGGTCGAATTACAGAAGTTACCACCGGTTCGGAAGTCAGACAACAACTGAGAAGAACCGGCAAGAAACTCAGCAAGGTTACATTTTTTAAATATTTTTGGACCATCTGACTATATTGGTTTTTTTTTTCAAATGTTCAACATAAATTAAGTAATATTTAATCTTCCTCTACCCCTTGTCAGGGAAAGTAAGCAATGCTTTTACCTCCTATGCTTACGTAATAATTGTTATTCACAAGCAATTCGTTAACGATAAAGGAATTAAAATTAAATCAAAATCTACAAAATTTACAAAAGTAAACAAGTTTTCCGCCCTGCGGTTTCACCCGCGTTGCCGAGGGATCTTATATTTTCCCGGGATAAAAAGTATCCTATGTTTTATTCCAGGATATGATCTACCTGTGTGCCAAGTTTCATTAAAATCCATCGAGTAGTTTTTGCGTGAAAGAGTAACAAACATCCATACACACAAACTTTCACGTTTATAATATTAGTAGGACAAATATTGCTAAGAATAGAAGGGAAGGTCCCCCCTTCCCTTGGTGGTTACTTAATTAAATAATATCCAATAATAGAAGCACTTCTTTGTCATAAATCCACACTAATCCCACTAATAAATGTTAAAGTTTGGAAGGATGTATGTTTGTTACTCAATCACGCCAGAACGGCTGAACGGATCTGGATGAAATTTGGCACAGAGATAGATTATAGTCTGGAAAAGCACTGAGGATACTTTTTATCCCGGGAAAGGACAAGATCCCACGGGAACGCGAGCGAAACCGCGGGGGACAGACAGAAGCGGACAGGACGAAAGTGTGTCTGTCTGTCTGTCAGTTATCTCTTCACGCTTAAACCGCTGAAGCGATTTAGATGAAATTTGCTATAGATATAGATGGAACTTTGGAGAAGGACATAGGATACTTTTTATCCTTGGAAAATGTGATCCCTCGGGAACGCGGGTGAAACCGCAGGGCGGAAAAATAGTTCTCCCATATTTCGTCTCAACTCAATTAATCAATGATTTTTATATATAATATACCTTTGTGAGCGTCCCAACCGACGTGAGACAAATGTTTGAAGTCCTGCGGCATTCCAATATCGGCTTTCGTTAATTTTCTCGCCTTTGGTTTCTTCATATTCTTTAGTGTATTGTAACCGCCTGTAGAAATCCAACAGAAAATTAGAGCAAATAAAATCTGATCCCAAACTAAGCAGAGCTTGTAATATGGAAACCAGATGACTGATGTACTACATATTTTTTTAGTAAATAGTACATACTTAAATAGATAATTACACCCAGACTCAGGGACAAATAGACATGTTCATGCACACAAATATATGTCCTGGATGGGAATCGAACCCACGACCTGCGTCTAGTCTATGTCTATAAAGTTTCTGATTTTGTAGAAATGATTATTTTTAAGCTTTGATATTTAATGACTAAAGATACACAATCAGCGACAAAAACCTTACCGAAAGAGTGCCCACTCGAAAATTTGGGTACTCTTTTAATCTAGTAGCATTCAAACGCTCCGACGGTAAACCTGCCTCAGTGCTCGTTTAAGATATATTTTGGCTAGCCGGTATGAGTCGTGTAAGATTTTATTGCCTTTTGTACATAGCTTTGTGAATACAACTTCAATAAAAATAACTAGTATTACCCAACACAAATTGGGACACTTTTGAAATAACTTTTGCTTGGGATTGTTTATCTTTAGTTATTAGATATCAATGACATCAAGTCGTTTTTGTATGAAAGAATTTATATTTACCAATAAAGTTGGCCTTAGGTGGCGGTAACATGGGCGCAGGCTGCGGCTCCGGCTCGGGCTGTGGCTCGGGCTGCGGTATCGGCGGGAGAGCGCCATTCTGTCGCGTAGACACTCCGCTGTTGGCACGCGTCGCTAGCATCGACCTTTGTCGTCGCTCTGTGGATAATAGTCATAACCATAAGGTACTACCACCGTGGTTTCCACCATGGTTTCCGTTGTGATGGCTCAGTGAAGGAAAACATCGTGAGGAAACCATAGCAGGGTGGTAGGGTACTTTTTAGTACCCGACTGGCTGCCTACCACCCTCAAGCTTTGGTATAGGAGTGATAAATCTGTTAGGTAGTAACTATTACCTAATCTGTGCTGTCGGTTAATGATTTGTTACTTTGTCAATAAACACTGACTATGGCAATTTGAACAGAATTTCCAGACAATCTTTTGATTAAAAAAAATAGAGACAAAAGCATCAAAACAATAATTCGAACAGTGCGTTATACTTTAAATATTGTCACTGCGCCGGCGCACCTCATGTGTAAACAATGACAATGAAATATAACTAGCAAACAAAAACATATCATAGATCCGATTAGTTAAGACATCATTTGAATCAACTCCTACTAAAAGCGGATAATGTATATAAATAACTTTGTAAATTATAATGATTATAATTCTCTAGTGATTATCTATTTATAAAGAGTACTTATAAAGGGAAAACTTGTTTACGGGGAAACAGTTTCTGATGTCTAAATATATTTTTACAACACGCTATTATCAGTAGGACTGAAACAAAAAATCCGGTCAAGTGTATGTCGTTCACAGTATGAAGGGTTCCTTATACATATGTGGCAAATATATGTTTGTATTTCATAGTACTAAAAGACACAATGTAAAAGAAATTTATTTTACTAACGCATTTAGTGTTTTTTGGATTCTACAATCCTCAATTTTTCCACTTTATACCTACGACTATAGAAGCGTATATTTCACCAACTAATGGATTAAATAAAATAAAGTAATTTTGAATAGTCCAAACGCGTATGTGCATTATGACACCCCAATATTTCTACACCATTGTCTAGCGGTTCATAGAATACCACCACTGCCAGTCTCCTAAAAATGTTGCTACCAAGTTTATATTGAAAGGAATCATACAAACCAATTCTAAGATGTGAGACTATATAAATAACTATTAAATGTTATAGGTCTAAGTTGCTTTTAAAAATAGAGTAATTGCTGAGTTTATTGCCGGCTCTTCTCTGCAAAAGCAACCGAACCGTGCGGAGTTTTTCATAAATCAAACATTGACGATTAAAAATACTTAAGTGAAATATGAAAGTACCAACCTTCTCTCCTGTTTTTCCGTAATTCAATTTTCTCGCTAAGTATATTCTTAAGTATTTGGGCTTCATCTTCGTTCGCAAAATTAAAAGCGGTCATATATTCCTGTGGACAATTAAAAACAAATTAAGCTAAAGAAGTAACCTCATAGTTATTACATATTCGTGACTTTAGGCTCGAGGAGTTTGAACCTTAGGGTTACCACTCCCTAAAGTCGGGAATCCCATACACGCACATACCGAGACTTTTTTTTTGTATCCCTAATATGTGCCCACTACAGAAGCACAGCTGTCAGGTGTGCTGACAACAAGGATTCAACCATTTTGAAAAAAGAAACACCAACATTTGAAAAAAAAAAATGCCAATATAGTCAGATGGTCCAAAATTATTTAAAAAATGTAACCTTACTGAGTTTCATGCCGGTTCTTCTCAGTTAAAGGCTGTCTTCCGAACCGGTGGTAACTTCTGTAATTCGACCTTTATAAGTGCCCTCCTAGGGCCTAAGCTGAATAAATGGTTTTGACTTTGACTTTGAACCAAACGAAAGTGGTAACATCCGCCACTGAGAAACCACGATTTAAATTCATCGCAATATTGATTTATTTCAGACCTTAAGGACAAGTCATTTTACTTAATACTTTTTCGTGAATCAATCTCATCGTTAGAACTGGAAAAAACTTTTCAATTACGGAGAAAATCACTTGTATAAAACCAGAAAGTCTGGTAGTAGCGCCCGTCTGGCAAGTTCATGACCTCACCTACGACGCGATCTATGTTTATTTACATTGGATTTGTTTATGCGTGCCCTTGCAGCTGATAATCTTTGGTTAGGCCCCCAGCCCTTAATAAAAGGAAACAGATTTAATTGCCTACTAATACACAAGCATCGGCTTGTCTACACAATCCAGTGTGCGTGCGCGCGATCATCAGCGATCGTACACGACCGTATAGCCGATCGAGAAGGACGTTCTACTTCCTTCAGCAAGAGTACTTCTCTTTCTGACTTATTAGCGTCAACCGTGTGACGTAATGTACGTTACCGCAACGATGAATTGGAGGTGTGGTGTGAATGACTTTTTTTATTTATTTATTTTATTCCGGCTAAGCTTGTGTTTGACTACAATCTCACTATGGTAAGCGATGATGTGGCCGAAGGTGGTAAGCATACAAAGCGTAGATGGTAACTGGCTCTCAAGTGCAACTGTTGGAACACACCGATAGGTGCTTGGCGACAAATTTTCAACTTGAGGGTGGTAGCCAGCCAATCGGGTACAAAGTACCCTACCACCGTGCTATGGTTTCCTCAAGTTGTTTTCCTTCACGGAAAGCTCAAGCTCACTGTAGGATGGGTTCTATCAGCTATCATCGCCTGTTACGTAATAGATAAAAGTATTTTTTTTTAATTTATAGCATTGTTTCTACAATCTCACCATGGTAAGAAAAAGGCATTATTAATCGTTGATATTTCGGTTCAGATATGCATTGTGTCAATGCCTTACCTACACTTACCTCTATTTATAAATGAAAGTCTTTTAGGATGTGAGAATATGAAGATGTTTGGTACACGTAAAAACTACAGAACGGATTTTGATGAAATCCATTAAGATTACCTTTTTATCCTGGGAAAAGATAAGATCCCTAAGGGAAAGCGAGTGAAACCGCGGACAACTTGTAATTTACAAGTTCATTGTTAATAAAAACAATATGAATGAGTAGGAACTTGATTACTACAATTTGTGTTACACCACAAATATGTAACTTCTTGGTTTTATGACGCCTATTTTGTATACATTCGGTTTTGTTATATAAATATTTGTGGTTTATTCGTCCAGGACGTTTGTTTATTAGCGTTTGTCATTTATTTAATTATAGATTGACAAAGAATCATACCAGGATTTGTGATTGGTATGACGTTATAATTGTCCTTAGTAGCATCTACCGTAGGACTTACTACCGAAAGCAAGAACTCAAGAATTCAAACACGACTCTGCCGCGGCGCACTTATCAGTATATCATCGCTTTAAACTGTATAAAAGTTACTTTGATGCCTATGTAGCGACATCTATCTACACATAGATATAGTTCGCACGACTCCTAGATAGATGGCGCTCCAATAACCTACATCGCGCTAACGAAGTTTTCCATGCGATCTGCATATATACAACATCAACAGTTGGACCGCGGTGCAAACCCAAATCCGAGCCCTCCAGTTACCGACCCATCAGCTTGCTCAACGTCATGGGCAAGATGTATGAAAGGTTAATATACCTCCGTCTCAAAGCGTATACCGACGCTAATAAACTCATTCCCGACGAGCAGGTCGGCTTTCGAACTAGACACTCGTGCGTCCAACAAGTTCACCGTATCGTTGAACACATCGCCTCCAACTTTCAGAAAGGTCAGATGACCGGAGTCCTGTTCTTCGATGTTGCAAAGGCATTCGACAAAGTCTGGCACAATGGCTTAATTTATAAGCTGTATAAACTCGGAGTGCCAGTCAGACTCGTGACCATCCTACGAGACTTCTTGTCGAATCGCCAATTCAACTACCGAATAACAGGAGCGCTATCCTCAGCCCACCCCGTTTTAGCCGGAGTCCCTCAAGGCTCTGTGCTGTCCCCCTTACTGTTTACACTCTACACGAGTGACATCCCAAAAACTAGCAAAGCGCAGCTAGCTCTATTCGCGGACGATACCGCAATATATTATTCTGGCAAGAGCCCCACGGCAATTGCCAAAGTTCTCCAAGCCGCGACTCACACCCTAGGTCCCTGGTTTCGGAAATGGAGAATCGAAATTAACCCCACCAAGAGTCAGGCGGTGCTGTTCTTCAGTCCCGCCAAGAAACTCATCCCCACTCCCCCCCCTCCAGTCACCATGTTCGGCGAGCCGATCCCTTGGGAGAGGCGAGCCAAATATCTCGGTGTTACCCTGGATGATCGTTTGTCCTTTGCCGACCACATAAAACAGGTTCGTGCACGCGCCTGATGTTTTGTGTCCGGTCGCCTTCATTTCTTGTTAAATAAAAAGTCTAAACTTGCCCTAAAAAGCAAGGTGAGACTCTACACCGCGTGCATCCACCCCGTTATGCTATATGCATGCACTGTGTTCGCACAGGCATCTCCCAAGCTGATCCATAGACTCCAAGTGGTTCAAAACCGCTTCATGCGCAAAGCCACGGGCGCCCCGTGGTACATGCGCAACTTAGACCTCCACATAGACCTCAATCTGCCCACGGTTAAGCAATTCATTAAGCGCGCTTCACGCCGCTATTACGATCGTGCCCTAAACCACGCGAACCTATTAATTGTAAACACTGCAAACTATACTCCTTCAGAGATTTCAAAAATCCGTAGGCCTAAACTCGCCCTCAGCGAGCCGGATGACCCTACAACTCTAGCTCAGATTAAGGATAGGGAGGCTCGCGCAGCCCTGAAGAAACAAATACAACACCGCCCGCGTTTTCGCCCTCGCCGGAGAGGCCCGTCGCGACGTCCCACTCAGTCAGTCTCGTCCCCAGTAGTTGGCCCGAGCCGTACCAGTAATCCGACCGTCCCGTAAAACTCCTCTAAATCGCTTAGGCAAAGTCCGTCCCACTATTTTGTGCCCCCCGACGACGCCCTGAGCCGAGGTTCGTGCCCCAACTGGGGCGCCCTCAGCGGTCAGTCGTCTAAAATTTGTAAACTCGGTTGAGAGCCCTAAGCGCTCACCGAAAAGTCCGCGTAAGGGTGTCTATGGTCCCTCAGACCTCCACCTTTAAGTCCACCCAAAAAAAAAAAAAAAAAATGGACCGCGGTCCCCAGGCACGATGACCTAGCCTGGCGGAAGATCTTCCCTTTTCAATGGAGGAGTCTAACACCTCGCTTCTCGATACCTATATTCAAGAAAAAATACCTAACCCTAACTAGTGTATTTAAACATCGAAAATTCTTTAAAATAGCGAACACGTTGCAAAATTCTGACTTTCTATGATTTTAAATTACCAATTTAACGATAAAGGGTAGGTCTTTTTGATGGTGCATATTTATGACGTCACAAGTATGTATTTCATACAAAACTCCATGTAAATCATCGTTTTGACATTTAATCAAAAGAAGCTGATTTGATATGTCAGTCAGCATCCCTATTAGATAACTTTTCCCGATCATCCATTCCAAATCTACAAACTACAGCTTCTCCTTCTAAATAAACGATAGTTTTTTTTAAGAGATTTTCTTACCTCAGCTTCAAAGGTATGCAAATACGTCCTCGGATTCTTATACTCAATCTGCATATAGACCTCGTGTTCCCATATCATAGCTTTCCTGTACAGGCAGTAAATACGGAAGAAGTACGACCTCTTCGCGTTGTCCTTGATCAGGCAGAGGACTCCCGTGTCTTTCTTCTTCCATTCCGAATGCGCCGGGCCTTCAGTTGTAAACAGTTGAACTACTGCTGTCGCGAGACTCTGCAAATGTAGATATAAGTAGTAACATAGTTTGTGCAGAGAAAATGGATACCTAGTAAAAGATGGAGAGATGTTTTTTAGGGTTCCGTACCCAAAGGGTAAAAACGGGACCCTATTACTAAGGCTTCGCTGTCCGTCACCAGGCTGTATCTCAAGAACCGCGATAGCTAGACAGTTGAAATTAAATAAATATTGAAGGCCCCCCTTACAATAAACGCGAAGTTTTTGCCGTTTTTACGGAACCCTTCGTGCGCGAGTCCGACTCGCACGTGGTAGGTTTTTTTTACTTTATGATAAGCTTGCTTGGCTCGCAATCTCACCATGGTAAATGATGATGTGGTCGAAGGTGGGAAGCACACAAAGCCTAGATGGGAACTGGCTCTCAAATGCAGCTGTCGGAACACACCGATAGGTGCGTGGCGACAGATTTTTAACTCGAGGGTGGTAGCTAGCCAGTCGTGCTATGGTTTCCTCACGATGTTTTCCTTCAAAGCTCAAGCTCATTGTAGGATTCGAACCCACGCCCTTGGCCGCGGTATCCGACGTCACTACCACTGAGCTATCATCGCCTTAAATGTGGATCTCATTGGATGCGAAAGGCTCTGGAAAGAGATATAGAAAGGCCTAAGCCCCAGAGGCGACTACTGCATGTAACTGTTTTGTTTACATAGCATAACTTTAATGTAGGTTAGTTCGTATTTTTCATTATAGTACGAAATAATGTTTATTTTTATTTTATTTATTGTGCAAGCGTCACAATAATCATTACAAGGGATAGGGTATGGTCATCTCATTGTGTGTTTTTTGCTGTCGATATTTTTTTAAATATTGATAAAGTAAACTCAACTTGTAGTATTATATGCCGGGTCTACTCTGTGCGCGAGAAAACCCAATACATATAAAACTACAAATATGAATTTAGTTCGCGAAAGTTTCTAAAAGTACGAAGTAAACTCAACATTTAATAGGCCTGCGTCCGTCGACCTTTTTGCCGGGTCATAAGTATCAGGCTGAAACTTTCTAGATCGCTTCATTTCAGTGAGTCGGACAAACTTTTTATTTGACAAAAATCTAGGTAGTGGGGACTAATTTTGCTAGAGGCCTTGAAACATGTCGATAAGTCCGGGTGCCAAAAATTTACTAATACCAAGCCGATTCTTACTGAAATTTAAAGATTAATTTATGAGAAAGTCAAAAAGTAGATTGTCCGACAAAATTAATGGGGACTATGCGCCAGTCGGACATACTGAAAATGTTGGAAATTCAAACTCAAAAAAGTGATGAATATCAGGCTAAATTTTTTTTTATGGGTTCATAAAAATTAATATAATACAACTGTAACGTTGTCCGACAAAATTTATGGGGATAAGCGCCAGTCCGACACTCGAAAAATGTCGAAAATACCAGCACAAAGAAGTGATTAATACTTGTCGGACAAACATGAGTAATTGTAGATTAGATCATTTATAACTGAAATATAGTGATATCCGACAAAAATAATGGGTCATATCGCTAGTCCGACAAGATTAGCCTAACCGCAAAGAAACTATATCTATATATACAGACTATATATACAGAAACAGCCCAAACGATTCTGGGCTTACTTGAAATCTAGGTTAAAAACCAACATGATACCTAGCACTGTCCGCTATCAGGACTCAGTTGCTGATTCTGGAGAGGGGGTATGTAATTTGTTTTCAAATTATTTTCAATCAACGTTCCTAAGTCCCAGTATTACTGACGAGCAAAATGCGCTTTCTACCCCTTATATAAATAATACCATAGCTGACATATTTTCAATTTCTATCGACGTCGCAGAAGTCCGCAATTTGCTCCTCAAACTTGATTTGTCCAAGTCAGCCGGTCCTGATCACTTACCAGCTCGTTTCTTGATCGGATGCGCTAATTCTATTGCCATACCTATTTCCTTGTTATTTCAAAAGTCACTACAAGAGTGCACAGT
The DNA here is from genome assembly GCA_951361185.1 of Ochropacha duplaris. Classification (NCBI taxonomy): domain Eukaryota; kingdom Metazoa; phylum Arthropoda; class Insecta; order Lepidoptera; family Drepanidae; genus Ochropacha; species Ochropacha duplaris. The sequence goes on from OX592693.1 coordinate 2,697,905, forward strand.
TCCTATGATTTGGAAGTCGGCTTTTATCACCCCGGTCCATAAGAAAGGCTCTAAATCTGAAGTCACTAACTATAGACCTATCTCTAAGCTCTGCATCATATCCAAAGTCTTTGAACGTGTTGTATATAACCAGGTTTACGCAACTCTTAGTCATTCGTTTAGCCCTTCTCAGCATGGTTTCTTGAAGGGTCGATCAACTGTGACTAACCTAATCTTGCTAAATGATTATGTAACTGGGGTGATGGACGCAGGTCTCCAAGTCGATGTAGTCTATACAGACTATAGTAAGGCATTTGACAGAATCGATCATAAATTGCTAATTGGTAAATTATCAAGCATTGGAATCAGAGGTGATCTTTTACGATGGCTTTCATCTTACTTACAGAAAAGGTCTCAAGCAGTAGCCATAAATAACTACATTTCCAGCTGGATCCCTGTCCCTAGCGGCGTTCCTCAAGGTTCATTACTCGGCCCTTTACTTTTTGTAATATTTTTGAACGACATAGAGGAATGCTTTAAATTTTCCCGTCTCCTGTGTTTTGCTGTCAAGACGACGCTGTTAAGCTTCAATCAGATCTTACCCGCCTAACTGATTACTGCCTACTAAACAAGCTTGATCTTAATCCTGTTAAATGTTCAGTCGTCACATTCACTCGTAAAAAGTCACCAATCAACTGTGATTACTTCTTAAAAGGACATCAGTTGTTGAAACAGCCACTTGTACGTGACTTAGGCGTCACTCACGACTCTAAATTGTTATTCGATGTCCATATAAACAACATAATATCTAAAGCTTCTAGAGCCTTGGGTTTTGTGATGCGAAATTCCAAGTGCTTCACAAGATTTAAAACTATTAAAATTCTTTACTGTACCTACGTTAGAAGTAACCTGGAATATGCTTCACAAATATGGAACCCAAGGTACACCACCTACATAACTAGAATCGAGAATATACAAAGAAAATTTATAAAATATATGTGTTTTCGAACACACATTAAAAACAACCCCATTAACTATCTCGAGCTGTGTAAGAAACATCACCTCCTGCCATTGGAATCTAGGCGCGATATTGCTGACCAGGCTACTCTTCAAAATTGTTATTGGATCTATTGACTGTCCTGAATTGCTATCACTAATTCTGATAAACACCCCTACCAAATGTCTTCGGCAAAGTCCTATTCTACATGTGCCTATTGTTTCATCTAATTACAGGCAAAATTCTTTCTTATGGCGAGCTAGCAATGCATATAACATCATTTCTAAAACCACTGATGTGGACATTTTTAATACGAGCGTTGCGATAATGAGGCGTCGGCTTAGTCAGCAATTCTTTTGTGATGAGGCACATGACATGACTTGAATTGAATACCTAGGTTTAAATAACAACTGCTTAGTGTCGACAAGTGTGACTATGTAATATGTGGATCTCGGAATAACCTGGTATTTAATAGTTAAAATTTATAGTCTATAAAGTAAAATAACATTGTAACGTTCACACCTCATTGCTTTTGTAGCTAATAATATTTTGTTTTTTATTATAATAACGATTTCTAGTGCATATTATATGTCTACCCGTGAGGACCTCTAATTGGCTCACCTATTTTATAAGCCGATATTTTGTACCCATTTTTTTGAAAGCTGTCGGTCCCCCAACAAAAATAAATAAATATACGCTCTTAGAAACGGCAGTATATCTATATGTGGATTTCGCTTTTCGCTTTCGAGAGGTCTGTTAGTGTATCTGTCGCACTATATAGTATACATGAGGTTTTAACCTCTCTACCACAATTAGAAGTTTGTGAATAAATGTAGCTGTACTTGACTCAAGTTTAATGTATAAACTTTTTTTTAAGCTACCCTTTTTGTTTCTAATTAGATAATCTTAGAAAAATAATATAAATTTATGTTGTTTCATAAATAAAATATTAGTTTTATTATCACACATTTAGAAGTTTTTCATAAGACTTGACTCAAAAAAATTGGCAAAAAAAAAATTACTTCTCAAATTTATCAATTTTAATTGATAATATTGAAAAAACTATTAAATATCTAAGTAGTATATATACAACAAATGGTTTAAGAAGGCTACGCCTTCTACCGCGCGTGGTTTCCACACGCTCAATTTTTTGCTAATACGTTATCTCATGGAGTCAAGCGATAAAATTTTTCTTGTTTTCTTCTAAATCATACATAAGACGTGTCAAAATACGAGCTTACAGATTTTTTTAGGAGGATTCGTATAATATTAAAAAAATGGAAGCTAAACAGGCCTTTTAAAATTTAAATTTAAATTGTAGATTTGTGAGGAATACATTTTTGGTTACTATTTTATTTTTGTTAAATTCTAATAATAGTTAACTTAAGGAGAGATTAAAGATAGAAGACATGTAAAAAAGTATTTGTTTATTTGTTTATGGTTTGAAGCAAAGGTTTTGTATTATGAAAAAATAGTTTGTTTTTTTTTTTTTAATTATTACTGTATCTTATAAAAATTTGAATCTTAAGAAACATCTGCTTTTCAATGTCATTTAAAAATAGAACACTTTTTATAACGGCAAATTTTTAATTAGAATACAAGAGAGGATAGAAAATAAAAGTAGGTAAAAAATTATTTATTTACGAATGTTTAAAAAAATTAATTAATTATTAATAGTTTTTCTTTATTATGTCTAATCGAAATCGTTGTAATCTGTTTCTTCATTATCGGATTCTTCATATGCAGATGATTCTTCAGCTTCATCATTTTCACTCTCTTGGTCACTGTCATTGCAATTGTCAGAGTCATTCTGGACTGTAAAATTGAAAAAAATGAAATGTTACAATTAATTTATATTAAATAATTTACGAAGAAAAAACAAGAAAAATACCTCTGATAGCTTCGAAAGATGGACTTTCTGGACCTTCGAACCAATAAAAAACATATTTGTTATCTATAATGGTCCAACCGTAATCCTCAGGTTTCTTATCAGTCGGGGAACGCAAGTGTGCATTGCACCATACATTGCTTATGTAAGTGGTCCTTTTTATTTGCTGAAGTAATTCTTGTTTTGTTGGAGGAAATGAGGAAGGGTCACATCCAGTTAGTGTTTTCTTTAATACCTTTTCGGAATCTTTTTTACTTTTATATAGTTTTTCAAAGACTTCATAACGGCCTTTGTTAACATCTGTTTCCTTCAAACCGTACATTTGGCATACAAAATTTTCTATCGTTGCAAACTTTTCACTGCCTGTGGTCAAATCTTGGTCAGAAATTTTCAGAAGTTGTAAAAATCCATTAATACATTTTTTTTTAGTGCGCTCTCTGCCTCATCATCTTTCTCACTCACTTTCATGCAGTCAAACACAGAACAGAAACACACAGACAGCGTTCAGGGAGAGAGGGGAGATATATATAGGTATACTTAAATGCTGTATACAGAACGAATAATTTTAATAGATATTTTATCGATTTTTATTAGTATTCCCCACATTTCTTGTCGGACAATCGTAGAATCACGTTTGAAACATTATTTTATTACTGAAAAAATAAAAATTAGGTTGATATCAATCACTTCTTTGTGCTGGTATTTTCGACATTTTTCGAGTGTCAGACTGGCGCTTATCCCCATAAATTTTGTCGGACAACGTTACAGTTGTATTATATTAATTTTTATGAACCCATAAAAAAAAATTTTGCCTGATATTCATCACTTTTTTGAGTTTGAATTTCCAACATTTTCAGTATGTCCGACTGGCGCATAGTCCCCATTAATTTTGTCGGACAATCTACTTTTTGACTTTCTCATAAATTAATCTTTAAATTTCAGTAAGAATCGGCTTGGTATTAGTAAATTTTTGGCACCCCGACTTATCGACATGTTTCAAGGCCTCTAGCAAAATTAGTCCCCACTACCTAGATTTTTGTCAAATAAAAAGTTTGTCCGACTCACTGAAATGAAGCGATCTAGAAAGTTTCAGCCTGATACTTATGACCCGGCAAAAAGGTCGACGGACGCAGGCCTATAAGACATTTGAAACTGGACCTCGCCATTATTGAATGTTATCAAAGCATTTCATGTCGGAATGGGCGTGGAGCGTGTGTCAAGCGGAGACAAGGATGACGTCATGTCATGACGGAACTGATTGCCTAAGGCTAAACCATATCCAATGTCAAATCAAACATATGATTCATTTCTTTTATTCATCTTAAACTTGTTTAGGGAAATTATTGAGAAATAATATAAAGTACAACTATTCCTAACCAAGAATAACGTGTAAAACAATAAGTGAGTCACATACCTCAACGGTGTTAAATAATTTATGCAATTGTGTTACTATGACTATGTCTGTTACCTCATAACACTTTACATAGTATGCGGTAGTTACTTTATACGGATTGAAGATTTATTTGCTGCTTTCACCCCAGCAAACGTTTTATGGAGAGAAAATTAAGCGCTCCTTGTGAGATCTGAGACTTTCTTAGCTGAAGTAGTGTTATCAAATTAATTATAATAAATCAAACTTTTAAGTCCAGTCAGAGTTGGCATGTGGAAACTCAATAAAACCTTCTTTGTCCTAATCAATCTTAAATTAAAATTGATTTAAAAACAAGTTTTGGTTTCACATAGAATATTAATATTACCGCCAAAATGACGTCACATACACGGCTGATTTGGCGTCCTGTGTTGTATAGTGCCATATAATATAATGAACCGCGTGCGCTCTCTATTTTCTTTCGCTATGTTAATGACGTCATTTCTCAATTTGCGTATTGTTTTCGGAAACCAAGCAAAAAACAATTCGGTCGTTGATTCCAGTAACAATAATTGAAAATGGTAATATTGGAGCTAAAAATCCTTGGTTCTTTATATCAGTGATAGATAATACATTAGTTAAGCCAGTATAGATATGATAAAAAATAAAACTAAAACCGAGAACAATGCACATCAATCAATTGATTAGTGGACTGGACAGTTTTTTTATAAAGTTTGATATCACTTTATAGACATTATTTGTTAGAATATTTTTTCTTCATACAAACATAATGTACCTGTATCTTTTAATTTCATAATAATTGGCAATTGCAACATTTTTGTGTTGTAAGTACTTATAGCCAGTTGGTAATATTTTATTTTTGAAAATTGTAAATTCATATGTGAAATAACCTCTTCCATGCAAATCAAATGGACAGGACAATTTTGACATTCAATACTCATTCATGATGTTTAAGATCCACTGCATAAAATTAATATTGCCTTGCAATTTCTTGCCGGAGTTTTCTTGATTAAGGTGTATTCCGAACTGGTGGTAGAGTAAATTGTAACATTAATTAGTGCCTTATCAGGGCCTGAACTGAATAAATGAGTTTGAGTTTTAAATATCTTCGAAAACAATGGTTGTTCAACAAAAATACATCATACCTAACTGTGATGTAATTTTATTTTAAAAGACATCTAACAGTTATGTTTATGTAATACATATCATAACAGATGAAATTAATAAAATTTATACACAGCAGGCTATGACACGCTGGGTATAAACTTACAATAACTTACTTTATTATACAGGATGTTAGGAAGGTGTGCCAAACGGTAGAGGGGAGTAGCTAGGGTCATTGGACATGTATTCTGGCCCAACTAACCCTTTCTTGCCTTTTCTGTTTTTTTTGAGACATTTTTCTAAAATGTCTGTAGTAGTAAGTAGGACAAACTTAAGAGGGAAATAGGTGGGCAGGTCACCTACCAATCTACAAAAATTACCTTAATAAAAGTGTAATTCTTTTTACTAAATATTACTAAAATGGTGACACTATAATGACATAATTTTTGTTTATATTTGGTATACTGTATATACTACTTACTGGACATCCTGTATAATATTAGCCTCTCTGTTTTGGCTAGATTCAAGATGTGATATTGCTACATATGAGCAACAATGATAGTAATAGATGCTAAACATTGATGGGATGAATTGAACAATGAATACAAAGTGAATCATCCATCCTGACCATCCAGTATGTAAACAAATAATATTTACTCACATTCTTCTAAATCTAAACAATTCTAATTTAACATAGGGCTGCCTGTTTGTCCATGTAGTTAGGTACTTTGATTAATTCCAAGGTGTGTTTCTAATATGGGACAATTTATTGTGAGCATGAAGATGTATGAATTTGATTATGGTAATGACAACTATTTCAATACAACATTAAAATGATTATAGGTAACTTTTTTATTAGGGGATAGAATTGGGGAATGCAGACAGACACAATTGAACAAGTATTTATTATCGGTAAATTTTACTATAAGATTACACAATAAGAATTCTAAATTAAAGGATGGATATATTCAAAGCAGTAACAGACAAATATAAAATTATTAACCGGTTGGTTCATAAGTGGGACGGCCGTACCAATCAAACTATTTGGATAAAATATTTTCTGTACCTATACTTTTATCTTAGGATATATTGTGGATGCAGATGACGGAAAATATTTGATTAATTGTTAGTAATTTACAGTTTGAAATAGTAAAATGATTCACTAACATATCTTTGAATGGGCCTTATGTCAAAACAACAAATATGTATATAGAACAGGATATTATTATGAATATTTGATTTCATGATTTACCCAACAGTAATATTACTCATTAGGATCTTGTTGAAGGAAAATTAAACAGATGTTTTGACTATTTATTTATCACATTGAATAGGCAAAATAATGTTCAATATCGTCAAAATTTTAAGTTAACAGCGGTTATCGCTTCATTATCGACAGATAATCCGCAGATATAGAGAGATATGTAATCTGAGGCAGTCTGAATCACGAGTACGGGAGTACTTTAAAATATGGTCATCAAAAAATTTACGTACTTGGCATTTTGGCCCTATCAGGCTAAACACCTGTTCGTTCTCATCCCGCGATAGCAGGATGCTTGGCCTGTGTTCTCCCCTCGGCATCCTGCTCGCTTATTTAATAAATCTCACACAAAATCACTTTTACATTCGAGTTCAGAGTTGTCAGTTTCAGACATCCAACATTTTATTGGTATAAAATATGTTATTTGGCACTCGCGGTGAACACTAAACGAACACAAAAGCATTTCTCACGATGCGAAAATAATCATTTCAATATTATAACAAGTTATAAACGAAAAACTAGTAATTTTTAGTAATTTACTTTCTCTACATCCGTACGTGACTGACTGAATGACTTTATTTTTTGTTTCTTTATTGGTGTTGCCAACTTGCTTATTCAAATTAGAAAAAGATGAATGATTTTCAATGAAAAATTACAATAATGAATTTTGGTTACTTGCAACAGTTTACTTCTTGTCTACCTGACAATGTATACATGACAGTTTGTACGTAAATGTTGCCAATTGCAGGAAATTTCCCAATTCATTAAAAATAGCGGAGTAGGTACTTCCCAGTTGAAACAATTTATATGAATTTTCCGCCTGTCTTTCTTCCATTAAGGGTAAGTAGGGTTATAAAGAGAGATTGTCCTAACGTAGTTGTTATCTTTCTCTTTTTCGCAATTGATAGGTATTTGCTTCAAATAGGTACCTATTTAAAGTTACCTATCCATTTAGAATATATAATTCTTGATCGATACAAACCTTTTGGTATATGCGGTAATTATTAGGTTATGTTGCTGGCGGAAGTCTTACAGAATACCTACTCTAGCCAGAAGAATATCGACGAAGAAAAAAAGGCGACAGATTTAATGGCTCGAACCGGCATTATTCTTTATTTATACCTGTCCACCTCCTTGCAATCTGCGCTAACTTGATATATGACGAAATAAAACGTCACCAATTCTTAATCTAAGGGTCCATAGGTTGACCGGGCCTGGAAAGTAGGCGCACGAATGATCGATAAATAAAAAGTGAAAGTCAGTGTATGTAGGAGTTTTATAGTGGTAGGTAGGTAGGTACTTGACGTTATGATATTTATTTATGTTATTTCTCATGGCGAACTGTTAGGTGACTGTAGTTCAGGGTTGTACAAACAAATAATTAGTCATTATTCTTCACATTTTTTTATTTATCGGTTGTTTTGCAAACTACATAGTTACAAAACGATACAAATTCGTTAATTCTATTCTCCCACTAGCTTACATAATTATGGTTTCTATTGCACCATAAAGACAGTGAATTACATTATCCTGATACAATTTGTGTAGCTTAATATGTATAAAAACTAATTTGTGTACTAAATATCATTTTGTTAAATGAAAATAGATTACATTAATATAATATTAAATGAGATACATGTCGTTTGTTCTACAATACCTTGCAAAACACCCTTACAAAAATAGTTTTGCATTTTATACATATGTAAAACTTGTTTACCTATAATTTGGGCGCTGAACACACGCCTCCATAGTAATGACCTGTTTTACATTCACACGATTGTCTCCCTGGAATAAACTACACCGAATTCTTTACACAAATAAATAATTTATTTTTGTAAAAGGTGTTTTGAAAAATATGTTTCTTAATTATTTACAAACAATTCAGAGTAGGTACAAAACTTAATTAAGTGCATAGGTACATGAAGTAACGTTTACAAAAACATTATTTTTTATTATAGAATGTATAGATGATGCCTGATATCAATCTAAGCACGGTGGTAGGGTACTTTGTAGCACCCGACTGGCTGGCTACCACCCTCAAGTTGAAAATCTGTTGCCAAGCACCTATCGGTGTGTTCCGACAGCTGCACTTGGGAGCCAGTTCCCAACTAGGCTTTGTGTGCTTACCACCTTCGGCCACATCATCACTTACCATGGAGAGATTGTGGTCAAACACAAGCTTATACAGAATAAAATAAAAAATAAAAAAAATAATCTAATTCTTTTATTAAAAAAACAATTCTTGCATGTTTTTGTTTAAATTTCATAAGCGCATCTGCTAGTGAATTTTGTGCGCATTATTAAGTATCGTGATACTTTGATATTGTTTTAATAACGTTGTAATAGTGCACTCTTTGTCGAACACCCAAAAAAATAAATAAACCTAACGCAGCTGCACATAATGTTCGGGTTTGTAATAGTAGAACCTCTGATCTTTGCCTCTCGATCATACAATCTCGAAAAAAAAACAAGAACTATTTACAATGACATTCTCTTTATATGCGCCGATCAGGTAGCCTTAAAATCATTTTAATCTTCTCCATTTTCATTTATGGTGGGCTCAGTTTCTTAAACAAGAGCATTTTCTTATTTATGTACCTACGTAAATCTAAAACAGTTTCAATACATTCTAATATATAGTAAAATAGCAAATCATTAAATACATTGCCAGAAAATATCACACATTACGTACATAAAAATAAAATGTGTTTACACAACCCCAAAATAAAAAAAACCTACACTAAAACAATCATATAATTATTGAAGCCATCATTGAGATCTTAAGTAACAAAATGAATATTACTTGATGCAACGATAACCCAATTTACGACTTATTGTCTTTGCATAAGGATCATTTTGACAGTTAACATTAAAGCCAACATTAGTGACGAGCGCGTTTAGACAAATTTTAGGCATTTTAATAACAATATATTCTTAATAAAAAAATAGACTGCAAAATGCATTAGGGTCATTAGCTGCAAGCTTAGAAACAGACAGAGATAGGGAGATCTAATAAGTAGCTCGCGAGAGAGGGATACAGCGACCGCACTTTAACTAGAATGGGCGTTGACCCTTATTTGTCCGACTAAATAGCGGCAATTTAACCTAAAAGAACAAACGTGTGCAAGATAAGAAAATCGAAGCTAACATTCTGAATACTGAAGGAATAATTTTTAAAACCTTAGTTGGTTTTGTCAACTTTAACTGGAACCAAGTCAAAGTCAGGAGAAAAATCCCTTAGAGCTTGTGCAGCGTGAACGTGACGGCGATATCGCACGACTTTTATGTTTCGCCATATAAATTAAAAGGTTGCCAGTCGTTCTCAAACTCAAAATATCTTTATTAAATAAACTCATTACAAGTATTTAATAATGAGCTTATTTAATAAATGGCGAATGGAATAAGAACGGTACAAAATCCTATCCATAAATGTCCACGAGATCTTGACTGACAATTCATTCGAGTTTTGATCTGCGGGTATTATAGGACAAGCCAATGAGTGGACTCTAAGAGGGCAGCTGTCCCTCTCTGCCCCTTTTAGCGACGCCCATGCTAAGCCGTATAGTTAAACACGTTCAGACTAATCGGTGCGACCGAAATCTGCTGCACAACCCCTTACTGTTAAAGAAAGTATTTTCGAGATTTTAGTGTCGGTCCCATAGGTTTGGAAAATTTGCACTCTAAATGAAAGCACTGGTTTATACTGGATAAAGCATTGGTTACATATAAGTATGCGAAATACTTTCAGTATTTCATTAAACGGCGTACTTTTAAGTCAGGTTTTAGTTATAAACATCGATATGTATATTTACATCATATAATATGTAGATACATAATTATAGGTTTGATGATTCCATATATACGCACATTTTATATGCCATGCTTGCGACACCCAAATTAGGGTGTTAAGAACTACAACACAGAGTATAAGTAATGTATAAGCTGACATACGATTCGCTGGGAAAATCTCACTCATTTTCTTTTAGGATTGTTTTAATTAGTTAGGTACTTTTACATAACAATCCTTAAAATAGATTTCTTTATCTATTCGGAGTTGCCATTGACAGTATTCATTTATTTTCTTTAAAGCGTTGTACGATTAGCGATGTTCAAGTATCTTTAATTTCACAATCAATTACGTCATTTTCAACATATTCGAATGAATTAGGTTCAAAACTGGTGGAAACCTTCATGCCGTATTTAAAGATCATGTGAAATTGATATTTCGTTGCCATGGGAACTTCTATCGATATAATATACGGCCAAGTTTTAAGCTAGATATTAACATCGAATAGATTAGAGCATTTAGTAGAATCCGCTAATATACAAGTTAATATTAGAAATTACAATTTTTAAGCACTACAAATTGACAGTTTCGATTAAGTTTTGGCCGAGAATTGATTCACTCATTTATTAGAATAACTTGATTTTATATGATCTTAGAATAGAACATAATTAGTAACCGTTTCGAAATATTTTTGGCATGGAATTTATTTTGCCATATTGAATCGTATATTTCAGGAGATATCAATATTATGCTGTGTCAATAATTTTCTGTGTGCCAGATGACCCATTATACCAGACATCATTTTCTCTTATGCTGATTTTGCCAGTCACAAGTGATTTGTTTCTTTCAGGGATAATTAAATTTGAAACAAGTATCAAACGTTTTTATCTATAGACATGAAACTTTAAGAGTTGCCACTTGACATATTAAAATTTTCCCCAAAATGTGGGAGTCACAGTAAGTGTCTATGGTCGACCTAGTAGTAGGATAAAACCCATTGTTGTTGTAAATCAACATTAAACATAGGCTAGACAATAACGTTAGACAGCTTTCGATGTTTTAAGAGGAAGATGTTATAAGGCAATTTCGATAGCGTTGAAAATATTGTCCTTATGACGTCGTGCTATTATAGGCATACCGCTTAAATGAGACGCAGCATTGCAGTAGCTGCAGAACAATCACGAACTCCCAGTTTATTATTTATATTCATGTTGACATTTAGCAAAACCTGGTATTTTACTAAATGGCTATGCAGATTGATGATAGTAAATAACCTTTTGAAAGTTCAGAAAATTGTAGATGTTGACATGACATGCGTTATATTTATATGTACTTAGTAAGTACGAATTTAACCTGCTGGGTATTTTGTAAAATGGCAACATTAACTTTCATACCACGCAGCTACAGTAGCGACCTCTGTTAAACAGTACACCTACTACATAGTTATCAAACTTGGAAAATTATACTTTAATTAAAAGAAACTGTGATTCGACATGTTTTTATCAAATTGAAAATAATATTGCAATAATTATTAAACAAATATATATGAATCAGAAATGAAGTTAAGACATGATTATATCCTGCCACGTAGTGAAATAGTATCAACAAACAGCAAAAATGGACAAACTAACAGTGCTATACTGCATGCCTTAATCTTCCTGAATATACAAAGATTTCTACAGATTATGTACAGTTTCGTCAATCATAATTGACATAACACCATCTCTCTCACACATATAAAGCGAAAGTTGAGTTGAGAGACCCACTCTACATCGAAGGGAATGAATAGCATTGTGATATGAGTCAGTATTTCTATTAAATAAATTGTTGTCCTACCTTATAAATATTAGAGTATATATTTACTAAACAAATATACAGCACCAATCTGTACTTGGAAGTATACGCGCACAATAACTTAATAAAACTTGGTTGTACTCTTTATAGGGTTCAACCACACTAATAGGAAATCTGTTGAGAACATTTAGCCAAAGTCAAAGCAGTTTACAGAAGTTACCACCGTTTCGAAAATCTTCCTTTAACTGGGAAGAACCGGTAAGAAACTCGGCAATAAACAATTTCCAATATAATATGAATTTAAGACAAAATAAATAGATAAAAAAAAAATGTGCGTGTCAGTTCGCATGGAGTTTACTCTTTGAGTGCGATTCATTGTGCTGCCATCTATTATTAGGTTTACTATGTTACGAAAAGTTATTTCATTTAGAAATATTCATAGATGGCGCTTAAGAATGTACATGTGCTGCCATCTATTGCCAGGTACTTATATATTATTATGAAACACAACGCTTTTTGTACTAAATAAGTGTAGTTGAACCATTATGGGGAGGCACAGTCAAAGCTAATTACAGATGGCGCACCGTCCCTGGTACATTATAATTATAATCTTTATTCGGTTATAAAAATACTAACGTGTATCTATGATGACTGAAGTTTATTTAAAACTGAATTCAATTATATGAATGACACTAGAATATACTTCTTATTAACATTTTTTTAGATAATATATTATAGATGTTTTTATATTTATTTTGATTGATAGTGACAGTTAAACAGCACCAGCGACTATACGCCACATAGCGGGATAAATTGGCAGTGTACCTCCCCATTTGACGTCACAATATTTATTAATTAAACAAATAAATAAAGTAAATCTAAGCGTATAATTGTATCGAATATAGGAACCCTAATAAGCTGCCAAATTGTTGCACTATTTAACTATAAATTACGCATGTCAATAAGAGCGCTTTTCCTGTCGTGCGGATTCGCATGCGAGGTCGAATCTTACAAAGAGTTTAGAACTGTGAAAGAGGACATCGAGAGGAAACCATAGCACGGTGGGTAGGGTACTTTGTAGTACTCGATTAGCCGGCTAAGTTGAAAATCTGTCGCCAATAACTAACGGTGTGGACCAGCCACATTCATCAGTTACAAATGTTACAGTTAAGAGATTATGGCCAAACTTATTACAAAAAAACGCACGAAAAGAAAAGTGCTTTTCCACATCAAAAGGATACATTGTTACGATAGGTTACTTGGACTTACAAATAGTAATTTTATGTTATTTTACGTAACGCCACAAACACTTTGAGTTTACTGATAGTTGCCTAATAAAATTCTCATGCGCTAGTACCAAATCGTATTTTCAATAAATAAATGTAACAAATTATAAAGGCATGTCCAATCTATTCAGCTACTTTAAATAAAATTATGAATTGTAGGTAACAGTAAGTTGTGACGTCACAGTTGTACAGCATCAACTCTTTATGGTTATTTCAATGAAATAATAATTAGTAAAAGTGTTTGGTTTGATATCATGAATACACGAGACGTGTCCTTTTTAATTTATTTATGCCCTAAATTAAAAGTGATATATTGAATAAAAAAAAGCTTTTAACATTTATTTCAATATTGTCTAGTTCCATCTTTTTCCCTCTCACCTAATCACACAACACCATTTCGTCAAAATATCAAACTTTTTATACTACACCAATAAAATCATAACGTAAAATAGTATTTCTTATACTTGAAATAATCTGATATGATGATCGAATATCGAGACATACGATTATAAACTGTAGCAACAAAATTCGACGGGCCGTCTTATCTCCTAATAATATTATATGCAATTTCTACTTTCGCGTACTAGACATAAGAGCTACATTTGTACATACCTCACTATGCTGGTGGGGCTACGTTACTCAGTGCTTAGTAATTACTATTACCTGATTGAGATTACTTAAACTTTGGGCAAGTCCAATAAAGTCCGGCGATGGACTGTGAGTGAGGGAGACAGCTCAACTGCGGCTGTCCTTTTTAGCTACCGTATCTTCGGGTTTCTGACTTTCGCTATCACCTTTTGAAGAATGCGGGATTGTTTCAGGGTCTGAAAATAATAACACAAATGTAGTAAGAAGGGATATCAACAGGATAGATTTACAGTACTGACAGAAACCCTGTCTCACTCCCATGGTGACTGACATATCAAATTAGCTTATTTTTATTAAATGTCAAATGTTTATAAGGAGTTTTGTATGCAATACATACTTGTGACGTCATAAATATGCACCATCAAAAGACCTACTCTTTGTCATTAAATTGGTAATAAAAAATTATAGAAAGGCGGAATTTTACAACGTGTCCGCTATTTTCGAGTATTTTTAGTTTTTTATACACTAGCTGTTAGTGTTAGGTAATTTGTTGCCATGTTAATCTGTTTGCCTATTGGTTGCCACGCGCCCGCGAAAGACGCGCCTTCTCAAACTTGGTGAATCAATGAAATAAAAACAAAATAAATAAAAATCCGGCTAAGTGCGTGTCGGACTCTGCACATTTAGGGCTCCGTACCAGATGTAAGAGAATTTCCTCCCAACAAAATTTTGTAAAAAAATCTGAATTTTTTTTTGTCTTCCAATATTTTTAAAACAAAAAATACAATATTTATCTACTCAACGAGCTTTAAACAACGAGACCCTACTCGATGGGATAGGTAAAAAAAAATCCGCGAACTTCACCGAGCACTTCACTGAGCTATTGAATAAAATCGCGAACTGTATTACACCTTATTGCGTCGTTGCAAGAGTAGCTTTTTATTTAAATATATTTTCAAAGTGGGTCTTCTGTACGTAGTACTATTGAATATTCTGTGCATACTGTCCCTCCCAGATAAGATGATAGCCGACATATTCGCAAATAGAAGATTACATAATGTGGGATAGACATAATGGAACAATCACGTGACATTTCAGTCTCGTTTGGCAGATCCATTAACGAAAACAAAATTGTCGACCCCATGTGTCTTTTGCGCTCAGCGGTGTAGCGATCTATCTATTATGGATCTATTTTTATCTACATTTGCAGTATTCTGAAATTAATTAAAATGGTAATACTGAAATTTATTTAATGGTAACATCGACACTGAAAGGGTAAATTCCATTTCAAGAAAAAATTATGTCGAATGCAATCATTCGTATATAAAATTAAGAAAAAGCGTGACTCGCAACTAGAGCCCTAGTTCGTCTGTTCACATGATGAGAGGCTGGTACACTCAATACCAAAATTTCCTTACTCCTCCGTGCCAAAATGGTACATTAAATACCAAAATACTCATTAAATTGTCTCCAACTTAAACATTTTGGTAAATGCTTACACTGAATTTTTGATAAACTTAAACTCGACGTCATGTGCTAATAAGCAAATACTATAAATAAATTAGGTACTATTATAAAAACTAAGCGCCTGCTATTTATAAATTCAAATAAGCTTAGAAACTAATATGCTTTTTTTATTACAACATGTACAATGGCCCATTAAAAATAATATTTTTCCAATATGGCAACAAAATCGATAAATATTTATTTGTCATGTGAAGCGAAATTCGGTGCCGCAACCTTCAAACGAATGGAAAATGCTTCGGAAACAAATAAAGGAAGCCTATCGAAGGCTTTCAGGCATTTTCTTCTAAGTACCTATTATACGGTCATTATTATCACCCCACAAACAGGTACCACTGAGTTATCATCGCCTTATAGTAAATTATATCCCGGCATAGGTGTTTCAATACATTATAACTGCAGGAAGAAGCAGTTCTTTTTAAATTGCTGAGTTTATTGCCGGATCTTCTCAGCAAAAGCAACCTACCGAACCGTGCTTTAGAGTAAAAAAATATTTTCATAAATATATCAAACACGTCACGATAAAAAATACTGGTAATGAGTTTATTTAATAAAGATATTTTGATTTTAAAGATAGATTTCAGCGAGGAAGAATTCATTTTTATAACAAGAACGCGGGCGAAACCGTGGGGCACAGCTTGTCTCGTATTTTCTCGGCTGGTATAGTATTTTTCTTAGCCGACATTCATATAATGGTGAGTCACAAGTATGTTACATACTTTCACATTATGTAAAGCTACAAAATAGTAACGTTGTTTACGAAGCGAGACGTAATTTCGTATTCCATTTTGCAAAACATCTATTACTCAGATAAAAGGGGCGGATTGACTGGCGAATAAATACCATTCATAGTCTGAATGTGTCTATTTCTGTCATTGATACATAAATACGTGGTCGGTCGGAGCGGAGTCCGGAATGTCCTTGTTATGAAGTTGTTGAAGAAAACAACGTTTATCATAATATAAAAAGAAATACAATTTGTATTTTATTAATCAATCAAATTGCCGATTATGTTTTTGATATGGCGATTAGCATGTTTTTTTTTATAACATACAAGTTTTCGTTTGAACACAAACTCGATGTTGTAAATGTATAGAAAGCATTTATTGCAGAGAGTGAAATATAAAACCAGAGAGTAAAGGTGGGTTTTTTTATACTACAACGAGGCAGGCGGGTCACCCGATGGTATGTGACTAACGTCGCGTTAGCAATACCAGGGATTGCCAACGTGTTGTATACCTGATTACAATGACTTAAAGGCAACTGGGTCTCAAGTGCACGGATCACACCAACAGGTGCTTTACGACAGATTTTCAACATGAGGGTGTTAGCCAGCCAGTCGAGTACTACAAAATACCCTACCACCATGTTGTGGTTTCCTTCACCGAAAGCTCAAGCTCATTGCAGGATTCGATCCCACGACCTTCGCCGCGGTTTCCGACGTCACTAACTACTACACTGAGCTATCATCGCCTTATAGTAAATTATATCTCATCTATTTTTTCAACATATACATACGTACACAGTCTTGCTCGTTTACACGACGGGGCTTCTCGTCGATTTCGCGAAGGGAGGGCCTCATTTTGTATTGAATTTTTGTTTCACCAAGCACCCACTGAGTGCTTGACGACAGATTTTCAGGTGGTTACAAGAAAATACCCAACCCGTACACCCAGCGCCGGCCCAAGCCCTTAATCAAGGTAGAGCTAGATTGTCCTTCATAGCCCTTTGGTCGCCTTTTACACCATAAATTGTATTTAAATTTAGGTATGTTAAATAATAAATAATTAACAAGGTAAAAAACGCTTTTAATAGAAATCAAAAGTTATTGAATTGGCTCTCAAAAGGCGCTATAAATTTTTCATTTTTCGCTTGGACATTTTGTCGCCTCTTGCTACCTGAGCGACCGCAACTTTTGCTTTACCCCAGGGCCGCCGCTAATACCGTGAAAATCATAAGTTATTGATAAGCGTTTAACGATTATACAGATAACAGATACGTATGACATTTTATTCGTTATACAGAGTGCGATAACCTTCTTATCTCTTAGTCCACGTTATGGCGCTACCATCATAGTATAGAACGACTAGTAGATTCTAGTAGACGGGTAATACTATTGTTTCTCACTTACGGTGTAATATTTTATTAGGTATTTGAATGTACTATGTAGGTAAATAATGCGGGTTATAATTTTTTATGTATTTTTGTATAAGTTTAAGAATAAAAATGTTAAACATTTGAAAAAAAGAAGCCAATATAACTTGCTGAGTTTCTTGTCGGTTCTTCTAATATCATGGCAAGAATTTTACGTCACAATGACGGATCAACTGATAGTTTTTTTTTTTTTTTTTTTGGGGGAGGACTTAAAGGTGGAGGTCTGAGGGACCATAGACACCCTTACGCGGACTTTTCGGTGAGCGCTTAGGGCTCTCAACCGAGTTGCAAATTTTAGACGACTGACCGCTGAGGGCGCCCCAGTTGGGGCACGAACCTCGGCTCAGGGCGTCGTCGAGGGGACACAAAAAGTGGGACGGGCTTCGCCTAAGCGATTTAGAGTAGTTTTAAGGGACGGTCGGATTACTGGTGCGCCTCGGGCCGCCGTTAATTACGGGGGACGAGACTGACTGAGTGGGACGTCGCGACGGGCCTCTCCGGCGAGGGCGGAAACGCGGGCGGTGTTGTTGTTGTTTCTTCAGGGCTGCGCGAGCCTCCCTATCCTTAATCTGAGCTAGTGTTATTGGGTCATCCGGCTCGCTGAGGGCGAGTTTAGGCCTACGGATTTTTGAAATCTCTGAAGGAGTATAATTGGCTGAATTTACTATTAATGGGTTCGCGTGGTTTAGGGCACGATCGTAATAATGGCGTGAAGCGCGCTTAATGACTTCAGTGGTGACATTTAATACCGCTGCCATCCACGAAGACAAATCCCACAGCTAAAGGATGTACTGTACACTGTAAGGGATAGGAAAAAAGGGCGCGTCTTCGTAGATTGAACTATCCATACTTTCGTTGCCAATTACATAACGGCGTGGTAGCAGCATTTGAGAGCCAGTTCTCTTCCAGGCATTGTATACCTACTTAGAACCACGGAAGTTTCATCAACCTGATTTATCACACAACCTGTCTTGTGGAAATTGTGGCATTCCATCTCCACTTTTGTCCACGTAGGTAATTGATTACTAAGGCCTAAGTAATTGGAAACTAAATGAAGAGCTGTGAGCAAATAGAGTGTTATTCTAATTGCTTACACACCCTATTTGTTGTGGCCTTGTCCTATTTTTTTTCCTAAAAAAAAACAAAAAAGGAGGATTCTCAATTCTATTTTATAAAATTTACGAAAGGAGTTTTAATTGCGTCACAGCGCTTTAAAAAATTACTTGTTTGTAGTTAGCCGCCGGCTTATTAATTCAGACATCACTGGCAACCACAATATATTTTTATCGCTAGATAACTTGATAAACATTATAAAAGTGCGTCAATAGAAATTTAAGCGGATTGCGATAAACAATATAGGTATCACAGGTGCGTTAGAACTATTAATGATTTAATAAAATTATGATTAGAACCTATGCCAAATTTCCTTTTTTTTCATTCTATAAAAAGTATGTAATGCATTGTGACCAAAAATATAACATATCTCAAAAGACAACTTAAACATATTCAAAACAATTGAAATTATTCTGTCCTAAATAATAAGAGACCTACAGGGGAGGAGGTAAGACACATTTTTTACTACTTAAGAAGCTCACCAACCATTGGCTTAGACAATGTAACACCCTTATTTGTAGCTAGCTGATTTGTTTTCAACTCCCATGTCACATGTATGACATGCCATTCCCAAAACAAACAAAAAAAACAATCTACATTACGTAGTGCCAATAATCTCCAAGAAAAACTGCTATGACGGACTGGATGAAATAATTAAAATTCTGTATTTTGCCATTTGGCTACTGAACCATAATAAATAATAATTAAATACCAGGGATCGCGGTTTTTATAAGGTCGGTAACACATGTCAATTCCCAAGGTCACGGATTGACATTTTGGCAGTAACACAGCTACACAAAAAACATCAAAAATGAGATAGATATACGGACGCAACAGTATTAGAAAGAGAAGAAAGACCAACTCACCGGTTGTGACTAACTGCTGAAGCCTGGACGGCAGGTCCGCCGTGGTGACCTCGGCGCCCTGTGGATGCAAGATGTCTGGCATAGCGTTCCTCCGCCCAGTGCGACCTGTTTCGAGGAATTCTTTCGGTACCTCCTCGCTATTCCTGTCCTGCATTATTGCCATCATTCTCAGTACTGAAACGTTAATATTTAGTCTGTAGACGCGATAGTTCACCTATATTTTCATAGGTTCACATTTATTTAAAATAAGTACATACATCATTACCCAAAGTTCCCACCGATAATGCATTCAAACAGGTTTCTTACTATCCGCCATTACGACTATGAGATTTAAGGTCATAGCCCATTTAAACGACTCTGCTCCGACACCGCCCTATAATATCTACTAAAAGTCAACTACCGAGCAGTCTGATGGCGGTACGCTCACTGACAGCGAGCTGTCTGCTAATTTGTTGCCAATATAAACTATATCTAAAGAGCACGACCTGAAGCCCATATTTGAATGATATTTTATTTATCGGGTGGGAGCGGAGTCGTGTAAGTGAGCTACGACCTTTATAGTGCAGACTTCGGTTATGACGTCAGATAGCATCGTCATAACTATTCATAACCCACTTTACTACCGTCGAGTGTCAGTTCTGAGAGCATTGATGACCATCAAAATAAAATGAAGATAAGTCGATAATTTATTCAAGTTATACTTAAATATTTGGCTTGAAAGAATAGAACTCGCATTTATTCAGTTTAGGCCCTAGACGGGGACTTATGAAAGTCGAATTACAGAAGTTACCATACCGAATGGAACACGCTTACAAGACTATTCATTTAGGCTTTGAAAGTACCTTAATTGTGGACAGAAAATATTACTCAGATACAAATTTCCAGCTGTGAAAAGCCTCAAAGGTTTATTAATAAATGTCCTGTGACAATGTTTTCACCAGACCACTAATTCCAATCTAAGCAGAATTTATATAGGGGATTATAAGGGGATTGCCAATGTGTTGTACACCTTAATACAATGCCTTAAAGGCAACTGGCTCTCAAGTGCAACTGCCGGAACACACCAACAGGTGCTTGGCGACAGATTTTCAACTTGTGGGTGTTAGCCAGCCAGTCGAGTACTACAAAGTACCCTACCACCGTGCTATGGTTTCCTCACTGTTTTCCTTCACCGAAAGCTCAAGCCTATTGTAAGATTACAACCCACGACATTCGCTGCGGTATCCGACGTCACTACCATTGAGCTATCATCGCCTGGATAGAATTCGAACCCACGACCTGCAATGCTATTCTCAGAGTGGTTCGAAAGCCAACTCACACGACCTTGATTTGGCATCCTATAAACATTTGGTACGCACTTGTGAAGTGATGTGTCATTCGAAGTTTACAGAATGCGAAATGGATTATCTCACCTGAGATTCAGCTTTCGAGATACACAAACGTTCTTACAGAATAGCATTGCTGTGGCATGATAGTGTGACATCCAACCACGCCAACTGGCCCGTTTATAGTTCAGGATGTGTAATGCTGTTATCAAAGAAACTATGCTGATATGATTCTCAATTAGTATCTACGCATTTCACCTATACAACCTCGTTTGGGTTATCCATTGTCCGGACATAATCAATCATTAACTATTATTAAACGATAGATAACAGAAAGTGATGCAAAAATCTATAGGCAACAAATTGATAATTAACCTTACATAAATCGTAGAGAAAGAATAACAGGTAATGTTATCGATATTAGGTAATTTAATTATATTAGATAAGATTATAAGAGTAGACAAGTTCATTTTGACGCCAATAATTAATTTAATATCACCATGTGCTTCTATCACTGAGGAAAATCGGTCAAGTGCCTGTCAGATATCGATCTATTGTAGATTTCCATAGTTTGAACGAATAACGTTGACGATGTATTCATTTACTTTTTTAAAGTATATCTAATGTATGTGCTTACATATTTATTGAGGCAAAACCGGAATCGGTGGCGACATGAGTAAATAAGTAACTTTTCGAGAGGGAGGACTCCTAGGGCCTAAACTGTATAAATGATTTTTGACTTTGAATTACCCAGTTTCCTTCTAGGCTTTAGATTACTACCTTTAGTCACATCGTTAAATAGTACGGTGAGATTGTAAAGAAACACAAACCTATCCAAAACCGCCTTTGACGAAATGTCCTTGACAAGTGAATATATTATTACTAGCCGTCCCCCGGTTTCACCCGCGTTCCTGAGGAATCTTATCCTTTCCCGGATAAAAATTATCCTATGTTTTATTCTAGGATATGATCTACCTAATTGCCAAGTTTCATCAAAATCCTTTCTTCCGTTTTTGCGAGATTCAGTAACAAACATCCAAACTTAAACATTTATAGATTCCTCTGATATTTGATGAAACAAGTAGACGTATCGTAATCGCACATGATTTAAATTATTTCTCATACACGCGTATATCAACTGAAACCAGAAAGTACGCAAGACTCGACCACATTAGGGTGAGGTCTATCAGCCAATGGTAGGGGAGGCGAATAGGGGATTTCGGGATTTACTCGAGCGCGGCAGATTAACATAAGGGGGGCAACCTTGCACCTTGTGAAGTACTCTCACCAAATCTGAGCCCTCTATATAGTGTCGAACGTCTAGGGTAGCCCGTCAGATTAGTAAAAAAAAATCAAATATTTTGAAGGAAATTAGTCACGAATCACGGAAATATCTTAATCTGCCGATTTGCACAAGCCGAAGTAGCTAAAATCATTATTAAGTGTATAGTCCAGGAATATTATGAGTTTCACCTCAGAATGAGAGGTAGTCAGCTATTATCTTGTATAAACCTTTATTTTGACACCCTAAAACTTGTCTCAAAAGCTACTTATCATAGGGTGCCCGCGACTACTGATTTTTAAGGTCAAAGGTCAAAAATTGCAAATATATCGTTTCCTATGGGTTTTTGGTATATGTATTCATAATAAATATTGTAGAAAATTAAATTCTCTACAACTTTTGTCCAAACATTTTTTCGATATCTTGAACCATTTTCGAGATTTCGATATTTTTTATCTATTTTTTTTTCAAACCGTCAGATTAAGGAAATTCCTCAACATAATTGGCAGATTATGGGTCAGTACAACAAAGCCATCAAGAAGAACCGCCTGTATAAAAATCTGACGCGCTCGAGTAAATCAAGGTCACGATTTTTTTTTGCATTTTCAAAAATCGGCCTTGACTGATGGTCGCGTCCAAATCGTCAGTCTTTAAAATAGGAGCTAATAGGAGCTGACGCGCTCGAGTAATTATTTTTAAAATATTTTCGACCCCTTCGTACGGCCACCCCCACCACGCAAAACGGCAGATTATTATTTTTCCGTTATCAGACAGACGTGGCGCGACTACCCTATTAATATCTGACGCGCTCGAGTATTTCTTGGTGACTGTTTTTTTTACATTTTTGAAACCCTATAGATGCTCCCCCCACCGCTGAAGGGGAAAATATCACATAACCTTTTTTTCTTTATTCCACCTAATCTTCAAATTCCAGTAGGTCCCAAAGACGCTCGAGTAACTACAAATTTAGCATCATTGCCTCCCCTACCACAAGTGAATGTCGACGTCGAACTTGCTATTGGTATAAGTGAATGGTTCTTTTCATGACCCGATTTCGCACACAATTATCGTCAATTAATAGATTGCTCTAAGCTTGCAGTACGAGTAAGTAAGTTGACAACTTAGGGTAGCAACTCTTTGTACTTAGAATCGATTGGTTTTGCTACTTATGCTGATTAGTGTAGAAAACATGTTTAGAGCCAATCCTCGTTCATAATTGTATGTATGAGGCATTAAATAGCTAAGTAAGAGCTATATGTTTGCGCCAACTTGTCATTGAAATGCAAATTGCGAGCGCCAATTTCAAAGCATGCCGTGACGCGTACATTGAAGTCCTTTCATTACATCTGATTATAAGTTATTGAGGAGAACTAGGTTGTGACGTCACGTGTACGCACAAAAACTGAATAGCATACACTATTCATGTCTTGATAATAAAGTCTTTTGATGTCTCTATATGGACAAAGTAAAACCTTACACGGGCCTCTATATACATGGCGAGTTTTTCAAATGGGCGCGGATGGGCAAATCCTTAACTAAAGGGAATTGCGAAATATGACAGTCTTGAGACAGATTTTGATGAGAATAATTTCCCAAGCCAGGAATCGAACCCATTGAGTTTGAGAAAAAATTACACATCTGATAATTTTGCTAATTAAGGATCAAATTCTGTGATGACTTTTCATTATTTTGCCGTATTTTTGACACGCCAAAATAAAGGAAAATGCATTTTTTTTATAAAGTTCATATTTTTGTATTTTCATACATCACTGTGTGAGTGTATCATTATTATAAAATATTTTGATCATTTTGATAGTATGTAAGTTTAAGTTAAGAATGTGTAATTTGATTGGGGGCAGAAACTAGTATTTTCATATAAATCTAATGTCCACAGAAATGACACTCAAATGCGGTGGGAATCAGTTAAAAAATTACAAATTATATTTAAAAAAAAAACAATATGAATCATCTAAGATTTTTAGTAAGACTAGCATTTTTCAACAAAACATATTTTTTACAATATCACAACTATAAACCAAACATGCAACCAAAATAAAAATAATGAAATGGGTATTCCAGAAATGAATATCCACAAATGTCCATGCATCACCAAAGAATGAAACAACTTATAAAATAAAACAAGAATAGATATTATAATGGTGAAGTACCATTTCATCCCAAAGTAATCTTCGTTTGCAGTATATGATTGATCGCAATCTGTGCTAAGCGATCATCACTCTACACACATCATGCACCTCACAGTCCTGGATCAAGGCAAGTTGTTGTTAGTATTCTATAATTAAAACAACTACAGTTATTCAAGCAATCCATCCGTCCTATGTACAATGGTATGTTTTAATTGTGGAATTATAAATATTACCCTATTTGTTTTAGTAGAAAATATCTTATAAATTTATATTGCAGACAGTATAGAATGATGTTATGCCTTGGGTGGATGATAATCCTAAAACTACCTACATAAAAAATGCAATTTCAGGAATTGCAAATTTCAAATGAAATATCATACATTTTATTTCATGTAATTTTATAATTCCAGTAGTAAATAAAAATTATGGTATATTTACAAATAGTTTCATTTTAAATTTCAATGAAAATAGGATGAATACTGAATCTAGTTGATTTTTCTGATAAATTGATCTAACTACCTACTTTAATATGCCACACTATAGCATAGTGAAAGGTTTATCCTCATTGTTTTAGTCTATAACAATTATAAATAAAATCATAATCTGCTAACCATTTCTGTATTTCAAATTATGGAAATAAACAAAGAATAACTGTGAAATTATGTTCTATAAAAATAAAGATAAAAAATTATGTGTATTCTACTATGTTTATGGGACACCCTTTAACTATATATTATTATCTTTCTATTTATAGGATTTTAGCATGAGTTTATCAGATACAAATATGAATATGTGGCATACTTTTTTTCTATTCTTATTATTAAGAGATAAGTTGTATGTAATCATAAAATGCCAATCTGTTCCCATTGTTCTTATCATGCGAACAAAGACAGTGGCAATAAAAAGTTATGACAAAGACTTGAGCAATTCTACCAGATACTTTGTACAAGCAGTATCAGTAGAAGCATGAAAAATTGACCTGTTTGAATTTTCTGAACAAAGCAAGCTTCTACATATGAATTCCAAGCGAAAGTCAAACTCCTTGAGTGATTGGAGAACCAACATGCTACCCTCAGCGTACCTGATTTACTTTTTACTCGACGACTTCTCTTAGACTTAGAGACGCGGCCGGCATGTACAGTAGACATTTTAAATGGCGCAATTTATATTTGAAACAATTTAATTGAAACGTTATACAACAATTTTATTGATTCGTAAAGTCTAAAACTGTACTCACGATCACCATTACTTGTTTATTCGTCACAGGACAGAAGATAAACTTTATCACAATTTATACTAAGTATATGCCGTTCAATAATGTTCCAATTAGTTAAATTTTCAAGGAGCATCTAATTTTTTTACACTTTAATTAGAGCGTGCACAAAAATCACAGTAAGAAATATGTTCAATATACAATAGAAACACCAACGAAAATTGTGACATATCATGTCGAGTCGAGTCAAGATTTGGCAGATAGATAGATAGTGATAGATAGAAGACTTTGACAGATGACAACTGAAGAATGTGGTATGTTCTAAAAAGTCTCTATTAGTAGTCAAATACAAGAAATATGTATACTATCTGGATAGGTAACTCTCAATACCTGCTTGAAGCAAATACCTATCAATTAATAATGTTGACTAATTTTGAATATTAGCTCTCTCTATCAAAAATAAAATTACAAGTGAAAGAATTACTTCGATACGTCAATTAGTTTCTGATTTATATAAAGTGTGATGCGGACTCGTACTCAATGTGACGTACTCGTGTAACGGCGTGGCGTCATCTCACAACACTCGCTCAAAGCGCAGTGTTGTAAATTGACGTCACATGTGGTCACGTGACTGTTAGCGGGACTCGATATTTATCGTAAGTTTAAGTCCATGATTCCAGTCCACTCATGACCCCATTATTGCAATTTTATCGAAACGTCGAGGTTAGTAATAATACTTTAATTTTAACATAATATCCTGTGCGCAAAGACCCGGTATATTTAAGTCGCCAAGTCGTCTATTATCCTGATATAATATAGTATGAACTTTTTTATACAGAGTATTATTAATTAAAACGTAGTTGCTTTGGTCATTATTTGAAGACGGTAACATTTCTTCAGCTGTCATGTCAATCACTAAGCACAGGGGGGTGACAGCTCTATTTCCAATCTTACAGTTCTGGCGCTGCTGTAGCTTGCTACATATTATTAATCTGTGCTCTGCTTATAGTGTTCAATTTTGTGTCAATGTGTGTGTACCTACGTCATTGGTAGTTTGACACCTCTGACAGTTTGAAAGGTAAATAATGTAAATCGGCCATTGTTTTTTTCATATCACATCGAGTCGAGCAGTTTATCTTGTGTTTTCCTCCGTTTACAATACAATTCCACGCTTTGCTGTACTCCGTACAGTGATCAGTGATATTTATTTCTTTTACTGTGCTCCATACTTTCTCGTCATGGCATTGTGCATATAAGTGTTGTGTTGGTGGTTGTGATTCAACAAGTAAAACTCGCAGACTATTTTGCATACTCATGAACGATAAATTACTTGGTTTGACAAAGAACCTATTGATGACTAAACGTGTTTATGAAAAACATTTTGATCAAACTCAATTTGACCAGTCTGGTGTTCGAACCCGTTATTCTTATCCTTGCTTGTTTACGGAACAGGAAATTGCTCATGGCTTACCACTTGCTACAGGTATGAATGTAAACTTTTAATGTAACATATACTTTAGCTTGCAACTAACTTTCGCCTAGAGCAACAGTTAGTTGTCATCTTAGGGCTCCTTCAGACACACATCTTGTCCAACTTAATCTGTATCCTTCCACTTTCTGTAGCTTTATGTTTACAATATTCTATAGATTTTTTTAATTCAAAATATTTTTAATATGAAATTATATTATAACAGTAAAGTAATTTAAATTAACTATTCAAGAAATTACTTTAGTTGTTCAACTTACAATTGAATGTCTGCGGGAGCTCTTACGCACAATTATAAACTTTAGTTGATTAAATTATAAAATGAAAATAAGTTGTTCAATAGTTGGCCCACTTACAATATTATTTGTCTACGGGTGCTCTTAAAGCCCTCTGTCCTACACGTTTGTTGCCCTTCTCACTACACAAAACCTACACAAATCATCTACAGTTCTATCGAATCTACTTATACTACTAGGCATTAATGCTTTAATGTTTTTAATAATTCCAGGGTATCATATACAGCATGAAAATAATTATTGTCAGAGCCGAGAACAAAATTATAACAACTCAACAGGAGAAATAATTACCATCACAGGTATGAATAAATTGATCTTACTTGATAAATTAATTACACAGAGGCTATGACAGAATCAGACAGTAATGTCAACCCTGTAAAGCTTAAATTACTAGCTCACTCAACAGACATTGTCCTGTCCAAATTCCATGGAAAGAAACACTATCTGTCTATTCATCCAACTTTCCAATGTTTCCACTATCTATTTGTTCTATCTTATTCTGTTGTAATGTTTATTTAAACAAATTCAATACTTCAGATAAGCGGTTCAACACTCCTATGGAGACAATGGAGACTACAGCAGTAGTGGTGACCATCTATTCGACAGCGTCAATGGATCGCCAGATCAACCAAGGGGCAAACTTAGAGGCACAGTGAAACCAAATTCTCCTCGTCAAGAATTTTGACAAAAATCTATAAAATCCTCAAAACATATTAAATATATTGACACAACCAGTCTAGATGTAATTGAATATTACATAACACCCATAATCGCCTGCAATGCCACAATTGATGCAATATAATAAATAAAATTTTAAGTGGAAAAATAGAATCATGCAATATCTAGCGCTAAGAAAATATAAAACTCATAGGTAAAAGAAAGCAAATAAATGACCACAAAATAGATAATTTGTTTTATTTGATTATCTACCTAAATAAAAGGATAAATACCCTAAACCCTAGTAGATTTTGTCGATATCGGGTACATCACTACACTACACAAAAATTATCGATAACAGCCATATTGAATAAATAATAGATGGACAGCACTATTCGATTTTGTATGTGTGTGTGTCGCGCCATTATAGATAAAGCGACAACAGCGCCATAACTGCAAATGTAGAAACTAGGCAAATTCGACTGTCACATCTGTAGCTAGCTACATATCAGTAATCTGTGACTAAGCAGCTGATTGGCAATTTAGTTGTAGTATTTATGTAATTTTTGCGGCTTACCGCAATCTCCGTAGAGGTAAGTTTATCAATTTATAAGCAAATAACGACATTATGTTCTTTGTTCATGGCCTTCTTATATTCTGCAGATGCTCCGAAAAGTGGTGTTAGGCTCTGTCGGAGTCGCATTGGTGCCGATCATTGGCGCGGCGACACCTATAAAGGATGACCCGTCTGAACCAGCCAAGCCGCCACCGATGAGACCATCGGATCTACCGATATATGATGCACCACATGCTGATTACGGAGAGTATGTTTTTTTCTTAAAAACTGTTGTTGTATCGCTACATAATGATATCTGCAAAATGCTTTCATTTTTTTACCCTCATTCAAGATAATTTAGTATATTTTTATGAATAAACTTACGTTTGCGTATAATAAGTAATGATGTGGCTAAATCTGGTAAGGACACAACTCCTATGGGAACAATATCTGAAGTATAACTGCTAGAATGACATGACCTATCACCAAGATAGGTTTTCAATATTATATGGCAGTCAGCCAGGCCAGGACTTCTAAGTAGTGCTTTAGTTTCCTCACCAAAAGCTCAAGGTCATTCCAGGATTCACTTACAACCATCATAACAAAATTAAGAGCCCAATCAGTAGTGACATACTTCTGCTGAATTATCATTATGTATATTGTTTTATCTTTTGATCAATGGTACAAAATACTGTGAATATAAATATGAACCATATATCTACCATCAAGTGAGATAGTGGTCAAATGCGATACCTATATTTAATAAATAAAAAAAAAACAACAGTACTTGTTTTCCACCCACATATTCCCGAAAGATTCCTTTAATGGTTGAATTTTCAAAAATACTTTTATTTTCTTAGAGGATACCTACTCCCTATTGAAAATCAACCTGCTTAATATCAAGAATGCTATCTTTATATTTGTCAGGCATTTATACTTTCAGAGATTGATTGATTAATCAGTGAATGTTATTTCTTTTTACAGATATGAACAATCTAAAACTGAAAACAAAAAGATGAACTACGTAAAGTCTGTACTTCTGACTCCTGTACGTGCAGTAAGAGAGCAGGTACAAGTGGTTCGAGACCAAACGGAATCTGTCACACACTCCATCAAGGATAACTACCATGATTTAGTGGATAAAACAGATTGTGAGCATTTACATGAACATAACTTTTATAGCATTTAAAGATAATTGTTTTTAAGGTTAACTATCCCAAAACTTTATTTGGCAATGACTCAATAGCCTATTGTGTATTTGTGTTATTTTGGGGTTTTCACATATTATACAGGATAATAGTAGACATTACGTAATAAATGTTATGTGTCATGTTGCTTCCAAATTACCATAAAATTATTAAAACAGGATAAGTACTTTTTCAAACAATCTTAACTTTCAGTTGAAACCCAGTTGCCTATTGCATGCATTGTAAATGGTTGGTAATGTACATATGACATAGGCAATGGTAGTAAATATTTATTTTTTCCCACAATTCTGGCCAAAGTTTCTGGGTAAAACCGTATTTACCAGTGGAAGGATTTTTGGCCTGGTACCTACCCCTTTAAGCCATTTAATGAATTATTCTGCTTTCCTTTTCCAGGGATAGTAAAATACCTCAGAGAGGAAGAGAACAAGGAGGTGCGGTACGGTGCAGTTGGTATGGGTGGTCTCACTGGATTCATATTCGGTTTGAGAGGTGGATTCATAAGGGTATGCAGTTTTTTCTGTGTATTTAACAACCCCTTCCTTACCGGTTTCAATTAAAGTTTACCTATACAAATTTAAGCGATGAGTGGCATAGTGACGCCCACGGCAACAATAGGGAGGTCGTGTGCTAGAATCAAGGAAAATATCATAAGGAAATCATACCACAGTGGTGGAGTATTTTGTATCACTCGCCTGGCTGGCTTTCATCACGAGCAGCTATATGTAGATGCATTAGCAATCACGCTGTGTGTCAATTACGTAGCTTGTTGTTGTTGCATTCAGTTTCACCCTTGAAAACAGTTGACTGATATCTGATTTAGAGTTTATTTTTTATTGAAACTGACTGTCAGTTTCAGGCAATACTTTGCCTAATATCCATAAACGACGATAACCACTTGACATCGGTCCAAACTTCTCCACTTAACAGGCTTTTGAAGTAAAAAAAACCTGTATTTTTTTATGCATAATATAATTCATATAAATATTTATTTATGCTGATTTATAATTAAATTAACCATCCATGTTTTCAGAGGGTATTCTATACAGGCGCTGGCACCACATTGATGGGTTTTGTCTGCTTCCCTGAAGAGACAAAGGAGTTGTTAAACAGTAACTCGGCTCTCGCCAAGCAGTACATCAATATTGCATATAACTTTTTCTATGGAGGTAATACACATGTATTTAAATAGATATATTTAAATACACATTACTTTTTACAAGAAAGCTGTGACAGATAAAAACAGACATGAGTATTTCTATAAGGGTTCCGTCTTTTCATCGTATGTAAGGAACACCAAAAAATAAAAAAATTATGCATTTTCCTGATATCTAAATAATCATAACACAACGATTCATTCTCAAGTCATGATAAAATAATTGTTTGATTTTCACTGTTTGGATAATGAGATTAAATTCAAGCTAACACAGAATTCGAAAAAAAAAACTGTCTACTACATAAATGTATCTTTAAATTGGTTGGGTCATGTTAAATTCTAAATTGCAGTAAAACCCGGCGATCCTCAACTTGAGGTGAAATTCCCCGAGCTGTCTTTCCCCAAAGACTTCTCTGAGTTTGTCGACCTGACCGTCTCTATGGCATCGTCAGTCAAACAGGCGGTCATGCCACCACCTGCTAAAGAGGCGGACGAAAGTCAACCTTCAGACAAAAAGGACTAGGTAGAAATTTGAATGAAGGTGGTGATTTGCATGGAGCCTGCTTTTTTTGTTGTTTTATGCATGCCATTGCGTCGTTCTTATTACAGTACCATAAGAATTAATTTGGGAATAGCATATTAGTGCCCATTGCGTTGTTTACAAACTAAACTGATTTAATCACATTATATCAAAACTGTTTGTTGTTTAATATGTTTTATGTTAGAAACAGATTTAATAATAGTTTTGTTTGTATATAACATAGTCGTAAAAACTTGTTTAATGTTTATGTTACTACCAAATATACATTTTTTGGCGCCTCTATTCTCTCACCGAGACAGACCAAAACCTACATCCCGTTATTAGCTTGATAGAAATTGGCATGATGCCTATATGATTTTTAATTAGTACAAAGGGTAGGTTTATTTACGGTGTATAGTCATGACGTCACAAGTATGTATTTCATACAAAACTCCATGTAAATCGTCGTTTTGACATTTAAAAAAAGGAGCTGATTTGATGTCAGTCACCATCCCTATTGCTCCACTGGCTGTCCAACTAATAAGATTATTATCGTCGAGTAACAGTGCATGATTACTCTCATGTAGGTATACTTAATTTTAGAAATTAGTATTACTCAATAGAATCAATCCCTATGGAAAAAGTAACCATAACTATTGAGTATGTACGCTTTATGTACGGGAAGTTATTTGAATTTTGTTCTAACATTTATTGAACAATAATTATCTCCTTAAAATTTTGTTAGGGATTTCCGTTTTAAACTGTTCTTTCAACTTCTTTGGTATTATAAGTATATGTAATTAAATTCTTTTGGTATATAAAGGATGATTATAAAGACATTTTGTTTTTCATTCATTCATTCGGTATTTACCACAATGGGAACAACTGAAATCCAAAAAGAAATATCAAAAGTCAAATCTTTTTTTGCTGTGTGTTGATGTTTGTACGCTTTAAACATAGGCAAAGGCTGCTTGATTTATTCTACATTGCATGAATATCAAATGAGTATGTCGATTCTTTATTTAAAAAATTGTAACCGTATCATTTTTATTTTCAGAATTTTTATTTAATGACGAAATAGATGATGACAGTTGCTCAGTACCTAGTAAGTATAGATTGCAAGCTATGTGATAACAATAATCAATTAATTAAATACCTAGTAACATGTAGGTACAAGTGACTTTAAAGCTGAAAAAATTATTACCCTAAAATATTTTTTTTTATACTTTAGTAGGTATGCAAAATCTCATAACGAAACATTACGGGTTTTTTCTTTGATTGAACATGGATTCCCTAAAACCAATAAAAAGATTTACGACTAGTAATGTACAATGATAATAAGATAATGCTATTTTTTTTCCTTTCCAGCACCATAAACAGAGCACGACAAATGTTAGTGAAATATTATTTATTGTTAGTCTACAACAAAATGTAATAAGTTGAAATAAAATATTATATTTTTACTGCAACCTTTCATTTAAAATAAACTCAAATATAAATTATAACTTTTTTATTGTTAATTTCGTTACATATACTAACATTTCACTTAAGCAAAAATCATTTCTTCTCGTCTCTTCTTGGTGACGACAGTGCCAGGCTTATGCTGTGCTTCAGGATGGTTCATCAATTCTGGTGGACAAGTAGATACTGAACTCGCAAGCAAAACCTGCTTCAGATCATAGAACAATGCCGAATCTTCTTTAGTAACAAACGATACAGCTTTACCTGTCTTACCCGCACGACCAGTACGACCGATACGATGCGTGTAATCTTCTATTGTCTTCGCCATATCGTAATTTATTACCATACTGACATCCTTGATATCGATACCACGACCGGCGACGTCTGTCGCCACCAATATGTCCTTCGAACCATTCTTAAGACTGGCCAATGCGAAATCACGCTGCTCCTGCCCTTTACCACCGTGCAATGTACAAGCATTGAAGCTCAGCTTCTCAAGACCCTTGGCAAGTACATCTGCACCCTTCTTCTGGTTGACGAAAATAATAATTGGTGGCTCAACATTACGTTGAAGAATCTCCGTTAGCTTCCTACGTTTCTCATTCTCACCTATCATGAACACAACTTGTTCTGTTCTATCTACAGGCTTGCCAATAGAACCAATGTAAACAATAGCTGGTCTCCTTAGGTAGGTCCTAGCCAATCGCTCTACCGCTGGTGGCATGGTGGCTGTAAACATCACAGTTTGTCTGTACTTCTTCTTTGTATTATAGTTGGCTAGCAACACAGAAGCATCTTCAGCTGCATCTGAGTCTGGCTTGATGTTTGACACAGGCATAAATTCAAGAATCTTTTGCACATCTGGTTCGAAACCCATGTCAATCATACGATCAGCTTCATCAAGGACTACATATGTACAACGATTCAGTACTAAGTAACGGTTCTCTAACACATCAATGAGACGACCTGGAGTGGCAATAACAATTTCACACCCCAATCTCAATTTGAAGCCTTGTTCTTCTCTTGAAAGACCACCAACTACTACAACTGATGTAATTCCTAATGGTATACCAAATTTGTTTGTTTCTTCTTCTATCTGTTGTGCCAACTCACGAGTAGGAGCTAATATAATGGCATATGGACCTTGATCAGCATCTTCCAATCTTTCACTTTTTGGTAGAGATTGAATCCAAGTAAGCAAAGGAATGAGGAAGGCCAAGGTTTTACCAGAACCAGTTTCAGCAACACCAATAATATCTCTATTCTGTAACCCAATAGGAATAGCCTGCCTCTGAATAGGTGTTGGACTTTTATAGCCAACTTTGTTAATGATCTCCATTACATCATTGTGGAAATTGGCTTCCTTCCATGTACGGATTGGATTTGGAATCCTTCCACCTTTGAGTGTTATGTTGTAGTCTTCTCTGAATATACGCCAATCTCTTTCAGTCATTTCCTCATGGTCTTTTTCAGACCAATGCCTATCATCCCACTTTTGTTTATCTTCCTTCTTCTTTACTTTCTTGAGACGTAATTTTTCTTGTTCCTTTTCAAGTTCTGTTCTACGTTTTTCTAAAAGATTTCCATAGAACTTGCTGTGGTCTTTCTTTTGTGATTTTATGTCAATGCCTGCAACATGACCACGGCCAAAAAATTGTACTTGATGTCTCTCTTTATAAAGTGCATTGTAATCATTTGATGTATCTTCTGATGCATCCCAATCAAAAACAAATTTTCGATCATTCAGTCTTCTGACTCTACGTTTTTTTTTTACTATTCCCAAGTAACGAGCTTTGATAGCTTCTTCTTCACGTTCCTTATCTTTTGTTTTAGAACCTTCCTCATTTTTATCCTTTTTATCATCACGTCGGTCAACTTGATTTTTGCGGTCTTCATATTTTCGATCTCTATCTCTGTCTTCTCTTCTTTCCCTTTCCTTCTCTCTTTCCAATCTTTCTTCTCTATACTTTCTAATTTCCTCTTCCCTCTTTGAGGGTCCTGTGAGGTCAATTGTAGTAATTGTGGGCTTATCGACATTTGCCCTCAATGCTTCAACTTGTTCACGGCGTCTCTCCAAAGCTAAGGCAGCTCTCTGTTCCTTTGTAAGAAACACTGGTTTACTACGGGCTTCTTCCTCAGCTTTTTTCTTTGCAAGTAACTCTTCTAGAGATAAAGGTTCACGCTTTACTGGCTTTGTGTCTTTTTCCTTTTTTGTCTCATGAGCTTCATCTTCCTCAAGGATATTATCATCATCTTTCTTTTTAATCCTCTCCTTGTCATCGTAACGTTTATCTTTTTCCTTACCATCACGTTTCTTAGGGCTTCTTGATCGTGGGCGTTCTTTCCGTGAAGGGCTGCGCGATCTCTCCCTTTCTTTTCTAGGGCTCCGGGATCTCTCCGGCTCTTTTCTGGGACTGCGAGAACGTTCTCTACGTTTAGGTTTCTCTCTGTGCTGTTCTCGATCGTCGTTACGATCTCTGTCGATTCTATCGCGCCTCTCTCTAGAGCGCGATCGCCGCCGCTCGGGACTCCTGTCCCTTACCATATTTTAATTGTAAGCTTTGATGATATTGCTTGAATACAGACAATTACAAATTACCTGTCTTAAAATCTACACACCATTTTAGTTGAAGAAAATAAGCGTTTTCTGCCCAAACGAACTTCAGGATTTTTTTGACAACTGTATGTGTATCACAGATTACTGATAGGTTTTTTTTTTTTTTTTTTGCTGGCAATCATCCTTTTAGGATATTTCTGCCAATGTCAAAGTATTTGAAATGGTCTTGGTCTATTTGTCACATTTTTTTTTCTATAAGTTTTAGTACTTTTAGTCAATACAAAGTCTTTCAATCGCATACATTTTCACCAGTTTTATATTTCTTCTTTTATGTTATAGTCACATTCTCAAACTCACTGTAAAATCCAGTCCTCGTCCATACATGTCCAGTAAAGCTTTAGTGAAATTAGCGGTTGTTCCACTAAAATATTCACGGACTTTTTGGGACAACCTGGAAAGTCACGATACACGCTTTCATTTCACTTCACTTGTGCACTTAGATTGATCATTATTGGATAAAACACCACCGGGATTATTCAATAAAACTCAAAATACACGAATTTAATGAAAATAAAACGAAAACGCAACGTCACTCTGCAAGTTCCCGCCAAAAAGTCCTACTGATATGTTGCTAAGCTAGATGTGTATATTAGTGTTGCCTACTCCCAAAATTTCTTACCCCTAAAGTCAGTGTCCGAGTCCGATCCTCCACAAGAATTATGTAAACTATTTGGATATGTTTCTCTCCATACCTACTTGAATCAAATACCTATCAATTGCTAAAAAGAGAAAGATAACTTCTCTTTCTTTCATACAGGGTAAACCAACTCAGAAAGCGAGGTTGTCCCAACGTAGTTGTTGTCTTTCTCTTAAAGGTTCAAAGGCTTAAAAGTCTAGATACCAAGCCAAAAATATCCTAACAAAAAAAACTGACGTTCATTATCAATAAAATTATCATTTTAAAAAGCTTGTTTATAAACAATTTATCTTATTCATTCCGTAAATCCTTGTTATAAGTTATTTATTATTGTTCATGAAGGATTAAAAAAATCGGGAGAATAATTTTTAAAAATAAATTGATCGTTTTGTATTGATTATAATGGAAACAACGAAGCTCAAAATGTATATGTCGGCTGCAGCGCTAGCCGTAGGGTGTGCAAGTGTTGCTTATTTTGTTAGTAAAAGAAAACGAAGACTTATAAATGCTTCCGATGCCTTTGATAATTTATTAATTAAAATTATTACTACTGAGGAGGAATGTGATGAAGCTGTCAATGAATTACGAAGGTAAAAAAAATAATAATGATGCAATCTTTGATTTAACTATTTAAAGAAATGTCGTCATCTTTTTGTTTTGTTACTCATTGTAATATTTTTCTCAAAATATCTAACCTATTATAATTTGTGCAATTTTATCTGTTATTTACTAGGAGATGTAGCACTCACCGAGCTCTAGGTTTTGATTGTGAATGGGTGACCAACCATGGGAGTAGGCTACCTGTTGCACTTGTACAGTTGTCTTCTTATGACGGATATACTGGTTTATTCAGATTGAGCCAGCTGGGAGAAGTGCCTGAATCATTAATGGTGTGTTATAGCTTATACAATACAATTTACTTAAAATTCACTGCATTAGTAATTTCCCATAGTTAAGTTTGCCATCCATTCATGTTTCCCCAGATTCTTCCTAGTTTTTAGTGTCTGAGGGTGGTTTCATTTGTAGTCCGGGTTTAAAGATAAACTAACTTAAATCTGCTGCTGATCAACTGACAACCTTTTCTTTTTTGTATTGCAAGAGTATAAAAATATCTCTTATTAGTATCTTTCTTCCAAAAATACAGAATGGGAAAGCGAGTAAAGATGCATATTACTAATTGAGCTATCAGTAACTGGTGAAATTATAAAACATATGCTAGAAATTATAAAAAAATTATATAAATAGTTTTGTTTGGCTTCCTGGGTTTGATTTACTAAATGTTTTCTTGTTTATCTTTTTATTGACTATTAGAAGATGCTTTTCAGGAACTATTAGAAGATGAAACAATCTATAAAGTGGGAGTAGCTGCTAGTGATGATGCAAAATACTTATGCAATGACTACTCCGTGTTCATTAACTCAACGCTGGATATCAGACACATTGCTGAACTATGCGGCTATGATCCAGGTGGGCTGGCATCTTTATCCAAGTCTGTATTGGGGGTAATCTTGGATAAAAACTGGAGGGTAAGAAAGTTAAAAATTATGTGAAAAAGCATTTTAAGATCAGTTGTTTATCTTACTAATATTTTTATTGTGAATGTTTGGATATTTGTGAGTTAATCTCTTTGAAGCTTTGAACCTTTACAAGCATCTCCCAGCTTTGTCTTTTGAATCACATAATAAATGTATGAAATGAATTTGGAGGAACAACATTTGGATTGAATATACATAGGTTAATTTTGAGTCATGGTAAAACATTAGATCCCATGGGAAATACCGTGGGGCAGATGCCAGGAAAATGTTAAACCATATCCTGGTTACTGCAAAAATGTGATCAAAACAAATTTATATAAGTAACATCCCAAAATAAAAAATATTTTTTATAGAATATAACTTGTTCACAATTCAGTTGATAAGGAAATATAATAATATGGATAGTTCGGCGAAGTTCTCTATTGTTATCCCTTTCACAATAATTTAGGAAAAAGATGGCTACAAAAAACTTTGTCGAACCGCGATAATGTATTACAAAGCATAAAATTCAATCTAAGTTTCAGATATGACTCATTTATTACATCAGAAATATATAAATGAATCATGATCCACTTGAACACTAATGGATTGTTTGTGATAGAAATGAAATACTGACGTTTGTATGTCCATGTACAATGTAGAACAATCTGTCTGGGAAAGAAAAAAATCATTTTACTTTTTAACCTGGAAAGATAGTTATAATACATTAAGGACTAGTATATCTAGCTATATAAGTTCTAAATAGGTTTTATTTGATTTATAATAATTTCTGTTCAGTAAACTGATGGTAAACGATCAGGCATATTTTCAACTTGAGGTGGTATACAGCCAGCAAATACTACAAAGTACTCTACCACACTGTGGTATGGTTTCCTCACAATCTTTTCACTGAAAGCTCAAGCTTGAAGGATTCGAATCCACTACATCCAACAAGGCATTCTATCAGCAATGAACCACACCTACTAATATTATGAATGCGAAAGTGTGTCTGTTTGTCTGAGTCTGTTACATCTTCACGCTTAAACCGCTGAACCGATTTAGATGAAATATGGTAAAGAGATAGATGGAGCCTTGGAGAAGGATATAGGATACTTTCTATCCCGCGAAAAGATAAGATCCCTGGGGCATGCAGGTGAAACAGCAGGGTGGCAAACTGGTATAATATATTTTTTTAATAAGCTTCATTTCAAAACAGGTACGCTGTAGCAAATGGGATGCTGTTGAACTGACGAGCAGTCAAATACGATATGCCGCATTAGATGCATATGTAGCTATCAGGATTTTTGTGAAAATAATCGATCACCCGCACAGAGGGAATCTGCTATCTTGGTTTCATATTGGCCAGACTGCCATTTGGAATAGATTGGACGATATTTGTTACAAATATGCCGACGTCCATTATAAAGTTAGGCCAAGTGGAAGAAAGAAGAATAATGTTGCGTAAGTATCATGTATTTAGTCGGAGTTTGCAAGGGATTCCGGTTTATGTTACGTACGCCCCACGGTTCTTTTGCAAGTTCCTTAGGGAGCTTACATAAAGTTTAATAATCTTAATATATATAAATCTTGTGTCACAATGTTTGTCCTCAATGGACTCCTAAACCACTTAACCGATTATAATAAAATTCGCACACCATGTGCAGTTCGATCCAACTTGAGAGATAGGATAGTTTAAATCTCAAATTTATTGCTAATTATTTGTCTGTTATTATTTGACAGTCGCAATTATCTGTTAACTCCAAATGATTCTAACATATGTCGATACCTTTCGACTGGGTTGAGTAAGTAATCAATAGATGGCGCTGCTATGGTAAATCTACGAACGTGTCATATTTTTTTGGTCGCTCAGGTTAGTTTAAATGAAAAAAAAATAGGGAAAACCCATAAAAAATGTTGTTTTTTTTAATAATTCTAAATTGGTAATTTTCTACGGAAATCGTCGGACTGTCATTATTTTCGTGATGGTTTAGATTCACAATTGCACCCGGTAGGTAGCGCTGGAATTGGGTTCTAAGTTTTGTTTAAATTTCAGAGCAGGACAACGTCTGCCCGGGCCACTAGTTAATCTATGTAGATATGATGTTTTATTCAATTATGTTAACTGTTTATGTGTGATTGAGTCACAAATGTCCCAAATTTCATATTAGTAAATAGAGAGATGAGATTTATTGTTTTGTATTGTAATGGAGGAGCGAGGTGTTAGAATAAATAAATATCCTCGGACATTTTACACACACGGCTATCTGATCCCAAACTAAGCAGAGCTTGTAATATGGAAACCAGATGACTGATATACTACATATACTACTTTTTTTTTGTAAATACATACTTAAATAGATAATTACACCCAGACTCAGGACGTCAGGACAAACAGACATGTTCATGCACACAAATGTGAATCTTCCATTGGAAAGGGAAGATCTTCCGCCAGGCTAGGTCATCGTGCCTGGGGACCGCGTTCCTACTGTTGATGTTGGAATCTTGTATATTATATGCAGATCGCATGGAAAACTTCATTAGCGCGATGTAGGTTATTGGAGCGCCATCTATCTAGGAGTCGTGCGAACTATATCTATGTATGTGTAGATAGATGTCGCTACATAAGTATTGTTTCTAAGCATAATTAAATAAAGAGATGAATTTTGACACCTACAAAAACTTACTACTAGCTGTCTCCCGCGGTTTCACCGGTATTCCCGAGGAATTTTATATTTTCCTGGGATAAAAAGTATCTTACGTTTCACTAGGATATACACTACTTGTGTTCCAAGTTTCAACAAAATCCTTTTAAGTCGTTTTTGCGTGATTGAGAAACAAACATACAAACTTTCACATTTATAATATTTGTAGGATAGTACTATTATAACATAATATTTTATTCCTTAGATACAAAGGTTTTTTTTTTTTTTAGGAGATTTTTGGCCTGGTAGCGTGACCTTTAAGCCATTTCTTTATTTTAAATATTCATCTTTTATGTTTAGTCACGTTTTATTGTCACTTTCACTGTAAAGTCTAGTCCGTACAAGTCCGGTCTAATTTTAGTGAAATTGGCGGCTATTCCACTAAAACATTTCATGGACTTTTTGGGACAACCTGGAAAGTCACGATACACGCTTTCATTTCATTTCACTTCACTTGTGCACTTACATTGATCTTTATTGGACAAAACACCACCGAAATTATTCAATAAAACTCAAAATACACGAATTTAATGAAAATAAAACGAAAACACAACGTCACTTCGCAAGTTCCCGCCAAAAAGTCCAGATACAAAGGATCTTTTGTAATATAATTCCAATGTATCTATGTAACAAAACAAAACCTATGCACAAAATACTTGATAAAAATATTTTTTAATTTTTATTACTATTACAGCAGCAAAGAGATAAAAATTAATAAAGACGCGATGGTATTGAATAAGAAATATTCGAATGCAACGCGAACAAAGCCTCTGTACCATAACTGTTTCCTGCAAGCGCCTGACGGTGAATTATTGTGTACATGTGACAATAAGAAAGCTTTATGGTAAGTTAATTGATATTAAAAAGTTCTTTGCCACGGAATATTCTCAATCATACATAATTTAACTGAAAATATTTATTTGATACTGGTCCGAATATTTTAGATCCAAAATATACTTGAGAGCCAGTTCCCATCTAAGCTGTGTTTTTTTTTTATGTCACTAGTGACAACGAAGCAGGCGGATCACCTGATGGTAAGTGACTACCGTCACCTATAGACATTAGCAATACCAGGGGGATTGCCAATGTGTTGTACACCTTATTACAATGCCTTAAGGGCAAGGGCAACTGGCTCTCAAGTGCAACTGCCGGAACACACCAACAGGTGCTTGGCGACAGATTTTTAACTTGAGAGTGGTGCCAGCCAGTCGAGTACCACATAGTACCCTACCACCGTGCTTACCACATCAACACTTACCATAGTGAGATTGCAGTCAAGCTTATCCAGAAGTTGAGCTTTCGGTGAAGGAAAACATCGTGAGGAAACCATAGCACGGTGGTAGGGTACTTTGTGGTACCCGACTGGCTGGCTACCACCCTCAAGTTGAAAATCTGTCGCCAAACACCTATCTGTGTGTTCCGACAGCTGCACTTGAGAGCCAGTTCCCATCTAGGCTTTGTGCGCTTACCACCTTCGGCCACATCATCACTTACCATAGTGAGATTGTAGACAAACACAAGCCTATCTAGAATTAAAAAAAAAAAAGTTTTTATTGGGTGAAAGATTAACAAACATCTTCACATCCATCCTCACATCCTAAAGGTGCTCCCACACAGCAGTTATATAACATTGTAAAACATTGTGTAGCACGATAAAATATTGTATAACAATGTCTAACATTTTGCTACAACATGTTGAGAATGTTATATGTTATAAACGCTCCCACACTTGTTCAACTCGTTGTATAACATCGTAAAACATTCTGTAACCATCAGTTTGGGTCTGCATTTTGAGGAATAATGTTATACAACAAAAGTTACATTTTGTTACATGAACTTGTATAACATCACTAACAATTTATATTTTCTGTAACAATTTGTTAAAAAAAATTAGACAACAAATGTTAAGCAACATTCTAACGTTATATAACTGCTGTGTAACACCTATTTTCATAAATAAATGTTTGCTAAAGGTACGTAGAGAAGGAACTAGCAGATGTAGTGATTGAGGAACCTCTAACAGTAAGACTACGTTTCGAGCCCGCTGGCCGCTCCGTCGGCGACGTCGGCCGATATTATCAACTGACCAAAGAGAACAAGTGTGTTGTCTGTGGCAGCACTAACTCCTACATCAGGAAGAATGTGGTGCCCAGAGAGTATAGAAAGTATTTCCCTGGTTAGTGCCTATCTGTTTGTCTTTTCTTTAATTTTATTACGATCTATGTAAGATAGCTCTTGTCTTCCAAACTTCTTTTAAACCATGTCTAAAACTATAGGAAAAAGTATCCCTGCCTAAATTATTAGGGGTTACAGCTCTCAGTTTTTAGTTATTGAAATGTTTCCAGGCGATGATAGCACAGTGGTAGTGACGTCAGATAGCGCGGCGAAGGTCGTGGGTTCGAATCCTACAATGAGCTTGAGCTTTCGGTGAAGTAAAACATCGTGAGGAAACCATAGCACTAGCACGTGGTAGGGTACTTTGTTGTACCCGACTGGCTGGCTACCACCCTCAAGTTGAAAATGTCGCCAAGCACCTATCGGTCTGTTCCGACAGCTGCACTTGA
Source organism: Ochropacha duplaris (assembly GCA_951361185.1). Taxonomy (NCBI): domain Eukaryota; kingdom Metazoa; phylum Arthropoda; class Insecta; order Lepidoptera; family Drepanidae; genus Ochropacha; species Ochropacha duplaris. The sequence goes on from OX592693.1 coordinate 2,740,974, forward strand.
GAGCCAGTTCCCACCTAGGCTTTGTGTGGTGAGATTGTAGTCAAAACACAAGCTTATACAGAATTAAAAAAAAACCTTATTGATAAAATAATTTCTATTTAATAATGGATTTTTGGTTATTGAACATCAATAGAAAGGGGCAGGTCTAGATGCCACATTAATCTATTCTTGTCGTTCATTACTCTTTACAGAAATAATGAAAGACCATTCATCCCATGACGTGGTACTATTGTGTGGGGACTGTCACCAAAAGAGTAATGTAAGAGATCAAATGGTGAGAGAGAAGCTAGCTTTACAATGTGACGCGCCGCTACCGAGCCGGACCAATGGCAAGTACGCGGAGGATGCTAACTGCAAGTGAGTACCAGGAAACTAACTACTAGGGTTACCAGACGTCAGGAATTTTGGCCATTTGTCAGGAATGCGACAGGAATACGAAAATATATATTTTGCATTTACAACAAATCAAAGCTCCATATTCTGTGTCTTCTTTTTGACACTAAAATTTCTGTAAATTATTAACTTTTTTATCCGGAAAAAGATAATAATATCGTTGTATTGTCTACAATAAATGCCCCCGTTACCGACCCGATCATCAATAATTTTATTCGCTAATCTGGTAGTTAAAAAAAATCTGCAAGAAAATGATTGGGTTTCCACGAGCTGTAAATAGGGGTCAACGATAATGGATTTCTGTTGTTTCGTAACTGATAGACAACTATACTACTGAAGGTTGGTTTTCATGTGCTGCTTCTCTGGCTGGTGCTACTCTAACATGATGAATAAATGAAATCAATTAATCAACTATTGAATATTAGCTGTCGTCCGCGGTATCACCCGCGTTCCCGAGGAAACTCTTTAGGGCTATAATCTGGCTAAAGGCTTCTTAGCGGATACCTACTCCATATAATATTATTATAAAACATTCTGAGATTTCGATGTTGACATCTTAATTTTATTTGTAAACAGAATGGTTCGTTCAGCGGCGCGCGCGCTTCTATATCAAACACGCAAGCACGTGTTACCTGACAGTCGACGCGAAGAGCTAGAGACCGTCCTGCTGCAGAACTATCCCGAACATGATGAAGTCACGCAGGAGTTGCTGGCTGAAGCGGCGGAGTTGCAAGTTCTGTAAGTATACTACAAGAATTATGTATTCTAAATGGATAGGTAACTCTAAATACCTACTTGAAGCAAATACCTATCAATTGCGAAAAAGAGAAAGATAACAACTACGTTGGGATAATCTCTCTTTCTTTCATTAAGGGTGAGTAGGGTTAGAAAGAGATATCTACTATCCATTTAGAATACATAATTCTTGGTATACTATATGTTTGTTTTTGAGATAAAACTTACTGTGATTACTTTTATGATGTATTTTTTTAATTGATATGTAACATGTTTCTTCTCGCTTCCTGCAATCTTTGGGAGGGAGTGAAAATGGATGGAAGGAAGTGTTTATTTGAGTTTATCGTGAACAGACAGACAGACGCGGCGCGGGACTTTGTTTTATAATTATGTAAAGTTAGCAAATAGAAATAACTTCTGGCAAAATATTATACCTACCAATAGGTGTGTATTTTTTGTTCTGCAGTATTGAAAACGCAGAATACGAGTGTATTTTTTGTTCTGCAGTATTGAAAACGCAGAATACGAGACCCATGGCCTCAAGGTGGTGGAGTACTTCCTGGAACAGAACGGTGGACTGCTCCACTTTGAAGAGATCTGGAGGCAACACTTTTTGGACTGCATGCAGCCCAAGTACATGCCAGAGTTGTGGTCCATAAAACATAATGAGGAGAGGTGGGTAATAATAGTTTAATAAAAGACGATAATAATTTTTGGTGTTCTATGTAATAAATATTTCCTTCTATTTCCGCGCCATTTTCAGCGTCAATTTAAGTGTCATTCTTTAAAACCTGTCATTGGCTGTTGTTTTTTTTTTTCATGTCTATGGTTTGTAACTATAATAAATAGTTTGTAAACTAATTTGTAGCCAACCATCCAACAATATAATTTTTTTTATAGTCTAAAATTATTTTAAAACAACAATATGAGTCTCACCTTTTAATGTTGGATATTATGTTATTGTTTACTAATTGGCTTCTTTTTTTCAGACTAAGAGTAAAATTTAACGATGGACGTCTGACTACTCAAGACTTGAAGCTGATAGGACTGTCTACGTTATAATGATTGTTATTAAGAATATAGTTTTTAAAGATCACATTTAGTCAAATATAAATAAAGTTTTATGGTTTTTTTTTCTGAGAAACGTGGCCTTCAGACTCTAACAAATAGCGATGCTTTTATGGTTCCATTTTTCCCAAAGACAATTTTTCCATATACATGCATAAACTTTACTTATTGTTTCACCTTCGTTTCTGTTATTTATTTTAAATACCTATATTTATTATAATGTGAAAATAATACATAATTGAGTTTATTTGAAGACCTATGATATAAGTTATGGAATGGATTCTTTAAAACCTGTATAGCTTCTTCGATCGCCTGCCGTTTTTTTTTTCAACCTGTTCCTCAACCAGCAGAGCAAAGATGCATACTATAGGTACTTACTATGTGTTACATAGATACCAACTGACAAGTAGGTAGGCGAGTCACCTGATGGTAAGTAACTACCATCACCTATAAACATTAGTAATACCAGGGGAATGACAATGACCTGTGTTGTCTACGTTTTACAATGCCTAGAACCACGGAACACTATTACTCCTCCTAGAACAGTGTAAATATTCTAAGTAATAGATCTGAAGTCCGCTAGAAGTCAACTCATATAAGTTACTCTATGAGTCAACTGTCGGACGGAACACTGATAGGTGCTTGATGCGATGCATGCATAGAGTTCATAGCATGCGCGACTTACCCAAAGAGTATGTATGGACTTACCTACCTATCTAACAAAATTTCCAATAATCCTGAATAAAATATTACATACTCTTTGAATAAAATCTTGGGACCAGGGATGTGCGAGTTATTTGACTCGAGTAAGTAACTAGAATCAAATCGTAAACGAGTCAAATCGGTTTCAGTTTTAAAAAACTCGAATCAACTTAATCGATCGAATGCGATCTACCTAATGATCAAATGCTGCACGTCGTTGCAATGTGATTAGCTAGCTACATATCAGTAATCTGTGAATGTGATGCGATGCTGCGCCCACGAGTCACATTTATAATATCCTTGCGAGTCACTCCCAGTCATAGACTAATATATATAAATGCTCCCGTGCATGCATGAATTGCACAAGAATTGTATTGATGATCTCAATGTGACTCGTCCGTCAATGCTATTTCACTCAATGCAAGCACGTACCGTCATATAAATAATATTGACCTCTATGGCATGCAATGCACCTAAAGGACGCGCGTGTTTCTCGACTAGCTTCCGCAGGTGCTTAGCCAAGATCATAGAAGAAAGTAATATAAGCGTAGCGGTTACATACTCTTTGATAACGGGTAGCCAGGATAGTGTTACATACATAACTCGAGAAAATCATATAAATCGTATAATAGGTAATTTGGAATTAATTGGAATCTATGTCAAAAAGATGTCAGTCGATTAAAAGAGTTGAGCAAACATAAAATATAATTAAATGATTTTTTCCTAACAACCTTCGTTCGACCCTAGGTGTGCCTTGATTTGATTTTGTCGGGAACTTGCGAAGTGACGTTGCATTTTCATTATTATTTTCCTTTGAGTATTAGGCTGGTTTAATAATCAAAGTTATTTTAATTTAAAATCGTTTACATTTTAATTATATCGTTACTATATCCAATAATGATGCGCACCAGTGATCACTTCACTTCAATGAAAGCGTGTATCGTGACTTTTCAGGCTGTCACAAAAAGTCAAGTTTTAATGGAAGAGCCACCAATTTCACTAAAACCTACCTGACTGGACTTCAACGGACGAGGACTAGACATTACCGTGAATGCTTTCGTGAATGTGATTACCTAAACGCTTTGATTATTAAACTAAACGGATGAAATGAATACGTAAGACTAGGCAGTTTGGTTAATAGACTATAGCCTACACTAAAGGGTAAAAAAAAAGGAAGATAAATACGTCAAAATGACGTCAATCAAACAAAAAAAAAATTACATAACACAAAACTGACACAAACAAACAAAGGTTTGAAATCGAGTGACCGTTTGGCGAGTACTTTTAAAAGGATAGGTTATTTTTATTCTTTCTTATTGCATACAAAATAAATATTTACTATGCCATGGATAATACCAACTCCGAAAAAGCAGGTGAAGATAACAAAGCTATTTCGTAAAGGAGGTAAGATTTCTCTGCTTTGTATCTATACAAGACAAGTAGGTAGTTTTTGTTTACGAATAAATCTGATCTTTTTAACGCTGTAAGCCACGTTAGCCTACGTTGTTGTACAGTTACTCTAATTCTGATTAGGTACCTTCTTACATACACACTAATAATTTTCATCAGCCCAGCTACCAGAGGACTGTGATGAGCTTCAAGAGGAAATCCAACAGTTGGAGCAGAGATTGAAAGAAAAACAAGATGAACTATTTCAAATACAGAGAAATTCCGTCAAACGTAAAGCACTTGTTTGTTCTGATATCACCAAACCTAAAATATTTGATAGGATTAGTGTGAGTATCTTTTCTATTCATGACTTTAAGGGCAATACTACCGGGAAGCAGCAGCCTATAGTTTAGACTTTAGGGGGCTACTAACTTGAACTTTTATAATTTATCTCATAACATGAAACTGTTTTAGTTTATATTGCATTAATTACATAACAATGAGACATTGAACTCAGCATAATATCTGTCTTTTAGACCAATATTATTAAGCATGATTTAAAGGCAAGGGCAACTGGCTCTCAAGTGCAACTGTCCGAACACACCAACAGGTGCTTGGCGACAGATTTTCAACTTGAGGATGGTAGCCAGCCAGTCAAGTACCACATAGTACCCTACCACCATGCTATGGTTTCCTCACAATGTTTTCCTTTACCGAAAGCTCAAGGTCATTGTAGGATTTGAACCCACGACCTTCGCCACTGTATCCGACATCACTTACCACTGAGCTATCATCACCTTAAAAGAGTTACTCATGATCAACCATCCAAAAAGACTGAACAAAGTCACATAATGAAATTGGATCTGAAGTGAAGGGAGGAAAGGATTTAGATTTAGATAGACCACACAAGGAAAACAACTTTGATATAAAAACTTTATGGAATTACTTAAGACGATAATCAATAATCACACTAATATTATAAATGTGAAAGTTTGGATGGATGGATAGATGGATCTTTGTCACTCTATCGCCCAAAAATGGCTGAATGGATTTTGATGAAACTTGGCACACAGGTAGTCCATATACTTTTTATCCCGGGGAAAGATTAGATCCCTCAGGAACGTGGGTGAAACTGCGGCGGACAGCTAGTATATTATATTTCTATAAAACATTATTTTGTGTACAATACCCAGATAAATTATTTTTTACAATCCACAGAAAATAGTTGCTAGTAACTCAGTGGATAGTCTAAAACGGAATCTAGAGCTGATGTCTATGCTGTCTGGAATGGAGGTGCAGTCATATGAGGTGGAAGACCACTGCTGCATTGTGTATCATATGCAGAATGACTCCAAGCATGAAGTCAAGCATGGCTTGAAAATTGATTTAAAATCTGGTATGTTATTGCATTATCGAGTCTATTGATGAGGGAAGGTAGTTTTAAAAGTCAGATTCAGGGATCATAAAAATATGCGAGAAAATTTGCATATCTGAAATGTCAGATTGTTAGACTAGCTAAGTTTTACCAGTTTAGTATTGTATAAAAGTTATGGACATGAATTATGGAGCAATAGCAAAATTATTTATTATTTTATTCAATATTAAATTTATCTTCGACGGGTCGGTTGGTTAACACACTACCTATCACGCATCAGGTCGTGGGTTCGATTCCCATCCAGGACAGACATTTGTGTGCATGAACATGTCTGTGTGTCCAAAATCTGCATGTAGTATATCATTCATCTGGTTTCCATATTACAAGCTCTGCTTAGTTTGGGATCAGATAGCCGTGTGTGAAAAAATGTCCCAGGATATTATTTATTTATATCTAACATTGCTAGTTTTTTTTAAATTGATTGTTTGACTGATTGATTACAATCTCACCATGGTAAGTGATGATGTGGCCGAAGGTGGTAAGCACATAAAGCCTAGATGGAAACTGGCTGTCAAGTGCAGCTGTCGGAATACGGAACAGATAGGTGCTTGGCGACAGATTTTCAACTAGAGGGTAGTAGCCATACAGTCGGGTACTACAAAGTACCCTACCACCGTGCTATGGTTTCCTCACGATGTTTTCCTTCACTGAAAGCTCAAGTTCATTGTAGGATTCGAACCCACGACCTTCACCGCGGTATCTGACGTCACTACCACTGAGCTATCATCGCCTTAAAAATCTATGTTCCTCCTTACAGGAAACATCTAATAGAGGGTGAGAATGGTATTTTTTTTTAAAACATTTTTTTTTTATTTACATTTCAGGTTATAATCATGTGTTGTCGTCATCACTACCACTAGGTTTCAACTTGGCTGGTGTATTAAATGATTTTGATAATGTAATGTTGCCAGAATGCCTTAGTGCCGTCAGGATAGCTCTTGTTGCTTATTACGACAGATTGGCACAGTATGAAGCCCTTAAAGTAAGTATGTTTTAAAGGTGATTATAGGATATAATGATGGGTAGGCCTATGTCACAACCTGCCGGGATCCTATGTTAGGGTGACGTATCAACTAAACTCTGATTCCAATTCAATACTTATATTGTCCGAAACACAATTAACTAAATTACAGTAAAAACATGTTATAGTAATGAAGGGCGAGAGGCGACTGTCGGTGCGAGCACTGACTGACACAATCGACAATTCATTTTTGCTGCGTTGCACTTACTGAGCCCCAACAGTGATTATAGTTATTGGTGAATTTTACCTTTATATATTTAGTTAGCTGTAAGATACAAACAAACTGAGCTATCATTGCCTTAAATCGCTTGTATTTCCCCCCAATAGGACCTACTAAATATAGAAGCACGTATGTGCAAGATGCTTGATGGATCGCAGATGGAGGTATCATTCACAGTCTGTGACCAGGATGAAGATGATCAGATGAGGGTAACACTCATTATACAATACAGACTCAATGATATAAGACCCAAGCGTGTAACTTTCAGTGATTCAGGTCAGTAAATGTGTATCTTTTCGTGTAGACTCAAAGTCGCTCTATTAAAATGTGCGCGCAGCATCACGTCGCGTCTCGGTGTGAGCTGACCCTAACGCGGACTGTTCGGCGAACGCTTAGGGCTCGTTAGCTGTTCAGACTATACCCATATTTAGCCTTTCATCATATTTCCTCGAGATAGTATGTGTTGTCTATGAATATGTGCAGTATTTCAAAATATTAAAATACTTCTTTTAAACCGACTTCAAAAATCGAGGAGGTTCTCAATTCGACTGTTTTTTTTTGTATGTTTGTTACGCGATCATTCTGCGAATTATGAACAGATTTTGATGATTCTTTTTTTGTTATTGGTAGATCTTCCCAAAGATGTAAGGGACACACTCAAGTATCAATGTGCCGTGTTCATAGAGAAACCCCTTGTGAAAGCATTCAAGTTGGCTTTTATAAATGGGAATGGACCGTTCAAAATGTTGCAGCAGGTGATTATTTTTAACGTTTTTACCGACTATCTTTAAAAAAAATATATTGTATACGATATGTAGATATACAATATATAGTTCACGTTTAACCACTATCTCACTTGATAGGTGACGATGCGGTAGAGAAGGAATGTTTTTTCATGTCTTTGATGGAAATCGTCCTTTAGAATATTTCTGCCAATTTCAAGCGTTGCTATTTTTGTTTTATGTTATATTCAAGTTATATCACATGCACAATAAAGATATTCATCGTCCGTACAAGTCAGGTCAGTTTTAGTGAAATTTGTGGCTGTTCCACTAAAACTTTTTGAAAAAAGTCACAATACACACATTCATTTCATTTCACTTAAATTGTGAATGTGCACTTAATTTGATCTTTATTGGACAAAATGCCACCGATATTATCTATACTAATATTATAAAGAGGAAAGATTTGTATGTAAGTATGTTTGTAACGAATTGGCTCAAAAAGTACAGGACCGATTTTAAAAATTCTTTCACCATTTGAATGCTACATGCATTCAAATGGTTTAACATAGGCTATATTTTATCCCGGGATAAGATAAGATCCCAAGGGAACGCGGGTGAAACCGCGCGGAACAGCTAGTTATTTAATAAAACTCAAAATACAAGATTTCAATGAAAAGAAAATGAAACGTCAATTAAAAAGTTCCCGCCAAAAAGTTTAATGTGTCAACTCTCTCACAGATAAGCACGCAGCCGGTGGAGCGTCAACGGCGCCGCAAACACAAACGTATGCGGCCAAACATGCACTACAACAACGACGATACCTTCCATCCCGAACACACCGACCCCAGCGATGATGATGAGGATCATTGATCACTTTTGAAACTTAGTTGTATTATGCGCCATTGAAACTGTTCGAATACCACGTATTTCTCAGTATTTAATGTATTAAAAAAAATCGTAACTTTATTGCATTCAGTTTCAATTTAAAACAAACTAACTAAAAAATACTAGTCGAATTCATCTGAAAACACAGCTATAAGAAAAGAAATAGGTAGTAGAAAATCATCTGTATTACGATTTTTGCATCTAAATTACGTAATATATTAGCTATGGATCAATGAAATAAAAATAATAAGTTTTAATAAAATTTATTTCAAATAAAAATAGTAAAGAATTTATACAACATCATAGTTTATTTATATTGGATGCAATCGATATGAAATCAAGATCTTGGCAAATGTCATGACTTCCATATATATATTGTTTTATTATTACAGTAAATATATACATACATTGAATCTCTTTGAGAGCCATATTGAATTTTTGTGAAATACTACTATACTATATAAAACCGAGGTAGAAATATATTAAGTGATTCCTTTTATCGTGTTATTCTACCGCGTGCCTACAATTAAAATAGGTGAACTACTAAACCAAAGAATTGTCAGTCTAAAAACCTTATAATAACAAGTTAATTCATGTTTTAAAAGATACCGGAGCGCAATAATCATAATATTGATAGTCCAGAAGCTTGCATCCCTATTATTGACTAAATCGTGGAATTATTTGAAGGTTTCTATTTAAGCAATAAAATTTATTTTATCCACTTTTAACAAACCTCTCAAAACCCATACTGTCAGGATGCTAAAATATTCAATTGATCTTTATAGACAATTAAGAATATCAGTTCTAATCTAGGCCAATAACAGGTAATATAAGAAATCACAGCCTTTTCGCAAATAATTGGGACACAAGCCGGTGAATTTTTATTTAAAATATATAGTTTATTATACTTATAAAATAGATTGCATTTTCACATGGGCTCTAGGCCTACATTTGTGACACATCAAATAAACATACAAATAAGAAAGAATTCTTCCGTATCTTTAACATTCGCACCAATCTTCACTCTATAAAATTATAAAAATGTGTTCATAACATACTAAACACACTTGGAATACAGTTTTGGATTTATTACTACCATAAGAAGAGATATTTTAGATTCCACTATTCATAGATAATATGTTATGAACACTGAAACTTGACCGAGGTACTTAGCTTAGATTATAAAAACGATATCTTGTTAAACAAGAACTAAGGGTAGTTTGACCCTTTTGGGAGTGACTTGAATATAAATAAGGTAGAAATATGGTAGAAATTTTAGAGCGTGCATTCCAGTTTTAATACCATAAGTGACAATCAGGCGGGTCACCTGATGGTAAGTGACGACCGTCTCCTATAGACGTCCCTACCGTACTTGCCATTGTGGTGGATTGACTTGAACAGACCCATAATACAGAGAGGTTTATTGAGGAATACACTTTTACTATGGAATCAACTAGGTACTGACAGAAATCTGTGCTACCATGACATCTTGGTCATGGAAATTGTATGGAACAGGCAATATACACACATTAAAATGTTCAGTTTATTAAAGTTTTTAAAACAAATAGCATTGACCCTTTTGTTTAAATATTACTTGTGGCTCAGTGAGCTGTATAGACCTCGCGAAAGTTTAATTTTGATAATTTTTCAAAATGTTCAGTTTATTAAAGTTTTTAAAACAAATAGCATTGACCCTTTTGTTTAAATATTACTTGTGGCTCAGTGAGCTGTATAGACCTCGCGAAAGTTTAATTTTGATAATTTTTCAAAATGTCTGAAATACGTTTTTTTACCGTCTTCAACACACATGGCAACGCCATTTTGAATTTCCAAAAACTGAATCGACAAAAAAACCATAACTAACAAACCTGCTCACAAAATTTCAGCGACCTGAGTATTTTTGGCCAAGCTGAAACGTGTCGCGCTCTGCCATTTAATTATGAATTATTAGAATCATATACTTTTAACGCCTATAGTAATAGGATCAATCAATGCTATTTGTAAAAATCTTATAAACCCTATTGTAAAATGTACCAACTGTTAACAGATCTGAAAGTAACACTTCACCGTCCCTCGGTCAAGGTGCTATACAAATATTGAATGGTAGAGTAACACTCACACGCCCCTGTTAGGTAACGGTTTCACTTTATAAATGCGGACGAGCCAGTGCTCGGTGGTGTAGGCCTCCTCGAGTACGTCTAGGTTGAAGTCCTTGTTGCCGATCTCAGCGCCTCGGACGCGGTCGAAGCCCGGCGGCCGACCTGAATACGCAAATATTACAATAACCTTCGATCTATCTATATAAATTATATATTAAAGGCGATGATAGCTCAGTGGTAGTGACGTCTGATACAGCGGCGAAAGTCGTGGTTTCGGATCCTACAATGAGCTTGAGCTTTCGGTGAAGGAAAACATCGTGAGGAAACCATAGCATGGTGGTAGGGTACTTTGTAGTACCCGACTGGCTGGCTACCACCCTCTAGTTGAACATCTGTCGCCAAGCACCTATCGGTTTGTTCCGACAGCTGCACTTGAGAGCCAGTTCCCATCTAGGCTTTGTGTGCTTACCACCTTTGGCCACATCATCACTTCCCATGGCGAGATTGCGGTCAAACACAAGCTTATCCAGAATTTAAAAAAAAGAATGTTTGTATGTTTGTCCTCTATGTACTGCTAAACAATAAGTAAAATTATGTCAAAAGCTAATCAATTTTAAATATAAAATAAGTTATAGGGATGTTGTCTGACATATCAAATCAGATTCTTTTTATGAAATGTCATAACGATAGTTTATATGGAGTTTTGTATGAAATATATACTTGTGACGTCATAAAAATCATCACAAGATCTACTTTTTGTAGTTAGATTGTTTTTTATTTCTCCAGTATAGGCAATTACATTGATACATTATTTTATTATGAATTGGTTTGTGCTTGACCACAATGATAACATGGTAAGTGACATTTTACTCACTCTATTGGTTGAACATATTTTAACCTGTCAGTTCTTTCTTGGGACAGTCGGGGTTTCAAAGTCCGCACCACTTGTTTCTCAAATGGGACAATCGGGACAATGACATTTACTTGAAAATTGGGCGCGAATTTAGAAATTTTGAAAACTGCTCGCGAGTTGACGAGTTGTTTGACAGGTTAATGTCGCGAGTCAACAGATTAATGTAAAATCAAGTTAGATTATATATCCTGTATGTAATAGGATTATTGTTACTGACCTCCCTCAGTGTAGACAAGTCCAAACTTGTAGTAGCTCATCTTGTACATGAGACAGTTGAGCAGCGTTGATGAGCCGTCGTTGTCTACGCGGAACTCTCCCGCTGGCGTGTAGTAGTCTGCCTCGCGGATGTGCGCGCCGCGGTCCGTGCTGCCGCCGATACGGACCATCCACAGGAACTTGTTTATGTCTACAATACAAATACACATTCAAAGTCAAAACCATTTATTCAGTTTAGGCCCTAGAAGGGCACTTATGAAGATCGAATTACAGAAGTTACCACCGGTTCAGAAGTTAGCCTTCAACTGAGAAGAACCGGCAAGAAACTCAGCAAGGTTACATTTTTTAAATATTTTTGGACCATCTGACTATATTTGTTTTTTTTTTTCAAATGTTTAACAATTTTATTCTTAAACTAATACAAAAATACATAAACAATTATAACCCGCATTAGTTACCTACATAGATTCATTTCATTATACAGGGTTATACAGGTCCGGTAAGTAGTGCGAACTTAAGGGGGAGATATTTTTATTTTTGAGATATTTTAATATTTCTGTATTTGTAATTTTAGATATTAAATATCTCGTAAATGGTGACACTTTTACCATTGCCATTTTTTTATATTTGATAGGTGAAACTTGGCACACAGGTAAGGATACTTTTTATCTCGAGAAAAGAGAAGATCAGTAAAAGAGAGAAAGATCTGTGAAACCGTTGAGGACAGCTAGTTTTTTTTATATACCTTTTTTAAATTAAATTCTTGAATAAGTATGCTTTCATCCTAGGAACGGCAGGGAACAGTTAGTAAAGTATCCATACTAAAATTATGTAAGCCTTTTTAAGCCTAAACTGCTTAATTTTTATAAATCTTGGTATAAAGATACATGGGACCTTGAAGGACATATGATAAATTTTATCCTGGAATAAGATCCCTCAGGAACGCGGGTAAAACCGCGGGAGACAGCTAGTAATTTATAAAACAGAAATAAACTCCAATAATGAAGAATGGTAACTAATTTTGAATATTAGCTCTCCATATTCTGTCAAAAATAAAAAACATAAGTGAAAGAATTACTTCGATACGTCAATTAGTTTCCGATTTATGGAAGTAAACGTGCGATGCGGACTCGTACTCGTGTGACGGTGTGACGTCATCTTGCAACACTCGCTCATAGTGGAGCGTTGCAAATTGACGTCACATGCGGTCACGTGACTGTTAGCGGGGCTGGATTTTATCGTAAGTTTAAATGCCTGTGAAATCAAAACTAATAGGTATTTTTGACTACAACAAAAACTAGTGTATTTGTATACATACAAGCTTTACTGTAACAAACTTTCAACCGATTTGTTAAATAGGCTTGCATATAGCCAAGTACATTCTTACAATCAAAGCGGCCAAAACACACAACAATCACTTACCATCAGAAGAATATCCAACGAGTCCACCAAATATAACCAGCACATAATCAACATCCAGTTCCTTCATGATCTCGTATGCTTTATCTTCGGTAGAGGCCATAGCTTGGCCCACTCTCGATATATGTGTGTTGTTCCATGTATTGTTGTCCACTATGACCGTTCTATTTGCCATCGCTGTTATCTGATACCCGTAGTCCCACCATGACATTACTTTAGAATCCTGTTGGGAAATTATCACATTTATTCAGAATCGGAACTGATTGTCGAATTGCCTATATTAAAAAAAAACATACAGTCGAATTGAGAACCTCGTTTTTTGAAGTCGGTTAGTAAAAATTATGGACTTTTTGGCGGGAACGTGCGAAGTGAAGTTGCGTTTTCATTTTATTTTTATTAAATTTGTGTATTTTCAGTTTTCTTGAATAACATCGGTGGTGTTTTATCCGATAATGATAAATCTAAGTGCACCATTGAAGTGAAATGAAAGCGTGTATCGTGACTTTTTAGGTTGTCCCAAAAGTCCGTGTAATGTTTTACTGGAATAGCCGCCAATTTCACAAAAATCTTACCGGACTTGTTTGGACCAGGACTAGACTTTACATTTAATATTTGTGACAATATAACGTACTATAACAAAAAAAGAATATTTAAAATAAAGAAATGGCTTAAAGGTATACCAAGCCAAAAACCTTCGAAAAAAAAAAACATGATATATTTGGTTTTGTTTATCAACCAAAGTTTAATATAATTTCAGAATTCCTTACATAGTATAAAACAAAGTTGCTTTCCGCGTCTGTCTGTTTATACGCTAACTCCTAAATAAGGCAACGGATTTTGATACGGTTTCACTATAATTTAGAGAATTTTCACCAGGTTTATATGTATACATGCATAATTATAGTAGAGAAAATCTGAAAATTTCAACAAAACGAACACGATTCCCGAGACCAACTATCAAAGTCAAAGTCAAAACCATTTATTCAGTTTAGGCCCTAGAAGGGCACTTATGTAGGTCGAATTACAGAAGTTACCACCGGTTCGGAAGTCAGCCTTCAACTGAGAAGAACCGGCAAGAAACTCAGCAAGGTTTTTTTAAATTTTTGAACCATCTGACTATAACAGGTGGGTCCGTACCTCGGGCGTATTCATCTTGAGCCAGGTGTAAGCCTCTCGGAAGTCGTCGAAGATGATCCTGGCACCGTCGTGCGCGCGCGCAGACAGAACTATGGAGGGGGAGGAATAAGCCTCCGACGTCACCCATGTACAGTGGAACACATACGATATAAGTAGACACCCTAGCACGCACACGAATAATGCGCCCACCTGGAACAAAATGTCACATTAATTATTGGTCCTTATTTACATGTCTCTAAGACTCAATTTACATTGTTGCGGAATGGAAGGAGATAAAAGAAACATTTTAGGAGTAAAATGAAATGGATATAGAATTTGGAACTTTATCACTGTTGTTTAAAACATTTTATTCATATCACTACTATCACCATAGTAGGGTACTTTGTCGAACCCGTCTGGCTGACTACCACCCTGAAGTTGAAAATCTGTCACCAAGGTCCTGTTCCGTCCGACAGCTGCACTTGAGAGCCAGATCCCATCTAGGCTTTGTGTGCTTTAATCATCACTTACCATGATAAGATTGCGGTCAAACACAAGCTTATTCAAAAGTAAAAATTTAATCATACATCGAATTATACTCCTTAAATTCTATCTAAATCTTTCTCATTTTATTTTGAACTCAAAGTAGGTACTCGTTGAATACAATTTGATCTGATCAATATTTAGGGTACTAACCTCCGAACGGAACACCAAATTATTGTCGTGCTTCTTTTTTTTCTCGTGCTTTTCGACTTTAGGCTCTATGTCCTTGACGTGAAGACTCAACAAACTGGAAGCGGCTACTCCAGATACTATACACATGACTGGGGCAAGGACCAGCATAAGACGGACCATGACTCCCTGTGAATAGTAAGAATAGGCAGGTCAGGGTATGTTGGTGACATGGTATGTTGGTGATAAAAAAGTGATTGAATCAGCGATCAAAGTGTTAAATGATCACAGCGCGGAGTCAATGGAATGTGGTCACTCTACATTGCTGCGACACGCTCAAGGTTCGTTTGTCATCATCTTAGTGTATTACATTTAAATATTACAGTGAAATTAGTTACAATTTCCATTTGTTTTTAACTACGATCTAAGATGTTAAGTAGATCATTACTTCTCAAATAATTGAAAAATATATCTTATTTCTCACATATTCAACAACTATTATACTACTGAAATGATCTTGATGAAACATGCTCCACAGGAGATTATATCCAAGAAAAGCTTCTTCCTTAACATTGTGTGCTTATCACCTTTGGCCATATCATCACTTAACAAGGTGAGATTGCGGTCAAACACAAGCTTAGGGAGTGTTCAAGTATTACGTAACGCAATTTTTGGAGTTTGACCCCCCCTCTCCCCCAAGTAACGCGCCGTCACATTTTTCTGTACCCCCCCCCCCCCCCCTCTAGTAAAACGTTACGTAATAACCAAGTGAGCATCTATACCTAGTCACAATTATGTGGTGTAAAGTACTGAACATGTAAAAAAAACATGTTACATAACGCGTAGTTCAAAACCCCCCCCCCTCCCGCCCCTGTAACGCATCGTAACGTTTTACAAACCCCCCTCCCCCCCAAATTCGTTACGTAATACTTGAACGCTCCCCCTTATCCAAGAGTAAAAAAAAAGATGATCCCTCGGGAACGCGGGTGAAACCGCGGGGGACAATTAGTTTAACAATAAAAACTACACCAATTTTATTTGATGAAAATTATTTCAATTTCAATTTATTTATTGCATGACTGTACACAAACACAATTATATAAATAGTTAAGAGGTAGGTACATCAACCCTGATAGGGTGTCGCAATTTATCCATCAATATGAGTTAGCTATATTTATGTTAGTATTTTAGTAGTTTTACATTTATTATTATTTTATATTAATTCTATTGGTTAGTTTGGTTATTTTAATAGTTAATCATTATTCTATTGAGTACTAATATATATAATTTTAATTAAATAAATTGACATTTCCTATAGAATTTCATATATTTGTGACATGTATTTAACACACGGGCGCGCGTGACCGTGAGATGACACTATAGTATTTTATCATTTATAAATTCTTCAATTGTGTAATAGCATTTTTTTGTAAGGAAATCTTTTAATTTGTTTTTGAATGTAAGTTCTTTTTCTTCATTTCTAAGACTAATGGGGATTTGGTTATAAATCTTTATTGATCTATAGTATGGGCTATTTTTAAACATTGTAATCTTAGGTTCCGGTAGTGCTAGTTGATTTTTGCGGCGAACGTTCTGTACTGGTTCAAATATTGTTAAATTTTTCCTAACAAATAAGCTTATTTCCAATATGTAGATGGATGGGAGGGTAAGCATTTTTCCTCTTACAAAGTGTTGTTTACAACTCTCAGTTTGCCGTATATTTTCTATAATGCGTATGCACTTTTTTTGCATTACGAAAATGTCGTGGGCGTCGGTACTATGGCCCCACAAGATGATGCCGTATCGCAGCCAGGAGTAGGCATAAGCGTAGTAAGCAGACAGTGCGCATTGTTTGTTTGTATTCCTCTTAAGTACGGTTAGTGCATAAAGAAATCGAGATAATTTAGATTTTAAATTTGAGATGTGGTTTTTCCAGTTTATGTAAGTGTCTATATTTATTCCCAATAAGTTAAAATTACATACCTCTTCAAGGTTATGTTTTTGTGACGCTGTTTTTATATCTAATGGCTTTTTTTGGTATGGTCTAAATTGAATGAGTTTAGTTTTTTTTGTGTTTATTTCAAGGTTGTGGTCTATTAGCCAGCTTTTAACAGTTTTAAAAGTTTCATCTATAAGAGAGTTGCTATCTTGGTTATTGGTACATTTAAGGATAATGGATATGTCATCCGCAAATAGTACACAGTTTGAATTTATTATTTTAGGCAAGTCATTAATATAAATCAAAAACAGCACACATCCCAGGACGCTACCCTGTGGGATGGAACTGTTTGTAATTCGGATATCTGATGCGGTGGACTGCAGTTCATTGGTGCTTTCGTTTACGTTTTCTATCTGTACATACTGTTGCCTGTCTTGTAAGTATGACCGTAACCAATCATATGCCCGTCCGCGAATACCTACACCGTTAAACTTAGATAATAAAATGTTGTGTTGAACTTTATCGTATGCTTTGGACATATCTAATAATAGCCCTACCGCATAATATTTTTCTCTTAAGTAATTGAGTATATTTTGTATATAGTTATACACAGCCAGGGTTGTCGAGTGGTTTTGGCGGAAACCATATTGATTTACATCTAACAGTTTATATTTTTCTAAAAATTTGTATATACGGTTAGACATGGGCTTTTCAAATATTTTAGAGATTGTAGGGAGAAGGGCGATAGGTCTATATTGACTTGGATCGTCTGACTTTCCTCCTTTTTTAAGTATGGGTTTTATTTTAGCTATTTTAAGTTTATCTGGAAAGGTGCATTCTTCAAAGGATTGATTTACTAAGGAGGTTAGGATAGGGGTGAGCTCAACGCTACAAGCCTTTACTAAGACGGGTGGTATGTCATCTGTGCCGTAGCTATATTTGTTTGGCATGTTTTTAATTATCGTGTGGATTTCTCGATCAGTGACCGGTTGTAGGTACATACTGTTTGCGGTAGTATTATGCACCTTGGCGGGCGGCCGCGGCCGATCGTACGGCTGGAACTGGGACTGGGGTAGCTGTGTGTCGTTTGTATTGTGTGACCGTGATGTCTCACCGACTGACACGAAGTAGTCGTTTAAGGTATTTGATACCGCGCGGGGGCATTTTATAATGCTGTTAAGTGATTTAATTGATATTATTTTGTGGTGTTTGTTCGTTTTTCGTTTTGTTATTTGATTGACTATGTTCCACATACTTTTGACTTTGTTTTGGGATTTTGACAATGTATGGTGATAATTAAGTTGTTTGGATGTTTTGACACATTTGTTAAGGATTTTTTTATACAAGGTAAAGTACTTTTTTAATATATTGTTATTTGTATGGTCCACTAATATTTTTAAGAGTCTTTTATGTTTACAAGCCTTTTGTAATCCTGTTGTTATCCAAGATGCGTTACTATTTTTATTTTTTAACTTAATACGTTTTTTCGGTATGTGTTTATTTAGAAGTTTTTGTAGTTCTTTTTCGAATAGGTTATAATTTTCGTTGATGCTGTTATTGTTACATATTATTTTATCCCAACATATGTCTGTAAGTGCTTGCTTAAAGGACGCGATGTTTTTTGTACTAAAAGTTCTTATAACTGTATAGATAGGTTTATTCTGAGGTTCTGCAATTAGTCTAAATTTGTAGACTAAACTTTTGTGGTCTGAGATTCCTAAGTCCATGACCATGCTATGGGAATGGGTATTGTTTGTAAATATTAAATCAATACACGTTGAACTTTTAAGTGTTACTCTTGTTGGACTTTGGATTTTTTGGTATAGATTATATTCAAGCATTGTATTTATCAATTGTTGGTAATTAGAAGTATTTTGGAGCATATCAATGTTAAAATCGCCGGCTATTATTATGTGTTTGTCGCGCTTTGTTATTAGTTTTTTTAGTAGTTTTTCTAAGAAGTCGAAAAAGGTATCAATCTCACGATCAGCTCTATACACTGTTACCAGGATAATATTTGGTTTTAGTTCTAATGCACAACATTCAACTACATATTCAATTGATAAAGCCGCAATGTCCGTTCTTTCATTGAATTGGATGCCTTCCTTCAGTAGAATGGCCACTCCTCCTCCTCTATGTCTGCTTCTATAGTATGCTGCCCCAAATATGTAACCCTCAATATGTATAAGATCTGTCTGTTCGGCTGTTATCCAAGTTTCACACATACACACGGCTTGGAACATATTGTGTTCTTGAAGGACGCTTTCAACAATATGAGTTTTATTTTTTATGCTTTGCATGTTTTGTATTAGAATGTTAAAGTTAGTTTCGAAAAGTTTCTGCAGCTAAGCTGTTTCCCTCTGATGCTGATGTCGATGGCTCCATTTCATGTTGGTAGTTCTTTGATGTAGTGGCACTGACTCTGCGTGGCTTTTCTGTCTCATTTAAAGTACGGTCTATTGTGGTTTTGTTGGAGCAAGTGTCTTTGAATTCCTTCCCGTTGATTATTAATTTATTGTTTTTAATTACCGCATGGTGACCGTTTTGTCGAGCTTCGCGTAAGCTATTTCTTAGCTCATTTCTTTTTGTTAATTCATTCCTATCTAAGTATTCCGTAACTGTAAATCCTGAGTTATCAAAATATTGTTTGTTTTGCAAAATGTATTTTGTCATTCTCTTACTAATTAATTCGACAACGAGGGGTCTGCAGTGGCCTCTTCTTCCTATGCGGTTGAGATCTTCTATATATCCAATTAAATTCACATTTAATATTTCATTAAATATGTTTATGATACGGTCATGAATGTCAATTTCTGTTTCTCCGTAGTATTCTTCACATCCATGTAGTACAATTTTTTTACAATTGTCGTAGTGGTTGATTTTATAGTATGTATCGTTTTGTAATTCTTGTGAATTCGGTTTTTCGTACAATGTTTTCCTGTTTTCTATTTTTAAACTTAAAAATTCAGTTTCTAGTTCATTTATTTCGTTTTTTAATTTCTTATTTTCCTTTTCCAGTTTTTCTATCTTTGATGTCACATTATTTACGATTTCAGTTGATTTCCTTTGTTCTATGCTTAGTCTATCTACCTGTTGCACTATTTCTTGTTGGAATTTACTCATAGCATCATTTGTCTCATTCTTTATAATTGTTCGAATTTCGCCTAATAACGACTGTTTACTTTCCTCAAATTTTATATCCAATAGCCGGCTTAAATGATTTATTATGTTATCAGGATTTTTAGAATCACTATTGGTGTTTATTTCCAAGGATGAGGGTGAGTTGCATGTTGCTGTGTCACCTAGTATGCTTTGGTCTTCATTCATAAGATCGTCTACTGACATTATCGTGTCATTTAGAGGTGGCTGATATGGCTTTTGATGGACTGGTGTATCATTACTTTTGGTACGTCTGGTGACGTTTGCGCAACATGGACAGCACCATGAGCGAATCAGTTCATGTTTGTGATCCATATAATACGCACTTGTAATGTTGAGACATAGGTAGTGGTAGTCTTTTTTACAAGAAGTACATTTCAGTAGTTCGCTATTGTATTGGATGTTTTGGTGGCACGCTGTACAAATCATTTTTGTGGTGCGGTTTCTTTTTTATTTTTTTGTTGGTGCTAGTATAGGTTTGTTGTGGGGTAGGTTGGTACTTATCGGCAAGCTGGCGGTGTGCGGACAGGCGGGCAGCAACAGCGGCAGGCGCACTCGGGGTGCGGCTAGTACGCAGGGGGGTGCGGCCGCTCGCTGCTCGGTGTCCAGCGATGAGTCAGCGCAGCGGCCGATGTAGGAGTTGTCGTAGGTCAGGTTTTGCACTCGTCAACGATGATTTTTGAATATATTTTGGACTTATCACTTAAAACTTTTATAATAAGGCAAAACAAAATTGACTATCACATCGAATTTTTTATAAGGCACACATTTAATATGGTTTTAACGACTTTGGGTTGTATTTTACCGGCTCTTTTGAATTAAATCTGATAGCAAATCAAAAGTAGTTCCGCCTCTAACGAGCGCGTCGCGCTAACTCAATTAACCCCATAATTATAATAACGGTTTAGGATTTAAGTTTTATTGTTTGAATCTCTATTCAAAACCTGTCTTACATTTTAATTGACCTTAAATAAAACCTTAAAAATCATACTCACTGCAAAATAAATACTGAGGACCCCATACAGTATAATAAATATATTGGCATCAGTCAGCTTGGTGAAGCAGAAATACAATCCCGCGGGGAACAAGAACACCAGCACCTGCAGGTCGAAGTAGAACGACGACCACGACGTGGGCTGGTGCTCCGACACAGACGCTGTTGAAAATACCACCTTGGTGTTACGGGAGTAGAGGCTTTTTGCTTTGACAAAAGTGAAATTCTTTGGAGAGCATAAAGTTTGTTATTGTGTCCTAATCTGATTTTGGGTCTTGGCAAACCTGTTTTTTCTTCTATCTCATGTTACAATCTAGCTTATCCTAATCTTCTACACATAAAACTATAAATTGTCTAAGAACATGCTCACAAATTATTAGCCGAAGCCGATTTATCGGCTCTCTCATTATAGGTAAGCCTAAGAAAGTGAATGATTTTTTTAATAGAGGTCCCCAGTTTTTTTGTCTCGTCCATTTCCCAGGGACAAAAATGACGAGATTTTTTTTCGCTCGATCTTCGAAAAAAAAATTTGGAATTTGGGGCTTGCTGGAAACCTTCGGTTTCGGCCAAGGTAGTTTTTTGACTGAAATGGTCGGATATACTTAGTTTTTTTTTCACTTAAGGAGAATACACAGCAAACTTGTGACTAGCTTTTGATAGAACAGGATATTTTTTATCCTTGGAAAACATTAGAATCTTCGAGAAGGCGGGTAAAACCACGGGGCAGAACCTGGTGTTTTTTTTGGGTAGATACCCAGGAATGTAATGCGTGTATTTATGCTTACCAATAATAGGAATATGGTTCTTGGCGTAAGACGGATCAAGAAGGGAGTAGAACCTCCCAGTCCATGGCGAAATTTTACCTGTAACATAAATTCTCATTTCAGGAAAAGCAACCTTACGAATTGTGCAATACAGTCTGTTATTCATAAGTTCCTGTTTAAAGTATAAATAATAAATATTATTGTGTCAGCAGCTGCTTAAACAAGAGGCCCCAATCACCTATTATGTTTTTATTCACTTTAAATAAAAGTCACATTGTTTACATAGGTGTAAATGCGAAAAAGTAAGTGCCGGCAGTTGGTCTCGTTTTATATTTAATAATTACCAATATATGTATTTATGTGGTCAGGTAATGTGAGGAATTTATGTGATCAGGTCTAGCAATGATAGCTCAGTGGTAGTGACGTCGGATACCGCGGCAAAGGTCGTGGGATCGAATCCTACAGTGAGCTTGAGATTTCGGTGATGGAAAACATCGTGAGGAAACCACAGCATTAGTAGGTCAGGTAAATTTAAAAATCAGGTATATAGTAATATCTCGAAAATAGTGACACTTTTACAAAGGTTATTTTTCTATAATGGATAGGTATCTCCCCCTTCAATTTGTCGTAGGTACTACTTACCGGACCTGTATAGTGTGATTTAGACTATGGTATAATTGCAGCAGTGGAATTATTGCTTGCTTGTCAGGCTTCTGACATACATACAAAAAATCTAGCTTGTTTTTTTTAAATTTCTATGGAACCTATTTACTGCCAGACCTAAGTTGTTTCACGGCCTAAATTCCTTCCTGTATAAGATTGGTAACACTGACCGGTGAGTGTAAGTGCAACTACAGCAGTGCCGAGTGTGGCGAGCAGTGTAGTCAGCAGCGCTTTGAACAGCAGCTCGAAGTTGGCCGGCGAGAGTCGCTCGCGCAAGTACTGCGTGAACGCGTACAACTGGCACAGACCGAACGTGCCCAGGGCCTGGGAGTGGGGAGTATCATATAATATACAAAGTTACAGGCACAAATTATCTATGTACTAGCTCACGCCGCGGTTTCACTCGCGTAGCCGATAGATTTTATCCTTTCCCGGGATAAAAAGTATCCTATATGCTATTCCAGACTATAAACCTATCACTGTGCCAAATTTAATCCAGATCCGTTTAGCCATTCTGGCGTGATTGAGTAACAAACATACATCCATCCACACATTCACATTCATAATATTAGTGAGACGACTTTAAGCAGAATTAACATCAAGGCGATGACAGCTCAGTGGTAGTGACGTCGGATACCGCGGCGAAGGTCGTGGGTAGGAAAACATCGTGAGGAAACCATAGCACGGTGGTAGGGTACTTTGTAGTACTCAACTGGCTGGCTACCACCCTCAAGTTGAAAATCTGTCGCCAAGCACCTATCGGTGAAATGAAATGAAATTGTTTATTTATCCAAATAGGCCTTCACAGGCACTTATGACTCTAAATGCTCGGTTCGGAAGGTTGCTTTTGCTGATAAGAGCCGGCAATAAACCGGTGTGTTCCGACAGCTGCACTTGAGAGCCAGTTCCCATCTAGGCTTTGTGTGCTTACCACCTTCGACCACATCATCACTTACCATGGTGAGATTGTGGTCAAACACAAGCATATCCAGAATAAAAAAAAAACAAACTACCCTCAATAAAACGAACATTCGTTATAAGAATATATCATTGCTACCACTCACCAGCATATGTTCTGAACTCTGCACCGGCTGGAATCCGACGAAAGATATCTGCATGGAGAGTATAGTGCCGACGCAGTACAACGTGCTGTATGCAACGTAGACTCGCGCGGAGAAGCGACCGAGCATCATCAGCGCCAACACGTGCAGCGGGATCAAGTTGATCAGGAACACGTAACCGCCCCATGATGATACCTGCCAGGATGATGCTTCATTGACAAACATGTAATTTTTAACATGCATATTTATGTATATGCGAAACTAATCTGTTTTTTGAGAAGAAAACTTCTTTAGGCGCGTTGAGCACTTTTTGGGTGAACAAAAATCGTCATCGTTACCGGACGCTTCCCATTAGTTTGCACTTCTATCGGCAGTTCCCAAAGACAACCCCGCCCCTTTATTTTTGACATATTCATTTGACAACTGTAAATGTCAAACTTCAATATTATGTTGTCAGCTTTTTTTGATAGGGAGGGATTTCTCAGTGACGTCACAAAACAGTATTAACTCTTCAAAATCCCTCTTTTGGGTATCACTATACACAGGTCGAAACTTTGAATGGTAATCAATGGGAGGACTATCTTTTCAGTGTCAAGTATGGTGTCAATTGAAAATTTAAAACTGGATTTCAAAATATGTAAGTATGTATTAGTTATTTTATTTATCATTCATTAAATAAATATCCCCACTATATCTCCAAAAGTATGAACCATAGATGGGTTGAAGAAAAATCGAGTGTTATATTTTCTGCTTCAAATGGGGTTACCATTTAAAAAAATAATTTTCCTGTATGTACGACTGTACGGAAGCGCAAAAACAAACAAGCTACAAAACTTGTTGGTGTGAAGCTTCCGTCTGAATGATATATGATTGACTGTAAGATATCACTGCAGAGGCAGGTGATTCTTAATACAATATAAAATATATTGTATAGTTGGCAATCAATATATTACATTTAACAAGACCTAAATATACTAGAACATCTGATTAAACTAAGCAGTTTGTACTATGTAAAGACAACTAATATATTACAATAACTTTAAATGCAATAGCTATCGCCCGCGGTTACACCCGTGTTCCTGTGGGATCTTATCTTTTCCCGGGATAAAAATGTTGCCTATGACACTAACAAATAATGTGGCTTTCTATTGGTAAAATAAGTTTCAAAATTGGTTCAATAGTTCCAGAGATTACCCCCTACAACCTCACAAACTTTACCTCATAATAATAATAGTATAATCAACTGTTTTTTAAGGGAGTTTTTTGGGAATACTGTCCCATTACTTAAATTACTTAATAATAAATAAATATCCTTGGACATTTTTCACACACGGCTATCTGATCCCAAACTAAGCAGAGCTTGTAATATGGAAACCAGATTACTGATATACTACATATACTACTTTTTTTTTGTAAATACATACTCAAATAGATAATTACACCCAGACTACTACTTACAAACAGACATGTTCATACACACAAATGTCTGTCCTGGATGGGAATCGAACCCACGAACAGCGGCGTGATAGGTAGTGTGTTAACCAACCACGCCAACCGGCTCGTCAATATCAAAGGTGTCTTGGGTTGGAATCAAACCCATTGCCTTTACTATGACAGTCAGGTTATCTAAATCCCACAAGTGGGCATGTCTCACAATTAACTTAAAGTATAAAACTCACCATGTAAAAGTAAGCAAGGGCAGTCATAGTGGCCCACAGAATAGTACCGGTGTTGACTGCCTTGATCCAGAAGTAGTATGTGAGCAGCATGCAGAATATAGCAATACCCTCATTGTCATAGCTCCCGGCCACTGATCTGCTGATGTAGCCCGGTACAATTGCTATCATTGCTGCTGCTACAAGACCAGCACCTTCATCCTGAAAAAATGATATTGTTATAGTTTCAGCTTAGTGCATATGTGTACAAACCGCGGACCCGCATGTGTTTTATAATAGTAGAAGGATATAGTAGGATGGCCCAGCATGATGCATACTGTAGATGGTGTAATATTTACTTTATCTTTAAATTATACAACCAGGCAATTATTAACCATGCAGTAATTTTCCCCTCCATACCAATGTGCCACAATCTTGTAACATAATATAGACGGCAGTGACCACTTACTATCAGGTGGACCGTCTGCCTGCTTGTCAAACTTATGACATAAATAACCCTAAAAATGCTTTAAAGTATACCTTCAATTCCTTAGTAAGCAGATACGTGACAATTGTTGTGAGAGATGAGAAGAATGGAGCTAGGAACACGCACACATTCCTTATATCAATGGTGATGTTCAGGAACTGCAGGACATTGTACAGCGTAGCTGAGGTTACCATCAGGCCAGGGTAGATAGTACCTGATGATAAGATAAGAGTTAAACATTTTTTTTTAAATCATTTATCAATAATTACTGCTGTAGATGTTTTTGTTGATATTTCGAGAATTACATATTTGATATAGATTAACCACTTTTATTTATAGGAAGCAGCATGATACTACATAATTTTTTTGAAATTAATTTTTAGACTTCTTTTTCAGATGTTCTAGACTACCTAGCTATTAGTTGGCTAATATTGAGGATGTTTTTAAACAAGAAAACTTAAGTAAGAAAACTTAAGTAAGAAAACTTAAGTAAAAAGGTTGTGGATTAAAATATTTACTTTAAAAACAGTCTGTAATCATTTTGAAAGAATTATTAAAATATAATCAAACTTACCACCAATGATACGTCCCAAAGGATACCATGCTCTGTCATCAAACCAGTTGTGAAAGTTATAGAAGCCTTCTTCAGTCAGGTAACGAGTTGTTCTATAGTTGAAGTACGGGTCAAACTCGTGTATCACACTCTCAAACCGCAGCACGGAGAATAGACGGGTAGCAAATGCTGGAAAATAATTAGTTACTTGAATTGTCATTCCTGTATTTCTTTTATGTAGTTTTGGGAATACCATCTCATGCCAAAACATTAAATTGTGTCTATGTATATTAAAAATAATAAATTTAATACTTAATTAAATATTTATTAGAGATTTTAATGAAAGTTTCTTATGTTGATTATGCCATGGTTCTAAAGACAATATTTGTTCTGATAATTCACTTGCAATAGCTTTTATTTTATAGTATAAAATTAAAATTATAATATAATATTCTATTCTAATATTTTATTCCTTATAATAAATTTATGTTGAGTACAATATTCTAAAAACTCTCACACAATCAATGATGAGATCTCAGTATAGACTAGTGTCTAATAAATGTTCAAAAGAACTATTTTATTCGAGTACTAAACGAATATAAAATAATAAGGATATTTTGAATAAATAATAAACATGGTTCCCTCTTGCCAGCAATATAAAACGCCATTGCTTATCACTATTATGACCACGTAAGTGTTTACATTAATATCGATGTTTATGAAAAATACGAAGAGATATCACTGTATGATGTCTCTGATTGGAAGATTAGCCTATGAACAACATAATAATGCTTACATAAAATAGCTGCCATTGATAAAACAGCTAATTTTATAAATGTTAGTTGTTTGTCCGATGAGAGCTGCGGCAGCCTCATCTTGCTTTGGACTTCCACCGTCATCTTAGTTTTTGGAAGATATACGCTCTTTCCTATACTTCACATAAATACAACTGTAAACAAGCGGAGAATAATTATAAAATAAATCACCGGCAACCTATTTCTTTACAATTTTTCGGCAGTCGGCTACCGGACGCGAAATGACATGAACTGACAGTTCATGAGCGGCGTGGCAAAATTTATTGCCATAAACTAATTTAAAATAGTATGATTTTGTAGTAACTATAACGTAGTGATTATATTCTCTTTGGTAACGATATGATACAAAATGATATAAAGTGGAATACTAGTTGACGACTGATAGACTTTACCTTGGTAGTATTATTCCATTTATTTAAACTTAAAAATAGATATAAAAAAAACAACTATTATTTATCATTATTCAGTAAGGACAATAATTATCAGGTAGGATTGTATAAAAATACCAAGATGGCTTATTTATTATATTATAGGTACAGAGTAGTTACTGATATATTTTCTTGCTTATTCTTTTTATAATCGCCTAAAAGAAGGTATTATTTTTAAGCATTGTGTAGCTTAGAATTTCATTTATCAAGTTGGCAGCACTAGGAGCTGTCTGTGTCAGTGTCAGTTTTACTGTCAAATTCCTAAATCCGAACCAAAAAATTATGATCGGATTTTTATTTCCGTGCTCGGTGTGTCATTCACTTACTTTACTTCCTTTCCTTTCCTTCCGAATAAAACAAAACTCGTTGTCGTAGTGTAGGCGAAAATAACCAACTTTTGTGCATTGCAGTTCATAAAACCTCATAAAAGTTCACACTAAATAAGTGAAATCTGTGAACTTGTCATATTATGAGATAAATCAAGTCAGTCATTTACCTTTGTGTTGTGTGACTAATCATTCTGTGAAAATTCGTCCGGATAATATGGTGAGAAGTGATTAAAAGGTTGGGATGTCTGACGGCGACCCTTCTCTCGAGGAAGACGTACCGAGACCTCTTTTGAAGAATGCAGAGGAGAATGTTTTTACACCGAAGTTAGCGACTCCTATTTACGCGGGCGGTGTGAAGATACACCACAAGAGGTCTGACGCTGGTGAGACGGAGTCTTTCCTGTCTGATGCCCAACGCAATGACATCGCGATCCAACAGTTATTCCAGGATGGAGATGGAGATTTTCAAGAGGTACGTACCTACTTAAATTAGTTTATTCTGGTATACCCTGGTGGTAAAGAACTGAACTACTGAGTTGTAAGTTGACTAATAGCTTCAAGTTCATTCAATTTGATTTTAATTATTATTATTATAAAAAAAAACTTTTTTTAATGTTATTAATTCAAATCAAATAGAATTATCAATGGCCAGCACGTAAGCATAGGCACAACAGTACCAACAATTGTTCTTGACATAGCCTTCTAGTAAGTATAGAAGGTGATATATAGACTACAAATAGTGAAGAAAGATATCATGGTAAAGTTGGAGTTGTCAGGTTAAACATAGTAGTCTATATGCAGGCATTACTAACATACTTCTACATTGAATATAATAAACTTATTTTTTTTTTACTTTCCTTTTCTTATTTGATCACAGTTGAAATGGTTGAAAGCCTTTAATTCCATAATAAGAACTGCCCATAAAATATTAATGAATATGTGATAATTATTTATTTATTTCAAGTTAATAAGCAATTTTTTTCAGCTACCCTCATTTATAATAATGTAAGACAGACTGATTTGAATATTCTAAATTATTTCTTATTATAACGATTTTTGATTTCTTCCAAATTTTATTGGCAGTTTTCGGCCTCTAATTTATTGGTATTCAGGAATAAATTTTCTGCTTTGGAAATTGGGTATCATTATTGGCAACCTAATATAAATTATTGGCTAAATAAATATCTGCTATATCAATTACGGAATACAATTTTGCTAGCTTTTTAACACAATATTACTTATATATTTTAAAATTAATAATATTTATTCGTAAGTTTTTTTCAGAATATTGTCTATACAATAATTTGCAAATAGTGCCACGAAAACACGCCCCACTCTCTTTCCTAATTCCTTACTGTGCAAGTTTGCATCCTTTTGCTTGCTTTGGCAAATTATTATAATTTTTGCAACTATTTCATTAAATAGTTTTTTAAAAGTCTAAAGTGTGTTAATTTAATATCAGATACAGCCACAGTGAATAATGGCCGAGTTAAGCTAGTATCATAATATAAAATTATGTATTTCCATTTTATATTCACAACATAACGTTTGATAAGGTTAAATGAGTACAGATATAATTAAACACTACTGTTAACCATGATAGCTGATAACCGTTTGTGTAGTTATTTTACTAAACAACAATTAAATAAAATTAAATTTATACTCAAATATAAAAATAAATTTGTTTGAATTCTATAAAATAAATTTGTTTGAATTCCAAAAAATAAATTGGTTTGAATTCCTGAATATACTCGTAGTGTCATGGCTTCACACACAGCCATCAGCATCTAAACTAAGCAGCACTTATATGAAAACCGCATAAGTTGTAAACTGCTTATACTACTTTTCCTACTTAAATAGATATTTACACCCAAACTTGAGACATACAGACAGATGTCTCAAAATATAGATTCGAATAAAATAAATCAATGAATGAAACTATTTTTATTCAAATAGGCCAATTACTTATGAATAGTCCAGCTAGACTCTAATGCATGCATTGGAAGGTTGCTTTTGCTGATATGAGCCAGTAATAAACTAATTTATTTTCAGTAATAATAATTGCAATAACAATAATAATAAATAGAATTTAATTATGACTGACTTAGTAAAAAATAAACTCAAGTTGACAGCAGAATATGATCTTAGGTTAACCTTATTACGTAGTCATAATGAGATTGGATCAATAATTAGTCTTGCATTTTCTTAGTACCTAAATACAAACAATATTATAGGCAACCTGCTGTGTTACAAGGGAAACACTATACTTCCTGCTGGGAGCTAATGTCATTAACTAAAATAGCTTAGTACTAAGTTACATGTTATGGACATGTATTATTTTTCCTCAACTAGGTTTGCTCTTTGCATTCTTGGTTAATTATTTAGTTTAAGCTAGGTATATTAAATTATAATAACTGTACAAATACATTGATAATACAAATAAGGGTTTTTTTATGTTATTCGGTAATTTCTAAATGATTGACTCATTCAAGTTTGTTATTGTAATCTCCTATCTTTTATTATTTGTCCAGAGGACTGTTTAAGCAAACTGTATTGAGTTTGGAAGCCCTTTTCGTAGTCATATAAAATTAAAAAAATATGCACCCATAAATCAAATATGGCGAAAAGTTGAATGAACTATACTTATGGTCTTAAGTTATCACCAAATAATACATTCGTTTTTAAACATTTTTACCTCAACACCAAAATATTATACAACAAAATCCCCCTGTTGCGTCTGTTTGTCTGAACGCGATAAACTCAAAAACTACTGAACCGATTTTCATACGGTTTTCACAATGGATAGAGTGATTCATGGGGAAGGTTTAGGTGTATAATTCATTAAGGTTTTGTTTAAGATGTCGGAAATAATCATGCCGACTGGGAGCTTTACTGGCATGCGCCGTGTAAACCAATCCGTACTATCCATCCATACTAATCCATACTAATATTATAAATGCGAAAGTGTGTCTGTCTATCTGTTGGTTACTTCTTCACGCTTAAACCGCTGAACCGATTTAGATGAAATTTGGTATAGAGATAGATGGAACCTTGGAGAAGGACATAGGATACTTTAAAAAGTAAAATAAGATCTCTCTGGAACGCGGGTGAAACCGCGAGGCGGAAAATTAGTAGAGTTATATTTATATCCTAACTTGTTTTCCGCCGTGAAGAAGTAACAGACAAACATTTTCATATTTATAATATTAGTATGGATACGACACTCCGACAGAAAATATTAGGCATATACTATGCGACCCGTGCGAACCCGGGGCGGGTTGCTTGTTTAGTTATAATGAAACAATTTTAATCTATTACCAGTCGAACTGTTATCTATGTATAAATGTTAGTTTGTCATGCTAATCCCCATGGTAGTTTGTTAATGTAGATAAGTGCTGTTGGCATTTTTCATGTTTAAAGTTTGTTCGCACGTTTCAATAAATGTGGCAATAACATTTATGAGAGGTATTCTCTTCGTGACTGACTAGTTATGGTTTCTTTACTGACAAAGTTAAAAATACAAATAAATTAAAACAAAATTGGGAACTCTTTAGATAAAGTGAGTACAAACCATTCATAATAGGGTCAGAATAATGTTTAAAATACAATAGAATTAAAACACAAGTTGGAACCTCTATAGAAAAAGTGAGTACAAAACATTCATAATTATTAAAATCGATGTTCCGAAAGACTTGAAAGGTATTACTATAGTAATAGTACCTATAGTAAATACCTATATTAGATGGTGTTTGGCGTTTATCCCAAAATGCGTTGCGTGGGTTCATAAACAATCACCATGCGGAATTAAATTGCACAGTAAATATTTAACTTAAAAACAATTTATTTATTTATTTACATGAATCCATACATTCTTTATATGAACTTCTAGCAGCGAAATTATCACCAGTGTCCAGTTCGGACAACCAATTTGAACTCAGAAGTTACTTGCAAAGACCTAATCTTAGTCTAATTGCGCGGAGCTCTAATTTACTTATGGGCTAAAACAATTGTTAAACAATTGGTTAATCGTAAACACCCAGTCTGCGTTAAAAGTCATTTCGCATTCAACCTTTGTTTTTCAATGACTACTGACGATATCACCGAAAACAAAGAGCAGTGATGTGTTAAATATAATTTGTAATGTTGTATCTGTAATGAGAAAATTTTAAAGCAAGATAGGCGAGTGTTTAGTGCTATCAAGCTCTATGATCACTGATCAAACAAAAGCAGTTGGTGTGAAACGCTAGACCAAGGTCAATTCAGTGTTACGTGGGCCCGCTCTTAGTTAGTTGCATTTTTTACCGAATTATGTTGAAGTACTTTATTGAAACGCTGTGTTACATTACGTATGACGTGGCATTGTTCAGAATTAGCAAGTTCCCCGTGAGGCGCCAAAAATGCAAAGTATGGGGCTATTAAATACCTTGTGTTCTTATCAGCAGAAATATACGTCAGGTACAAACTGTGTAACAAAATAATTAATGTAATTTCTCATGTAAGTGAATGTAATTCTTATGAGAAATAAAGTTATCTCAAACCTCAGGTATCGACATAAGTATGGTTAATGTATTGTAGTACGATTCAAATGAAAATTAACTTTAACACATGGATTCTAAAACTCATTTTGCGTTATCGCTAATTCAGGGTATGTCTTGAAAGTCACTACTAATGAAAGTCCTTGATTGACTGGTGCTCTTGTCTGCCAGACGGAGAAGGCGGAGCAGGAGCGGATAGGAGACCTACAGGCCATGTCAGTCCTCAGCACATATCAGGACAATCTTTCACAGGACATGAATACCGACCGGTGAGTTTTACCTATTTAACGTGTGTTTCATAAATGCAGAGCCTGTTGAGACACTTCATTCTGCGATGTTTGGGTGATTTGCCACGTCTGACCTTACCACTCAAGTGTGGCTTTCGTAAATCAGGCTCTATGTCTTTGCGTTTAGATCTCTATTAATTTGTGTTTGTGTTGTGTTTGTGAGTAATGCTAATAAATAATTCGTTGTAATGCTATATATAGGTACCACAAAGTCTGCCATATTTGAATATGATATCGAATTCGAACTAGATAGCGTTCGATCCACGGAAATAGATACCTATGTCTTTACAATCATAAAGCCTACAAACAGCTTCCATTGCTTTTATCTTTTCTGTGTCGTTTATTTCAAGAACGTGCATCATTATGCATATGTACTTCAAGGTTAAACCGTCTAGTAGATGACGAAGCCTCATTACCCTGAGAAAAGTTGGAACGGTCTTTTATATGGTAATTAATTTTACTGGTAACTTGTTTTGTTTGTCAATATCGCCCCCACCGTCCCGTATATATACAGTTACAATTACCTCACCGTGGGAAGGAGCGACCAATTTATGGGCCTAGGGAGACCAGGGACGAAATTGACGACTGAAGGTTATACTTATTTGTTTTTGTTACATTACATTACATTGCGCATATAGTAACAAAATGTGACAAGGCGATGATAGCTCAGTGGTAGTGACGTCGGATACCGCGGCGAAGGTCGTGGGTTCGAATCCTACAATGAGCTTGAGCTTTCGATGAAGGAAAACATCGTGAGGATACCACAGCACGGTGGTAGGGGTACTTTGTCGTACTCGACTGGCTACCAACCTCAAGTTGAAAATTTGTCGCCAAGCACCTGTTGTTGTTGAGAGCCAGTTCGCCTTTAAGACATTGTAATAAGGTGTACAACACATTGACAATTTCCCTGGTATTGGTAATGTCTATTATAGGCGTCGGTAGTCGCTTACCATCAGGTAACCTGCCTCGTTGTCACTTGTGACATAAAAAAAAATGTATCTATGATATTGTATTCGTACTGGAACAAAATTAGTGAAAAGTATCTTGACCCTAATTATTATAAAAAATGTAATAAAAACAGTATTCTGTTCCGTTGCCGACTGACTGACTGATTTAATGACGGCCTAGCAATCAGCGCACAGCTTAAACTTTAAGCGTAATAGGTACCTAGCAACATGAAACTTGTAGTGGATGTTTCTTTACTAGACTCACGGCACAGAAGCTCACGGCACGCTATGACGGCCATTTTGACAAGAGGGTGTCTCTCCTTGACTCGCTATGCTTGTCTCTTTTTGGCACATAGATGGAACGAGCTGTCAAAACGGCCATGATAGCGTGCCGCTTGTTAAGGGTATGTATTACAAGCTAAACTGATAAAATATTCTTCCAATACTAAGGTGCAAATTGTATAGTTAGTGTATGGAGGTTATTGTGCCCGAGATTCCGTTACCAAAGTGTTTAGTTTATTAGTCATTTAAGATGTTTTTTGTTGTCTCTGTCTCAATAACTCTATTTACGTAATTAGCTGTGATTAGGGTCATATATGATTCATATCCTATACTTGAACAACCAAAATCCAATAATGGTCAAATATGGTATTATAATTTTTTTTACTTTTTTTTTTTAAATTCTGGATAAGCTTGTGTTTGACCACAATCTCACCATGGTAAGTGATGATGTGGCCGAAGGAAGAAGCACACAAAGCCTAGATGGGAACTGGCTCTCAAGTGCAGCTGTCGGAACACACCGATAGGTGCTTGGCGACAGATTTTCAACTTGAGGGTGGTAGCCAGCCAGTCGAGTACTATAAAGTACCCTACCACCGTGCTATGGTTTCCTCACGATGTTTTCCTTCATCGAAAGCTCAAGCTCATTGTAGGATTCGAACCCACGACCTTCGTCGCGGTATCCGACGTCACACCACTGAGCTATCATCGCCTCAATGTAACAAAATAGCCACATAATTAAGTTTGCTTTAATTTTGTAAGGAATCCTACGCAGGTTTGAATCTCACTTTGCTATGTTAGATAGAATACAGTTGAATGCTTTATACCCAATGACCTTGATACTAGGTGCTAAGTAAATGCTTATGTCATGGGTGGAATTTTCTAGTGTCGTTGAACCTTTATTTTAGTATAAAGGCGATGATAGCTCAGTGGTAGTGACGTCGGATACCGTGGCGAAGTTCTTGGGTTCGATTCCCACAATGAGCTACTTTACGGTAGGGTACTTTGTTTGTAGTACTCGACTGGCTGGCTATCACGCTCAAGTTGAAAATCTGTTGCCAAGCACCTGTTGGTGTGTTCCGGCAATTGCACTTGAGAGCCAGTTTGCCTTTAAGGCATTGTAATAAGGTGTACAACACATTGGCAATCCCCCTGGTATTGCTAATGTCCATAGGCGACGGTAGTCACTTACCATCAGGTGACCGGCCTGCCTCGTTGTCAGTTGTGACATTTAAAACAAGAAATAATTTAGTGTGAACTTAAAGACAGGAAGTTCCTTTGGCTCACAACTGGATCAATCGTCATAAAACTTAATCGTCAGAATAAGTTGATTAGGTATAGTATTTATATATACTTTCTGAACTCAGACCAAATAAAAAAAGGTAGACAGAGCCCTGCACACTTAAAGTGAAGCTTAGTAAAGGAAGCCGATCGCGTTCCTGTGCGACGCGAGTCACGCAGAATAACGTACGTGCAGGTCACGCACACAACTTCGTGCACGTTACTACACTTCCATTAGAGACTATTGTTTACGTACGCTCCTTCTACCTTTTTATTTGTTCTGTGTTTCTGATTAAGTTAATTCACCATAATGCGGGTAGATTTCGTTTTTATCTAAGTACATGAAAATAGGTTACAGTTAGTCACAAAATGTTTTTTCATAATAATATATGGATCATATCAGCCGGAAGACGTCCACTGCTGGACAAAGGCCTCCCCTAAGGATCTCCACGATGACCGGTCTTGCGCTACTCGCATCCAGTGGCTTATGGCATATGGATAGATCCGCCAAAATTGCCCCAGGCCCGGCGCAAAGGTAATGCATCTCAGATTTCAGAGTAATAATACTAGAATTATTGTATTGCCAAATTCGGTGGCTAACATAGTTTTATTGCCTGGTGAAGTTTCTTAAACGCTAGATGTAACAATGATACTTTTATGGAAAAACTTCATCCTCTTGAACTTAAATAATATTAAAAATTGCGATATTTCTACTATTATTACTCTGAATTCTGAGAACATTTCTTTTGCGCCGGGCCTGGGTATTTTTGTATGGGATTTGGGGATCTCCTTTATTCACCACTGTTAAGAGTAACTTATTTACCTTGCACATTATTAGCCCCTGTTTGAAAGACAGAGGAAAATGTAATAAATAAATTAATGTGCATGACAATGTATAAATATCATATTGATTATCTCTCATCAAACATAATATTTGGAAACCTATTCAAATTCTATTCAAAATGATGACATCAGTGCGGTGCCAGCTTTGTTTCCCTATTGACAATTGATCAATAGGTATATGGAGTTCTGAGATGACTCAGTGTGTTGAATATTGCATTATTTATATTGCAATGTCAATAGTGGCGACAGTATTCACTTACCATCAGATGACCCGCCTGCTTGGTTGTCACTTGTGGTATATCTTTATCTATAAAAATCACGTGTCACGATGTTTGTCCGGGCTAATTTCCGAAACTACTTCTATATTTCTCCTGGAATAATAAATAGATAGGGTAGGAACTTTTATCCCGGGAAAAGATAAGATCCCACGGGAACGCGGGGGAAACTGCGTGGAACAGCTAGTTTAAAAATAAAACACTAATGCAGGTATAGCAAAAGACAATTTCTGATTGATTAAACCTACTTGAATATTATAGCCTTGTCAAATATTTCGGTTAATGTGTACGGTCTACATAGATATAAGGATTATTAATAAATAATACTATTATACAGAAACTTATCTTGATAGGTTTGTGTTGAGATCATTAGTGGTAATTTCTGAATACTTCAGATAGTTATATAATATAGGATATAGGCACTTAGCAGTTGAATCAACTGCCTGCTTGATCATTAAATAATAATCATATCGTTGGACCTAGATAACTTGTTATTAGCTCTTTCTGGTCAATAGGATGATTTTCCAAAACCTCCTCAAAATGTTTGTGTGTGCTGATTGGTCTGTGCTTGTTTTTAACTAACATTTTCGCTGTAGTATCTAGTAAATAACATGTAGAAGGTTATAGCGGGGTATATATTAAAACTTTGAAGAAGTATTTCCGTATGTCCCCAAAATCCCCGATAATTTCAGGGACAACGGTAGTGAAGCGAGCACACGGGCTGCCGAAGAGTGTGTCTGTGGAGAGCCCGCCACACTGGCAAGCGGCACACCAAACGGCAATGGCAAACCAACACTCAACCATTGCTCGTGAGTAATTTAGACGAACATTTGAACAAATGTTTGCAGGTCATGTAGAGAATTGGCTAGCATTGTTAGTATCCCATCATTTTGTATTTGTTTACAAGGTTCATTCAAATTGTATTTGTCATTTATGCCATGTTCATTACGTTTGTGTTGTCCAGGGTGTTGGGATTTTTGTACTCTATCCTTTACTTTTTTGTGTAAGTAAGGAAGCATGCTAATATTGCGAAATAGAAGTGTAAAAACCATTTGACAGGTAATAAATTGAGCGACTGCTTTAAATCGAAAAGTATAATAGACAATTGGTACCTTATTTGATTTATCTGTAATTTTTAAAAACAAGGCATGTTAAAAATTTTATACGCTACGTTTCTAAGTGGAAACTGATCGAATGTGAATAATCAATTGCTAACAACTTGCATCTAGCATGATATTTAACTACAATTTAACAATTTTGTTTCAAGGACATATCACTTGAGCAACGATATGGCTCTTCATGAATACATGTATTGAATAGGACTTACAGGTTGTGAATTATATATTATATAGAAATCTGACTCGAGGAGCCAGAGTCTAGCGTTTACGACATCATGTCTACGTAATTTTTCGAAAAACATGGCGTTATCTATAAAAAAATTGACAGATATCCGCTGTTTTTTTCATTGAAAGGGACAATAATGTCACACGTGCAAGAATTGAGCCCCATTCCTGAACAGAATAGAACTTTCTATGTTTGGTGGAAAAACAGAAGGTTCTTTTCGTCAACATATCATTCAAAAGCTTTTATGAAAATTATTAAAAGTAGTTTTAGTCAAAATATCATTTACAATTTAATTATGCACTCGGCACCCAATACATTTATATAATTTTTTAATAAAATTTATGCACCTTGGAACATATATTTATGACTGCATGTAAGTAGATAGACTATCGTACCTGATGTCAAAATGAAATAAAGATTTCTCTAACAGGATCGTGATGGGAGGTATCTTAACGAACCCCTCCCTTACGTTCAACGATGGCGTGCGTTCAATAGACTACGTGTTGGTATGGGAGTCTGCTAAGGAAGACGCCAACAAACCGGAGGCGTACGAACAAAGGCGGATATTTGAGGAAAATCTTGAACAAGAGGGCTTGCATCTCGAGAGGGAGGCACCGCCGAGACTATTTGGACTGCATTTTATTAAGGTGAGCAACTAACAAAGTATTGTTAATAGTCTACAGGGAGTACCAGAAATAAAATTACTAGCTAACTAACCTGATAGACGTCTTCATCGCGTAAAAGAATCAAAAACCTTCATATTTGTATTATCCTACTTTCTACTAATATTACAAATGTGAAAGTATGTATGTTTGGATGGATGTGTGTGAAGATGTTTGTTACTCTTTCACCAATTTTGATGAAACTTGGCACACAGGTAGTTCATATCCTGGAATAAAACATAGGATACTTTTAATCCCGGGAAGAGATAAGATCCCTCGGGAACGCGGGTGAAAACGCGGGGCAGAAAATGAGTATTCATGCAGCCTCAAGTTGAAAACTTATCTCCAAACAACTGTCTTTGTGTTCCGGCAGTTGCACATAAGAGCCAAATTCCATCTAGCTTTGTGCTTACCGCCATAAAATTGTCTATGTAATTCATAAAAGTTATTGAATAAATATTCAATTATTTTCAGATTCACGCACCATTATGTGTTCTACGAGACTACAGTGAGATTCTAAAATTAAGGATGCCAATGAAGGTATGTTACTAATAACTAATTTAATTCTAACTAATTGTACCCTTTATACGCGGGACTGTTATGGCTTTATATGGTCCCCATAGATCCCCAAGGCTTCTCGCTTTAAGAATGAATATTAATTAATTAATTATTGTAATTTGGTTATAATTTTGTCTTGAAGTGATTCATGCAATTTGGTGGAGTTATATGTCTATTATACACTTAATTATGAACTAATTTGCATTAGCTTAGAGTTGAAATACATCTATCGGTTATAATAAAAACTCTACTTTGTGAAAATGACACCATCACGATTTCTCTGGCCGTATAGTGAACATGCGGGGAATTACCTGATACTCTTATTTATGGTACTTAATAACTTATTCGATTCATATATCAAAGCATGGAAGTAGCAAATGAGGCGTGTCCATATTCTCGGATTTTCTCGAATGATCGCATCGAGTGAATATGAAAATGTATATCACTGCGAATTTCAACCCTAAAGTCTGCATCATTTCATGCGAGTTTAAAATGCAAGTTACTTCAAATAAATTAAGATTTGATAAGTAATTCAGATATGCTATAGAAATAATATAAATAAGAATTATGGGCAGATTTAATGGATTAGGAACACAGCCCGCGATTTATATCGGTCATGTCTCATTGGATAACCTTGTGTTTAACACCACAGTTAGCTTTTTTATATGTAAAATTTATATTTGAATTTTTATGTAAAGTGTGGGCACTGTTTCCATCTGACCAGCTAGAGCTTAGGTATAGTAGTAAAAGGTACATACATGTACACATGAATGTGTAAATACCCTTAAATAGTTCTCGATTATCTAATGAGAAAGAAGAAGGATATTTGATTTTTGACTTAGACATTATAAATACTACGTTATTCAAATGTAACATAATTGAGAATCGCGGATTTACTGACAAAGAGACCTGTGGATGCATCTTAGTCAATAACTCACACGCACCTAGAAAATCTGTTAGAATGTTTGATCCAAGTTTAGCACGAAATTAAATTATCCCACAGGCCGAGTTTTCATTAAACTGTGCAGTGTGCGTAGTGTAGTAGAGAAGTCGTTTGCAATGCTTGATCCACACTTTACTGAGAATATACATTTTAGATTATTTATGTTAAAAATACACTTGAATTAATGTATTAGGAGAGCTCTTATTGCCATTGGTTCTGATTCTGTTGGAAATCATACTTACCTTGACTCGCATCTCTTTCTTAAAAAAGGATATTAAAATGGTGACTAAATTCATGTTGAAACCAAGCAATTAAACTGATTTGACAGGTATAAATTACATATGTTGTATGTTTTACTAATGTTTTTTTAATATCTACTTCTACATTTTTGATTTATTATAGAAAGATACGTAGTAAGACTAAATTAGTTGAGTTTATAAACAACATAATCGGCACCAGTGTCTGCCATATCGCTTTGTATTGAACATTCTATGATAGTGTGGACCAAGCATTAGTTAGGGCACTAAATATATGATTTAAGCCGCAATGTGTTATAGTGAATCTAATAGTAAATATAAGACCGAATCACATAGACTTGTTGAGTGTAATAAATACACGGCGTTCTTGGCACGCTTCACCGTTGTTATTTGTAAACGTATTGGAGGAATGTTGGCTACAATGCCGATTATGTTGGGTCCAATGTTTGTAGCTTTTACTCGGTGTACAGTCAAGTGCAATGATCTTAGTACATTTTGTGTCAGGGCTAATAATATATACATACTAATGATCGCAAACTGGTCGAAATTAGACCATAAAATTTTTAGGGAAAAAAAAAACTGTTTCCAATTTTTTCAATACCACTTAAGCTCGATAGCTATGTAACAAAAAAAACATGAAAATCGGTTCACAAACTGTGGAAAAAAGGGCTACAAAGATTTTTCTTCACGCATTTTCCAAATTTTTATTTCTTGCTATGTGAAACGGTTTCTGGCAATAATCGCAGAAATTATAGAGGGGTGCTGAGACATTATGATTGCGTTTGCGGCTTATTGTGCCCATAAACTGCTGTTTGCACAAACAAAAAGCACAGTAACATTTGTGTGTACATCCTTAGGATTGCAGTAAAATAAGAAAAAGTGGCCGGACGAATGCGATACTGAATGCTGCCATGTATATGTCTAAGGTATGCAGATGTCGTGAGCACTGTCAAGGCGCATGGTTCGCTTCGTTAACACGTGGAAAGTCGAGTGCGGAAATATGTACGCACAAAAGTGTGTATATATTTGTGTTCTTGATTGTACATGACGCTGAGGCTGGACTTACACTTGTAAGTTGCTTTCGTAAGTTTTATGTAAGTAACTTACGGCTGCATTTAAAAGTATTAAGAAATTACGCTAAGCGACTTACAAAGCGTGTTTACTTTTGAAAATTTTATCGTAAGTTAATTACGTAAGTTACTTACGTGAGTAAAACTTACAAGTGTAAGTGCGGGGTTACATCTCGTGCTATAATTGAACTAAAACAATATTTAAGGCATAAATTGAAAAAGTTATTCTAAATTTTAAAAAATATTATTAATATACTCGTATAATTGATGTTATTGGTGTTGGGCTTTGCAAACTAACATACTTTCACTGTTATTAACAAAAACTACTAACTTATTTCATATTGTATAGTCAAGGATAAAAATATACAACCATTTTTGCACTATTTCTGTATATTTTTTGTGAGATATGTTTTTATCAGTGACTGTACATGTTTACCTATCTCATTGTATTAATTGGTGTACCTACATGTAATTTGTTCAAGCACCTTAAGTTTATCGGTGTTTGACATGAGAAGTTATTCGATTGTGAATCCTATGTTACTATATTACTTCTCATTCTTGTTTGTTCAAATTGATTTTGATCCAACCATGTCAATGAATTTGTGTATGTGTAAAGAATAATTTGGAAGTTTTAAATGTGGCTTTACACAGTCACATTTAAAACTTGTGCCAAAAAGAGGCAAATATAGCGGAGTAAACACAGTCACATTTAAAACTTGTGCCAAAAAGAGGCAAATATAGCGGAGTAAACACAGTCACATTTAAAACTTGTGCCAAAAAGAGGCAAATATAGCGGAGTAAACACAGTCACATTTAAAACTTGTGCCAAAAAGAGGCAAATATAGCGGAGTAAACACAGTCACATTTAAAACTTGTGCCAAAAAGAGGCAAATATAGCGGAGTAAACACAGTCACATTTAAAACTTGTGCCAAAAAGAGGCAAATATAGCGGAGTAAACACAGTCACATTTAAAACTTGTGCCAAAAAGAGGCAAATATAGCGGAGTAAACACAGTCACATTTAAAACTTGTGCCAAAAAGAGGCAAATATAGCGGAGTAAACACAGTCACATTTAAAACTTGTGCCAAAAAGAGGCAAATATAGCGGAGTAAACACAGTCACATTTAAAACTTGTGCCAAAAAGAGGCAAATATAGCGGAGTAAACACAGTCACATTTAAAACTTGTGCCAAAAAGAGGCAAATATAGCGGAGTAAACACAGTCACATTTAAAACTTGTGCCAAAAAGAGGCAAATATAGCGGAGTAAACACAGTCACATTTAAAACTTGTGCCAAAAAGAGGCAAATATAGCGGAGTAATCACAGTCACATTTAAAACTTGTGCCAAAAAGAGGCAAATATAGCGGAGTAGAGAGATAGCTTTTTGTCAAAAAAGTTGCTTAACTCTCATATGTTGACTACGATATTTCCAACGATATTCCATGTAGTTTTGATAGTTCTTTATAACAACTGCATAATATAACAGCTCTCTATAGTATAATGCACCCTGTAGTTAGTATTAACTTGCAACTCCAAATGAAATATATGGAAAGTAATCTTATATATAGGTAATAAAGTTCAAGTTCAGCTGTTGATAAAATTTCGAAGCATGCGTACTCTTTCGTAATCAGAGCTGAAGGTTGCTAAAAGGTTGCACTCATAATAAAATGCTATACTATATGAATAAGACGATATGAATTATTTCTAAAATCTATCCCAGAATCATATACTTACGTTGTACGTGGAAAATTGTATAGCTAACATGCACACACACAATTAACCTTACATTTAAGTTTTTAGTTCCATGGATTATGGTACAGGTTTTAAGGAATTTTTCACAGCCATTAAGCAAAAAAAAAGAGGTTTAACAAAAAAAAAACATAAGATGCTTACAGGAGACCGTTAACTCGCATATTTAAGACATGCTAAAACAGCTATTCGACTGTCATCTATATTAAAATTTGTTACAAGATAAGGTCTACTATCGTTTGTGTTCAGTTCTCAGCGCTAAAGGATGTTCAAGATAAGACGAACAGCTTTATAGACCAGATAGACGCATGCTGGAACAGGCTGATGTCCAAAATCAGGGTGGATCCGGACATGTTCCCGGAGAGGAAACACCGACTGACAGCAATATATTCTAAAGACA
The DNA here is from genome assembly GCA_951361185.1 of Ochropacha duplaris. Lineage (NCBI taxonomy): Eukaryota > Metazoa > Arthropoda > Insecta > Lepidoptera > Drepanidae > Ochropacha > Ochropacha duplaris. The sequence goes on from OX592693.1 coordinate 2,784,260, forward strand.
AGGAGTATTTGTAAGTATTGCCAGCACTCTTCGCATCATTTATTGACAACATTTTATATTTTAACGTTCGTATAATCTTATATGAAACTCCCTCGCGGTTTCCGCGTTCTCGATGGAACCCTTTAAGTATGGAATTTTCAAAAATCCATACAGATACCTACACCTTTTTGGGAATCCACCTGCCAAAAATTTCAAGTTTGTTACATTTATTCAGATTTTGTGATTAATCAGTAAGTGGTATTTCGCTTGTATATAGATTATAGATTAAAAATACGATACCGTAGTTAGGTAAATAGTAGAGAAATATGTTTATTTTTATATGTAATTACGACGTAGAAATTATTTTTATAAAGCGAGATTAGCGCCAAAATGGCGACACTAACATGGCTTCTAAGAGTTATGTTTTACAATAATTCGAAATATTATAGTTATTGTTGATTCAAGACGCAAAATTATACCTAGGACTCATAAATCGCGAAACGTTAATTATAGAGACACTAGTTTATTGGAAATTTAGTTTTCCGTCCCGCGGTTTCACCCGCGTTCTCGAGAATTCTTATATTTTCCCGGGATAAAAAATATCCATATGTCTTTCTCTAAGGTTGCATCTATCTCTATACCTAATTTCATCTTAATCGGTTCAGCGGTTTAAGCGTGAAGAGGTAACAGACATACAGACAGAATGACACACTTTCGCATTTATAATATTAGTATAGCAAAGTGGATACTATCACTTAGCTACGTTAGAACTTCAACTGTGAAAATATCCCCAGATTCGACACAACAGCAGATTGTTTCTGGACACCATCGGTTCGATCCAGGATCGTGCAGTTCATACTGGACAGGAAGAAATTCTCTACATCAGTACAGGATGACTTCGCGTTCGGCATCACACGACTCATTTCTAATTGTACTTACAGTGCGGCATATCCTTTACATGACGTGAGTATGGCTATAGTCTTTATATAAAAATCAAAGTCTTGACTGACTGACTGACTGAGATATCAACGCACAGCCCAAACCGCTGAATTTAGAGACTTAAAATTTTGCACATAGATACCTTATACAGTGTAGGCATCCACTAAGAAAGGATTTTCCAAAATTCACCCCCCAAGGGGTTGAAATGGGGGTCCAAAGATTCAAAGATTTTTTGTAATTCAATCTCTAAATGGGTAAAAAAGGGGTACGCGGGTGAAACCGCGGGGCGGAAAGCTAGTATAATATACAGGGTGTCCAGCAAGCAGTAAGATGAAATTAAGGGGGAGATAGGTGGGTGGGGGGGTCACCTATCAAATATACAAAAATTACCTCAGTAAAAGTTTATCAATTTTGCAATTAGCAATCTCACCTAGGTAAGTGATGATTTGGCCGAAGGTGGTAAGCACACAAAGCCTAGATGGGAACTGGCTCTCAAGTGCAGCTGTAGGAATACACCGATAGGTGCTTGGCGACAGATTTTCGACTTGAAGGTGGTAGCGAGGTCGGGTATTTTAAAGTACCCTACCACCGTGCTATGTTTCCTCACGATATTTTCCTTCACCGACCCCACGACCTTCGCCACGGTCTTAAAATTCAATAATGAACTGGTGATTATTATTTGTCAGGGTGATCTCAAAACGCCCGGCTCGATGAGGCATCTACTGTATACAGAGTGGGCGGCCGTCTCGAAGTGTCTCAAATATCAACCACTTGATTATGTCAAGGACTATTTTGGAGTTAAAATTGGTTAGTATATTATTTTTTTCTGAATGACAACCGAATGCAGCTACTTACCCTCTGATCTATATAAAATTTGTGATAGTAATAAATAATAATAAATATCCTGGGACGTTTTTCCTCACACGGCTATCTGATCCCAAACTAAGCAGAGCTTGTAATATGGAAACCAGATGACTGATATACTACATATACAACTTTTTTTGTTAGTACATATTTAAATAGATAATTACACCCAGACTCAGGATAAACAGAAATGTTCATGCACACAAATGTCTTTCTTGGATGGGAATCGAACCCACGACCTTCAGTGTGATAGGTAGTGTGTTAACCAACCACGCCAACCATAGTTTTCTTGTGTTTCGTTGAATCTATCTTGTAAATGAGCCGCTATAAATGAGGCGTTATTTAAGGGGTGCATTATATATTCTAACATATAAGGTTCATATTCGGTCGGAGGTTCACCTAGCGCTATTTTAGGCCTAACATTATAATTTTGTTATTTGAATTTCAACTTTATCATGTCGGTTTTAGGTTTATATTTCGCATGGCTCGGCTTCTACACGCATATGCTGATCCCCGCGTCGATAGTGGGTCTCATCTGCGTCATATACGCAGCGGCTACGGTCTCCTCAAACCAACCTAGGTAACATTATATTATAGAGAACATACGAGCAGCCGTACATGTACAGGGTGTTCGGTAACTAGTACGACAAACTTATGGGGGAGATAAGTAAGCGGATCACCTACCAAATATACAAAAATTACCTTAGCAAATGTGTCCTTTGGATATATTTAAGCTATATATAAGACTAGCTTTCCGCCCGCAGCTTCGCTTACGTGGACTACACGATTTTGGCTGATTCGTTTTCCAGTTTATTTCAAATTATCCAAAAATAGTTATTTTTATTTTTCATATTTTTCCTTTTTTTTTAAAGGGTGTAATTCAATCCTTAAATATGTATTTCTTTAATTTTATTGTAGAGCATAAATACGAAAATTCAAGTAATTTCGATAATAAACAATTTATTTTTCATACATAAATTAAATATTGCATAGTAAATAAAAAATTACAAACTTTAACACCCCTTTAAGGGAAATTCAAATAATCTTTAAATAAGTGTTTCTTTAATTTTGTTGAAGAGCAGTATACATTTCAAGTAATTTTGATGATTAACAATTTACAGCAATACATACAGCCTTTAAACCCCTCTTTAGCCCTTTAAGGGGTGAAATTGAAAAAAACCTTTAATACGTGTTATAAAGATGAAGAAGATAGAAAATGCATGACTGCTGTACATGTGTGCTTACTCAGTTTAAAAAAAAAACAGGAAATATGTGTAAAACAGCAAGGAGATGTGATACATAATTTGTATTTCAGTGAAGACGTCTGTAACTACTCGTCGAATTTAAAGATGTGTCCGCTGTGCGACTACTTCTGCGAGTTCTGGGACCTGAAGGCGACGTGCTTGCAGTCTCGGATCACTTATCTCTTCGACAACCCTACCACTGTGTTCTTCGCTATTTTCATGAGCTTTTGGGGTATGTTATTTTACTATATTCTTGTAAAACTCCTTGCTAACATTATTGCAAAAAGGATAATAGTAGATTTTTATACAAGGAGCTAAAATGACCATTATATTTACATTATATAGTTTTACTTCATGATTATTCTACTTATGACTAAAGACTTTTTCGTTTTTGTAGGCTCATTGTCATTTGACACACAAATATTTAAAAAAAAAACTTTTTCCCCTAGAGGAAGAATTGCTTTTTTTTTTCTACGCTCTGGTACGCCACAATGACGGTCTTTTTGAGCAAGAGGAGTGAAAATAATATTTAGTGCTGTTAATGTTGTTTTTCTTTTTTATGTTCCTGATGGTAAGCGTCTGCCGTCGCCTATAGACATTAGCAATATCAGGACCACCATGCTGTAGTTTCTTTCGCCGAAAGATCAAGCTCATCGTATGATTTGAACCATGACCGTCGCTGCGGTATTCTACGTCACTGCCGCTGTCATTTATATTTTGTAAAGTTTTTCGCCCCGCGGTTTCACCGACGTTCCCGAGGGATTTTATCTTTTCCCGGGATAAAAAGTATCCTATGTTTTATTCGAGAATATGATCTACCTATGTGCTAAGTTTCGTCTAAATCCGTTCAGCCGTGTTAGCGTGATTGAGCAACAAACATACATACAAAGTTTCACATTTATAATATTAGTAGGATATAAAATGTAATCTAAATATGGATTTTATTATTTATGCTGTCCAAGACGCTACAACTTTAATAACACATACTTGTTTTTTTTAATAAGATTTTAGCATTCCTCATATTGTTTTGGTGAAAGGTATGTTTTAATTAAAATATAATGTATGTATTATTTTTTCAGCGGCCTGTTTCCTTGAACTGTGGAAGCGTTACTCTGCCGAAATGACTCACCGATGGGATTTAACGGGATTCGACGTGTACGAGGAACATCCGCGACCGCAGTACCTAGCTCGGCTCGCGCACGTCAAACGGACGCAGGTATGTTACAGGAATTTGTACCTTATGTATTATGAATTTCGTTTTAAAATGGAATGAGGCTCAGGTAGGTATGAATATAGAAAATAATGGAGGTTTTATCTTAAAAATAATAAGCGATAGCTGTACTTGAGTATCAGTTCCTTTCTTAGCTCAATGTTTCATTAATATTTACTGTCATACAATTTGCCTTTCATGATTAGCAAGGTAGGAAATTTTGAAATTATGACATGCTATCAATTTATTTTGTATTCGTTCCTTCTATTAAAGAGTATGTAGCAAATTTATACTTTTAGAATTGATCCCATATTTAAAGTTATTCTTATTAACGAGTGCTTTTCCTATAGTATAATTTATATTTCATACAAATGATAGTATAATTCTATTTAATTTCTGTTTGAGTTTCTTATATCACTTATATTTTCTGCGGCAAATGTTACTCAAACTCAAAACTCATTTATTCAGTTTAGGCCCTGGTAAGGCACTTATGAACGTTACAATTGACTCTACCACCGGTTCGGAATACACTTAAACTGAGAAGACTCCGGCAAGAAACTCAAAGTTATGAATCAAATCAACTAAAATCTGAATAATGTATGTATTAAATCCATGTTTGTTTTGCCGAGTTCATTGCCGGCAAAACCACATTGAATTACATAAATATCTCGTAATCTTACTGGGCTGTACGGTAAGTAGTAAGACAAACTTAAGGGGGAGATAGGTGGGCAGGACACCAAATATACAAAAATAAAATGAATGAATGTTACCGTTGCATTGTACAGTTGAACGTGGTAACGGGCGAGCGCGAGCCGATGGTCCCGTTCTGGCGCATGCGTCTGCCGGCGACGCTGATGTCGTTCAGCATCGTGGCGCTGCTGGTGCTGATGGCGCTGGCCACGGTGCTGGGCGTGGTGCTGTACCGCATGTCGCTGCTCGGCGCCACCATCCTCAGACAGAACGACAACGCGCTCATCACTTACAGCCCCATCATGTTCACCACCGCCACCGCGGCCTGCATCAATCTCTGCTTCATATGCATCTTTAATTACGTGAGTACTAACCCCGACGGATGTTTTTTTTTACGATAAGCTTGTGTTTGACAACAATCTCAACATGGTAAGTGATGATGTGGCCGAAGGTGGTAAGCACACAAAGCGTAGATGGGAACTGGCTCTCAAGTGCAGCTGTCGGAACACACCGATAGGTGCTTGACGGCAGATTTTCAACTTGAGGGTGGTAGAAAACCAGATGGGGTCTACAAAGTACCCTACCACCTGACTGGCCGGCTACCCCTCTCAAGTTGAAAGTCTGTCACCAAACGCCTGTTGGTGTGTTCCAGCAGCTGCACTTGAGAGCTAATGTCTTAAGGTGACAGTATTTACTTACCATCAGTTGACCCGCCTGTCTCTTTGTCACTGTGGTATATAAAAAAAATTGCAAGCATGTAGCCTGGAATAAAATATCTGAATTTCTTTTCCCAAGAAAATGTATCTAGGGCGAATTGTCAATTATTTAACCTAGTTCGTTTAGAGCTAAATTCTGGCTCTTTTTTTGACACCAAAAATATTAAAAACATCTAATTTTTTTCGTCTGTCCAACAGATTTACCAATATCTAGCAGAATGGTTGACAGAGAAAGAACTCCTGCGCACGCAGACAGAGTTCGACGATTCCCTAACGCTCAAGATATATTTGCTGCAATTCGTCAACTACTATGCGTCGATATTCTACATAGCTTTCTTTAAAGGGAAGTTTGTAGGACGGCCCGGAAATTATATCAGGTTTTTTGGGCATAGACAAGAAGAGGTATGTTTGATTTTTTTGTCAATTTTATGGCTAATAAGCTACACGCCCCGCGGTTTCACCTGCATTCCCAGGGAATTAAAAAAATAAAGCCTGTGTTACTCGCAAAATGTAGCTTTTTATACGTGAAACAATGTTTAATATCGGTTAGATATTTTTAGAGGATAAACCTTTACAAAAAAACATAAAAAATTCCATTGTTTTCTCTTCATAATAATAGTTTGTATTTACATTGTAATAATCACAGACATTCTGTATATTCATCGTGGAGTAATTTTTGTTCGTTTGCTTATCTGTATCACGCCATTAATGATTAGAAAATAATATAAAAAAATAATAAAAAAAATAATAAAAAAAATGTTTTCAAAAAAAGTTAAATAATGATGATTTTCCGTTATTGAATAGATAAATGATTTGTTCAAAAACTCATCAATTAAAAGAAAATTGGAGCAATTAGCGCCAAGTACCCCAATTTTCTACTGTAGTGCTTTCAGGGAACTAATGTCATGATAATGTACGAAATTAAAATTTAAAAATATCCTTTTAGCGTTCCTCCCCCATTTTCCTCATTGAAGTGGTAATAAAAGTAGTGAAAATGTCCAATATAGAGTCAAAATCTTTTAATTTCTAACTCGATGTGTTACCAGTGTGCCCCCGGAGGCTGTCTCCTCGAGCTATCCATCCAGCTGGCCATCATCATGGTGGGTAAGCAGTTCATCAACACCATCGTGGAAATGATGATGCCTTACTTACTCAAATGGTGGAACGTCATCAGAGCCATTGGGAGGAAAAGCACGTATGTACCATTTTAAATTACTGTAATCGCTAAAAGTAACCCTCAAAAATCTTATCTGGTTGAAATAAGGAATTTTGATTTGACGAATGGATTTCGATGACTGGATTTATTCTCATTTATATTGTAGCATTTATGTTATTTTTTTGAACGAATCCTAGCCTTTTAATAATATATTTCTTACTAGCTGTTACCCGCGGTTTCACCCGCGTCCCCGTGGAATCTTATCTTCTCCCGGGATAAAAAATATAGTATATGACACTCACAAATAACGTGGCTTTCTATTAGTAAGAGATTTTTCAAATTAGGTTCAATAGTTCCAGAGATTACCCCCTATAACCTCGCAAACTCACAATTTTTTCCTCTTTATAATATTAGTACAAATATGTAGGCAACGTATCACACACAGCCTAGATAAGAGCTTAAAGGTAGAGTTTAAACATGAGACCAACATACTATGGTTTCTTCAGCGTTTTATCAAATATATGTTTATTTTCCAACAGCATAAAGAGCCCGCTGCAGTGGGTGAAAGACTTCAAGCTGGTCGAATTGGGCAACATGGGACTTTTCCCTGAATACTTGGAAATGGGTAAATGTTTCAACATATTTTAAAGACAGCAATTATTTTTCTTTTATTCTGGGTAAGCTTGTTTTTGACAATCTCACCTAAAGTGATGATGTGGCCGAAGGTGGTAAGCACACACGGCCTAGATGAGAACTGGCTCTCAAGTGCAGCTGTCAGAAGACACCGATAGGTGCTTGGCGACAGATTTTCAACTTGAGGATGGCAGCCAGCCAGTCGGGTACTACAAAGTACCTTACTACCGTGCTATGGTTTCCTCACGATGTTCTTCGACCTTCGCCGCGGTATCCGACGTCACTACCACAGTATTTCCTTTGCAGTCCTCCAATACGGGTTTGTAACGATATTCGTGGCAGCGTTCCCTCTGGCGCCTCTATTCGCTCTGATCAACAACGTGCTAGAGATGCGTTTGGACGCTAAGAAGTTCCTCACGTGCTACCGCCGGCCGGTGCCGCAGCGGGTCAACGATATCGGCGTCTGGTACAGGATATTGGACTCTATCGGCAAGCTCAGCATCATCACTAATGTAAGTCTTTCCGATAGTCAATTAAGGTGGGTTTAGACGAATTCCTGACACGCAGTTTTATCCGTATTTAATTACGTAAGTCGATTTTAGTATTTTTTAATTCCCTTCTCTCCCTTATTAGTGAAGGTTTGCTAATGTTTATAAAATTTGTTCAAGTTTCTGTATTGCTATTAACTCTCCGACTAATATTTCAAAGTTTATATGTTTGGATGTTTCTCCCTCAATAACGCAAAAACGGCTGAACGGATTTTGATGAAACTTCCTATGGTTTCCTCACGGTTGTTTCCTTCACCGTAAGCTCAATCATTCAGTATTAGAACCCATGACCTTCGCCGCAGTATCCGACGTCACTACCACTGAGCTATCATCGCCTTTACAGGGTTTTATAATAGCATTCACGTCGGAATACATCCCGCGACTCGTGTACCAGTTCCAAAAAGGTAACCTCACTGAATACGTGGACAACACGCTGGCGGACTTCAACATCACCGTATTGGAACACCCACCGATCAAAACCACATATAACGAGACTATGTGCAGGTGAGATTGAGATCTAATGTGCAGGTTATAGCGTCGATTTTTCAATGTAAAATGTTGACTGACATATCAAATCAGCTTATTTTTATTAAATGTCAAACGATGGTTTATGAAGTTTTGTATTAAATACTGACTTGTGACGTCATTGTACATCATCAAAAGATCTACATTTTTTTTGGGTCGATAGACAATCAAAAATCCATTAATGATTTTTAGTTTTTTTTTAATTTGTGAGTAACATGGGCTATATTTTATTTTAATTCCCTCGGAAACGCGGGTGGGAAAGCTAGTTTATTATAAGACAAATGAAATGCAGTTTTAAAGTGAAGCTTAGTTTTTATTTTTGGTTTAGAATCTCGACTATTGTTATGTATTAAAATTTAAATTTGCTTCCAGTTATCCAGGCTACTGGTATAATAAGCATGGTACAGGCTACGAGCATACGGACTGGTATTGGCATATCATGGGAGCGAGATTAGCATTTGTTGTTGTGTTTGAGGTGAGTTTTTTTGGCTCTAGATATGTTATGTGTGAAAAAATTACAAGTTTATCGATTTATCGATAAGGTACCAAAAGTTGTATACAAAAACGATAAAGAAAATATTAAAAATGGTGGTGTCATATAATTCATGAAAAACTGCTTTCAAAAATAGAATCCTGAATGGAATAATAGATGAATCAAGAAGGGATTCCCCTTCAATGTAAATTCTTTTGGCCAAATCATAAATAAAGTACATTCTTCTTTCTTTTTTCCTTATCCCACGCTAGGTGTGGTCGGCACAACATGTTTTCCTTTTCCACTCCGCTAGTTTCCATACCTTCATAAACATATTATTCTCCACTCAGTCCATCCATACCTTCTTCGGCCTTCCTCTACCTCTATATACATAAATAAAGTACCATTGTGGTTAAAATAGATCAAGAATATTAGCAGAATATTGGTTTGATGTGCATGTCTCTTTATATTGTTTACCCCGCTAGAACGTGGTAGCCCTAGTAATGATAATCGTCCGGTGGGCGATCCCGGACATGTCCGGCGAGCTGCGCGACCGGATCCGGCGCGAGGCGTACGTCATCAACTCGTTCATCCTTGAAGAGACGCGCGCGCGTTCCACCGCCCGTACTCCGCGCACCCCGCGGGACGAACAAGGTCACATCGCGCACTCTACGCCCGTTTAAACCTAACAAGGTTACGGTAGGCACGCCTCTGCTTTCCTTCTGTTCTGTGTGTGATTTTTACTAACTGCGTTATTCTCTCACTGGAATTCATTCATTTCCCGTTTGCAGAAATCAACATGGCGGATTGCTATGACATTTCAATACATTTTGACAGGTGTCCGCCATGTTTTTTGAAATATAGAATTTATTTTTGTGGTTCTTTTTTAAAATAGTACTGTATAAAGTCAGTATAAGGTTTATATTTAAACGTTTATATATACATCAGTGAAAGGAGAACGTCTTAACGACTGTGTTCTGTGTGTTTGATACTTTGACAGGAATGTGACGTCATTAGATAATCGAAATAAAAATACATGACCATAAGTAGTTGTAAGTCTAATCACTTTCTTTCAGATTACTTGAGTGTGTATATGATTAACGTTGCTTAGTGTGATGTCTGACATTGAAAACACTTCAACGAGTCGTCCTTATAGTACGGACGAGCTTAAAGCTTTAAATATAATTACTAAAAAATATTTTGTAGTAACCCCTAAATTAGCTATAAAAATTTAATGAAAACAAGTATTATGTCAAACATGAACACTAAGAAGTTGTGGTATAGTAGATTAGAATAGAATTTGGGGTAATGGTTCATCTTTTTTGTTCGTCTTGGCGACGACACGACAGTGCCTCCAGATTTAATCGCTTATTATGTGTAAATCGAGATCAGGGTGTGAAAAATCTATGAATTACGTAATTACACTTTTGAATGAAAATATTTTTGGGTTATAATGCTTTTGTAAAAAGTAAAAATAACCTTGTTTATGTATATCCTTATAACGTACTCGTATTCATAAAATATAACGCTTAAAGTAGTTGATATATTAAAGATATTTGCTGTGTGCCCTGAGGTGGCTTTCAGTTTAAGTGCTTATAGCAGACTAGCTTCTGCTTCCCGAGGGCATAAAATATTGCACAATGTTCTACAGCGATAATGTAGCTATCCATTAGTGAAATAATTTTTAGAATCGGTATTGTATTCCAAAGTTACCCCCAACAAACAGACAAAAACAAACCTTACCTCTATAATATAACTATAGATTATTTAAATGCAAAAAACTGGGTAAAGTAAAGATAAAATACATAAATATCCTGGGACATTCTTCGCACGTCCGTCATATCTTAGCTTGTAGGTACTATGGGACCCAGATAAAGGATATGATACTTGTAAATATGTACGAATACGTCATATAGATTTACCGACTCAGAACAAACATACATTTTCATCATGCATACAAATCAAATATCATTCTAAGTTTAAAATAAAAGGCAGTATGTAGTTAGATTAGCTTTATTATATTTATTGCTACCGCGGTAAATTACAACTGATCAAAATGTATCATACACATAGATGCAGTCCCATCGGTCGTTTGTAAGAACTTAAATGGAATCAATAATATAGTTACATTATTGTTTTATCAAACATAAGATCGTGGCAGGATTTAAAAATAAACTAAAAATAAAATGTTTGGTGCTTAAGGAATAATTAAATTATGAGGCATTAAAATATTAATACTGATATCCTAAATAAATAATTACGACGGTTACCACTTGGATCGCACCGTTAAGAAGATAAAAAAAAATAGAATTCTACGAATTCAATCGGGTTTCTATTATGCGGGCTTTATAAAATATTTCAACATTTAAAATCATATATTTTTTTGAATCACTGTACGAGTCTCGCCATGATTCTTATTATGAAATATTCTTTGATTTTGTATAAATAAGGTTTGTATAATAGAACGTCAATCAAAGCTTGATTCTAGTATTCAATTGAATTTGCACACTGGTAAATATGACATAAGGTTTATTTTCGATTAACAATCTACTATTGAGAGCTATAATACAAGCCTGAGGTTGTAATAGTAGGTTAGTTGGAGATATCAAGGGATTTGCAATAAGGAGTAATGGAGGTTAATTCTCAACGTGATGAGATGAAATAGATAAAACAAACCCTCCTTGCTTCTGAGTACTATAAATTTCTGGGTGGCTTGTTTTTTATCTATCACTGGTTCATTAATAAGTAGAATGACTATTTAGACCTGTCCTGCGAGCATGGATAATTTAAAACATATCATTGTCATAAAAAAAAAACTATTTATTTATTGATTTATTTTCATGCTCGTAAAAAGACTTGAAGAAATAATAATGTAACAATTATATCATTAAAACTCCTATTGAAGTTCTTACAACACCGTATTTCTTACTAAGGCTAAGCTAAGCTTAATTAAGTGATTCACAAGAGAACAGGTCCGGCGCTCACGGCCAGTTGACATGTGAGTGAGTTTTACATGACATTTGATTAACAGCATGACATGGAGAATGCGGTTTGAGAACTACACTACATTTCAGATCCCCTTGGCATTCATGAAGTGCAGAGAAAAATAAACCTTACATCTGTACATTAAGATTCATCTATATCAGCACACAATTAACCATTAAGAGATGAACCTTATTGTAAAGCTTTAAGCGCAGTTCAAATTACGCTATATAGTAAAGCATATTGTTATAAACTATATGCTATATCGCAGGCCGGTGCGCTATAGCAAACGGGGTAGAAGTGAGGCGGGATGGGAACCGGATAATATGATATTGCTCTGGAATCGCTCAAAAATCGCTCGTTTAATTTAGCCTAATACACCCCCTACGTTGTTACACTCACTCATATTCAATTATAATTGTGCAAGTAATTCCTTTTTGGAAAGAAACTGACTGTATTTTTTTTAGTGAATCTAATTTGAGTAATATTTGAGTTTTTAATCAACAAATATTACAAAGAATAAACATTAATTCAGTATGAATATATACAGGAGCTATAAAGTAATTTTATTTCGCGAACCCCTACAATTTAATTGGTGAACCCCTGCTTTATGGCATAGCGTTGTTAAAAATATATGCTGAGTGATATCGTTGTGGAACTTGCTATATGATTTAGTCTGAACTGCCCTTTAAAGTGTTTAAACATCAAGGGGATCTTTATAACAGAATGATAATTCTATGTAAGATTACTAACTTGAAAAGGAATTCAAAATGCATTTCAAGTCATTATTTGCATTGCGTTATAACTTATGTAAGAGTAAATGACTAAACGCATGCGTGTGTTAACTATGAACTTGTACGCACTGAGTGCGCATTTGCGTGTGCGTGCACGAGTGTGAGTTATTTGTATTTGCAATCTGCTTAAATTATTAAAAAATAACATAATATTTTCTTGCATGCAAAATGGCGAATCGAGTTAATGAAATTTGATCTTTCTTGTCTATTAAAATAATATTGTAAAACGAAAGATTTTATATATGTATGCGATTTGAGTTTCTTTTTCCACAATACGTAAATAAATTTACAAAATTCACATAACACTGCTTCACTTGCGTGTTTATAACGTAGTTAGGCTAACACATCGGTTGTATTCATTACAATTTTGATATGATGCTGTTGGGATGCCAAGCGCAATATTTTAATGGAATGCAGCATTAACTTTGCTTAAACGCATTATCAAATAAAAGAGGTCGCTTTGAGGAGCTTGTAGTTAACGTTTAATAATTAAAGTTCACGAAAATCACTCGTTTGTTTTGAAACCATCACTTTACACAATGATAATTATGATCTATTATAATGATTTCAATTTTATTTCCCTTTTGGCCATTGTTTACACTAAAAGAGACTTTTAACATAAGCCGTAGAGGTCAAATTAAAAAAATATTGTCACTTTTAAAAGCAAGCAAAACTCGACCATAATACACCAAAAACAACATGAAAAAATTCAACTAACATCTATTTTGTCGTAAACAGGTGACTCAGAACCTAACTGGAATCACATAGCTTCTCTCTCTGGTTCGGACTTCGACCTGGCGGCCCACGGCGACCACCAAGACATAAGGGATATAACGAAGCATGTCGTCTCTGAGAGAGCTTTAGACGGACAACCGGGCCCTGCACATGTGTAGGGTACTTTTGACTGCCGTACTGCGGATATATTGTGTGTAAGGTAATTTTAGTGGCTAACTTTAAATTATGAGGGGGTTGGGGTCATGTCCATGAGATTTGCGTGCGTGACACGCATCAAGTGCGGGCCTAAATTTACCACCAGTTTCTGTATTTCAAAATGGTAATGGTTATTCTATGATCATAATAAAAACATTGCCAATTTTGTTATTTAATGTACTCGTATAGAACATAGAGCAGGCTCTTATTTGTAACTGTGGCAATTTTACAAAAGGTAATTTTGCTAATTGACCAGTTTCGAAAAAATCTGGCTCTGAATTTCTGTATCTGGACTTATAAAGCTTTGAAACTAGAACTAATTCCTTGCCATGGACTTTTTTGTTCCTATATGGCATTTATGAACTTAGAATTGAAGAGACTAAGTCGAGCATAATAATGGTTAAATAAAACGATCCGTATCCAAAACACTAGGCTAAGTAAATGTGAATGTCTGAAACTATCAGTCCAAAATAGTTCTGTATTAAGCTAATTAATTAAATTTGAAGAGCCAATTTAAACATGCTCGATTTTTTCACGTTATCGTTTTTATCTGATTCAAATAGAGTTGCCAATAGTATTTTATTATCTTTAACTTTAACTAATTGCAACTGTATTTGAATATTATAAAGATGGTTTTTGCTTAAACTCGATAAAATATTCGGCGATGCGCAAGCAGTTTTCTGCTCTGACTAACTGATTGCGACTTTAATGGACAATCTATCGATCATGGAATACTTCTCGATTTAAATAAGTATCGATATGGTATACAATCGAATATAACTAAGATTATACGGGTACAGTGCAGTAAGATCTTAATAAGTTTGCTCAAGTGTGAAATTTTTGTGAAGATTATTCATTCGCTACAAAGCTGTCCTAAAAATAGTCTCGAAAATGAATTTGAAATGAGTATACTCTTTGTATGTACTTAAAGTGACATTGATTAACATATCATGAATCTTTTCGACAGTGGGAAGGCAAATCACATTTTGTTTTGAGTGCGGCATGTCAAAATAATCAATAAATATGTTTTTTTATTTTTTTATTTATTTTCTTTTAGGAAGATTTACAGCCAAATGATTGATATAGGTAGACATGTAAAATTTTGTTCAATGCCATTAAAAATCTCCACCTATAAAAGTTTTTAGTTACTATTAATGTAATTCTTTCTAACCATGACATTAGCGGGATCGTCATTCACACGACACGACATTTGGAATCAGTAGTGTCTTCTTTAGATGACAAATTACGGTGTCGCAAGTTTTTATTACAATAGAGATAGTATCTGCTAAGTGCATATTCCAACACACTATGGTTCACATGCCTTCTGGTACCGATCTTTGGGCCGGGTAATTAAAAGCAGATAAATAACGGTGTCGCAAGTTTTTATTACAATAGAGATAGTATCTGCTAAGTGCATATTCCAACACACTATGGTTCACATGCCTTCTGGTACCGATCTTTGGGCCGGGTAATTAAAAGCAGATAAATAAAAATTATAATTTATTATCTAGACCCAATGGCAACACACGTAAACAGAATTTCAAAACTAAAGGATATAGGCCGTCTTATGGCCATTTAAAAACTAAAATATTTAACAGCCGCATGTGCTATTTTGTCCGGACTACGTGGTTAGAAATATAACCTTCATCAAGGACATCATAATTTTGCTTTCCCACTTGTGATAAAACTACATATTAATGTAAGAGAGATATTTACTGTAGGCGAACGAGTGTTGCATGTTAAAAACAAGGGAAAATGTACTTTATCGATCAATAATTATGATTTATTTATTAGACAATTACTTCTATATATATTTGCATTTTTTCACAGGCTCTAGTATATTTTTTTAATCATAATTCTTTATCAGTTGTATATAGTGTATTTCTATCCATGTTTTCTAATAATAAAATATATTTGATTAGTTGGATCATATATCAAGACTAAGAAAGAATCTCATTTCGCTTTTTATAAATAAACTTTTATTTAATAAAAAAATATGTTGAATTCAAAATAATAAAATTATATTTTTACTATTATTGGAGATATGTATTTACAACATGTTTATAAAACAGTCTTAGGATACGTCAAATGTCAGTTATTGCCGACATGATCAACAATGTTGCCATCTATTTAAAAAAACACGCGGAAGAAAAAAGTGTCTAAATAGTTGAATTAGCTTTTCAATTATCTAACTCTATTACAATAAACATCAAAGGTTAACCCTAAAACCTAACCTAAATTCTACCTCAAAACTATCTGTAGTGAAGACATGAAATTAAAAGCGTTAATTATGTACCGTAAATCGTGTAAAATTAAGGTTATACATAATTGATATGTAAGGAGATGTTTTATCTCCTATTTTTGCTGTTTAAAATAGTGCAAATAAAATGGGGAAGGTTATTATAGTTGACGTAATGAATAATTCATTGCTCTAACAATGAATATTGTTAGATAAGTTGTCTGATGTCTTCGTGTTCAGTAGATAATGTAGTTATTACTTAAATAATGTTGCTGATTGAGTTGTTCACTTTAATATCACTATATTATATATCTCTTTCTAAAAAACATAAGAAAGGATAAAACATTTAGTGCTGTCAAACGAATTGCTTGATTTCAATTACTAGCTGTTTCCGAGGTATCTTTTACCGGGATATTATGTCTAATCCGTGTGCCAAGTTTCATCAAGGTCCGTTCAGTAGTTTTTGCGTGATTGAGTAACAAACATCTTCAAAATCCATCTTAACATTCTAAAAAACTTTCTTATTAATAATTTCCACGAGATTGGCAAGACTAATTTGATAGATTTATATATTTTCTTTCCTTCCTTCCTTTTTCAATAATGTTTTTTGAAAGGGATGTAAACTAGTGTCGTGTGATTTGACAACAGAATTGGCACTGACGATTAGAAATCGCTTATAATCAGAATACTCCGATATTATTGTCACATGCAATATTAGACCTAAATATTACAATTGCTTAGAATCTAAGTACAGTAAACAAAAATAAATATTTATTTAACACTGACAATACAAATCACAGACTTCATGGCAATGTTGCCAGCATTATTTAATATTTATTTTAGTGTAACTAAAAATATTTTTAGAAGAATGCTAGTACAGTGTTCTAAAAACCTTATAAATTAATTCTATTGAAAGAGTTTTGAAATTTTGCTGATTGTTAGCACTGTTTATGATGACAGAGTGATTATCACTTTCAGCAGTAGTAAATAGAATCGAATTTTCTTTATTCAACAATACATGAAGTAATTTCGGTGGTGGCTATTTCTCACCATGCTATATTCATTCATAGCTTCTTAATTAAGCTTAGTTCTCAAAGGACTGAAGAAACTTCGATTCGAATCATAATATTAAGTAATATATAAACAATATTATAGCTTATTAAAAACAAATGTTTATAGAAAACAGAGTTCTTATTCATTTATTAATGCAAAAGTTCTGGGCAAAGTTCAAGGATAGTGTAAAGAGATATTGCTCGAGATGTTTTCAGAAGACTAACTTTATTAATATTAAAATTGTGTAAGTTCCCGCGTTGTTTTTCACTAGAATTTTGCCCAAAACATGAGAATCATTATTTTTTGGTGCTGGATCCTAATTTATGGCTGTCGCCTTCACCTTTGGCTGTTTATATTCGTGAGAATTATTACTAGTCACGTAAGGTTCAATTTGCGTTGTTTAAAACGAGATATAACCATGTTTTAGAAAAAATGTAGCCTTGTTTTCTAATTCTTTAATTCTGATCTATGTTGCTTCTACTATTAGTACGTTAACCCAAAGTGATTGAGTGTATTTTTGTTTAAATTTCTTTGTTAATACCAAAACAATTATTTCGTGAGAGTTCATGTTGAGTCTATTTTTGTTTAATTTCTTTGTTAATACCAAAAACAATTATTGTGTGGGAGTCCCAGTTCCCACTGTAGGATGGTTATAAATATTAATGTTTTATACTTCTTTAAACTATCTCTTTCAGTGTATATTTATTTTGTCTTTAGACAATTCAATTTCTACAATATTTGAACTTGATACGCACAATAAAATTAAGAAACGTTTATAGCTTTTTCATAACAGTAATAAATTTATTTATTTTTAATGGTTAGACTTTTATACTGCTCTATTAATTAATATTTTCAGTTTGTTTGTAAGAGTATGTCATAAGAATAAAAGGAATGTAGTTACCTATTGTTGCCAATGGAAAAATGCTTTGAATGTTAAGATCTCCGATCACTATAGGACCGTGACATGAACGTGTAGGTACATTTAAGGGCTTCATACACCCGGTTCAGTCCCGGTTCACACCACACGGGTATAGTATAGTGGACGGAGATTTGTTTGGTGTACACGTTAACGGTTGTAATGCAAAACGCTTGTATTTGTGAAATTTATAATGATTATATATTGAAAGTTATCGTATTATGTTTGTTGTTTTATTTTACACTAGCTGTCCCCCGCGGTTTCACCCGCGTTCCCATGAGATCTTATCTTTTTCTGGTATAAAAGTATCCTGTTTTATTTCAGGATATGATCTACCTTTGTGTCAAGTTTCATCAAAATCCCTTCAGCCGTTTTTGCATGGAAGAGTAACAAACATCCATCCAAACTTTCACATTTATAATATTTCAATAGCATTCCCGAGGTTCTTATCTTTTCCCGGAATAAAAAGTATCAATGTGCTATTCCAGACTAAAATCTATTCTCTGTGTTAAATGTCATCCAGATCCGTTCAGCCGTTCGGGCGTGATTGAGTAACAAACATCCATCCATCCATCCAAACTTTCACATTTATAATTAGTGGGATTTTTTTCAAACTCAAACTCAAAACTCATTTATTCAGTTTAGGCCCTGGTAAGGCACTCATGAACGTTACAATTGACTCTACCACCGGTTCGGAATACACTTAAACTGAGAAGACTCCGGCAAGAAACTCAGCAAGGCAATTTTTTTTAACAGTGGATCTTTCTTACGTTTTTATAAGTACATTTTCAAATATTTTGCACTACGCCAGGGGGATGCAGGTGCAGAGAGAAGCTACTACAACCATATATTTCTGTCTTCCATGTAATGAGCCACCTTATAGTAGGCTTTAGGATAGTAGGATTAGTAGGATAGTAAGCAAGGAAGATTAATGTTCAATTCAAGTAATATCACGTTTGCTTAGAATGAAAATAACAACAATGAAGCGCACTAAAATCTAAAGTAAATGTAGGTTAGGTGTTAATATTAAATCGCAATAACTTTTGAATTACTTATGCCGTTCTGTTCTTGTTATACATGTAAAATATCACCCCCGGAGGATTATAGGAGGATACTATGGAGGTGTGAATTTAATTATTTCTTACCTACCGTGAAGTTAATGTCGAGAGATATAAGTATGAGATTATGGACTTGTATTTTCTTTTGTAGATTTGTTTTTACTGCCAAAGGAGGGGTAAGTAGGTACCTAATGTATTTCGAGCGTATGCAATAATATGTAGGTTTGTCATTGGCATATTCTACAGCTTAAACATTTTGGGAGTGACATAGGGTAGGTATATTTTTGATTTTAAGTATTTTTAATGCAGTTTTTTTTTTATTCTGGATAAACTTGTGTTTGACCACAATTTCACCATGGTAAGTGATGATGTGAAGTGGCCGAAGGTGGTAAGCACACAAAGCTTAGATGGGATCTGGCTCTCAAGTGCAGCTGTCGGAACACCGATAGGTGCTTAGCGACTGATTTTCAACATGAAGGCGGTAGCCAGCCAGTCGGGTACTACAAAGTACCTACCCTATCACCGTGCTACGATGTTTTCCTTCACCGAAAGCTCAAGCTTATTGTAGGATTCGAAACCACGACCTTCGCCGCGGTATCCGACGTCACTACTATTGAGCTATCATCGCCTTAAAGACTAATTTATAAGACATACCCATATCTTTAAATTTTTCCCATAGGAACACCGTAAACTTTTCTGACTGTTCCTCTTTATTATTGTATAAATTATATATATCTAAGTAGGTATCTATGACACTATTTAATTCTGGAATATTATCTACGTTCGATTGTAAAAAAGTCTAAGTGTTGTAAAATATAATAAAGTTGTGTAAAATTTATCGTTCATTGCGGTTTATGAACAGTTCCTAAGGGTGACCTTCCTTAGGAAGGTTACCTACTATAAATCACAAAGAGATACCTACGTGCTCGGCGACAGACTAAATCCTCAACCTCAAATTTATAAAAATGTTACACAATACAATTCCAAAGAGGTTTTCTTACATGTGACAGGATGTCAGATGAAGAAAAAATCGACCTCCGTTTCATTCGTACCTAGGCTACGAACAAATAATTATTTATTCGTAGTACCTAGGTAGGTACTTAAAATTGATTTCCTGCCGTACTCAGAGACGTTGATTAGAATACAAGGACTGAAATATAAAATATCTTCTTAGTGAATAGCTAAAGAGACAGGTCTAGAATCAACCGTTTTACTTAAGTGGACAGGTCTTTGGTTGCTTTGCATTTGGCTACATTTTTTTAATCTCCAGCGGGGGCAGCTGCCTCTACCTACCCCCACGGCGACGCCTGTCTATCATAAAGTATGCGGTAAAATAAAACTGCCATAAAAGATGTAGCATAAATCCAATTAGATACGAACAGAGTCCTATTACAAACCTCTCAGGAACCTATACAAACACTGTTTTGTGTTTAAAGGTTTATTTAATAAGCATTTGTTTTTTTTTACTGGAAAATGTGATGATAAGCGCGGACGACTAGTTATTACAAGTGTTTTAACCCCTTGGGAAGTATGGGACGTCCCAAAATTACCTAGGTATCTACTTACAAAAATAGAATTGTAGGACTCGCGATTCAAGTTATAGTATGAAGGTAGAATAGATTTGTGTGCAATCGAACTAAATACGTTACGTAGCGGTTATTATAGGTTAAACTGTATGGATAGATGGATTAGTAAGCTTCGTGTTATACTTACCCGCGTTCGTGCATTAGGAATTTCTAAAATAGCAAAGCGATGTTTCCTATTCAATTAATATCATATATATTATAACTTCACACATTTCCGGCGACGGCTTGGCTAAATCCAAAGAGGAAACGCTGCCAGCCTGCTAGGAACCTTGCTGATCGGCAGCAGCGGTAGCTTGCAGGAAGCTTTTTATATATTATAGTTTGTATATTTGTTGTAAATTAATAAATCCGTCTTAAAAAAAAAACAAAAATTTATACCTAATAATAATAATTCTAATAATTTACTGTCTGGGTTCAACTAAAGATGGAAAGGGCTTCGTTTATTTCTTTATTTAGGTATCATTAGTAATTATTTTGTAAAGAATCACTAATTTAACAGCCTAGCCTCTTTACTAAATGGCCCCGTTCAACTAGCAGCCTGAATGATACCTATTCAGCCATTCAATCAAACAGCTAGGCAAATGCCACTCAAAATAAACATCCTTAGCAAGGAAAGGTTTACATTACCAACGTGCTTTCGGTATTTTATACATTGCTCAGGAATTGTATAGAATAGAGTACCTACTTGGATTTAACATATTTCCGGTGACATACCTACCTATACAAAACAATAAACAATTAGATATTTCATCTATTTTTGTCACGTGGTCATCCTATTGTATGAATGGCCTAAGCATCAGCCAGCCACGGCTGAATAATTCAGGCTGCAAGTTGAACGGCGCGCGTTTACTAAAGAGTCTAGGCTGTTTATTAAACGACTAATTAAGCTAGTTGGCTGAAACCTTTGCTGCAAAATACATATGTTTCTTTATTGTAAATTAATTCTAATATAAGTATATCTCTCTTTCTACAACTTTTAATCCCTTGGCTTGCAGATTACCAATAGAAACATTGAATTCCATGAATCGCAATTCGGCATCTAATTTGGTACATTTTATGTAAGTTTTTAACCATTAATTGCAAATACCTACCTAACTAAGACTGAGTAATAATCAAGGAAAATGATATCAAAATTTGCTATAGATATTGTCATAACTAAGTATTGTTATTATAACAATTTTCCTTGTCACTTGTGTACATTCTCGAATTGGCCATTTCGACCGAGTCATAAACGGTAGCCACGAAATCACTTATGTACACGGTAGTACATGATAACGGTTTATGGTACTCTATTTAATTAATTAATACTCTTCTCACAGTACTCTTTCCTGTTGGATAAACTTGTCTCTATGATTGTACGTCTAGAGGCTTTCAGATATTCAGTATCGCGTTGATAACGTTGATGAAAGGACGCGAGGCGTGCGCCGTGGTTATAAAAACTTTTACGCTTTACTAGTGTTGTGTTTTTAGTTTTGTTTATTGTTTAGACAAATATGTTTAGTGTTTCTACTAAGGATTGTGTTAGCAGCCGGTCTATTGGTAAGTAGGTATCTAGTTGCATATATGTGTGTTTTTTTTTTAAAGATTTGCGGATTATCCGTAGCCGTACCTTACTTATACGAGTAGGTACGGCTGTTGTACGATGTATAGCTGTTTATTATTAATACTTAAGTACATATAGTAACCGCCTACCTACCGTATTATTGTTATTCTTTTACTAGCTTTCCTTACTTAGCCTATATTAGATATCTATAGAGTAATAATGTGACTTTTCATTGGTGAAATAATTATCACAGTCGGTTCTGTTGGTAGTTCCAGAGATTCCCTACAAACAAACAAAAGCAAAAAACAATCCTTTCCTCTCTACAATTTTGAATTTAGCCTTTGATCGCCTTTTTTATTCTGGATAAGCTTGTGTTTGACTACAATGTCACCATGTTAAGTGATGATGTGGCCGAAGGTGTAAGCACACAAAGCCTACATGGGAACTGGCTCTCAAGTGCAGCTGTCGGAACACACCTTGGTACTTACTTTATAGGTGCTTAGCGACAGATTTTCAACTTGAGCCGCCTGCCCGCGTGACAGGAGACTTGTTTAACGTAATACGATAGTCACAACTGAATCATACGGTGTATGTAGTATTCCTCGATGAATCGCTTAGGCTTTCTGTGAAAGCCTCATTAAAATCCGTGCAGTGGTTCTCGAGTTATAATCACACTAACAGATAGGAAAACGCTGCGTTTTGTAATAAGAAGTAACTGTAGTCATTTATGTATTTAAATAAATAAAAATAAAGTAGCCTAGAACTGTTAATTAGGTAAAGAAATCATGATCACATATTATTGTGACTGCAGTGTGTGAAGAATGACGCAGGAATATTATTTAATTCTAGTCTAAAGTACCTACCTGGGTAAGTACCTACTTCTATGCTATAATTTACGTAGTACTATTAAGTAATTACCATAAAATCTGTCTAATATTATGAATGTGAAAGCTTGTTAGGATGGATGTCTGTGAAGATGTTTGTTAAACTTTCGCAAAAACGGCTGATCGAATTTAGATGAAACTTTGCACACAGGTAGTTCATATCTTGGAATAAAACATAGGATACTTTTTGTCCGGGGAAAAGATAAGATTCCTCGGGAACACGGGTGAAATCGCAGAAGATAGCTAGTAAAAAATAATTAAAATGGAGCTGCCTACCGCGGACGCTTAGGTTGTGAAAATGAGAAATGGTGATCTCGAAGAACAAGATGGGTATGACGAGGTTTTTTTATACCTTCTTTCTTGCCGGAGTCTTCTCAGTTTAAGTGTTACCGAACCGGTGGTAGAGTCAATTGTAAACGTTCATAAGTACCTTACCAGGGCCTAAACTGAATAAATGAGTTTTGATTTTTGATTGAACATAAGTGACAACAAGGCATGCGGTCACCTGTTGGTAAAAAGTGACAACCGTCACCTAAAGACATTAGCAATACTTGTGATATTTCGTGATTTTTGCCGAGCCCCCCCCCCCCCTTTGGAGCCTCACGTGATTAATGGACGTCCCCTTATTACAATGCCTTAGGTAGGCAACTGGCACTCAAGTACGGCTGTCGGAACACCAACAGTGCTTGGCGACAGACTTTCAACTTGAGGGTGGTAGCCAGCCAGTCGGGTACTAAAAAGTACCCTACCACCATATTACTAACTAAGTACCTACTACCACATTGTAGGATTCGAACCCACGACCTTCGCCGCAGTATCCGACGTCACTACCACTGAGCTATCGTCGTCTTAAAACAGTACGGTAGGGTAGTATATAAATTCCTTGGACAGTACTGAACCGAACCTAAGGTAGATACATCGAAATGCTGTGGTAGACACCCCAGGGAATCATCGTGGAATAAAATTGTATGTTCTAAGAAACCGCTGCTTTATTAATATTTTATTATGAAAGTCAACTCTGTCTTTTACTTTTTACCGAATAAAAAAGGACGAGGCTATAACAATAATCTTAATTCTCACTAATATTGTAAATTATGTATGTTTTTGGAGGTGAAGATATTTTTAGGTACTCTTTAGGCACGAATATTATTAAGAGAACAGATTTGATTGTTTGTTTGCATTGAATAGGCTCTGAAACTACTGGAACGATTTGAAAAATTATTTCACCACTAGAAAGCTACATTATTCCTGATGAACATAGACTATATTTTGTCCCGGAAAAAGATTAGATCCCACGGGAACGCGGGTGAAACCGCGGGGGACAGCTAGTGTAAAATAATTGAACGGATTATAATGAAACTTGGCACACAGGTAGATCATATCCTGCAATAAAACATAGGATTGGTACTTTTTATTCCGAATGAGATTTGATCTCTCAGGAACGCGGATGAAACCGAGGGGTAGAGCTAGTACGTAATTAATATATTTTAATGGGAATTCAGACTCTTACATGAAACGATTAGGTAGAGGTATATTGATTAAATTAAATTTGTATCACAAAAATCTTAATTTATAAAATTTCCGTGTCACGATATTGGTCCGTGAACACCGAAAGTATCTACTAAACCGATTGATGAAATTTGGCACACAAATAGATTATATCCTGCAATAAGAGACAGGTTGCTTTTTATCCCAGGAAAGCATAAGATCCCACGGGAACGCGGGCGAAACCGCGGAGGACAGTTATTAGACTACTTATGTATTCCTACTACAGACTATAAAACAAAATTATCATTTTTATTTCCATGCAACGTAACACCTAAAGAATTTGTCAACTTTGAATGGCTGCCAGCTGTGTTTACAAATTTTTATATGAATATGATTCATCACGTTTTAATACAAAATGTTAGTGACGCGAGACCGCTCGTTAAACTAATAATACATCTTTCATATCTGCGAAGTAATTCTAGAACCTGCCCGTAATTTAATAACTGCGGGAAATAAATATATTGTAATGTAAGAAAACCTGTAAATGACGCCACTAGAATATTGCCGGCTCGTCTCAGCAAATGAAAGTGATTAGATACTTTACTATTTTACACAAGTGCATGCAAAAACTAAACCAAGATATTCGACTAGATATTTTGTGAAAAATCGCAATATTTTTTGAGAAACGTTTCATATTCAAATAAGATTAGGTACTTTATCAATATAGAAACATTAAAATGTCATGAGTAATTACAATCAATCTAATTCTATATTTATATACATATGATCTGGAATATAATGTTACTGCACCGAAGTTTCATAATCTAATTTATCAGATAATAGATCATGTAATAAAGTAATTATAGTTTACTTAGGTACATCATAATATTTAAAAAATGTGTCACGTTGTTTGTCCGAACATTGAACGTCCGAAAATTGTTGAACCGATTTTAATGAAATTTGCACACTGTGCGCAGTTTGCTCCAAATTGAGAGATAGGATACTTTTTATCCCGGGAAAAGATAAGATCCCACGGGAATGCGGATGAAACCGCGGGGGACTGATTAAAATATATATGAAACCGACAGCCGCAACATAAATAATTTCAGGTTTCATATAAAAATGCCACTCCCTATGAAGCGATGCTGAAAAATGTTGATGTCTTAAACCTCTCTAAACCGGTGTACCAAATGCTTTTACTAAGTAGGTGGTACACAGCATTTTTAAATAAAAACAGACTTACACAGTCTCTCTACCTTATTTCTCGTGAGACTTGTAACAACGCAGATATACGATATCGCGGTAGCAGGTAGGTACCTACTACATCTTATTCTGTCATCTTATGCTAAGGACAGAAAGAACAAAATCTTTTAATATTAGTCTTTGTAGGTTCATAAGTACGTACTCGCTTTGGCTGGGGTACCTACTCAACTTTTTATTTGCAGTCGTATTGAAGGTGCTTTCAATCGAAATGTTGAGTCTAACCAGGGCATCCCAAACTTATTTTTACTGTGACGCCCTTCGGAATTTGGCATTTTTGCGACGGCCAAAAAGTACCTACCAGTTGTAATTAATTTCTAGCCTAGTAACAAGTTTCCAAAGAGGAAACGCTGCCAGCCTTCTGGGAACCTTGCCGATCGGCAGCAGCGGCAGCCTCGAAGAAGTTTTTTATATATTATAGTTGTACATTTGTTTGTATATTTTGTACATTTGTTGTAAATAAAATAATTATATATCTTTATAGTTATTAGAAAACTTACAAATGACATTAATACATTTTCTTAAAAAATAAGAACAAGAATTAAAATGGTTAGTAGGTATCTACCTATTTATTTAACTTTGTTGGCTGGCTACTAATGAAAATAATGTGCTTGCATCTTTTAGCATAGCTTCTCAAAACGGGGCTCAAGTTTGGAAATGACCACTCTCATATCTTTCTCTACATTTATTTTCACCTCACGACGCCTCTGCGATAACTCCGCGACGCTCCAGGGGGTCGCATCGCACAGTTAGGGAAACCCTGGTCGTCGCATTACGTACGCAATGTGAATATCACTAGTAAATTAGATAACACCAACGTTTGGATAAGTATATAGAATCTCTACTAATAAGATAAGATTTTTATGAAGTACCTACTATAAAATCTTCGCGCTACCCAAATATGTGTGATGGGAAACAACAGTTAATTTTCGTAGAAAATATCCAGAACATCTGAACTCGATCAGGCGCGGTCACAGCCTGAAATTTTGGAGGGGGTAATAATAAAATTTGTCGAGTAAATTAGACTTTATTGCACAATACACAATTTTATTGCACACATTGTGAAACAAATGGAAGTTTCTATTTTTATTGGCAAATTGATCTACCTAGATTTAGCTTTTTTTATTTTGTTAATTTCTTGGATATTTTTCAATTATCGAAATATACTCGATATTACACAGTGGATGTACCAGAAAAGCTTTCAAAGTCTGTCCCACTATCACATAGATAAAGTAGTCGATAGTCGATAAACCAGTTGTTATGCTGAAGCGAAAAACATTTACGATGCGAGGCCAAATTATATGAAATAACAAGTATATTTAACGAGAATTTGTATGGCTTAAGCTTGTATTTAAAAGGTTTTTCAAATGTAATAATGGTGATAGAATGACCGTACCAGTGCATTGCGGGCAAGCATTAAAATTACAAATAATTTGAATATTACAATGATTCTGGTATACATTAGCATCAGCACCATTAAAGTTTTGTTGTAATGGATTAGCTGAACTTCATGCTTATCATAGCACGACTACATCTGGATGTACCTATGTGTTGGTACGTATTAGTACTCGCCACTAATATTTTAAATGTGAAAGTTTGGGTTATTGGATGGATGGATGTTTGTTACTCTTTCACGTAAAAATGGCAGAACGGATTTTGATGAGACTTGGTACACAGGTAGATCATATCCTGAAATAAAATGTATGATACTTTTTATCTCGCTCGGGAATGTGGGTGACACTGCGGGGAAAAACTAGTACAATATAAAATTACCAACGAAGATTTAATGAAACCAAAGTAATTCTGTTTGCCGTTCGGATTTTTCTGAGTAACTTTAATCATAAGAGTGAAGGGAGTGATGAATTGCACCAAGCTCAGTGGACCCTTGTGTAGGTACATAAAATAGAATTAAGTATTTCTATTGTAAATTCATTTTTCTTGAGTAATTACTCAGAAATCTCATGGAAAATTCATGTATGAAAGTAGTTTTAAATATGATTACTTGTAACGTACCTAAGGGCATTAATAAATTCATTAAGTTTCAATCTACTAGAAGATGACTAGAAGCAAATTTGTAAAACAATTCAATTTAGGTTTTCTGTAGTACTCTTTAAGATTGAAAGTGTTTTTGTAACGCACAAATTACCCATATTTGCATTACCGTTAATCTATGACATCACGTCCCTCAAACCAATTGGAGATACTTATTATGATCTTCTGCCTAATACATACAAATTGAGTTGCGTAGCTCAGACTACGTTTCTGGCAAGCAATTTAACGGATTAAAATTCCAAGCTCATTCGCCTCCACATACACCAATGAGCCTTTAGTTAAACTGTCATTGAAACTAATACGGAGAGAAATGAGATTTTGGGAACAGAATAACTTAGGATTCACGTTGATATTTTTTGAGTTCGTTAAATATCAGAAGGTTTTTCGAGAGATCCCAAAAAAGTTGTAGGTACCATAAAGTTAATATCCTAAAAGAGTTGTGTAAATGTTGTTGTTTAAAAGAGTTTGTCAAGACATTTTTGCTCTATATGAAACTCGGAACAATTATTGTTCCGAGATATGAAACCCTGGAAAATTCAAATTCCGATACTACTCAAACAGAAAGCTCATCATTTGACGGTGATATTTCCTGTGCGGGTTTCAGAACGGATACGCCGTCATCGACTGTCAGTCAGTGGAGCGGAGTTGACCTAATAGTACTTTAATTTTATTAACCATTCGAAAATGTCCCTTCTCTTGACAACCTACTAATGTGGCAACGAGCAACTGACGAGTAGAAAGAACTACCTTCCAGTTTCCTTTTCCTGAAGCCTTTAAGCATGTTATCATCTATATCAGGGTGAATAAGCATTTTCTGGGCAGGATGCTACAACTCTTATCAGGGTGAATCGATGACTAAACTAGAAGTAAGCCAAAACTGCTGCCGTAGTAACCTTCTTGGTCAGGTTTGTAAAAGCAACCAGAATAAACGATTACGCAAGATGATCCACGAAAATGGAGAAGAAGGAATAGTCCTAGAAGGAGCTAGTGCCTTGATATACTACCTGAAATGGTAAAGTTTGTTATCTCCGAAACTACTTGCAATTCTGAATATATATCCCTCAGTGCTATACCTATATACTACTTTTCATCATAAATACGCGGGGTTGTACTTCATTGATAAATTTGCTTATAAAAAATATCAATAAAACCTATTATTCACTAATGGATGTCTAATGAACTATTTCTCGTTATGTAAATTCAGCTGCCATTGTTTCTTCTTTGTATTTTATTATTGGCATCGATTACAATGCCGCCGCCGAGGGTTTTTGTACGTTTCTAAGCTAATGGATGTCTGTGATACTATTTTAAATGAAACCTAGCTATTTTAATTGGTTCAAGTTAATTACAAAGCAACTGTAATGAGAAGTAAATAAGATTAATTTTACTATGGAGGCAGGATTTATCGCTGAATGAATTTGCATAAGATTTAATGAACATTGTATAATTCATGTTTGATGTAGGTTATCCTACAATCTTATCCTATTCTTAGTCTAAACGCGAATGTTTTTGCGTAAATTTTACGCATTAACCTCCTGACTAGCTTTTTTAACCGACTTCAAAAAAGGAGGAGGTTTTTTTGTTTGGTAGATCATACTTCAGAGGTGGTCCCATATAAATTTTATCGAAATTGATTCAGCACTTTTTGAGAAAATCAACAAAAACCAAAATTTTAATATCTCGTTTGATAAACCTTCGTGAATCAAACTGAGTCGTTGAGCATGACTTTTTGGATTTGGATGAAATTTTGTGTGTATACTTCAATGGGTTCTTCGATGGTTTTAAAATACAATTGGACCCGGTAGGTGGCGCTGGAATCGAGTTCCAAGATTTGTTTTAATTTCAGGGCAGGACGACGTCTGCCGGGCCCGCTAGTTATATATTATATTTTACCGGCCAGACCCGATTTCAGGACAAACTAGTTTTGCCTAGGATAACATATAATAAGGAATAAACTTTAAAAATTAAAAAATAATATTATTTTTAAAAATAAAAAACAAAAACCGTCTTCAAAACTGTAACCTATACCTATGTACAAACATAAACTAAAAAGTAAAGAATAATATTTTAATTTCAAAGCAAGAGCCTTAAAGGACAATCAACAAAATTATTGATATTTATATATCTATTCAATATTTATAAACAGTTATTTTTGGAGTCGGTGCCAGCCAAGAAGGACAGTTTAATTCTGCCTTTGTAACAATCTTTCGAAAAGTAGGGGAGCGACGGCGCAGACCTAAGAAACATTACCGTAAGGAGAGGTGTCGTAAGACGTTTTCTCGTATGAACACTTCGTGTCCAGTTCAAAATTGTCCTAGGTTACAGTTTTGAAGTCGGTTTTTTTATTTTTTATTATTTGATTGTAGTAAGTAACAGGTCGAGTGAAAAAATACGACAGAAAACGTTTACTACCTATCACGTTTGAATTTAATAAAGTTTTACACAACTTTATTAAATTGGCAGGCAGTAATTAGTTCCATGATTATTCCGCGAGAGGCACTGTGCCAATGTCACTAGAGAAGCGATAGCAATGTCAATTATTTACACTCAGTACCTCTACCATGAGTTTACACAATCTACAGTTGCAAGTGAGTATCGTAAAAACAGTGTATGTAAAGTATACAGCGCCTCTCTATGATCCGTCATACCATACCTGCATTGTAGAGGTCCGTTAATACAACATGGACCAGTAAATCATGTCGTATGAGTCGATATTGAAACAATTGAATTTGAATTCTGATACTAAGACGAAAAGTTTATTTTCAATTCTAAATTCTTAGCATCATGCAAAAATACGTCATTCCAGTTTCACATTAGTTTTTTATAGCTCATATTATTTACAGCGTATCTAACGTATAATAATAAATTGATATTGCACCGATTTATCTGACCTTCATCTTTCAAAAGTTGAACTAACAAGGTTGTTCACCCCATAGTTATTGACAAGATAAAACGTAATGACATAAACGGCTCATATAGCACAAACGAGGCTTGTACGTGGTTGTGCCATCCTAGTTTTAAAATCATCTTCGTTTTACTCGTCAAATCATACGGCCCTTGAAGATTTTGTTCACTGGAAACTCAATCAAAACGTGTTGTAAAGAAGTTTATTAAGAAACTAGCTGTTTCCCGCGGTTTCACCCGTGTTACCGAAGGATCTTATCTTTTCACGGGATTAGAGGTATCCTATGTTTTATTCTCGGATTTAATCTACCTGTGGACCAAGTTTCATCATAATCCGTTTAGTAGTTTTTGCGTGATTGAGTAACTTTTATCCCGGGAAAGGATAAGATCGTGATGAAACGAGATGAAGTCGTGGGGGACAGTTAATATGTAATATTAGTTGTCTGGTCTTTATAGTACGAGTTCACATCGAAAGCGAACTCACACGACCTTGATCTGTCATCCTATAAACATTTGGTACGCACTTGCGAAGTTAAATGTCATTCGAAGTTTACAGAATACGACATTGATATCTCACCTGAGATTCAGCTTTCGAGATACACAAACGTTCTTACAGAATAGCATTGCAGGTGGTGTGTGAAGCTCCCATGAGATAAAAAAGTATACAGACGCAGGAATCGAATGTAATCCCTCAATCAAGAGATACAGAAACAGTCCAATTGCTGCGAATGGATTAGTGAACCACGTTACAGCTCCAATAATAATATAGGAAACTCTCAGTGCCTAAATAACGTTTGATATACTTATTTACCCTAACCCTTATCTCGTTACATCCTAAATCGTTCACGAAATAACAACTCTCCTCTCCTCGACACAAGCAACCCTAACGAAAACCCTTTGTTAATGTGCATGTAGGATTCGCACGATTAAATTCACAAACTGTTAAATGGAATTATACTCTATATCCAGCTTAATTAGAACTACGATAGAGTAAGTGAACTCTGTCGGGCTGTGACCGGGTCTACTGTATATGAGAATTTGTTTTTTTGGCGCCAGAACATGAAAATATTGATGAAGACTGTAGCGGATCACACCGATCATGGGGCACTTTGTGCGCACACACATGGGTGAAAATTGATTGATGTGTGCATAGAATGTCCTTTGTAGCGACATCTATCTGCAAATAGATATAGTTTGCACGACTCCTAGACAGATGGCGCTTCAATAATCTACATCACGCTATCGAAGTTTTCCAAGCGAAACAAGCTTCGGACCGCGGTCCCCAGGCACGATGACCTAGCCTGGCGGAAGATCTTCCCTTTTCTATGGATGAGTCTAACACCTCGCTCCTCATAAACGTGTACCTTCTTCTAACATTAGAAATTAAGTCTATACTAACCTTAGTTATCTGAGTAAATAAATAAATTATTATTAAAAATTATCCATTAGTTAGTCAATAATGGAGCAATAATTGATTTCCAATTTTTTTTCATCACTCGCAAAACTTTCACCTCAAAAATCTATAGTCTGCTTAATTTGAATAGAGTTAGGGTAGAAACAGCGGCCTATTTGAAACTTGTAACTAGTTTTCTTGTTCAATAGTTTGTCTTTGTTGTTTGGTAATGTTCTTGCAGGACCGAGGTCGCCTATGTTCTATAGAAACTCATCCCAGGAGTGGGAGGGATCGCTTTTGTTATAACTATTGATCATCTATCTAGATACACCTAAATATCTTAATCCATAGAGTATAAGGTGTTTGTTTTGGTTTGTAGTCTTTAAGGGCTTTAAATTACGCCCAAAATTACAAAGTTTTATATACAAAAGAATAATCTATATCGGTTCACTTCACTGAACTGCACGACAGATACCTATTTTCTTTGAAAATTTCCCACGCAAGATGTCATAGTGCTTTTGTTACGTTGAAATATTTTTAAATCTGTAAAAAGGATAGTCATACGTCAGCCGCCGACGCGCGTCGGCGGCTGCCGTCGGCGCGCTCTTTGGTCGGCGCGTCGACTGCAGTTGCAAAAAAAAAAACCCCGTGTCCAACGACAACACACATTTTTTTTTTCATATTATTATTCAGCTATTATTTGGCGGCGCGACTATGGGCCGTCGTACCAGCCAGTGTTTATTCAAACAATATTTGCGTTCGATTTCTTTGGCGCTGAACACTAAGATGTTCCAAATTCAATATCGCCGCAATTATCTTTGCCGCGCACTTATAAAATAAAGAGGATTAAAAACTCATTACTGCCCGCTAAAAGTTTCTTATACAAAACACCACCTTTGGGTGCACTTAAAGGCGAACCAAGGCGTCCTTTTCGAATAGATGAGATGAAAAGTATAATGCTATGCAATAGCTTTACCGCGGCAGTCCCCGAGTGCCACAGGTTTTTTTTTAATAATATTTATTCATGACCAATAGATACAAAGTCTTTATGCCTCTAATGTTGCCATGTTTGATTATTTATTTACTTTTACCAAAAAATAGACAGGTTGTTCGATGATGTATCGAAATATTTTTGTGTTGTTTTCCATTGTACAATATTTTTAATGGCCTACTTTCATTATGTTTCAAGTCTGAAAGACTACCTCATGGTAAGTAACTACAATCGCCTATAGACATTGGCAATGTCAGGGACATTGTTAATGTGTTGTCGAATTATTTTTATAATGCCTTGAAGTCATCTGGCTCTCAAAGGCAACACAAAGATAGATGCTTGGGGACAGATTTTCAACTTGGTGGTTAGGTACCTAAAGAAATTTCAATAATATATTTTTCAACCTACAATGGCCAACCAAATTGACCACGTAGAGATAATACTAAATATAGTTTCTGGCCTGCAGTGGATCATAATTTCTCACTGGTTTAAAAGTATCGCGATTTTAGAAGGAATTAGTTTTGTTTCTTTCAAAACCAGGTCATGGACCAATTCGATAATACGGCAAGTTTAAAAGACCTTTTTATATATCAATAGCTAGATTATATCTACAACCCTCCCTGATTATCTACCATTCTATTTGTATTAGGAATTGAACCCAAGTGTCCAGTCTAAAAAGGTCCACTTCAAAACTGTTCACGCGAAGTATCATTGCAGCGGGGTGGGTGTAGAGAAGTTCTTTTTTAATTGGTGCCGTGGTCATGCAGGAGTGTACTGTGGTCAGGGTCCATTACGACAGCCATTTACCTTTAATTATCCGATCCGATGTTCGGAATGGCCCTTTGGGAGTAAGGTGGACAATTTGTAAATGCATATACTGTGTTTTATTTCGCCGTGTGAATGTTGTATTTTGAACGCGGTAGAGTTATTTATAGTTGGAATTGTATTCCGTTGGATATACCGCGAAACAAAAGATCTTCTACCGGGCTAGTTATCAATAGTCGGGGACTGCAGACCTACGTTTCTTGACGGGAACTCGTATATACATAAGGATGAATTTTTCAAGTGGGCGTGGATGGCCAAATCCTAAACTAAAGGGAATAACGAAAAGTGCTGAAAGGAGTCTCGAGGACGATTTTGATGAAAACAAAAACTGCATCATTAGATTTTCGAAAAAAAAAAATTCCCAAGCCAGGAATCGAACCCGATGAATTTGAAAATTTCCATTCCATTGTTGTGACGGCGCGCTTCTATTACTTTCCGCTGACTCGACTTACATGTAGCGCTGTTAATATAGCCGCTACAATATCTTTGGATTCAATTATGTTAATTGAATATAATTTAAAAATATTGTTCCCACGTTTTCATTGACTCAGGGAAAAAAACAGTTTTCGGGATATAATAATTTCCTGCGACATTCACACACACACCCAAACTAAGCAGGGCTTGTACAGTCACAGAATGAAAAGGTTCGTCACCTTAGAGTCGCTTTTCACTTGCACTAGTAGGTACTGCAAGAATCAATTATGATATTTTGCAATGATGACATTGACCGCTTGACAATAGTTTTAACTGAAATAATAATGGCAGGTTGAACCAACAAGAAGGTTTTAGTTTATCAAAAATAATAATCTCGTTGACAAGTTAATAGTCAAACAACTTTGATCTGAATAATTTTGAGCTTTATTAACGAAGAGTTAAACGTTATTTTCTCTAACTGGAGTCGTTTCTGTAACATAGTTTCAAAAGGTAATATGTGCTCGCGATACGTTGAACGAATCAATTTGAAAATCGACGAACCTTTTCATTCCGTCACTGTACAATGGAAACCAGATTACTGATATACCTACTATATACCCATACATAGATTTTTTTCTATATTCCTAAATAGATAAGTACACCCAGACTAGTGGGACATTAAGTCTCATCTCAGTCCTAGATGGGAATCGAACCTGAAATCGAATAAGACCGATACCATGGACTTCATACCCTAACCGATACATACACAAAAATCCTTTGAATTTATAAGTTCTGTAGTACAGTACCTAATAGGTAGGTACTTTCAGGTTTCAATAACCTGCCATCAGCACTACATCATGACATATATTATAGGTAACTTTAGTACTAGGTAGTTAGTGAGACAAAGGATTAGTATTATCAATAACCGTCGGTCCTTCATCGAGCAGTTTTATAACAGGCCAACGTAACAATAACAATCAACCGGCCATTTTGCAGAGGGTGGCTGAGGTTTCATTACTGCGGTAAACGGAGTAGGTAGGTATAATGATGCTCGTAAAGTTCCAAATATGAATTCAGTAATAGTATCTACCATATACTTTATTCACGAACAATCGACGTATACTGCTGAAAAAAACAATGCCTTGCTGAGTTTCTTGCTGGAGTCTTCTAAGTGCTAAGGAGTTAGTGTACCTATTCCGAACCGGTGGTAGAGTCTATTTGTACGACTGATGAGTTTGGGCGCCATCATTATTTAATGAGTTTGTGTTCTATTGGACACTTGTGGTATATTAACCATTTTTGTGCGACAATTTTATAATGTACTTTGAAAAAGATATGATGGTCTTATTATTGTTAATATAAATCAGTAAGAATACGATATATTTTCTGTGACAGTAACTGAATAATAACAATTACTGATTTCATAATTAACTCTTAATTGTATAATTCGCACGATATTATTATATCTACCCACCTACATAATTTTTATAGGGTTGTTTTGGATAGGGTGAAAGGGTATTAATCTGTTGACTCGCGACAATAACCTGTCAAAAAACTCGTCAACTCGCGCACAGTTTTAAAAATTTCAAAATTCGCGCCCAATTTTCAAGTAAATTTCATCGTCCCGATTGTCCCATTTGAGAACCAAGTGGTGCGGACTCTGAAACCCCGATTGTCCCAAGAAATAACTGACAAGTTAAAACTTATCATACTAATATAGTGAATGCGAAGGTGTGTTTGTCTTTCTTTCCTAGTCATCTTAGAACATAGTAACTTAACTATATACTTACTTACTTTTTCGCCCAGAGATTTAATACTTAGCCGGTCATCCGCCGCTAGCAAATTGTGTAATATATACGAAGTATTTTTATATTATTATGTATAAATGATTAACAATACGAGTACCTATTGTAAATATCCAATGTCAAACATAACTTGACGTTCTTTGTAGTCAGGGGAAGGAAAGTTAATTTATTATTACGGAGGATCATGAAACGATCAAAAGATTTATTTGATTTCCTATTATTATTTACTTCTTAGAATGACAGCCAATCGAATCTACAATTAAGTACCTACCTGCTTCCTATCCTAGTAAATACTTTGTAATAAATTTGATATTCTACGATAGGATGGAAATAATAAGATTGATCATCGAAATGTAATTTAATGTTGATTATGTGACCCGTCTGTGTCAGATATCTGTCATTAAATAAAAAAGTGCTTCTTTTTTTTAATAAAAAAAAACATTTTTTTGCTTGTGAATTAGACATAAAAATTTTAGAATAAACAAGTTGACAGAATACATTGTTAAAATGGCGCAAAGAACGGGCGGACGTCCTATAATATCAATAACAGTAGCACCCTAATCTTATAAAAGGTACTTCCACTTAGTGTAATAACATCCATTCCATTACTTTATCATGTTTTATGGTTTACTTTACCTGTGCCTTAAGTCCATGGCGTATTTCAACACACTTTTGGTATTAAATACCTACTTTGGATAAAGTTTTGTAAGTTTAATAAAAATCTACCAAATTAGTAGTTTTTTCGTAAATAAGTTCACAAGGTACTTTTTTTCCAAAAAAGCTTTTTTGAGTATAAAAGATTATACTATTATTGTCACCTACACCAAAAGTGCGTGCAAAATTCCAGCTCAGTAGGTTAGGTGGAACTGGTTAAAACAATGCAAGATTTGACACAAAAGTACTATCTAATCAGTGAAGTTAAATAAACCATGAAGATAAATAAATAACGACACAGGATTCTGGAGTGACATTGGGTTTTGCTATTTAGAGTTGAGCTATGGTAGATGCAAAATTAAATAGCTACCATTACATAATTATGTAGGACACTGCTATTTTTATAGCACTATGGTAGCAATTTGCTTTTGGACGCTTGCAACACCAAGTGTGTAACGCGTTGCCTAAAGCTAATAAATACAGCACATAAATAAAATGGCATTAAGGGATTATCTCGGCGTCCTTGTGTGAAAATGAGTAATTAATCAAATAAAAGATTTTAACTTTTCACTCTATTAGTTTGATAATCGGCTTTTCGTGAAAATTTACTGAAATACTTAATGCTTTTAGTGAATTGCTAGTACCTAGTTATAATCATAAAACTATCTAATTGTATTTAGACACAGTAAATATACATAGTCTAAAGATATAATTACTCTGAATTAGGTAAGTCTACTGAGGTATGATTTCAAATAAATTATGAGATGACATTCATCGTTAGCCCATAGCTAAGAAGAGTAGCCCGACGAGCTCGGCTGAAACCGCATAGCAGAAAACTAGTTCTTTTGTAAAGGTGTCACATCTGTCGTCATTATTTCTAGAATACACAAATTAGGTTATCAACCCCGTGTTACGCGATATTTGATATCGTCTCGTACATTATTTTTCATACTCATAATACAGTATGCATGATTGATGGCTGCCCTACACCCTTCCATTATAGGTTAACGCTCAAGAATTTTATCAGCGTGGGCATACGTTATTTATTGCGCAGGTACGCATTATGTCTACGTTTTAGAAAAACATTGATATATGCTCAGACCAAATAAAAAAGGTAGACAGAGCCCTGCGCACTTAAAGTGAAGCAGAATTTGGAAAAGGAAGCCGATCGCGTTCCCGTGCGACGCTAGTCACGTGGGATAATTAATGTACGTGCAGGTCACGTTGCTTCACTTCATTGGAGACTATTGTTTAGGTCCTGTCACAATTCCTATAGAAATATAAACAAAAACGCGATTGTAGCATACCTAGTAAAGGAATAGCACCAAATGGACCATTGTATCCGAGACGAAAGGCTAGGCTTCTGCGAAACTGTTAGGTTTCTGGCTATTATTTCTTTAAATTGGAATAATAAGTTACCCTATCCTATGACGCACTTTATTTTTATTTTATCTTTTTGTTATGTAGCGACATCTATCTACACATAGATATAGTTCGCACGACTCCTAGATAGATGGCGCTTCAGTCCCCAGGCACGATGACCTAGCCTGGCGGAAGATCTTCCCTTTTCAATGGAGGAGTCTAACACCTCGCTCCTCCATAGTGGTGACCCCGACGTGATTGGAATGTCAGCAGTATGCAGCATCACTTCCCTGCACTCCTCACCAGGTCTCTGCAGCAGTCCACAGCAAGCCAGCTTCGCCTTTATCAGGTCCAACGCAGCCGACTCACCGCGCTTCCTGGTCCTGCAAGGCTCATCGCTCAGTCTCGACTCACTGTAGACTACGAGCAGCACTGGCACTTGCAAGCTACATTAGCACGACCAGCAATATCGACCTCTGGTCTTGGAGGGGAGTGATGTAGCGACATCTATCTACACATAGATATAGTTCGCACGACTGCTAGATAGATGGCGCTTCAATAACCTACATCGCGCTTACGAAGTTTTCCATGCGATCTGCATATATACAAGATTCCAACATCAACAGTTGGACCGCGGTCCCCAGGCACGATGACCTAGCCTGGCGGAAGATCTTCCCTTTTCAATGGAGGAGTCTAACACCTCGCTCCTCCATAGTTACATGCAGAAGAATATTCCTTTTTTATCCTGGCAATACTAGATCTCTTGGGATCGCGGTGATTCGCAGTGAGATGTGATTTAAAAATTTATTCCTCCATAAATTTAGGTATTTGCGCACTCACAATTTGTGTAGCAAATCAAACGAAATAGCCAACGTCCCCTCTATATCACGGGTTTTATTTATCTTATTAATTCCCCCCTCCACGAACGAATGCGCTTTATATCCACAGTTTTCCATGTGTCGACTGTATGCGGTCTCTCCCTAAGGTCATATTTGTTTGACAACAAAACTACTGTTTTACGGAACAATAGTCTCGCGGAACAATAATAACAATGTGTTCAGAAAACTTTTAATGAATTCTCACTCGCTTTGTCGCTAAATGAATTTTATAGGGTTGATAGGCTGCAATAATATTTTATAAATTTTTGCTCGTATGGATATTATCATGTGTGCAACAATATATCTAAAGTTTGCTTGTATATTATTCCAGGTGTGCCAAGTTTAATTAAAATCCGTTCAGCCCTTTTTGCGTGCGATGGTAACCTAATAAAAAAAAACTGGCCAAGTGCGAGTAG
Organism: Ochropacha duplaris; assembly: GCA_951361185.1. Classification (NCBI taxonomy): domain Eukaryota; kingdom Metazoa; phylum Arthropoda; class Insecta; order Lepidoptera; family Drepanidae; genus Ochropacha; species Ochropacha duplaris. The sequence continues at coordinate 2,823,663 of OX592693.1, forward strand.
GACTCGCGCACGAAGGGTTCCGTAAAAAAGGCAAAATAATCACGTTTGTTATATGAGAGCCCCCCTTAAATATTTATTTTACTTTAATTTTATTATACATTATTAAAGTAAAAATACAACTCAATATTTTGTGAATATTTCAAGAGCCTAACTGTTGCCATTATTGATATCGAGCAAAAAAGGGCAAAAAAATCAATCGCGTTTGTTGTATGGGAGCCCCCCTTAAATATTTATTTTATTTTGTTTTCAGTATTTGTTGTTATAGCGGCAACAGAAATATATAATTTGTGAAAATTTCAACTGTCTAGCTATCGCGGTTCTTGAGATACAGCCTGGTAACAGACGGACAGACGGACGGACAGACAGCGAAGTCTTAGTAATAGGGTCCCGTTTTTACCCTTTGGGTACGGAACCCTAAAAAAGGAAGTCAAATGTTGCATGTCCAAAAAATTAAAATAAAATTAAAAAGGGATTTTATCTACTATTATAACTACCAACTTATAATGTAACATACTCTACCATCATAATTGACACTATCTAGAAAAGGCATATCCTTTGTCCTTTTCTAAAAATAAATAAATAATATATAGGTATGTTACCTGTTTACAAATAATTTTACCAATTCAGAAGGAAATCAAAAATAATTTCCTTCAACTGTGTTGACCACAAAGAGTTCTCTCGTAAAAGGGAATTCAAATAAAAGGGTTATTGTAAAGGTTAACAATGAGTTTGCGAACATTTTGCTTAATTGAATTAACTTGAATTATCACGTCGCGAACATAATTTATCCTCCTTACCTTGTGATGACACTTTTGAACTCTATTATTTGAGTATAGGCGATGATAGCTGTGGTACTGATGTCGGATACCGCGGCGAAGGTCGTGGGTTCGAATCCTAAGATCTACAAGTTAAAAAAAATATAATAAGTATTCCTGTTTGTCCGCCACACGGACATAATAAATATAAAGTTTAATTAAACTTCGCGCCGAGTTGGAACTTGGATTTATTAACGCTGTAACAGACGCCTAGATTTGCTGTGAGTTTTGACTTGTTCTGAATTAACTGATGCATAGATATGCTAAAAGAGACCAAAAACCTCTGGCCATAGTATGTCAGGGACAACTGTTTAAGGGTATTTTGAGTAACCTGTCACAAGCGTTATTTAAATGCGGTATTTTTTGCGAGTGTCAGTGTTGGCTTATGACCAACATGGCTCCAAAGAAACCATGTTAAAACATCCACTAACTACTTATAAGAACCTTGTTTGATTGACGGGCCGGTTGGCGTGGTTGGTTAACACACTGCCTATCACGCTGCAGGTCGTGGGTTCGATTCCCATCCAGGACAGACATTTGTGTGCATGAACATGTCTGTTTGTCCTGAGTCTAGGTGTAATTATCTATTTAAGTATGTATTTACAAAAAAAGTCGTATATGTAGTACATCAGTCATCTGGTTTCCATATTACAAGCTGTGCTTAGTTTGGGATCAGATAGCCGTGTGTGAAAAATATCCGAGGATATTTATTTTATTTATTTATTTATTAAACTAAAAATAACATGAATAAAATTAGTATTACTTCGTTGGTAAACAATAATTACTGTTTTTTTTCATGGTATGATATCATTGTTTGATATAGCGCAGGTCAATGATATTATAAAGTGAATAGGTTTAGATATGTTATAAGCGCTCCGCGAGCAGTATGTTAAAAACTGGCAAATTAGCCAACTTTGACCACGTATCGAGTCAAAAACAATCAAAATTGCCGTCATGTGTTATGCGATATCGTAATTTAGTGTGATATTGCGATATTAAGTTATTTATGTGTGCGTTAGTGTGTCATTTTAAAATTTAGTGATAGTGATGTTGGATACCGCGGCGAAGGTCGGGGGTTCGAATCCTACTATAAGCTTGAGCTTTCAGTGATAGAAAAAATCGTGAGGAAACCATAGCATGGTGGTAGGATACTTTGTAGTACCCGACTGGCTGGCCTCAAGTTGAAAATCTGTCGCCAAGCACCTATTGGTGTGTTCCGACAGCTACACTTGAGAGCCAGTTCTCATCTAGGCTTTGTGTGCTTACCACCTTCGGCCAAATCATCACTTACCATGATGAGATTGAGGTCAAACACAAGTTTATCCAAAATAAAAGAAAAGATTGAATGTTGTGTAGGTAACCTATCTACCTTTTTAGTTTTAATATCATTGGCGCAGGTAATCTGGGCACACACTCGATATCCCCACGTAAAGCTAGCGATATGTCATCCCTAATCGCAGTAAATGAATGAGTGAACATATCTATCACCGTTACTAATAATAGACTCCAATATTCTGGAACAGTTGACGAATTAATTTATTATTGAGGTTGCTTCTAAACGACTAGTTTATTTTGATGATTAATGCGTGAATGCGTAAACTTTGATACCGGGGATTACCCGTGTGTCAAAGGACACTTACCGTGTTTCGCCCCGGGATAAAACTTGAAAACATTCCTTCAAGCATGTAAACATGATAAGGCGATGATAGTTCAGCCATGGTGACGCAAGAGGCTGTGGCAATGTCGCAATCGAATTATAAAATGGGTTTAAGCTTTCGTTGAAGCTAATTGGTACACGGTGACTCATATTATCATATAATAGAATACAAAAATATATGGTTGTAGTAGCTACTCTCTGCACTTATATACTTATATATATATATATGATATACTTATTCTCGTTCGCGCCTTAGTCTAGATTATATATAACCTTTGTATATATGAGCAATATTAAAAAAAAATGTAAAATAAGCTTCTTCGGGATACACTTTTTTTTAAGAAGATTTTTGGCTTGGTGTCGAGTTATTTTAAATATTCATCTTTTATGTTAAGTCACGTTTTATTGTCACTTTCACTGTAAAGTCTAGTCCTCGTCCATACAAGTCCGGTCAAATTTTTGTGAAATTGGCGGCTATTCCACTAAAACATTTCATGGACTTTTTGGGACAACCTGGAAAGTCACGATATACGCTTCATTTCATTTCACTTCACTTGTGCACTTAGATTGATCTTTATTGGACAAAACACCATCAAAATTATTCAATAAAACTCAAAATACACGAATTTAATGAAAATAAAACGAAAACACAACGTCATTTCGCAAGTTCCCGCCAAAAAGTCCCGGGATACACTTCGTTCATTTTAGACAATGATATTGTAAGTAAAAAGGGTGTAGATAGGTTAACTACACAGCATTCGATCATCAAAAATTGCACACTTACGCACACACCTACAATGAATAACGTTATATTGCAATACGACATTACGTTATACATTGCTAAAATACATCGCTACATTGTTCAAATTGCAATCGATACAGGTCAATGTTGCCTAATTATCCAGTTTTTAACCTACCGCTCGAGGAGCGCCTGTAATTTTTTTTTTTTTTTTTTTGGGGAGGACTTAAAGGTGGAGGTCTGAGGGACCATAGACACAGCGCCTGTAACTTATCTTCACCTTAATTTTTTAGGGTGATTGGTCAAACTCGAGCCTTATATATTACTACTTACTTAACTAGTAGGTAGTTTAACAAATCTTCGTCATAAAATCGTAGAAAATAATAGTGCGACAAATACAATATTGTCCCCATTGGTCACAGTATCTAGACAGAGACGATCACATAAAAACACTTAACGTCGACTTTAGTGACATTTCAGTCTCAATTATTATCACGCGTCGACCTCTAGCGCCAGACGAAATATAAAAAACATATATCATACATACATTAGGTACTTTGTGATTTATTATATCTTCACACAAGGACTGTATCAAACGTGACAGTCGCATTTCAAAATAAAATGCAATCCAAAACGAATACAATAGAGCTATCGCAGACACATTCGATATTGAGTTATTGAAAGTGCTTTTTGTTTTTAATTGAGATTTAGTGAAACTAGTTTTTTTTTTATGTCACTAGTGACAACGAGGCAGGCGGGTCACCTGATGGTAAGTGACTACCGTCGCCTATAGACGTTAGCAATACCAGGTGGACTGCCAACGTGTTGTACACCATATTACAATGCCTTAAGGGCAAGGGCAACTGGCTCTCAAGTGCAACTGCCGGAACACACCAACAGGTGCTTGGCGACAGATTTTCAACTTGAGGGTGGTAGCCAGACAGTCGAGTACCACATAGTACCCTACCACCGTGCTGTGGTTTCCTCACGATGTTTTCCTTCACCGAAAGCTCAAGCTCATTGTAGGATTCGAACCCACGACCTTCGCCGCGGTATCCGACGTCACTTACCACTGAGCTATCATCGCCAAGTCCAAGCCTATTCAAAGTTATTTTACTAGCTTTTGGCCCAGCGGTTTCACCCGCGTTCCAGAGGGAATAATTATAAAATGTTATTCGCTGATAATGTAGCTTAAAATAAGTATTACAAACAAACATATTTTATATACGTTAGTTAACACACTACCTATCGCGCCGCAGGTCGTGGTTTCGATTCCCATCCAGGACATACATTTGTGTGCATGAACATGTCTGTTTGTCCTGAGTCTGGGTGTAATTATCTATTTAAGTATGTATTTACAAAAATAAAAGTAATTTGAGAACCAAGTGGTGCGGACTCTGAAACCCCGATTGTCCCAAGAAATAACTGACAGGTTAAAACTTATCATACTAATATAGTGAATGCGAAGGTGTGTTTGTCTTTCTTTCCTAGTCATCTTAGAACATAGTAACTTAACTATATACTTACTTACTTTTTCGCCCAGAGATTTAATACTTAGCCGGTCATCCGCCGCTAGCAAATTGTGTAATATATACGAAGTATTTTTATATTATTATGTATAAATGATTAACAATACGAGACTTGACGTTCTTTGTAGTCAGGGGAAGGAAAGTTAATTTATTATTACGGAGGATCATGAAACGATCAAAAGATTTATTTGATTTCCTATTATTATTTACTTCTTAGAATGACAGCCAATCGAATCTACAATTAAGTACCTACCTGCTTCCTATCCTAGTAAATAATTTGTAATAAATTTGATATTCAACGATAGGATGGAAATAATAAGATTGATCATCGAAATGTAATTTAATGTTGATTATGTGACCCGTCTGCTGTCTGTCAGATATCTGTCATTAAATAAAAAAGTGCTTCTTTTTTAAATAAAAATAAAAATATTTTTTTGCTTGTGAATTAGACATAAAAATTTTAGAATAAACAAGTAGACAGAATACATTGTGAAAAATGGCGCAAAGAACGGGCGGACGTCCTATAATATCAATAACAGTAGCACCCTAATCTTATAAAAGGTACCTACTTCCACTTAGTGTAATAACATCCATTCCATTACTTTATCATGTTTTATGGTTTACTTTACCTGTGCCTTAAGTCCATGGCGTATTTCAACACACTTTTGGTATTAAATACCTACTTTGGATAAAGTTTTGTATGTTTAATAAAAATCTACCAAATTAGTAGTATTTTCGTAAATAAGTTCACAAGGTACTTTTTTTCAAAAAAAGCTTTTTTGAGTATAAAAGATTATACTATTATTGTCACCTACACCAAAAGTGCGTGCAAAGTTCCAGCTCAGTAGGTTAGGTGGAACTGGTTAAAACAATGCAAGATTTGACACAAAAGTACTATCTAATCAGTGAAGTTAAATAAACCATGAAGATAAATAAATAACGACACAGGATTCTGGAGTGACATTGGGTTTTTGCCTTTTAGAGTTGAGCTATGGTAGATGCAAAATTAAATAGCTACCATTACATAATTATGTAGGACACTGCTATTTTTATAGCACTATGGTAGCAATTTGCTTTTGGACGCTTGCAACACCAAGTGTGTAACGCGTTGCCTAAAGCTAATAAATACAGCACATATAATAAAATGGCATTAAGGGATTATCTCGGCGTCCTTGTGTGAAAATGAGTAATTAATCAAATAAAAGATTTTAACTTTTCACTCTATTAGTTTGATAATCGGCTTTTCGTGCAAAATTTACTGAAATACTTAATGCTTTTAGTGAATTGTTAGTACCTAGTTATAATCATAAAACTATCTAATTGTATTTAGACACAGTAAATATACATAGTCTAAAGATATAATTACTCTGAATTAGGTAAGTCTACTGAGGTATGATTTCAAATAAATTATGAGATGACATTCATCGTTAGCCCATAGCTAAGAAGAGTAGCCCGACGAGCTCGGCTGAAACCGCATAGCAGAAAACTAGTTCTTTTGTAAAGGTGTCACATCTGTCGTCATTATTTCTAGAATACACAAATTAGGTTATCAACCCCGTGTTACGCGATATTTGATATCGTCTCGTACATTATTTTTCATACTCATAATACAGTATGCATGATTGATGGCTGCCCTACACCCTTCCATTATAGGTTAACGCTCAAGAATTTTACCAGCGTGGGCATACGTTATTTATTGCGCTACCTGCGCAATAAATAACGCATTATGTCTACGTTTTAGAAAAACATTGATATATGCTCAGACCAAATAAAAAAGGTAGACAGAGCCCCGCGCACTTAAAGTGAAGCAGAATTTGGAAAAGGAAGCCGATCGCGTTCCCGTGCGACGCGAGTCACGTGGGATAATGTACGTGCAGGTCACGTTGCTTCACTTCATTGGAGACTATTGTTTAGGTCCTGTCACAATTCCTATAGAAATATAAACAAAAAGGCGATTGTAGCATACCTAGTAAAGGAATAGCACCAAATGGACCATTGTATCCGAGACGAAAGGCTAGGCTTCTGCGAAACTGTTAGGTTTCTGGCTATTATTTCTTTAAATTGGAATAATAAGTTACCCTATCCTATGACGCACTTTATTTTTATTTTATCTTTTTGTTACATGCAGAAGAATATTCCTTTTTTATCCTGGCAATACTAGATCTCTTGGGATCGCGGTGATTCGCAGTCAGATGTGATTTAAAAATTTATTCCTCCATAAATTTAGGTATTTGGGCACTCACAATGTGTGTAGCAAATCAAACGAAATAGCCAACGTCCCCTCTATATCACGGGTTTTATTTATCTTATTAATTCCCCCCTCCACGAACGAATGCGCTTTATATCCACAGTTTTCCCTGTGTCCACTGTATGCGGTCTCTCCCTAAGGTCATATTTGTTTGACAACAAAACTACTGTTTTACGGAACAATAGTCTCGCGGAACAATAATAACAATGTGTTCAGAAAACTTTTAATGAATTCTCACTCGCTTTGTCGCTAAATGAATTTTATAGGGTTGATAGGCTGCAATAATATTTTATAAATTTTTGCTCGTATGGATATTATCATGTGTGCAACAATATATCTAAAGTTTGCTTGTATATTATTCCAGGTGTGCCAAGTTTAATTAAAATCCGTTCAGCCCTTTTTGCGTGCGATGGTAACCTAATAAAAAAAAACTGGCCAAGTGCGAGTAGGACTCGCGCACGAAGGGTTCCGTAAAAAAGGCAAAATAATCACGTTTGTTATATGAGAGCCCCCCTTAAATATTTATTTTACTTTAATTTTATTATACATTATTAAAGTAAAAATACAACTCAATATTTTGTGAATATTTCAAGAGCCTAACTGTTGCCATTATTGATATCGAGCAAAAAAGGGCAAAAAAATCAATCGCGTTTGTTGTATGGGAGCCCCCCTTAAATATTTATTTTATTTTGTTTTCAGTATTTGTTGTTATAGCGGCAACAGAAATATATAATTTGTGAAAATTTCAACTGTCTAGCTATCGCGGTTCTTGAGATACAGCCTGGTAACAGACGGACAGACGGACGGACAGACAGCGAAGTCTTAGTAATAGGGTCCCGTTTTTACCCTTTGGGTACGGAACCCTAAAAAAGGAAGTCAAATGTTGCATGTCCAAAAAATTAAAATAAAATTAAAAAGGGATTTTATCTACTATTATAACTACCAACTTATAATGTAACATACTCTACCATCATAATTGACACTATCTAGAAAAGGCATATCCTTTGTCCTTTTCTAAAAATAAATAAATAATATATAGGTATGTTACCTGTTTACAAATAATTTTACCAATTCAGAAGGAAATCAAAAATAATTTCCTTCAACTGTGTTGACCACAAAGAGTTCTCTCGTAAAAGGGAATTCAAATAAAAGGGTTATTGTAAAGGTTAACAATGAGTTTGCGAACATTTTGCTTAATTGAATTAACTTGAATTATCACGTCGCGAACATAATTTATCCTCCTTACCTTGTGATGACACTTTTGAACTCTATTATTTGAGTATAGGCGATGATAGCTGTGGTACTGATGTCGGATACCGCGGCGAAGGTCGTGGGTTCGAATCCTAAGATCTACAAGTTAAAAAAAATATAATAAGTATTCCTGTTTGTCCGCCACACGGACATAATAAATATAAAGTTTAATTAAACTTCGCGCCGAGTTGGAACTTGGATTTATTAACGCTGTAACAGACGCCTAGATTTGCTGTGAGTTTTGACTTGTTCTGAATTAACTGATGCATAGATATGCTAAAAGAGACCAAAAACCTCTGGCCATAGTATGTCAGGGACAACTGTTTAAGGGTATTTTGAGTAACCTGTCACAAGCGTTATTTAAATGCGGTATTTTTTGCGAGTGTCAGTGTTGGCTTATGACCAACATGGCTCCAAAGAAACCATGTTAAAACATCCACTAACTACTTATAAGAACCTTGTTTGATTGACGGGCCGGTTGGCGTGGTTGGTTAACACACTGCCTATCACGCTGCAGGTCGTGGGTTCGATTCCCATCCAGGACAGACATTTGTGTGCATGAACATGTCTGTTTGTCCTGAGTCTAGGTGTAATTATCTATTTAAGTATGTATTTACAAAAAAAGTCGTATATGTAGTACATCAGTCATCTGGTTTCCATATTACAAGCTGTGCTTAGTTTGGGATCAGATAGCCGTGTGTGAAAAATATCCGAGGATATTTATTTTATTTATTTATTTATTAAACTAAAAATAACATGAATAAAATTAGTATTACTTCGTTGGTAAACAATAATTACTGTTTTTTTTCATGGTATGATATCATTGTTTGATATAGCGCAGGTCAATGATATTATAAAGTGAATAGGTTTAGATATGTTATAAGCGCTCCGCGAGCAGTATGTTAAAAACTGGCAAATTAGCCAACTTTGACCACGTATCGAGTCAAAAACAATCAAAATTGCCGTCATGTGTTATGCGATATCGTAATTTAGTGTGATATTGCGATATTAAGTTATTTATGTGTGCGTTAGTGTGTCATTTTAAAATTTAGTGATAGTGATGTTGGATACCGCGGCGAAGGTCGGGGGTTCGAATCCTACTATAAGCTTGAGCTTTCAGTGATAGAAAAAATCGTGAGGAAACCATAGCATGGTGGTAGGATACTTTGTAGTACCCGACTGGCTGGCTTCAAGTTGAAAATCTGTCGCCAAGCACCTATTGGTGTGTTCCGACAGCTACACTTGAGAGCCAGTTCTCATCTAGGCTTTGTGTGCTTACCACCTTCGGCCAAATCATCACTTACCATGATGAGATTGAGGTCAAACACAAGTTTATCCAAAATAAAAGAAAAGATTGAATGTTGTGTAGGTAACCTATCTACCTTTTTAGTTTTAATATCATTGGCGCAGGTAATCTGGGCACACACTCGATATCCCCACGTAAAGCTAGCGATATGTCATCCCTAATCGCAGTAAATGAATGAGTGAACATATCTATCACCGTTACTAATAATAGACTCCAATATTCTGGAACAGTTGACGAATTAATTTATTATTGAGGTTGCTTCTAAACGACTAGTTTATTTTGATGATTAATGCGTGAATGCGTAAACTTTGATACCGGGGATTACCCGTGTGTCAAAGGACACTTACCGTGTTTCGCCCCGGGATAAAACTTGAAAACATTCCTTCAAGCATGTAAACATGATAAGGCGATGATAGTTCAGCCATGGTGACGCAAGAGGCTGTGGCAATGTCGCAATCGAATTATAAAATGGGTTTAAGCTTTCGTTGAAGCTAATTGGTACACGGTGACTCATATTATCATATAATAGAATACAAAAATATATGGTTGTAGTAGCTACTCTCTGCACTTATATACTTATATATATATATATGATATACTTATTCTCGTTCGCGCCTTAGTCTAGATTATATATAACCTTTGTATATATGAGCAATATTAAAAAAAAATGTAAAATAAGCTTCTTCGGGATACACTTTTTTTTAAGAAGATTTTTGGCTTGGTGTCGAGTTATTTTAAATATTCATCTTTTATGTTAAGTCACGTTTTATTGTCACTTTCACTGTAAAGTCTAGTCCTCGTCCATACAAGTCCGGTCAAATTTTTGTGAAATTGGCGGCTATTCCACTAAAACATTTCATGGACTTTTTGGGACAACCTGGAAAGTCACGATATACGCTTCATTTCATTTCACTTCACTTGTGCACTTAGATTGATCTTTATTGGACAAAACACCATCAAAATTATTCAATAAAACTCAAAATACACGAATTTAATGAAAATAAAACGAAAACACAACGTCATTTCGCAAGTTCCCGCCAAAAAGTCCCGGGATACACTTCGTTCATTTTAGACAATGATATTGTAAGTAAAAAGGGTGTAGATAGGTTAACTACACAGCATTCGATCATCAAAAATTGCACACTTACGCACACACCTACAATGAATAACGTTATATTGCAATACGACATTACGTTATACATTGCTAAAATACATCGCTACATTGTTCAAATTGCAATCGATACAGGTCAATGTTGCCTAATTATCCAGTTTTTAACCTACCGCTCGAGGAGCGCCTGTAATTTTTTTTTTTTTTTTTTTTGGGGAGGACTTAAAGGTGGAGGTCTGAGGGACCATAGACACAGCGCCTGTAACTTATCTTCACCTTAATTTTTTAGGGTGATTGGTCAAACTCGAGCCTTATATATTACTACTTACTTAACTAGTAGGTAGTTTAACAAATCTTCGTCATAAAATCGTAGAAAATAATAGTGCGACAAATACAATATTGTCCCCATTGGTCACAGTATCTAGACAGAGACGATCACATGAAAACACTTAACGTCGACTTTAGTGACATTTCAGTCTCAATTAATATCACGCGTCGACCTCTAGCGCCAGACGAAATATAAAAACATATATCATACATACATTAGGTACTTTGTGATTTATTATATCTTCACACAAGGACTGTATCAAACGTGACAGTCGCATTTCAAAATAAAATGCAATCCAAAACGAATACAATAGAGCTATCGCAGACACATTCGATATTGAGTTATTGAAAGTGCTTTTTGTTTTTAATTGAGATTTAGTGAAACTAGTTTTTTTTTATGTCACTAGTGACAACGAGGCAGGCGGGTCACCTGATGGTAAGTGACTACCGTCGCCTATAGACGTTAGCAATACCAGGTGGACTGCCAACGTGTTGTACACCATATTACAATGCCTTAAGGGCAAGGGCAACTGGCTCTCAAGTGCAACTGCCGGAACACACCAACAGGTGCTTGGCGACAGATTTTCAACTTGAGGGTGGTAGCCAGACAGTCGAGTACCACATAGTACCCTACCACCGTGCTGTAGTTTCCTCACGATGTTTTCCTTCACCGAAAGCTCAAGCTCATTGTAGGATTCGAACCCACGACCTTCGCCGCGGTATCCGACGTCACTTACCACTGAGCTATCATCGCCAAGTCCAAGCCTATTCAAAGTTATTTTACTAGCTTTTGGCCCTGCGGTTTCACCCGCGTTCCAGAGGGAATAATTATAAAATGTTATTCGCTGATAATGTAGCTTAAAATAAGTATTACAAACAAACATATTTTATATACGTTAGTTAACACACTACCTATCACGCCGCAGGTCGTGGGTTCGATTCCCATCCAGGACATACATTTGTGTGCATGAACATGTCTGTTTGTCCTGAGTCTGGGTGTAATTATCTATTTAAGTATGTATTTACAAAAATAAAAGTAGTATATAGTATATCAGTCATCTGGTTTCCATATTACAAGCTCTGCCTAGTTTGGTATCAGATAACCGTGTGTTGATACCTAAGTTGTTATTTCACAGCATTGTTGTTATTTTAGCTGAAGTTTCCTCAACATAATCCACCAACGTCACGAATATGTGCACAGTACGTTACCGTAACACCAGGAAAAGCGTAAAATATACCTAAAATCCACCTCCAATACATTGTGTATTAACGCATAATAAATAATGGTTTCTTGGAACTCCAGAGTATTATCTGTTGATAATGTAGCAAAAGGCTTTGTGGTAAGGGAAAACCAATCGTGTTTATTGTACCTAGTTTCATTCTCTTAACGGCCAGCTTTCCTACGATAAAAATTAAGTAAATCCCAGTGGTCTTAGGTTCGTTTTGTTTGGGGTATTCTTTTAAATTTGTTGTGATTGGTTGAGGTTATTTTAGTTGTTTCATGATACTGATTGAGATATTGGTCTCAATGTTGATCAATGAATAACTGCGGTGCTTATTCGATAATGGATTTCATTGAATATCAATTGTAATATTATCTACTTATTATATTTTTGGGATACGCGAATCTACCTAGCCAACTTAACCAAAAGCTCAAGCTCATTGTAGGATTCGAACCCACGATTTTCGTAGCGGCACTACCGATGAACTATCATCGCTTTTATTTTATTTTTATTTATTTATTTTAGTTTACCAACTATTGTTACAGTCATAAATACACAAAACACGTATACAGTAAAGAAGACATTATTACTAACTGCACAATATTTACAGGTAAACAACGCTTGTGATTTAGGACATGATTTTACAAAACTCCTTTTTTGAAGTCGTTTAAAAATTAAGTTCATTATAATTTTACAAGACTTTGATCTGTAGTTGAAAGTTATTCGGCATGACGAACCCAGCTCAATTTTCGTATGTATTCAGATATTAATCATTTGAAAGTATCCTAGTAAAGCTAGGAAAATTTTACCTATAGAATTGCCCATAATTATGTGGCGTCACGTATTTTTTTGTGCAAAGATATTGGTTTATTCCTAGCTCCGCTTTAGGACAGGCAGCCTAAAGGTGTCCGCACACTTATTCGATCCAAATCGGAATAATTTCTTTACTTTTAAATGGATATAATAAGTGTGAGATTGCGGTCAAATACAAGCTTATACAAGAGTAAAAAATCGCGTGGGAAAATGTCTGTGCTCTTATGAGTCTGTCACGTACGATGTCTGTAGATATGAATCCTCCTTTAGACTTGGTTATTGCAAATGAAATTTAACAATAAATAATTTATATCAACCGCCATCCCTTTGTGCTTGTCTCTGGCTTGAATCAAATAATCCGTAGAGTAAATTTTTATTTTTTTGGGATAACAAACAATAGCATATTAAAATATAAACATAAAATCATGACGAAGAAAATTTGTAAATATACTACCGACAATCTACTAAGTAATTATTAAAGGACGGCCTTTAGTATGGGACGCAACTTGCGTCGATACTCTTGCACCGTCCCACCTACCAGAGACTTTAAAGAGAGCCGGTGGCGCGGCTGACTGTGCCGAAAACCTCAAACGGCGCAAATATGGAAACCTCGACAAGGCCTTCATGTTTGAGCCGTTTGGGGTAGAGACGCTGGGCCCGTGGGGCCAGGAGCCCATCGATTGTTTCGGGACATTTCAAAGCGTCTGGTCGACGCTACCCGTGACCAGAAGGCTGGCGAGTACCTTGGCCAAAGAATAAGCATTGCCATACAGCGTGGCAATGCCGCCAGCATTCTGGGCACGCTACCAACTGGCAGCAATTTTGTACAGCTGTCTCTCTTCTTTTGATTAGCTGGTCTCCCCTTTTTTATTCTTATCACATTGTTTTGTATATGTATAGCTTAGTTAGTATTTTTATTCTCTTTCTGTATTTATATATTTAAAATTAATTATATTTTAGATGGTATGTATTATATTAGTAAGTTTTATATTAGGTTATTCTATTGTAGATTAGTTTTCAAGTCTTATTTTAATTAATTACTAAACATCACAAATTAATAAAAATTATTAAAGTATATAATATTATTACCTATGTGACAATTACATAAAAAATTAAAGTGAACAAAAAAAACGTACTTATATTAAACAGAAATAATAATTAATAGCAACATAGAGAAAATTGATAGTAGCTATAAATTAAAACTTGTATTCTATTTCATTGATACACATGTAGGTACATTCGTGTAGGCTTCACATATATCGTGTCATATAACAATAAGAGAAGCGGTAAGAACAGTCAAGTGTAAGGCTAGAGTCGTTGCCCGAGGTCCTGTAGGTTTTATTTCTTACAACGTAATTTCAGTGCCACTGGTCACGACTCACAATGTTTGTAGCCACACAGTCCCGGGATGAAAGAAATTCAAAGGTCAAATGCTATTGTTTTGTAGGAATTCTTTTGTATATCCTTCAATATAAACGAACCAGGTATTTTATTACTTTTATAGGTACTGCGATAGGTTGCCTGCGGTTTCTCTCGTGATTTTGAGTTCTTTTTTTTCCGAGATAATTATCATATGTTGTATTCTAGGATATGGTCTACCTGTGTGCCAAGTTTCATCAAAATCCGTTCAGTAGTATTTGCGTGAAAGAAATAGTAACAAACATCTTGACACACATCATCCAAACATACTTTCACATTTATAATATTAGTAGGAAGGATAATGTTATGAGTGGGTGATGATTTGTACGACTAATGCGATGATAGCTCAGTAGTAGTCACGTCAAACTTGAAGTCGAGTCCTACAATAAGCTTGAGCTTTCGGTGAAGGAAAATATTGCGAGGAACCCAGAGCGGCTACCACCCTCAAGTCAAGAACCTGTCGCATAGCAGGTGTACCACATTCATTTAAGAGCTAGATTTTGTGTGCATACATTATAATTAGAGCGAAATCTGAGCAAAGGAATAAATAAAATAATAGCATAAAAATTGAACGCGAGCAACGGTCGAAATTAAACCAAGCATTGCTATTTTATTAAAAGAGTATTGTAATTATGCGGAGTTCATATTATATTAAAATGCTACTGGTAATTTAATTTCAACAAAAGACCCTCTTTATTTTCATATTGTTTTTGTGTGTTGTGGGAGAAATTAAATAATTTTCATATTTTTAAAATTCAAATAATCGAATGAATTATTCATACACCGTACATAATTGTTTCTTTAAATCTTCATAAAAGGCAATCATTACTGACTGAAAACACACCGCTCAAACCATAGAACGGATTGCCCTGAAATTCGTCTCGCAGATAGTTATTATGACGTAGGTTTTTTTTAATTCTGGATAAGCTTGTGTTTGACCACAATCTCACCATTGTAAGTGATGATGTGGCCGAAGGTGGTAAGCACACAAAGCCTAGATGGCAACTGGCTCTCAACTGCAGCTGTCGGAACACACCGATAGGTGCTTGGCGACAGATTTTCAACTTGAGGGTGGTAGCCAGCCAGTTGGGTTCTACAAAGTACCCTACCACCGTGCAAAAAGTGAAATGTATCCGCTAAGAAAGTATTTTCCAAAATTCTCCCCCTAAGGGGATGAAACGGGACCAAAGTTTATATGAAGACACGGTATCGCGAATGAATCCGGTGGGCGTAAAGCAATTTTCGTAATTCTTCTACTAAACTGATATTTTATCTCGGGAAAAGATAAAATCCCACGGGAACGCAGGTGAAACCGCGGAGGATAGAGCAGCTACTCTCATATATTTTCGTGTTCGTGTTCTCTTGGGGTTGTTATAATCACTAACGGCAGGCTCAGGTGTTACGCTGTATTTGAAAGTGTGTAGAAAGGCAAATTTACTTTACCACGACGAATGGCGCCCTTAATATGTTTGACCGTAAAAGGTGTGTAGTGATTTTCCTGAGTAACTATGGATTCGTCACTGCCTTTATGATGAGGAAAAAAATACATGAATTCAAAAATAAAATGATTTATTGAGTAATTTATTTGAACCGCAATTTCACAGGCAATTTCGTATCATTGACAGGTGGATAGATAGAATACATGTCTGTCTTATATGTTCGCGATGAACTCAAAAACTACTGAACAGGTTTTCATACGGTGTTTCATGGAAGGTTTTGGTGTATAATTAATTCAGGTTTTGTGTATAATGGCTGAAATATACCGATGATCGTTGAAGATGACGGAACAAATCATGACGACTGGGAGGTTTACTGGCGTGCGCCGCAAAACAAGTTATAGAATTTATATTAGATTAGGTCCTACATGGAAGAACTTATCTAAATTCTATCCAAAAAATATAAATTCTATTAGACAATTTAACACAATTACTTTACTTACCTACTGTGTATAGTCTAACGAACCAATTCCCTGCCACGATCAATGTATCCATGGTAAAGTTAATTAACACTCATCACTCTAAGCACCAGTTAACTTATATTCATTACAGCCCAATTACCTATATTGTCATGATGCTTATCGCTGTTGAATAACGCACTACACAACGGTAGGGAACTTTCTAGAACTTTGTAGGATAGCGTCTATTTGAAGAACTGTCATCAAGCACTAGTGTATTCCAGCTGACACACTTGAGAGCCAGTTTTATGTTCTTACTACCATCGCCACATCAAGACTTATCATAGTAAAGATTTTTTTAATTGTAAATCTGAATGATATGTCGTAGAGGAGATGATATGTAAGGGGACATTTAAAATTTCCTCTTAACCCCACGCACATTGGTGTTGCCATACCATAGAAATCGTTTAGTTTAAACATAAAATTGTTCAAATGGTCCCAAAATATTTAAAAAATATAACCTTGCTGAGTTTCTTGCCTGGTTCTTCTCAGTTGAAGGCGGACTTCCGAACCGAAGGTAACTTCTAACTCGACCTTTATAAGTGCCTTAGTGTGTTCATGAGTTTTTTTTATTTTGCCGGACATTTTAATTGTTCCTTTCAGTACCTTTCATTCAATCCACCTCTCATTTATATTATTATCATTATCCAGTAGAAATCCACTGTTTTTTTAAATTCTGGATAAGCTTGTGTTTAACTACAATCTCACCATAGTAAGTGATGTTGAGCCCGAAGGTGGTAAGCACACAAAGCCTAGATGGGAACTGGCTCTCAAGTGCAGCTGTCGGAACACACCGATAGGTCCTTGGCGACAGATTTTCAACTTGAGGGTGGTAGCTAGCCAGTTGGGTACTATAAAGTACCCTACCACTGTACCTTGGTTTCCTCACGATGTTTTCCTTCACCGAAAGCTCAAGCTCATTGTAGGATTCGAACTCATGACCTTCGCCGCGGTATCCGACGTCATTACCACTGAGCTATCATCACCTTAAATTACTGTTGGTTATATATTGGCTTTCCCAATAGTTGTGGTGCCCTGTTCACTTTTCCAACAACGTGGTACATAATTTAGACTGTTTAGTCGTAAACTAAGTGAAATTCTCTCGCCCGTATCGATAGAAATTGGCATTCCTCTCGCAAGTTCGACAACACCTATGTTCAATTGAAAAGTTTCCTGAACACCGTACCTATGTAATTAATGAGTCTAGCCTGTTTGATAGAACAATTAATTGAATTAACACTTGTTGGGGTAAGTTCGTCTACGTAATGGGTCGACAGTTCCGTCGTTGAGTATAGATGTCTTAGGATAGTTATTGTAAAGCGCTCAAATTGTCTGTATTTCTATAGGTACCAATTTATCTATGTAACAAATCTGACAAGCAAGCAGGCGCCTGTTTTTGATGTTTCTGTGTGTCGAGCGAGTGATATAGATCATAATAAAACAAAGTTAATAAATTAAGTCAATAAAGCTCGTCGTTTCGCAAATATTTTATGTAAAAAATTAATCGAGGCCTCGGGTGACCGGCGGGCGGGGAGCTTTTTCCGCCAACGCATCAGCTTGGCCATCCAAAGAGGAAACGCTGCCAGCTTTTGGGAACCTTGCCGATCGGCAGCAGCGGCAGCCTCGAAGAACTTTTTTATATATTATATTTGTACATTTGCTTGTATATTTTGTACATTTGTTGTAAATAAAATAATTATATCGTTAAAACAAAGTTATAACGAGATGACTTTAGTCACGATTTCATATTGGAACAGACCATCGTTTTACTCTTGAGTGCAATTCCCGATTACACCGATTTGTGAAAGCTTTTCAATATATCCTCACAACATTTCCTTCACCGAAAACTCGTACATATCTTTCACCGTAATATTAATAAATGAAGCAAAATCTTACGCGGGCGGAGGAGACAAATACATTACTTTATTTATTTTATTTATTTATTTATTTTATTAGCGATAACAAACAACTACACATTAAAATACACAAGTTTACAATATTAGATGCTTAAAATATTAACAAATGTGTAGTCAACCCCGTTATCTAACAGCTTACTAAACATGTGGTCGTATTAACCTATCAATGAGAGACAACAATGAAAAAAAAAAAAATATATATATATATATATATAATTATAATAAGATAAGAGAAAAAGTACGTATTATAAGCATATACATAGACATACAAAATAAACATACACAGATGTGAATTAAATATTTTATACATTGCTTATACCAACATATAAAAATGACCTCAGTAAGTGTCATCACTTTCGATATATTGCGATATTATGATTTTTAAATATTGATTTTTGTATTTCTGATATTAATAATCTCGAAAATTGTAACACTTTTACTAAGGTCATTCTGTATATTTGGTATTGTTTTATTTACCGGACATCCTGTATAAAAAAAGACATGCCCATCGTGTTTAGAAACAGTCCAGTTGTAAATAAAAGTAATCTTCAGTAAATCGCTTGCGTTGCGTTATCAGGGTCTCATACATTTATTCAATCGCAAGTCGTAAAGCTGAGATGGTCCGACGCGCGGCGTCTGTTTACTGAGCCTTTAGTTCACTGAGCATGACTTTAATATCAGTTCGTGATAGATAGCCATTTACCTTACGCACCTTACGATTATTTTTGGGATCAAATGTGTTTACATTTTCCTAGTTCTCTTTTCTAGTTATCCTTAAACCTAATGTTACTTTATCTAATTGTACTAAAATCTATGGATAATATTAATTCAAGGTAGTAAAGTTTGTGTGTTTAACGAACGATAACATTTAACGAAAAGCGTACTGAGTATGAGTGTGGATGGATATAGAGGAAGGCCGAAGAAGGTATGGATGGACTGTGTGAAAAATGATGTTTATGAAAGGTATGAGTATTGAGACGACTAGTGATAGAGCGGAGTGGAAGAGGAAAACATGAGGTGCCGACCCCACTTAGCGTGGGATAAGGACAGGAGAAAGGAATAAAAGTTTGTGAGTTTAGAAGTAAGTATATTATAAGGGTAACAACAGTAATTAAATATTAGTAAAGAAATGATGATGTGGGTAAGTGTGATAGTCAAAAAACACAAGTCTACATTAAATTCTAACTCATATTAGTTCACTAAAAATAACTAACTCATATTAGGGGCAATAAAGCTTCATATTTAAACTCCGCTTTAACAAGCTTGTTTGCTATCTGAATTTCATTATAAAATTCTTGGAGATGCCGTTACTAAAATATCAATATTTTATCTGAAATATGATATTATCTAGTTTTTATGATAAAAAGAGTTCTGGGTTCTTAACATAAAACTGTGTTTGATGAAGCCAATAATACAGTAATATAATGTACATAATTGTATTAAAATGCGAACAAGTCAAATGATTTAGCACTAACTTCATTTGACTGCCACGCTTGAATGCTTTCTTGGTGTAAACAAATGTATTCACAGAAATTTATGCGTTGATTTATTCCAGTTTAATTTGTTTTTGTCAAAATCATTAAGGGGTTATTTTTAGTTTTTGAGAAGGAGCATAGGATGATTACTTTTATCCCGGGAAAACATAAGATCCCATGTATTTACGTAATTAACTCATTAACCCAGAAAAATCGCATCGTACTGGTTTCACGAAAAAAGAGTATTTTTGTTTGTTTTGTAAGTTCAAATATAGAACATTTAATTTAAACGTTAACTCCGGCATTGTGGAAACTAATCGATACCTAATTTGATGTACTTTTGAAATCGGACATAAGTTTAAATTTAATCCTTTTGATGCTGATATTTTTTATATTCTGGATAAGCTTGTGTTTGACCACAACCTCACCATGGTAAGTGATGATGTGGCCGAAGGTGGTAAGCACACAAAGCCTAGATAGGAACTGGCTCTCAAGTGCAACTGTCGAAACACACCGATTGGTTCTTGGCGACAGATTTTTAACTTGAGTGTGGTAGCCAGCCAGTCGAGTACTACAATGTACCCTACCACCTCACGATGTTTTCCTTCACCTTCGCCGCGGTATCCGACGTCACTACCACTGAGCTAGGTAAATCACCTTAAATAATTTTAATGAAATTATACAATAAAAACGTTTGAATTCAAAACAATGCTTAATGTTCATTTGAAATCGGTTACTATGTCGATTAGGTTTCACAGTTGCTGATCTGTTATGGTAACAAAAAAATTGTGAAGTCTAGAGAATGTACGTAAAACGCGAAGTAATCCCAGCAATTAAAACTAGCTTATGTGCCCTCCTAGAGCTGTAAAGTAAATAAATAGCTAGGACTTTGACTCGGAAAAACGTTTAATCCCTCGGAAATGCGGGTACAACCGCGGGGTGAAGTTAGTGTGTATACACTTTAACTTAACTGAAAGTATTCTGCGAAACATAATGTGTAAAGCTCTAACTTAAATAGTTAAGTAAACACAAGGCGATGTTATGCGAAGTATTGCGAAACATCGTGAGGATTAGTTAGGGATCTTCCATAATATATGTATAATATATAAATCTCGTGTCACAATGTTTGTCCTCAATGGACTCCTAAACCACTTAACCGATTATAATAAAATTCGCACACCATGTGCAGTTCGATCCAACTTGAGAGATAGGATAGTTTAAATCTCAAATTATAGTCGCAATTTTAATTTATTGCTAATTATTTGTCTGTTATTATTTGACAGTCGCAATTATCTGTTAACTCCAAATGATTCTAACAGATGTCGATACCTTTCGACTGGGTTGAGTAAGTAATCAATAGATGGCGCTGCTATGGTAAATCTACGAACGTGTCATATTTTTTTGGTCGCTCAGGTTAGTTTAAATGAAAAAAAAATAGGGAATACCCATAAAAAATGTTGTTTTTTTAATAATTCTAAATTGGTAATTTTCTACGGAAATCGTCGGACTGTCATTATTTTCGTGATGGTTTAGATTCACAATTGCACCCGGTAGGTAGCGCTGGAATTGGGTTCTAAGTTTTGTTTAAATTTCAGAGCAGGACAACGTCTGCCCGGGCCACTAGTATATGTATAAGGGTAAGACCGGATACTTCAGGTAATAAGTAAAGACACGCCCGTCTCAGTTTATTATGATGGCTTCTGTGGCCACTATGTGGTATACAAATCTACTTCTAGTTCTCTGGAATGCAACTATACCTAGTGTCATACTGACAGGAGCTTGGTGACAGATGTTCAACTGGGTGGTAGACATCCAAGCAGGTATCAAGTGTTAGTTTTCCTCATGATATTCCTTCACCGAAAGGCCGAGTTCATTGTAGTTCGAACATTCAACGTCACTTCTCTGCAAACTAAAAATATATTATTTTAGGTAAATTATGGAATACCTACTTTTACCTTTCACATGGTCTGATCCGAAACTAACCACGGCTTGTACTATAGGAACCAGATTTCAGTCCACTCGTGACCACGATCGATACAAGTTGATCGAAACGTCGAGGTTAGTCAAAATTATATTTTGGTAATATCCTGTGCGCGAATAGACCCGTTATATATCTACGAACCAGATTACTGATATACAACTTTTTTAACATATACGTAATTAGGTATACGAATTGATTCATTACACCCAGTATCAGGACAAACTAATGTGGACAGACACAAAAAATTATGACCTGAATGATATTTGCATTTTATACATAGTTCATTCATGGGCCGGAGCACTCTCCGCACATAGGCAATTTTTAAACGGGTAATTCCGGAAACCTAGTCTAATATCGAAAACAGAATATTAGGTGAGATTGTATATGGTAGTTCACTAATAAATTCGTGCACATAAAGAGAATTCTCATCATCCCATGTAAGTATGTTTTGTGTATGCATTGTGGCGGTGGTCTCAAGCTGCAGCTAGGTAGTATGGTAGACATGGGTTAGAAGTCCCGATATTTAAATAACACGTTAATATAACGTCAAATTATACATACATACATACTCTCGAAAAACATAACCTATAGACTAGACTATAGATGCGGAATTTATTCTAGTTACAAACTATGTAGACATGTTTGTTAAATCATTAATACCTTTTGAATCAGGCAGGATACTTTTTTGTGAAAAGATAACAAGGAACAACACACCCCGTCATGGGGCTGGTTAGCTCACGATGTTTTCTTTCGCATATTTATTTGTTCATAGCGAAGCAAGAATGAATGCCAATAATACAAGGTAATTTAACTTTAAGCTATGATGTCAGGGCGCGCGGCTTGGGGCAACAAACACATCAATAATAACAAGTATTTTATCGCGAACACTATCATAAATTGAAGTGCGTTTATAGCCAATATGTTCTCATTTGTTGTACGAGTGGACTACTTTAAGTTGGTGATTATTGTGTAATATGTAGAGACTACTACTCATATTGATAGTATTGGGAAATAAAATCTGTCAACAGCTACTACATCAATATAATAAAAAAAGGCGTCAATTGGATAGTGGTTTGAGGGTTTTTTAAAGACACGTTGTATCATATTCACAGACATCCTACCTACCACCATAGCATAGTGGTAGGGTTGATTTGTAGTACTCGCCTGGCTGGCTACCACTCTGGCTACACTGAAGATAATCTGTTGTAGTACTAACACGAGGCTTTGTTAGACATTGAATTTAAAAAAGTAAAGTTTTTTTTAATGTTATTAATTTTCAATTTGTTTGATATTAAATTATTTCATTTATTTTCTATAAGTATATAATCATCCTTATATTATACTGTAAGGTATCAGAGAGGTTAGTCACTAATTCCTGTCATTAGAATAGTTCATCGTCAATTTATCCATGAGCCTCCATTATTGAGTAAATCTAGGAATTATTTCAAAAAATTAATATAGAATCCGAACCACGAAAAATACCCAAACTTCACTCCAAGGAAATTCACTTGATATTAGACACTGTTGACAGCTCAAAAAGCTTTTCACATCACTGAATTTGATCTTTGACCATTATCGCTATTGATACATGATGAATGTTAGGTACCTATTGAAGAGTTTAGAGTAAAAGTTTGGGAGTAAGAAATTTTAGCCGATTTTTGTACGCCTTTTATTGCAAAACATAGTGCACATTTATTATTAGATCCTCCAATTACATGTACTCTAATTACACAAATAAATGTTTCAGATGCCTGATTTATAAATGGGATTTCGCTTTTATTTTTCCTTATATAATCATAGCACTTGATGATTATATAAGCCAATTCCTGATGAAATGAATAATTCAGGAAAAAACATGAAACCACTGGCCATACAAAGTGTGGGCCAAATAGTGTATGTAATTAGTAACGTTTAGAACGAACTTCTTAATAAGGCAGTTTGAAAAATTACATTTTGTGACTCCTTTTTTTGCACATAAAATTTATGTTAATGGTAATGGTATGTAACACTAACAGCGTCATACGTCATTACATGTTTTTAATTTGATCAGTAAGGTTTAATTAATTACAGGGTACCTATATTTTAGTTACAATATATTACATTACAGTTACAACTACGCAGGAACCTGATGGTAATTAAGTGAATACCATCGCCTAGACATTAGCAATACCGGGGGGATTGCCGATCTGTCGACCTTTTTACAGTGTTTTAAACGCAACTGGCACTCAAGTGCAACTGCCGGAACACACCAACAGGTGCTTGGCGACAGATTTTAAATTTGAGGTTGGTAGCCAGCCCGAGTAGCACTATCAAGTACCCTACCACCGACGGTGCTATGGTTTAATCGCAATGTTTTCCTTCACCGAATGCTCAAGCTCATTATAGGATTCGCACCCATGAATTTCACCGCGGTATCCAACGTTACTACCACAGAGTTATCAAAGCCTTAAATAATATCTAATATTAATAATAATTTACTAATTATGATATTCAGTATGATAAAGGGGTAAAACAACTGGATACTGGAACTGGACTGATAAAGAAAATATTATACCAAGACAAAATCGTGTGGAATCATACGTTCGTAAAATCCTTTAAAGTAGGTACTGACATAGTAGAAATACAGCCCTAACAATGCTACATAAACCTGTTTATTCCGAAGTATATTGTGTGTTATTCCCTAAGCTGCCACTCTAGACATGTTTGCCACACACATTCAACAAACAAGGTATTATTTGTCTTAATAATAGAATCTTGCGTTATCATTTTTGCAACCGTTGAGGTGAAGAATGACTATTGATTGATTGAGAGATTAACGCAATAAAAAACTATAAAAATGCATTTTCTTGTATAAGGTTGTAAATGATGTAAAGGATTTAACAATTCCAATCTATTTATCTCAATGTATTTTATTGTTCCTCTGGAATTTTACATAGTCGAAAAAATTATTTATTTCTTACAACCCCATCAATTTTTGTATATATCTAATAACAAACTTCGGAAAATTACCGGGGTAAATCCGGACAGTCTTTTTCCGAAACAAATGCACCGTTTCTTATATCTAAATAGTCGTTACAGTTCCTTTACCAAAATTATCTATATCCCATAGTTTCAGGCTGCTCTATACTAATATTACTCACTGGTTGATGTACCATACTGAAAACGAACGATTCAGTTTACCGCGTTCTCTGGGCCAGGTTGCACGTCGGGACTCCGCAAAGTTTTTGTATTTACGAAGTGTATGTGTTTACAATCGAGTGGAATTTGTAGTTTGAATTATATTGTGCATAGTGAAGTGCTTATTTGTTAAACAATTTTTTGTGTTCAGTATTTGTTATGAGAACTTCTGATAGTTTTTATAAAGGTAAGGTCTTATAATATATTAATATGTGCGCATTAAAATTGTTATAGGTACATTTTTATTAAACAAGTTACGATTAAATATTCTAGTTTATTTAATAAAGATATTTTGACTTTGATTTTTTTTATGCGTATGGAATAAAATAGTGAAAATATACCAGTAGTTTACTCGTAGATTATTTTATTTATTTTTATAGCAAAATAATAATTATTATTCGAGGACATTTTTCACATACGGCCATCTGATTCCAAGCAGAGCTTGCTACCATGGAAACTAGATTAGCTACACTTTATCAATTATAAACTCAAATGGACGTTCATGCACACAAATGTTTGTTCTAGATGGGAATCGAACCGACTACCTGACGCGTGATAGTGTGTTTAACCAATTTTTGTTTTATTTATGAATAGGTACCGGATAATTTCCTTATAACTGATAATAATATGTATAGATACCTACTTAGGTATTATAAAATTATTAATAAATTAATACAAGAAAATTATATTGTGCGACTCGGTTATAGGTTATGTAATTTTCATTATGTATTTTTTTATTTTACATATTTTATC
Organism: Ochropacha duplaris; assembly: GCA_951361185.1. Classification (NCBI taxonomy): domain Eukaryota; kingdom Metazoa; phylum Arthropoda; class Insecta; order Lepidoptera; family Drepanidae; genus Ochropacha; species Ochropacha duplaris. The sequence goes on from OX592693.1 coordinate 2,849,354, forward strand.
TAAATAAATATAAGAACGAGTAACAATGATTTCAGGGCATATGTGATAGCTTATGATTTAATCTATAGCAAAGGTATAGAATCAAGATTATAATTTTAGAGGAAAATCATATTAAAGAATCATCAAAAAAAAATACATTTTGTTACATCGATTGAATATTGAAATAACTTACTTCCGAAACGCACACGTGCTTGCTAGTAATTGCATTTTATTTCATTAAATATTTCACCATTATTTAGTCGACTACGACACAAAAAGGATTTATCTATTTTGAATCCATTCCTCTGAAAATATTGTCCATACTTACTAATAATATTATAAAGAGTAAGTACGGTCGGCCAAGAAAGTGGTGTACCACCCTAAGGTTGAATGCCGCTTGCAAATTCATAGGTGATAAAGATTAGTTTCGCTTGCAGATCAATCTGACAACTTATGACAACTCATGTCATTATTATGCATCTCTTTCAAGTGATACCTTTTAGTTTGAACCTTGTTGTAATTTTCGATGACTAGGAAACTAAATCAAAACTGGCATACCACTTTTTTGGCCGACCGTACCACCACATACACATAAAATAAAATCATACTACCCCAATTTTTTATCAAATCAATAAATTATTATTTATTTATTTTTTATTACAAACATGATCATATTATAATAAACATTGCTCACCTACACTTTGTTTATCTCCATTACAGTTTTTCATTTTCAGTTATGGTTTGTTTTTTGTTTGTTTGTAGGGGGTAATGTTTAGAACTACTGAACCGATTTAAATCTTTCACCAATGGAAAGCAGTGCATTATCACTGTCGAACATTGACGTGGGTCGAATCCTACAATGAGCTTGAGCTTTTGATGAAAGAAAACATGGCGCGGAAACCATATCACGGTGGTAGGGTTACTTTGTAGTACCCGACTGGCTGGCTACCATCCTCAAGTTGAAAATCTGTCATCAAGCTCCTATCGGTGTATTCTGACAGCTGCACTTGAGAGCCAGTTCCCATCTAGGTTTTGTGTGCTTATAATCTTCGGCCGCATCATCACTTAACTTACCATGGTGAGATTGCAATATTTTTTTTTTCGATGCACTACTTTTACAGATGTAAATATACTAGCGACTCTTCCCGGATTCGCCCGTTATACGTATTTCATTTGATAAGTGCAAAATTAAATTCACATAACATTGACTGATTCTAGTAATTTCTTATGTTGTGTATTTATTATTATTGTAAGTATGCGAGTATAGGTAAACAGGGAAGTTCAATATAAAATGACTAAGTACATGTTTATTTTGCAGTTTAGTTAACATACAAATGGATATTACCAGTGAGTTACCAACGGGAAGCACCGTGACCAGTAAGTTCTGGATATTTGTTTTAAAAGATAGATACTTACACTGAAAAATGCCCACTGATGATTGCCTTGCTGAGCGTCAACATGGAGTCTTCTCAGTTAATGTCCGAATCGGCGGGCGCGGCGGTAGAGTCAATTGTAACGTTCATAAGAGCCTTATTAGGGCATAAACTTAATACATGAGTTTGATTACGCTGTTAATGCAATCCAAGTCTTTTAATATTATTAAGTATTGTAAAACAATATCTAGTCTTGTAATAGTTCCCTATACCCTATCTACCTATTTTTCTTTACAATATCATTGTAACCAATCAAAATAAAGTTTCGTCCGTAGGCAGATCAATTGATTTAAAACCCACTATCGTACTGGTTCCAGGAAAATGGATCGTATTTGCATCGTAAATAGGTACTTTATTCATGTCTTTGGATATAGGTAAATATGATGTGACTAGCTGTTCCGCGCGGTTTCACCCGCGTTACCGAGGGATCTTATCTTTTCCTGGGATAAAAAGTAGCCTATGTGCTATTCCAGACTATAATCTATATCCATGCCAAATTTCATCTAGATCCATTCAGCCGTTCTGGCGTAAATGAGTAATAAACATCCAAACTTTCACATTTATAATATTAGTAAGATTAGGAACATTGGGGGGGGGGTCAGTTCAGTAAGTCACATTATTTTGAGATATTGTTAACCATCTAAGATTTTTTAATGCAAACGCTTTATCTATAACCTATTCGCTTAAAATCTATTTAAAGTTAATGTTATTTTGAATATGTTTATAAAAAATTTAATTGCCAATCTGACCGAATATTTTTTTGCGGCCATATCGGGAATAAATTGATGCAAACCAAGTCACGTACAAAACCCAGTGAGCTTATTAATTTAAATGATATTGAGTTCGTTTTACATAATACCGTTCACCCTGGGCTCGGTGAATACCTGCGCTGCGTAATACAAATGGATAAACACAATACATTGCGGTTATAGGGAAAATTGTACTTACTACTAAAACTAAAAATCATAGTATATTATGAATAACCACGTTAAAACTCGACTCTAATCTATCTCCATGCCAAATTTCATCCAGATCCATTCAGCCGTTTGGGCGTAAATGAGTAACAAACATACATCCATCCATCCATCCAAACTTTCACATTTATAATATTTGTAAGATTATAATAATAATAAAACTCTATTGAAAACACCACAGAGACATAAAAACTAGTACAAACTCAAAAAATAAGTGTAACAATGGGCGGTTTTATCGCTTAGAGCGATCTCTTCCAAACAACCATGCACGGAGAGGAGTTACGAAAAGTAATTCGGACGATGGTTTCCAGTATATAAAATATGTAAAATCATACTCAATAAATATACATACATACTAATATAAATATATACCTAATACATACATACATTATATTATATTTTTTTGTACAATTTGGGATTAGATCAAGCCGTATGTAAAAAATTACAAATTATATTTTATTTTTATAACTTACTACTAAGCAGATGCTGTTTTATTATTTCTACAATACGTCCACAAGTAGCGATACTAAATTAGTTCCGTAAGTGCATGCAGTTACTGGGTAATTTACCCTATGCATTGGCAAAAAGCAATCAGGGTTGTGGCGCAAACTTATTAAGTTCAGTGTAGCGTTGAAAGAGTTCTAGCTCGCTCGTTACATCCTAGCTAGGATGGATAGGATTGTCAATATTAAAATTAAAGTATGAGTAGTGAACAATAATGTTGCTTTGTTGGCTTTAGAAATAACAAACATTAACCTTTTTTTACGTGGGGATCATAGTATAGACCAAAACCCCACGGTGGTCACCATCTGCACTGTAGAGGGGGTCGGGTTCTCGTACAGAACTCTTACTCAACCCCCTCCACGCGCGGCGCTGAGAAAGCCCATCCGGGGGAAGCGTGATACCTCCCCCATCTTCGAAGTACCTAGAGATGTTAAATTATTTTATATCGGAACTCGTTTATCTGCTCAATAAAGATTGAGTCACATGAGTCTTATGATCTTCCAGAGATCTACGTGAAGACATCCCACGATATGCTGATATAGTAAATAAAATACACATCAATTTGGTAATTGACACATTTTATATGTCATCGTTCATTGCAGACTACGAAGTCAACGTGCGACTGAGACAGATGTTGCATTTGATTAATAAAGTTTTTACTATCCGGCTACTTTAGTTCAAAGATATATACTTTACTAGTTTTCCACCCCACGGTTTCACCCGCGTTCCCGAGGGATCTTTTCTTTTCCCGGGATAAAAAGTATCCTATGTTTTATTCAAGGGTATGATGTGTGTGCCAAGTTTCAGCAAAATCAATCCATCCAAAACATGCTTTCACATTTATAATATTAATAGGATTAGATATTGGATAGGATAGGATTTCCGGGAACATATAATATCCCTCGACAATCCGTATGAAACCGCTTGTAAGTATGTTAATAAATAAACAGAATACAAAATTGTGTTTTTTTTGTTATAAAAATACATGATCAAACTAACTTTCTAGTGAAAATAGCTCACTTACAAGACTCCGCTCACACCCGACAAATAAAATATCATTCAAATATGGGCTTCAGGTCGTGCTCTTTAGATATAGTTTATATTGGCAATATAAATTTGCAGACAGCTCGCTGTCAGCGAGCTTACCGCCATCAGACTGCACGGTAGTTGATTTTTTGTATAGGGCGGTGTTGGGTGGGAGTGGTGTTGGAGCAGAGTCGTTTAAATGGTAACTAATGCGGGTTATAATTTTTTATGTATTTTTGTATTAGTTTAAGAATAAAATTGTTAAACATTTGAAAAAAAAAAGCCAATATAGTCAAATGGTCCAAAAATATTTAAAAAATGTAACCTTGCTGAGTTTCTTGCCGGTTCTTCTCAGTTGAAGGCTGACTTCCGAACCGGTGGTAACTTCTGTAATTCGACCATCATAAGTGCCCTTCTAGGGCCTAAACTGAATAAATGGTTTTGACTTTGACTTTGAATGGGATATGACCTTAACACTGTCACAGGTATAGCTACAAGATATATGTTTTATGAAACTTTTAACTACCCTTTTAGTTACGATATAATAAATTTGATTTAAGTTACATTCTCTCTTCTTATAATAAAACATTGTGTAGATACCATTATACATCTAAAATTAATGTATAATAATGAAAACTAGCTGCAAAATGAAAAATACATTATGCATTTCACTTCAACAATACTTCTCGTAGAAGCCGCTACGTGTGTGCTACGAAAGTTGTAGACCCTCTACGTGACTTCTACGGAGTTAAAAATTGGCGAAAATTATAATGGAAAAGCGAACTTTAAATGAAATTATTTGCAAAATGTTGTATTACACGTGCCATAAAATACTATTCCGACCGCGAAGGCCGTTTTTATATACGAAAGGAAGTAACAAAAAATATGTAAAGAAATACCAAGAAAGCTTTTACACATTTCACGCTCAGTTTATTAGGGGATTTGAATTATATTTATTTAGCTTATTCGTAAAATTCGTGGGTAGTAATGATTTTTTCTGCTTTTAGAGTTCCATCACAATTTCAGATTTTTATTGAAGCAAGACTATCTTACTAATATTATAAATGTGAAAGTTTGGATGGATGTATGTTTGTTACTCATTTACGCCAGAATGGCTGAATGGAACTGGATGAAATTTGGCATATAGATAGGTTATAGTCTGGAATAGCACATAGGCAACTTTTTATCCCGGAAAAAGATAAGATCCCTCGGGATCGCGGGTGAAACCGCGCAGAACAGCTTGTTTAGTTATATTTAATAGTAGGGTTTCATAGAACGTAGATTTGTATGAAACGTAAGTTACATTTCATAATAAAATATTTATTCCGGGAACATATAATATCCCTCGACAATACGCATGAAACCGCTTGTAAGTATGTTAATAAATAAACAGAATACAAAATTGTGTTATTCAATACCACGAATTGATTGCTAATGCAAATAAGAAATGACAGAACATGAAATATATTCTATGATGACTAGGCGGGGTTGCGGGACTCTCGGGAGCGGAGCGACCGTTCGCTGCCTAATATATAGTTTTAAAGATCTAAGCATACATAGGGACAAACAGACCGGAAGCGACTTTGTTTTATACTTCAATACGAGTACTACTATAATATGTGTAGTGATATTAACAAATGTTCGACGTGATTCTATAAATTGGCATAACTTTTTTATTTATGAACCGGTTGACATGAAACAAACACTAAATATTAAGTGAAGCTTACTACAATACATTAGTGAAAACCACATCTAAATCTGAAAAGCCATCTCTGAGATTAGCGTTAACAAATGCACAGACAAACAGACAAAAATTCTAAAAATCATTGTTTTAGGTTTTATTTGCGTTGATAAAGGTCCCAATAATATTTTTTCTCATATATATTTCATTTGACGGGCCGGTTGGCGTGGTTGGTTAACACACTGCCGCAGGTCGTGGGTTTGATTCCCATCCAGGACACACATTTGTGTGCATGAACATGTCTGTTTGCCCTGAGTCTGGGTGTGATTATCTATTTAAGTATGTATTTACAACAAAAAAAATGTTGTATAATGTATTATATCAGTTATCTGGTTTCCATATTACAAGCTCTGCTTAGTTTGGGATCAGATAACCGTGTGTGAACAAATGTCCCAGGATATTTATTTATGTTTAGACAGACAGCGATCCGTAACATTTTTATTATATGTAGAAGATGCTACATTTTTCCTTTAGAATTGTCTGGTCAAAAGTATAATAGTATAAATGGATGAAAGAATCTGACCAATCATATGTAATGAAATGACCATGACTTACCTTTTCTTAGTCCATTACTTGACAATTTCTTTGAAAATTATGTACTCTCTATATGTAGAAAGAAGCAGTATCTGGAATGTTTATGATCTTATTTTACTAGGTATAAATCTGAAAGTTTGTTAGCATGTGATGATGAAGATGTTTATTACTCTTTCACGCAATAACTACAAAACGGATTTTGATGGCTTATCGAATTTTTCCTCCCGGGAAAAGACAAAGTCGCTCGTGAAGGCGGGTGAAACCGTTGGGACAGCTAGTGTAAATAAATATAGCTTTGTGTGTTATACATAATACAACTTAAATAATAATACGATTCATATCTTGAAATGACCGCAATCGTAATTCGAATATCCAATAGCAAAAAAGTAAAGAACAGATATACGAGTACATGTACCAATTTTTTTTTAAACATGATTTGATATATTATATGGAATCTGCTAGCATCTAGCAATATTGAAGGAGAGACTCTCAACTCGGTTCCTAATAATAACGTGAACAAATATTGAACAGAAATACTAAAACGGATTATCAATGTAAATTGATAGAATTGCCAAGTTGAAGTCCACAATCTGCCATAGCGGATACTGTGCAGCTAATATTGGAGGAAATTGCGTCATTGTTGCTGATTATCTTGTTTGCAAACTAAAGTTTAGTTTTAACTTAGTTTAGTTACTGAACTAATTTAGTCTCATTGTTTCTCTTTCTAATAAAGTAAATAAGAAAAGGATATAGGTAAGAAATTTAGTCCTGTTAAGTTAGTCCATCTGCTATTCTACAAAGATAGAATAACATTAAACTACGACGCATTCGACAGATTTTGGAAATACTATTGGCATTGTCGATGTATTCTACACCTTATTACAAAGCCTTAAAGGCAAGTTCTACGTTTAGTGTAAAAAAACCCGGAGAAACAAATTTTATTCCACCCTTCATTTGGGAACTAAACGTAGATATAAAATACGCGTGTTGTGTGTCCCGCGCCTGAATATGAGCCTTGTTTTATTTTGAAAGCTTCAGGATCATAGATAAGGTATTGTTTGTAAAACATGCTCACATTTTTGGGAGTCCTTATCTAAATGGTTAATGGTTTTTGTTGTATTTTATCGGAGTCGTTAATGGTTCACGATAACATGTGACTAAGCTATATCTGGTTGTAAACAAGGTATGCTTTTCAGAAAAATTACTGCTGTAAATACTTTGAATATAAAAAATTACAAATAAACCACGTTTTGTGTATTTAGAATGCATTATCATCGAGTTGTGAGCCGTATAGCCGTATAATTGGGAAGTGCTAGAAAGCTGCAAGACAGACAAAGAAACAAGAAAGTGATTTAATTAAAATGTGGTATGTTTGGTCAGAAAACGATCATGTAGGTAGGCTGAAATCAATAAATAGGAATACATAGAATCAAAAATAATATAGGTTATCATAAAATCATAAAAGATATATTTCCATTAGATAAAAAATCAAACAACGTTTTAGTCACCTTATGTTCGCTCATTATATGTCTTGAACCCACGACCTTCACGGTTAAAGTCACATTGAGCTGTCATTGATTATTATAAAAATAAAGTAAATACATAAATCAACATTCCATTAGAATAATGATTATCCATTTTTTTTATACTTAACATAAATAATATTATAACCTCGATCATTGCGGTACGAGGGACCAAATCAAAGATACAGCGGCCCTTTGATACCAGACCGAATTCACTTTGATTGTAGACAGCTCCAAAATAGATCGGACATCAAACGATCCCGCTTCTATAGTAATCATATATGGGTTATTGGGATATGAGTATGTGTCAGCTTTTTGCGGCTAATGTACCTCTAAGCCTGCCTTTCCAGAGATGTGTATGAAATCTGCAAATTGCATCGCTTTATCAATGAAGCGAAGTAAACATTAGCAATACCAGGGGGATTGCCAATTTTTTGTACACCTTATTACACTTGAGCTATCGTCACCTTCACATCGATAGGTATATTTAACACTAGCCTGACCAGACGTTGCCCTTTCCAAAGTTTGAATGCTTACAAAAACTCAGACCGACTAAAACGACTTTAGATTAACTAAAATTCAAATGAAAATGACGTTGTTATAGCGTATAGATCCATTGAAAAGTTTGTTCAAATAACATGAATTATTTGAGTGGTTAAGAATTTGGATGGTACAAGGAATGCAACTTGTATACAATCGCCTCTTTTTTTTAATTCTGGATAGGTTTGTGTTTGACTACAATCTCACCATGGTAAGTGATGATGTGGCCGAAGGTGGTAAGCACACACAGTCTAGATGGGAACTGGCTCTTAAGTGCAGCTGTCGGAACACATCTTAGCTGAGGAACGATATCGTGTCATCACAGCTTCACTCTCTCGCGGCGCATAGCTGCCTCGTGTATCTCTGGTTGGTAGCCACCCTAAGGGTTTTATCACTCACTTTTGTCGGTCATAGTACATAGCTATTGTATGTGCTAGTGAAGGTTCAGATTATATCTTATCGTCTTCTAAAATCAGGGGCTCAAGACCCCACCCTACCCATTTTATTTTTTTAGGGGGCCAGAACGCATGCGGGTCACCTGAGTCACCACAAAATCATATGACAAATCTTAAATTAAACTTATTACACTACCTGAGCCCCTCCCAAGCCAAAATTGCTAATCCGTTACTGATCACACAGTATATATTCGTACCAGTAAAATAACTTGTCGTATAAAACGATTTAATTGCAAAATCTTGCTGAAATTATTGAAATCTATATAAATAAAAAATCATCCCTATTTCCCTTGGTCACGCCATAACTTGAGAACGACTTTACTGATTGTACCTATTCATGTTTTTTTAAAAGTTTTCTAATACTTTGTAGAAGGAAGGAAAATCGGAAAATTTACTTATATAAAATTCCGCTAGTAAAATAATAAAATTAATTAAAAGAAAAACAAAATCAAACGGTAGATCAGTTAATAATAAGACTACCAGCATTAATACATACATAATAATATCGATAATGATTTTTAATAGCTATAAAAATATTATTACTGATTAGTAGCGAAATTAATGAGTGCCTGTAATGGCGCCCCGGAGTCGTGACCGACCTCCCATGGGGCAGTTAATCATAAAATGGACACTCGAACGACCACCCGTGGTCGGAACAGTTAGGTAATTGTCACACTCTACATGCGGCATAGACATGCGGGTCACCTGATGGTAAGTGAATACCGTCGCTCATAGACATCAGCAATACCAGCGGGATCTTATGTGCAACTGACAGAACACACCAACAGGAGCTTGACGACAATTTTCAACTTTTGGGTGGCAACTAGCTAGTGAATTACCCACGTGCTGTGATTTCCTCACGATGTTTTAATTCGACGTAAGCTCAAGCTCATTGTAGGATTCAAACCCAAGACCTTCGCCGCGGCATCCGACGTCATCACCACTGAGCTATCATATATTTCATAGTGGATCTTATTGTAAAAGTTGTAGTTATTGGTGATGTACTTCTGTTGGTAGAGTCAATGCAAAGACGTTTTAATTAAGATATTAAAATGCGGTAACAACAATATGATAATATTATAATAATACGGCCTACTCATGTGTTATGTGTGCTTGACTAGTCTGAGATAAGTCAATCACTGCTCGGCAATACTGCTCGGCGTACTGCTACGTTGTGCCGGTGATTAATTAGAAGAGGCTTACTGTCGTATCTAATTTCATCGTCATCCCTGTTAGTGTTAATATCAACGTGTTCACCTAAGATATCAAATTTGATTATTCACAAAATGTTGGAGGATAAAACGTTATCAAATTATCTATAAGCAAAGAGATTTAAAGTTATAAGTTAATAGTAGATTGTATCATAAGGGAGCAAAACATTTTTTTTACGGCGAGGGCGCTGGAGTAGAATCCCGAGCGCCGCGAAGGATTCTTTAGTAGAATCCTGAACGTAGCGAGGGATTCAAAGTACGTCGCCCGAGCCAATAATATATTTGCACCCGAGTGGTACACTGGGTACACTCTACTTTTCATCACCCTCTATGAGAACATAGAAGGCGCTTCATATTTTGAGTGTACTTCATGACTGGGTGTACTCCTACCAGCCAGTCTTTATTCAAACAATATTTGCGTTCCATTTCTTTGGCGCTGAATACTAAAATGTTCCAAATTCAATAAGTGCGCGGCAAAGATAATTGCGGCGCACTTATAAAATAAAGAGGATTAAAAACTCATTACTGCCCGCTAGAAGTTTCTTATAGAAATCACCACCTTTGGATACACTTAAAGGCGAACCAAGTCGTCCTTTTCGAATAGATGGGATGAAAAAGTCTTTGTTTATAAGTATCTCGATATTATTGTCAATGGCTGAATTTATAACAATGACGTATAGTATAGTAGTAGTAGTAGTAGTATATGAATGACATTTAAATGACAAAAGTGTCAATAGATTGTAAAACGTAGTGTTTATATTCTCTTTGTAGATTGGATCGAAATGACGAATCGAAACGCAACGCAAACCGTCCACCACTCTTCGCACCACCAGTCTCATAAATAATACACTACGTATACCAGTCTTCTTAACAGAAAAGGAAAAAATATGACCATAGATTAATAATAGGTCTATGTAGCGCACGAGGACCTATTTTAATCTATGGAAATGGCATTAAATGCTGTGCATATTTGTGAGTATATTTGTTACTGACATTTTTATGGTTAAATGCAATGAGTACAAAGGTGTGGATAGATTATAAGCTCTCCGAAAGCGGGAGGCTTAAAAATTGCTAATTAGCCTACTTTGACCTAAGTCACTTCGCTGGCATCAACGGCTACACTTCTCGTAAATTGCAATTAAAAGTGATCCAAAACAACCAAAAATGCCATCATGACCTCATAATCATTCTATTAATACGTTAAGAAAAGTTATCCATAAAAATACGGTTTTTTCCAGTGGGTGAACACTAGTATAAATAAATATTAAATATATCCTGATACATTTTTCACACAAGGGACCATCTGATCCCAAACTAAGCAGATTTTGTAGTACGGAAACTAGATAATAAACCTTTTTTTTTAAATAAACAGTCCTATGTTACTGGCAACTCTAGTTGTGAAACAATGCAGAATTATTTCCTGCTCTGATCAAACTTTGTTGAACTGGAAAATGAAAAATTATATACAGGGTGTCCGGTAAGTAGTACGACAAACTTAAGGGAGAGACACGTGGGTGTATCACCTACCAACATATACAAAATGAGCACAAGTGTCACCATTTTCGAGATATTTTAACATCTCAAATTCAAAAATCAATACATAAAAATATGAAACTTCGAAATATTTTTAAAATGGTGATCTTTTTATTGAGCTCATTATTGTATATTTGCTAGACTCGCCCACCTATCTCCCCTTAAGTTTTTGTACTACTTACCGAACACCCTGTATAACGATGTACTGCTGAGCAACAAGTAAGCAGGTATTAATGGTAATCCTTAGTCACAATTCAGCTAAAAATATTTTCGACGTTTAACATTATTGAAAAGGAAAATGTTCTCGTTAAATGGCATTTACACTTTCCAATAGCAATTTTATGAGAAAAATTTGGTCAATACGATGAAAAGGTTTGTGTGCGTTAGTATGAAAACCCTTTTCAACCGATTTGCGTTCATACACCTTTTAAAATGGTTACTTTAATATGAAATTATAGGATTAATAATAATATACCTACTCTTTTTTTAGGGTTCCGTACCCAAAGGGTAAAAACGGGACCCTATTACTAAGACTTCGCTGTCGGTCGTCCGTCCGTCTGTCTGTCACCAGGCTGTATCTCAAGAACCGCGATAGTTAGACAGTTGAAATTTTCACAAATTATGTATTTCTGTTGCCGCTATAATAACAAATACTAAAAACAGAATAAAATGAATATTTAAGGGTTAATACAACAAACGTGATATTTTGCCGTTTTTACGGAACCCTTCGTGCGCGAGTTCGAAGGTCGTGGGTTCGAATCCTACAATTAAAAGTTGGAAATCTGCCACCTCACTACCACCCAAAGTCAAAAATTTGGCGCCAAGCACCTATAGGTGTTTTCCGAGAGTTACACTTGAGAACCAGTTCCCATCTAGGCTTTGTGTGCTTACCATCTTCGGCCACATCATCACTTACCATAGTGAATTTTTTTTTATCAAGATCTAATATTACCAAGATATTATTTTGACTAACCTCCACGTTTCCAAGTTGTATTGATCGTCGTCACGAGTGGAGACGTCGATGTATACTACAAAATAATCCTACATGCAAGTTTGAAAATGTTGAGTGCCAAACGAACATCACAACAGGGCGAACAAAGTACAATTCCTAACCATTAATATTCCTGTTCGCTTCTAAACTTCTAAACCAATCGGTACAAACTTCGTGCACAACACTACACTACAGCATCACATACGTAATTAAGTACCATAACAACTTTGTAATACAATTGTCGAGACATGAGAGCTTTCACAGCACTGCAAAGTGGGGGTACAAGGTCTAAGTTTACAGAAAGCTGTTTAAGTAACGGAAACCCGATAAGTTTAACGTTATATGAAAACAAAATGAAAGATACGGTAGGGTCTTATTATCACGTATTTGGTAACCGATTTTTTGGGCATAAATTACACCCAATTGAGATTTAGAAAGATGAATTAGAAAAAACAAGAACATAGAACCTTTAATATTTACAACAAATGTACAAAATATACATGCAAATGTACAATTACAATACATAAAAAACATCTTCGAGGCTGCCGCTGCTGCCGATCGGCAAGGTTCCCAGAAGGCTGGCAGCGTTTCCTCTTTGGATGGCCAAGCTGATGCGTTGGCGGAAAAAGCTCCCCGCCCGCCGGTCACCCGAGGCCTCGATTAATTTTTTACATAAAATATTTGCGAAACGACGAGCTTCAGACCCCCACGGACCCATGGTCTCAACCGCAAAAGGCATAAATTGATAATTTAAACAAGAACTAAGTGGCAATTAAACAATAGACAAAGCAAAGTTCCTTTTCCGTATCTATAAATCTAAACTTTTACCCGCTTTTCACGGATTGCACGGATTTCAAGATTTTGTAGGACTTTTATACGGTTAATGCATATACTGTATGTAGGTATATTATATTTTATTCCGAAAGAGACTAAATCCCACGACACAGGGAATCCTAGTGTGGGGTTCAGAGGAACCTGTATTTTTTTCTAATATCTTTTACGATTGTTTATTTTGTAGTTGGCGTGTCGTTGTCGACGGGTCGGTTGGCGTGGTTGGTTAACACACAACCTATCATGCCGCAGGTCGAGGATTCGATTCCCATCCAGGACAGACATTTGTGTGCATGAACATGTCTGTTTGTCCTGAGTTTGGGTGTAATTAACTATTTAAGTATGTATTTACAAAAAAAATAAGTAGATAGTCATCTGGTTTCCATATTACAAGCTCTGCTTAGTTTGGGATCAGATAGCCGTGTGCGAAAAATGTCCCAAGTTGTTAACAATATTTTGGTTTGGTAAAATAAATTTCAATTTGAACATGATTATATTTTGTGCGAACTGTACCTATAAGAAATGTAATTTTTTCCGGTACTCTAGGTCTTTAAGAATCATGATACCTAATACTAAAATTATTCTTGTTACAGATCTAAGTAAAAGGGTCGTTGCGGCCCAACATGCCGTCTCCAGACAACAGAAAACAAGGTGAGAGATATTTTGTTTGTAAAGGTAAACAAACAGCACAAGTTCTTGCAGTGTCTTTTACTTTGTGAAAAATAACTCAATTACAATGAGCGAATTGATGGAGTTTTAGTAGTCTAGTGAAGGAAAACAACGTCTGGAAACCATGGTGGCAAGATACTTTATAATATTCGCCTGGCTACCTAACACCATAGAGTAGAAAATCTGTCGCCAAGTGCCGTTGCATTAAACTAAAACAAAAACTTATCTCATTTTGTAGGTATTTTTAATCGTCACTTGTTTCGTATGTTTTTAGTTTAATGTTAAAATTTAATGCATTCTCAACAAAAAACAGAAACTTAAAAAGTACCATTTCATACGTAACTTTTGTTTAACTTTTTAAATCTATTTGGGAGCCGATTCCCATAATGTATAGTATTTTGTTACCACCCACGGCCACGTCACCACCCACGGCCACGTCACCACTTACCATGTTATAATAGTAGTTAACCACAAGCCCATTCATAAAAATATCATTTAGTTTTATTAAAACATACATACATACATAATGTAATACGCCTTTTTTCTTCATAAAAACAAACAAGTGAATGTACGGTAGTTATACATACCTACGTCAAGGGTTGCCCCAAATGTGTCACATTTTGTGAAGCAGCTAGCCACAATAACATTATTACGTCGCCACTAATTTTAGGGATTTTCCTAACCATAATATGTAATTTATGAAGGTATATAGTGCTATTCACGAAGACGCGCCCACTCTTTTTCCTAATCCTTTAGTTTATTCATGTTGTATGCAGTTAGTAGAGGAGAGGTGGCATAACAGGTACATGTATCTATTGAAAGAGACACTTCAAATTTCCGGAAAATTAAAAATCGATTCAAACGACACTACTTCTGTTGTATGGAAACCCCGATGAGCGAGGGGTTGAGGGGACATTGGTGAAGGGGGACATTTTTTCGTGTCCCTTTCATTCCACCTCTTCCCTATTCAAGTTAAAGTTAACTATTGGCTTTCTGATTCGTAGTTCACCTGTGTTCCCCAATTTTAGGGCTCCTTAGGGGTCAATTTTAAAAACCTGTCTTTGAGCAGTTAGTTAGAGTTTCTAATCCGTTCAGGCAGTGCTTTGAAAGGGGTAAAGATTAGTCTTTTACCGCAGCTCCACCTGTCTCGTTAATTTTGTGTACATGACTGTGACATTTACATTTTCCGTATAATACATACAATATTTTTATTTTATATATACATAAACTTGAGAAGTGTAGATTTTTTTGATGAGAAGTGTAAATGAATGACGTTATAAAGTGACTTTCCCGAGTTATTTTGAGACTCAAATACAGGAGGTTATAGACAAAACGAATTACCAACTATAAAACAAACATAAAACAAATAATGTTGTACGTAATTAACTTTACACTGTTCACGTAAATCGTCCGCTGTTTATTTCAACAGTCAGCTTTTTACAACTTTATTCTCTATTTAATTAGGTGCGGGGAAGAAATAAACGTTTTTAAAGGGGTACATACACACCTTCCGATTACAGATATCCGACAAATAGGATCGAATAGAATTTTGCTGTTCCTATCTAGGTTTTGTGTGCTTATCACTTTTGGCCACATGAAATATGAAGACTAAACATATATATACTGGGTCATTTTTCACACACGGCTATCTGATCCCAAACTAAGCAGAGATGCTATGGAAACCAGATAACTGATATACTACATTACACAACTGTTTTTGTCTCTTAAATAGATAATGACAAACAGATGCACACAAATGTGTGTCCTGGATGGGAATCGAACCCACGACCTGTGATGTGATAGGGGCATATGAAAAGGTTTTATTGAAATAAAAAACTTTTCGTCGAGGCTTTCTACTCACTAGGGAGCAACAACGATATTAATATTTGTATGATCTCCCTGCACTTTTTACGAGTTACTAAACTTTTTATTGAGCCAACAGACAAACACCATAAATATATCAAAGTGACTTCGCCAATATCATTGAGGTGCGGGCCCGGTAGCCAGATTTATGGACGCTCTAACTTATTACGTGTACCAGTCTGCTGATAAAGTACCCGAGGGGGCCTTTATTAGGAAAAAATCTGACAAGAGCGTGTCGGCCACAATTCGACAAATGCCTTTTTAGTTTGGAGGCTTGGAGGTAGCCAGCCAGAGTACTACAAAGTACCTTATCGTGCTTTAGTTTCCTCAAGATGTTTAAATTCTCCATTCAGCTCAACCTCATTGTAGGGTTCGAACTCACGACTAGCTGTCATTGCCAACTTTTTATGAATATCATACCTAAACCTATCATGGGACCGTCGTCCCAAAACTATGAAGCTACTACTTACTACCTTTAAACTTCTAAGATCCTGGTACACGACGTAACACTTTTTTCTAACGTGACGATTTCTGCCAGTTTTTCCACTATAAGCTGCGTAAAAGGACTTCGTTCCAAAAAACTGTATAGCTTGTATTTGACCACAATCTCACCATGGTAAGTGATGATGTGGCCGAAGGTGGTAAGCACACAAAGCCTAGATGGGAACTTGCTCTCAAGTGTAGCTGTCGGAACACACTGATAGGTGCTTGGCGACAGATTTTCAACTTGAGAGTGGTAGCCAGCCAGTCGGGTACTACAAAGTACCCTACCACCGTGCTATGGTTTCCTCACGATGTTTTCCTTCACCGAAAGCTCAAGCTCATTGTAGGATTCGAACCCACGACCTTCGCCGCGGTATCCGACGTCAATACCACTGAGTACCACATCCCTAAAAATAAATGTAATATCTATAATATAAAAATGAATCGCAAAATGTGTTGGTAACTCAACAACGCCTGGACCAATTTGGCCAATTCTTTTTTTTAAATGTTCGTTGTTGTCCAAGGATGGTTTTTAAGGCGAGAAAAATTCGAATAATTGCCGGGAAAACCCTAAAAACAGCCCTTTTCTTTTTCCCATACAAACCCCCAGCTGTCAAACATTTGACGTCAATCGAAACAAAACAAAGACGCGTTTTAGAGAAATAGGGCAGAACAAGGCCTGCCGGGACAGCTAGTATCAATATAAAAATTTACTATAATTACAGACGAATCATTTCAACTATATTATATGTAGAGATATTCAAAATAGACTTCGTCCTGATGGACTGATGGTAATTTATATCGATAAATCCACCATATTAGGTCGGTAACAAAATGGAAATACTTCAGGAAAAGTGGGTAGCTTACTTTCACGTTAACATTGTGTTGCCATGTTTTGTTCTAGTTTCTTTTGAATGGAGCTGTGTTGCCAACTAACTGCTTTGTTTATTCACTTATTTTGTAACTATGCGTGCCAGAAAACTAAATAGTCAGGAATGCAACAAGCTGTATACTATTTGATGAAAATTCCCCTTCTAAACAGATTTGATAACAGAAACAATAATCTTTTTTATGTGTTCCATGCAACCCTAACTACACTTCAGGAAGTACTAACTGTAATAATAATTGTAACTTATCACACGAGGAATAAGGTACAATTTAGATTAACGATAGACGCCAACAATAAATATAACGGGCATCCCTCGTGAATTCAAATTAGGAAATAATTACATTGTATTTTCTTTTTCTTCACTAATGAGTAAACAACAGATGGTACAAATGTGGCGTAGTTAATTAAAAATGCTTACTGCGGATATAATCGGTACAGGTGGCCATGAGTTTCTACGTATTATTAGTGGATATATTTTTATGGTTGGTCATTAAGAAAGCAATGTTAGTTCAGCAATAGTGACATCTGACGCCGGGACAGTCGAAATTCATCGAGCTTGAGTTTTTGGTGTCGGGAAACATCGTAAGGTGACCATATACTTTGTTGAACTCGTTTAGCTAGCTACCACCCTAATGTGGAAAATTTGTCGCTAAGCACCTATCGGTGAGTCCCAGCAGTGGCCTTTCAAGGCCTAATTCATTAATAATAATAATAATAACTTTATTAAATAAACTTTTTTACAAAAAAACTGTTAAATCTAGTTGTTTAAAAAAAAAGATTTAACAAAACTATATTGTTAATGCTAAATAATACCAAGATTTGAAACTAACATACATTTTACATTGGCAGTAATGTCCATAGGTGACGACAGTCACTTATCATCAGGTGGACCGGCCGGTGCTTATCAGCCTTCTGACATTAATAAATCTAATAGTAATAGTTGTTATTAAGATAAATGTAGGTACTATAATTAAATTAACTTGTAAAGGCAGCACTTAAAGCCTATCCTCTATTCGTCATTTTATGTAAAGTCATTTCCTTAATGTACAGTTAAAGAAATATTACAGTTTTTTATAGCAAGCTTACTTCCTTATAAATATAGCGAGGAGGTGATGTGGCTGCCACACGCGTCATACTTGTGAACAAGTGCTTCTTCTGGCCTGTGTGAGCTTGTTATGTACTGTGTCCGCAATTTTTTCCGCCATGACACGCAAATGTCGTCAATGCGACTAGATAAATAATTGTATGTAAATAATTATTTATGTGATTTGCTTTAGAAAAGAGTACTTGCTGAGTCTAAACAATATAACCCACTAATCTTATTAATCCCACTATCTTACTAATATTAAAAATGTGAAAGTTTGGATGGATGTATGTTTGTTACTCTTTCACGTAAAAACGGCTAAACGGATTCTGATGAAACTTGGCACACAGGTAGATAATAACATATAGGAATAACACTGGAATAACACATAGGATAATTTTTATCCCGTATAAGGATAAGATCCCTCGGGAACGCGGGTGAAACCGCGGGGGACAGCTAGTATATTCTTGTAAAAAGTAAAAAAAAAATAATTTCATTTTCTATAGCAATAGAAATATTAGCTCATATTGTAAAAAGAGAAGGTTTGTATTTTTTATTTGTTTTAAGACCGTTTACGACGTACGGCATTTCGTACAAACTTTCAAGTCCTTGTTTTTCGAAATGAATGAACCGATTTTAATGAAACTTCGTACGCATAAGCGAAATACAAAGGTCTAAAAAGTTAGTAAAGAACATCGTAAACGGTCTTAAGGGGATTTGGGTCTCCTGAACGGAATCTAAAAAATCTTTCAGTAACGTAGGTTATATTTTATTTTAAATCCCTTGGGAATGCGGGTGAAACCGCGGTGCGGAGGAATAAAATAAATAAATGATCTCATTGCATACATTTCGTTTTACCAAACATGAAGCGTGTCGTGGCATTAATAAATAATGGAATTTACTTAGCAAAGGGAACGTTACTTTTCATGTAAAAGGAGGAAATAAAGGTAGAAATAAAGTATATAGGTAAAAATGTGAAATGAATTGTAACATTTCTCTATGAAGACAAGCATACCACCATTTTTAATATGTGATATCGTAGCTTAGGTTCCAACTGCACTTAAATATACAATGCTGACGAAAATGTAATCCTCTGCATTACATTTTCGTCAGCATTGTATATTTAAGTGCAGTTGGAACATAAAATATCTAAAAAAAAACAAGTTAAAATGGTTAATTTACAAATTATACTAAAAGACAAAATAAAACTAAACTAATTACAGATAAAAAAATTGCTCCAAATCGCTGCCCGATGGAAGCGTGCCATATAGTTTATTGAATTAAAAAAAAAGTTCAAATGGCAAAAGATACTAAAGAAATATGCATATTTTCTATACTACGCATATAACTGAAATCCATCCAGATGATTCGGCGTTATCCCTAAACAGACGCGGCTTCATTGAACTCTAAATTCAGGTAAACAACATGATAAAGAAATACTTTAATGTTAAGCATTTGTTTCGTCAACTGTACAGTAGTACATTCACAATATGACCTCTTTATTTACGTACAGTAAAAAAAAGATAGATTGAATCAACTGATAAAATATTCCACGTAGCTACATCGTGTATCTCTTTTTAGCTTCTAAGAAATAGGGCACATTCCATCACTAACCCGAACCTTTATTGCATTTAATAAAATACGATCGCACGCACCAATATTCAATTTGCGTCAAAGAATATATGTATTCGAATACGTAATCTATAATACACGTATCTAATCTCGATACCCATCTTTCACCTTCGTATTCGATTTGTACAGTTCCATGCAGAAGTGGTACTTTTAAAACTTTCGCTAACTAAATTCATTTTTGTAGTTTTTTTTTATTCTGGATAAGCTTGTGTTTGACAACAATCTCACCATGGTAACTGATGATGTGGCCGAAGGTGGTAAGCATACAAAGCCTAGATGGGAACTGGCTCTCAAGTTCCAGCCAGTCGGGTACTACAATGCTATGGTTTCCTCACGATGTTTTCCTTCACCGAAAGCTCAAGCTCATTGTAGGATTCGAACCCACGACCATCGCTGCGGTATCCAACGTCACTACTGACTACCACTGAGCTATCATCGTCTCAAAATTATACCTCGACGTTTCAATCAAGTTGCATTGATCGTGGTCACGAGTGGACTTCGTCGAGGTCTTGTGCGCGAATAGACCATGCACAAAAATTATTATACTTTTAAAGTGTATTCAGTTTTAGATTGTGTAAAGGCTCTGGGGATAATGAACCGATTATATTGATTTTATGTTTTATAAAATTGCTGTACTTAATTAACTTTAGTATTTTTTGGCATGATCATGTTTATACTTTATCAGCAGCCTCATTGCCATTCCAGCCAAGTATTTTAAAGTTTAGATATATTCCTTTCACAATTGTTGCAACTTCGTGTCCTCCATTTTCCAAATCGGGGCACACCACATAATTCGCTTACTACATTTTATTTTACTATAAAGTCAAACATTCTCTTCGTAGTTCTTGGTTATGCTCAATCAATTCGTGATGAATAGAACGTAATATAAAATAGAGTCGTTTTTTATTCGACAGTACCTAGGTACCTATAGTTCTGCCCATAAAAGGTAACGGTCAGCAGTATAGTTGCGAACACAACGCTGAATTTAAAAAAAAAATATAATGAAAACAATATTTATGATTAGATTTTTGAAACAATAAACTCTAAACTATTTTGTACTACTTATGTACGTATTGATTTGATACACCATCAATGCATTTTATTATGGCTATTAATAATTCGTAACAGATATACCTATAATTTTGTCGTCGACTGTACTCATAGCAGCATTTATGTGTGAATGCATGCACAAGAATAGCTGTCTGATCGCCCACGCTTTAATGCTTGTTTGCATTCGACATTGACGGTCATGCTCGCTCTGTTATCTATGGCAAGTTGACTTTGAACTTCACAAACTATCTTATGAAGATTATTATGTAATTTAAGGCTTGAATATAGAACTCACCAATTAAGTAATTTATTTATGAGTGAGAATAATTATCTGTTATTTTCGATGTTTTTAAATATATTTTTTGTAGAAATTCAATGAGAATAGAGGAATTGATACCAGATGTCATAATAATATCAATGGGACCAACATTGAAATCTCGGAAAATGATACCTAGTCTAGTACTTATACCGAAATAAAAATTATTCGTATGTTTAAAAGTTTATTTTTGCTCCATATCTATGCTTCATTCGGAGTCAAACATTCATAAAAACAAACACAAAATAAATTAGATATTATTTATATCACAAATAAATATACCTCTTGTGATATCTAAGGTGTGAATTTAAAAGAGAATTGTGTTTGTTACAGGTCATAACTGGTTGGAGAATATGGTGGAACTGCCCTCAGGGGTGGGAGAGGTGGACGCGGAACAATGGATCAGTGCCAATGTGAGTTTAATTCACACTGCAATAAGGTCAAAACTCTAGTGACACAACACTGATCAATGTAGGTACCATACCTCCAGATTGGTCCAGATAGCATTTTGTAAAATTAAATAGTACCATAATTTGTCAAGTTGACTCCGTGGTTCAATGTCCGAGCTATTATTATATTTTTCTGTGAACTATCTCACTTACGTATATCTACGTACATACATAATATGTATACAGGTAAGTAGCACGAAAAACTGAGTTATTTAATATCGAAAATTCAATACCTACATAAAAATCTGAAATATCCAAATATCTCAAAAATGGTGATCTTTTTATTGAGATCATCTCTCCCTAAAGTTTTTAGTACTACTTACCGAACAACCTGTATAGTTAGTAAGATCCCAAACCTTCTTCGTTCCCGTAGGGTGAATGGGTCAATGTTACTTTTCGAAAGGTTTCAGCTTTCACTTTTCTGTCAGAACTTTTCTTTCTAAATGGTAGCTCTGTCCTGCCTGATGTGATGACGTTAGGTCTCCGTCATACTTCACCAATTCCTTCAAAAACTCCCGTACTTCATAGAATTCGCTGAGGAAAATATTTAACAGCTGTGATTAATCAGAGTAGGTATCTCGCTAAGGTCCTTTTCTAGGCAGCACAGCCGTTAGTCTAAAAGCATTCTTGTGTAGGTACCTTAATATAACGTGCTTACATCTATCATCTGAGTTTTTAGGTAGGTAGTAGGTAAGATGTTTACATACATTTTCCTACCAAACGCCTGTTGAATAATTCGCGGGACGACCATACCATTGACACTGCTTAAGAACTTTGGTGGTGCATGGATCAAAAAACATCGAAAGTGCTGAAGTCATTCGTTTAATATTGTTCAAATATTAAGTACCTACATATTTCTAATGTTATCATTATTTATACATTTACATTTTATAGATATTTTGAATTATGTTTATTTTCAACTTTTTATTATTTCGATGTTTTGATTCCCGTATCTCTGTTTTATTTAGTATTGTTATGTAGTCCAATTTAAGTTTCTTTTTTTTTATTTAGTACAATTGTTCATTTTTTTTATATGTATAATTTTTAAATTATTAATGTTATTGTCATTTTGGTAAATACTGTACATGCCTCTTATAGGTTTACATATTTGTATCTAAATCGTGTATATTCAAATTATGAACGTGTCAATATGTAAACTGTTGGTGTGTCTAATATATAAATAAATAAAAGAAAACAAAAATCCAATAAAAAAAAATTAGCATTTGAATTTAAAAATAAAAGCCAATGTAATAGTCAGATGGTCCAAAAATATTTAAAAAATGTAACCTTGCTGAGTTCCTTACCGATTCTTCTCAGTTGAAGGCTGACTTCCGAGGCTTCCGAACCGGTGGTAACTTCTGTAATTCGAGCTTCATAAGTGCCCTTCTAGGGCTTCTAAACTGAATAAATGGTTTTTATTTTGACTTTGAATGAACTTCCATAATGTACAATATAATTACTTCTAACGTTGTCCTTTATGTTATTGGTTTAGATAGATTTAATTCAATTTCAAGAGCCTATTATGACGCTTTATTTTGTTTTGCGCGGAAGTCCTTTGACTTCCGCACCGCAGATTTACTCGATTTCGATATAAAATGTAGTCTACGTGTAGCAACCAGGGTGCTTATTCGTTAAAAATCAAAATGGCGACCATCGACCATTAACATCCTTCTATCCTACTTCCTACTAATCCTATCCTACTATCCTACTAATATTATAAATATGAAAGTATGTTTGGATGTGTGTAAAGATGTATGTGAAGATGTGTGTTACTCTTTCACGCAAAAACGGCTGAAAGGTTTTTGATGAAACTTGACACACAGGTAGTTTATATCCTGGAATAAAACATACTTTTTATTCCGGGAAAAGATAAGATCCCTCGGGAACGCGGGGCGGAAAACTCTATTATATTCTACTTATTGTAAGACCCAAAAGCTAAAATAAAACAATAAATAACCGGTACAATATATTTTTTCTACAACATATGAGAGTGTCAGATTACTATATTACCTCCTAACTTATGTCCTAGTTTCGTGGGGAGCTCTCCAATAATGCTTACGGAGCTGTTTCTTTCCAGACGAGAGGAAAGGATGCTTTAGTTAATATACGATGCTAGCGAGGCGGAAAAATTGTAACACCTTTGCTCGGTTTTTATTAGCATTTTAGTGGTTGTCTTTTTCAGGTTTCAAAAAAATACAAGCGAGCCTTACAGTAAGATGAAAGACTTTTTAATATAAGTGGTCAGTAATTCTGATGCCTAATAATATGCTCCCTCTTATCACTAATGCTATCAACAAATTACTCCTTTAAACTTCTAAGACCCTGGTACTCGTGGGGTACTAGCATAACGCTGTTTTCTTACGTGACGATTTCCGACAGTTCTTCCTACTGTAAGCCGCGTAAACGAACTTCTTTCCAAAAATATACATAAGCTTTTTTTTTACTTTACTTCACATTTCTATATCATCTTGGTAGACAAAAGTCTTATCCCAGTCCGGCCTTTACAGATTCCCATCACATAAATATTTCCAACAAAATGAAGTAGGTTGCTTGTCTTAAAATTTCCTACCAACATTAACAATTAGATTCAGTAAAGAAACAGTTACACGAAATTAAGAACTCATAAAATTTTGAGCTTTACCATTGCAAATATTGGCTCTAAAATATATTTTAGTATCTACCAACACAAATCGCTACCTCCTAAATCGAAAACACGACAATATATTACAGTAATAAACTCTAATGTTTACGCGTGCTGGAGCAATATGTTTGTGCACAACTTAGCAAGTAAATAAAGCGTTCAATTTGCAAAACTATATTTGCCTGACTCGGCTATTCTTAGACAGCAAAATAGCTAGTATTCTAGACACAATGGGGCCTTTCTTCATATATCAATTATTTCACACGCGTTCCCGTGGGATCTTATCTTTTCCCGGGTTAAAAATATTGTCTATGTTACTCAAGGATAATGTAGCTATCTAATGGTGAAAGTTTTTTTTTTAAATCGGTCGGGTAATTTTTGAGTTAATTCGTAACAAACAAACAAACAATCAAATTATTCCTCTTTATAATATTTCGTAAAAGTAGTTTTTAATTTTCACAAGTAAATTAATAAAAACTCCATCTCTTAACGAAAAATACTTAGTTCTAATAAACACGAGATACTTAATCTAGCCACGATATTCGATCTTATAAGACCTGTA
The DNA here is from genome assembly GCA_951361185.1 of Ochropacha duplaris. NCBI lineage: Eukaryota > Metazoa > Arthropoda > Insecta > Lepidoptera > Drepanidae > Ochropacha > Ochropacha duplaris. The sequence goes on from OX592693.1 coordinate 2,874,267, forward strand.
CTTTGCTGTTTTTACTTGAGAACAAAATTACTCCTGTTAACTTCACTTATTTCTACTATTGTAGAGATAATGTTAGGTAAAGATTTTATTTGCCCTGCAGGCAATGTAAAGGGACACATTGACAGCTGCCCTGGGGCCCTTAAAATGTGTGCTGCTGTTTCATAAAACGTTTTTCTCGTAAAAAAATCTAATCTTTTCTCGTTATAATATTAGTGTAGATAATTGTTTTTGTGTTTAAAATTTTGTGGATTGACTTTGTCAGTTTACAATAGTTTTATGAAATGTATAGGTATAAAAATACTTACGACAAAAAAAAAATTGTTAAATATTCGGCAATATGTCTATTTTACCTGGATATAAAACACAAAATTTTAGTCCTACTTCAGTAATAAAACCAAAGGATGTCAATAATAAAACCATCGTTGCATATACCGTTGGTAATATAAAGCCAACATTTATTAAGCCGGTCTCAAGATACAGAATAATTAAGGCTTCTCCTAAAATTTATTTCAATCCTACCAGCTGTGACTCTTGAATAATTATTCAAACAAAACTGGCTCTAAAATAGGATCACGGAAAAACAAAATGATTATGCAGCAGTTACTAATCTCACAAAAAATACCTATTACTTAATAAAGACTGATGTTCTTACTGAATAATACCATGTTTAATTCATGTTTTTTGTTTAGACTCTTGTTTGTATTAGTATCCGTAAATTACGTCACACGTATTTCATGATATTTGGTGCCTTTATGTAATTATCTACTAGTTTCCCGCCCCGCGGTTTAACCCGCGTACTCCTTTTTTTACCCCTTTAGGGTTTAGGCTGGGCGTCGATGAGTTAGTGAGTCAGGCCTTATCTTTTTATACACCTACTAGCTTTCCGCCACGCGGTTTCACCCGTGTTCCCGAGGGATCTTATCTTTATTCGGGATAAAAAGTAGCCTATGTGCTATTCCAGACTATAATCTATCACCATGCCAAATTTCATCCAGATCCATTTAGCCGTTCTAGCGTAAATGAGTAACAAACATACATCCATCCATCCATCAAAACTTTCACATTTATAATATTAGTAGGATATAGATCTTCGATACTCAATTATGTAGGCATCAGATTTTACCAAAACAAAATAGTTGAAATAAAAATAATAATGGTAAATTATAAATTGTAATTCTAAAATACATACAACATGTATTGAGCAACCTTTATTTGAACAACGGAGAAACGTTCCTGACAGAATTATCCACAATAACTCTATAAGATGTTAACCCACCCTATATTGTTAAGTAATCACTCTAAATAATTGAGACAGTATAGGTACTTATACTGTAAACTGTTACACGATTAAATAGATTAAATTGCAATACAAACACGGGGTATGTCGACTCGAAGCCAAGGAAGTAGGTCAAAATACACATTAAACAAGTTGACTTAACTTAAACTTGGTTAAGAAGTTAAGCAAATACTCTTTAAGAGAGTGCAACCAAAATATTTGCGTATTTAAGACATTGTTCAAACGATGAATTGAAGATTTGTTTTGGTGCATTCGACATTTTACGAAAATATAACTTAGAGTAAAAACAATTTATTATTATAGATATCTGAAAGTTATAGTTATTACAAACTTTTATTCAACTTGCAATTTATGTATTTAACCATGTTTGTCCGGGGTGAATCTTGCAACTCAATTTTGATGCAGATATCTTTAACCGATTGAGCTGAAATTTTCTATACACGTTTAGTTTGGATGCTAATGCATGGTTAGCTGTGTGACGTCATTCTAAATCCAACATGGCGGAACACCTAAGATGCCTAAGATAACGGACTATTATTTTTTAATGTACTCCTACAATATGGGTAGAAAATGAAAGGGCTTGCTGAGAATAACTCGATAAATAAAGCGACGTCTCCCTAAATCCAAAGCTTGTTTTTAAAAAAGTTTTTTTAACTTATATATATATTTTTTAAATGAATAATAACCATCGTTATATGTTGAGTATTTTATTTTATGCATGTATATTTATTATGAGTCTCAAGTATTTTTTTCGTAGGTATATTCAAATGATGTTTAATAGGTGAACTTACTTTCAAAGTAAAAGTCAAAGCCATTTATTAAGTTTATGCTCCTATGAAGGTCATGTATTATAATATAGTACCTACTTCAAATATACATTACTGTTATTTGAGGTTTTAATATTACTAAAACGTCTGGGATTCTCTTAAGTGAGTTACGGACCAAACTTTATTTGAAATTACTACATTTTTATCGTAAAAACATTTTGAGACTTCTTTTAGATATTCACTTGGACCATGAATCATCGAATTAAATTTGTGTTTTTTAACTTTTTTTAATGTATGTATGTCTAAAATTACTTCAAGATCAAAATAATTTTAATGAATGTTTGTTACAAATCGATAATTGATTTGTTTATATTTATTAAATAGCTTTCCTCCGCATTTTCACCTGCATTCCTAATGGATCTTACATTTTCCTGGGATAAAAAGTATCGTATATGTTATTCCAGTATATGATCTACCTGTGTACCAAGTTTCATTAAACTCCATATAGTAGTTTTGTCGTGAAAGAGTAACAAACATCTTCTCACACATCCAAACAATACTTTCACATTTATAATAATAGGTCTTTACCTATGAAATTGCCGTTCTGCAGTACTGGCCATTTCAAATCAAAATATTTTTTCTTTGGCTAAGAATTCTAATTTCAAATTAATTTTATTTTAAAAACATGGATTTTTATTTTCATAAGTAGTCATTTGTTTATTGATTAGTGTTACATTTTCATCGCATTTCAATCTTTTTCGTCATCATGAATACGTTAAAAATTCGAGTAATTATGGAATATGAGTACCGTCGTGTCAGCAACGCGGCACAAGCGGCACGCAACATCAACGACGTTTACGGAGCTAACACTACAAACCAACGCACCACCTGTTATTGGTTTGCTCACTTCCGTTCTGGAAATTTCGACCTGAAAAATGAACCTCGCGGTCGTCCGAAGACTTTGGTCGACAATGACGAATTAAAGGCGATTGTGGAAGCTGATGATACACAATCTACGGCTGAATTAGCAGCACCTTTCGACGTTAGCGTCAAAACAATATTGGTCCATTTGCGTCAAATTGGCATGGTAAAAAAGCTTGACAAATGGGTGCCCCACGAACTCAATAATCGCCAGCGCGAAGTACGCGTCGAGACGTGCCTTGCACTGCTCAACAGACACACAAATGAGGGAATTTTGAACCGCATTGTTACCAGCGATGAAAAATGGATTCTGTTTGATAACCGCAAGCGCTCAGAAAGTTGGTTAGATCCTGGTTCAGCACCTAAACAATGCCCTAAACGAAAACTTACCCCTAGAAAAGTGATGGTCACTGTTTGGTGGTCTAGCGCCGGTGTGATTCATCACAGCTTCTTACCAAACGGGGTGAGCATTACTGCAGATGTGTACAGTGAAGAACTGAACACAATGATGGAGAAGCTGGCACATCTCCAACCAGCATTGGTCAATCGCTCGTCTCCGCTGCTCCTGCACGACATCGCGCGACCTCATACTGCACAGCAGACGGTCTCCAAGTTGCAAGAACTGGGGTTGGAAGCTCTCCGTCATTCGTCCTACTCACCAGACCTTGCGCCTACAGACTACTACTTTTTCCAGAATTTGGATAACTTCTTGGCGGGAAAAAAATTCAATACCCGAGAGGCAGTACAAAATGCCTTTGAAGAATTTGTTGCCTCCCGTCCAGCAGGTTTATTTAAGAAGGGCATCAATAAACTGCCACTGCGTTGGCAAAGATGCATTGATTGCATGGGTGATTACTTCGATTAATACAAATAAAAAATACATGAAAAAAAATCGTTTAAATTTTTTCATACAAAACGGCAATTTCATAGGTAAAGACCTAATATTAGTAGGATAGTAGGATTTATTGTTGTGCCTATAATTATAATGTCGATCTATAGAACTCACCATTTTTAAGTCAATGAACGGATGTTTATGTTTATTATCCGAGGATATTTATTATTATTATTCCATTTATTTACTTTTCTTCAACTTCTTAATCACAATTTCAAATATATATTTAAATAAAAAAAATACAATATTTAAAATTATAAAAAACAGCAATCAACCGGCATCGGGAACAAGGTCCAAGTGACCGGTGGTCAAGACTCCAGAGAGAGGAACTTCCTCACAATGCGTGCCGTCTCCAGGAGTACCTACTGCCTTATTATTATTGATTTGTTAGATTTGTCTCAGCTCCAAATAGCAGAATAACTATTTTTTTTTTATGTCACAAGTGACAACGAGGCAGGCGGGTCACCTGATGGTAAGTGACAACCGTCGCCTATAGACATTAGTCGCCTATAGGTATTGCTAATGTGTTGTACACCTTATTACAATGCCTTAAAGGCGAACTGGCTCTCAAGTGCAATTGCCGGAACACACCAACAGGTGCTTGGCGACAGATTTTCAACTTGAGGGTGGTAGCCAGCCAGTCGAGTACTACAAAGTACCCTACCACCGTGCAACAAAGTACCCTACCACCGTGCAAAATTAAAAAATCGCAAACATAATAACTAAATGGTTCCTTCGGTACGGCGGATAATACCGCGGGAGACAGTTAGTATCCAATAAAAGCTTAAAGTAATTAGTTTCAAGAGATACCTAAATGAGGCGAACAAGCACATAGAGAAAATGATAAAAATTCGATCATAGTTTTTAAACGACTTCAAAAAAGGAGGTGTTTCTTATTTTATTTTACGATCTACATATTATATGTATAGGCTTATCTCACCATGGTATCTAAGTGATGATGTACAAACATGTTTAGCACAAAATGTTATTGGAGGGTTACCTCCCTGGCTAACTACCCTAATTTTAAAATCTACCTCTAAACACCTAATGGTGCCGGTAGCTGTGAGAGATTCATTTCTGTGATTGTGGTAAATTTTAAACCTACTTCTAAATGAAGTAGTCTAGCGCACTGTGACCTATTTTCTGAACATGTCAGTTGTCCCAGTGTGAGCTTAGCCTAACAAGGGTGGCTTTACTGCCACCAAGCGACACTAAAGTGGATTTATGTGGGCTCCATACGGATCCATTGGCTCGGAAATAGATGTAAATGTAGCCTACTTTTTGCTTACCATCATAAAGTTAAGTTTTAGGTGCTGAAGCGGTTTATCTTTATACAGAGTGTTGTTTTGTAGCTCGGTCTATAATGCTTTTTAGTTTAAGATGTCTGATACTATCCTATTATTTTATACTAGTTTTCCGCCCCGCGGTTTCACCCACGTTTCCGAGGGATCTTATCTTTTACCGGGATAAAAAGAATCGTATGTTTAATTTAAGGATATAAACTACCTGTGTGCTAAGTTTCATCAAAATCCGTTAAGCCGTTTTTGCGTGAAAGAGTAACAAACATCTTCACATACATCTTCACACATGCAAACATACTTTCACATAAGTTTCACATTAATAATATTAGTAGGATACCATCATATAGACGTCAATGTTTGTACAATCACGATGTCTTATAATCATACTATTTGGGGCTTTTTAATAGAGGAGTAGGTAAGAAGATTTATGCAAGGTCGGCAACGCGCTCGTGACGCCTCTGATGTTGCAGGCATCCATGGGCTACAGTAACTGCTTACCATAAGATGGACCGTAAGCTAGTTTGCCTCCTAGTGTTCTAAACAAAAACAAGTTTGTTGGGACGTCCTTCTTCCACTGAACCACGAATCCACGTGATTGTATTGTATAGAGATACTCTATGTTAATGAAACGGTTTGATACTAGATTGTGTTTCTAAAGTTCAGTAGCATTTATTCATTCATTAAATAATTATTTTTGTATGGAAATGGCTAGCGGTAATGTCCTCTTTTAAACAAAACGTCTGGAGAGCGAAATCGTTGGAATGATACAACATATCTGAATGAACATAAAGATCTAGAATGTCAGTGAAACGGCGGCGCAATAACTATTTGCCTAAAATCAAATTTAATTAAAGGGCCATCCATAGTTATTATTCAAATCGATAAAGTTGTAGTAAATCCTATTAACGGTTTACAAAGACGTTTCATCTAACTTGCTATATAGAGCTGCACTTACAACTAGTTAAGGCATTAACAAGTTTTGATAAGTTTAAACTTAGCCGTTGGAAAGTAATTATTCAAGACATTGTTTATTAAGCTGACTGACAAAAACCGGTCAGATGCGATAGCTCTTGTAACAGAGGGTTCTGAACAATAATAAAAACACCAACTTAATTTTCTCATAACGTTTATTTTAAATCAATCATTGCATAGATATAACTATATGATATATAGGTGTCCGGTATGTAGTACGACTAACTTAAGGGCGGTTCACCTACCATATATACAAACCTCAGTAAAAGTGTCACCATTTTTTTGTCATATAATATCTACAATTCAAAAATCATTACCAAAAATACTGAAATATCGAAATATCTCGAAAATGGTGACCTTTTTAGGGTTCCGTAGCCAATGGCAAAAAACGGGACCCTTATAGATTCATCATGTCTGTCTGTCTGTCCGTCCGTATGTCACAGCCACTTATTTCCGAAACTATAAGAACTATACTGTTGAAACTTGGTAAGTAGATGTATTCTGTAAACCGCATCAAGATTTTCACACAAAAATAGAAAAAACAATAAATTTTGGGGGTTCCCCATACATAAACTTTTTTCTGTGTGTCCCCCCCCCCCCCCCCTTGTAACTTCTAAAATAAGAGAAAGATAAATCTCAAAAAAAAAATATGATGTACATTATGCATGCAAACTTCCAACGAAAATTGGTTTGAACGAGATCTAGTAAGTAGTTTTTTTTAATACGTCATAAATCGTAAACCGTAATTTACATAGTTATAACCATTTAAGATAGACCTCTGAGTTGTATTGGTGCTCATACAATTTAGAGGTCTTGCTTAATTGGCACCATCTCAAATATGGAAATCGAAAACGTTATCGAAAAAAAAACAAAAAATTCCTTGAGACTCCATTACGGAACCCTCGGTACGCGAGTCCGACTCGCACTTGACCGGTTTTTGTATATTTGCTAGGTGACCCGCCCAGCGCTCCGTGCTTTTGTTTCAAAATACCTATATGGAGGACTATTTAAATAGTAGATTATGTTGCTGATGCGTTTCTGTCACTCTATTTAATAAAGAAATAAAATAATTTATCGTAAGCATGGTCGATCATATCATGGAAAACATAGGGTAATTTTAAACATGTTTAGTTTAATGATCGTTTAATTCGCGGGAGACAGATAGTTCTTAAATATAGTATATTTTGGTGTCCCAAATAAATCAAGATATAAATAAATAGTATTACTTTAATACTGTTTGGACGATGTTCATAGTTTCGGTCCTTCGTAGCCAGCCGGACTCATTTCCGGCCACTTGGTATATTTATAAGACTGGGCGCCAACTCGGCTATGAAATACATTATGACAGAACATTCATGTTTGTCTATGGACGATTTATTTAAATGTATGGCTTTTAGGCTATCTAACTAGAGTGTTTTTCAAGCTTATGGTATGTGATCATTTTCTTTATATTCTGCTTCACAGTACTGTTTGTGTTTTGGAAGATATAGTAATGCTTTTCGGGGTATAAAATGATTATATTGAGCTTAATCAGATAAATAAAAAAGGTTTAACAAAAGTTACTGTTGGCTGGGCAACATTCTCGCTGGAATCTTTTCAGTTTGTGTATTCCTAACTGGTGGTAGAGTCAATTGTAACGTTCATAAGAGATAAAATCTTGAATTTAATTTGAATTGAAGTGTATTTACTGTATCAATTTGAATAATAAAACATATATTCCAAAAGCCCATAATCGATATTTGCCGAACTTTTTACAAAATGGTTTCCACAAAAAGTGGCATTACGTATATTGTCTTCACTCTGCGATAAATCGCTTGTTATCAGCAGCTTTATTCCGCCAGCCGAATCGTTATCGTGAACTCGGCAAACGCTTAAATTAACGGATCCCTATCTCTTATCAAACAGGGATCACTCTAATTCACTTTTTAGGATTAAGAAGATCGATATTTGTAAAATGTTGTAGTGATCAATGTAGCGCCCGTAGCGGAATACTTTAAGGCTCTTTGTGATGATAGGATCGAATCCTATAATGAGCTTGAGCTTTTGGTGAAGGAAAATATCGTGAAAATACCATAGCACGGTGGTAGGGTACTATGTAGTACTCGACTGACTGGCTACCACCCTCAAGTTGAAGATCTACTGCAAAGCATCTGTTGGTGTGTAAACAATAAAATTGTAGTATAAAAAAACTGTTGGAACTAAATTCGTAAAATGAGCCCTGTTAATGAGAAATGTTATACTATAATCTATGGTCTAGTTATATCTATCTACACACATCAAAAAAAGTTTGCGATCACTAGCATAAACTGATATAATTTCTTAAATTGAACTTTATAACAATACATAGGCAATCTCCTTGGCATTGCTAATATCTATAGGCTTCGGTATTCACTTACCATCAGGCGCCCAGATAGGTATTTCGAAAAAATGCTACATTTAAAATAAAATATTTGAAGCGAAGAGACGCTGGCGAAAGAAAATGTTTTGTTAGGACGATGAGCATGCATGAGAGAAATTAAATTACTCAAAATATAATGGAAATATCCAAGCAATATTTACATGTATATTATGACCATAGAATATACATTAAGCTTACATGATACAAAAAACCAAACTACTAACTTGAGCTCGAGAGATAACAAGACAATTCCTATGTCTAATACGATACTTAATTTAGGTTTAAATATAATTTATACATCAAATAGAAAAAAATTTTTTGAAAATCGGTTGACAATTGGCGGAAAAATCGATGAACATACATAAAAAAAATATATACATACAGTCGAACATATAACCTCCTCCTTTTTTGAAGTCGTTTAAAAATAAAAGGACTGCTGTCATTATGAATGTATAGCAATCAGAAGCTTTGGGTTAAGTGTCTAATAAAATACCTCAAGTAACAAAAGAATGCGATTCATATTTTATTGATTTTTTTACTAATATCTTTGTACTATTTTTAAACCTATAATATAAGCTATGGTTCAAGGCCTTTTCATTCTACCGTACCAATTCTTTAATCTATATAAAAAATATCATCTAGACACATATCTTCCTTCACACCTCTTTCAATTTATTATTGGGTAATAAATTATACCCACACTCAAACTCAATACATCGCTATGCATAAACGTCTAGCGCCATTAAGGTGCTCTCAACCTGGTTTCGATTTCTAATACCCATTAAGAGAGATGTACGATTAGAATACGTACGTGCACATCTTAAATGTGCGACAATAGTAGCCGTGTCAACAAATAAACGTGTTGAGCGACCATTTCTAGGGATCAGCACCGCTCAAGTGTTTAACAACCCTTATAGTCGTCCGCTTAAGATATATTTCACTTCCTATAGATCCCTTTTGTACTTTACCTCAGTCGTTAAGAAAGGGACAGAGAAAGCAAATAAGAGACGGGAAAAATCTTTGATTAAGTAAATATATTATTTAAGAACTAATTTAATCAAATAAAGGACCTGGGGAGGTTAACAAAAACTTTATTTAGTTTTTGGCTAATAAGCATGAATACTCACTAGACTTTAAAATGTTTTTAAGATTTCCGTAGTCTAACAAGGGACGTTAATTGATTCCTAATCTTTTAATGATTACATTGACCCCTTACAACTAAAACTATAATTCTGAAATTACTGAAAATAATCTACAACTCTTATCAAATACTGGATTTACAAATATACCTCACGTTCAATGAGAGTCCTATAGTTCACGAGCTAAATTATATGTAGATATCAAAAAATATCCTGGGACATTTTTTCACACACGGCTATCTGTTTCTAAACTAAGCAGAGCTTGTAATATGGAAACCAGGATGACTGATATACTACACATACATTATTTTTGTAAATACGTACTTAAATAGATAATTACACCCAGACTCAGAACAAACAGACATGTTCATGCGCACAAATGTCTGTCCTGGATGGGAATCGAACCCACAACCTGCGGCGTGACAGGTAGTGTGTTAACCAACCACGCCAACCGAACCGACAGTATTGCGATCTAAATGTAAAAAAAAGTCCATTACACATTGGCTGGCAATCCTCCAATGCTTATGTCTATAGACGATAGATTTACTTACCATTAGGACGCACCTGCCGGATTCAAATCTAATTAAATTAACAAAATCTGTTGCTGCAAATTAGCTAAACTGCCAAAACATTAACACAAAGGTTACATTATTCAAGTATGTACTTAAAAAGCTTTCTACTGTTATATGGTTGAAGTTACACTTTGTCCCAAGGGTAACATGCATAAAGAGTGAATTAACCCTATTTCTGTTCAACGAGTCATGTGATATAGCCCTAAATAAATAAGTACAGAAAGACGAAATCTAAACGCTTTATTAAAACTAGAATCAGTGATATATGCGTACAGTATATTTTAATGTTGGCAAATATTATACTTTCACACATACTGATAATGTTAAATATAATATCCTGTAATATTTCTTCACATGCGGCCACCTGATCCCAAACTAAGCAGAGCTGGTTTTATAGAACTCAGAAAATAATTATTATATATATTTTTTTATGAAGTAAAGAGAGAATGAGAAAGAGGCAATGCTGCCAGTATTCTGGGCATAGATAATACACTATAAACTAGATTCTGGGCACGCTACCACCTGACTGCGATTTGGACCAGTTGGCATATTTAGTGTAGTCAAGTTTTAATTCTGTTATTTTTTAATTTGTGTATTTAGATTATCTAGGTACTCAGATAATAGTTATTTTTAATACATACTGACCATATTCTACTATTTCATATGTTATACTATGTATAATATATTTATACCCAGACTCAAGACATGTTCATGCACTCAACGTAGTGACGTAGCAGTTAAGATTTAGCTAAGATTGCAACATGACAATGTGTGCGTACAGACCTTCTGTGCGAATTATACTGTGTGAGTATGGATGTTAATATTCAATTTATCACACACAAGTGCCATATTGGAAGATGATTGATAGCCGTTTATTGCACAGTAGATGTCTCTGTATTTGATACGCTTTATAAGCTTGGAATAAATAAAAGTTATGAAGCTCTTATATCTGATAATAATCCTATGTATACATATAGGCTCTAGATAAGCTCAATTTACGATCCCTAAAATTGGTCACGTAATTTTACACTACTTAATATCGTCATAATGTATGATTTAAAATAAAACTAAGTTTCTTAAGTCTCAGCCTAAAAGTGCAAGTCAGAGATGGACCGCAAACTGCAGGTTTTATGAGCAGTTTCTATGAATCTCTATGAATTTGATTCCGAGCGTGCCGCAACCGTAGGCTGCACTTTCGCCGCGCTTTCATAGAAACGGGTAGTGTGGCTTGCAGTCTGCGGTCTGCGGTCTGCGGTCCGTCCCGAACTCGTAGTAGTAAGTAGTCTTGTCTCTATATAGGATTGATTTAAAAAAACTATACAGTAAGGCATATTTTTTCCGTTATTCAAACCAACATTTCATTAGAATCTTTTAAGCCATTTAAACATTACAACCAAGCAGACAGAGCTATTGCCTTTATGAATAACACCCACGTTCCGGTGGGATCTTATCTTATCCCGGGATGAAATATAGCCTATGTTAATCTGGAATAATGTAGTATTCAAATGGTGAAAGAATTTTTAAAATCGGTCCAGTACTTTTGGAGCCAATTCGTTACAAACATACTTACATACAAATCTTTCCTCTTTATAATTTTAGTACCTACAGATCAAAGTCGTGATTTACAATAAAAAAATATCGAACTGACTTAATCTATTGCAGCCCAACGTACTTATTTTATAAATATAGCATCATGGCGCATATAGAATCAGTTAGGAGTTATAATAAAAATAAATTATATTAAGAACATCAACTTTCAGCACGTGTCTAGAACAGGTTCACGTCGCAACTTACTCGAACAAGTGCTCACGTAGCACTTAATGTTGGTTGTTAAAAACATATTAGCGAATATAATATCACTCAAAGGGCAAAAGTTCATATACAATAACATTATTGAATATCTACGACAAGCCTTTGTGGTACAAAAGCACAGCGCATCTTTTTGTGTATACTGCATCCCAGCAATTTTTTTTTAATCTTAACATAAAACTACAAGCTTTGAATGCCTTGAGCTTGCGATGAAGGAAAACATCGTGAAGAAATCATAGCCGGTGTTTATAGTACTTTGACCCGCCTTGCTCCTCTTCTAGTCTTAGCTCTTTCTCACGACCGAGCCGCTTCCATTGCTCTCGGTCTTTAGCGTAGCGTAGGGCATCTGTAATCTTTGTGCCCAGTTGTTTGGCCTCCTGGTCGGACCAACCTATTGGGCTCCCTTAGGTCTCCCGTGACCATAAGCTTCTCTAGATTTTCAGAGCCACCTTGCTAGCCAGCCTCAATTAAAAAATCTGTTAAGCCTTACCAAAATCTGACTGTAGAATGATTTAACCCACAACCTTAGTCACGGTACCAATGAGCTATCATCGCTTTAAGTCAAGCAATCCTACAATGATCTTGAGCTTTTGGTGACGGAAAACATCGTGAGGACACCACAGCACTGTGGTAGGGTACTTTGTAGTTCTCAACTGACTGGCTACGTTCAAGTTGAAAATCTGTCGCCAAGCACCTGTTGGTGTGTTCCGGGAGTTGCACTTGAGATCCAGTTGCTTTAAAGCATTATAATAAGGCCTGCCTGCCTGATTGTCTGTCACTTGTGATATAAAAATAAAACAAGCATAACGAAAGAAAAAAAGAGTTACATTATCCTTTTTGTAGTACCCCCTTGTCAATGGTTTTATCAGACTACACCAACTCGTACTTGTGTATCAGTTGAGCACGTATAGGTCGATATCAGCGACTCACTCGCTAATGCGTTTACATAGCGATATCATTATCCAGAGGAGACACTCTACGTGTATGTGCGTTGGGAAACAACTCGTTTGACAACCAATCAATTTGCGCAGTAGGTTTTTAGGAAGGTTGCAAAATATGAGCTCAGGTTTATACGAAGGAAATCGATTCGGTGTCGATCGATTTGTTTTTTGTGTGACCGGGGTTAACCGCGACCCATTGGTATGGTGATCGATCAATCGATTAAAGCTCAATGAATTATACACCAAAAATTTTCCCATGAATCAGCCCAACCCATCCATTGGTGGAAACCTTATAGAAAATCCGTTCAGAAGTTTTTGCGTTCCGTTCGTCGCGGGACCAATTCTTAATCTATGATTTAAGCATACTTAATATTTGGTCAATGAATGGTATGGTAGATTGCTCACCTCTTTCATTGTCAGTCAATGTGAGTAGTCCTTACCAGTAATTATTAAACAAAAAATTGCACCACAGATTTAAACAATTATCTAGTGCCATCAATTGACCACCCTTTAAGAAACATTTACCTTTATGGAATAGGTACACAGAATGCTATGGTATGTCATATTGTCATATTCATAATATGCTTCAAATCAACACTGAATTTACCTATTACCTATCGTATGTACCATATGTTTTGATCGTTGGTTATGGATTTTTGTTTGAAACAGTCAAAACTTCGTTGACATATTTCTGTAAGATGGTCATGGTCATGTTAAAAATGTTCCTTCCAAAACCATAGACAATCATACTACATACATAGTGTACAATACTTAGTAATAACGATATAACATAATGATATAGAATTATTTGAAGGGACAAGGCTGCGCTGAGAGATCACGCCCGTCGGAGCCGGCGGACGGCGAGCGCACCAATCTGCCTGATGGCGAGCGGCTACCGGGAGACGGTGCCAGCTGGTCCACACATGATGACCAGGTATTTCACTAAGAAAAACAATAGCTTACTATCGATAAGGACCTCCTTTGAACATTTATCATACTAGTAACTATTACTCAAAAGTGTTTTTTTATTACACGATTTTTTACTCAATCACACTGTAATGGGTAATCGGTTTTAAACGAATTTAGCACATAAATAGATAAAACAAAGGATATAATTTTATTCTGGCAAAATTCCGTATGACCTAGAGTATAATCGTGAGGTGGAAGTTAGTGTTTTTAAATCTGTCACTGGCCGCTTATAATGTTGTTTCTTTTTAAACATTCCATTGTTTTTTTTAATTGGAGTGGTTCGAAATATGAATATTATTTTTTATAATGATATTATTTATCGATTTTGTTACTTTAAATTTTACTAATATCTAACTTACCTAGATATATCGGTTTAGAGATTTTTTATTATCTTATATTATTCATCAATATCAATATAAAATTTAACCACTTTTATTTCAGCGCCGAATCAGCGACGACGATTTTAGGAATAATATAAAAAGTTCTTTCCAAAGTGATCCAGGTGAGTTTACATAATTAACATTTTCGTTAAAAGGGTTTTGGCTGTAAAATTAATGTCATTCTGAAAAAAATTGAGATTCGTACATTTTATAAAGTGATTCTACGTACATAAATTATTTTTGAACAATAACATCAATTGAAAAAATTATAACTAGCTTTTGCCCGCGACTCCGTCCGCGTGGAATTGGTAATTTGCGTAGCTTATTTTTTAACCAATCTGCTTTTAAAGGTTCCGTACAAAAAAAACGGTCACCCTAAAATGTTGAAAAACTATAGTTCATTGCTTGTAGATTACAGGAAAACCTATGAGAATTCTATCAATTGAAAATAAAGTGGTAAACTCAATATAATACGATACGATACAATATAGTACGGAACCCTGTCCACGCGAGTTCAACTCGCACTTGGCCGGTTTTTTCATAAATCTTCAGGCAGACAGTCATAAATCAGTTCAGCGGTTATTGATTCCCCATACAAACTTTCACACCCTTTGCACCCCCTTAAGGGGTGATTTCTGGGATAAAATCTATCCTATGTTCTTTCCCGGGACTCAAACTATCCTTATACCAAATTTCATCTAAATCGGTTCGGCGGTTTAAGCATAAAGAAGTAACAGACAGACAAAATGAAATTAATTCAGCGGTAATTGATTTCCCATATAAACTTCCACCGCCCTTTTCACCCCCTTAAAGGGTGATTTCTAGGATAAAAACTATCCTATATTTTTTCCCAGGACTCCAACAATCCCTATACCGAATTTCATCTAAATCGGTTCTGCGGTTTAAGCGTGAAGTGGTAACAGACAGACAGACAACACGCAAGTGAATAGGTATTTAAAATTTACTTGGACTTTTTGGCGGGAACTTGCAGAGTGACGTTGCGTTTTCGTTTTGTTTTCATTAAATTCGTGTATTTTGAGTTTTATTGAATAATATCGGCGGTGTTTTGTCCAATAATTATCAATCTAAGTGCACAAGTGAAGTGAAATGAAATGAAAGCGTGTATCGTGACTTTCCAGGTTGTCCCAAAAAGTCCGTGAATGTTTTAGTGGAACAACCGCCAATTTCACTAAAGCCGGACATGTACGGACGAGGACTAAACATTACAGTGAATTTGAGAATATGACTGTAACATAAAAGAAGAAATTAAAACTCAAGAAAATTTATGCGACTGAAAGTCTTTGTATTGACTAAAAATTATTAAAAAAAATATTAAAGGAGTGA
Source organism: Ochropacha duplaris (assembly GCA_951361185.1). Classification (NCBI taxonomy): domain Eukaryota; kingdom Metazoa; phylum Arthropoda; class Insecta; order Lepidoptera; family Drepanidae; genus Ochropacha; species Ochropacha duplaris. The sequence continues at coordinate 2,889,969 of OX592693.1, forward strand.
CAAATAGACCAAGACCATTTCAAATACTTTGACATTGGCAGAAATATCCTAAAAGGATGATTGCCAGTAAAAAAAAAATACTTGACAATGTTGAATAGTGTTTTGTAATTTCTTTTTATTTGCCATCTGAAAATGACGATTGTTGTTATTTTAATGAAATCTCGTATAATTTCTCTTCAGACCATATCACTTTTAATAAACGAGTAGAGTTAATTTGGAGATTTTGTGACTCCACCTGAAAATGGTAATAAAATAAAATTTACAATTCTTAGCGTTGAATTGTAAACTACTACCTATATATTTTATTAATATTATAGAATCTTTTTAATTTATATTTAGTAGTTATTAATATTAAATACAACTACTTTTATTACTAATAAAATAAATATCGTTAGACATTCGTCACACGCGACCATCTGAGCCCAAACTAAGCAAAGGTGGTACTATGGAATCCAGTTAACTGATATATTACATATAATACTTTTTTTACTTACACTCAGATCTGACGAACAGACATGTTCAGGCACATAAATGTTTGTCCTGGATGGGAATTGAATTCATGACCTATGCATTATTAGAGTATTCTACTTTCAATGTTCGCTTCGCGTAGTCCGTTCATAATTTAATAATAATATTATTATGTACATATAAATTAATGGTTTATTATGCAGTCGTAGCTGTCGTAGCACATCTGTAGCAAACTCGTAGCAGTCTCGTAGCAGTGCTACGAAGCGCACTATCTTATAAGTATTTGTATTTCCAGTTGCAACAGAAGGCATGTTGAGAACACCGCGGTATTATAGAGGGATATACTGGCCTTCTATAACTAATAGTTTTAAGGTAAGTTAAATCAGACAACCGGCAGTGTATCCGCCAAGATAGGAAAAAATTACGCACTAGTATTACACGAACCATTTGAAGAACCACTGACACACTTGCAATATTTCCTTTTAAAACAGGTATACTAGCTGTCCGCCCCGTGGTTTCAACCGCGTTCCCGAGGGATCTTATCCTTTCCCGGGATGAAAAGTATCCTAAGTGTTATTCCAGGATATGATCTACCTGTGTGCAAAGTTTAATCAAAATCTGTTCAGCCATTTTTGCGTGAAAGAGTAACAAAAAATCATCCATCCAAACATTCACATTTATAATATTAGTGGGATATAAGTTCTTGAGGTATTTAGATGTCGTTTTTATCAAAATCAAAACTCCTTTATACAGTTTATGTCCTTATGAAAGGCACTTATGAACGTTTACAATTGACTCTACCACCGGTTCCAAATATCTTTCACTCATTCAACAAATTTTCTTTTAAATATATTGAAGAATATTGTACATTCCTATAGCAATAGTTTAAGGAATATTGGGGCCCGTTCAGATCTCAAATCTTTTATCGGCGTCGCCATCAACCTTAAACGTCATTTGTACCGAACTTGGCCCCCTTTTCACATTATTATTTTTGCTGAGTTAATGATTACAACAATTTACAAGTAACTTTAGCCTAATTTTCATATTTTTTTATATTTTACAAAATATGAGCTTTTAAGTAAAACTTCCGTGTATTCGGTTCTTAAATCACATACAAATCACTGTGACACGATAAAATATCCATTCCTCTTAAATGTCAAGCTGAGTGGCTCTTATGTATTTAGAGATAAAAGGATGATTGATGTTCAGCAATATTGCAGGATAAAGCTGTAGAGTCATCGTTTCAAAGATATTCGCGAAGGCAGCGGCAGAAGTCATTGATTATGGTCAATTTTGTCGATTTTGCGCTCAAGGTAAGAGCTTTATTTTGTTATCTTTAAAACACAATATTCATATTATATTGCGTGCTAAATGTTGTAGACTAATACTTCTAACCATGTAGTGCTACGTCGTAGCTGATGTCACTTGCTACGGCGTAGTGCCTCTACGACTACGACGTGTTTTTCAGTTACATCACTAATATTCACAGTTTACCGTTCTTTTTACAGACAATTTAATTCAGTGCTTATAGCGTTTTTTTAACTCGCAGAGCGTCCAATCAATCAATATTGATTGATGAATTGTTGTGCTAATTCTTTTTGTCGCCTTTTAGCCTTTGATCTTATGACCTGAATGAAAAGGAAAAAATATGTTCGTAAAAAAATGTTTGAACACAATCTCACCTCATCATTTAATGAGGTGAGAAGAGGTATGAGGAAGGGAGGTCTAGAAGGGAACTGGCTCTGGAAGGGAAGTGCAGCTATCGCAACACGCTAATATACTTTGGATTAGTTGCTTTAGAAGTAAATCATGTTTTTATAATAGGTATGTAAGTAAATAATATTTATTGTTCCAGATATGTTTAGCAGTGATATACGCAAAATATAATAGAGGTAAATATAATTCTTATTTCCGTATTAAGGTAATCTAAACTAATAACTTAGCGTTTACTTCATCGAGGTACAATATATGTATAGGACATGATGATTATTTAAGAGGCATAATGATTATTTAAAAGTTTTGCATAAATAATCAACTAGGTATACGAGTATAATAATTAGCAAGCCACTGCTACTGGCAAGCCCTAATGTAGATATTTATTATTTTAACATATTTTAAAGATTCCATCTTCAAGCTAATTTTATTGTTTAAATAATAACTCAAAAATGAACTCTTATGTATGTATAATGAAGTATATTTAATCTTCACTTGTTTTTTATACGATCTGTTTTCCTTTGTGTAAAACTAGCTGTCCCCCGCGGTTTCACCCGCATTCCCGAGGGATTTTATGTTTTATTGAAATTAGAAAAAAATATAAAGTATCCTATGTTCTATTTCAGGATATAGACTATCTGTGAGCCAAGTTTCATCAAAATCCGTTCAGCCGTTTTTGCGTGAAAGAGTAATAAACATCCATCCAAACTTTCACATTTATAATACTAGTTGTTCCGCGCGGTTTCACTCGCGTTCCCTGGGGATATTATCTTTTCCCGGGATAAAAAACCTATGTGCTATTCCAGACTATAATCTATCTCTGTGCCAAATTTTATCCAGATCCGTTCAGCCGTTCTAGCGTGATTGAGTAACAAACATCCACCCATCCATCCAAACTTTCACATTATAATATTAGTTGGATTAGTGAGATTTGTGAGATTCCGAACAATTTTAGAATTGTAACCGAATTCAAAAAGGTTTTAATCCGTAAGTAATCTAATCAATCAGTATACGGATTACTCCAAGCTTAATTACTTTTAAAGATACGCACATGATTCATTTTTGTTTAAGTTTTTTTAGTATTTATACTTAATTATTTTAACTAGTCAACTTATGTGTCTCTTACTTAGGAGAGAGTATAGACATGAACAGGATAGCGTGGACGGTTGCGTTCTCATGTCTGAACCTCGGGGTGTGCCTGCTGGGATGCTGGTGGTGTTTTGCGAACAACTACCTGCACTGGGCTGCGGCTATAACTTGGCTTTTACTCATTGCACAAGGTAATATATATATTCATAGTTATTGAGTACAGTTAACCTCAATAGAAGATGATTTTTTTTATATAATAACTTTATTATTTTACAAGATTTATAGTATAACCATAAATAATATATCTAAAATTCTCGGGTCACAGTTTTAGTTACCGTACTCCTCCGAAACGGCTTGACCGAATTGGATGAAACTTTATATTTATATTCAATGGGTTTGAGAATAGGTCGTAAAGTATATTTCATACCGATAGATCCCACGGGAACGTGGATTCCAGCTAGTCTCTTTATATAAGCATAACTTATTGAAATATTTAAAAAAGAGTACTTATATAAAAAATAAAATAAATACCTAGGGTCCTAGGACATACTTCTCACACGGCCATTTGATCCCAAACTAAGTAGATCTTATGAAATTAAATAACTGTATACTACATATGTATTCTACTTTTTTTTAAATACATACTTACATGGATAATTACACCCAGACTCAGATAGTAATCATCTAGGCACTCATATAAGACCTTCGTAGAAACCTATTGACATTATCTTGTCAGTTTGTATGAAAACTGCGAATTGTAATATGATTTGGTACCGAAGTGATCACATACATTTGAGACTGACTTTACTACTATGTATAAGATGATAATATTTATATGCAAAATGAATTGGTTCGATACTTGCGTTATTCCCACATCAATTACTCAAAGTAATAAGTTACCTACATGTAAAATCGCCTTCCAGGTTTAAGCGGCCAAGGGATCGGTTTCGAAGAACCTGAGAACCAAGTGTGGTATATGCTGTTCATAGTGTTCGTTCCGTACGCGATGCTACCTCTCTCTCTGTGGTGGTGCATAGTCATTGGAATGCTATCTTGTGTCTCACATGTTGTGGCGACCGCCTTCCATCTACATCACAACAGCAGTGAAGAGGTACGTAAATTGCCTATAGAGAATTTAATCTAGAATCCCGGGATTCCGCGCCCTGAGATTCTGGAATCCTGACCCTTTTTTAGTCCCGTATTACTCGAGATTGAAATTCAACAATACCGATATTTTGTTATCTCCTAGTAGTTTTTGTATTTTTTGATTTTAAATATATTAGTTTAGAAACGGTATATATTAATTGTGTTAATCTAAAGATTTTGTTCAGTTTCAATAATATCGGACTGACACTCAAACTAATCAACTGTTACACGCTTAGAATCCAATATAGGAAAGGAAGGAAATAAAATCTTTATTCTTAGATAGTTATACCGGGTTTATTCGCGCACAGAATATTATCAAAATATAATTTTCACACCTTTCAAAACGACGGATTGATTTGAAACAGTCCAGTCCACTCGTGACACGATCAATGCAACTTGATCGAAACGTCGAGGTTAGAACTTTGAAATTTTCACGAACTTAATTCATATTCATATGAATTTAGTTCGCAAAAGTTTCAAAAATCTTTAATTTATACGGCTGTAAGTATAAGCTGTCCCCCGCGGTTTCACCCGCAATTCCGTGGAAAATTATCTATTCCCGGGATAAAAAAAATCATCCTATATTTTATTCTACCTGTGTGCCAAGTATCATCAAAATCTGTTTTGTAGTTTTTGCGTGAAAGCATAACAAACATAGAACAGAACAGAACAGAAAGCACAGCTCACGAAACAATCTCCACATTCATCCTCGCAACCTAACACATATTAATAGACTCACGTTACTTGATAACAGACAAACCTGACGCAACGATATTCGTGCAACATACGGATCCTAGTGGGCAACGCACTCTTGTACATAGCTGTGAACTTCGCTGGCATGTACGCCAAGTCGCTGGCCGACTGGGGACAGAGGAAGGCATTCCTCGAGACACATCGCTCCATGGTCACCAGGCAAAAGACCAAGAGGGAGAGCGACAGGCAGTACAAACTGTTTCAGAGTGGTATGATATAAAATATTATACTAAGACAAGTCTAGAATGTTAGATTTGGTTTCACATAACATTGCCAAGAGCAGCTGTTGGGCTTTTGTGGCATGGTTTACCTGCCACTGAATAAATTTAGATATGAAGATATTGAGAGAAACCATAGCATGGTGGTAGGGTACTTTTTAGTACCCGACTGGCTGGCTACCACCCTCAAGTTGAAAGTCTGTCGCCAAGCACCTATTGGTGTGTTCCAACAGCTGCACTTGTGACTCAAGGCTTTGTGTGCTTACCACCTTCGGTCACATCATCACTTACCGTGATGAGATTGTGGACAAACACAAGCTTATCCAAAGTAAAAAATATATACGTATCTGAAGTTGATAATGTGTCGAAAGTAGTCTAACAGATTACCTATATGTAAACTCAACGCAACATATACTACGGGTGTCGTCGTTTTAACCCACCTTTTATAGGATTGGTCTGTGTGCAGACAAATTTATAGTTGACTATGTATTGTTATAAGCATGGAGTTAAACAACGATAGTACAGTAGTATAAAATTGCTTGTTTGTTACAGTAATACCAGACTTCTTAGCCAAAGACATTTACAGTCACGTGTCGAAAGTGAAAGGGGCGTTAAGAGAGCAGCAGTTTAACAATCTGTACATTCGGCGGCATGACGATGTCTCCATACTTTACGCTGATATCAAAGGATTTACAGGTAACAACCTCAGCCTCTTAACCTTACGTCATAATAAATCATAAAAATATGATTATGTTTTAAATATTTGCAGAATTATCAAGTAAATGCAGCGCTGAAGAATTAGTGAAGTTACTCAACGAATTGTTCGCAAGTTTCGACAGATTGGCTTCGGTAAGACACTTTCTGCATACACGTTCTTTTTTTACCTCCTTGATTTGCAGTTTTGCTGACCAACATAACTTAGTAGTAGCGTTATAAGCTTCTGCAATTTAGTTTGAAACTAATATTTCTATTGCGACTTCCTACCTAACATATAAGTTCTAAGCTATTATTGAATTAAGTAAAAAAGTTATAGGATATGACGTTATATGGTTTCCATAGTACAAGTTCTGCTATGGGGTCAGATGGCTGTGTGTGAAAAATGTCCCATAATATTTATTTATTTGCAATGTGTAGCCGATCTTTTACAATGCTAGCTGTGCCAGGCTGCATAGGACTTGTTTGTAACGTTAACTGACGATGGTGCAATATCCAGGAGAACAGCTGCCTCCGCATCAAGTTGCTCGGCGACTGCTACTTCTGCGTGTCGGGGCTCCCGGAGCGGCGCTCGGACCACGCGCACTGCTGCGTCAACATGGGCCTCCACATGATCCGCGCCATCCGGGACGTGCGATATAACACGCAGGTAACATGCGACCTACCTGCTCCTCAGATACTACTACCATTAAGGACTATTTTTGCATGTGGGCCACAGCAGCTTACAAAATGAGTCGTCTGAAAATCAGCGCTGCTGTTTGGGTGCACAGTTAAGATGTATCCCCTTGGTATTGCTAATTAATGTCTATAGGCGACGGTAGTCACTTACCACCAGGTGACCCGTCAGCTTCGTTGTCACTTGTGGTATAAAAAATGTTCATACCTCTTTTTTTTTTTGGAACAAAGTTCTTTTGCGTGGCTCACAAGTAAAGTGAACTGGCAGAAATCGTCACGTAAGAAAAAAGCGTTATGTCGTATACCAGGATCTTTTTTTATAAAGGCGCAATCTCGTGGCACTGGTAGCTTCGTGGCTCACAGCCCGTTGCGTGTCTACAGCGCACTTGTCTGTCGTCGTAACGAGTCCTAAGTTCTGTTTGCCTGGTACTTACTTTTCAGACAATTATTTCCCTCATCGAATAATTTTTCGATCTCTGTTTTTTTATTCTGGGTTCATATTTCAAGGTTAAACTTAATTAAATGTTATAATATTACACAAATATCTATTATCCCCATGTCAGACTAAAATAACAATTAAATTGTTTTGTTAATTAGGTGGACCTGGACATGCGTATCGGCATCCACAGCGGCACAGTGCTCTGCGGAGTGCTTGGCTTGCTCAAGTGGCAGTTCGATCTCTGGTCACATGACGTCATCCTTGCCAACCATATGGAGAGTGGAGGATTACCCGGGTAATTACAAGCTGTTTCGCGAGGAATCTTATCTTTTTCTGGTAAACCTGTGTGCCAATTTTCATCAAGTTTTATGTCAAAAAGTAACAACATTTTCACATCGTCACAAACTTTCACATTTATTATAGTAGTAAGATAATATTATAACATTTACATGGACGAAGAATATAATATCATCCTTTGCAGGTAATTAGTAGTAAGTAATCATCAAGAATTTATGTGATTCGTTACCTCATGTGCCTAGAAAATAATGAGCTATTTCTAAGTGTCTTCGGTTCTCATTCAGTTGTTCCATATTTCAGACGAGTACACATATCTTCAAAGACTCTAGATTGTTTGAACAATGCCTTCGAAGTGGAGCCAGGAGACGGAGGGACCAGGGACCCTTACATCAAGGAATTGAACCTCACAACTTACCTCATTAAGAGCACCGAGCAGCCTCGACGGACGAGGCATATGTCCAGAAACAGGTCAGTTGGGCAAAATTACAGGAAAATGGAAAAGGTGCCTCGCCGTACTAGCCAAAACAACCTGAGGACAAAATAAATAAAAGGCGTTGAAGCGTTGACCTGCCTTGGTCTCCTCTATATGTCCTTTATCGGAGGCTGTTTGATAGCGTCGTCCTTTACTATTTCATGGTATAAGAATAGGTGTTCGGAGTTATACAACCAAACAGCTCATCATTTTCATTTTATGCCATTATGCACCGTTTACACGATTTACATTCGTTATACCTAATTTATACCAGTACGCGGTTCACCTCCGTCGAATCACTACCAAACCAAATAGAATAATATCGCGTATTCAATAACCATACCATATAGTTTTAACCATTATAATTAGTATTATAACCATTTGTTAAGTGTAAATAAACCATTGAAATAACCATGAATAAAAAAAAGTGTTTTTCTTAGGTTACAGTTGTACAAAAACAATTTACATTTTGTAATGTCATCAAAAATATAGTTATGTTTAGTGCCATGCATTAGAAAGACAAACTAGGTAATTAAGTTCGGCTTTTTCTCAGTATTTGGTGATTTTATATTATTCGTCTTAGTCATATGTTATAGAACGTCGCAGGTTCGAATCCTACAATGAGCTTGAGCTTTCGGTGAAGGAAAACATAATGAGTAAACTATTGTAGTAAGGTGGTGGTTAGGTACTTTGTAGTAACTCGACTGGCTGGCTACCACCCTCAAGTTGAAAATCTGTCGCCAAGCACCTGTTGGTGTGTTCCGGCAGTTGCACTGGAGTCAGTTACCTTTAAGGCATTGTAATAAGGTACAACACATTGGCAATCCCCTTGGTATTGTCTACAGGCGACGGTAGTCACTTATCAGGTGACCAGTCCACCTGGTTGTCATTTGTGGTATAAAAAAAAGAACAGCATTGCCAAATTGCGTGTCTCCGTTCGTTTATTTGTAGTGTCCCCGCGACTACGCTACAGTTCTGGGAGGCGATCCCGCGCCGACCGAGCAGCACCATCGATGATGAGATGACCACTGACTGGACACCAGAAATGCCCTTCGAAAATGTAAGTTTATAACTCATTTTATACAAATCACATTAACAATGGGACTCAAAATTGACTCAGAAATGGGATGCCCTAAAATGATATTTTTTTGTTATATTTCAGGTAAAAATTTTTTGTTTGTACCTATTTATAAGAAAGTTTTAGAAATAGTTATGAAAATATTTTAAATCTCTAACTACCTACACCTCTACCTTGGGATTACAGATTCCAACTGAAACAACTTTCTAAACCAAACTTACAATGGTTAATGTATATTTTTATTTTATTAATGTGCACCGAGCTTGGCACCGTGTTAATAATAACCGTTTTTCATTTTCATGCAAATATGTCGGAAATAAGCAGATGAATGTTAGTGGACAATATTATTATTAAACTACGTTTATATTTAAGTTATATGTATTAAATTATACTTATCACGCTTCGTAGAATACTCGTAATTCATAGCTTTTACCTGCCATATATATTTTAAAGTGTGTTTAACCTTAGAATTGTTTGTGTGCTAGTATTACGCGAGCAGTGCCGCCGGCGTGGTCCGATGTCGTAATCTGCGAGGAAGCGAAGACACCACTGAAGAACATGAAATTGATGAAATACCTTCATTGGAAGAAGTCGAGGTAAGATATCCCTATTGATTCGACTAAAGCCTCCACAACTCCATTCTTAATTTCTATGATTTCATCACCAATTTCATTTCTATCCATGATGTTGTAAGAGCAGTTCACGACTCACTGGAAATTATAATATGACTTCTTTTTTTATATTTGTACAGTTCGTATAAAGTACCGAATAATGAACTTCTATAGTTAATTTATAGTCTATACTATGTATACGGTTGTTTGTTTTTGCTAAGAAGAGTCGGCAATAATTAAGTCACTTAGGTATCGAATTATCAGCCAATGACTTGAGTGCTGATTCGCCATACCTACGCAAGCAAGTGGCAAACATATAAAGATTTGGTGTGGTTGGTTGACAAACTACCTATCGCGCCACACGTGGGTTCGAACCCATCCGGGACAGACTTGTATACATGAACGAACATGTCGGTTTAGCCGAGTCTCTTGACTGTTTGCCCTAAATCTGGGTGTATTTAAGCATATAAGTTATCTGGTTTCCATAGAACAAGGTCTACTTTGTTCGAGATCGCCGTGTGTGAAAATCCCTGTATATTGATAACTGTATAATTCCAGGACGCCGACATAATAAACCTATCAATAGAGGTGAAGAGCAACCGTCGCATGCGCACGAGCAACATGCGTCCGTGGTCGCTGCGCTTCAGGCGGCCCTCGCTCGAGGCGCGCTTCGGACACCTCGACGAGAAAACGTTCAAGTCCAACGTCATGTGCTGCTTCGTCATCTGGCTGTTCATTGTCGCCGTTCAGTGCGTTATACATTACAAGTGAGTTTTAGTTTATGCAACACTAGCTGTCCCCCGCGGTTTCACCTGCGTTCCTGAGGGATCTTATCCTTTCAAACTCAAACTCATTTATTCAGTTTAGGCCCTGGTAAGGCACTTATGAACTTTACAATTGACTCTACCACCGGTTCGGAATACACTTGAAAACTGAGAAGACTCCGGCAAGAAACTCAGCTTCCGGGATGCCGGGAAAAAGTATCCTATATGTTCTATCCTAGTATCTACATGTGTGCCAAGTTTCATCAAAATCCGTTCAGCCGTTTTTGCGTATTTCATATTTATAGTATTAGTTTTCTTGTTAAAAATGTCAATATCTCACAAATTAGTTAAGAAAATTTGTTATCTCTTCAAATTGTATTTTTACTTATATACGAAAGTCGACTGAACATTTACAATACCCTAATAGCTGCTGGATCCTAGTAGTCCTCCTTATGGTGATGACGGTACCCCTGATGCTGTCCTTCGTGCTGGTGATGATGGAGGAGTTCCCGGGCGTGTCGCCGCGACTGGCCGCCTTCTCCAAGAAATTATTCGAGACGCGGATGCGGAGGAACGTGCATATCTGCTGCTTTATTATGATCATGTCCTTATCTAGGTGAGTTGATGCTTCTAGGCTCATTAACATAGCAGATTCTTTGGATTGAGGGATTCCCAATGTGTCGACCTTTTTACAATGCCTTGAAGGCAACTGGCTCTCTTTCTGACTTACGATAAAATCGAGTCCCGCTAACAGTCACGTGACCGCATGTGACGTCAATTTGCAACGCTCCGCTATGAGCGAGTGTTGCAAGATGACGCCACACGAGTACGAGTCCGCATCGCACGTTTACTTCTATAAATCGGAAACTAATTGACGTATCGAAGTAATTCTTTCACTTGTATTTTTCATTTTTGACAGAGAATATGGAGAGCTAATATTCAAAATTTGTTAACATTATTCATTTCAGCACAACAAAACTCTACGTCTGCCACTCATCGTTCCCAGCCAATAATTCGACTACAATATTACTGGATACGTCTGTGAATACAACAAGTAACTACACGTGCGAGGATACGTACGAGTACTCGGAGTGTTTGCACGAGGGGGAGTGCTACCGACCCGAGTATGTCGTGTTCACTTGGATTCTATGCTTAGTGGCGCTCACGTCAGTTCTCAAGCTTTATTACTTGATCAAAACATGTTTGGCTGTTGTGAAGGTAATTAATATTTATTGAATTGAAACTTCTTTATCGACGTATGAGAGTTTTATAGCAATTAAAAAAAAATCGTCACGTTTTTCTGTATTTTTAGTTCTAAAATTAACCTCAGTTTTTGATTGTAAGTATCAGTAAATGTATATAATTTCATTAAAACTAGCAATTATTAATTAATACGACTGTTAATCTAGTAAACATAAAAAATAGTTTCAGTTCTTACTTGTGTAGGTACTTACACTAATACACACACACATTTTTTTTAACGAAAATGTCGCCTCATAATTTTATGCAGTTGTAGTGAATACCAATATTTTTATTTGGTGAATTATAATTATCAATATTTTTTACAGGTGGGGATCTACTGCGGATTACTTTTAATGTACTACAGAATGTATTTCTTTGACTATCAAGTGATAAAAACTACGTGAGTATATAGAATATTATTCTAGTATATATTCTTACACACACAGAACATCTAATCGTTCACGAAAATATCGAACATAAACAGCTGTCCAACGCGGTTTCACCGACTTTACCGGGGGAATCCTTGTTCTTACCTGTAAAATTTCATACTAGTTTGTATACTTTCATTTGTTTTTATACTTTCTGAGATTTCGTGATTAATCAGCGTGTGGTATTGATGACTGATATATCAAATCAGCTTCTTTTTATTCAATGTGTTAAAATTAAATGTATATGGAGTTTAGTATGAAATACATACTTGCTACTTCATAAATATTCATCGTCAAGAGACCTACTCTGGTAATTAAAATCGTAAAAAGGCGGAATTTTACAACGTGTCGTGAATTTTGGAGTATTTTTAGATGTTTTATACACTAGTTGGGTATTTTTTCTTGAATATAGTCATCATACCATTAACCTAACCACTAACACGCTATGCAATTTACACGTCACAAGCCTACAGACAGAGACGTCTGTTAATTAGTTGATTTGACTCGTGTAGGTAGGTACCTACCTAACCTATTCTCGAATAAATCCACTAGTTTAAATTTCCAGTCAACTGCCAGCATTTGTGCCGATGCTGATCCTCATGACAATGTTCCTGGTGGTGGCGGTGTACCACGCGCGGCTGGTGGAGGTGACGTCACGGCTCGACTTCCTCTGGAACCAGCAGGCGGAGACGGACCTCGACGAGATGGAGGGCACCCAGCGGTTGAACAGGCACCTCCTCAAGCACATACTGCCTGATCATGTCGTCAATCATTTCTTGAGCAAGGATCGGTGTCCCGATGTAAGTGGATGTCACACCTGAATCATATTAATCAGATACCAGTTAGGCGGGTCTATTACGTAAATATTAGCAGTAGCGACAGCTGTCGCACGCCTATCGCTGAATGACATTACCCATGGACACTAGCGCCACTAGCGATAGGGTAGCAATAAATGGAAACAAATAATTTCTCAAGCTCATACAAAAGTGACGTTTGACAGCAGCGACCGTGAAATCTACGCCTGTTGCCAACCTGCCGCGACTTACATAATCGTACCGCCGTTATATGAAAACTATATGAATTGGGCTGTCGTAGTTGGATATAGTGTAAATTTTTGTTGACCACTATAATCTATATCTACACCGAAATCCGTTCAATAGATTCTGAGTTATAAACAGACGTACTACACAGACACAGACTAAGAAAAATATTGATCAGATTCCATATTCGAATTTCATCAAATGCTACCAAAAAATCGTGCTCTAGATTCTTACCTCACGATATTTTTAGTCTCCTCATCCCAAAAGCCACTGAAGTAGTAGGTAGTGATGGAAATGTCAACGTAACTTACCAGCATTTGAGCACTGTTCTTTTTGGGCACAATTCAGATCCTGGGCATTTTATCCGGAAACCATACCCAGGGCAGCCGGCCTCGGAAGCCTTATGGCATTTAATTGTTCGAAGACGATCCCAATTTTTTTATAATTTTCTCCATTATGTGTCCAGGAGCTATACTCCCAGTGGCGCGACGAGGTGGGCGTGATGTTCGCGGGAATCCCCAACTTTGAAGAGTTCTACTCGGAACAGAAGGCGGTCGACTGCATGCGGCTGCTCAACGAGATCATCTGTAATGTACCACACATGTTTTTCAAATCATAGAGTTTTGCTAAATTCTAATGGCCTTAATCATAATAAAATCGTCGGTATTTAGTAATCTAAGCAGATTCTTAATTCAAATTTTCTAAATTCTCTATGGAAAATTTGAATTAAGAATCTGCTAAGCAGTTGCTAAAAATCGTCGAAATCTTTATGAATAAGGCAATAAATGTTTATGTAGGCCTTCACGTAATTATGAATTATTTAATCAGTTCCAATATATTCATGAAGACAGTAAATACAGTAGGAAACTACTTTGCGATGGCATATTTCCTTAAACACTATCTTAGGTTTGGAAGATGTTAGGTTTGTTCTCAGCAATTGTACCATAAAATTGTAAGGTACAAGCCAATTAAGATTTCCACAGTGAGAGCTCAGTTTAAGACTTAACTTCAGTTTAATTCTCAGATGACTTCGACAAGCTACTGACGGAGCCGCGCTTCAAGAGTATTGAGAAGATCAAGACCATCAGAGCTACCTTTATGGCTGCGTCAGGACTCAACCCTGATCATAAGGTACAGTTTTTGGACTATCAAGAGATTGATCTGAATGAGGACATCGAAGCATTTTCTAATTGCCGAATTTCCAAAACACATGAACACTAGAAGCTTGAAATAAGGACAATCTTGCTGTACCAATAACTCGGCTCAGCAAAGTTATGGACTCTTTCAAGGGGCAATGTATACGTTTCTATAACAAGGTACCCAAAGATATTCAAGAACTATCTGTGTATAGATTTAAAAAGTTAGTTAAACAAAATTAAGTTCGATACGTCGTTTGAAAAAGACGTTAAAAAGTGCCTTGAAGTAGCTACTAAATATAGTTGTTGTGTGTAGTCTGGGGAGGAGGACTGCGAGCACTTGTGCGCGTTAGTGGACTACGCGTTCGCACTGCGCGGCGCGCTCGAGGACATCAACAAGAACAGCTTCAACAAGTTCCGCCTTAGAGTCGGTACGTATACCTACTACTGAGTATGAAATAATAATTAACACATAGATAGGTAACATAAAACAAATCAGTATAAGTATATTGATTGCGGTCAAAGGGTTCCTTTTTTTATTATTCTGGATAAGCTTGTGTTTGACCACAATCTCACCATGGTAAGTGATGATGTGGCCGAGTGTGGTAAGCACACAAAGCCTAGATGGCAACTGGCTCTCAAGTGCAGCTGTCGGAACACACCGATAGGTGCTTGGCGACAGATTTTCAACTTGAGGGTGGTAGCCAGCCAGTCGGGTACTACAAAGTACCCTACCACCGTGCTATGGTTTCCTCACGATGTTTTCCTTCACCGAAAGCTCAAGCTCATTGTAGGATTCGAACCCACCTTAGCTTAGCTTACCTTAGCTTGAAGCTATACTGCATATTGGTGTATGTTGGTATTCTCGCCGAGCCTTAGGTGGACCGGTGACGAAACGAAACACGAAATAACTAACTAAAAATATATAGCATGCTAGTAAATCAGTTGTCCTCCGCAGTTTCACTCGCGTTCCCGAATGATGTTATCTTATCCTAGGATAAAAATATAGCCTAGGTTAATCTGAAATAATATAAATCCAGGTATCAGCTGTGGCCCCCTCGTAGGCGGAGTGATCGGAGCTCGCAAGCCGGTGTACGACATCTGGGGCAACACAGTCAACGAGGCCGCCAGGATGGAGTCCACCGGCGGCTTGGACCAGATACAAGTCACCAAATATACTAAACAGGTTTGTCATTACCAACTTGGGAATCTCAACAACTTTTATCGCCTCACTGTGTCCTCTTGCAGAGCAAAGGTCGCTTTCTTCTTCTACCACTTCCAGTTCAGCCTACTGTCGGGACCAATCATTTAAAATTTTGGTCTATTCAAAGTCAAAGTCAAAACCATTTATTCAGTTTAGGCCCTAGAAGGGCACTTATGAAGGTCGAAGCCTTCAACTGAGAAGAACCGGCAAGAAACTCAGCAAGGTTACATTTCTTCGAGAATCGCAAGCGTCAACAAAAGTCGGTCTCATAGCATATACATATACTCGTACTCTGCAATAGCGTAAAGTAAACATCTTATAGATACCGACATGTATCCCACTTATGATGATCCCTTGTAAGCACCTAAAAGAAGATGCGCCCCACTCTTTTTCCTAATCCCTTACAGTGCAAGTGTGCTAGTGTTGTAGTCTATATGTATATATCGATACGTACATATATGCAGCACTATCAAATGGAAATAAACTTGCACTGTAAGGAATTAGGAAAAAGAGTGGGGTACGTCTTCGTGGATGGCACTATATACATCCTATTATTAATTTGAAGAAAAACTAATACATCGATACTTTCTGAGGCGATACATCTTAACGATTATCTATAAAACATTTGTTTATGATCGATCATAAACTGGTATGTACTCCAGCTGCTAGAGCGTTGCGGGTACGGCCTGGAGGCCCGCGGGGAGGTCCTGGTGAAGGGCAAGGGGCGCATGGAGACGTGGTGGGTGACGGTGTGTCGCGGCGCCCCTCGCGCCCCTGCCACCGCGCCCCCAGCCGCGCCCCCTGCCGCGCCGCCGCCGCGCTCGCTCGCCGTCGTCGTTTACACCGTGCTGCAAGCACGCAAGAGAATATATACGCATCCACTTGATACTATGCGTTAGTACCACTGCTCTTAACTTAATACTGTCTCAAGGATGTGACGACCAAGAATTATGTATACTATCTGGATAGGTAACTCTCCATACCTACTTGAAGCAAATGCGAAAAAGAGAAAGATAACAACTACGTTGGGACAAACTCTCTTTCTAAGTAGGGTTACCCTATATGAAAAAAAGAGAAGGTATTTGCTTCAAGTAGTATTTAAGTCATCAAAGCTTTTTATTAATTTTTTATTAAGTCTTTAGTTTAACTAATTGACCATATCTTTAAATACTCAAAAGTGATATATTTTAGAAAATAATCAAGTTATAATAAAAAAACAAAACGTCTGGTGTCTGGGATTACCCCACACTGTAGGGGGTAATGGCGGATACCGAGTGTATCTTGGTTTTGACAGATTCAAAGGCTTTCTCCAAGTCCACTTACTTATATTTAGTCTCAGTCTTTCTTTGGTAATGTCTTGGCATCTGAAACTTAATATTTATTCATAAGTATCTAATAACAAATATCTAAAAAAAACTCCGGCCTATTAAATATCTTTATACCAAAGTACACCTAAAGAACATTTATTCATTTTAATATGATTTCTATACAAGTGAAATTTGGTTACGGTACCTGACTATTAGCCATAACTTTAAAAATGAAAGTTCAGCCGCTTGAATATACTTATTGTTTACGGACGTCCGTAATTACCCTACTCAAATCTTCCACCATTAGCCGACTTGCCAGAAACACAATAAACTTTTTTTTTTAGGTTAGTACCATGCGGTGCACGATACAAGTGCTTTAAAACGTTGTTCAAAAATAAGTTTTTTCAGGAAAAAATACAGCATACTGCTATTTTTTCGTACAGTAAGGAGCACACATTAAATTTTACACAAAAATAAGATCAAATAATAGAAATATCTTTTAGTTTACTTACTTTGAATTGTGAGCGCGTCCTCACTTTAGCACTTACTGTTATTGGAACTGAGTTCAGGGTCGACTTACGATTACGTCATTTAAAATATCTCCTGTCCTGCTTTAACATAGTTAAACCTGTGCGTCCGCCATTACTCGCCGTCCGTGATTCCCCCACCCTCCCCTACTCTAATGATGGATGCAATTGCCCCCCTTTTAGTGTTTACGATGAATCGTTATTGACTCAGTCATCAATCACTCGCTCATTTCACCTGCTTAATCTTCTAGAATTCTCAATTTTCTAGAAAATTAAGCAGGTGAAATGAGCATTGCCGCTCCTTAAACCAAATCCTGGATCCACGGCTGGCATAAGGTGACCCGCTTGCCTGTCAAACTAGGTACCTACCAGGGTTGCATAAAGTAATGAGGTTCAAGTTCGAGTAGTAATGTGTGTTGTGTGGTACAGCGAAGCGCGTGAGCAGCGTACGCAGCGGTCGCGCGGACACGGCGCCGAGCGGAGCGCACCGACACCGCTCCGTGCTGGGCCGCGTGCGAACACAGCGACGGACTACGTTAGTACCTACTACATACGTTATATCTATTATTTTTTACAGAATTATTTGCAATTGGGATGTTGCCTATTTTCAAGAAACAAGTAAAGCTATCAAACTGCCTATCGAATTCAGAAATACTTATTTATTTAATTACTCCAAATTTATTTGCATTTAGTAGTAGGCTCTCTCTGTGTGTTCTACCGTCACCATTCTACCATCGCACTGCTCGCCGGCAATGTGGAGCTCATCCTCATATCCTCGAGCCGCCTCAGTCGTCCACCGAACGTTTCAGTCGGGTGTTCCTTCTGCGGACCATTAGGATGTGGAATGAGCTAACCATCACGGTATTCCGTTCGCGCTATGATATATGGGGTTCTTAAAAAAGGGCGTAAAAAACGCTCTTCAAGGTCGGCAACACATCGGCAATCACCCTGGTATTGCAAATGTCCATAGGCGGCGGTGACCACTTACCATCATGTGGACCGTCTGCCTGTTTGTCAACCTATTGACATAAAAAAAAATAAAAAAATAGGTATATACCTGGATGCGTGGGGCCTCCGTAGTATTAGCTACTTTTGATAGGTACGTGTCTAATCCGGTACTGATCAGTGGCAGGGGTGACCTGGAGCTCGGTGCCATCCGTCCTCACGCGAGCAGCATGGTGGTGCGGCGGCCCGACGCGGCGCCCAGCGTGCTCGCCAGCCTCTCCGCGCCCCACACGCCCACCGCGCCCCACCAGCACGCGCCCCTCGCGCCTCTAGCGCCCCTACCCCTACCCACGCTACACCAACCACCTGACAACCCATACAAGCGAGCACTAGGTAAACTTATTCTATTACTCTCGAAAATATGGTAAGATACTAATAAATTGTCCACAGATAAGAAATTTTAATTTAGGTCGATCTTACCCAGTGTCCGGTGTTATCCCTCGTTAGGTATATTCGATGTGATGCAAAAAAAAAACCCAATCGGGTGTCGGACCACTCAGTATCGAAACATTTACGCACGGCTACATAACCACATTTCAAGCTATTCTTATCCAGTATAAACTAGCCCCGCGAAGCTACGCATGACTCTATACCTACTAGGAATAATTCGACGAAATATAGAGAAATTCACCTTACTTGTGCATTAATTTGCAGCGGGAGCGAGACTAAAGGCCGCTAGCTTCTCGACGCGGTCGAGGCCACCAAGGGACCACTCGCCGAAGATACAAGAACAACCCAACGAAGGTTCCGTAGCGTCAGTGACGAACGGAACACCGGGCTCGTTCCGGAAACGTTCCATCACCTCCACATCGGCGTCCTTCTTCAAGAGGTACAAGGATAAGAGTAAAGAGCAACTTAATAGTGAGAGTAAGGATTACGGTGACTCTGTCACTACTAGAATGTAACGTTTACGTGAATATATTTATTTGTATTTTTATGTGAACAAATGAAGTATCAATTATGTGTATTAGGTAGTTTTTAAGTAGGAGTTTGCAGATTGTTATGGAAATTAAAATGGCTATTATGACAAGGGAGTTCTTCATGAAGGGACTTTTGCAGGTTTAGTAAGAGGAACATTGTATTAGGTCGACCACACATTGGCGATGGTATTCACTTACCATCAAATGACCCACCTGGCTGGTTGTCACTTGTGGTATGAAAAAAAAAACCTTTTTATAATATGACTTCTAATAACCGAAAAGCGTCCATGACAGTAGTTGCCGTTTCTTAATGGGATGTAAGGATGTATGTGTGTATTAAAATGTGAATTATTTTAACGTATTTAAGTATTTATACTTTGATAGTAAGCGTTACCTTGCATGTATTACTGTAGCACAAGTATGAAATAAATATCTATGAACAAGTATGTGATTAGCACAAAATGATTTGGTAATTTATTGTCTTCCATGAGGTTTTGTGAATAACCATTTTATTTTAAATTCACTATTACGGGCAAGGAATTTTATTAACTAGTGACTAAATAGTACTTTTAAAACTTTTGCGAACTAAATTCATATTCGTAGATTATACCCCTCATTTATTTTGCCCCTCAAGACGCTGATACCCGCCAGTTCATGTCCACTCGTCCAAACGTCGAGGTTAGTCAACATTATATTTTGATTATTCTGTGCGCGAATAGACCTGGTATAATCTACGAATAGTGACAAAATATTTTACATTTACTATTTATATCACACCTAAAACCTAATTAAACTTATGAAACGATTTGATCAGTGTGCCTAGTGTGAGTTTTCTTACGCATTCGATCGCCTCATCGTTAACTATGATTTGTATGGAAGAAATTAGTTCCATTCGTATTCCGCAAGAGGCGCTGTATCAATTCCTATAGAAATTTAAGTTAACGTTGACGCGATCGAATGCGTAAGAAAAATCACACTAGGCACACATTAAGTTATTTGTATTCTTCAGTTTCAGGGCAACTGTGCCAATGTAAATATTAACGTCGATGCCAATGACACGATCTCACTTGCATTTTACATAATTATTATGTACTAGCTGTCCCGGCAGACCTTGTTCTGCCCTATTTCTCTAAAACGCGTCTTTGTTTTGATTCGATTGACGTCAAATGTTTGACAGCTGGGTGTTTGTATGGGAAAAAGAAAAGGGCTGTTTTTAGGGTTTTCCCGGCAATTATTCGAATTTTTCTCGCCGTAAAAACCATCCTTGGACTTCAACAAACATTTAAAAAAAAGAATTGGCCAAATTGGTCCAAGCGTTGTTGAGTTATCCGCTTACCAACACATTCTGCGATTCATTTTTATATTATAGATTTGAAGTTGTTCGTAGCTACATAGCCTATTTTTAGATCTGGAATTCTAAATTCATAATGTTATACCTCATAGATCTTTTACCACTCGATGTTTATAACGCGTAGTGTCTAGATGTGTTACCAAAGCCAAACTAATTATAAGTTCTATTTTTAATAACCATATAGAGCTGGAACTATCGAATAAAAAAAACAGTTAATTTGAAAAATATTTATTATTGTTTGTTTCAATTAGTCATTATCACCAGTTTTTTTATACAGGTTTTACAGTAGTTCAAATACATGAGAAATAAGCAATTCAATTTGCTTCACAAATAAATCTACGACTCGATTGTCAAAATACCTTTGAAAATACGTCACCAATACATTCAGACTATATGTTACTTACTTTGTCTTTACAGTTACAGTACATTTTAATGGAATATTGGACACATATCAGTTTTACCATACATTTTATAACAATTTCAATTTTTTCGCAGACACTTAATAAACCACAAACAAACCTGGTTTGTTTTTAAACATTTAATATGATTATAATTACTAACTTGTACCATCTTTCTGTGTCACAATTTCAATTATATACTAATATTTAGTCATATAAATATCAAAATACAATAATATCATTATTTACTTTGCATGTATTGTGTAACAACTAATTACTAACTAATGTTATATTGCAGATTTTTTTTGTGATGACATTATTGCTTATGTAATTTTTTTTTTAAGTGAAATTGGTAACAAAGTACGGTTGGTTAGTACCTTAACTTTTTGGACATAACACGTAGCTCAATTCTTATTTAAAAGAACACTAAAATGACCTGCATGTATACATATTTGTCCAATTATATCAACACTTCAAAATATGTCTTAAAATCATATAGGTACTATATCTTGGCTGGCACAATTTGTATTTTAGTTTTAATAATAATTGTAATTGCTATAAATATATTAATTTAGAACCTAATAAGCGGATGTTTGTGACTAAATTTAGTCTTAGATTTTTTTTATCCATGGTTAGTTTATCTCTTTTATGTTTCATGTCTCTCCAACGTAAAATGAGTAACTTATATAGAAGTGCAGACTCAAAGTTACGGCACTGTAAACAATCGTACTATGTGACCACTTACTCTATAGATACACTTCCCATATTTTTCGAGTCTCATGAAGACACAGCCGAATATTTTTTTAGATTATAATAATAAAGATATATATATTTAAAAAAAAGTTATACATGATATTGTGGGCTTTATATAATACATATTTAACTACCCTTTCACAAAGGATAGAAACAAAACATACGTATCATAAATAATAATTGATCATGATTTGAAAACAAAGACATTTTTAATAAAAAAAACTTCATCTAAGTCTATTTTATCACAAACCCTATATCAACTAATCATCAAAATATAATAAAAGTTTCTATACAACACTAAATAATTTACGGAAAAGGCACGCAAGTAGACATTAATATAATTAAACTATTATAAACCATTGAGATTAAAATTTAAAAATTAATGGAAACACCAAAAGGAAGTTGCGTTTCATGACCATAATCGCAACAAGGTAAGCTTAAATTGTCTAACTTTGGAATTTAATTTAATACATTATTTCATAAGACATTCAACTCATAGCACTCAAATTAATAGAAACTATCGTTCCGCTCTAAACCTCATAAGACTTTTAATGACGCAACAGTAAAAAGATAATATACATCTTTATTTATTAATAAATACATTAATCAGGCATTTATATTTCATCAAGCTATTTCGGATAATAAATATAGGCAAGATTCATATTGCTTTTTAATTTACAGTGCTACCACATAGCATGTAACACTAGACCATGTATCACCTGTTTACTTTGTTAAAACTCAATTTATTCTTTACTGTTTACTCCAGTAACTTTAAACATCAAAGCTTGCGTCTGATTTTTTGCAGACTTGTTTATGATGTTGGCCCAATGAATAATCCAAGTTTGTGACCTCGAGCGACGGAACTTTGTCAAACATCGAAAAAACGGCGAAAATTTCGGGGTTTTTTTTCAGATTTTGGCGATTATAACCCTAAAGGAATAGTTTTTAATAGTACCTTTCAAAACGTTTTTAAAGTAGAGTTAAAGATTATTTTCCTGTATTCTTAGCAATGTGGTAGCACCTTTAGTATCCTACAGAGATAATATCGCCTATATCTGAATACACCTTAAATATCTCTCAATATCACATTATGGCACCAATATACTGTAATCAATCGTTCCATTCGTGAAATTCAAATAAATTATCTAATTTGTAATTAATAATTAATTTACATCAATTGTGATCGGGGCGCATCGTGGCCGTTCGAAGAACCTCGGTCCATCTGTTGGGAGAAATGTTACGTCTTATCTTTTCTTCGTTTAAAAACAACTAATAATGCTTTTTTAGTACTTCATTATTATTATTATTAGACGGGCATGTAGGTGTCACGCCACAGGACGTGGGTTCGATTCCCATCCGGGACACACATTTGTGTGCATGAACATGTCTGTTTGTCCTGAGTCTGTATGTAATAAAATTATCTATTTAAGTATGTATTCATAACAAAAAAAGGAGCTATATATTGTGTGTGATGAATGTCCCAAGATATTAATAAGTTTCAATTGAACCAAAAAATATCATTTAATTATTGGTTAATTAGAGATCTTACCTATTATAAGTGTAGTGACCATCAGCCCTGAAGAAGTACACGTGGTTCTTGAATTGCAGCTTGAACACGAAGTCCTTGTCGACGCCATCTTCCTGCGAGGGCGGGCCCACGCTGTAACTGTTAACAAATAGGGATGTTGAAAAAATAACAAATACCACACTTAGTAGTGTATAGAACATCTAAAAATACTTGAAAATAGCGAACACGTTTTAATACTCCGCCTCTTTATTATTTAACGACAAAGAGTAGGTCTTTTGATGGTGTTATATTTATGACGTCACAAGTATGTATTACATACAAAACTCCATATTGTATCGTTTTAATATTTAATTATAGCTGATTTGATGCGTCAGTCAAGATTCGTATTGTGAAATAAATCAATTAAAATTAATTCCATCCCTATACACTTAATTCAAAGTCTACCAATAGCAAACTGACCCTATGATCATTCTCTTTCTGGAATCCTTTTTATTTATTTATAACGAAATCCACAGCTCTTAAAAAAAAATCAAATTTGTCATTAAATATAAATCTTAAAGCCATTTAAAGATTTACAATTTATTCATCATTCACATATAATCAAAGAAAAGAAAAGACCAGTGTGTGTTTGATGTGCAGAGTATTTAGGTTAAGTGGTGCTAGTGTTTGTAGAAATAACGGCAGAAATAATAAACCAATCGACACTCATCAACAAAATAACCAAACTCACCCAAGTAAAGGTAACGAAGCGAGCGGCGTCTCATCCTGCCAGCTTTTGTAGAAGAATAGAGTGAACGCAGCGAAAACTACCCACAGCTTCTGCCAGCCCGGGGACTTCTTGAACTTGCGGAGTAAGTAGCCGGACAGCTGTGTCTGTGGTCACGTAACAAAATATGTTATTAAGGAGGAAATTATCTAACTTTAACATCTATCATTGTTGCACTTGAGAGCCTGTTTCCTTCTAAGCACCTTCGGCCTTACCATTTTGAAATTGCGAACAGAAGCTTATCCAAAAGTAAAAAGAAAACCGTCAGTGGAAGTTATTTTTGTTTATTTAGAATTACGCAAAATTATATTCATTAGGAATTATGAAAGGAATATATACAAATTTATCATTTAAAGTAAAATGTACATACACTGCCGCATTTGTTACATTTGACACAAGGAAAGTTTTTTCACTTTAGTTTGATATGCCCTCTAATTTGTATAGATCACACTGTAACAAGCACTGCTCAGTAACTGGGTCTCAAGTGTTGGAATACATCGACAGATAGACAGTGATAGTCAGTCAGTATAGTACAAAGGGTTACCAGATTTCCGTACAAGATACTTACCCTCATGGCGAGGTGCAGATGGTCCCGGTCTAAGGAGGCGACGCGGTGCCAGCACACGTGCGCCAGAGCTCCTCCACTATTACTAGCTCCACACGACCATGCAGACGATTCTACAAAATAAAACTTTACATCAGATAAGCTTGTGATATAATAACATGGCTTAGTAACACAAAAACCTTAACTCTATACTGGAACTGGGTGATTTTCTGGTCAACAACTTACAATGGTTGGATGTTTGCCTCTAAAGATGGCGGCGCAGGCGCATTTTTTGGTCACAATTTAAAAAATGATTTAATTGTGTATGTTCTAAAAAATATTTATTATTTTTATGTGTCAAAGGGACGGAATTTCTTTACAGGAAGCCGGGTTGACAGATAGGTAGTGTGTAATTTTATTTCCTCTATTGTAGTGCAGGCAAAGGGTTTTAGCCCATACAGCCTCAAACTCCAAACTGTATGATAACATGTATGATATTACCATGGCGAGATGTCAGATGTTACACATCATATGCGACTACTGTAAGGCTTGCACGTTTTTTTTTTTAATTTTATTCGGAATTATACCAACGGCACAAAACTTACAAATAATCTTATCATCTTTATGGTCATTGTTTATCACGCCTCAATTACGCTAGCCCATGGTCAGCCTGTAATCCGGAGAAGCCAGACGCTAATGTTAGTTGCATATACAGAGCAAGTTGCATTATCATACCTATTTCCTGTTCATAAGGTGTAAGTTCTGTATCAACTTGTAGGGGAGAGTCGCGTGCGCTCTCTATAGCGAGCTCTAGCGCGTTGCTCCATCCGATGAACTCGTGCTCGTTGCTGGCGCTCAGTAATAAGTTAACATCTTCGCCTGAAAGTAAATATTTTGAGTTTTATAACATTATACAATAACAAAAACATTTTACAGTATTAATATTGTTTTTATCAGCTTTGTTTATCACACATACACAGCTGTCACTGACATTTTGACGTGACGGTTGGCGTGGTTGGTAAGAATACACCACAGGTAGTGGGTTCGATTCCCAGCCAGAACAGACATTGGTGTGCATGAACTTGTGTATTTATTTTAAATCTGAGTGTAATTATCTAATTAAGTATGCATTTTAAAAAGGGTTCCCATAGCACCAGCTCTACTTAGTTTGGGATCAAATGGCCACGTATAAAATATATCCCAGGATATTAAAATAAAATAAATATCCTCGGACATTTTTCACACACGGCTATCTGATCCCAAACTAAGCTTGTAATATGGAAACCATATATGATATACTACAAATACTACTTTTTTTTATATTTATTTAAACATCGGAGATTGTGAGATATACTCTTAGTGTCTTAGATATACTCTGGTGAAAGCTACAGACATATAGGTACACTATCAATCATTAAAAAAATCCGCTCTATTAATTATGACATGAAGGGATGACAAACAAACTCACTTATCCTACTAATATTATAAATGTGAAAGTATATTTGAATGTGTGTGACGATGTATGACAAGATGTTTGTTACTCTTTCACGCAAAAACGGCTGAACGGATTTTGATGAAACTTGGCACCCAGGTAGTTCATATCCTGGAATAACACATAGGATACTTTTTATCCCGGGAAAAGGAAAGATCTCTCGGGAACGCGGGTGAAACCGCGAGGCGGAAAACTAGTGCATTAATAAGAAATCAGTTATTTACCAGTAAGCGTAAAGGAGTGCGGCAGTTCGCTGTGTTTGATCTCTAAAGTATGGAGCGGCAGCGCGGAGTGCGCGCGGAACTGAGAACTGCCGGACTTAGATGACAGGATCAATACGTCGCTAAACTGGAAACGAGTTCATACATGAATTTTATTTATATTTTTTAATTATTTTGTGGCGATGATAGCTTAGTTTAGCCACGATGGTCGTGGATTGGGATCTATAATAAACTAGCTTTCCGCCTGCAGCTTCACTTGCGTGGACTACATGATTTTGGCTGAGTCGTTTTCCTGTTTATTTCAAATTATCCATAAATAGATTTTTTATTTTTCATACAAATTTTAACACCCCTTTTACCCCTTTAAATGGTGAAATTCAAATAATCTTTAAATAGGTATTTCTTTAATTTTATTGAAGAGCATAAATACTAAATTTCAAGTAATCTTGATAATATTTTTTTTTCATACAAACATTAAAACCCCCTTTCTACCCATTTAAGGAGTGAAATTCTGGTCGTGGATTGCGATCTATAATAAATTAGAGCGTTTGGTTAAGGGAAACGTGAAAAATCCATAGTATCCGAAAGCCTAGCTACCAAAAAACATCTGTCGCCATTCACCTATCGGTGTGTTCGGCAGCTGCACTTGAGAGCCAGATGCATTCTAGGCATAGAAAATGGTCGGCAACATCCGAACATACATTGAAATAAAAAAAAAATCGTACTATCTACATTTTACCCAATCGAAGGAGCACGCGCGACTTTCAGACTGAGAAATGAATGCTGCTTTTATCTACATAATAAAGGAATTAATACATACCAGGAACAACATTCTCTGTTGGAGGCCTCTCGTCGAATGTTTGTATAAACAGCCGAGTCTGATGAATTCTCTCTCAGCAACAAGTAATTTGTCATAACCTGTAAAAATATGTTTTTATTGAATTCCAACGGCAAATTAATATTTTTTGTTTTAATATAAACCCAACTAAAGATTTTCAAATGACGAGATCTGTAAATTATTACATAGACTGGATGTATTCTTGGAGATGACAACTTTTCGAAATCTAAGTTAGGTGCGCTGTTCGTCATGTTGAGCCACTATTACAATGAGACTAACTTTGAAATAACGAAAATAAATTTAATATAAATTAATCTGGATAAGTTTGGATTAACGAACTCAAAGTTTCCAATACATGACATCGAAATGTGTAATGTGTAGTGTGTAATGTGTAATGTGTAGTGTGTAATGTGTAATGTGTAATGTGTAGTGTGTAATGTGTAATGTGTAGTGTGTAATGTGTAGTGTGTAATGTGTAGTGTGTAATGTGTAGTGTGTAATGTGTAGTGTGTAGTGTGTAATGTGTAGTGTGTAATGTGTAGTGTGTAATGTTTAGTCTGTAATGTGTAGTGGGTAATATGTAATGTGTGTAATGGTGGTGGCTCACCGACGAGGTCCCGCTGCAGCTGGCAGAGTGCGGCGTGGTGCTCGGCGTGTCGCAGGTGCTCCCGCGCGGCCTCGCTCGCCGACACACTCACCCGCAGTGCCGCGCGCGCTCGCTCACTGCCCGTCGCCTTCCACAACTCTACATTATGTACATCATTACAACAGCTTACTAGCTACCGACTACCGTCACACACTCTCCACGCACCGTGTTCTATATACCAATTAAGAAAATCCGTTTACCAGTTAGCCAAAATCGAAGAAAGGTATAGACGCGATTCTCTATCGTTTCTACTGTCTTTGGGTCTTTATTTGAGCTGTTGCATAATAGCATATCGCCCGCGGCTTTGATCGAGCAAACTTCATAATATTTTTGTTTTTATTTCCAAGTCAGCCGACTTCGATAAAAGTAGTGTTGAAGTTGTCCCCCGCGCTCCCGAGGGAGCCCTTGAGGAATTGTTTTTTTTAATATACCTTCTATAAGTAATCTACATGCAAAATTTCAAGTTTGTAGCATGTTAGGAACATTCTGAGATTTAAATAGGCCCCTAGGCTTTGTGTGCTTACCATCGACGGTTACATAATCTCTTACCATAGTGAGATTGTGGTTAAATACAAGCTTAATCAAGTTAGAAAAAACAATATGTGCGGCCGAGGCACCCCCGCCAGAAACAAAGTTCCACATTTCAACTTTGATTAAGCTGCAGTTTAACCGCAAACCGAACAAAGTACTCGTAACCGGTAAGTATTGTACCATTTGTACCAATCAATCAGAACATAGAAAGTGTCATCTTCGCATCTGTGACCTACAAGTGCTACGACACACTACCAGCTGTGAGATACGAAGCCACCAGTGCTACGAAATCGCGCACCTACTTTTATAAAACTTCTAAGATCCTGGTACACGACGTAACGCTTTTTTCTTACGTGACGATTTCTGCTAGTTCACTTAACTGTAAGCCGCGTAAAAGAACAAAAGGTCCATATAGTTAGTTGTGTACCTTGTGCCAGTGTGTGTAGGTGCAGCAGCCTGTGCAGCGGACGCAGCAGCAGGCAGGCGAGCGGCAGCGGTGCGCGCGCGTCGAACTGCGCGGCCGCACGCGACGACTCCACGCAGCCGCGCCGCACGCTCTCCACCACGCCCACCGTGCCGCCCGCACGGGACGTGTACGATAAGTACGCCTGCACATACACACATACTTATACCATACCCTTTTTGTTTTAGTTTACCATGTAGGTAACTAATGCGGGTTATAATTTTTTATGTATTTTTGTATTACTTTAAGAATAAAATTGTTAAACATTTGAAAAAAAAAAGCCAATATAGTCAGATGGTCCGAAAATATTTAAAAAATGTAACCTTGTTGAGTTTCTTGCCGGTTCTTCCCAGTTGAAGGCTGACTTTCGAACCGGTGGTAACTTCTGTAATTCGACCTTCATAAGTGCCCTTCTAGGGCCTAAACTGAATAAATGGTTTTCACTTTGACTTTATTCACAAATCCATACATTTTAAGGCGATGATAGCTCAGTGGTAGTGACGTCGGATACCGCGGTGAAGGTCGTGGGTTCGATTCCTACAATGGGCTTGGGCTTTCGGTGGAGGAAAACATCGTGAGGAAACCATAGCACGGTGGTAGGGTACTTTGTAGTACTCGACTGGCTGGCTACCACCCTCAAGTTTAAAATCTGTCGCTAAGCACCTGTTGGTGTGTTCCGGCAGTTGCACTTGAGAGCCAGTTGCCTTTAAGGCAATGTAATAAGGTGTACAACACATTGGCAATCCCTTTGGTATTGCTAATGTCTATAGGTGACGGTAGACACTTACCATCAGGTGATCAGCTTCGTTGTCACTTGTAGTATATAAAAAATATATACTAATATTATAAATGCAAAAGTGTGTCTGTCTATATGTTGTCTGTTACCTCTTCACGCTTAAACCGCTGAACTGATTTAAATGAAATTTGGTATAGAGATAGATGAAACCTTGGAGAAGGACATAGCATACTTTTTATCCCGGGAAAAGATAAGATCCTTCGGGACCGCGGGGCGAAAACGTAGTTTTAAATAAATAAATTAAACACGTCTAAACAGGACGATCGCGGCCCTACATGCATACAACTACCGTATTAGTAGCTCGGGACACGACATTGTTACGATCATTATCTTCTATCTCGGCCCACAATGTGTTACGCTGTGGTTACACTATTGTCGAGGCGGTAATACCACTTTCAGTGAAGACATTGTGAACATAGCACAGTGGTTGAGGACTTTTTTGTACCGTGATAGATAATCTTGAGACCCAGTTTCCTTCTCAACTAATGTCCATGTTATAAAAAGCATTTGAGTTAAGATCGAACTGGCTCTATGATAAGGTTTATTTTCAATTAACACAGATTCTGATTTTAATTCTCCATCTATAAAGTGCAAAATAAGAGATTCTTAATTGTCTGACTAATAGACGCACACCTGATTTTAAAATATTAATAGGGATCGTGTGAATTTTAATAAAAGCAGGCCTGCAAGGGCATCTACGCGTGTATGGGTAAAGCTACAATTGTGTGCTCTGCGAACCATGTGATTCGGCAAGGCATGGAAACATAAATTATCAGAAAACTACCATAAATCCAATACTTACATCTGAAGTACTTGTTAAATAATCGTATAGTATTTCATCTATTTTCTTGTACTCCGGCTCATCATTATCTGCAAAGAGTGATATTTATTAATTAAATAGTTTCGACTGTCAATATGCCGCCGTAAGCTCGCATCATCGCGGTGTATTACGCGGGAATCTTGATTTTCAGCACGCGTTACAGTGACATACATATTTCAAGGCGATGATAGCGGTGGTAGTGACGTCGGATACCGCGGCGAAGGTCGTGGGTTCGAATCCTACAGTGAGCTTGAGCTTTCGGTGAAGGAAAACATCGCGAATCAACCATAGCACGGTGGAAGGGTACTTTATAATACTCGACTGGCTGGGTCCCACCCTCAAGTTGAAAATCTGTTGCCAAGCATTTATCGCTGTATTCCGACCGCTGCACTTGAGTGATAGTGGACAAACACAAGCTTACCAAAATTAAAAAAAAAACCTTGTATTGCGGGCGCGTGTGCGTTTGCGTGCGCAGGTGCGTTGGTGGGTGCGTGCGCATGATTCGCGGCGAGTGCGCGCTCGAGTCTTGCGAGTAGAGCGCCGGCGGGCAGCGCTAGCGGCTCGAGCGCGAGACACGCGCGCGCTAGAGATGCCGCACCGGCACTCGCACCTTCCGAACTGTCAGCCGCCAGGCTCGACACGCGAGACGACCACGTCTGTTACATAACAAACAATAAAACACACACTAGCTTATGACCACCATTATTTGTGACTCAGTTAAATAATATACAAGTACTCTTATACAGTTGTCTAGTAAGTAGTACGACTAACTTAAGGGGGAGATAGGAAAGCGGGTCATCTACCAAATATACAAAGATGACCTTAGTAAAAGTGTCACCATTTTCGAGATACTTCAAAATAAATTATATAAAAATCAGAAATATCGAAATATGTCAAAAATGGTGACACTTTTAGTTAAAGTCATTTTCGTATATTTGGTAGGTGTTCCGTGATCAAACCATCGATTGCTTTTCCTGTTTTGGTACGAAAGCTGATTATTTATCTGTCTTTGGATTGGATATTTCATCACAATATCACTTAAGGGTTGATTAAAAGATAATGTATTGTGAAAAGTAACCCTTCCCCGGGGTTCAAGAACATGAATCCCAAATTTAACAATTTTTTATGTTCAACCATTTATTCCAAGAAGACAACAATACACAAGGACCGACAGAGTTAGTTTCGCATTTATAATATTTATTCATTTATTTAATTTATTTTTGGTCGTATCAAAAAATAGGACCATAATCTACGATGTTAAATAAAATAAAATAAATGTATACTATTAGAACAAATATGAATTTTAATTCTCAATTTTAATTGGCAACGAAAATCGTGGAATCCAATACCAAAACTATTTGACAATCATAGAATTATTTATAGTAACCACTCCTTCAAATAGTTAACACCTAACGGTGTTTCGACAGCTGCTCTTGTCTCAGTTCTTACCACTTTCTACCACATCACCACTTACCATGGTGATATTGTGGTCGAATACAAGCCATTAATAATATCCCACTCACCACAGTAACAAGCTCCAAGTCTCGTTTGTAGGTGCGCTCCGTCATGAGCAACTCTTTAGCTACAAAGTATGTGACGTCAGTGTTGCGTTGCTTGGGGAGTTCCCCCGTACCTTCACGCAGCGTTCCCAGTATCCCGGACGATATGCTATCGAAGAATTTAAAAAATAAAGTGTATTAGGATGTATGGATGGATGTTAAGATATGTGTTATTCTTTCACGAAATAACTACTGAACGGATTTTAATGAAACTTGGTACATAGGTAGATCATGTCCTGGAATAAAACATGGGATAAAATAAAAGATAAGATCCCTTAGGGGCGCGGGTGAAACAGCAGGTAACAGCTAGTCAATAATACACTTGTCTCTTTTGCACAGAACAAAATAGCAAACATTACATGACAAAATGGTGTCTTAGCATAAACAGATATTCCCTGAAAACTGCTTCCAATCTGCTGACATTCAAGCCGGTGAATTTAGGTGAATTTAATTTTAAAAATAATCCCACTAATATTATGTGAAAGTTTGGATAGATGGATGGATGGATGTTTGTTACTCAATCACGCCAGAACGGATCTGGATGAAATTTGGACAAAGAGTTAGATTATAGTCTGGAATAGCACATAGGATACTTTTTATCCACAGAAAAGATAAGATCCCACGGGAACGCGGGTGAAACCGCGGAGGACAGCTAGTATATACAGCTTAACTGAGAAATAAATCTTGAAGCAAAACTTAAAAAAACAAGTGATAGGTATAATCCCAAGACATACCGCCATTGCATATCGTAGAGTTAGACAACATCTATTAATTGAAAATTTTGTGTTAGATTTGTATATTGATCTGGTAAATAATTTACCTATTATTATTTCGTCTTGATAAGGTGTCCCCAGCGTCGCTCTCTCCGCCACTCAGCACATCCATGCTGTTCGTCGATTCTGATACTAAATTAACTGATAACAAACAAAAACTAATTAGAATGTGTACAATAATACAAAGTTAAATTATCATTGTTGTACTTACAATGTACAATGTTCAATTATCGTGTTTCTCAAGTTTGTGTAAATAAATAGATTTAGTTATCGCAAGTTATTATTTCACTTCTACAAAGACCGCACGGGGAAAACATTAACAGTTAAATAAATATTCTCGAAAATTAGTCACACACGGCTATCTGATCCCAAACTAAGCAGAGCTTGTAATATGGAAACCAGATAACTGATATACTACATATACATTATTTTTGTAAATACTTACTTAAATATATAACTACACCAAGACTCAGGACAAACAGACATGTTCATGCACACAAATGTCTGTCCTCGATGGGAATCGAACCCACGACCTGCGGCGTGATAGGTAGTGTGTTAACCAACCACGCCAACTGGCCCTTCAAATTAAATTAATTATTTAAAATCACTATACACAGTGCCATGTTGTGTACGAGGCCCGCGGTAATTAGGTGGTAGACGATATGCAGTACTACAACACAAGCAAAAGGACGTACACTTGCACTGTAAGAGATTAGGAAAAAGAGTGGGGCGCGACTTGGTTGATGGCACTATCTATACAAAACATTTAATAGGGTAGAGTCCTGGATCAATACTTATGTACAGGAGCTGCATGGGGGGGCTGGTCTGCTTGAGTTTGTTGTTTACTAAGTCAGTCATAATTAAATTCTTTAGATTATTATTTTTTTGCCGCCATAACACGCAAATATTGTCAATGAGACTAGATAAATAATTATTGAATGTAAGTTTTTTTGAAAAGAGTAATTGCAGAGTTTATTGCCGGCTCTTCTCAGCAGAAGCACCATTCCGAACCGAGCATTTAGAGTCTGACTATTTATAAGTGCCTGTGAAGGCCCATTTGGATGAATAAACAATTTCATTTCATTTCAATAAAAATGAATTCTAATTAGTCCGTCGGTAAGATTATCAAAAAATATTGGACACGTATTGTTTGCTTTATCAAATCAATAAAATATACAAAGTGATAGCGCATCAAAGTATAGGAGTGGGGCTTGTGACGTTACTTCGTGGCAAAATTTGCCTCGTCATTTTACGTTTACGGAACAAAAAACTTGAGAGGTGTCAAGGGACACCCGGATGGAACGAAGTTATATAAGTCGAGAGAGTATATAAATAAAGATTCCACAATAAAAATAAAGATTTCTATAAGAGAGAGAGAGAGAGAGAGAGAGAGAGAGAGAGAGAGAGAGAGAGAGAGAGAGAGAGACATGCGCACGCCGCACAGCTTACAATAGCTTACTAAAGCAAAAAGTGTCGTGACAACTTTTCGTAAGATTTTTTCCGTCTAGCCCCCTTTCACAACGCGCGATAAGGAACTAGAAAAATACGTGGCCAATATTTTTTGATAATCTAACTGACTGACTAAATAGTTTTTTTTTAGGATATTACCCCATTATCGTGACTTACTGAGTTAACCACGAGAATGCGGTAACGTATAACTAACCTTTAACGTTACCGTTGACGACATGGTTATTATTGTGTTTGTTGTCGACCACATCGTACCCGTTGGTGAGTGTTCGGGCGAGCGGCGTGGACGCGTGTATCGGCGCCGGCGCAACGCTCCGGTCGTAAGTGGAGCTCGGAGACATGCACAGACTAGCCGACGATATCGTGTTATCTTCCTCTGGTGATGTTTCGTCTGTTGAATACGTAGATACATTCAATTAAGATTAAATAATAAATACATAAAATAGGTAGGAAACAATTGAAAATTATGATATTATGACATAATCATGCAGTGTTGTAAATCATGATCAAGATATCAAACAAAATGCAATAAGACCAAATCAAGTGAAAAACCATATTACTCTTGGTAAGTATCATAAAACGTCAAAGCAAGATTTTAAAGAGATTGAAACAATTGAATTCAGAACCTAATCTTAGTACGATTTTATGAAGCGATGATAGCTCAGTGGTAAGTGACGTCGATTACCGCAGCGAAGGTCGTGGGTTCGAATCCTACAATGAGCTTGAGCTTTCGGTGAAGGAAAACATCGTGAGGAAACCATAGCACGGTGGTAGGGTACTTTGTAGTACCCGACTGGCTGGCTACCACTCTCAAGTTGAAAATCTGTCGCCAAAACACCTATCGGTGTGTTTCGACAGCTGCACTTGAGAGCCAGTTCCCATCTAGGCTTTGTGTGCTTACCATCTTCGGCCACATCATCACTTACCATGGTGAGATTGTGGTCAAACACAAGCCTATCCAGAATATAAAAAAAAAAAGATTAGATTTATTTTCAATTATAACAACGTGATACACAAATTATTTCTGTATTTTGTTGTTGACAGCTAAATTCTTTCACGTTTATTAGTTTGCTTGGTCGGATTGTAAGACACGAAAACATTACACGCAAATAAATAAGAAAATAATTGATTAAATAATCCTGGAAAAAGAAAATTTATAATGAACATAATAATATAATAAAGCTGTAAAAAAAACTAAATTATAAGTAACAATCACATTTAAGTACTACATAGTTACCATGCTTATTATTAAATTTCGAACTCACATAATATCCTTGGTAGCTTAGACATGGGTCAAAACGCATTAGCAAAAAAAAACATAACATTAAAAACAACGTTTGTTCAGTAAATTTTATTTATTTATTGTTTAACTAACCCCTCAATCGCGTGGGGTAATTTCGTGTATTACATACAAGTAATGGGTATCAAGATAATCCTTCTGAAAACCAACAATCGGTTAACTGTTGCTGACAAAATATGTAGTTAGAATTTTAACTCTATCTCCGAGTCTGGTAGGAGCTAAATGGCTTTGATAAAAGCGAAAAGTAGTAGGCAGCTTCTATTTTTTTATAAAAATAGAATTTGCTACAGGTCAGATTGTCAATGGACATCGTTAAGGAAGACAGTGTTTTTATTTTATCTACGCCAAATCCAGGGCCGAATTTACATGTGTGGAGGCCAATTATTTTGCATATAGGATAAACTATATTTTTCTTGGAAGTGTTTCAATTATTTATTGCGAGAAAAAATCATTCCGATTGCCCCTCCTTAAATCCGGCCCTAGCCAAAACATATGATGTGATAACATGGAAGCTTATTTAAATGAGTTGTACTGCAAATTGAACTCTCAAATTCAAACTGTTTTATTCAATTTTGGGACACTTAAGGAACACTTATTGAACGTCTTATTGCTATTTTTTAATGCTATTGTTACTGTTACGACCATTTCCAAATAAAGACCTGTCAGGAGAAGTCTGTCTATAACACTTAACCGATTGTCAAATTTCATGTTGATAAGAAAATTATAATAGCCCACACTGTTTGCACGAAATACAATTACACGTACATTTGACAAATAAATTCAAAAGGGAAGTTTACTGTGACATTCCGATATAAGAAACAATAAATGGAATTGACAAAACAAATGTAAAAACAATTAAATTAATAAGTAACGTTACAGTCTATTCGGATTGTACATTCTCAATCAAAAAGTCGAAGTACTTAAATGCTAGGATTTTCTTTAAATACTGATCAATCGTTATTGCACTAACTATGGGAGGTTGGTGACCTCTTACATACCACCATTGTCTAAAATTGCTTCGTGCACACCACGTTAAACATTTTAATTTTTAATTGAACACTATTCAGCGTATAGATTTAATTTGTCGCTGTGATGAAACCACGTTTCCATTGACATTTTATCAACTCTGGCTGCGTTGATATAAGTTCGAATATTGTGTAAGGCACGAGGACATCACGGAACCTTGAAACTGTCTGCGCCTGCCGTATGTTGAAAACAACCGCCTAACTAGATGCATACCATTACACTGAGTGCGTAGTGCAGATGGAATATTACATAATTATAGATAATATTACGCCATGTATGGTTTTACAAGCGCTGTTACATCCTACAAAACTCGGTCCCATCTCATTAAACAGTATGCATATAGTGAGGCTGTTATATAAGATTTATAGTCATTGTAAAAAGAAGGAATCCATTCGTAAATGAAAACGTGATTTCTGTAGTTACAAGTTAGAAAACACAATTATTATTGGAGAATCACGGGTCAAACAGAGTCATACAAAGCAGAATAATTCAATGAAAACTTAACGAGACATTGATAAGTAGAATTTTCTTTAGATCATCTTATACCTAAAAATGGTAACATTCAAAATTTTTATATTGCAAATAAGTTTAACAAAATAACACGAGTTATTTTAATGACATTATAATTAATAGATCAATAGAACTACACGTTTTAATACTATACTCACTAAACTAATCAGAATTTAGTTCACATTTATACCAACACACAATTCGTCTATGTTCGATATTTATTTTATTCCTATCTAAGTTTAAGTATCGGGTTTGGAAAAAGAGACTTTATTTTAAGCAACTTCAAAGCTATTTAGAGAAACATCATTTTAAAATTCGTAAAATTTAAATAAAATTTGGAAAATAAATCAATATATAAAAGCATCACATTTTCATTCCAGTCGGATAAAAAAATAAGATCAAGTTTAGGAACATTTTGGTTTTGGCAACGATCTGTTAAAGATCATTACATGGGTAAAAATCAAAGCGGGTAAAAATCATACAATAAGAGGCTGAACAAACATAGTAATCACCAACTAAGACTGAACAACTCTTTCGAGCCCCATGTCGCTCGATAACGGTAGCTTAATGGGTATAATAGCTTTTAGTGTTAAAAAATATTCAGTTAAAGACAGCCATTTATGCCGATTCTGTTGTTTACTTCAAATGGATAGAAATACATTTTGCCCTGTCAAATTAGTCTACATCAATGTCGTAAAGTTTCCATACACTTAATTGTGACCAATTTTGATAGCAATTATAATGCAATTTGACTTTTGTTTACAATAAAATCGGCACAAATAGGTTTTAATTATTTTTAATACTCCATATTGTTCATAAGGTTTAAACATTCACTCTACAGCTAACAGACATCAGGATTTTGGTCTACTTCCCACTTAAGAAATGTTTCGATATATTTTTATGCTAAGATACATACATCGATTATTTTCAATGTTGGGAAACATAAACAGAATAAATTGTAAATCAAGATTTTTTAAATACTGTTTCTTAATACAACACGATGGCAAGAGATAGTGTGACCGGGAAGAAGTATAAGACTTTTACTGAAAAAGTCTAAAAGTGGCTTAAGTTTGTCAAAGGGTCTTAAAATTTTAAAAGTAACAATTTTTTTATAAAGAAAAGTACACAAACGATTTTGGTTTAGACATTATCAATACAAGCATGATTTACATGCTTAGAGTCAAATTAATAATAGACTTTTAGATTAATCACTGGGTTGAAGGATGCTATTGACTGCTAAATAATCAAACAATTTCCTCAAATATACTTTGTGTGTTATTGATTTTTTCGATAATCCAAAATTTCATATTAGTTCTCGTAACTCCTCTCCGTGCATGGTTGTCTGGAAGAGATCGCTCTAAGCGATAAGACCGCCCATTGTTACACTAATTGTTTAGTTTGTTTAGTTCTAGATTTTTTATGTTTTTCTCTGTCTGTGGTGTGTTTCAGTAAAGAGTTTATTATTATTATTACATTTCACGCTCAAACAATCATTCATTTATTTCGATGATTAATTTAAAACAATGCATCATATTCATACTGACGCGACACAACATTTCCACATTTATTGCGACTATTAAATACTTTAGAGAATCAAAATTTATAAATAATACTGATAAATAGATAGTTGGAAAAAATTGAGCAGTTTTGGCACGAATAGAGATCCCATTATGTATTAGAGTTATGTTGAAATGCGATGAACGGATCGCTTTCTGTTCATACAACTTCATATTGTTTTATAGCCTATGTGCTATGTGCGATAACCGAAGTATATATGACGCTTTGAGCAGCGACCACTTAAAATAAAGCAACTAAGATCTTGGATCTCACTGCTCAAAGTAAATCACAGCCTTTACATAATACTATTTTATATGGGTATATTTATTACAAACGTATATAACAATGAATGATGGTAATAATAATAAATAATTAAGACTAGAAAAATTTGGCACTATATTTTATAGTTTTACAATACATGTTATGAATTCCCTTTAAGCTTTAAGCTCTAAGGTACCTAAATAAATGTCGTAACTATAATTGATTAGGGAATGCTGCTGTTATTTGATCAAAATTTCAGGAGTAGTACATGTAAGATGAGGAAATTTAGGGGCAGTACACATGTAACTACAAGTAAATACTTAATAAGCTAAAGGTATAAGTCCGCATACACACGATAGTCAAAAGGGTCGCGCTATTTGGGGAATTGGCACTAGGTATACTAGCACTAGATACTCTTAATTCATATTTTGCTAAATATTCAAAGTGACAATGTAAATATATTTAATAACGTACCCTAAATATCGAATTTCATTATAACAATTAATTGCATTAATTAGAATAAAAATTTGAGATCGATCAAACAGCTCGCTCGCATCATAATAATGAACGATCATCCAAGAAGACGAGGCGGAAGGGGGAGACAATGTGACAACTACGAAACTAAACGTAACCATACAATTGCTCTATAAAGTGAGTTTAATCATTCTCGTCATCTGAGCATAGTGGCGGTGGGAGTGTGGATACGTCAAACTTTTGCTCAGGGCTGTCGCTCGAAGCTTGAGAGTCGACATAGTGACTAGAATAGAATCTTTCCACGTTGTTCAGACTGAAACGTTGGTCGAGATCCCTTGCATAATGTTCGTCATTGACATCCCTACTTTCGACGTGACCGTGCTCATATTGCGGGTAGCACTCCTGTACTTGAAACATATCAACTTCTTCGTAGTGCTCCGGATATGGACTACCTCTATACTCTTCATATTCATCTTTATCACGCGGCAAATCATTATCGGAATAAGCCACAGACTCACCACGCTCGAATAAATAGCTACCGGACTTTGGCATCTTCGGAGCTCTTTTTATAGTATCTATTGGATAAGCATAATCGTCCGAGTCGTCCCTATCGCTGTGCTCTTCATAGAACACACGTGGTTGGTGTTGCCCTGATGGCTCACCGAGAGATTTATCCTCGGATTGGCGGTAGCCTGTAGACTTCGACCTCTTAAGAGAAGACTGGCGGCTGCTTTTATTCGAGTAAGACATTCGAGGAGGACTGTCCTCAGGCACGTAAGGTGGTTCTTGAGAATCGAGATAAGGATGACGCAAGCGACCTAGTCTATCGAACCGAGGGAACCCCATTTCATCCTCATCAGCCGATGACCCGAAACCTTGAAACTGTACTGGAGTAATGCTTATAGGAAATTGTTGAGCTTCATAATTGGCACTTTTGTATTTAGCATATTCCTCTTGACCCTCATCTTCGGAGTAACTAGCTTGCTCTTGTATATCGTAATTTTTAGAATCACCCTTCGACACTTCGGAGGAACCAGATTCAACTTCAGGAAGATAACTATCGGAGCACTCCGAACTCTCCATCCTGCGTAGAGATTCTTCTACAACCAAATATTTTGTTCCGTGAGGTTTGTCACTTTCAGAAGAACATTGACTCTTTGTGGAATCTTCTTCTAAAACGTCTTGAATTTTTTCTTGTCTCTTACGTGCGCTGGTAACTTGCTTCTTACGTCTGAAAGTTCTCATACGCTCTCTAGGGTCTCTTATTACATCTAAAGAGCTGTCAGTGTCGTTTCCACTAGGAGGACTCTTCAGTGAGATATTTCTCACAAGAAGAGATTTTTTAACAGGAGCCTTTAAAGGTTGTATGGGTGGCGATTCTGAACTCAAACTACTAGAATAATACGGTGAGCATCGAGAAAGAGGGGTCTTCCCGGATCGTTCTGCGGACTTCTTTTCTTGCAATTCTCTATGCACAGAAGGTATCTCTGGGACAGATATCATCGGTAAATCAGATGAAGAAAGGTAATGTTCATGGAATGACCAACTTTTAGGTTTACTGCGGTATTGCTGAGACGTTTTATATTCTTTTATCTGATTCTTCGAAAGGGTTTTATCGTCGTAGCTCGCATGTTTTGCTAATGGTTTGTATTCAGACCTCATAAACTGACCGCTTTCTTCACGCATAATATTTGAAAACTCTTGACTCTGGTAGCGTTCACTATGTTTCTCTGCTTGACTATAGAGCTGTGACGGCATGTCAATGTCTAGCTCCGGTTGATGTCCAACCACGTAAGGCTTAAACCCACTGTCTTCACTCTGACAACGAATTGTTTGTTTCAAATAATTATGCGTTTGTTCCTCGTAACTCAAACTTTTTGGCGGCGCCTTCTGATATCTATCATGATCTGAATCATGAGCTGTATGGAAACCTTTTAGTCTTTGATCGAACCTAAGCACGCCGTTCGCGTGTTTTTGAAGACTACTCAAAGAACTTGAACTAGACTTGTCAGACTTATCGCTATAGCTAATCGAAGAAGATTTATCCGTTTTTCCAGTAAAAGATGCAGTCAATCTCAAAACAGGCTCTTTAAAATCATCCTCCTTCGTTGGCGATGATGGTTGAGTTGTTGTTATTTGTATATCAGGGTTTTGATCTATATTAGTAGCGAGCTCTTTTACTATCGTATCTTCAGATTTCGAATTATCTGCTTCATGTTGATCTTCACGAGTGGTTGGCACAAGCGTATGACTCGTACTAGCTGACCAATCAGATATAGACTGAGCTAAAGTCAAGGTACTGTCACTTTTCGTACCAGAACTGCTGTCCAGACCTTTTCTAGAAATAGTTGTTTCCGAACTACATAGCTTGTCGTACATAATGTTATCTGAACTTTTATCAAGACTGCTACTTTTCGAGCTCATTTCTGCATGTGAGCTCATTTTTTGCTTTTGGTCAGATTTTTTACTAGCATGCGACGAAGAATATACTTTTCCAGAGACGTTTTCAGATTTTTCACTTTTAGGAATAGAAACAGCCGATATGCTTTCAGATGCTGAAAGATTTGCGTATTGCCTCACTGTGTTAGTACCAGTAGACCATTCTGAGATACTCAAACAAATAGAAGTGTCCTCAGAATGCGAACTATGAGTGCATTTCTTTTGCGGCAATCCTATTTTAACAGTACCGTCCAAATCGGTGCCAAAGGAACTAGTTTCTTCTTCCGAATGGCTGCTATGGCTGCATCTTTTGCACGTACTAGCGCTCCCAGTACTAAGTTTAGCCACTGCGCGGACAGTCTCATCTGCATTGGTTTGCGATAGAAGGTCGTCAATAGACGTATCAGAATTGTTAGAACCCAATGAATACTTTTGAGTACCTTGTTGCGAGAAGCCTTTATCGAAATCTGGAGACAACGACTTACTATCTCCACCGAATACATCATCGGAATATAGATGATCGTCATCATAAATAGGACTTTGATTAGTAGGGGACTTCTGAGGTTGGTTTACAATCACTTTTTCTTCCAAATTACTTTTAATATTAAACGATTTATATTCAGCCCGAGAACAACAAGAACCCACATCACCCATAAGACAAGTGGCTTTGCTGATAGTACCACTAAGACACGATTTATCATAATTGGGTACAACACTTTTGTTAAGGCATGTGTACTCATCATGTTTTTCTAATGGTTCAACCATATAACCTGATTGTTCATAAGGTATCATTTTTACGTTTTTCTGTAGAGCATCATCACTTTGTCCTGTAAATTTTTCCGACTTAGATTCCTGAACATCCTTCTCTAAGTCATCGTCGTTATTTAAAGTGTCACTATCCTCATCTGAACCTTGTAAATGATCTTTAGAGCTTTCGGACTGTAGTGTAACTTTCATTGCTTGTTCAGGCTCGTTGCTCATATAATAAATGTGAACTTTTTCAATTATCGGTGTTTCTAATAAACTCGATGGTAATGACGGCCATTGGTCAAAGTCACTAGAGTCTTTTCTACCAATTTCATCAATTTTAGTGACCCTAGCTACTTGCGGTGGTAGTTCTGGTAAGGGCCAATCTTCTGAGTCTTGACTTTCACTAGCCGAGGATTGTTTGGATGGTGCTCTAAGAGTATCTCTCCCTAATTTAGAGGGACTTTCAGTAGATTTTTTGTGACCCACCATATCTTCAGATGTTTTACCGGCATTTTCGGAATCTCTCCTAGACGCAGCATACATTTCACTGATTTTAGTCTGATCTATAGGTATGTC
The DNA here is from genome assembly GCA_951361185.1 of Ochropacha duplaris. NCBI lineage: Eukaryota > Metazoa > Arthropoda > Insecta > Lepidoptera > Drepanidae > Ochropacha > Ochropacha duplaris. The sequence continues at coordinate 2,933,054 of OX592693.1, forward strand.
TGGCATTTCAGCTGAAGTTCTTCTATCAGTGTCTGAGATATAAGCTACATTAGCATTACTCGGTGGGTCAGAGCTTAAACTAGCCTGGTGATCACTCGAGTTCAATGATTCTTCATTAATACTCTCAGATCGCGAACATGCTTTGGTCGAGTCTTCATCTGCGCTAGTTTTTTCGGAAGCAGTACTGCGCTCTGATATTCGTGATAAAGTACGCCCGAAATTTTGACCGTATCCTATAACCACATCTGAAGCTGTAGACGATGTTGCCGGATATAAGAAATTAACAGGAAAATCGTTCAGGTCATCAGTAAAGTCAGCATCAGTAGAATCTTTAGACGTATTTGCTGACAATGGTGGATTTTTAGAAAAGGTTTGGAAATCTTCTAATAATCTTTGGTTATTGTATTCGAAGACTTCTTTGTTGATACCTAAACTTTCATATCCATCGTGATCTTGCGGTATCCAGGCTTCTTCTATACTCGTACTGTTTTCGCTTCCAGAAGCACCAAAGAATGGTCGCCAGGTTGGTTTTAATTCCTCGCCGCGACGATAAGCTTCACCCAAAGAACCCGAAGTAGATTCGGTAGTTTCGAATGACCCTCTCGATTCTACGCTCAGTGAACCTCTAGAGTCCATACTAGATTTAGACGAGCTTTTTTGCTCATCAAGCCGACCTTTCCTTCTAGAAGACGAATCATCTACGCTGAGAGAACCTTTAGATGGAGTAGTTGTAGTTGTTGTATCTACGCTAGATTTCGAAGAGCTTTTCTGATCCTCTTTAAGCGCTCTCCTTTTAATTCGTTCTCTATCAAATTTAGATGCAATCACGTTGCCATCATCGTCAAAGTCGATAGTTGTGTTTTGATCTTCTTGCGAGATTGTGATAGCAATTTTAGTTTTCTTGACATTTTTGTCAAAGTCTTTTATTACATCTGATGTTTTAGATGCGGCTGATTGACTAGACTCGGATTCTTCAATAACACATTTTCCCATTCTGTCAAGGCCACTCTTCTTAACACATGACCTTGATAGTTGTTCCACAGTTTTATCAATACTTTCCGTGCTCGAATCTGAATCACTAGGAGCTCCCTTCAATGAATCAACTTGACCCTGTTTTTCTAATGTTGGAGTAGGAGATTTCCTCGCACTATATTTCGAAGGGCTTCTGGGACTCTCAATTCTGGTCATTTCGGGTATCGGAGAAGGTGATTTTGAGTTTGATTTAGAGTGGTCACTGGATAAAGTATGCTGTGATACTAAATGCTCTTCGCCATATTCCATGGCCTGTTTGAGTTCTTCCAAGCATTCTCTGTCTTTTTTATTAAGTTTTTCAATATCTTGTGAAATACCCAAAGGCCTTGCAATAGAACAACTAACGCTGGATTCATCATCAATAGAACTTCCCTTAATATTGCTCGATGGACTCGCGTCTTTTTCGATACTTGTCCAAGATGTCGACTCTGAACTGCGCGAACGTTCTGCAGTTAATTGAATACGTTTAGATTTAGCAGTTAACAAAGCTTTATGATCTGGTTTGTGTTCGGTGGGTGATTTATCACTTCCAGAACTTCCAGTATGCTCCACAGATTCAGACTTATTGGTTGATTTCGAAGTACTTGAATCGATAAAAGGAATATTTTCTATAGTTGGACTATTTTCTTGCGGCGGAGTAACAATAATTTTGTTTTTATTTTTCCATTTCAGCGTTAAATCTATTGGTTTAGAAATTTCCTTAGTTCTCTTTGTGTCACGTTCAGTTTCCGTTTCTGAGAGTAATTGCGACATAGATTCATTTTTGAGAAATTCCACTAAGCTTGCTGAAGATTCATCGAACGTTCCTTGAGGATCTAAAACTCTCCTACCACGGGTTGTCTTACCACTTGTATCGGAGAATGGCAATTCTGTTTCACCAGTATCTTCATTGTATTCAACCCACGATGCAGTATCATCACTACGACCGCGAGATAGTCTCGTTTTCTTAGAAGCTTGGTCTTGGTCCGATGAACTATCAGCATCTATGTAAGGCAAAGATATACCCAACATGTGACTTTCATCTGATACCTTCAACTCACTAACTTCAGTCAATGATTCTTCTTCACTGGTTAACCTTGTCACTTCAGATTTTCTTTCAGATGTTAACATTTCATGAATATCCTGATTACTTTTACTTTCTTGCAATTCAGTCTGTCTTTGCTTGTTATAAATATCGATTTTACGACGTTCCATAATTACATTTTGGGTATCATTTTCTATGACAGTATGTTGAGAACTTGTCATCCATTCAATAGACGAATCATCTTCAGTTTTTTCTTTATAACTATTTGAAGGAGATACATCCTTCATCTCCGGTTCTTTAGCTACTGCTTCCAGTTCTTCTAGTTCTTCTTCAAAACTAGGGTGAACGTCTACTTTAACAACCTCTTGTTTGAAATGCACATCAGCAGAGGTTTCTGTTGGTGGAGCCGACGGTGGTGTGACATAATTTCTATCAAGACTCTTAGACTTGGCCTTTGCATCCAGATGTGTTTCTACTTTCCGATCCAAGCTTTTAGATTTTGAACTAGGACTAATCTTTTGGTATACAACTTTTCCTTCGATTTGTTGTTTGATTTCTTGCTTTTTAGACAACGTTTTCGGAGATTTTTGAAGAGCAGCAATATCATCAAACTTATCTTCTAAAGATTGACTTGACTTATCATCCATACTCTTGTTCATTTTATTGCTTGTTTTATTATTAGTCTTTTGATCTTCAAAACTTCTACTGATTTTACCGCCCATTTTGTTATCTAGTTTCTTAGGTGATTTAGCAATAAAAACGTGATCTTCGGCTTTACTGTTTATTTTTGTTTCAATTATTATCTTGTCACCTTCTGTTTTAACTAATATTTTATCTTCCGGGGGTGGGAAAGGCGGTAAAGTATCTTTAACTGGACTTATTAAAGTTTTAGTTTGTTTCATAGCCGCTTCAAACAACATTTGCTGTTTCTCTTTGCGTTTTGCAATTTCTGTATCACTGTCTTCTTGTGATTTAGTCCTTTCCTTACTTCCATTGCGTTTAACTTCCATTTTTTCTAATGATTTCGATTTCTCTTTCGCCATTTTCTTTGCTGCTTGTTCTAATTCTTGGCTTTTTGCACGAGCTATATCGAGCGGAGGAACTGTCAAAAAATCTGGTCTTTCTTTTAGTGATGAAGGTAACGACTTTTGAGTTTGTAAGGCTTTAACTTTCGTAGCATTAGTATCAAGAGAACCACATTTATTTAATTTGCTTCCTATCTTTAGCTTTTCGTCAGGCTTTGGTTTCAGAGTTAACTTTTTCTTTTCTTTACGTTTAATTCTTTCGATATCAGGCACTATTTGATCCTCACTTAAGTCGGATAACTTACGGATACTTCCTCTAGGAGAGTTCAGAGAAGATGTCGGAGACCTAGATGGTGATTTAGATATAGGAGAGCGAGACAGTGGTGACTTACTAAGAGGGGAGCGGGATGGCGATTTGGTCTGGGATTTTAATTTCGTTAAATCATACCTGCGTTTAAACGATCGTGGCCGTCTCTGTTCAACTAAATTTTCCAATAATTGTAGTTCTTCATTATCAATTAAAACAGATTTCAGATCCACTGCTGACTCAACTGTTTGTTCTTCTTCGACTTCCTCAATTTTTTCAATCGTTTCTTTTTTTGCTCCAATTTGTTTGACTTTGTCCTCTATCAATGGTTTCTCTTCTAGGATATCCCCCTCTTCATTTATATCTTCAACAGTATCATCTTTAGAAGAAAATGCATTCATAGGAGGAAGTCTATGTAATTGAATAACCGGAGTGTCTAAGCTCTTAGCTCGTCGACTGGCAGTAGGGGAGTCTAGTGTAGCTTTTTGACGCTGCAGTGAAAATACTGAACCTTCAGATAAATTTAATCGTGCGTGAGCAAAGAGTATAGGAGTTCCCCCAGGTTTGCGCATGGGTGAAATTAGTTCATCCCTTAAACTTTTCTTTACATCTAATTTAAAAAGTTCCTTTATCTCAACTTTAGAGGTTTCACTTTTTTCTTCAGACTGGGTACGCATACCGGTTACCATCTGTATCTCCATGTCAGCTAAATGCTCGTCATCCGATCTAAGGAATTCAGTACTTTCTAATATTGGCGAAGGAATGTTTTCATTGTATTCCCAAGTAGAGCTTTCTTTGCTAACTTGTTTCACTTCTGGCAATTTTATACCTACATCATCTTCTGAACTAGGTATGGATATAGATCTTTCAGATATACGTCGCAATTCCGTTGCGTTACCACTGATACTATCCAGTATTTGAGGATTATATTTTGCTTCGAGTTCAGCCAGCTTCCGGCACTGAGGCGGAGAACCTTCTATTTCGGTAGAACTCATTGTTTGACCTCTGTGCCAAGCTCCAGAGGTTATTTTGTCGTATTCTAGTTGCAAAATCGGTTCTAAATCTTTACGTGACTGCGGTGGTGAAAACTCTAGTTTCGGTGCTGCCTCGGTAGTACCAAACACATCATCAGAATCAACACTTTCGTCATCTGAAGAGAAAGATGTAATCCTTATTTTATTGTTACTTTTTCCTTTTATTTTACCACCAGTTCCCTTCTTACCTGTACCACGTGTTTTAGGACCCCTTTTAGCAGGTAATTTTTCAGATTTAGATTTTATATCAGCTCGTAATTTTTCTGCAGCTGTCAATGGTTTCGGTTCCTTACAAATAGGTTGTTGTATATTTCGTCCATTTATGGTAAATTTAATATCATGTAGGAATTGAGGATCTTGCCTTATACTATCCGTTTTGGAACTTGTAGCTGAATCACTCTCTATCTGACTTAATTTAGAATTCAATGTTTCAAGCAGAATGGGATCTAAGTGTTTAGTAATATCCCTTATTGGACTTCGCACATGTTGCATCTGGCCACTCTTATCAACCTCCAATGTAACCGGATCAACTTTTGACAAGTCAATATTTTGTGTAAACAAGAAGTCACGATTTTCTACTTCCAAGAATTTCGAGCTGTGTTCGACTTGAATACTATTTCTTGGAGATTTGGGTGATTTAGGCGATTTGGGAGATTTCGGTGATTTCGGAGACTTTGGCGATTTTGGAGATTTTGGCGATTTTGGTGACTTAGGTGACCGTGGAGACTTTGGATGGTCGTGATACTTACATCTCGGATGAGCATTCACTATATGTCTTCCATTTTGAGGTGGCAGCATAACAATATCAGGGGGAGCTCTTTTATCGTCCATTGGAGAAGGAGCAGTGCCATTCATGACATGTCTTTTGTGCAAAACGTAAGGAATATCATATCCATCATCAACAACTTTTTTATTGTTATCTTTGAATCCTGCTTTGAAAGCATCAAACTCTTTGAAGTAATTCTTTGGTAAATCAAATTGCGGTGGCCGCATATGATCCGGAAGTCTAGATGGCAGTTCAAAATGTGATCTCTTTGTTGCGATAGGGGGAGCACTTGGTATTTGACGAAACATGTAATCTTCATCGCTTGATTCAGCCGGAGTCAAATCGATGGACTTCTGATGCATTAAAACGTGTCTGCGAGAATTAACGCTACTGAATCGAGGTCTATTTGCGAGACTATTGGGGTCACTCTTTGTTCTCTCTACTGTAGTGTGGCTGTACGGCACAGCCGCATCGGCGAGGCGACTGCTCGAACTGGTTTCTAAAATAAGCTTAGGATTATATTCATCGAAATGTGTCTTAGCCATTAACTCCTCTTTTAAATTCTCTTTCCTAACAATATGCGTGTGTATTTTTCCCCGCATTGACTTATCGAAATCCGATTGGAGAATAGATGACGTACCCGCCTGTATTGCGGCGGTTTTTGCTTTATTCTTAGCGTATTCTATGCTATCCATTGCTGGCAATACTCTGACATTAACATCAGATTCGTTCGAAGACTCCTTCAGAAGCTGGGACGATGTATTTTCCTTGCTAATAGACCGGGTCAGTGACTCAATTTTTTCCTTGTCAAAACTGAACACAGTGTCAGAAGAGCGACGACGTTGATAACTATGTATTTTGGCCGCTCGGCTACTATCGATTTCCGTGTCAAGACCTATTATTTTCTCAGGCCATATGTGCGTTGTCTGCGTATGCATTTCATCCTCCTCGGTGGAAAATTCGTCAGACTTCTTCGGTGGACTCGAATCGGAATACTGACCGTATTGCTCATCGAATTCGATATGCTGTAAACTAGCAGAGTGCATAGGACTCGGTTCCTTGTGCTGCTTGCTATTGCACGGAAACGTCGAGTAAGGAGTCGGTATGTGATAGTAATTGGGAATATTAGCCAGATTAGCAATCAAATCCTCATGGGATTTATCAAATAGTGACTTCTCCCTATACTCGGGCTTTTCCATCCCAATGAAAGTGGGTTGCGTATCGTAGAAGTCTTTAGCGGAATCTGGACTGGAGGAGGGCGAGATGGGTTCGAAGGGGTCTATGTACGCGTTCTGAATACTAGTAATGCTGCGACGTCGCATACTAATATCGTCTGGTTCGTATAGATTCTTTTTACAATCGTAGTAGTCGGATTTTGAGTCCTGACTGGACGTCCTAGAACCGGACCTATCGGAACTCTTACTCTTGAGCGTTTCGCGAGATTTTTTACTATCGGTATGATAAACGCTGTCCCGGGACTTCTTACTGGACTCCGCGCTACTCTTAGATATTTTCGAATCGTATATGTCGCTCTTCGATTCCTGACTAGAAGTTCGGGAGCCGAGCGCGCGTTTGATCTCCTTATAGAAATTACCATCGGAACGCACAGAGAGCTTCTCGCGAGGCAGCACGCGCGGGTCGTCCACCAGGAACGGATCGAGAGGTATATCATTGTCGCTGCGGTACTTGATGCCATCGACCATTTCAAGGTCGGTGTAGCGGTCCTCGCATTCGGACAGGTGCGATAGTGAGCGGTCGTCGTCCGAGGGCAGGTCGTTGCCCGAGTCGAGTGAGCACGAGCGGGTGCGCGCCCGCACGCGGGCCCGGTCGTAGCGGCGCGTCTCCGAGTCGTCGGAGGAGCGGTCGACGAGCTCGTAGCTGTCGTGCGATAGGTCGTCCTGCGAGTGGCCGCGCGGGAACGGCGGCGGCGTGAGGCGCGGCTCGCCCCCGGCGCCCGGGAAGCTAGACGAGTAGGCGCGCCCGAGCGTGAGCCGCTGCCCCTCAAGCGAGCCGCGCGAGCCCAGCACGAACGCGAGCGTACGCGCCTCGTCGTATCGCGTCACGGGATCGTCGAGGCGGCGCGCGCGGTACGCATCCAGGTCTGCCAGCAGGCTGTGCGCGTGCAGGTCGAGGCGCCGCTTGGCGCGCCCTGCCTCGTCGAAGCTATAGTCGCGCAGGTTGCGGCAGCTGGCCGAACGGCGCCATGTGAGCCGCGCGCGCGCTCCATCGCCCCCCTCCGACCGTGCCTCGTCCTCGTCCACCCCATCCACATCGGCGTCGATGAGCAGCGAGCCGCCGGAGCGGCTGGAGTGGGTGGAGTGGGTGGAGGCGCACGCCGAGTACATGTTGCACTGTGAGAGCTCGTACTCGAGCCGCTCGGAGGACTGTCGGAAGCTGGAGGAGCGCTTGGCGTGCACGAAGGCAGGGTACCCGGAGTCGCTAGGCGGGGAGTCGGCGACAGGGCGCGGGGGCGGCGGACCTGCAGTGTGCATGGTGCGTATGTTCGAGCTCTGACCTGTGTGCGTGTGGGTGTGCGTGTGCATGCTCGTGCGCGTGTCCATGTCCGTGTGCGTGTCCATGTGCGTGCTGGTGTCCGTGCTGTGGCGCGGGGCACGAGGTGGCGGAGTGGGTGCGCGACCGCGTCCACTCGCGCGGCACAAACTCGCCTGGCTCCATATACTCTCCGGAGAAACCTACGCACCACACATCATACTATGTTATACAATGGTACTTGATATATACACACGGTTTGATAAGGGCGTAACAAAAAACTAAAGAAGTCGTAGAAAATAAAAGCAGACATTTTTTCTGCAACTGGGTTAGAGTTGGAGAAACGTTAATCTTGCAGATAATTTGTTTAAATATCTTCAAGATTGACCTAAAACTTAATATTAATCTCTCTCAAAAAGGGTCAATTCATCACGATATGGCAATAATTAAATCATCAACTGACCAATGGTGTCATCGTCCGATGAGGCAGAGGCGAATCCTCCGTAGGATGATGATTGACCTCGGCATGGGTCACTAGCTCGGGAGCCGCCTGTCGACACAAAAGCTACTATAACATCACTTGATAACATTAACCAGTGCAGTGTTAACAATTAGACAGGTCCCAGTGCTGGTGCGCAATATTGAAATTGTGTAATCTGAATGTGCATAAATATATGAGTATGAATGTATGAGTAGTTTTAAACCCTATTTACCGTACCCAATATTTTTACTTGGTGAGCGAACTGAGTTGCATTGCATTACTCATATTAGTTTAGGTCATACAATACTAAAACTAATATGTATAAGAAACTATCCAAATATATAAGACAATGATGAAAAAATGTGACGAAAAATTAATAGTTTATAAAAATTAATTTTAAACTGACAGGAGTATAGAGAGGGAGATAGCAACCAGTTTTAAGAGGCGCTTACGATTTGATTGTAGTACAGTTTTGACAGCTGAAAAAACAAAAAAAATATTTTCATAACATAAAATAGAGAAACAAAAAATACCCTTAAAATCTTTTAATGTTAAATTGATTTTCTCTATAAATTAGTAAACATGTATGAAAATTATATAAATTAATCATATAAATAAACATTTTCAATAATTAAGCATTGCTTCTACTATAGCTTCAATGCATTAAGCTATTCAATGAAACAATGAACGCAATCCACTCTGGATTTGACAGAACAAAAAACTCAAGTCAAGCTTGTAATGCCAAAGCTTTTGCATATTCGCGATCCTAAATTGAAGATATTGTCAGTAAGACAGGTGTACCGAGTACCTTTTTTACCAGACAGTTGGGACACCTGATGGTAAGTGACTACCGTCGCCTAGCAATACCAGCAGGGCTAGCATGGGCTGGGGATAAAAATTTTATCCACCGGTTATGTCCAAGTTATGACAAGGGACAAAATTATTTTATGCAGGTGTCAAAGCACGGCAACAGGGGAAAGAGAATTATATCACTTTTTGACATTAGACGTGGATATTCACCCCCCGCCTATAGCATGGGGACTAGGGGAAAAGAAAAATTTAAAATATTTTGACATAAAAAAGGGAGAAATTTATACTCATCTTTAAGAGGTGGGTTTAAGTTTCTCTCCAAAGTAAACTTTGAAAAAAAATATTTTAAAAATGTCTCGTGCTTACTGGAGCTTAGTGTTGTCGTCGGAAAGGGAAAAATCGAGCGAAAACTGCACCGGCCTTCGATTCGCGATTCGAGCAATCCATTTGAATTACCCGACACAGAAGTCCGCCGGCTATTTCGAATGCACAAGGATTGTGTACATTATTTGTGCCAGGAATTAAATGAGGCTTTGAAACCATCAAACACAGCAGATGGACTACCAGTGCACATCAAAGTAAGAACCCGTAATCGTATCGTATATTTACCATAAGTACCAGCTAATGCATCTTCATAGTATCTACATTTATACAACTTTATGACAATATCATAGCACAGATGATTAAAAACGAAAAACATACTCTGCTTTACGACAATATTCTCGACGATTTTGTAATTGATTAAAAGTTTTCTTATAATGGCAATAATTTCGGGGATAAACGTTTCCTCTGTCGCCATGCTCGGAGGGTGGATAAAACTGATAGAGGGTAATAGCATTTTGTCCTCTCCCCGTGGATAAAATGTTTCCGGCCATGCTATCCCTGCAGGTGAATTGCTAATGTGTTGTTGTACACCTTATAACAATGCCTTAAAGACCTTTTCCCTCAATGAGTGAGTGCGGCACCGATGCACGTGTGAGCGTACCTTGTCCCTCGTGGAGGCATAGGCGGTAGCTGGTGGCGGCAGGCGAGGTCCCGCGCGGGGCGGTGAACGTTGCCGCTGTGCCACCGAGCGAGCCTCCTCCGCTGAGTATCCCTTCATCATCAGAGAAGCCTCCAGGTAGTGAGGTTGCTTGTCCCACTCCAGGGAAATCGCTGCACACAAACATAAGTAAAATGCATTACTATTGGACTAGAGGACAGGAATTCTACCGCATTCAGAGAAACCAAAAAATACTAACTTCGTTTTAAACTGACACTTAAATTATATTCATGTTGCATGCGACCAATATTGATTCTCTACAAATATAAAGGAAAGGAAAAATAAACCACGCGGTGTACGTAGTCTCTGAGACATTATGAGCCCAATTACAAATTGACTCGAGAACAGTTTTATCGCAATCAAAGCATTTCAATATCAACACATAAACATTGTTTCTATATGCAAGAGTGTAAATAAATAAATACTCTCGGACTTTAACCTGATCCCATACTATACAAAGCTTGTACAGGCTTGTACTATATATGTACAACGATATTTAAGATTTATAACTGTCACTTTTTGGCACACCGAATAACCAACACGCCTTTTATCTTATCCCTTTCTACTATGATTTTAATTGTTTGAGGGCGGTGCAATGGACTCTTCATATTAGTAAGGCGCGTGGTATCTCTTTGTAAGGGGGTCGGGATAGTTCGTCAAGTGAGGCGGGTGGATAAAGGTCGTAGCACATTTAAATGCCTCTGCTCCAACACCGCTCCCACCCAACACCGCCCTATACTAAATGTCACCTACCGAGCAGTCTGATGGCAACATAAATTAGCGAGCTGTCTGCTAATTTATGTTGCCAATATAAACTATATCTAAAGAGCACGACCTGAATCCCATATTTGAATGATATTTTATTTGTCGGGTGGGAGCGGAGGCGTCTCAGTGAGCTACGACCTTAAGGCGGGTGGATAAGGCGGGTGGTTAGAGCGGGGACGAGGCGGATGAGGCGGACGAGGCGGGGATGAGGCGGGGGTGAGGCGGACGAGGCGGGCGAGGTGGGTGAGGTGAGGTGGCTCGGTAGCGATACTCACCGTCGGAGCCGGGCGGCAGCGGCAGCAGCGGGTGCGCGGAGAGGCTCGCGTTGAGCGACGCGGCCGCGGACGGCGCCGCCACGTTGCCGCGCGACCCGCCCACCGAGCGCGACGCACGGAACGACCCCGACCTGCCGACAGTCGGCGAGAGGATGGTGACGATTGACACCAGCTTTTGGTTTCACGTGCATGTATCACTGTACCGATGCCGTTGTGTGCATGGTGCGGCGAGGTGAGCACCCGCCGTATGTAACGCCGCGACAGGCCTGCGCTCCCGATCACTCATTCTTACTTTAATACTATCGGTATTAATCCGTATCTCCTATTATTATCATATATTTAAAAGTTAGTTTTGACGGTCAAAGTTTAAGATCATAAACCGTTCACGAAGATAGAATCACGATTCAGACGAATCGAAGATGATAAAGAATTTTTTTTCTTTATTGTTTCAAACTAAGACCAGTATCATCAGGATACAATCATTTTAATTTAAAATACGGTGCTCCACCTATTAGCACGTTGGTGCGTTGCGTGCGACGCGTCATTATACAAAATTGCATACGTCTACTTATACGTACATCCGTCCTCAGGAGGACGTATTAGAATACAGCGAACAGTTAGATATTTAATTGAACGTGAGCAGAAAATCCAATTCAAACCCATTAAATGTTTGCTGTATGCATATTGATTAAATTTATGAATATTTATAGTGTACCGTAAAAAATTGGATCTGATGGTTTTTGTATGCTATTTATGATAATTTCCTGACTCTAAAATTTATTGAAACAAAAGAGAATTACACCAATTTTAGCTTTCTAAAATGCCTGGCTTAACAGAAAACTCAGATAGATAACTAAAACAAACGGAGCGCAGACCCTTCATTAAAAAATCCCTAAAATTCAACGACCACACCATCCTCCGACCGAATGTCAGTCACAGTCGCGTTGCGAGCGCAACCAACGTTACTTTACTCATTTAACTTTCATTGACTCGTTTGGAAGAAGCGAAAGTATCAACGGATACAGCGCATGCTCGAGAATGCTAATCACCATTGATTATACAAAAAAAAACTATTCGAAGCCTCTCTAACCAATTCGTTTCATATCAGTCGTTTTTAGGGACTTTTTACGTTACATCATGCAGAACTTTCGTTTCGTATTATATGTAATTTATATTTGTTCACACAAACGCCCACAAGACAAAACCAAAAGCTTGTGTCTCCCAGCCCATGCTAACCACTCACCTTTCTAAACAGTACAATGTATACAACTTACAATTAAACGTATTAATATTAGTTGTTATCCTTCAATAAGATCCCTCAGTACAATTTATGCAAGTAACAAGTTTATAAGATTTATTTATGAACAGTTTTAATTAAAGTACAGTATCGACCGAGTATCCGTCGGTTAACTTTTTTTCATCAGTTCTGGTGAGCTATTTCATAACTTCAACGTATATATAAAATACTAGTTTTCCGCCCTGCGGTTTCACCCGCGTTCCCGAGGGGTCTTATCCTTTCCCGGGATAAAAAGTATCTTATGTGTTATTCCAGGATATGATCTACCTGTGTGCCAAGTTTCATCAAAATCCGTTCAGCCGATTTTGCGTGAAAGAGTAACAAACATCCATCTATCCATCCAAACTTTCACATTTATAATATTAGTGGGATTTTGAATTAATTTACTTGCCTTAATTTAAAAAAATAAGTTACCGTCGGCACTGTATGTCATGTCCTTAAGATCAAAGCTGACATTGACTTTCGAAACATTGGATAACACATATTTGTTTATACTGTACTAGCTGTCCGTCCCGCGGATTCACCCGCGTTATCGAGGGAATTAAAAAAAAACACAAGTTACTCGCTAATAATGTAGCTTTATATAGGTGAAATAATTTGAAGTATTTTTGGAGACAAACAAACATACAAAAATCTAATCTTTTCTCTTTATAATATTACGACATCACGACAATTCCTAATAAAGTATGGAAATTTTCGGTTTGCCAAAGTTAACTAATGAATACTCGGAGCGTTTTCAACCTGTAAGGCTGCCTGTCCACCGGAGTGAAGCGGGCAGAGCTTGGAAAATACCAATACTATTTCATGATAACGACGCGACGCCGAGACGTGAAATGAGAGCAACACTTTTTTTTACATTTCCAAGCTCAGCACCACCAGGCTCCTATGGACAGGCAGCCTAACTTATATAAGCAAGATCTAACTACACGTACCTAATGTAAAATCAAGGTAATTAAGCTAGTATTATTTTTAACTATAGCGGATAAAGCTGTCATTAATGTTTATACATGCAACATACAATTTGACACAAGATAAACCACATATACGCTTCAATCCTCGTTTGAATTTGATATAGAACATTAATAATGGACCTAATTAATAACTAATATAGGATGCAAGATTGATTATAGTCAAGGCAATATTTTAGTGTAATGTTAATTTTCTCGACACTTGGATGACTGATTCCAACTGAATGTAAATGGAAATTATTATTGGTTTGGCTATTGAACTACAAACGAACATTGATCTTATGTCATACTGTAACAGAGTCTACATCCGTACAAGGCTGCCATAGTAGCTAAGCTTATCCCATAGTTGTAACCATCAAAACATACCTTTGGAATGTTTGTCTCTTCACATAGTTATCTCTCACAAACTCCACGATCTGTTTCTGCGTTTTACCGCTATACCTGAAATTAGAATATACATTTTGATATTTTCCTAGAGAAAAGTTCCCATTTCACCCAAACTCTGCGAAAAGCATGCTCTCGTTAAACTATGTATTAATAAATAACATATACCTAATAGTGATCGCCCACTAAATTCATCAACACATTTTTTTTTTAATCTAACCAAAGAGAAAATGGGTACAAAGCTTTTCCACTTATCAATATAATGATGAGTATAGTGGCCCACCTTACAAAGATTATACAATACATTCTAATCCAAGCACGCTGTCAATGGATAATCTCACGGCATTCCCATAACCGTAGGGTACTTTATAGTAACCGACCCTTAAGTTGAAAGTCTGTCGACAAGCACCTATCGGTGTGTTCCAACAGCTGCACTTGAGAGCCAGTTCCCATCTAGGCTTTGTGTGCTTACCATCTTTTTTCACTAATGCTATCAACAGTAACAAATTACTCTTTTAAACTTCTAAGACCCTGGTACTAACATAACGCTGTTTTCTTACGTGACGAATTCCACCAGTTCACCCTACTGTAAGCCGCGTAAAAGAACTTCGTTACAAAAATAATCTGTAATCGTGGTCCAAACCTAGTCCCTCACCAGAAGCACATACCTAAAGGATGAGCCCCTCGAGATGACCCTGGTCTTATGTCTCGGCAGGCGCGGCACGCTGGAGCATCGGAAGAACCCGTGGTTCTCGACGCACTTCTTCCACAGGTTCTTGCACTCGTTGCGACCCTCGAAGAAGAACTCCACCACGTCTCTGTAGTAGCCCTGTTCAAAGTCAAAACCATTCATTCAGTTTAGGCCCTAGAAGAACACTTATGAAGGTCGAATTACAGAAGTTACCACCGGTTCGGGAGTCAGCCTTCAACTGAGAAGAACCGGCAACCATTGGCACAATTTAATATAATTTATGGGGTAGCTATCTCCCCATGGATCTTATCTTTTCCCGGGATAAACAGTATCGTTTTTATTCCAGGATGTGTGCCATCTACCTGTGTGCCAAGTATCATCAAAAGCCGTTCAGTAGTTTTTGCATGATTGAGTAAAAACATCCAAACATCTACACATACAAACTTTCACATTAATATTAGTAGGATAGTAAATGACAGAAAACAAACATTAATTATTCGTGGAAGTAGAGAAACCTTCATAAATGGTCTAAATTACTTGCGACTTCTACTTTGACGTGATATGTTTCCTTTTCAGAGAAGGATGTATATTTACTATCGAATCACCGCTCATTTGCGGAAAGAATATCAAGATCACAACTCCTCTCCACCCTCTACATTGAGTAAAAAGGCCTAACAAAGTGAAACAACTCACATAGCCTTCAGGGTGCAATTTGATGAGGAACTTTTTCCTCTTGAAGGATATCTTCCTGATCTTCGCCCAGCTGAACGTGTTTATTTTGGTGAAGTTCTGAAAGACTACGATGCCCATGTGAGCTACCGCCAAGTTTAGAGGGACGCCTTCGTGATCCTTTGCCGGGTGCATCTTTATACCTACAAAATTAAAAAAATACACTTAGGACTATTCAAATTACCATGGTACAGCTAGGAAAAAAATCAAATGATAAATTTTTTAGGAAAGTAGGTGTAGCTCTATCGTCATATTTAAGCGTCGTAACAGTCGTGTAAACGTAACAGAAGTGTTTAAATTCCAAAAAATCTATGACGGGCTGGTTGGCGCGGTTGGTTAAGCCAAAGGTTCGATTCCCATTCAGGAATCGTTTGAGAATATGTATGTATGTTTACCCAGTCTGGATGTAATTATCTATTTAAAAGAAAATAGTATAGGATGTGGTATATCTTTAACCTGGTTTCCATAGAACAA
Organism: Ochropacha duplaris; assembly: GCA_951361185.1. Taxonomy (NCBI): domain Eukaryota; kingdom Metazoa; phylum Arthropoda; class Insecta; order Lepidoptera; family Drepanidae; genus Ochropacha; species Ochropacha duplaris. The sequence continues at coordinate 2,948,648 of OX592693.1, forward strand.
GCTCTGCTTAATTTGGGATCAAATGGCCATATGAAATAATGTCCCAGGATATTTATTTATTTATATTTGGACACTATTCGATTAATTCATTAAAAATATTCACTTGAACTGAAAAGTTACTTACCGTATAACTCGCATCGTCGTGCTGTTTCTAATAGATTCAAATCTGCTTCAGCAGGGCTTTGACCTCTGGAAAAATAATACACAAACTGCATTATATGTCAGAACAATATGATCGAACGAACAAAGACACATACAGCGGTGGTACTTGTCATATTACTGAGGATATACTCCATTTCACTCTACACTTGCATTCCCCTGACGAAGTGTAAAATATATTTTTAAAAAGAAATATAAATTTTAAAAGAAAGATCCACTGCTGAAAAGAAATTGCCTAGATGAGTTTCTTTCCTCACTAGCTTGTATAGAAGCTATCAATGTCACAAGTTGACCTGATAGGACTATTATTATAAAATGAATTACATAATAAAACTTACTAAAAATATTAGTGGTTTGTAGGTTTAGCGAAAGGGTGCACACTCGCACTTTAAAGAATTAGAAAAAAAAAGTGAGACTACTTACATATGCTTCTTATGGTTCTCCATGATCCGCCTTTCAGACTCAGCGTCCTGTCCCGGGAAGAATTTGTACCCGCTGAGGTATGTGTGGTCGGGGTAGTCCTCTGGCACAAAGTCGCCACACTCCGCTGTCAATAGGGATGTTGACTGACTTATCAAATCAGCTTATTTTTATTAAATGTCAAAACGATAGTTTATTATTGATAAATATATCAACTTTTGTATGAAATACTGCCTCGTGACGTCATAACTATACACCATCAAAAGATCTACTCTTTGTCGTTAAATTTTTTAATTGAAAATCATTAAAAACATCATGGCGGAGGCATATACTTCGCCTAAAGAATCAGCCGCCAGCATTCTGGGCACGTTGCCTACTGACAACGACTTTTTTATTTAGATTTATTTATTTATCCTTTAATAAGTAGGTATTTCAAGATGTATCGTATAATAATATCTACAAAGATTAAAATTAAATTCACAAGTGCAACTCTAATCTAAAACAATATTATAAAGAGGAAAGATTAGATTTATTGTTTGTTTGTTATGATTTAACTCAGAAACTACTCAATTCTTTCACCATTAGAAAGCTTCATTATCCCTGTGTAACATTAGTTATATTTTTATCCCGGGAAAAGATAAGATCCCACGGGAACGCGAGTGAAACCGCGGAAGACATCTAGTAGCTGAATAACCACCAGATCACCAAATAGACAAGATAAAACAAACCTTGTACAATATAGCTGGCCATGAGCGCGGCAGTGTTCTCATTGCACTGTATAGACCCGTGTGCGAGGTCCCGCTTCACTTGCAGACAGAACAGGTACCGCGTGAACTCCTCCTCGAGACGCGCCGGGTCGGGCGTGTAGAACTTCACACAGAACCGCAGCGTCGGCTCCAGCATCGAGAGACCCACTTGACGGCACATCGGCTTCTCCACATCCAACCAGTACTGAATAATATACACATAATTATAAATGCTAAAGTAACTGTAAAAAAAAACTTAATATTATGTTCAAAGAATGTTATTTTTCATATTTATTTTCTGTTGCTAATATTATAATTATGTATTAATTCGATTCTAATGAAATGTATAAAATTATTAATAAGGAAATAAAAGGCTTAAATATATATAAAATTAAAAGTAACTGTATCCGTTTGTCTGTCTGCTTGGTTTTTATTGGCTAATTGCCTAACTTAAACCCCACGGAAGGATATAAAACAACTTTATTTTTATTAAATCAATTCCCAAGTAGTGAAAAAGGGGAGAAATTTGAAATACCACACGGAAGTAATCCCGGGATTTAGCCCTTATCTAACTTAGTAAGTACTTAAGTACTATGTAATATAATAAGATCTTTTTATATATTTTTTACGGCTGAAACTTTCAGTATGTGAACAACTCTATGACAATGCATTTTAAATCCATTAAAAGTGGTTTTTAGATATTTTTTAAACTAAACTATTAAATATGACACTTGGTAACAAAATAAATGAATATTAATACTTTCAACATTCTATCCTAAAGAGGTATAATAGGGTATCGCAAGTAAAACAGCCTGATGAAGCAATCTGTTTTGATAAATTCTTAGTAATTTCTGCTCTATGTTAAGTAAAAATGCCAAGGATATTCTTTTCCATATCTCCATAGCTAAAGATACTGTTAGTGAGCTATATATAATGAATGAAACGTACCCATACCTTGGTCCCGTTCGCATCCTGATACTCCAGGCCGAAGTAATCGGCCTCTAACAGATGCAACTGCCGGCACACTTGGTCGAACAGCACCCGACCGAGAGCTTTCGACTGAAACAATAAAATAGACGTAATTATATTTCGTGTATCAATAAAATTGGTCATGGAAAACTTTCTAATCATGTTTTGGTATCGAGTATGTCCCAGGTGATGAAATCGTAAAGACGATCAGGGAGGGTGAGACTAAATAGACAATATTGCCGAAAATACTATGCAGTGCCTCTAAATCTTGGTAAAACCAATTTTATACAATGACTTCATAAATACATTCAAATCAGATTTTGATGTTACCACAAAAAATACGGTTACTCTACCAGTAGGTATAGATTCTCTGTTTATTCATTTTTATCAGACGAAATAATGAAGTAACTAATCCTACTTTTTTAGTATCAATAAATAATGATTTGATATTAAATACTATTAATATTTGATATCTTAATATATTAAAAAAATCGTGTCACGTTGTTTGTCCGCGATGAACTCCTAAATTAATGTGCAGTTTGGTCCAAGTCGAGACATAGGATATTTTTATACCGAGAATTAATGTGTAAAATATATTGGTGTTATAACATATAGATAACATGAATATTTATTCCGCACGAAACCAAATGCTTAACAAACAGTACCGCAATAATTAGTAATCCGTAATATTATACACGTATCGAATGTTTCTAGTAACTCAAACTTGCGTATTTTATTTCAGTACATGCAATGTACAATTTAATGGTTAGGTACCCGAGATAATATACCCTGTATTTTATTCCAGGACATTATCTATTTCCATGCCAAGTTTCATCCAAGCCCGATCAGCCGTAAGAGAGCAGAGTGAAAACGCAAACACAAATACCTATCGTTCGCAGTTATAATATTAATAACATTATAAGTAAAATTATTTCTACTAAGTATGTACTGCGATTCCCCTAATCCACCTTGACCCTCCGCTGGAATGCACCAATAGAACATCATCTTCAATAGACCTCTCGGAATAAAACCCGTGACCTCGAGCTCATAATCCATCCGTTAACAAATGAGATACGTGGAGTGGACCGTACCTTGCCGTAAGCGCGTACCTACAAGGGGTTAACTAGGGCTGTCACCTCACTAAAAGAACTGAGTAATTTTGTGAATGCACGCACAGGAATGCTTGTGAAGACTACACGAAGAGATGTGATACTGGGCGCTATAGCGTCTATGCTAAAATCAAATCTAAATATATTCCATACTGCGAGGCATTATATTGTAGCGACATCTATCTACACATAGATATAGTTCGCACGACTCCTAGATAGATGGCGCTCCAATAACCTACATCGCGCTTACGAAGTTTTCCATGCGATCTGCATATATACAAGATTCCAACATCAACAGTTGGACCGCGGTCCCCAGGCACGATGACCTAGCCTGGCGGAAGATCTTCCCTTTTCAATGGAGGAGTCTAATACCTCGTTCCTCCATAATAATTAATACGAAATGTAGCTATTTAGTGACAAAAGTTGTTTCCTCCGTTACGGCAACGCGGAATTTATGTAAATTCAGGGACAAATTCCGCGCGACTACCGGAATTCTTGATTCGTCGACAACCCTACGTCGTATTATATTAATATGAATAAATAGCGGTAGGTACAGACACCGGAGCCGGCACATTGGTTGATAGTACTATGTAACATTACATTTATATAGGGGTGATATGACATTTAAGAAAATTGCAGTTCAGATGCATTACTATGTACCTAAAGAATATTTGATACTTGTCTCGAATAACAATTTAATTTTAGGGCACTGAGATGCTACCATAGATGGCAGATGGACCTCTGAGGTAGGATATTTTAGGATTACAACAATTTACACACACAACAGTAGTTGAATGAATATAAATTACAAACGTGACAAATAACAAATCAATAACTTAACAATACTGACCTCATCGTAACAACTGAAGTATTTATAATCAGATAAAACTCATAGGCAATAGATAAATCAGTGGAGCGTCTATTAAATCAAATTAATTACTCTCTTATTACCAATCACGTTACAATAGCAATCGCCTTTCAATTATATCCTAACGTCTATCTCAATGGAAATAGTTTAACTGTACATAGCCGTGTGTGACAAATGTCCGAGGATATTTATTTATTAATTATAATGGAGGACAATAGAATACAATACACTCTATTGTATACACCACAAGACACAACATAACAAACAAACAAAAAATAATAATATTTTAGATAGTTTTCTAAACAATGAAACACTTTCAATTTGTAGAAGCAACAAAGTTGCTTGCGTCATGAAAAGCTTTTTAGTTCCTCTTAAACCCACAATACACATTTATAGATTTGGATTGAACTAACGATTCCCACGCAAACGGGGTATCTAAATATAGACCAAAGCTTGAACAAAATAAAACAATAAAACTACTGCGGCGTTTGACCATGATTGGTCCAGCCGCTGGTTTGTTTATGCTGTGGGTTGATTTTATGGCGGGATACGATTGCTCCGTGCAACCTATTTTGGTAATCTTTGCTTTACTAGATATTATTGGAATGTATAAACTGGTGGTTTTGGATAAGTAACACACGCCTTTAGATATCAAATCCACCTGATTTACCAGAGCCTTAAGAAATCTCCGTGCAACCTATTTTGGTAATCTTTGCTTTACTAGATATTATTGGAATGTATAAACTGGTGGTTTTGGATAAGTAACACACGCCTTTAGATATCAAATCCACCTGATTTACCAGAGCCTTAAGAAATCTCCGTGCAACCTATTTTGGTAATCTTTGCTTTACTAGATATTATTGGAATGTATAAACTGGTGGTTTTGGATAAGTAACACACGCCTTAGATATCAAATCCACCTGATTTACCAGAGCCTTAAGAAATCTCCGTGCAACCTATTTTGGTAATCTTTGCTTTACTAGATATTATTGGAATGTATAAACTGGTGGTTTTGGATAAGTAACACACGCCTTTAGATATCAAATCCACCTGATTTACCAGAGCCTTAAGAAATCTCCGTGCAACCTATTTTGGTAATCTTTGCTTTACTAGATATTATTGGAATGTATAAACTGGTGGTTTTGGATAAGTAACACACGCCTTTAGATATCAAATCCACCTGATTTACCAGAGCCTTAAGAAATATGACATTAGAAGATAAATATGAATTTATTTTTACTTTCCATGGTATCTAGAAACGTTCCTTTAAATACACTGCCGAAACACACTGGTAGATGCTCTGCAACTAATTATCAGTATGAGGGCAGAAGATTTTCTTCATAGTATTATCCTTTACTCATTGTAGGATTCGAACGACTTCACAACGGTATTCAACGTCACTGCATAAATCTGCAAATGGAGTCATCCTGCCTTCCGATCGTGAAGTGCAATCAAGAAATTTGATATGGAATATTAAGTTTTCTCACGTCAACCAATATATAAACACAATATCGAAGAGAAGGCAATATCATCAAACCATATAAGCACCTAAATAGGGAGCAATGACCACAAATGTGCAGCAGACATCGTTTGAGATAAGATAAAAAAATGGATTTGTTTAGGATCGTAAAACAAAATACCAGGCAGATAACAGAATGAATCATGGAGATGAGAGAGGACATTACAATGAAGAGATCTTAGAAAGAATCTAAGAGATGCTGTTAGTTGATAATCGCATCACCTGAGAAACGGCTGGACTGATTTAGGATAAAACAAATAAGGTTCTTATGGAAAAAAAATGGAAACGTTGCCCAGAAAATGGAAAAAACTTGTTATATGAAAATATATGGGATAGACGACGACATAAAACAATAATAGAGAACATCAAATTAACGAAAGGACACTAATCGAGTACTGAACTAAGTAATTTAGATTTAGATCAATAGCAAAGATCATGAAAATAACTTAATTTACAGCACTATTCGTCACAATTGCTAGTATTTAGCACTTAATGTATCAGATACAGCATCTATTCTCAAAGTAAGCAATTAGGCCAGAGACGTTTATTTTTACATTGACTTATTTACGGACAACGATAGGCTGTAGCGATGACGTCAAAAGGTTGGTTTAATGAAATGAAATGTTTATTCATCCAAATAGGCCTTCACAGGCACTTATGAATTGTCAGATTCTAATTACTCTAATGCACGGTTCGAAAGGTTGCTTTTGCTGAGAAGAGCCGGCAAAAAAAAAAACGTTCTAAGTAAGTCAAAAGGGCTGCAAGGCGATGATAGGTCAGTGGTAAGTGACGTCGGATACCGCGACGAAGGTCGTGGGTTCGAATCCTACAGTGAGCTTGAGCTTTCGGTGAAGAAAAACATCGTGAAGAAACCATAGCACGGTGGTAGGGTACTTTGTAGTACCCGACTGGCTGGCTACCACCCTCAAGATGAAAATCTGTCGCCAAGCACCTATCGGTGTGTTCCGACAGCTGCACTTGAGTGAGAGCCAGTTCCCATCTAGGCTTTGTGTGATTACCACCTTCGGCCACATCATCACTTACCATGGTGAGATTGTAGACAGCAACAAGCTAATCCAGATTTAAAAAAAAATACATGCTGAATATATTAATTACTAGTGTAGGGTAATTGGGAATGGATTCATAAAATAAATACCGAAAATATCATATTAGTAGTTATTTAATAGGCAACATTGCAATAATTTTAAACTATTCGAAAGTTCAACATGAGTAACTAGCGGCGTCCCTAATAGTAATAACCCAGATTTAATCAGTTTTCTCCGACTTTCTGGCTTTTAAAGACCCAATATCAAGCGAATATTAACATCAAACAAAATTCATAACGTGATATCGTATTTCTGAGCACAGAGTTGAGTATGGTTATTAGACTCTGAACCCTAGCGTATATACTTTACTTTGAAAACGCTAAGATCGTGTTTGCATTTACTGTAGTTTTGCATGAGAGAAATTAATTTGAGTATTCCACTAGGGCGGTGTGCTAATTCCTATAGATTGTATGGTTACGCAAATGCAATAATAAGTTGCTGACGTTTTTATATCAGAGGCCTGCCAACAGGCGGGTTACCTGATGGTAAGTGACTACCGTCGCCCGAACATTAGTAATAATAGAGGAATTGTCAATGTGTTGTCGACCTTTTTACAATACCTTGGAGAACACATCTATAAGTGATTTGCGACAGATTTTCAACAATGGAGTGGTACCCAGCCAGTAGGGTACTGTACTACAACAAAGTAAAGGTCTTCAGTGACACAAGCTTCATATCCTTACGTAACAATTTAATCCTTCTTCAATATACGACGGCTCTAAACGTGGTTTATTCGTCCAAGCTCTAAACATATCGGCTATCACTATATAGGCCATTCATTTCCCTGTTCGACTGTAGGGTCAAAGGATATAGGTTTGTATGAATATAAGGCGATGATAGCTCAGTGGTAAGTGACGTCGAATACCGCGGCGAAGGTCGTGGGTTCGAATCCTACAATGAGCTTGAGCTTTCGGTGAAGGAAAACATCGTGAGGAAACCATAGCACGGTGGTAGGGTACATTGTAGTATCCGACTGGCTGGCTACCACCCTCAAGTTGAAAATCTGTCGCCAAACACCTATCGGTGTGTTCCGACAGCTGCACTTGAGAGCCAGTTCCCATCTAGGCTTTGTGTGCTTACCATCTTCGGCCACATCATCACTTACCATGGTGGGATTGTGGTCAAACACAAGCCTATCCAGAATTTAAAAAAATACGACCACAGCTAAACAATTCTGCAACGTCGCCTCAGGCCTGTATGAAAGGGCTGAGAATATGTATGTATTTTTAATTGGTTAATTCATTGATCCATCTAACTGACTCTGAGGTTAACTGAGTCGTAATAAACAAGCTTGTTGGACGGGGAACTCCCATCTAACATTAGGAACTTTGCCTGATTAAATAGTTTTTGAAACATCTAAAGGCACGCGAAACGCTGAGTCGGAAAGAATAAGAAGCTTAGTCTGACAGAAGCCTATGAATGAAGAGGCTTAAATTAACGACAGTAAATCAAATGGTTACAGTATACAATGAGTCTTTTATATGGGTAAGCGCGTCGCCCATTAACATGGTAGTATTCATAGCTATTTTAGAGAATTATGCAGCCCATGATATCATGACACTGTACTGTATATGTATGTCACTGCAAATACTTCCAGACAGACTGACGTATATGGATGGGGCATTATGTATTCACTCTAAAATCTCTGCGGTACTAATTTACCAGTATCTGAAATTATGTTTCATTAAAGGCTTTAGTTACAAAATGAAAATATCCAAAATTTTATTAAAGAGTACCACCGCAACCGTAATTTAACCGTTGTACTGTAAGCCGTGGCTTTATTTACAAAACATCCCAACAACACAAAAACAACAATTTATTTACAAAACACCGCTGGGTACAAAACAATTCGTTTGTTTCATACATTATATAAATCAACAAAATTAACATAAAATATAGCCTACTATCGCAGTAAATTGAGCGTAAGGGGGTTGGAAAGGAAGGAGAACAATATACTCATTGAGGCAATCAAAACTAGCTGGCTCAGGCTTATGCTTGATACTCGTAAGTTCTGGCGAAATGCCAGGAGTCGTGCGGCGTGGCGCGGGCCGATGGCAGATAAGGGTTGTCACGAGCTCCAATTTAACGAGGTAACCACGACTATATTACCGCAGTACAAACACTTTGTTTGCTTAACTTCACAACTCCTGATAAAACTAAAAAAAATAACATTACGGAGACAGGTCTGAGATGCTCACCTGTTAACGCTCACAATAGCAGATCTAAACCACTAAAACAAATAACGTTTTCTAGTCCACATACTAGTCCGTTAGACAAACGGCAATATTTCGTGAGTTTCATGTGAACTTTTCTTTCAGTAATATTTCGAAGTTGCAAGTAATATTGTTACATTATTACATGAGTACCTATTACGAGCAGTAGAAGCATTTTACTATATCTATATGTGACCAATATTTTTAAATGGTATATTGGTAGTTCTGATCCTAGCTAACTCGTCCAATTTTCTTGTCACTCCATAGCAGATAGTAATATAGTTGTAAAAGGCAAAGCTTATGCAAAACCGTTTGGTATGCATTTGCAGTGCCTGTGGACGAACGAGAAAGAGGTAGAACTACTGATGTTACTCGATAAACTATCTCACGTTAACTGTTGTTTGGATTAGTTCTTTGGAATGTATTATTAATAGTAGTTTTTTTTTTATTCTGGATAAGCTTGTTTTTGACCACAATCTCACCATGGTAAGCGATGATTTGGCCGAAGGTGGTAAGCACACAAAGCCTAGATGGGAACTGGATCTCGAGTGCAGCTGTCACTTAGTCAAGGAAAAAACTATTCAAAATACGCAGTTCGGTGGACCGATTTGAACGGATCCTACTAATATTATAAATGCGAAGTATGTTTGGATGTGTGTGAAGATGAGAAGATGTTTGTTACTCTTTCACGCAAAAACTACTGTATGGACTTTAATGAAACTTGGCACACAGGTAGATCATATCCTAGAATAACACATATGATACTTTTTATCCCGGAAAAAGATAGGATCGCGGGAGAAACCGCGGGGCGGAAAACTTGTAAATAAATAAATCTTCCTAACAGAACTAATAACCATACATACATGTAGGTACGTGCCTATAACATGAAACAGAGTGATTGCCGATCAATATAATCAGAAATAAGTAAGGCTAGGGGAACTCAAGGTGTGTTCAAGTGTATATCTGAAAACGGATCAGGTTTTCAATACAGTACAAATAATCAATTAATGCTGTAACGACCGCTGGAGCCTCACGTCTCACTTCACTTCCGATTTCCCTACTAAGGTATATGCATAAATATAGAGGATATTGCTAAGTGGAATGGATGTGCATTTCAGAAAATATTACAACATATGCATGGAGCTAAAGTAAGATTTGGTACTTGCGGAAAATTTATGGGTCAAATTATTTTTAACACGCTACTTTCGATTTAATTTTCACTAACTTTAAGACGTCTGATTCAATTTGCAAACGTATAACTTCAATCGCTTATATACTATAAGTTTTCCTGGGACATCTGTCCCTATTATAGCCAACGGGTTAAGGAATAGGTACAATATGTAATTTGATGACTTTTTTTCTTTTCTTATGCCACACATAATAATAATATAACATATGCTATATATTAGAAATTGATTCTCTTGATTACAGTTACTTGTGATTTCGTTTAGAGACTAAAACATAAGAAAATATTGTATAAATCACTGAAGCGTTAGGCGTCTCATTACTTCAGCGAAAAGTTCATGGGTCGCTTTTATGAAGAAAAGTGGATTCAGATGACCCGTAACTTCGTCACCATGATATGTAATGAACCACATGACATCCGTCTCGTCTATAGAAACAATACATGATTTATTTAGTCAACATGATTAATTACGTCACGAAACCTTGGACGAACAAAATATTATGTAAGTTGACTCATTATAATCATATTTTATCTTAGATTTTTATAGATTCTATAGCGCGTTGTAGTTATAGAATGTATGGTGTGGTTTCTTGATTTACTTTGTATTAGTATGAATGATCTATTTTTAGTTTTAACCATAGTAGTTTCACATTACTATATGGCTAACAAATTTAATCCGGATCCGTTGAGCCGTTCTGGCGTAAATCAGTAACAAACATACATACATCCAAACTAGTCCTCCTAATCCTACTAATATTATAAATGTGAAAATATATAGCTAAGATATTAAGTTGCTTACAAGACTGCGAAAAACAGCTGCAAGGCAACCATATTCATGAACACGACACAAATGCATTTATAGTAAGTTCAATTTAATTTACATATTTAAACAATAAAATAAACATTGTACATTATTAACATGTCGGTCATACTAACTACACTTGAATAGGTTAGCGTGTTTTGCCTATTTATTTGCAAGCTAAATTCTTAAGCCCGGATTTCACTATCCATTTGAAATCCTACGAGGATTCTTAAGGTCATAGCCCATTTAAACGACTCTCCCACCACTCCCACCCAACTCCACCCAAAACTAAAAGTCAACTACCGAGCAGTCTAATGGCGGTAAGCTGTCTACTAATTTATGTTGCCAATATAAACTATATCTAAAGAGCACGACCTGAAGCCCATATTTGAATTATATTTTATTTGTCGGGTGGGAGCGGAGTCGTGTAAGTGAGCTACGACCTTTAATCCACTTCCGAGACGGGTATCATTCAGAGGAAACGACCCAATACGAATTTGAAATTCCGGTGCCAGAACCCAAGAATCTCCATTGGACTAGGCCGGCTTATCATCTCCCGTGTATTTCAAAACCAAACCATAATTTATAGGTAGAAATACATCTGTACCATCCTAAAGGGATTTTCCCTAATTAGCTCAACTCATAGTTTGGGTTATCTGAATGAAATTACAAAACTCGTGACTTTCTCTGAGCTTATCAACATTTGGCCATCTAAAAATTATCGACATCTAAAAGCATTTCACTACACAAATGTGGTAAACATTGACGTAACAAGGATCCGTAAGGCGGATGCACTCGGCATGAGAAGTGGTCTTGATTAGGTAGGTACTTGTAATAGCTATTTTGTTTACTCACGTCGTCATAGCCAAATAAGGTTTCAATTGCAAAAGAGGAATGGAACGTTTGTTTTCCTGAATTTGGTAAACAAGCTGTCCCCAGGATATTCATGTTTCATATTCAATTTACACAATGTGGTAATAGAACCTAACCACAAGCAACGGAAAAATATAAAAGGGAGAACGAGGAAAGAATTCTATGAATTTGGCACTCGAATGCCTTAAGTGGACACTTAAATGCAGGAGTGAGTGGTCATGTTTCGAAACTGTATGTGATTCAAGAACTAGAACAAAAATTTATTGTTTCTGTTGGCGCATTTCCGAGTCTTTAAGGTCGTGGCTCAGTTACACCAAACCGCTCCCACCCGACAAATAAAATATCATTCAAATATGGGCTTCAGGTCGTGCTCTTAGATATAGTTTATATTGGCAACATAAATTAGCAGACAGCTCGCTGTCAGCGAGCTTAACGCCATCAGACTGCTCGGTAGTTGACTTTTAGTATAGGGCGGTGTTGGGTGGGAGCGGTGTTGGAGCAGAGTCGTTTAAATAGACTATAACTGTATCTGTTTTGCTTTTTATTTATTTATTTATTTATTTATTAGGCTTGCCAAAGTATATTACACAGCATCTTAGAAACTAAAAAACTAAACTCTTTTGAAGGTAGGCAATAGGTAATCTACTCAAAGATAGATAAATATGAATTATTGAGAGACATTGAGAATAACATGAATGTATATCATAACATATTATGTTAGTTAGCGTCAGTCGTAAGCGCTGCATAAAAACTCAGTAGCTTAGGGTCAATTTCACATAATGTCGAATAACTCTTAGCCATAAAAAAATTATCACACAGCTTTATTTGCTGTTCGACGATGGTGAAATTGGGCCTTAAGCGACCTAACTACGTAGTTTCAATTGCTGGTTTCAAGGATAGCTCAGTGGCAGTGAAGACGGATAGCTGTGGGTTCAAATCCTACAACGAGCATGAGCTTTGAAGTACTATACATAAAAGCAACCTCCCACCGTGCTGTGGTTTCCTCACGATGTTTTCCTTCCACCGAAAGCTCAAGCGCATTGTAGGATTCAAACCCACGACCATCGCCATGATATCCGACGTCACTACCACTAAGCTATCATCGCCTTAAAATAAAAGATCGATCATGAATACAAATAAAAGAATAGACGTGTAGGATTCAGACAGTAAAGTGACGTCACGTGGCAACACAGTGAACTAAAACACCTACTGATCGCCCGACTACTCAGCCAACGACACGCTTGAGCAAAGAGCCGAAGTAGGTAATAATTGCGGGTTCTAACTCACATGTTTTTGGTTGAAAATTGAGTTTTATGTGTATGATGTTAAGGTTGTTTTTAGTGTGGCATTTTGTGAAAGTAAAGTTTATTGTTTGTAGTGTGAGATCTATCTGATTGAAAATGTTGTTTTATGTGTATGATGGTAAGGTTGTTTTTAGTGTGGAAGTTTTTTTGGTGCAGTATTGTGGAATTTGTATGGTTGTTGTGATTAACCTACTAATTGCAGCTGAATGTTTTATTTGTATGTGTAATGTATACCTATAGTAATGTTCGGCGGTGTTTTATCAAGAGTGGTATTTTATAATTAACTCGCTAATTCAGTCAGTGTTGTTGTGATTAACTTACTAATTGCAGCTGAATGTTTTATTTGTATGTGTACTAGTTATTATTGCGTTGTTTTATTGGTTAAGTGATGTATACCTATAGTAATGTTCGGCGGTGTTAGTGATATTTTATAATTAACTCGCTAATTGTATCTGCATCAGCGTGGGATTCGAGGTCACATCGGTTGAGGATGTTGCGTTTAAAAAACTATTGCATTTAATTAAATTGATAGTGAGTGCATCCTTTACAGATTGATGGGTGATAATATAAAGTGCGTAGGAGTTGTGTGGATATTTATTCTCTAGATGAGTTTTCTAACGTGTTATTTAGTTGTGAACTAAGGAATAGAACGGTAAAAAAAAATGTTGTCTCATTTATTACCAGTGTTTATATACATGAGTTTATATTCAATGAATACTGGTGATGTAAAGAATATAACGTTGTATCCATTTAAAAACGATGTGTTTTCAAGAGTTTGTGATAAAGAAAAATCATGGCGGTTGCAAGATGTTAATATATTAAATGAAAACACACCATCAGATATGAAAATACACTCGTTAAAATTATATTTATCAGCAAATGAAGGAAACGTTTCAAGAGTAGTGTCGATTAATAGAGGTCAATTCAACAATTTTCCAATTTGTGTAACTAATGGAATGCTTATGAATAAAATTGAAATTATAAATCAATACAGTAACTTGCGAAATGTAAGACATAAACGTGGTGTTACTATGGAACAAAGTTTGAATGATAATGAATTAGTTCAAATCATAAGAGATGATGCTGGATTGGAAATGACTCTTCGTGTAAATAAAGCTAAACGGCCTTCTAGTACCACCAAAACATCACCACCACCACCATCCACAACAACAACTTCAAGAACCATTCCACTTCTATACAAACGTTTGATTGCTACTACTACTACTACTACTGCTGCTGCTGCTGATGATGATGTTGATATATCAACCAGTTCAACGATAAATCTAAGCGAAGAATGTGAACAATATAAATTTTTATTATCACAAATGATAGCATGGTGTTATGATGAAATTAATAAAATCGATGATTTAGTTAACGATCGTGAACTTTGCGCAAAAGCACTCCCTGCCAATACTGCAAAGTTAATTGTAACTAATTAATTCCAAGTTCCAGCATCCGTGTTGGTGGTAGATACGTGAATCATATAAAAGAGGTGTGTATTTTATTATTTCCACAGCTGATTGTTCGAGTAGTTGACTCATCAACTCAATCAAATCAATTAATACTTTAACAATTAATTTTTAAAAAGTGAGTTAAACTTTTTTTACAATGACACTAGCAGCTTTAAACGAGAATGGGAATAAAGTATGGTTAAAATTAACAGATTTAGAAAAAGATAAACCGTACTTAGTGCGCGATTGTAAGCAAACCCCTTCACAATTTGATTCAAACGTAACTCAAACTGTACTAGAATTAAAATGTGGATTTGTTGCATTACCATCGAGATTTAACAACATGCCATTTGATCAAATTGCAAGTTTAAAATCTAATAAAATTTGCATCATAAGAGGAGCGCAAGTCGGTAAAACATACCGAATAAAATTTGAAGATGTGTCGGTTTGCACTAATTATATTTAGGAGCACTACTAATTAATATGTGAGTAATTCTTATTTGTTTTTTTTTTTTTTCAGATTTCCAATTTAAAAATGCACGCATCAAGTATGTATTAAATCTAGTTTTGTTTAACTATTAAAATGTGAACATAGTAAACGGTAAATTTATAATTTTTTTCTTTGTTTACAGATGATAACTCCCAGACACAGGTAATGATGATGAAACATCACAAAACACTATGGATTTGTGATTTAAAAACAAATCCTCTACTATCGTGTTGGTCTATCCCAATGTCTTTGAACAGCTTTCATCAAAACGTGTCAACATTACTACGTGAATTATACTTATTCACATGCGATGAGGACTACAACGATATGATTATGTTTTGGGATGAAATGATGGGTGTATCCACTCTGGGGGACTCAAACGTTGAAATCAACGAATGGATAAGTAAAGTGTCAAAAATTGACGAAATGTACTTTATGAAATATAATACAAATGTAGTTTATAAATTTATCAATGTACTCTTGTGTGTTGTTGGGGATAAAATTAGCATGACGCGATTTATTAATTACGAAATATAAGATATATAATATAAGATATATTATATGTATATTATTGAATGTCTACTATCAAAATTATTATTCGTTAAATAAATTTGTATGCAGAGAAGTGGGGGTAATTGAATGTAATACAAATGCGATATAAAGTTATTTTTTCAAACTCGCTCCATGCAGTAGCGAGCTTACTCGGGAGGAATGACGTACAGTTCGTTATTGCATAGATAATATACATGAACTCCATATAACAACGAGGTATATACACACAAATTTCTACCTCAGATAGAGATTGAGGTGATTTTATTAGAGTTAAAAAGTAAATGTAACAATCAACTAATCGCTTATAAAGGAGGCATATACGAACTTAATTTTTTGAAAAAACTTGATATACATTGTTTAAATTTGGAAACACTAGGTTGTTTAAAATTTGAAAAAACTCATATTGGAGTATGGTAGAGATCACCTACAATCCTGTGGGGAACATTTATCTTTAAAAATTACAAAGAACCTCATTGTCGTCAATCAGAATTAATATATTTTAACAAATTGTTAAATTTCAATGTAGGGTGAGTGGTGAAAAAAAAATATTGCGAGGAAATCAATATTATGTATGTATGTATGTTTGTTAGGATGAAGTGTTTTTACGAATGTTTACATATTGTATCTATTATTGTTATCAAAAAGCAAATGTTTCATTACCTATTAATTATGTATCTATTATTTAATTATTGTTGTAAAAGAAAAAGCGAATGTTTCATTATCTGTTAATTAAACTATATAATATAAGCACCTTCCCAAACTACGTATGCTCTCTTTTAGTTGTAAGACAAAATTATAAAAGCGAATGTTTATTGTTTTAGAATTAAACTCTACCTAAACTGTGTATACTCTCTTTTAGTTGTTAGTAGTAAAAATGTTGTATGGTGGATATAAATAAAAATCAACCTTTCTTGCAATCAATATTTTATTTTATTCCTACTTATTAGCAACCTTTATTAAACAATAACAACTATCAACATCACATAACTCTTTATCTAAACACAAAAACATGTGTGTGATTAGACAATATCTGTTTTATTTATCCAACTTTTTTCATTCATACCCAACCACTTTACATAGACTTTGTTGCCTTTACGTTGTAACACCTTCTCCACTAGATAGTCATGAGGATCTTTTACCTTTTGCAACTCTTGTTCATAGAAAGCACCTAAAATTGGTTAATTTCTATCATCTTGTAGCTTATATGTGATGGGGTTTGTGTTTTGAACTTTAACAATTTGAAATATTTCTGTACTCCAGTTGGCAGTGTAGCTTTTAGAGAATACAGATTTGCACTTGCTAATTCTAACATTGGTGTATTTACAATGCAGTCTAACTTTAATGTGATTATACACTCTATTCAATATGTTGATAGAGTTGTTTTAATTAACACTCGCAGGTGTGACAGCTATAGTAGAATGAATTTTTGTATTGTAACGCTCTATAATATCACGTAAACCTCCTCAAGTCCAATTGTAGGAACCTTTCAAGCTAAAATGTTACCACAACCTATGGAAGCTTTCATAGTGCTGTAGGTGGAATAGTGGTTTATGTTGTGTTTTGTTTAGAATTTTATTCATAGCGCCAGTTGTATCAGTTGCGTTTTTAGTCTTCATCGGTTGAGCCCATACGTATTTGGAGAAGGTATCAATACAAACCAAAATGTATTTGAATCCTCCATTAACTTTAGAATATTTTTACATATCGATAAGATCAATTTGCCACGTATCATCTAGACCCTTTTGTATGAAACGTCTACGTGGGAAATGTTAACCGTTTACTTCCACACTCAATAACATGTTTATCGAGGCTTCTCGATGATGACAACACCCCCCCTCACACAGGTAGGTGTGAATCCTCATCGGTATGCATTGGTTTTTGTGAGGATTTGTATATACTTTTCAACATTGTTTTTTTCAATCACATTATTATTGTGTATTTTTTTAAAGATGAGTTCCACCAGTCCTAGTGTTATTGTGTGGTTTAAATCTTTCACTTGGATTTCATTGTGAGGGGTGATGTGTATGAGGCTATCACCAATAAACATTTTACCGTGTTTAAGGTATGCTCCAAACGGTATCTTTACCTCTCCCATCAAATGTGAAATGTAATTCTTTTCATCTATCTGCTGCTGCTGATCGGTGATTGTAACATTACTATTGTCAACACCATCATCACTGCCTAATGCTGATGTCATTGATTCATCATCATCACTATCATCCTCATAATCTCTTGAAATATCCTTCTTTATATCAGAATAAGTTTTTATTCCAACTCCATCGTCATCATGTTTAGACTTTTTAGATACCAACACATTAAGCGGTTTTGTGATGGGTTCAAATGTTTTTTCTAATGCAGCGGTTAGTTCACTTCTATCTGTATACAATCCTTTAACTTTCTTCTTTACAGAATCAATCGATTCAACTAATTTACGCTTTTGGTATGGTGAATGTGATACAAACGAATGATGAGTAACGTATTATATCCAATCGGAAAACTGTTATTAGTTGCTTGGTTAATATCTGTTAGCTGTTACGTTACAATGATACCGCTCTCTACCAACTCTTCAATGATGGTATTAATTTCATTGTTGTGAGAATTGTTGCCAACACTCTGAGATGCAATCAGTAATCTTAAACGATCTACAAGCTCATTCACATCATCCCAATAAATGTAGTTGGTATTAGAAAAGTATTGTTTGTTGATTAAACAGTTTCCACCACCACTTTTTATGATTTTGTTGATTAAACAGCTTCCATCACCACCACCACCGCTTTTTATGGTTTTGTTCTGCATCAAGTTCTTTTTAATGTAATCGTTATATTTAATACTCTTATCACCCTACACTTGACCCGTAGGTGTGAATCCTCGTCGGTATGCATTAGTTTTTGTGAGGATTTGCATATACTTTTCAACATCGTTTTTTTCAATCTCATTATTATTGTGTATTTTTTTAAAGATGAGTTCCACCAGTCCTGGTGTTATTGTTTGGTTTAAATCTTTCACGTGGATTTCATTGTGAGGGGTGATGTGTATGAGGCTATCACCAATAAAAATTTTACCATGTTTAAGGTATGCTCCAAACGGTATCTTTACCTCTCCCATCAAATGTGAAATGTAATTCTTTTCATCTATCTGCTGCTGCTGATCGGTGATTGTAACATTACTATTGTCAACACCATCATCACTGCCTAATGCTGATGTCATTGATTCATCATCATCACTATCATCCTCATAATCTCTTGAAATATCCTTCTTTATATCAGAATAAGTTTTTATTCCAACTCCATCGTCATCATGTTTAGACTTTTTAGATACCAACACATTAAGCGGTTTTGTGATGGGTTCAAATGTTTTTTCTAATGCAGTGGTTAGTTCACTTCTATCTGTATACAATCCTTTAACTTTCTTCTTTACAGAATCAATCGATTCAACTAATTTACGCTTCAACTGTTTATTTCCACCTAAAATCTGTTCAGCAGACGTCATGATGAAATAATGGACCCGTTCGTTGTGTAACCTAAATCACAATAAAATGATTGAAACATTAGTGGGTTCTAAATCACTTGTTTTTGGTTGAAAATTGAGCTTTATGTGTATGATTTTAAGGTTGTTTTTAGTCTGGTATTTTGTGTAAATTGAGTTTTCGATCACTTGGTTTTGATTCTAATTGAGTTTTATGTGTATGAAGTTAAGGTTGTTTTTATTGGGTTAGTTAGACTAGTTATTATTGGGTGGTGGCGTCGAGTGACACCTCGCACCGGCTACTGCGACGCCTAACGTCGGTCAATCACCGATGTCGGTGAAATCTGATGCCTGATGACAAACAAAATAGATGGTTATGATAAGCTGTAGCCGGAGCGAGGTGTCACTCGACGCCACCACCCAATAATAACTAGTCTAACTAACCCAATAAAAACAACCTTAACTTCATACACATAAAACTCAATTAGAATCAAAACCAAGTGATCTAAAACTCAATTTACACAAAATACCACACTAAAAACAACCTTAAAATCATACACATAAAGCTCAATTTTCAACCAAAAACAAGTGATTTAGAACCCACTAATGTTTCAATCATTTTATTGTGATTTAGGTTACACAACGAACGGGTCCATTATTTCATCATGACGTCTGCTGAACAGATTTTAGGTGGAAATAAACAGTTGAAGCGTAAATTAGTTGAATCGATTGATTCTGTAAAGAAGAAAGTTAAAGGATTGTATACAGATAGAAGTGAACTAACCACTGCATTAGAAAAAACATTTGAACCCATCACAAAACCGCTTAATGTGTTGGTATCTAAAAAGTCTAAACATGATGACGATGGAGTTGGAATAAAAACTTATTCTGATATAAAGAAGGATATTTCAAGAGATTATGAGGATGATAGTGATGATGATGAATCAATGACATCAGCATTAGGCAGTGATGATGGTGTTGACAATAGTAATGTTACAATCACCGATCAGCAGCAGCAGATAGATGAAAAGAATTACATTTCACATTTGATGGGAGAGGTAAAGATACCGTTTGGAGCATACCTTAAACATGGTAAAATTTTTATTGGTGATAGCCTCATACACATCACCCCTCACAATGAAATCCACGTGAAAGATTTAAACCAAACAATAACACCAGGACTGGTGGAACTCATCTTTAAAAAAATACACAATAATAATGAGATTGAAAAAAACGATGTTGAAAAGTATATGCAAATCCTCACAAAAACTAATGCATACCGACGAGGATTCACACCTACGGGTCAAGTGTAGGGTGATAAGAGTATTAAATATAACGATTACATTAAAAAGAACTTGATGCAGAACAAAACCATAAAAAGCGGTGGTGGTGGTGATGGAAGCTGTTTAATCAACAAAATCATAAAAAGTGGTGGTGGAAACTGTTTAATCAACAAACAATACTTTTCTAATACCAACTACATTTATTGGGATGATGTGAATGAGCTTGTAGATCGTTTAAGATTACTGATTGCATCTCAGAGTGTTGGCAACAATTCTCACAACAATGAAATTAATACCATCATTGAAGAGTTGGTAGAGAGCGGTATCATTGTAACGTAACAGCTAACAGATATTAACCAAGCAACTAATAACAGTTTTCCGATTGGATATAATACGTTACTCATCATTCGTTTGTATCACATTCACCATACCAAAAGCGTAAATTAGTTGAATCGATTGATTCTGTAAAGAAGAAAGTTAAAGGATTGTATACAGATAGAAGTGAACTAACCGCTGCATTAGAAAAAACATTTGAACCCATCACAAAACCGCTTAATGTGTTGGTATCTAAAAAGTCTAAACATGATGACGATGGAGTTGGAATAAAAACTTATTCTGATATAAAGAAGGATATTTCAAGAGATTATGAGGATGATAGTGATGATGATGAATCAATGACATCAGCATTAGGCAGTGATGATGGTGTTGACAATAGTAATGTTACAATCACCGATCAGCAGCAGCAGATAGATGAAAAGAATTACATTTCACATTTGATGGGAGAGGTAAAGATACCGTTTGGAGCATACCTTAAACACGGTAAAATGTTTATTGGTGATAGCCTCATACACATCACCCCTCACAATGAAATCCAAGTGAAAGATTTAAACCACACAATAACACTAGGACTGGTGGAACTCATCTTTAAAAAAATACACAATAATAATGTGATTGAAAAAAACAATGTTGAAAAGTATATACAAATCCTCACAAAAACCAATGCATACCGATGAGGATTCACACCTACCTGTGTGAGGGGGGGTGTTGTCATCATCGAGAAGCCTCGATAAACATGTTATTGAGTGTGGAAGTAAACGGTTAACATTTCCCACGTAGACGTTTCATACAAAAGGGTCTAGATGATACGTGGCAAATTGATCTTATCGATATGTAAAAATATTCTAAAGTTAATGGAGGATTCAAATACATTTTGGTTTGTATTGATACCTTCTCCAAATACGTATGGGCTCAACCGATGAAGACTAAAAACGCAACTGATACAACTGGCGCTATGAATAAAATTCTAAACAAAACACAACATAAACCACTATTCCACCTACAGCACTATGAAAGCTTCCATAGGTTGTGGTAACATTTTAGCTTGAAAGGTTCCTACAATTGGACTTGAGGAGGTTTACGTGATATTATAGAGCGTTACAATACAAAAATTCATTCTACTATAGCTGTCACACCTGCGAGTGTTAATTAAAACAACTCTATCAACATATTGAATAGAGTGTATAATCACATTAAAGTTAGACTGCATTGTAAATACACCAATGTTAGAATTAGCAAGTGCAAATCTGTATTCTCTAAAAGCTACACTGCCAACTGGAGTACAGAAATATTTCAAATTGTTAAAGTTCAAAACACAAACCCCATCACATATAAGCTACAAGATGATAGAAATTAACCAATTTTAGGTGCTTTCTATGAACAAGAGTTGCAAAAGGTAAAAGATCCTCATGACTATCTAGTGGAGAAGGTGTTACAACGTAAAGGCAACAAAGTCTATGTAAAGTGGTTGGGTATGAATGAAAAAAGTTGGATAAATAAAACAGATATTGTCTAATCACACACATGTTTTTGTGTTTAGATAAAGAGTTATGTGATGTTGATAGTTGTTATTGTTTAATAAAGGTTGCTAATAAGTAGGAATAAAATAAAATATTGATTGCAAGAAAGGTTGATTTTTATTTATATCCACCATACAACATTTTTACTACTAACAACTAAAAGAGAGTATA
The DNA here is from genome assembly GCA_951361185.1 of Ochropacha duplaris. Lineage (NCBI taxonomy): Eukaryota > Metazoa > Arthropoda > Insecta > Lepidoptera > Drepanidae > Ochropacha > Ochropacha duplaris. The sequence continues at coordinate 2,971,190 of OX592693.1, forward strand.
CACAGTTTAGGTAGAGTTTAATTCTAAAACAATAAACATTCGCTTTTATAATTTTGTCTTACAACTAAAAGAGAGCATACGTAGTTTGGGAAGGTGCTTATATTATATAGTTTAATTAACAGATAATGAAACATTCGCTTTTTCTTTTACAACAATAATTAAATAATAGATACATAATTAATAGGTAATGAAACATTTGCTTTTTGATAACAATAATAGATACAATATGTAAACATTCGTAAAAACACTTCATCCTAACAAACATACATACATACATAATATTGATTTCCTCGCAATATTTTTTTTTCACCACTCACCCTACATTGAAATTTAACAATTTGTTAAAATATATTAATTCTGATTGACGACAATGAGGTTCTTTGTAATTTTTAAAGATAAATGTTCCCCACAGGATTGTAGGTGATCTCTACCATACTCCAATATGAGTTTTTTCAAATTTTAAACAACCTAGTGTTTCCAAATTTAAACAATGTATATCAAGTTTTTTCAAAAAATTAAGTTCGTATATGCCTCCTTTATAAGCGATTAGTTGATTGTTACATTTACTTTTTAACTCTAATAAAATCACCTCAATCTCTATCTGAGGTAGAAATTTGTGTGTATATACCTCGTTGTTATATGGAGTTCATGTATATTATCTATGCAATAACGAACTGTACGTCATTCCTCCCGAGTAAGCTCGCTACTGCATGGAGCGAGTTTGAAAAAATAACTTTATATCGCATTTGTATTACATTCAATTACCCCCACTTCTCTGCATACAAATTTATTTAACGAATAATAATTTTGATAGTAGACATTCAATAATATACATATAATATATCTTATATTATATATCTTATATTTCGTAATTAATAAATCGCGTCATGCTAATTTTATCCCCAACAACACACAAGAGTACATTGATAAATTTATAAACTACATTTGTATTATATTTCATAAAGTACATTTCGTCAATTTTTGACACTTTACTTATCCATTCGTTGATTTCAACGTTTGAGTCCCCCAGAGTGGATACACCCATCATTTCATCCCAAAACATAATCATATCGTTGTAGTCCTCATCGCATGTGAATAAGTATAATTCACGTAGTAATGTTGACACGTTTTGATGAAAGCTGTTCAAAGACATTGGGATAGACCAACACGATAGTAGAGGATTTGTTTTTAAATCACAAATCCATAGTGTTTTGTGATGTTTCATCATCATTACCTGTGTCTGGGAGTTATCATCTGTAAACAAAGAAAAAAATTATAAATTTACCGTTTACTATGTTCACATTTTAATAGTTAAACAAAACTAGATTTAATACATACTTGATGCGTGCATTTTTAAATTGGAAATCTGAAAAAAAAAAAAAACAAATAAGAATTACTCACATATTAATTAGTAGTGCTCCTAAATATAATTAGTGCAAACCGACACATCTTCAAATTTTATTCGGTATGTTTTACCGACTTGCGCTCCTCTTATGATGCAAATTTTATTAGATTTTAAACTTGCAATTTGATCAAATGGCATGTTGTTAAATCTCGATGGTAATGCAACAAATCCACATTTTAATTCTAGTACAGTTTGAGTTACGTTTGAATCAAATTGTGAAGGGGTTTGCTTACAATCGCGCACTAAGTACGGTTTATCTTTTTCTAAATCTGTTAATTTTAACCATACTTTATTCCCATTCTCGTTTAAAGCTGCTAGTGTCATTGTAAAAAAAGTTTAACTCACTTTTTAAAAATTAATTGTTAAAGTATTAATTGATTTGATTGAGTTGATGAGTCAACTACTCGAACAATCAGCTGTGGAAATAATAAAATACACACCTCTTTTATATGATTCACGTATCTACCACCAACACGGATGCTGGAACTTGGAATTAATTAGTTACAATTAACTTTGCAGTATTGGCAGGGAGTGCTTTTGCGCAAAGTTCACGATCGTTAACTAAATCATCGATTTTATTAATTTCATCATAACACCATGCTATCATTTGTGATAATAAAAATTTATATTGTTCACATTCTTCGCTTAGATTTATCGTTGAACTGGTTGATATATCAACATCATCATCAGCAGCAGCAGCAGTAGTAGTAGTAGTAGTAGCAATCAAACGTTTGTATAGAAGTGGAATGGTTCTTGAAGTTGTTGTTGTGGATGGTGGTGGTGGTGATGTTTTGGTGGTACTAGAAGGCCGTTTAGCTTTATTTACACGAAGAGTCATTTCCAATCCAGCATCATCTCTTATGATTTGAACTAATTCATTATCATTCAAACTTTGTTCCATAGTAACACCACGTTTATGTCTTACATTTCGCAAGTTACTGTATTGATTTATAATTTCAATTTTATTCATAAGCATTCCATTAGTTACACAAATTGGAAAATTGTTGAATTGACCTCTATTAATCGACACTACTCTTGAAACGTTTCCTTCATTTGCTGATAAATATAATTTTAACGAGTGTATTTTCATATCTGATGGTGTGTTTTCATTTAATATATTAACATCTTGCAACCGCCATGATTTTTCTTTATCACAAACTCTTGAAAACACATCGTTTTTAAATGGATACAACGTTATATTCTTTACATCACCAGTATTCATTGAATATAAACTCATGTATATAAACACTGGTAATAAATGAGACAACATTTTTTTTTACCGTTCTATTCCTTAGTTCACAACTAAATAACACGTTAGAAAACTCATCTAGAGAATAAATATCCACACAACTCCTACGCACTTTATATTATCACCCATCAATCTGTAAAGGATGCACTCACTATCAATTTAATTAAATGCAATAGTTTTTTAAACGCAACATCCTCAACCGATGTGACCTCGAATCCCACGCTGATGCAGATACAATTAGCGAGTTAATTATAAAATATCACTAACACCGCCGAACATTACTATAGGTATACATCACTTAACCAATAAAACAACGCAATAATAACTAGTACACATACAAATAAAACATTCAGCTGCAATTAGTAAGTTAATCACAACAACACTGACTGAATTAGCGAGTTAATTATAAAATACCACTCTTGATAAAACACCGCCGAACATTACTATAGGTATACATTACACATACAAATAAAACATTCAGCTGCAATTAGTAGGTTAATCACAACAACCATACAAATTCCACAATACTGCACCAAAAAAACTTCCACACTAAAAACAACCTTACCATCATACACATAAAACAACATTTTCAATCAGATAGATCTCACACTACAAACAATAAACTTTACTTTCACAAAATGCCACACTAAAAACAACCTTAACATCATACACATAAAACTCAATTTTCAACCAAAAACATGTGAGTTAGAACCCGCAATTATTACCTACTAGCCGAGCCTCAACAATAGTGCGACGTAATGGGGGTTGAATGGCGACCTCAAGATCGGAGTTTCTATTCGCATATACAGAGAGGTACTTAAGGGATGTTTCTATGGCCCCACGTAACCGTCAATGGGTAAGTTTTTGATAACAAGAGTAAGATAGTGTACCTACATGTCAAAGTCAAAACCATTTATTCCGTTTAGGCACTAGGAGGTCACTTATGAAGGTCGAGGTAAAGAAGTTACCACCGTTCGGAAGTCAGCCTTCAACTGAGAACCGGCAAGAAACTCAACAAGGTAACATTTTTAAAATATTTTTGGACCATCTGACTATATTTGCTTTTTTTATTTGCATTTATATTATGAACTTAATAACTTCATCCATCGTATCGTTCGCCAAAACCTCGTAATTCATGTAAATACGTAGACAAGATAGGAAATTCAGTTTGTCTTTATTATATTTTACGGGCGATAGTAAAATGTCTCAAAAGGTTATACACTGACACGTTGAGAGGCCGCGGTAGTTTCCAAGTCGTAAAGATATCGTACGTTATACAAGGGTTTATGCATACAGACTCGAACAGAATTGACATTATACCAAAATTATCGTCGCCACGAAACAGACTTATTACCGTTTTTACAATGTTATAACCAACGCCGTCGTTGAAAACAGCTACTTAAGAGCGTTATTCATTAGTAGTAAATCGATGACAAGCATGAGTGGGGTATAAAAAGATTTTGATTTTAAACCCACTGATACCAAACTAAGAATAATTTGTGTTGTTTTTTAGGGTGCTTTACCTCAAAAGGAAAATACTGAACCCTTATAGGATCACTTAGTTGTCCGTCCGTCTGTTCGCCTTTATTCTCAGGGATGCGAGGAGCGTTGAAATTAATATCAAATACTCAGGTTTGCAAACCCTAGAAGCAGTGAAAAAAATAAAATTCTAAGTGTACCATCGCCTATAGACATTAGTGATTCCAAGGGCATTGCCAATGTATTTATACACCTTATTAATATGTCTTAAAGGCAACTGGCTCTCAAGTGTAACTGCCGAAACGCACCAACAGGTGCTTAGCGACAGATTTTCAAATTGAGGGTGGTAGCCAGCCAGTCGAGTACTACCAAGTACCCCACCACCGTGTATAGATAGTGTAATTGATAGCTATTAGCGACAACATATTTAGTTAGCTAAACAATTAATTATTATTTTGGTAGTTAGTGTCGCTAATGCCGCCGCGTCATTACGCAAACTAAATAGATGTGGGGCGTGAGAAAACTAATGAATCGAAAGCGGCAACACTAATAACGGCTGACAGGTCTTCGGGAGTGACGGGAATGTTGTAATTAGTCGATGGGGGCAATTAGTGAATTTTAAATAGAGCACTATTTTATACGGCTGGCTGGCTGCTTTTCAATATAGACGGGGTTGCCATGAATCAATGAAATCATAGGCATAAAAAAAAACATACAGTCGAATTAAGGACCCCTCCTGTTTTGAAGTCGGTTAAAAACTGGCCTAGTTCCGATCCCAGTTTTTTGCAAATCCTAGAGACGACTGAAGAGATTTGGATTAAACTTGTCATACAGGTACCTATCCTGGAATAAAACATAGGATACATACGTAACCCGGGAAGAGATAAGGTCCCTCGTGAATGCGGGTGAAACCGCGGGGGATAGCTGTATAATAATTTTCAATGCAGAGATGACCACCGCTGAATAATAGCCTCCGGGAATTTCCGACCACAATCAAAGGTGCTGAGTCCAGTGGATCCCAGCAACTCAAATTAGGTCATCTCCAAGACACTATAGAGTTTCATTTCGATAATGTAGTAACATAAAATGTTTTTCATATTTCTCAGTTCTCTTACATAGAATATTTTTAACTAAATTGGGGAACTATCAACCTTCTGAATAAATTCTTTCCATTTTATTAAAAAAATAGTGTGGAAACAGCACTAAAGACGGACTACTCCTATACCTACATAGTAAAATATTTTCCTCTCTATCTAAACTACACGATGCAATGTAAAAATAAACTACGGAATCAAAACCGATAACATCGGCACATTCGTCTGCAGTTTCCGATTGAACTTCCACGAAAGTAGAGCGGGAGTTGGATTCTACGTACCAGATAATTGAGAAATGCGGTTGTTGAAACGGATTTCAATTTTCAGTATACGACTAAGTTTTATATAAGACTCATTCTACAGTAATAGTAAATTGCACCTTGAAAACATAAGACACATTTTGCAGCCAACAGTATTTGATAGTTAAATTGAAATATCATAATAGTATATTTTGAAATCCTAAGTAATTTAAAATAACAAGGATAAAATTCTCTACATTTCAATTTATATATAATATAATATTTACCATATTTTCTGAGACTCCTTTAATAAGGTACCGGCGAGTATGGAAACTTAGCCCTTAAAATAATAACAATAAGTAAGCATACCTGAATCTGGAACATAGATATGGTGTCATCGAGCATCTGAACCCTGACGGCGAGCATCTTTCCACCCTTCTTGGGTGTAGCGGGGGGAGTGCGAGACCCCCCGCCCGCGCCGTCCACCCCGGCCGGCGTACTCGCCGAGTGGTGCATGCGGCCTTGGGGAACAAACAAAATTAATATATTCCTCTTTTATTGACATTACATATATATCCTATATTTTTATGATCATTGTGCATGACTTCGAAAATATACAAATACCTACTCTACATATTTTATCGTAGAGGTCTGCCCCACAGTTTTATTCATATTCCCTGAAGGAGCGGAATGAGAAGTATACCTACTGTTTATGATGAAAAAAGTCTATTAGTCTGTTAGTAAACTTTCTATGACAATTTTTATGAATGAGAACCTAGTAAATTATTTTAGTTAATAACTACTGACCAACAATAATTCTACAGTGAAAAATTTAAAAATGTGTTATCTAAACTAATATTTAAAGAGATTAGATTTTTGTATATTTGTTTGTAATGGATAAACTAAAAAAATACTTAATCAATTTTAAAAAATCATTCACCTTTAGTAAGTTACTTTATCAGCAAGTAACATGGGCTAAAAAATATTTTGATTCCCTCGGGAACAGGAGTGCAACCACAGGGCGGAAAGCTATTACAATCATATTTGGATTCAATCAAAGGCTTTGACCCATTTATAATTGTACTATTTGCACAAAATAAATTAACCCATTCTAAACAAACAGATAAGTTCATATGAAATACTTCATTCATCTGGCCTTGCCCTTCGGACCACTCACAAGCTCTAATTTATTTATTGTCACATACCTAAATATGTGTAAATATTTAACTATTCATTATAACATTGATAAGTAGGTATTGTCAAATAAAACTAACAATAATATTAGATACTGTTTCCCACAACATCACCCTTATTCCCGATTTAAATTGCTTGATTTTTGCAGTAGTTATGAGTGCTAAAACATATATTCAAACTCTTCAGCATTCTAATTTATAAGAGTATGATTTAAAGTAATAATAATAATAATATCCTCGGACATTTTTCACACATGGCTATCTGATCCCAAACTAAGCAGAGCTTGTACTATGGAAACCAGAAAGTGTACAAGTGTGTATTTATTCATCATAAATAGGATTTAATCATACATCAACTAAACCTAAACATAGCAAAATATTTTGTTAATCTTCAATTCAAAATAAGGAAACAAAGGGTTTCCTATAATAAAATATAATGGCCTCATCCAATGAATATGTTTTATTACAAACTTTACTTGCTGGAATTGCTACCATTGCATAAGTGACAAAAAAAAATACCAAGTTGAATATGCTAATCAGTATTTCTAAAATCTGCATTGAACTTTAGCATCCGATTAAATACTATGGTGTACTAGTTTTATGCCCCTGTTCACCAAATTAGGCTGTGAATGGTTGTCAGTTAGCCAGTCACCAAACTGTTTGATAGATATTGAAAAGATAGTTAAGAAATCAATGTAGTAATAAGGTACTTTAGCATAATATTTATTATCTACAATATGACATAAAGTAAAATTTATTTATGAGTGAATAACTAACTTAAAACTTAAATATTGTATATATAAAAATACATAACATACATTAGTAGGAAAAACCATATTTCTTGTTGTATTCAAGCAGTAGATATTATAGCAAGTAGGAATAGCAAAACTTTATTATTTATAGTTATTTTAAATAATAGCTTAAATTGTAATACTACTATCTTTTCAGATGCTCATTAACACATTGTAAAGCAAGCATGTCAGTAATTTTATAAATTACATAATTGATTTGTATGTGAAATGTCATGTCTTTCTTAACCCTTTCTTTATTTTTATCAAGATCAATTCATCTGAAATGAAAGATCAATTTTTATACTTACTTATATCCTAAAATATCTTTTAAAAAAAAAATTAATCTTGGTATTTTATTTTTATATCCCTTATTGTAACTGAAAATAAACTAAACTCAACAATCATTATGATTCACAACACTCACCTGGCAGTGTATGGTACCCGATTGTGGACAGATGTCCTGTAGAATTGCAGCTACCAGGTGGTAAGTCCGAGTCCATCATATTGCAATATTTTCACTCCGTGTCAAACATGACTCTCTCACTGGCACACTCAATGCCATCTCAATAACTGCACCACACATATAACACTGTTTTCTGTTCACCTCCGCATTATCTGTGGCAATACATACCTATTGTATAGTAAATAATAAGAAAACTACACTTCACTACAAGCAAATATTTTTTTAGTTTCCCAATTCTTCAGAATATTTATATCATTTAAAATTTAATGTTATGTAGGTATGTATGGAAGTTGACTTATTTTTGCTTTATTATTTATTTAGTAAAGGTATTGCAGGGCAAATTAGAAGATTACATCGATTCGCGATGTTGTTCCGCGACCGGCCCAGGCGGCCCACTTTACACCCGACATAAATAGTTGGGTTGAATGCAATAACCAGAAAATAGGTCAGCGGAGGTGTGCCCCGCCACCCCGACAGAGACAACATACGTACTACCTCCGACGGCGCATTACAATCTAATAAGAGCCCTTGCAAATTTAATTACCGCTGTGTTATAACTTTGCGCTACATGGCACTAACTGTGAAATAATTAACGAAGCTCACAATTTGTAGTACAGAACAGAGTGCAAATAAACATGAGTATAAACATATCGTTTCTTACTTTCTAACAGGCGCAGGTGAGGGAGAGAAACGACGCACGCAGTGGAACCCTACTTGACAACCACTGACTGAACCACCACACAATTCGAGTCATTGATTTAATGGCATTACATTGAATGGCTCATATTTTTAAATTTTAACACTCACAAGTCACAGTCGATATAATTTGGGCTACATCAATTATATTCATAAATAGGTTTTCACTTAGAATTATTTACTAATCTTTATTACACGCCCAAGACCGTTAAGTTAACAATCAGCCGCCATATTTATTTACCTACGCAATGTTGCCAGCCAGCTGAATTTTCCTGTGTTAAGTTTTCAAAGCAAGTAGAAAGCAGATTTTTAACATGCTGTATAAGAAACGAAATTCAAAAAGGTATCTTTGTTTTCACTTAATTTATTGAATATTAGATTTTTACTAAAATATATATTATTATCATTTTGACGACTTCATAGAGGTGACTATATGTTCGACTGAGCCAAAATGGATGGCACACACGCTATGAGAAAACGTTACGATCGCACTGTTCCGTTTAAACTGCTCCGATAATTGAAAAGTGTGTATGATAAATATTATATAGTACTAAAGCGTCGTCTGCCAATGCCATCGCGAAACAAAAGTATAAACATGCACAGTTTTGCTTGAACCTGTTACTGTACTGCAGGGGGGTGACAGCTCTATTTCCAATCTTACAGTTCTGGCGCTGCTGTAGCTTGCTACATATTATTAATCTGTGCTCTGCTTATAGTGTTCAATTTTGTGTCAATGTGTGTGTACCTACGTCATTGGTAGTTTGACACCTCTTACAGTTTGAAAGGTAAATAATGTAAATCGGCCATTGTTTTTTTCATATCACATCGAGTCAAGCAGTTTATCTTGTGTTTTCCTCCGTTTACAATACAATTCCACGCTTTGCTGTACTCCGTACAGTGATCAGTGATATTTATTTCTTTTACTGTGCTCCATACTTTCTCGTCATGGCGTTGTGCATATAAGTGTTGTGTTGGTGGTTGTGATTCAACAAGTAAAACTCGCAGACTATTTTGCATACTCATGAACGATAAATTACTTGGTTTGACTAAGAACCTATTGATGACTAAACGTTTTTATGAAAAACATTTTGATCGAACTCAATTTGACCAGTCTGGTGTTCGAACCCGTTATTCCTATCCTTGCTTGTTTACGGAACAGGAAATTGCTCATGGCTTACCACTTGCTAAAGGTATGAATGTGAACTTTTAATGTAAACTATACTTTAGCTTGCAACTAACTTTCGCCTAGAGCAACAGTTAGTTGTCATCTTAGGGCTCCTTCAGACACATATCTTGTCCAACTTAATCTGTATCCTTCCACTTTCTGATTTTTTTAATTCAAAATATTTTTAATATGAAATTATAACAGTAAAGTAATTTAAATTAACTATTCAAGAAATTACTTTAGTTGTTCAACTTACAATTGTATGTCTGCGGGAGCTCTTACGCACAATTATAAACTTTAGTTGATTAAATTATAAAATGCAACTAAGTTGTTCAATAGTTGGCCCACTTACAATATTATATGTCTGCGGGTGCTCTTAAAGCCCTCTGTCCTACACGTTTGTTGCCCTTCTCACTACACAAAACAATTATTTAGTTGAATACACAAATCATCTTCATTTCTATCGAATCTACTTATACTACTAGGCATTAATGCTTTAATGTTTTTAATAATTCCAGGGTATCATATACAGCATGAAAATAATTATTGTCAGAGCCGAGAACAAAATTATAACAACTCAACAGGAGAAACAATTACCATCACAGGTATGAATAAATTGATCTTACTTGATAAATTAATTACACAGAGGCTATGACAGAATCAGACAGTAATGTCAACCCTTTAAAGCTTAAATTACTAGTTCACTCAACAGACATTGTCCTGTCCAAATTCCATGGAAAGAAACACTATCTGTCTATTCATCCAACTTTCCAATGTTTCCACTATCTATTTGTTCTATCTTATTCTGTTGTAATGTTTATTTAAACAAATTCAATACTTCAGATAAGCGGTTCAACACTCCTATGGAGACAATGGAGACTACAGCAGTAGTGGTGACCATCTATTCGACAGCGTCAATGGATCGCCAGATGACCAAGAGGCAAACTTAGAGGCACAGTGAAACAAAATTCTCCTCGTCAAGAATTTTGACAAAAATCTATAAAATCCTCAAAACATATTAAATATATTGACACAACCAGTCTAGATGTAATTGAATATTACATAGCACTCATAATTCGCCTGCAATGCCACAATTGATGCAATATAATAAATAAAATTTTAAGTGGAAAAATAGAATCATGCGATATCTAGCGCTAAGAAAATATAAAACTCATCGGTAAAAGAAAGCAAATAAATGACCACAAAATAGATAATTTGTTTTATTTGATTATCTACCTAAATAAAAGGATAAATACCCTAAACCCTAGTAGATTTTGTCGATATCGGGTACATCACTACACTACACAAAAAAATATCGATAACAGCCATATTGAATCAATAATAGATTGACAGTACTATTCGATTTTGTATGTGTGTGTGTCGCGCCATTATAGATAAAGCGACAACAGCGCCATAACTGCAAATGTAGAAACTAGGCAAATTCGACTGTCACATCTGTAGCTAGCTACATATCAGTAATCTGTGCTGTACTGTAGGGACCACGAGCTTAGATGGACATACGGTTTATTTGAATACCTAGCTCGATCGATTGCAGAGTTTAATCGCACAGATAAAACTGAAGGTGTGTGCCTTGATCTCTCAGATTGCTCAAGGAATGAAAAAGCTAACCAAAAACATTATGTACTTATAAAATATTTATGGGTCAGTATCGGTTTCGGTACAACAACACTATTTTAAGAAATGGAAAACACTTGTAACACTCATAGAACTAGCTAGCTACATATCAGTAATCTGTGCACTATACTCTAGCGAGTAACACTTGAATTAAAATGTCAAATAACTATCTCCGAATTCCGATCTCGCTAAAAACTTTTATTAGGTACTAAAACGTAGTGATTATATACTCTTTGTTAGGTACCTGGATACATGGATAGTAACTATACTCTTTGGTACCTACTTATGTTTACTTGATATTTACATGTAAATAACAACAACAAGATAATTATTTATTTATGAAATATATATTTTTTAAAACTAAGGTACGTACCGACGCAATACAAAAATTTTAAATTATAAAAAGAAAGCATACATACATTTGTGGTCATTTTCGATCAGTTTCTAAATAAAAATTGTAGGTATAGAATAAAAACAAACATTGTTATTATTTTTTATACTTTATAGTCCTACAAAATGAAGTACTGTGCTTTTAAAGGATTAATAATATTCGTAACTAATAATATTCATAAATAATAGTCATGTATTCCTACATTTTTTTTATTTATTAGCAAAAACAAAAACTCATGATACTAAAATTCATTTATCATACTCATTTCCTTCCATAAGACAAGAACAAAGTTTGTAAATAGGCAGCCTTTCAATGATGCAACTAAACTGTTAAAAAATCTGTGTTTAGTTACATTTATTTATTGCCAAAAACACAGTACAAAATTGCTGTGAGGTAGGTATAGCAACATGAAAAATAACATAGTCACATGTAAAATTTCCCATAAAGTTAGTAGGTATTTTAATTAGAGTGAAAACATAAGTCAAATTTAAATTCCTTCCAAAAATCTAAAATGTTATTATATGGATATTTAAATTTCGTTCTTCAGTGCCTCATATCTCAGTACATTCTACAGCTGATTCTTGTCTTCTCATGGAACTTCTAACCATAAAACTAAGTAACTATGTATTGATAAAAAAAATTAAAGTAAAATTCTAAACTTTGAATATAATATCACATTTAAATAACAGTAGGTAATAGTGTCCAATCCCAACCCAACTCCAACAACTTGCTCCAAAAACTCTAACTTAAAAATTATGTGTTTCTTCATTCTGCTATGAATGGCTTCTTGATAAAAAAATATTTTATTTCAGTTCTAGTATGCAGTCTCCAAAGAAAGGCCCTCGAATTATTAAGCTAGGGAAATGGTCTGAAGAAGAATACCCATCAAATTATATCAGTAATAATCAGGTTGGCACAAACGAAAATATCTCCAATCAAAACTAGTTGTATCTACATGTAAAATGGCTACATGACAATTGCTAAAATAGTGTATAGCCTCAGACCAAATAAAAAAGGGAGACATAGCCCCACAAACATAAAGTGAAGCACAGTAATAGAAACCTTCACTAAACCTGTCCTCTCTATACAAACTTGTCGCAAAACTGCTATCTTTAGATTATCATGGTATGTGTTTTGGTACCATGCTTGGACGAATAAACCTCCATGGCATGGATTATAGTGGCACTACTTCGGTGCTCTTTAATTTAGCTGTAATAGGCTACTATGTTTGTTAAGCTATTGGTAATTTTATACTTTTTATTATTTTTCAGAAATCCATATTGAAGGTACCATACCTTAAGTGCTCAAAGTATTTACATTTGAATATCATTAGACTTGCCCTGACCAACGTAATACGTAATATTCTGTTTCAATACAGACTAATATACTGGGGCCCACTCATTGCAGTTGTAGTAGTATTGTTCACTAAAGAGTTGGTTGACTATTTCAGGACATATTTGTAAGTATTATAAATCTTGGATTAAACTTGAATTATATTCCAACTCTGTTTCCTAATTAGGGGTTGATTAAAAATAGCGTATGTCCTACCCAAGGGTACAAGGTATAACCATACGAAATTTCATCAAAATTTGTTCAGCCATCTAACCATGAAAACAAGGCGGACAGACAGTTACTTTGACATTTATAATATGGATTATGATTATACGCTACAGATGATGGATCTCTATATTCCCATATGTGTGCATGAACATGTCTATTTGTTCTGAGTCTGTGTAATTAACCATAAAAAAAAGTTATGTATAACAATTCAGTAAATAAGGGCTTTATTATAATTATGCCCGCTGTCCTTCGCGGCTTCACCCGCTTTCCCGAGGGTTCATATCCTTTCCCGGGATAAAAAAGTATCCTATGTGTTATTCCAGGATATGATTTACCTGTGTGCCAAGTTTCATCTAAATCCGTTCAGTTGTTTTTGCATGAAAGAGTAACAAACATACATCCATCCAAACATTCACATTACTAATATTAATTGGATTTAAGTTAACTGTAGTCCAAATTAAAAGATCTACTTAGATTAGGAGCAGATATTTATTTGTACATCTGATAATTTTAAACAACAGGAGTGATAAGAAATTCAACAGTGAGCCTTACAAGCGATTTGTTTTGAAAACTGGTGAGGATGTTCATCATGAGTTAGTGACAGAGCATGTGCCTGCGTCTGCACTCCGCGTGGGGGACATGGTGGTGCTGCATAAAGGACAGCGCGTACCCGCAGACATGATCCTACTGCGCACCAACGAAACTATGGGTTCTGTCTTCATACGCACCGACCAGCTCGATGGAGAGATAGACTGGAAGTTGAGGTTGAGAGAAAAGAACCTGTTGGTTCTTGAATTAATTACTAATGTATGACTAGGTTTCCGCCACGCGGTTTCACCCGCGTTCCCGAGGGATCTTATCTTTTCCCGGGATAAAAACTAGCCTATGTGCTATTCCAGACTATAAATCTCTATGCCAAATTTCATCCAGATCCATTCAGCCGTTCTTGCATAAATTAGTAACAAACATACATCCATCCATCCATCCAAACTTTCACATTTATAATATTAGTTAGTAGATAGTAGAACTTGATAAATGTGACATTTCATAATTTGTTTTTTTATAAACAGGAGACCTGTAAAGTTAACACAAAAGCTCTCCACGGATACGCGTCTACTAAGTATTCAAGCAGATATATCCGTAGAGAAGCCAATGAACGATATCAACTCATTTTTTGCCACTTTTTTACAAATCAATATGGACTCGAGAGAAACTGAGGTCCTCAATGTGGAAAACACCCTGTGGACTGGTTGCTATCTGGCCTCGAGAGAGGCTATTGGAGTCGTCATTTATACAGGTAGGATGTTTCCAGGTGATGTACTTTTACTGCACTCTCGTCGGGAAGTGCAGGCGTCTAAAGTGATCTGAACCTAAAGCCGTTTGTGCCATAGTAACGTCTTTGGTGCTGCCAAAAGATGGGAGCCTAATAGAAGACTCCCAATTTATTTTTAAATAACTTAATGAATGGAACCCTGAAGTGTCCGCGATTATTGCCCAAAGCAGTTAAAGGTTTAGGCCCTAGAAGGTTTAAGGATTATACTTATGAAGGTCGAATTACAGAAGTTACCACGATAGAGGTTGGATAAATAGCTACTAGTTCTCCTCCGCGGTTTCACCCGCGTTCCCGTGGGACCTTCTCTTTTACCGGTATAAAGATCTAGCCTATGTTACTCAAGGATAATGTAGCTTTCTAATCGTGAAAGAATTGTTTAAATCAGTCAAGTAGTTTTTGAGTTACATTGTAACAAACAATAAATCAAATCTTTCCTCTTTATAATATTATGTAGTTAAGATTTTTTAAGCCTCAATTAAAAGCAGAAGTATGAAGTATCCATGCAAATAACAAACACGTTCTATCTTCCACCAGGTATTGAAACTCGCACAAAAATGTACTCTTCAGGACGACTGACGTATAAATTAAGTAGGCTCGATGCTAAAATTGATGATGTGATCTTGTACTTCGCCTTGGCATTGTGTGCCCTGCTTATTGGCCTAAACTCATCGTGCACTTCTGTCTTTGGAGAACTTATCGCTTTTGCCCCACTGTTATTCTACATAACGCCTATGATGTAAGTGTTATTTCATTAACTGTAATATGAAAAAAGCCTGTCCTAAATATTCCATACAAGACGATTGACAGAACTGTAAAATCTACCAGTGTAAATTTTTCAGATAAATTAAGGACAGAAGTGAAGAATCTATAGTTATTTTTTTGCCCATGTGGTCATTGATACATAAAGATATTTTCCAACAGTTTACGGATACATCTAGATATAGCCAAAGCATTCTACTCGTGGAGAATACAGAGAGACGATAAAATAAAAGGCACTAACGTAAAATGCACCAATAACCCTGAGAATTTGGGAAAAGTAGAATATATCTTAGTGGACAAGACTGGCACCCTCACCACGAACAAAATGGTGTTGAAGAAGCTGCATTTAGGACATACATGTTATGAGAATAATAAGGTGAGACAAGTAATCTACCACTTGTTCAACATTTTAATAACCACATACATTCATTTGACGGGCCGGTTGGCGTGGTTGGTTAACACACTACCTATCACGCGGTAGGTCGAGGGTTCGATTCCCATCCAGGACAGACATTTGTGTGCATGAACATGTCTGTTTGTCCTGAGTCTGGGTATAATTATCTATTTAAGTATGTATTTACAAAAAAAATCCTAGAATGTAGTATATCAGTCATCTGGTTTCCATATTACAAGCTCTGCTTAGTTTGGGATCAGATAGCCGTGTGTGAAAATGTCCGAGGATATTTATTTATTCTGATTGTTAATATGGTTGTAGTTGTCGAACGAAGCCATGATGACGTCAAATGGCAACAGCGAAACTTGCCTAGATCCTGCAGCTTTGCTTGCTATTGCTCTTTGCCATGACGTAACACCCGAGCAAGCGTCAGGTAAAGGTTTTATTGTGCTTATTAAAATCGCTAAGGTAAAAAGTAGTAAATAAATGTTAGTCATGTGTAATATTGTATGTAGACGATTGGGAAGGTACCAGTATTGATCGGGACCGATGCAAGTACCAGGGCGTCAGTGCTGAAGAGGTCGCTCTCGTCACGTGGGCACATGAGGTAATTTTAGTTTTTTTTCTTAGTTTTTCTTTTAAGAGAATTAGCTTGTAGTTCTTTTTTTGTTTTTAAGCTTTATTGTGATATCCTGTTATTGTCTCTAGATATATAAATTAGAATAGACTATGTTAAATTACATTAAAACTGCTGTTGGGTGTCCTAATAAATAAATTAAATAAAAATAAATAAATTTCAACTACACAGGGTTTGTACGCCCTGAGCCGAGGTTCGTGCCCTAACTGGGGCGCCTTCAGCGGTCAGTCGTCTAAAAATTGCAACACGGCTGAGAGCCCTAAGCGCTCGCCGAAAAGTCCGCGTAAGGGTGGTCCCTCAGACCTCCACCTTAAAGTCCCCACAAAAAAGGGGGTTTGTTATTCTATGAACAATAATCGCAAGTGTCGGATCACGCCGGCATGTGCTTAGCGACAGATTTTTGAGCGGGTAGTTCATAGTACCACCGTGCTATGCTTACATTCATAAGTTGAGTAGGATCCGAATCCTCGCTTTTTCCAAAGTACAGTTAGCAGACACATTTTTGAGACTCATTCATACTCTGTAGCTCCTAGAAACTCAAGATATTTAAAAACAAATACCGATCAGGTTGCTATGTATATCCATTTCAGATGGGCGTATGTTTACACAGCAGGAATGAGCATAAAATGTGCGTGAAAATGTGCGATAACACAGAGAGGCAATACAAAATACTGCAGATGTTCCCGTTCACCAGTGAAAGCAGGATGATGGGCATAATTGTGCAGGTATTCATTTCAACTAGTAAATAAAATAGTTCATAAATTGACTAGATTATAGGATTCACTAGCTTATAGAGTAGACTTGTAAATAGGATTGACTAGCTAGGTTACTTAAGTTTCAGGAGTTTTTCTTTGGACGACTGTTTTACATGTACGCAAGTACCTCAATTTGAATGACTTCAGAAAATTTACAGGAAAAATGACCATTATTTGGGTTCGGCTTTTCATGTAGGTACAGTTTTTACAACTTAATACGGAACAAATAGTAATTTTTCTAGATGTCGGTTGACGTCCGAAGGCAATAACGATCGATCGCGGTCTAAATGAAGACAAATAGAAAGCAGACAAATTGACTGCTTTTAGACTAATTTTGACACGCGAAGTACGTACACTCGCGACGTCTAGTTAGATAATACTTCTGAGAAAAATACTGACTTGTGTGGTATGTGATAAATTTTATTTCGTTTATTTTCGTCGCAAAAATCATGAATATGATTGAAGATGCGAAATTCAAAGAAAACATGACGTCAAATCGGCGTGTTCAATTAATTGTCAGGAGGAGTCATCAGAGGAGATATCGTACTACGTGAAGGGCGCAGACGTGGCGCTGAGTGCACTGTCGAACGCGCAGTGGTTACCCACCGAATGTCGCTCGCTCGCCGCCGACGGACTCAGGACGCTCGTGCTCGCTTACAAGAATATATCCAAGGCTGAATATTTAGAATTTGAGGTAAGTTAAAAGCTATTTGAGGTACCACCGCTAGAGGTGATAAAACAGTGGATAATATTATATGCCTCATGTAAACATCCCATTAGAAAGAATACGAACAAGCAAGATTAAACGAGAAACACCGCGAGAAGATGAAAGAAATCCTAGCCAAGTTGCAGCAAGGAATGATTCTATTAGGAGTAGCTGGCTTGGAAGTACAACTTGCGGATGGTGTTAAAGAGACCTTGGGCACGCTGAAAACTGCTGGAATACACGTGAGTGTTACTGCATTTTTTACAAAATTATCACATTTAACTTATAGATCAGAGTTGCTCGAACGTCCAAAAAAGGCAAATGGCGCATTGTTACTTTGGAACCTAATTAACAATGGACTTGATAAATTTCTAAATCTGTTGTGATTTCGAGGCACAAATTGTATTTTTAGCAATATTGCTCGTTTTATTCCCCCAAAACTCTGCTTCTTAGCCCTGTCAAGTTGGAGACTTCGATGCACTATTCTAAAGTAAGACAGTTTCTCCAAGTTCAAATGCTTTCTCAAGCAACACTGTTACTTGGAAAAATGTCTTCTCATTGATAATTTCAGCCTTTTTTTTTATCGCCGTATTATAGGTGTGGATGGTAACGGGTGATATGTTAGAGACAGCGCTATGTGTTGCTAAATCGCTAAGGATGGGTGGCGACGCTGAGTGGCTCATAGTGAGGAGCTGCAGCACGAGGTTTGAAGCTCACGAGCTGCTTCAAATGTTAGAACAAACTGCTAATGCCAATCTGGTCATTGATGGGGAAGCATTGGAGGTAAGCTTACTATCAAGATATCCCCTAGTAACACAGCACACACATGTAATATTATGGTATTAGCTGATCTAAAGTTTGCAGTTTTCCCAGAGAATTTGAGTAGGTTTGTGAGGTAATTTTGATGTCATCAGTTGATATCCTATTCCAAAGAGGATAAAGACGATTATTACATGAAGTGGAAACGTTTATAATACCATTAGATTTCTATTGGAGATTGGTGATTCTGTCATGCCACGGTACTAATTTCGCATTTTCTCGAGTATTTACCTGATTTATATCTAAGAGACTTCATCATATACGGATTTTCCCGAAACATCGCGGTTTTTCACGAATTATGCAATCCTAAGGCTTAACTATATTCGGTTTGGGCATTTATAGAGGTCTCATTTACTAAAGTTACCATTTTTCGATTTAGAAGTCGGCCTTCAACCGAAAGAACCCTCAAGAGCTACAATTTTTTTCAAAGATTTAAAAAGAAATCTATAAAAAATCTAATTCTTCAGTGGCATATGATTTATTCAAGAGCGCCTCATTAAGTAGTATGTACGGTGACAGGTATGCCTGCGTTCGTACGAGGTTGAATTCTTGGATGCGTTGCGCGCGTGCGTAAGCGTGGTGATACCGCGGTGTGCGCCACCGTTGAAGGCTCGCGTGGCGCGGCTGTTAAGCGATAAAGGGCATGTGGTCGCCGCCGTCGGGGACAGTGCCAACGACTTCGCCATGATGCAGGAGGTCGATATCGGTGAGTCCATTAACATTGGCTTTACAATGGGAAAATTTTGGGGTCCCAAAATAAATGTGATAATTGAGATGGGTAGGTTGGCTACGTACGACGTAATTCAAATAATGGGAAATGGAGAAGAGCAATCAAATAAGAGTTTCAAGATTTTTCAAAAAATAATTTGTCATGATGATGTTGAAAATCGAATCTTAAAAAATGATTTTATACTTCCTTGGTGGGAAGAAGTCTGAAACAGTGTAGTTGTGGTCGGTGCAGGCATTGGTATAGAGGGCGTGGAAGGGCGCGCGACGTCGCTGGTGGGCGACGTGAGCGTGCGTCAGTTCGCCTACCTCGCTCGGCTGCTACTCGTGCACGGTCGACGTGCGGCGAAGTCTTCGGAAGCGCTCTGTCTCTTCATCATACACCGCGCAGTAGTCGTATTCATCATGCAGGTAACTATAAACGTAAATGGGAGTGTTGGCATGAAAGCCTCAAGCTTCGATCACGTCGGGGTCACCAATGGTGGATATGTCATACTGCGAAAAGGGAAGATCTTCCACCGGGCTAGGTATCAATGCCCGGGGACTGCAGTCCAACGTTTCTTGATGAGAACTCGTATATATGCAAAGTGCTGAGAAAACTTTGCTAGCGCGATGTAGGAATTCCTGTGTCATATTTCATTACGTCCATTTGATGCTTCTATTACTTTTCGCTGACTCGACTCACATGTAGCGCTGTAACTATAGCCGCTACAGAAAGCCCTTTTAACACGTGTACCTTTTATGCCACCCCTAAATATATTAATCCTATAGATAATGCCATCCACGAAGACGCGCCACACACTTTTTCTTAAACCCGTACAGCGCAAGTGTGCATGGTTTCGCTAGTCTATATATAGGTATGACTATATCGATATATACATTTAGACATATCGACAGCAATACAACACTAGAGAAAGGACGCACACTTGCACTGGAATATAGAATACTTTTTATCCCGGGAAAAAATAAGATCTGTCGGGAACGCGGGTTAAGGTATAAAGGATATTATGACCTAAAATCCTCCAGAACTTAGAAGTATAATACAATTACTTATACCTACCATTATAGCTAATAAGGGTATGATTCAGTGTATTACACTCATAAGTAAGTTTACAATTGTTCTTTCAGGCCATCTTCACTACACTCTTCATCTTTTCATTGCCCGCGGCGCTTCCATCTCTAATGTTCAGTGTGTGGGGTTATATTTACACAGCGCTCCCGTTGTTTACACTGGTAAGTTATAGTTTATGTACTTATTTATTAATTTAGTGTTAAGTTCCACGTGACACAGGTAGCAGTTCAAGTTAGGACCTTAAAATTCGTAGAGCAGAAAGCATAAAAGAAAATTTTCACTTTTCACTCAGGGCAAACAGACATGTCCATGCACAGAAATGTCTGTCCTGGATAGGAATCGAACCCACGACCTGCGGCGTGATAGGTAGTGTGTTAACGAACCACGCCAACTGGTCCGTAATGGAAACAAGTTACTTAATAGCCCCACTGATATACTTAGCTCTCAGCTAGTAGATTTTAATATCTTACGCATTTCCATAGCTCCCCGGAAAAGACATATCGAGTTCCCAAGCGTTCGCTCAACCTGAATTGTACTGCTGGAAAAAAAATCAAATGCTTTTCGAAAAATCTTTTTGTATGTGGATGGCGTTATCTATCTATCAAGGTATGAATACACCAATTATCTTACTATTATTAACCGATTTCAAAAAAGGAGGAGGTTCTCATAAATATCAAAGTTATGGTATGTTTGCACGGATTTTGATGAAAATTCTCAAACAAGTACATAATGTCCTGGAATAAAACTTATAGCTTATCCTGGGAGAAGATAAGATCCCTCGGGAACGCGGGTGAAACAAGTTACTAATATAAATTCAGGCATATCACCTGATGGTAAGTGAATACCGTCGCCTATAGACATTAGCAATACCAACGGGATTGCCAATGTGTTGTGCACCTCATTACAATGTATTAAAGGCCGGAACACACCAATAGGTGCTTGGCGACAGATTTTCAAGTTGAAGGTAGTAGGCAGCCAGTCGAGTATTACAAAGTACACTACCACCGTGCTATAGTTTCCTAACGGTGTTTTATTTCACCGAAAGCTCAAGCTCATTGATTCGAACCCACGACCTTCACCGCAGTATCCGACGTCACTACCACTGAGCTATCAATTTCAATTTATTTATTGCATGACTGTACACAAACACAATTATATAAATAGTTAAGAGGTAGGTACATCAACCCTGATAGGGTGTCGCAATTTATCAATCAATGTGAGTTAGCTATATTTATGTTAGTATTTTAGTAGTTTTACATATATTATTATTTTATATTAATTCTATTGGTTAGTTTGGTTATTTTAATAGTTCAATCATTATTCTATTGAGTACTAATATATATAATATATCATCGCCTTATATAGAATTAGCGCGGTAATGCTCTCTGTTTTTTTTAAAGGTTTTTGGTTTGGTATCTAGACCTTTAAGCCATTTCTTCATTTTAAATATTCATCTATACTAAACTGTTTGTATTTATTTTCAGGGGTCGTTATATTTGGGGGCTCTTTGTTAATCTCCAGGAATCAGATGTACAATATAATGCCCATAACTTACATAGGGCTAGTGCTGTCAGACGCTGTTACTTTACTTTCGACGGCGGTCGGTCGACTTGAGCCCGCATTCGCTGCAGATATAGCCGGTCTGATAGTATTCTTGTGTACTATTATTAAATTTGAATACTATATGCCCAATGTGGGAAAAGGTTAGTATATTGATATGTTTTATAATAAAAAAAATGTGCGGTCGGGGGAACCCCCGGCAGGATCGAAGTTCCTTACTTTTTTGTGTTTTGTTTTTATTAGATTTCTATTGATTATATATTAAGTACTAGTTTTCCGTCCCGTGGTTTCGCCGTCCTATGTCCTTCTCCAAGGTTCCATCTGTCTCTATACCAAATTTAATCTAAATCGGTTCAGCGGTTTAAGCGTGAAGATGTAACAGACAGACAAATAGACAGACACACTTTCGCATTATAATGTTAGTGTATTTTTGTCACGCCAAAAAGCGCAGCCCTCTTTTATTTCAAAGCGTATAAGAACTTCGTTCCAACAACGTCTTTCTGTACTAAATTGGTTCTCTTGTAAAGTTATGTTATGTTTTCAGAGGTATACTCCATGAGAGACATGATGTTTTGGTGGATGGTTGTTACGATATCACTCGTTTCATCTATGCCGGTTATCATCTTCAAATTTTTACAGAGGAGGAGCTCTCGTCAATACAACGTTAAATAAACTATAACACCTAGATTATAAGTTCTATATTAGCACGATACGCCTAATTGTAACTAATGTATTGTACTTAAGTTTACCTATAAATTGAATCAGAATAATAATTTTAAAATATAAATGCATTATGTATAGCAGCTACATTCTTTTTTACTGATATATTTAAGTAGTTTTTTTTATATTTTTTTTTTAGATAAGTACTTTTGTAAGATATCTATATTATTACTAATGAGATTAAGAGAGTGCAACCAAAATGTTCGTGTTTTAGACACATTTTCAAACGCATCTAAGCTTTGGGAACCAATCAATTGTAATAATTGTATAAATTAGCTTTTTTGGAATGATAAATTGTTAATTATGTGTAATCCAGAGCAAAAATATATTTTTATATACGGTTTATTAAGACGAATTCAATACTTCCAAGGCGTTTTTTCAAAACAAAAAAGCTACAATTATAACATGCCGAAGTATTTTATTTTATGCATTTTCGTAACAGAAAATATGTCAAACTTAGGTTATTGATAGGTCTACGCGCGTTCAGACTAGGTACCGCCGGCCTACTTGTAATATTCAGCAACGAATACTACGCCAAGGTCTGCGTAACCGAGCCAGTCATGTTGCAAGCAATGTGTGAGGTGGGGGTACCGAGTGTTTTACAAAATTTTGTTCAAAATACAAAGTAGAATTTAAAGAACGTGCGGTCGGAGGACCGCAAATATTCAAATTCAAAAATCTCTTTATTAAGTTAACTCATTATAAGTATTTTTAATCGTCACACGTTTGATATATTACAAAATATTTTTTACTCTAATCATTTTCTCAATGCAAAATGTCGTCTGGGGTCATACATAACGCTTTTTTCTTACGTGACAATTTCTTCCAGTTATCTCTACTGTAAGCCGCGTAAAAGAATATCGTTCCAATAATATTATTATTACTAGCATCCTTGCAAATGGCCAATACACTAAAATATTGAATTTCTGCATTCACGGAGCTGCTGTTTTTAGGTAGCGCGGTATCTAGTCGGAGCGCGGAGACCTATCAATAATAATTCTAAGGTGTCAAAGTGCACTACAAAAGCCTTGTCGACTTGCACGAGTAGTTGCACACTCTTAAAAAAATCTCACGTTTTGAGACTGATTTGAAATTTAAAATATGATAACATTTTGAGACAGAATTGGATTATTGTAAGTAGGTACTGAAGCTTTATGAAAATAAAATTACTATAATTGAGAATGTCTTTTAACAAACCTGTACTAATGCTTATTTTACAATCAAAATACCAACAAAATATCGATAATTAATTTAGAAAGTACGTACGTTCACTTATACTCAAAGACTTTAGCACAAAAACTGCCAGTGCCATCTATACAGAATACCCTTTCTTTGTGACTTTAAAAAATACAAGAAGAATTTCGAGATATTTCGAGGCTCGAACTGGGTTTTATAATGCTATGGCTAAGGGCCGAAACCGAAAATTCCATATAAAGTCATGTTTTCGTCGGAAAAGTAACAGTCAATCATAATCAGACCGTCACATAAAAATAATTCAGTCTATGATGTTAGAAATCACTCCTTATCCCACTATCACTACATAGTATAAAACAAAGTCGCTTGCGCTGTCTGTCCCTATGTATGCTTAAATCTTTAAAACTACGCAACGGATTTTGATGCGGTTTTTTTTAATAGATAGAGTGATTCTTAAGGAAGGTTTATATGTATAATACATGCATAATATAGTAGCGAAACACTGATTTTAGAGGTTTCTAATGTGATGTCGTAATTAAGCATTTTTTTGCGCTTATATTGCAAACGCTGGCTGAACCCTACGAGATAGACCAAAATAATGTACTACAGTATTGTCCACCTTAAAAAGTTCAACAAAAAAGTCCGCGATGGTATATGTCTATCTCTTAGGTATAACCCACCATAACCATTTTTTATCCTTTACTAAAAAGTGATTATTTACGAAGTGATTTTAAACAATACAATATTAATCCTTATCCAATTAAGTACTTCTAATAAATTGTACATTTATTATAGATCAATATGCTTTTTACAGCATGTTATTTAAGTGAATATTTCCGAAGATATTACAAATTTAAAATGCAGGGACGTAGTTGTTGCGGCGCCGCGGCGGTACCGACCCGCGGCGGCCGGCCGGGGATCGGGCGGCGCGAGCCTATTTGCAGGATTAGATTTGAGCGTAGAGTGTTTTTCACATGGCCAATTATATGTCGCGCTGTCAAGAGTAACCTCTAAGCAAAACATGTTTGTATTGTCTAATGACAAAAAAGCTGTGAACGTTGTGTATAAGGACATTTTGTAGTAGATATATTTACATAAGCATTGCACCTAATCCTAACTAATATTTTAAATGCGAAAGTAACTCTGTCTGTCTGTCTGTCTGTTACGCTTTCCCGCTTAAACTTCTCAACCGATTTAGATTAAATTTGGCACAGATATAGAGTAGACCTTGGGAGAGAACATAGGCTATCTTTTATCCCCCCTTCCACCACCCCCACTCGCGCGATATAACGTGTAGTCCACGCGGGCGAAGCCGCGGGCGGGTCGCTAGTAATATTATAAATGTGAAAGAATGGATGGATGTATGTATTTTTGTTACTCAATCACGCCAAAACGGCTTAACGTATCTGGATGACATTTGTCACAGAGATAGATTATAGGTAGCTAGCTACATATCAGTAATCTGTGATTATAGGTGATTATAGTTTGGAATAGCACATAGGCTACTTTTATCCCGGGAAAAAATAAGATCCCTCGGGAACGCGCAAAGAGTATATAATTGGAACGCGGGGGACAGCTAGTTTCAAATAAATCAACTATAATTATTTTTATTTCACTTTTAACCTGTCAGTTCTTTCTTGGGACAATCGGGGTTTCAGAGTCCGCTTGGTTCTCAAATGGGACAATTGGGACGATGACATTTACTTGAAGATTGGGCGCGAATTTTGAAATTTTGAAAACTGTGCGCGAGTTTACGAGTTGTTTGACAGGTTAATGTCGCCAGTCAACAGATTAAATAAAGTAGAGATGTGTAACACTGCACTGCGCCAACTCAGTTCACTGCGCTGCGACAACTCAGTTCACTGCGCTGGATGTGTTAACTCACTTCTTCAAAATGCATTGGCGCACAGCGCAGGACCGGGAAATTCGAATATCATTTGTGGGGCTCCGTACCCAAAGGGTAATAACGGGACCCTATTACTAAGACTTCGCTGTCTGTGCGTCCGTCTGTCTGTTA
Source organism: Ochropacha duplaris (assembly GCA_951361185.1). NCBI lineage: Eukaryota > Metazoa > Arthropoda > Insecta > Lepidoptera > Drepanidae > Ochropacha > Ochropacha duplaris. The sequence continues at coordinate 2,997,242 of OX592693.1, forward strand.
CCAGGCTGTATCTCAAAAACCGCGATAACTAGACAGTTGAAATTTTCACAAATTATGTATTATTGTTGCTGCTATAACAACAAATACTAAAAACAAAATAAAATAGATATTTAAGGGGGGCTCCCATACAAAAAACGCTATTTTTGCCATTTTTTGCTCGATATCATCACCAGGCTGTATCTCAAGAACCGTGATTGCTAGACAGTTGAAATTTTCACAAATTATGTATTTCTGTTGCCGCTATAACAACAAATACTAAAAATAAAATAAATATTTAAGGGGGGCTCCCATACAAAAAACGCTATTTTTTGCCCTTTTTTGCTCGATATCATCACCAGGCTGTATCTCAAGAACCGTGATAGCTAGACAGTTGAAATTTTCACAAATTATGTATTTCTGTTGCCGCTATAACAACAAATACTAAAAATAAAATAAATATTTAAGGGGGGCTCCCATGCAACAAACGCTATTTTTTTGCCCTTTTTTGCTCGATATCAATAATGGCAACAGCCTACCTGTACTTGAAATATTCACAAAATACTCAGTTGTATTTTTACTTTAATAATAAATAATAAAAATAAAATAAATATTTAAGGGGGGATCCCATACACCAAACGTGATTTTTTTGCCTTTTTTACGAACCTTTCGTGCGCGTTTTTTTATGTCAAAGTCAAAACCATTTATTCAGTTTAGGCCCTCGAAGGGCACTTATGAAGGTCGAATTACAGAAGTTACCACCGGTTCGCAAGTCAGTTATTTTGGACCATCTGACTATATTGGCTTTTTTTTTTAAATGTTTAACAATTTTATTCTTAAACTAATACAAAAATACATAAAAAATTATAACCCGCATTAGTTACTTACATAGTTAACTAAAACAAAAAAATACCAAGATAATAAAAGCGTAGGTATTAAAAAAAATTAAAAAGGTTATTAACAATAAAAAACAATGTGTAAGTACTTGTACAGAGTGCAGCTACCTCTAGACATCTTTATCCTCAATATAATGGGCTACCTTGTAATAAGCTTTTTCTTTCAAAACTTTCTTTATGTACGATTTGAATTTAGAATCAGTCATCTTGGTAACAGATGCTGGTAATTTATTATAAAAGCGAACACTGTTCCCAAGAAATTACTTTTTAACTCTAGCTAATCTAAAATACGGAACAACTAATTTATCTTTTTGTCTTGTATTGAAATTATGAATCTCTACATTTGACTTATACAAGTCTACATTTTTTCGTATGAACATTATATTTTCATATATATACAGTGAAGGTAAAGTCATAATGTTTATTTCCTTAAATATTTCCTTTAATGATTCACGTGGACCCATACTGTAGATTGCACGAATGGCTCTTTTTTGTAATACAAAGATTGTTTCAATATCTGCAGCAGCTCCCCACAGTAAAACGCAATACGATAAAAGACTATGGAAATATGCAAAATAAACTAATCTGGCCGTCTCAACATTCGTCAATTGTCTGATTTTTCTAACAGCAAATACAGCAGAACTCAATATACTAGCTAAAGATTGTACATGAGAACCATATGAACTGCAGGATCATGATTAAGAATTGGTCCTCGTTCCGCGCGAGGCGCGACGATTTATTCATCTATGTCACAGATTACTGATATGTAGCTAGCTAATCTATGTGCAGGGTATTATAAAGATCCCAGATAACTATATACTAGTCGGAGACAATCAATGCCTGCCTCTACTCCACAGATTACTGATATGTAGCTAGCTACAGATGTGACAGTCGAATTTGCCTAGTTTCTACATTTGCAGTTATGGCGCTGTTGTCGCTTTATCTATAATGGCGCGACACACACACATACAAAATCGAATAGTGCTGTCCATCTATTATTTATTCAATACGGCTGTTATCGATAATTTTTGTGTAGTGTAGTGATGTACCAGATATCGACAAAATCTACTAGGGTTTAGGGTATTTATCCTTTTATTTAGGTAGATAATCAAATAAAACAAATTATCTATTTTGTGGTCATTTATTTGCTTTCTTTTACCTATGAGTTTTATATTTTCTTAGCGCTAGATATTGCATGATTCTATTTTTCCACTTAAAATTTTATTTATTATATTGCATCAATTGTGGCATTGCAGGCGATTATGAGTGCTATGTAATATTCAATTACATCTAGACTGGTTGTGTCAATATATTTAATATGTTTTGAGGATTTTATAGATTTTTGTCAAAATTCTTGACGAGCAGAATTTGGTTTCACTGTGCCTCTAAGTTTGCCCCTTGGTTGATCTGGCGATCCATTGACGCTGTCGAATAGATTGTCACCACTACTGCTGTAGTCTCCATTGTCTCCATAGGAGTGTTGAGCCGCTTATCTGAAATATTGAATTTGTTTAAATAAACATTACAACAGAATAAGATAGAACAAATAGATAGTGGAAACATTGGAAAGTTGGATGAATAGACAGATAGTGTTTCTTTCCATGGAATTTGGACAAGACAATGTCTGTTGAGTGAGCTAGTAATTTAAGCTTTACAGGGTTGACATTACTGTCTGATTCTGTCATAGCCTCTGTGTAATTAATTTATCAAGTAAGATCTATTTATTCATACCTGTGATGGTAATTGTTTCTCCTGTTGAGTTGTTATAATTTTGTTCTCGGTTCTGACAATAATTATTTTCATGCTGTATAAGATACCCTGGAATTATTAAAAACATTAAAGCATTAATACCTAGTAGTATAAGTAGATTCGATAGAACTGAAGATGATTTGTGTAGGTATTCAACTAAATAATTGTTTTGTGTAGTGAGAAGGGCAACAAACGTGTAGGACAGAGGGCTTTAAGAGCACCCGCAGACATATAATATTGTAAGTGGGCCAACTATTGAACAACTTATTTGCATTTTATAATTTAATCAACTAAAGTTTATAATTGTGCGTAAGAGCTCCCGCAGACATACAATTGTAAGTTGAACAACTAAAGTAATTTCTTGAATAGTTAATTCAAATTACTTTACTGTTATAATTTCATATTATAAATATTTTGAATTAAAAAAATCTATAGAATATTGTAAACATAAAGCTACAGAAAGTGGAAGGATACAAATTAAGTTGGACAAGATGTGTATCTGAAGGAGCCCTAAGATGACAACTAACTGTTGCTCTAGGCGAAAGTTAGTTGCAAGCTAAAGTATAGGTTACATTAAAAGTTTACATTCATACCTTTAGCAAGTGGTAAGCCATGAGCAATTTCCTGTTCCGTAAATAAGCAAGGATAGGAATAACGGGTTCGAACACCAGACTCGTCAAATTGAGTTTGATCAAAATGTTTTTCATAAACACGTTTAGTCATCAATAGGTTCTTTGTCAAACCAAGTAATTTATCGTTCATGAGTATGCAAAATAGTCGGCGAGTTTTACTTGTAGAATCACAACCACCAACACAACACTTATATACACAACGCCATGACGAGAAAGTATGGAGCACAGTAAAAGAAATAAATGTGAGATGTGATATGAAAAAAACAATGGCCGATTTACATTATTTACCTTTCAAACTGTCAGAGGTGTCAAACTACCAATGACGTAGGTACACACACATTGACACAAAATTGAACACTATAAGCAGAGCACAGATTAATAATATGTAGCAAGCTACAGCAGCGCCAGAACTGTAAGATTGGAAATAGAGCTGTCACCCCCCTGCTCTACTCTACACTCAATAATAGGGGATTTTTTTTTAAATTTCAATAGGGTGCATTCCGCTTCACACTATATCGGTCATAGCGATAACATTAATAATTTGCGTAGTGGTTTAGTATGCGACTGTTTTTGTTTTGATAAATTCAAAGGATAAATATAATTTTTAACAGAATAAAATTTTCAAGAAATAAATATTCATAATACTTAATCAAAAGAAAATAAGTGCTAGCGCGTTGATCTGTAGCAATTTTTCTAGATTATTGTGTCATTTGATATCGAGATTTAAAAGTTGTTTTGAATACCGCTTTCATTCTCTTTGGTATGACTGTGACCGCGTTCACGAGATCCGAATCGGAACATACTGCGTGAATTGAAATACAGCCTACACTCGTATTCGTCTGCTGTCATGCTGTGTTGTGTCAAACAAACAGCTTATTTATTATTAGTTCGTGTTTGTACACATTATTTTGATTACGTTTTAATAAATCTAGGCCTGGTTTTTGTGTTAGATTTATACTATATAATGTTATAAACTAATTTATCAATCAGTTTCGAATTATGGAAACTACACCATTATTAACGAGGCCTAAGAAGAGATCTCTGTGGTCAAGGTAAAATCTTACTGTATGTTACGTTAGTTTTCTTTGTTTATTCACATTAGGTATAACATTAGATTTTTGGCTTATAGATTTAATATTTGTGGATTTCGCAAGAAGGAGTTGAGTTCACGTGTTATTTATATAGGACAGTTGCCTGAAGAGGACTATCCTCCCAATTATGTCTGCAACCAGGTAAGTAGGCCAAGAATTTTGTTTTTCCTAATAATTTAGCTATCAGGCTTTCTTGATTTCGATAACGTTAATATATTGTTGTATGATGATCAATATATTTTGATTTTGTTTATTATTAAATAGGTAGTAACAGCTCTTTAAATGAATTCCTAATTTATCTCTATCTATCCTACCCAAAGACTATTATCTGACAGCTTATCCATGACCTCTACCTTTAATTGATCAATATTTAAATGTAGGCTTCACTAAACACAATTACAATTCATTAAAAATTAATTACTTATGTGTAGTGAATCATGATCCTAAGCATATAGAACTTAGTTATAAGGATATCATAATTATTGAAAAACCAATTTAAAATTTATATTGAATCTATTCTGAATTAATTTGCATCCTATAAGCACACTTATTCTATAAAGATTAAAAACATTAAGTTGTTTTACAGAACATGTATATCAAAGTATGTATTATTCATTTTACCTTGCATTCATCATGATGACATATAATAATTTTTAGCTTTCATTTAACACAAATTTTCTCACACCGCAAACTTGGGTTTCACCCATGATCCTGTTTCTCCATACAAACTTTGGAACCCTGTGTAGGGCGTGAATTTTGGAAAATCCTTTCTTAATGTATACCTACATATCTGTCTGCATGCTGAATTTCAGCACAATCTGTTCAGTGGTTTGAGCTGTGTGTTAATTGATCAATCAGTCAGTACCTAACATCCAAACTGCTAAACTTTACAGGAGAGACAAAACACTAGTTGAATTAGTACCAGTGCTTGTTACAAGATGTACTTATTTATTGCAGTCATGTTTACAACATACATTAAATATTGATAAAAAATGCTTGTAGTACATGTACCCTGTAGGGGCGTTTGCAATTGAGAGTTAGGCCTTATAATAAAATTAATTTCGCAACAATGACTTAAAGTTTTGCCATACATTTGTTTTTTGCAATGCTCCTGAAATTTACGGTTTTTAGCACCGGCAATACTATTTGAAGCTTTCTGCATCAAAATCAAATTTTACCAAAAAATTATAGTTACGAGCTATCACAGACTGACAATATACAGATTAACGGTGGGTTCAATTTTGCAATTGAATTTAACATAAAGTTGCAAGAAATAGTTGATGCACAAGAATATTGTTTGCTTTGTTTTGCCAGGAACATGAAAATGCAATCAGGAAAACTAATTAAACATTCCGGGTTTCAGAAATACAACATCATTACATTCCTGCCCTTGGTTCTATTTGAGCAGTTCAGATTCTTCCTCAACCTGTACTTCCTAGTGATGGCTCTTACTCAGTTCATATCAAGTATCAGAATCGGCTACCTCTACACATATTGGGGGCCACTGTGTTTTGTGCTGGCCGTCACATTGTTCAGAGAGGCTGTTGATGACTTCAGGAGATATAGGTTGGTTATCTATTGATCACGATTTAAGACTTATCATTCCAACTGCTACTTGACGCGTATATGAGTGCGTGCATTATAAATGTTTATTGCTTACACTCACCTACGCGTCAAGTGTCACTTGGGATTATATGGATTGACGCTTATACGCGTTTTTTGCACTGAACGTTATAATATAAATCTCGAATTATTTTCCGTTACTGGACCCCCTAGTCCTATCAAAAAGATAATCTTCATTAACATTTACAGAAGAGACAGGGAGGTCAACAAACAGCGATACGAGCGAATAGTCCTCGACTCCACCGAAGTTGACTACCGGCCTTTTGTGATGGAGCATGTGCCTGCGTCTGCACTCCGCGTGGGGGACATGGTGGTGCTGCATAAGGGACAGCGAGTACCCGCAGACATGATTCTACTGCGCACCAATGAGACCATGGGCACTGTTTTCATACGCACCGACCAGCTCGATGGAGAGATAGACTGGAAGTTGAGGTACATTTAATAATAATACAATTAATATAACTATAGCCATGCATATCCTTATGGGTTTATTAATAATTCTGATCAGTGAATGATATTTGATTTCCCCTCATGTTTGAATATTTTATTTCATCATTTATTTAATGTCCTAGATTTCATCATAATCCTTTGGCTATAATAGGGTCTGATGTCACAGGAAAACAATAAGATAACAATAGAATCTAGTATAATTAAGCAAGTTGAGTTATAGAAAAACAAAACTATAATATTTTTATCTATCCATAACCATATACTAGTATAATAAGCTTGTATCACTGGCTATTGTTCACGTTCATTCTATAAATATTTGTGCTATCACTTCTCAGTAGTGGGATGACTTATGTTTCTTATAACTTTATTAAATTACAAAGAAAACTCGTTCTATCTCGTTCAGCGGAGTCGTATAGTTCACGAGCTTTATTTGAACAATTTTTTCGCATGCAATTGGCAGATATTTTTGATTTTGTTGACATATTTATGTTGGGACTACAGAACGAATAAAAAAGGTAGAAGAAGCGTACGTAAACAATAGTCTCTAATGAAGTGAAGCAACATGCACGAAGTTGTGTGCGTGCAAATACATTATCCCGCGTACGTTATGACTCGCGTTGCACAGGAACGCGATCGTCTTCATGTACTGTGTCACTTTAAGTGCGCGGGGCTCTGTCTACCTTTTTTATTTATTTATTTAAATTATGGAAAAATAACAGGAATAGACTACAAATAGAACTAAGAAACTAATAATAATAACAGATATTGTAAATCTACTCCCTTAAACATTTTTCACTAAGAACTATTAATATAGCAATATTACAGTGACATAAAATAAATATTTCTAAGCTTAGGATACTAGTTTTATACATACGCGTATGTTATATATTTATAGTATCCAATAATATATTAAAAAATATGATATTTGGTCTGAGACTAAAATTATAATCATATCCCACAGAATACCGTTACCGTCAACACAAAAGCTGCCCACAGACGCACACCTGCTTGATATAAACGCACAAATATTCGTGGAGAAGCCTGAGAAGGATATTCACTCGTTCATCGGCACTTGCACTCGACTCGACGAGGAGGAGAGCGACTCGCTCGATATAGAGAACACGTTGTGGAGTGGATGCGTCGTCGCTTCAGGACAGGCTACTGGACTTGTCATTTATACTGGTAATATAATTAGTTATCACATGTAGTTATGTCTAGCGATATTAAACTTTACGTCCAGCTTGTTTTTGTCACTGTCAACCGTCGCCTATAGACATTGACAATACCAGGGGGTTTTCTTTTTAATTTATTTTCCAAATTAAATATCACAACAATCTATATATATAAAAGAAAGTCGTGTTAGTTGCACTATTTATAACTCAAGAACGGCTGAACCGATTTGGCTGAAAATTGATGGGGAGGTAGCTTAGAACCAGGAATAACACATAGGATTTAAAAATATGAAAAATTCACAAAAAAAAGAATAATGAAGAAAATTATTTTTGTTACACATTTTGTATAGAACGACGTTTTGACATGTCTCGAGATCGGAGTGACAGATGGTTTAGTTTCACAATTAGTAGCGCTGGAATCGGGTTCTAAATTTTATTTTCAGGGCAGGACAACGTCTGCTGGGCCCACTAGTATATTATAAACTAAAGAGTCTGCACGGAACGGATCGGCTCTCAAGTGGTACAGAATTATCGGACGTAAGATTTAATGAAAAAAATTATCATTTCGCGCGTATTGGGAACACTCCTTTAAACTCTTAATACACATTAATATTATCAGCTGTTTTATCAAATATTAATATTACACAGCAATTCAGTTTATTTTTTAATAAACAGATGAGTAAGGAGTAGGACACAAAAAAAAACAGCTGGAAGAAGAATCTTAGAAAATAAACTATTTTAATTAATATAAGAAGTAGTTCAATGCTTGCTCGGTTATTGTTCTCCTTACTAAAGATAATAGCTAAAAATGCTGAATGAATTCTTGAGGCCGATTTTAAATTTATCATTCGATTTTTGAAAAATTACCACACTCACTTGAAAAAGTTATAGGTTCAAACTTAAGTCCATAAATGTTAAGGCCAGGTAGACCGAGCAAAGTAGGTATTTAACGCTACCATCCTTTACGCGAGGCGAGCCGAGCGCAGACGTTGCCGGCGTGAACTCACATGAACCCAAATCTGTCACAGTATAGGTAAGCGTGTCGTGTAGGCAGAAGGTCAACTTATTTTATTAAATTGTCTGCTTGTTTTATTATAATAGGTAGTCATCGGGAAAACCTAACATTTATATTATATTATTTTGAATAGATGTTGTGAATGAAAAATGTTGTGAGTCATAATTAATTTATTTGAGATTTAAGTTTCTTACATTGTTTTGGAACGAAGTTCCTAATAGTATTAACAGACGTTTGAACTTGGTACGGGCCGGACCACGGACTTGTACGTCGTACCAAATCCGCTAGTCACAACAGACGGCCGGATCTCGCAGTAGCCGCGTGGCGTGTGCACAGTTCAGACGTCATGCCTCCGACGTTATCCAAGCGCGCTAATATTGCGATTGGTGTTGCGGCAACAGTAATGCCGCTACAAACCTCACTAAAAAAAAAGGAGTGGGAAAAAACGTATTTAAAATACGTATGGTGTCGTGGGACACCGGATAGGAACGAAGTTTTATAAAAAAATATATTCGATAAAGAAAATGTGCGTGTCAGCTCCTTTTTTTTGGAAATACATACTTAAATAGATAATTACCTACACCCAGTCACAGGACAAACAGACATCTTCATAGACACATGTCTGTCCTGGATGGGAATCGAACCCACGACCTTTTTTTTAAAATACATACTTGAATAGATTATTACCTACAACCCAGTCACAGGACAAACAGATATCTTCATACACACCTGTCCTGGATGGGAATCGAACCCACGACTTTTTTTTTGTAAATACATAAGTACTTAAATAGATTATTACCTACAACCTACGAATAAGTAATCAGGACAAACAGACATCTTTATACACACATATCTGTCCTCGATGGGAATCGAACCCATGACCTTTTTTTCCGCCATAGTGCATTAATAGTATAATAGTATTAACAGACGTTCGAACTTGGTACGGTCCGGACAGCGGATTCGGTTCGCTCCGTACCATATCCGTTCGTCTGGAGAGTTGTCTGTCGAACATAATTATTATTATTTCGTGTTCGGTCCGGTCCGATGGTTTGCGCGTCGGATTTGGTCCGCTCCGTACCAAATCCGCGCGTCTGTACGCTCGGACCGGACAAACGCACGGCAGTCACGATCGAAACGTTCTGGAGGTAGGTAGCACGTGCGTCAATGCACTATGGCGGAAAAAAAAGGTCGTGGGTACGATTCCCATCGAGGACAGATATTATTATGTGTGTATGAAGATGTCTGTTTGTCCTGATAACGTATTCGTAGGTAATAATCTATTTAAGTATGTATTTACAAAAAAAATGTCGTGGGTTCGATTCCCATCTAGGACAGGTGTGTATGAAGATATCTGTTTGTCCTGTGACTGGGTTGTAGGTAATAACCTATTTTTTTTTATTCTGGATAGGCTTGTGTTTGACCACAATCTCACCATGGTAAGTGATGATGGGGCCGAAGATGGTAAGCACACAAAGCCTAGATGGGAACTGGCTCTCAAATGCAGCTGTCGGAACACACCGATAGGTGTTTTAGCGACAGATTTTCAACTTGACGGTGGTAGCCAGCCAGTCGGGTACTACAAAGTACCCTACCACCGTGCTATGGTTTCCTCACGATGTTTTCCTTCACCGAAAGCTCAAGCTCATAGGTAATTATCTATTTAAGTATGTATTTCTAAAAAAAAAGGAGCTGACACGCACATTTTCTTTATCGAATATAACTTGAAAAATATTTTTTTAAAAACTTCGTTCCTATCTGGTGTCCCACGACACCACACGTATTTTAAATACGTTTTTGCCCACTCCTTGTTTTTTAGTGAGGTTTGTAGTGGTATTACTGTTGCCGCAAGATAAATCGCAATTTTAGCGCGCTTGGATAACGTCGGAGGCATGAAGTCTGAACTGTGCACAGGACTCGCGGCTACTGCGAGATCCGGCCGTCTGTTGTGACTAGCGGATTTGGTACGACGTACAAGTCCGCTGTCCGGCCCGTACCAAGTTCGAACGTCTGTTAATACTATTAGGAACTTCGTTCCAAATCAATGTAAGAAACTTAAATAGTGATTTCGAAATCGGAGATAAAACACTGTAAAACACTGTATAACACAATAATTTCACCACGAGAAAAAACCCAAACTGTTTATCCAAACATAGATTATAATACCTCAACAATTCTACCAACAGTAAAAAAAAGTATAATGCGTCTAAATCAAATAGACGTTAAGACACCTGCTACCCAAAGGAATCAGTACTCGTTTTTTATTTTTATAATACAATGTTGGTACAAAGTACGTTCCTAATTTAGCTTGTAAGGCAGTGTCGATGGACTGGATCCGGCCGTCTGTTGTGAATAGCGGATTTGGTACGCCGTACAAGTCCGCTGTCCGGCCCGTACCAAGTTCGAACGTCTGTTAATACTATTATGGGGCGTTGCGGAGGGCTAACAAACACAAAAAGGGGTCGTGGATTCGATTCTTTTTACTTGCATCGAAGATGTAAATTAATTCGTCTAGTAATTTCGTAAATTATAAAGTTGATAATTTTGTGCAGCCGCCATTTTGGATTTAGGTTTTGACAGCACTATCGGCTTCAGCACCCTCGAAAACCATGAAAACGACACCCATGGCGAAAAAGTTGATATTTTCGTGCAGCCGCCATCTTGGATTTAGATTTTGACAGCACTATCGGCTTCAGCACCCTCGAAAACCATGAAAACGACATCCATGACGAAAAAGTTGATTATTTCTTGCAGCCGCCATCTTGGATTTAGATTTTGACAGCACTATCGGCTTCAACACCCTCGAAAACCATGAAAACGACACCCATGGCGAAAAAGTTGATATTTTCGTGCAGCCGCCATCTTGGATTTAGATTTTGACAGCACTATCGGCTTCAACACCCTCGAAAACCATGAAAACGACATCCATGACGAAAAAGTTGATTATTTCTTGCAGCCGCCATCTTGGATTTAGATTTTGACAGCACTATCGGCTTCAACACCCTCGAAAACCATGAAAACGACACCCATGGCGAAAAAGTTGATAATTTCATGCAGCCGCCATCTTGGATTTAGATTTTGACAGCACTATCGGCTTCAGCACCCTCGAAAACCTTAAAAACGCCATCCATGACGAAAAAGTTGATAATTTCGCGCAGCCGCCACCTTGGATTTGAATTTTGTGTCATGTTTTACGAATTTATTATGATCGATCACACAGACGATTACAATTTTAAAACAATAAATTATTCTCTAGCGACAACCGCTTAGTTTATACTGTGGTTGGTACGTAGTGTGAATAAATCGTCCGATCTAAGTCAACGTGACAGCCGTGCGAGAGCAAAAGGAACACAGGTCCTACCTCGTCAAGGCCCGGCGGGCGACTGAAGCCACGTCCGCAAGCCGCTGTATTATATAATAATTTATTATTAAAATAATTCAACTATTTTGCAAAATGTAACCGAGGATTATTGTTCTATATGTTATTAACTTTGCTTAGATATTTTTTTTGGAAGTTAAACTTTCATATGCTTCAAGTAAAATAAGAAAAATAATCGAATTAGACCCCTCTTCGGAATTTTTTTTTATCGAGTGAAGTTTTCGATATCATGTTTTGAACCGAGAATTATCTAAGTACATATAGTGAACTATGATATGTATTTTTATTGGCTTTAAACAATAACTCTTTGTTTGTTAAAAATTGAATCAAAGTGATGTAAAATGGGTCTACCTGGCCTTAATTCTATTATCAGGTAGTGAAACTCGTAGCGTGATGAACAACGCGATGCCGCGCTCCAAGGTGGGTCGCTTAGACCTCCAAGTGAACGACCTCACTAAGTTGCTGTTCTTAGCCACTTTGTTCGTATCGTTGCTGCTGATCGTTCTCAAGGGCTTCGCTGGGCCCTGGTACGGGTTCCTCGTCAGATTTGTGCTGTTATTCTCCTATATCATTCCTATTAGGTGAGTTATTGCAATATAGACTTATTTTCTTTGGTATTTAATGTTTGTTTTCTGTTGAAAGCAATATAAAACTTATTTATCTATATCTCTGTAGGAAATTTTATAGACTGACTGATCTATCAAGACAGCTCAAACCACTGAACGGATTGCACTGAAATTCGGCACGCAGAAAGTTATTATGACGTAGGTATCCGCTAAGAAAAGATTTTCCGAAATTTATCCCCTAAGGCGGGCCTAAGGGGATAAAACGGGGGTCCAAAGTTTGTATGGAGAAACGGTATTGCCGTTGAAACCGAGGTGCGGAAAGCTAGGTATTTATATAAAAACTTGAAAGGATGAACCGATTTGGCTATTTTTGGTCTTAAAATATGGTCGTTCGTAATGAAAATGTTTTTTATTCAAATAGGCCTTTACAAGCACTCATGAATAGTCTAGACTCTAATGCTCGGTTCGGAAGTTTGCTTTTGCTGAGAAGAGCCGGCAATAAATAAATAAAAAATGAATAGTCTAAAGAAACAAGGTTTTTATGCGAATAGAAGATTGGAAATGTTGCCCGGAGGTTGGACATATCTGTTGGGTTAGCTAGTTGTCGATAAATATTTTTTGTCACATACATTGGTTCAAAATATTATTCAACGAACATAATATCTTTGTCCTCAATTGTATTTTATAATTACAATACAAAATAGAAAATGTGTTTGTGGGACAAGCTAATTGTTCAATTGGTTGTGTTTAAATGGAAATGTTTAAATTTAACACAAATTATAAAACCATAGAATTAAAAATATCCATATCAATAAAATATCATATCAAAACGTTTGATATAAAATATATTGCTCTGAAAAACTGATCCGATTGTGATAGAAATAAGCTGTTAAGTAGCCTTGATCCAGAATAAGATTTAAAGTGGAACCATAATTTCAACAGCTTAAGAGTAAATCTAGACATGGGGAAGGCATTCTACTCGTGGACAATACAAAAGGACAAGCAAATAGAAGGCACCGTGATGCGTTCCACCACCATACCCGAAGAGCTGGGCAGGATCCAGTATCTCCTAGCGGACAAGACCGGCACGCTCACCAAGAACGAAATGGTCTTCCAGAAACTGCATTTGGGGAATGCACTCTATGACAGGAGTAATTTTTATGAGGTCAGTTCTGTATAGATACATAGTGCCACCCACGAACATACGCCCCATTTTTTTTCCTTATCCCTTACAGTGCAAATATGCATCCTTTCGCTAGTGCCGTTGTGCTGTCGATATTCCTATATGTATATGTCGATATGCATCTCTACAACACTAGCAAAACGATGTACACATGCACTGTAAGGGATTTGGAAAAATAATGGGGCGCGTCTTTGCGGACGGCACTATCTTTAAATGAATAAGGTGTTTATGTTTAAATGTATATATTAGGTGAAGCCAAAAACTAGAGATTGTGATTGAGAGTGAAAGAATACAAGATGTGTCTCTCATTTTTTGACGTGTTCGTCGGACGACTGTATTTTATTATAGGGTGTGGTATCGTACAGGTGGAAGCGCTAGTGACGCAACACGTGACGAATGAGGCGGGCAGCGTGACGTCACCGATGGGGCCGGGCCCGGGGAGTGACGTAGCGCCGTCGCCGCGCCAAGTGTGGCGCACAGTGCTCGCTATCGCGCTCTGTCACAACGTCACACCTGTATATGATGTGCAGGAACACAATGATGAGGGGCAATCTGGTACTTGTTCTTCTTTTTTTGCTTAGCCATATTAATATTTATTTACTAGCTGTCCACCGCGGTTTCAGACGCGTTACCGAGTGATCTTACGGTTTCCTGGTATAAAAAGTATCCTATGTGTTATTCCAGGATATGACTTACCCGGTGCCAAAGTTTATGCGTGAAAGAGTAACAAACATCTTTACATCCACATCTGTAATAGTAGTAACCTAAATATTTACCGCATATATAAAAAACTGCTTGACTCCCGCAGTTTCATTAGCGTTCCCAAGGGAATAATTTTGGGGTTGAATTTTCCAAAAAGGTCTCTGCCTGTCGCCCGGGGCCTCGATGAGTTTTTTGTCGACGACGCGACGTCTGGCGGTTCAGCTAATAATCAGAAAAAAAAATTGGTAGTGAAGTAAATAGGTCTTATAATTACTATGTATAGGTGATAATAAGGGACCAAAAAACGTAAGACCTACTTAATACGAAATAGCATTAAACATAGTAAGGTTTGTGGTTGTGTCGTCAGACATGGGCAGCTCTGTGATATCGGAGAGTTGCGGCGGGTCGGTGCCGCAGCAGCAGTTGTGTGACTACCAGGCCTCCAGCCCCGACGAGGTGGCGCTCGTCAAGTGGACCGACATGGTAATATAACTACCCACTTCACACACTACATGACTTCCTACTGTACTTGTTCTCTCCTGCGTTACAGCTCCGGTAACATTCTAGATAAATTGCAGTGAATTTTACAAGTCGCTTTAGAATACTGATGCGTAATGCATAGGCAGTAGGATCTGAAGATGCTATCTGTGCTATAAATAAAGTGTTTGGTTGCTCGAATAGGCCACTAAAATAAATCTCAGTAGTTTAAAAGTAGAAAAAATATTTTCAAAATGTGAACCAGCATGTCCTAGAAGACACGCTTTTCCCATAAACGTCTAAAAAAATTGCAACAATCATATGTATATGAGAATAGAGGAAAGTTCTACATGGTGAATATTTCAAATAGATTTATTTTATTCCTAGTACATAGATCCAATATCCCGACGCGATCTTATCACTTGTCGCCCAACGCCACTTGAATTTAAATAAAAACTAACCACTCAAACTTGTTACAGATGGGTATATCTTTATACAGGAGGGATCTGCACAACATATCTTTGAAGATGCGCGCGGCGAACGAAATAATACAGTTCAACATACTTCAGATATTCCCCTTTACCAGCGAGAGCAAAATGATGGGCATTATCGTACAGGTTGGTCTAAATGTTGTTAACTCGACGTGCCGTGCTCGCCGTTAGCATTAAGCATTTGACTGTGAATAGAGAAACCGTCGCTTAATTAGATTTTTATCTATCATTTCTATCCGTTAGCTTTATCCCGTCACATCCGTATATGTGTTGGAAACACGAAGATGGTTTTTAGCAAGTTATCCGTCATTTCTCTTTTTGGACATTAAAGAAAACGAGGGATATATTAAAAAATAATTAGCTATTTTGGTAAATTAAGTAATGAGCTTTTTGTGAGAAACACCTCTTTTTTCGCGATATCACAGTTGTTTCCATCATGAAATTTGATAATGGTGATAAGTTTGAGTAATGCCAACTACATAAAAATCAACCACAGTAAAAATTAAGCAGGAGTGTAGGGGAGAGGTGGGTTGAAAAGGTTTCATGTTGCGTCTTTGCATCCCCTCAACGTCGCACATCGTCTGCCATACAACAGAGAGTGTTTTTATTTTACCGGAAATTTTAATCGTCCCTTTAATGCCACCTCATCCATACCAAACTTAAATATCAGGAGGAGTCATCAGAGGAGATATCGTACTACGTGAAGGGCGCGGACGTGGCGCTGAGTGCACTGTCGAACGCGCAGTGGTTACCCACCGAGTGTCGCTCGCTCGCCGCCGACGGACTCAGGACGCTCGTGCTCGCTTACAAGAATATATCCAAGGCTGAATATTTAGAATTTGAGGTATGTCGCGATATTCATTTACATGTAATGTAAACCTCACAACGAATGATCTATTTCTAATATCTCCCAACTAATTTTCTGGGAAATCCTGTCTACCTTTGTTCAACAGGCCCAAATTACATCAATGATAAAGTTGGAATCTAATTTTTCTAACTAATTATGTTCTGCGTATGTACGGTTTAAACTTGTGTATAAAATTGATGTCTTGCTGACTTTCTTGACTTATGAACAGATAGATTCATTATTATCCCTTATTTGTAGACGGAATACAAAGAAGCCCGACTTAGTGTGACTAATCGCAGCGAAAAAACAGCGGCCGTGATAGCCAAGTTGCAACAAGGTCTGACGTTGCTAGGACTGACTGGAGTAGAAGACAGGCTGGCTGATAATGTGCCTAGAACATTATCCATGCTGAGGACGGCTGGCATTAAGGTAAGATTCTGTTTTCATCAAAATATTGTTATTTAGTTTTGATCTTGTTCATTATTTTACCCTTTGCTACCTTTGATAAATCATCAGTTGCTTATCATTTTCTTCACTTATCTCAATTTGAATTTAAGCATATCCACTTCATTTTAAGTATTGTTCAATCAATCACTCTCTTTAAGATTTGGATTTTTACAAGGCCTATGACACTATTAACCCTTATAATATTGTAGTAAAACAATTTCATTAACTCCGTGAAATGGCAACATATCTTTTAACTGTAAATTTTTCCAAAGAGCAACACGAAACAATCATTGACAGAAAACATTTCGCAGAATATCATTGCAATATAAAAAAGAGTTCCTCAAGGGCCGAACTTGGGTCCCTTCAGTTAAATTATTTCAGTTGTTATGAGTTTCTGTTTCAAAGTCAAAGTCAAAACCATTTATTCAGTTTAGGCCCTAGAAGGGCACTTATGAAGATCGAATTACAGAAGTTACCACCGGTTCGGAAGTCAGCCTTCAACTGAGAAGAACCGGCAAGAAACTCAGCAAGGTTACATTTTTTAAATGTTTTTGGACCATCTATATTGGCTTTTTTTTTTCAAATGTTTAACAATTTTATTCTTAAACTAATACAAAAATACATAAAAAAAAATTACCCGCATTAGTTACCTGTTTGGAGTATGATAGAGATTTGTGGTTCTAGATTTGGATGCTGACTGGTGACAAGTTAGAAACAGCTCTATGTATAGCTAGGTCGTTGCACCTAGGCGGCGGGACGGGGTGGCATATAGCGCGTGAATGTAGTACCCGAAGAGATGCGTACGAACTGCTGGAGTCGCTACGTCAAGCCGATGAGACCATGAATCTTATCATAGAGGGAGAAACGCTTGAGGTAAGAATGAAATGCGATTTTTTAGCAATTCTGTATTTGTAGGCAGTCGTATAGGAATTTGCAATACGAGTATATTCTATTGTTTTAAATGTAGATCTTAATTGGAGTGTAAAATGTTAAATTGATATTAATAAACATCCTTTTAGAGTTTTCTGCGCTGTCAAGTTGAACCAATTACTTGTAGGAATAGAAAATACTCGACTTGCACTATAGGACTCACTGTGAAATCACTTACGAAGAAAATTTAGCTGTTACTTTGGTTGAGTAGTCGTGAGAAACTCTTTTTTACCTCGATTTTACAATTAAATACTGCCAATAAAGTCAACGAAATAAAAACACAACCTGTAATGTATATGAGGTACTCCTGCTGATGTACTTTAACTGTTGAATGGCAGGTGTGTCTTCATTCCTATGAAGAAGACATCGTGGAAGTATTGCGAGCTTGCGGTGGCGTGGTGGTAGCTCGTTGTTCGCCTACTCAAAAGGCTTGTGTCGCGCGACTGTTGCGCGACCGGGGCCACGTAGTCGCTGCCGTGGGAGACGGTGGGAACGACGTCGCCATGATACAAGAAGCTGACATTGGTGAGTAGCCCTGTTCTTTTTTGTGATTTTTACGTTGTGGCTAGTATTCAACTGACCAGTTCTTTTTTTCCATGCTAATATTATAAATGTGAAAGTGTGTCCGTCTGTCTGTTACCGACCGATTTAGATGAAATCTGGTAAACTAGTAAAGAATATGAAATTATTTTATTCTAGTTTTCCGCCCCGTGGTTTCACCTGCGTTCCCAAGGGATCTTATATTTTCTCAGGATGAAAAGTATCATATGTCCTTCCCCAACCAAGGTTAACCCTATCTCTGTACCAAATATCATCTAAATTGGTTCAGCGGTTTATACGCGAAGAGGTAACAGACAGACACATTCGCATTTATAATATTAAAAGTTTTCAAAAAAATCTGTCTCAAAATTTTGCATCATAAATATCGTTTCAACAATAGTTTTTTTAGTACTAGGTCCATTGTTTGACGTGAGCGTCAGTTCGATACTATGTGAAGTTGTGTTTGGTGCAGGCGTTGGTATAGAGGGCGCGGAGGGGCGCGCGGCGTCGCTGGCGGGCGACGTGAGCGTGCGTCAGTTCGCCTACCTCGCTCGGCTGCTACTCGTGCACGGTCGGCGCGCTGTGATGCGCTCGGCTGCTCTCTGCCTGTTCATCGTGCATCGAGGACTCATCGTTTCCACCATGCAGGTAACAAGTCTATTGCAACTCCCGTTCATTCTTATCAAAAAAATATTCTAAGGCCTGACTGGCTGGCTACCTCATCTACCTGGCTACCTGGATCAAGTTGAAAATCTGTCACCAAGCACCTTTTGGTGTGTTTCGGCAACTGCACTTAAGAGCCAGTTCCCATCTAGGCTTTCTGTTCTTACCACATTCGGCCACATCATCACTCACCATGGTGAGATTGCGGTCAAACACAAGCTTTTCCAAAAAGTAAAAAAAAATATTTACATTACATAAGACAGACATTTCATTTTATTTGTATACCTAGATTAAAATATACTCTTTGTTACAGGCGGTATTCTCTGTGGTTTTCTACTTCTCATCTGTCTCACTGTACCCCGGTTTCCTGATGGTTGGCTACGGAACCGTCTACACTTTGCTACCCGTTTTCTCTTTGGTAAGTAGAATGTTTTGCTCTATGAACTCTTAATTGGCTTAATTATAATGGTTATTTGTATATATAAAAGGCAATTGTTACTGACTGACTGATCTATCAACACATAGCTAAAAACCACTGAACCGATTGCGCAGAAATTCGGTACGCAGATAGTTATTATGATATAGGTATCAGCTAAGAAAGATTTTTCCAAAATTCACCCCCTAAGGGGATGAAACGGGCGTCCAAAAATTGTATGGAGAATCGGGATCGCGGGGTAGTACTTTTAACCGCTAGTATTTTTATAAAGTCTTCTGAAAAATAACTGTCGAAATTTAGACCATAAAATCAATGACATAATCTTGATAAAATATAAATCCCACTAGTATTATAAATGTGAAAGTTTGGATGGATGGATATATGTTTGTTACTCATTTACGACAGAACGGCTGAAAGGATCTGGATGAAATTTGGCATAGAGATAGATTATAGTCTGGAATAACACATAGGCTACTTTTTATTCCGGGAAAAGATAAGATCTAAAGCTAATTTGTTATATTGTAAAGGTGCTGGATAAAGACATACCGAGCTCAACGGCGCTGAGATATCCACAACTTTACAAGCAACTGACTAAAGGAAGGCAGCTCTCTTACAAGACTTTCTACATATGGACTGGAATATCTATTTACCAAGGTATACATTTACGTTACTATTCTCCAGTTTGTTTTAAATTAGGTTATTTTCTGATATTTCGAAAAAAATCTTTTAAACTACAGGTCAACTTAATTGATCAACAATGAAGTCGATGATAGCTCAGTGGTAGTGACGTCGGATACCGCGGTGAAGGTCGTCGGTTCTAATTCTAGAATGAGCTCGAGCTTTCGGTGAAGGAAAACATAGCACGGTGGTAAGGTACTTTGTAGTACCCGACTGGCTGGCTGGCTACAAGATGAAAGTCTGTCGCCAAGCACTTATCGGTATGTTCCGGCAGTTACACTTGAAAGCCAGTTTCCTTCAAAACTTTGTGTGTTTACTACCTTCGGCCACATCATCACTGCATGGTGAGATTCCGATCAAACACAAGCATATCCAAGAGTCTTTACGTCTCTGTACTGTGTCTACAAATGAAACTTGTCCTGTATTTAATTGTAATAAGTGTAGTAATAACTATGTTATTAGAATAATGCTCAAATAATGATGGACGCGAACTAGCAAGCATTATGCTAACTGTAATGAAAAAAAATAAGGAAACGACTATATTCAAAATAAAGTTTTTTTTTTTTTTTCATTTACAGGTTTTACTTAAAAATAGAATAAACTAAGTGCCTAAAAACCTCATGAGTTTGTGCAGGCACTGTACATTCGTCTCATCCTAGCTTAACAACAAAATTGATTAGTCGTATTAAAATTATTGGGTAGGTAATTAAAATGTCACACTATAAACAGTGACAAGAAAAGGATTTAACACCCGGAGATGGCGGGTGCCTTTAAATAAAACACAAGCATATCAGTAGAAAAGAACCCAAAGTAACCCAATGCATTACCTATTTGATCCGTCCGCTAATCAGCTTTGTAATTGTAGGCGGTGTGATAATGTACGGCGCGTTAGTACTATTCGAAGACCAGCTGATCCACATAGTGGAGATCAGCTACACGGCGCTGATCCTCACCGAGCTGATCATGGTGGCGCTGACGGTGGTCACGTGGCACTGGCTCATGGTGCTCGCGGAGCTCGTCAGCCTCCTCATGTATATAGCCACACTGCTCATATTTACCACCTACTTCGGTGAGTGTCTACTACCCACCCACACTTATTATGGCACTTTGTTATTAACACACTTTTAGCAACTCTTAGCACTTAGGTTATTAGGACACTTCCGTGCAGCTTATTACCGCCTGGTACTTACAATTAATGTTTGGGTCCTACCTGGTCCAATTGTACACACAAAAATTTCATCGAAATCGGTCTAGCCTTTTAGTTGTGACAAACACACACACAGATAACAAAGATATAAACCCACTAACTGTCCTCCGTGTTTCCGACAGATCTTATCTCTTCCCGGTATAAAAAGTATCCTATGTCCTTCTCCAAGATTCCATCTAACTCTATACCAAAATTCTTAAAAATGGTTCTGCGGTTTAAGCGTGAAGAGGTAACAGACATACAGACAGATTCACTTTCGCATTTATAAATTAGAAAAGATAGTGATATGAGCAGTTACATAATACAGCCATAGGATTTCCATTTTCTCCTTATTTATGGAGCTTCATATATTACTTTGATAAAAGTTGTATGATTTGTAATTAATAAGTACTGTTAAATTTTCTTTTATGCTTTATACCAAGCATTCAAAGTCAAAGTCAAAGTCAAAACCATTTATTCAGTTTAGGCCCTAGGAGGGCACTTATGAAGGTCGAATTACAGAAGTTACCACCGGTTCGGAAGTCAGCCTTCAACTGAGAAGAACCGGCAAGAAACTCAGCAAGGTTACATTTTTTAAATATTTTTGGACCATCTGACTATTCTGACATTCAAAATGAATAGGTAATCCTTTGGATGAGAATGCAAAATAGCTTATTCTAGCTCCGCTTTTAGATAATTTTAGCCATGCAATACATTTTATGGTCAATTACCATGGAGACAGTATCAAGCGCGAATCCACGAAAAGCAGAAATACAGCCAAATCTTCAAATGATTGAAATTTTCGAAATTTTCTGGATGATTAATGATCCCCCCCTTAAACAAAATCCTGGATCCACGCCGACAGTACACTCTTCAACACAGCTCTAATTAATTTGTACTCTAACAGACGCCGACTTCATAAGACACTGGGACTTTTGGTGGAAAGTGATCACAATAACACTAGTGTCGTGTCTACCGCTTTACATCGTCAAATACATGCACAGAAAGTGGAGCGCTCGCCAGTACAAAAATATATGAAAATGATCTTTACATCATTGTATATTAAGGTTCATAATCAAATGTGATTCATATAACTTTATTATTACGTTAATATTATCGTCTAACAACACATATTTAAGCACGTATATTGTTACAGTATTTTATATAACTTTTTGAAAAGATTATAGTGATTTATTTCTGTCTTATGTTTTATAATAATGTTAGATTTAGTATTGAAAAAATTGTAGATAAGTGAACATATACATAATAATTAAATATAATATGTATAGTATACATAACATATATTAACCGGCTTAAAAAAAGGAGGTTTTGTATTTTTTATGTGTATCTAGGCATAACATTTTTGTTTATGAACTGATTTTAGTAATTTTAGCGTGACTTTGTTGGAGTCGGTTAAATCAATTGAAATATTACAATGCCAAAAATGTTTCCGTTCACAATTAAGTACCGTTTGTTGATGCAGGTTCTGCTAATTAAATAATAATCAGAAAACTGTTTTAATAATTGAAACTAGGTGCAACAATTTTGGTAATTGATCCGCAATTTAGCTCCAAGGTACCATTTTAATATGATTGCTTTTGGACCTTACTCAAACTCAAACTCAAATATAGCTATATTAAATAAACTCATTACAAGTATTTTTAATCGTCAATTTGATTCATGTAAAATTGTAACGCTCGGTTCGGAAGGTTGCTTTTGCTGAGAAGAGCCGGCAATAAACTCAGCATTTACTCTTTTTTTAAAAAGCAACTTAGACTAGGATATTACACCACAAGGAGATAACGTATAGGCTAACTAAGGCCAACTCACTAATGGCACGCTTAGAAAAGATTTTATTGTTAAATTAAAATAGACTTTTCAATACCCTGTATCCTTCATAAGCTTCTTACTAATTAATTCAATATTTTAACGAATAATTTTGCTTATATTTCATGTCACAAGATCTTATTATTTTATGATATTTTTACCTTTCCCCTTTCCTTTTTTAGCCTTTTATTTTTGTGAGAGAGATACATTTGTATAATATGTTGGAGGTTTTATTTTGACAATCTGGCAAGCAGGAAACAGGTTACTGATGGCATGTGCGTTTCACGAAAGACCTCCCTTCGTTGTTATGTTGGCCCCTCTGAAATCAGTGTGATCGACCAGCTATTGAGGAATGTACTACCCAATATTTAGGCTATTTTGGAGTATGTTCAGAGCATCACTCGCTGTTCGTTTTATTAACATAGATTACGCATTAACTGTATTTTAGTAGCGGAACATATCCTCAGCATGTTAAAAAAATATTATTCTTACATATGTGGCAATATGTAAGTATAATATTATTCAAAAAAATATTATTCTGGCGACATTATAATCAAATCAACTGAATAATCAATGCAGCCAACATAACATCAAAGGGAACTCTTTCGTGAAACGCACTCTCCCTAAGTGACTATCTCGCTTATAGACATTAGCAATACCAATTGCCAATGCGTTGTCGACCTTTTACAATGTGCAAAAGGCCACTCTCAAGTGCAACTGCCGGGACACACCAGCTTGAGGGTGGCAGCCAAGCAGGCAAAATAACAATAAATTTCTTTGACTTGAAGTGGCTCGTGAAATACTTTTTACAACTTCTTTTCGACATTTTTGACTATTGAGATATTAAATGAAATGTTACTGTGATTTCAATTATTGTTAATAATATTATACATAGCTTGATTAAAGATATATTTAGATACATAAGAGTTAATTCCACATATACCTACTTAGTTTATATTTATTGAAGAGCGAATCTAAATTGGCACTAGAATTGGTTTTAAGAACATAGTACAAACACAATCTGAGGAACGGATAAATTGAATATTAAAATCTGATTTAATAATTATTTCTGATAAAGGATTTATTGCTGTCTGGGCAAAATTTCCACACGACATTATTTCCAAATCCAATTTCGCCCAAATTGTAAATTTATCCAGCAATCCTCAATATATGCTTCGTAAATTAACTTTAGTTGTACTCAGAAGCATGCTTTCAAGGTAATTTAAATTCTCTACATACTAAATAAGGTACAAATTGAGATAAATACTTGTGATATTCCTAATTATTTATTTTATTTAAAGATGATTTTTTAGATGTGAAGGTTCCGTCTTGGTAATATGTTTAATGTAAATAAAATAATTGTTTCTAAATATTCTTTTATTTACTCAACCTTTCTGCATACCTATCAAGATAGGTACTATTCATAATTCGCAGGGCATTTTTCTGTCCTGGAACGTGATTGTTTTTTTTTTATTTCAGTCAAAGTAATGACAACTAGGTACTTCAGATTAAAATATTCTAGAAAAATAGAAGAGCTGAGGCTACAAAGCGTGCTAATGAAATATAAATACATACACTCGAAACCCTCCACCTGGCGCAGTCGGGTTATAATTCTTACATAAATTATAAAACAAAAAGCCGCGTCTGTTCGCGATAAACTCAAAAACTACTGAACTGATTTTTATGCAGTTTTCACCAATGGATTCATGAGGAAGGTTGGTGTATAATTTGCTAAAATATGACGATGATTGTTATGTTGAAGTCGTGGCAAAAAATCTAGCGGATAATTTGGCTACTATAGCTATATTACACAAAAGTAAGTAGAAGTTTAAATGCAGTTGTACGCGCTATAGTGCCGCTACACGGCGAAGTTTCAAAATGTGTCGAAAGATGGCAGTGTATTACTATTGAGTACTGAGAGAGAGCTTTCTGTCGTGCGGTGTGGAGTATATGTATATCCTATCTAGACATTATGCTCTGCTACCCAAGAATTATATATTCTAAATGGATAGGCAAAGTGGATAGGTAACTCTAAATACCTATTTGAAGCAAATACCTATCAATTGCGAAAAAGAGAAAGATAACAACTACGTTGGGACAATCTCTCTTTCTTTCATGAGGGGTATGTAGGGTTAGAAAGAAAGGGTTATTATTATTATTATTTAGAGTTACCTATCCATTTAAAATATATGATTCTTGCTGCTACCCGTTGATGTAGGTAGGTACCAACACAGGCCACACATGTAGGTAGGTAGATACATAGATGACTATTATATACTAGGGTAGATACCTACTTACCTACCTACGTTATGATCATAGCGAATAGGAATAGATGTGGTAATGTGTGGTGTGATTCTTAAGTAGTTAATATAAAATAACAGTAATCCTATCCCAAAAAGTAAGGATCTAGAATCTGTACTTAGTAGATTTTTTTCTTAAAAAAATAGGTGCCTACCTACATAAATTGTTAAATTAAAAAAATAACATGACATAACTCATAATAACATTATAATTATATTTCTTATAAATCGCAAATACATATCTTATAAATAACTTAAACGATTATAAAAAAAACATACGATAACTTACCAAATTCATGTTAACGATATTCGCATGATCGAATTCAATCCGTCCCAGATGTTGTCTTAGTGCGACCTCGAGAAGTATGCTGAGAGATCACGCGCCGAGCCCAAGCCAAGTTACGAGAACTTCGTGATTGTCCAGTTCTTGATTTTGAACTTGTTGAACTAGCATATCGGTCCGAAATAGAACTGCCAGATTCCGAGGAAGCGAACTCTCTCCCTGGCCGCTGACAATAAGTGATGTCAGACTGAGTGACCGTACTCGTCGAGTACATAGGTGTTCGTGAATGTGAGCTTTTAATCCTCAACTGGGAAATGGAAGTTTCCAGCTTAGGTGGACTTTTAAGTCGGCCACCTTGACCGACGTCATACGTATGTTTACCGTCGAAGTCCTCTTCACTGTCAGGCTTCGAACCTGAAGAATCCACATCAAAGTCCTCGTTATCGGATGTTTTAACCTCCATTATCTTCTCCGCATTCTCGTTTAGGTCGTAAACCTTCTGCGTCTTCGTGGAAATGAGTGACGACGACTTAGTTTTGGATGAATGCTTACTTCGATTCTTGTCGTCGGAGTTAAATGTACTCTGCTTGGGCAACATTGCCGGAAAGTTTGTATCAACATTCGCATATTCTACATCTCTGGATAAAGATCGCTTCACCGATCGACCCCTACAATGACAAGAGTCCCCAAACATATAATTGTAGCATATTTGCAGAATACATATCGCTAATGCAGCCAAGAGAACGAGCCCTATATAAAGTTTAGGCGTCCAGTCAGCATTGACATAAATATAAGATTGAGTAAGAGTTTTCCAGGGATGCCATTTTGATGCTTCACAGCTCTGATATTCAAAGAGATTACGGCGTGATAAACCTTTTCCATAGTTTTGAACTGCTGCCGCTATTCTCAACACTCCCCCATAAGCTGCGTATAGGTTTTCGTCGACAAGATGTGGGGCTACATCGCGTTTCATCCAGTGCCACATCTCATTGTTGAAATTAACGAAATCAGAATGACGGCAACTTTTAGGTGAACTATGTAAGATGCATCTCGATGCGGTCGTGTAATACTTAAGTAAAATATTTTCTGAATTCGGTGACACTAAATTTATTAATCCTCCACTTTTAAAAGGAAGTGCTAAGGCGGAAGGAGTAGCGTCATCGTCTAATTTAGGTAAAGGCAAGTGAATGCAGGCGTTAGAATCTCTTTTTATGACCAAACAGGTGCAAGGGTCGAAAAATTTCCCATCCCCTATTAGAATTTTGGCTACAGTCAAATTCGACCAATGAGAAACTCTTTCTGGTCGTTGCCATCCTAATCCTTGGGTATTTAAAGTACTTTTTATTTCGTCTAGGAAATCATGGATTTCTCTTGCTGTTCTGTAGTTTACAAACCCAGCGTAGTAAGCAAACCTAGTGTTCGGAAGAATTTCACTATTTAAGTGTGCTCCTATGGTATCTAATAGAGCATCTTTTAGTATCTGACCACTGTAGTGATCCAAATCTTTATCCACAAAACGCAACGCCTTTCGAAAATATTTTAACGTGTTCTTAATATATCTGTCATCGATTTTATCTGGAGTTATTTCTGATGGAACCAATTCTTCAAAAGTTTTGCGAGCCCGCAATCTAGCTAATTCGTTTTCACTCCAACATACTGAACCATCTGGTTTATTTTTGAATAAAACGGTGCCTGCACTGTTATTCGATGCAAAATGTTCATCGAATAGCATAAATATACAAATTAGAAATAAATAGAATCTATGAAATAACATTGAATTTTATAGAAAGGTTCATTCATATCAATTTGATTTTTGATTTAGATACGCTTGTCTCCGCTGTCTGTCATTGACTTGACATCAAGATTCACAGATGATCATGGTACAAATTGGTTTAATAATCAAATTACAAATACCTACATTAATATTTTATTTGACCATGCTAATTTGTTTAAAATTTTAATATTAATATAATACTCTTTGGACTAATAGATTAGGTTGAACGACGGGGTTGAATGTGTTCTAGAAAATACAAAAACTGGAAATAGTATCTACACCAATAATCGATTGGTGTTACTTTTTGCCATTATGCATTCGTATAAAAGCTTTACCAGTATAAAAGGCCTTACGCAGCATCCATCTTGTTGTACATCTCGCCAAGGTCATGCACGAAAAAGACCGTGAATAACTTTGTGAATAATCTCAACGGATGTGGCCTTAAGTTTGATTCAAAAACAAAAACGCTCTTGTTTGAATAGTATCTAATAGCGTACCGGTTTAAATGGTAACGGAATCCTACTATGGATGTGACATTGAGTGAAAAAAAGATTAATTAATAATCGATTATACCCCTTTCAAAATAAAGTTTAAAAAAACATCTATTTGAGAAGAAATTATCTATTTTTGTAATCTCTATTAAAAACACTTTTTGCATAGAGAGATACCATAATTTTTAGAATCTCTACTCAAAAACCATTTATGTTTTCACCAAGTTTTCACATCCCTATTAAAAAATACTTTTTGCATAGAGTAACTTTTTTTTATATTTATGCGCGAATTTCTTTCTTTGAGCGTGTCTGTTCGTTTCAAAGAGGATAAAAACACTACGTGTTCGTTTATTCGAGTGAATTAAATAAACGCATGTGAAGAGTAAATTGTATTATGTTCTGATTAACTGTTGTTATTATATGTTAAATAGGTAGTAATTATGTTACACAATTAACCGGTCAAATACACATCTTGGTACAACATGTCACGAGTAAGTTTTTCAGTTACCTGTTTACATCATTGCCCAAATAAATATTACTTACGTACTTTTAGAAGGTACGTTAATTACTTTCGATTAGATGAACAGGCTTGTGAGTTGTGTTTGACCACTGTCTCAACCACCCACCATGTTATGATGTGTAAGCACACAATAATCCAAGGAGGCCAATTTACCAACGTTTTGAGGCATCTAAATTATTACTTCGTTTTATACTCTGAGTCCGGCTTAAAGCAGTAATACAATTATTATCGACCGACATATTAAACATCAAGAAACGCCTAACTAACACCTAAATCGTCATAACTTTATAAAAACCTAGTATTCATACTTCAAGATGAAACATGATTCTTAGCTGCTCTGTTCATGAGAGCATGTATATATTTGAACACACATCAACTAAATCTCATAACAGAAAACTTGTCAGATCTTCATGGAGAAGAACATGATGGGAGAAAGATTATCTGATAAAATAACAGCCAGAATTGTGAAATGACATACTCATACAAAAGTTAGGACAGTCTCAGAAAAGCACTAGCAGACAACATATACCCACAAGCCACTAATCAGCTAGAAACATGTTTTGGAAGCAATCGGAGGCGGCCTTTGTCAACTTTTAGACTTTTTTATGATGGTTGTCTTTTTCAATAGGGCCAGATCTGTAACTATAAGGTATAGCTAAATAGGCCAATTTTGATGAAAAATATAACGGCATACTTTTATTAGATTTTAGAAAAAATATTATATGCTAAGAATCAAATCCATTGGCTTTGAAAGAAATAGACAGACAGCCTGTATAATTACACCATTTGATAATGTGCAATTATACAATATATATAGATAATTTTCACAATATAAATATTTTCGTACTATATAACTTATTATTATTTAGGAATCTAAGTTGAGCTTGTATATGTTGTTCTGTACCATAGTAGACCTGCAAACTTTTTTTATGTCATCAGATCAACATTTTCTTAATCCTCCTCTTTTTCTTTTTATTTGGAATCTGGGGGTCCATTCTGTTATATCTTTTGTCAGTTAATTACTATTCTCTCTCATCATGTGGCCCAATAATACATAATTTACCTAAAATACTTAATAACTAAAATTTATCTGTACCTTTAATTACAAAAATCTTTGTTTTATTAAAAAAAATACATTTCAAAATACATAGGACTTATGTATTTAGAAATGTATTTTTTTCAAATTTGGGTGTTTGGATTATCGAGGCCCTACTGTAATAATAATTTAAATTATGAACACATTCAGACCCACAATATTCTAATTTACCTAAGGGTATGTTATTACAAAAATATTAATAAGTTTAAGTATTAAAATTTTGCACTTTACCTCAAAGGCATAATAAGTCCTTGTAAGATGACTTCATTGACTAAAAATAACATAATATGGTATAATATTCCATAATGTAAATAAAAAATCCTTTTCATAACTATTCTATTTCCTTTTCATAACATTATCTTATGTGCAGGCAGCTAAAGTAATAAATATTCCTCTTGCCAATTGTCTCAAAACTTGAGGGGTGACCTTAAGAGTGTGCGAGCTTAGAAATAATAACACATACTTAGATATTTCACAATGCTTTTAGGATATCAGATCATTTTTCCAGTTGAAAAAAGCATCAAAAGTTGAAGATGATGATGATGTCATACCTGAATCTCCTGATGTTCAAATTAAAAATAAGGTAGTTTCTTCTAATTATTATTATTAAATATATTTAATTCCTTTGTAATTTTCTATTCCTACATAATTGTATCAGACACTTATCCATGACTCATGTTTTGTAGAAAAAGGTAACAAATAAAAGGCGTATAATAGATGACTCGGATGAAGAAATTTTTGATAAAAAGAAGTCACCCAAAAAAGCCATTACATCAAAGAAAAACAATATCAAGTCACCTAAAGCAGCTTTAAAGGAAGTGAAAGCAGTTGATATATTTGGCAGTGGGCCTATTAAAAGAACCGAACCATTAGTTAAAAAAGTTAAAAAGAAAACTGAAACAGGTATACATTCAGATGACGAATTTGATAAGAGTCTCTTAGAAATTGATTGCATTGATAAATTTGATGCAGTACAAACCACAGATGATGTAGTTAGCTGTGAAGTTGAAAATAATAAAATAACAGAAAAAGAATCCTCAGAAAGTAAAAGTAAAGATACAAACACTTTGAAACCAGATACTAAATTAAAGTCCAAACATTCTGAATCAAAAGATAGAGTGACAAGTAAAATTGAAAATGGACCAAATAAAGATCAAAAGAGGAAATTTTCTGAATTCATAGAAGATGAAACTGTAATTGATACGAAAGATTGTGATGAATATAAAGACAAGAAGAAAATAAAACTGGATAAAGAATTACACAGTAGTCATGAAAGAGTTGAAAGCAGCATGATCAAAGCTAGTGATGATGACAATGAAAATAATTTGTCAATGATTGATAATGATAAGAGTCATAAGAAGAAATTTAATAAAAGTCTCAATGAATCAGGTATGTTTTACAGTTAATAAATTTTTGAATATGTCAGAAATTTTACATTGTTTTTGCACTTATACCAATATAAAGCATATAAATAAGTATGTAACTATTACAGTACTAACAGATGAAGAAAGGTATGAAAGAAAAAGGCATTCAGCACAATTGTATCAGAAATATCTGAACAGATCTGGCCCTAAACATTTAGGAGCTAAAGAAATTCCTGAGGTATGTTTATGATACACCTAAATGGTTTTTCCCAAAATTCCCAATGTTCGCATCTCTGTTTTACATTCCATATTCCAATGTATACACAAGATAAAAAGAATACTTTATTTTATTGCAGAATATGATCAATCTTTGCACTAAGCTTCATTCTAATCCGTGCTGCCATTAAGGTAACAAACAAGATACACAAAAAAAAGCATTTGTGACATTAGTAGGTTACTCAAATAACAAGGTAGTCAAAAATTCGAAATCATATATACGTCATTTTTGTTAAAAAATATGTCATTGTGCTCCTTCTTAGTACTTTTTTTCTTAATTTTAGGGTAAACCAAATTGTCTTAAAGATTTTGCTTTTTTGTTAACTGGAGTCCTGGATTCTTTTGAGCGAGAAGAAATAGTTGAGGCCATTAATAAATACGGTGGAAGTATCAAAAATACGATGAGTAAAAAGGTATGAAGCATAATCTCTTAACATCTCAGGTGATTGACATTGAACAGAACTTTTTAAAAGGCTCTAATTTACAACTCGCGTTTTTATTATTTAAATCAGTCATCCAGATAAGCAGGCAGGTGGATCTAATGGTTAGTGACTACCATTTCCTGTGGAAATTAGCAATTCCAGGGAACTATCAATTGTTGACCTTCCATATTAAAACTACTGAACTTGTTTCAATGTGATTGCAATTATGAGAGTAACTTGTCAATATTCTGTTAAATAATATTTTTAAAGGTTACACATGTAATAGCCGGTGAGGACGCAGGTCCAGCTAAAATGGCTAAAGCAGAAGAGTTAGGCATCAAAATTATAAACGAAGATGAATTCCTAAATATAATAAAGGGTGGATCGAAAAAACAAAAAGATAAATTAGAACTTAAGGAAATGAAAAGGGAGAGGAGTTTAAGTAGAAAGCATCAAGAGAGGGGACATAATGAAAATGATAAGAAATCAAAAGTACCAAAAGTGGAAGGTGCATCTAAAGACAAAACAAAAGAAATAAAAACGGAAAATCCAATTAACGGTATGACAAAAAAACGGGAAAAGTCAAATAGTCCAGTTAAAATTAAATCTGAAGTAAAAGAAGAATTTAAAAATAATATCAAAACAGAAACAAAGTTTGCATTAGAACCACAAACACAAGGTCGGTTTTATTCTTATATCAAATGGTCACTAATTCATATACAAAGCCATGGCAATAAATGTTACACCTCAGGGTTTCTCAAAGATTGTTTTTACAGATACCAAAAAGGACTTGAAACAAAATGGCTTTGATAAACCGGTGAATCCCCCAATTTTCTCAATGTGGGTGGAGAAATATAAACCGCAAAATTTGAAGCAAATAATTGGACAGCATGGTGATGCAAGTAATGTTAAGAAGTGAGTAAGAGAGCTGCCATACAGAAATCTAAAGATAAAAAAACCGGTCAAGTGCGAGTCGGACTCGCGCACCGAGGGTTCCGTAGAAACTTGTAAATAGTTATAATTTTTTTTCGTTTACCTTTTTTTTTTTTTTATTTTTTTTATGTCACAAGTGACAACGAGGCAGGCGGGTCACCTGATGGTAAGTGACAACCGTCGCCTATAGACATTGGCAATACCAGGGGATTGCTAATGTGTTGTACACCCTATTCAATGCCTTAAAGGCGAACTGGCTCTCAAGTGCATATGACGGAACACACCAACAGGTGCTTGGCGACAGATTTTCAACTTGAGGGTGGTAGCCAGCCAGTCGAGTACTACAAAGTACCCTACCACCGTGCTGTGGTTTCCTCACGATGTTTTCCTTCACCGAAAGGTCAAGCTCATTGTAGGATTCGAACCCACGACCTTCGCCGCGGTATTCGACGTCACTTACCACTGAGCTATCATCGCCGTAACCGTACCTTATTTGAGGTTGGTGCCGCCAATTAAGCTAGATTGATTCCCTTGCGAGATTCGAAAATTTGCGGCATAAGCTGCTGTATCTTTTGATTGCGTTGGCTTAGAAGTTTGATTATGTCACAGCTCCAAGGGACAGTAGACTTTAGTATTTGATATAAATTTCAGCTTGATACCTCCACGCGTTCCTGATAAAAAGGGTCTTGACACACGGACGGACGGACGGACAACAAAGTTATCCTATAAGGGTTCCGTTTTTTTCCTTTCGACGTACGGAACCCTAAAAACAGAAAAAGTGTTAAAAAAACAGTTTTTATTCTCAGGCTTACTAACTGGCTGACGAAGTGGTACGTGAATAGGAAGGCCAAGTTGCCCAAGCCCAGTCCGTGGGCAAAGTCTGATGATGGTGGCTATTTTAAGGCAGCTTTACTATCAGGGCCTCCAGGTGTTGGTGAGTAACAGTGCACTCAATTTTTCACCATTATAATTCAAGATGTGGCTGAAACTGGTATATGAACACAAATCCTAGAAGCGAACAATCTCAATTGAATCTGTCAAAGTCAAAACCATTAATTCAGTGTAGGCCCTAGAAGGGCACTTATGAATGTCGAATTACAGAAGTTACCACCGGTTCGGAAGTCAGCCTTCAACTGAGAAGAACCTGCAAGAAACTCAGCAAAGTTACATTTTTTTATATTTTTGGAACATCTGACTATATTGGCTTTTTAAGGGTTCCGTATTTTTTTAAATGTTTAACAATTTTATTCTTAAACTAATACAAAACACACTAGTATTTTTTGTGACATATTTTCAACTCAAGTAAACTTTGCGAGTACTACTAAGCACCCTACCAGTACCACCGTGCCAAGCAAGCTCATCAGGATTCGAACCTAGCATCTTTGCTACGACTTTCTAAGTGATGATGGCAACTGGCCAATTTGTTATTCGTTAAATCCTACTAATATTATAAATGTGAAAGTTTGGATGTTTATTGCTCAATCACCCAGAAACGGCTGGACGGATTTTGATGAAACTTGGCACACAGGTAGATCTTATTCTAGAATAACACATACTTTTATCTCGCGGGTGAAACCTAATAAGTTTATAATTTTAAAGCTATTTACTCTTTTAATGTATGCATGTTACATAAATAATATGTTTTTTATGTACAGGTAAGACAACGACAGTGGCGCTAGTGTGCAAAGAACTCGGTTTCGACGCGGTTGAGTTCAACGCATCTGATACCAGAAATAAAACATTGATTAAAGAGCAAATTGGGGAACTTTTGACTACCACATCATTGTCTGGGTATGCTAAAGGTAAACATTAATTTATATTAAAGCTTAAGGATAGAACCATTGATGGTATTTTGGACAGGACAGTAAAACCTCTTGTATGTTAGCTTTTTTCAAATGTATTTTGTATTCACTTTCATGCACTAGGTTTTGCATGAAAGCCATTACAGTAAAAATGTTAAATGAAGGGGTTTTTTTTATACTACTAGGTGTCAAACAAGCTTACAGCCCACCTGATGGTAAGCGGTTACCTTAGCCTATGGACGCTTGCAACACCAGAGGCGTCACGAGCGCGTTGCCGACCTTGCATAAACCTTCTTACTCCTCTTTTGAAGAACCCCATGCCGTAGTCTCTAGGGAACACCTCTACAGGGAGCTCATTCCACAACCTGATCGTGCGCGGGAGAAAATGTCACTGGTTGCATACAGTTCGCATATTATCCTCTTTTGGTTTCATTTCATAAGCAAAAGAAGTTATCTTGATAATTTCTTGAAGAAATTGCTATTTTCAAAGGTGACCCTTTATTTTTGCGGGCGAGTGTAGATAAGTAAAAAAATCATAAGCTGCATTGTAAACAAGAAAGATTTAATATTGTGTTTTTATTCTCCAGGCAGCACAGGGAAACAGGCGGTGTCAAAAAAACACGTTCTAGTGATGGATGAAGTCGATGGAATGGCTGGCAACGAGGATAGAGGTTTGTTGAAATTGTTATATTTCTATTAATACAAGCTGTCCCCAGCGGTTTCACCCGCGTTTCTGAGTTTTATCGTTTATGGAGATAAAATGTATCCAATGTCCTTTTTCAAGGACCCATCTATCCCTATACCAAAAGTCATGAAAATGGGCTCAGCGTTTTTTAGATTGAAAAGGTAATTGTAAGACTTTTTGTGAAATAAGAATGGATATTTACCATTTTATTAAGATTAAATACGTTAGACATTTTTGTTCAATTGTCAACCTTATGCTATGTGCATTAAAATGTTTATTCCAATAAAATAATATGATTACAAAAAAAGTCATTTTAAATTCAACTTTATTAGTTTCAATAACAAAATTCAAATTCACTCAAATACCAGTTTTTCTTAACAGGTGGTCTACAAGAACTTATCGGATTAATAAAGTCAACATCGGTGCCTATAATATGTATGTGCAACGATAGAAACAGTCAGAAGATGCGCTCTCTTGTCAACTACTGCTATGACTTACGCTTCAGTAGGCCGAGAGTCGATCAGATAAAGGTATTTAAATAAATATAAAAATAAATTATGAATGTCAGGACTTGAACGGAATTTCCGCCAAGCAGGAATAATGTAGCTAGCAATTATTGAAATATTGACAAAATTGGATCAGTAAATTCTGAGATTGCATCCTACATCCAAACTTTACCTAAGATTAAAAACAATTCAGCATCTTGGATCGCAAAAGTCGCAGTCCGAAAAAAAAAGCAAATCTTTATTCAAGTTTTTTAACGATAGCAACAATTTATTATTACAGTGGCTTTGGAATACTCTTTTTCATTCATATTGCTTTAAGCATAGATTTTTTTTTAACACATTAGTATTACTGGGCATTTATCACTTCAATTTATCGAGTGATTTTAACATTATCTCATGCATACAAAATCAATGGAACAAAAACTAATTTAGGTAACTTTTGAAAGCATGAATTCCAAACAAACGAACTTTAACCTCGTAAGGCCCAAGATTTATTTAGTATTCTGAACTTATTACCCAATCGCCTTTTTTCACTTACATATAAAATACTAGCTGTCCCCCGCGGTTTCAGCCGCATTCCCGTGGGATCTTATCTTTTCCCGGGACAAAATATAGCCAATGTTCATCAGGGATAATGTAGCTTTCTAATGGTGTTTTGTTTTTCGAATCGGTCCAGTAGTTTCAGAGCCTATTCAATGCAAACAAACAATCAAACCTTTTCTCTTTATAATATTAGTATAGATATATTCTTCTATTTCAGTCAGCAATGCTATCAATATGCTTCAAAGAGGGCATCAAGATACCTCCAGACGTGATATCTCAGTTGATAGTATCCGCTGGTCAGGACGTCCGGCAAACACTCAACCTGCTCTCAATGTGGGCCATAGACCCCTCCACGGCTGACGCTGATACCCTCAGAAAGGACGCCAGGACTGTCAGGAAGGATGTTAAACTGGTACGTTGAATATTTTCTCTAATTTCCTTAGTAAATAAACTATCTAATACAAAATTACTATTTCAAATCGGTGGTTCTTGAGATTTGTTCAGATAAACTCCTCAGATTTATATAAAGGACTAGCTTTCCGCCGGTTTCACCCGCGTATCAGTTTTTTACCCCTTTAGAGATTTAATTTCGAAAAATCCTTTCTTATTCCTTGTCTACAGCTTAAAAACAATACCAGAGAAAAAAATCAGCTTTGTAGGTCCTAAGGTTTAGGTTGGGGGTTGATGAGTCAGTGAATCAGGTCTTCTCATTTTTCATACCAACTTTGAATCCCCGTTTCACCCCTTCAGGGATGGAATTTAAAAAAACGCTGGCACACATATTTCTTTATTTTTAATTGTTAGCCTAAAAATCAAACTGGCGGACTTCCATACAAAATTTCAACACCTTTTTCACCCTTAAAGTAGTTACCGGTTCCGAAGTCAGCCTTCAACTGAGAAGAACCGGCAAGAAACTCGGCAAGGTTACATTTCTTAAATATTTTTGGACCATCTGACTACACTGGCTATTATTTAGAAGTAGGATTAATACAACCTAGCCTTGATACTTGACATTGTATAATATGGTATGATGTATAGGGCCCTTGGGACGCGGTCAGGAAAGTGTTCTCAGCGGAAGACCACAAGACTATGAGCATCCACGATAAGAGCGACTTGTTCTTCTATGACTACAGCCTCTCGCCGCTTTTCGTTCAGGAGAATTACCTGCAGGTCGCCCCGCATTGTCCAAAGTAAGTTAATTAATCATCGACCTAAATTTCTGAACCTAAATCGTAACTGTAAAGTTAACAAGGACCACAGCTTACCTAAAGCCTGGTTTAGGGCTGGCAATATTACCCCTGGTGTTGCAAGCGTCGGTAGCTACGGTAAATAAAAATGGCATAGTAATAGGGAGCTGACGTACAAAGCCACGGGGCCCCTGGCCAAGGAAAAGGGAGGAGTCTAACGTTTTGTGAAAAAAATATTATGAATTCAATTTTAAGGCGATGATAGCTCAGTGGTAGTGACGTCGGATACGGCGGCGAAGGTCGTGGGTTCGAATCCTACAGTCAGCATGAGCTTTCCGTGAAGGAAAACAAAGTGAGCACACCATAGCACGGTGGTATCAAACTCAAACTCAAAACTCATTTATTCAGTTTAGGCCCTGGTAAGGCACTCATGAACGTTACAATTGACTCTACCACCGGTTCGGAATACACTTAAACTGAGAAGACTCCGGCAAGAAACTCAGCAAGGCAATTTTTTTTTAACAGTGGATCTTTCTTACATTTTTATAAGTACATGGTATGGTAGTACCATACTATTGTAGCACCAGACTGGCTGGCTACCACCCTCAAGTTGAAAATCTGTCTAATCTAAGATTTGTGTGCTTAACACCTTCGGCCACATCATCACTTACCTACGTGAGATTGTGGTCAAACACAAGTTTGTCCAGAAGTAAAAAAGAAAGCTTAATTCCCATGAATTGAAACGTTAAAAGGAAAGAAAAATTGATGTAGTAAAATTACAAATTTTAAATCTACGTAGATTACGACCATATTTTCTCGATATGGTCGAGCTTCTTTACATTAGAGTGCTATGAATCGAATCCTATGTATTTGTCTCATGATTGGCAGTTTCCTTCAAGTTTCAATTCACAGAGTTCTTGAGAATTTTCTCTCAATTTTGGAAGTCGAGAAATTGTCGGTAATATTGTGTTTTTAACGTTATTGTATAGGAATGAAGTCCTAACTCGCGTAAGCATGGCGGCGGACAGTATAAGCATAGGTGACATAGTTGGAGCCAGGATACGAGGCAGCCAAGCATGGAGTCTACTACCCTTGCAGGTATTTATTATATATACTAGTTTGATCATCTAGTCTAGAACCTCAATAAGACAGTTTCTTTGTTTGTGAGAAAGTCCTTGGACAAACATTAAAATTATCCTATAAACACATTTACAAATCCTTAACTATTTTAAAACAGTTTGGTTGTCTGTCTGGCTATTTGTGCCGGCTAATCTCCGAAACGTCTGCCTAATTTTGACGGGACTTTCACTGGCAGGACTTTTACTTTTATTTAAAAATAATTAGGGTACCGCGCAAAATAAATTAAAACCCATGAAATTGTGAACAAAATCCGTAGTATATATCCGTAGTAAAGTACTTGAAAGGCAGGTAGATTTCTTATAGGGAGTAGTTATCCGCTAAGAAAGGATTATTGAACATTCAACTGTTCCCTCGAGAACTTTTGCACGGTAGTAGGGTACTATATGGTACTCGACTGGCTGGCTACCACCCTCAAGTTGAAAATCTGTTCGTTGTTCCGTCAGTTGCACTTGAGAGCCAGTTGCCCTTGCCCTTAAGGCATTGAAATAAGGTGTACAACACCTTGTCAGTCCATCTGGCATTGCTAATGTCTATAGGCGACGGTAGTCACTTACCATTAGGTGACCCGCCTGCCTCGTAGTCACTAGTGACATAAAAAAAAAAAAAAACGCGGGTGAAACCGCGCAGTTCAACTAGTACATATTATAAAATAAAGTCCCCCGCCGCGTTTGTCTGTCTGTATGGTCGGATTTCACCATTGGATGTAGAAAAAAATATTGTAATATCTGGTAACAATGTGCAGGCGATGTACAGTTCAGTGTTGCCCGGACACGCGATGTCCGGCCACGTGACCGGACAGATCCAGTTCCCAGGCTGGCTCGGCAAGAACTCGAGAGCCAGCAAGATACATCGTCTCTGCCAAGAGATACACGCTCACACCAGACTTAGGTATGTATTACAAATTGCATTCAAGTTCATTGAAAATAGCTGTCATTTTCATTTGTTTTTTTTTCTGAATTATCTATTTAAGTATGTATTTACCTTTGATATCTAATAACTAAAGATACACAATCAGCGACAAAAAATGGCCTTACCGAATGTCTACCCACTCGAACATTTGGGTGGTCTTTTAATCTAGTAGCATTCGAACGCTCCGACGGTAAACATGCCTCAGTGCTCGTTTAAGATATATTTTGGCTAGCAGGTATGAGTCGTAAAATTTTATTGCCTTTTGTACATAGCTTTGTGAATAAAACATAAAAAAAATAATATTACCCAACACAATTTGAGACAGTTTTGAGAGAACTTTTGCTTGGGATTGTTTATCTTTAGTTATTAGATATCAATGGTATTTACAACAAAAAAAGTAGTATATGTTATGTAGTACCTATATCAGTTATCTGGTTTCCATATTTATTATGAAATGAAATGAAATTGTTTATTCATCCAAATAGGCCTTCACATGCACTTATGAATAGTCAGACTCTAAATGCTCGGTTGGGAAGGTTGCTTTTGCTGAGAAGAGCCGGCAATAAACTCAGCAATTACTCTTTTCAAAAACAACTTACACCTATTACATTCAATAATTATTTATATAGTCTCACTGACAATATTTGAGTGTTATGGCGGCAAAAATAGTAACCTATAGAATTTAATCATGACTGACTTAATAAACAACAAACTCAAGCAGACCAGCCCCCACAAGCAGCACCTGTTCACAAGTATGACGCGTGTGGCAGCCATCGCCCTCCTCGCACATTTTATAGGGAAGTGATTGTATTGCCGGCTCTTCTCAGCAAAAGCAACCTTCCGAACCGAGCATTAGATTCTGACTATTCATAAGTGCCTATGAAGGACTATTTGGATGAATAAACATTTCATTTCAAGCTCTGCTTAGTTTGGTATCAGACAGCCGTGTGTGAAAATGTCCCAGGATATTATTTCCAAGTACAAATCTAAAATGAACATTATCTTCCAGCACATCAGGTTCAAAATCCTCAATATTCCTCGACTACTGCACACATTTGCGCGACGCTATTATAAATCCACTGATAAAGGACAAAGCTGACGGTGTCAGCAAGTCATTAGAGATACTAGAGTCTTATCATTTACTGAGGGAAGACTTGGATTCCTTGACCGAGATGTCAGTGTGGCCTGGTCAAAGAAATCCTACAGTATTAATAGATTCTAAGGTAATTTTACTTATCTATACTAATATTATAAAATTAAACTAAAACACTAAAATTATTTTAGTGTTGGATAGCCCATTTATCGAGGAAGGCTATATAACATCACGCTATGTTGCGAAATGTCCACGGAACGAAATAAAAATAAAAAAGACATGTTACAATTCTCTGTTGAGAATCCAACCCTACGCTCGGAAAGCAACACATTCAATCGACCTACATCATTCGCTGCGAGCGCGCGCGCATTACATACTGTCATTTCATACATCATATCATTGTTAATTGCTTGTAGCTTTGTTTGTCATAATTATATTCGAGTTAAATCATCTGGCATCTACTCATTTCCACCAACATCAACACTCTCTTACATATTACTAGTTGCACTCTGAAATTAATCATAATAATAATAGCCTCTATTCAGATTTTACTTATTTAAACAATTTTTGATTAACTACTACTGTGTGACTGTTTGCCCTTTGGCAAAGGCCTCTCCCAACTGTCTCTGCAAACACCTGTTCAAAGCTGTTCTAGGCCACAAACTGCCTGCCATTGCCCATCGTTTGGATGGCCTGCCTCGTTTCCTTATTTTTCCACTAGGATATTTTTTTTTTTTAAATCTGCAATCGACTAATTAGTCATAACTCATCCACTAGGATATCAATGAATAATTGTCTTACTCATTTCCATTTGTCAACTCAATAACAGGTAAAAGCAGCGATGACACGTACATACAATAAGACAGCGAGCGCACTCCCGTACGCGCCTGGTGCAGTTAAACGTGGAACCACTCGCAATGACGACGAGCTGGGTGATGATGATGACTTACCCGACGATGAAGGCAATGACAGTGATCCAGAAAATGACGCACTCATTAAGGTTTGTACTCGGTAGAAAGCTGGTTGAAATTGAATCTAAATTGACTCCCAAAAATACAATTGAGTTTCAGAATAAATATTACTAAAGTATCATAGATAATATCTATGAAAAATATTAATAATCTGTATACCATAAACAAAGCATAATTATTTTTTTCTGTTTACAGAAAAAGAAAAGTAAAGAAACTGAGAAACCAAGTTCCAGTAAAGAAAAACCGAGCACAAGTAAGAAATCCACATCAAGCAGAGATAAATTAAAGAAAAGTAAATAATATGATCGGTTTTAGTCATTTACTTACTGACCTCACGACAAATGCAGCAACCTAGTTTTACAATACAAGTTCCTTTGATTTTTAAGCTCGGCCGACAGCTAAAATATATAAAATTGCTATCATAATTGATGTAACATCTGTGATATTTAATCATGTTACTTATAATCATGTTTTACTATAGAATCGTAAATCTCAGTCTGTTGTGAAGATATGCTGGCATAATCCAAAAACTAACTAACTATAGTCATATTTCTTATCAAAATTATGAGTAAATGTTAGTTTAAGTTCATTTGTTTGTATTTAATTACACATTTTGTAAGGGAACCAATAATTTTGTGTCACAAAATTTTACTAAACTAGTGGCATGCAATGAAGTCCATTTTGATCGCTCGCTCCATCTGTGCCATAAATAGACAAGCATATCAAGTCAAGGAGAGACATCCTCATGTCAAAGCGGCCATCACAGTGTGTCACTTGTTTTATGTAGCAATACAACACATCTGAATAAATCTTAAAATAACATTTTATTTGTATAAATCTCTCATGGTCCATAATGTCTTCTTTTTAAAATTGAGTCTATATGTTATTTGATTAAAATGGTTATGTATCAGATTGTTTTTAAATGAATTTCTGTTTACAACACAAAACTATTACATTGATAGTATTTTATCAATAGGGTGCCTTTATTATTGCCACAAATAACCAATACCTTGTAATCTATACTTAGAAAAAATTCAATAAAATCATCTTTCACTGAGTTTATAATTAACTCGTCTGATAAAGCAATATTCACCATAAACATGTTATAAATAAACAACAACCAGTATAATTACATTATTAGAACTTTATTACATAATAATTGAAACTAAATTTCACTGATCATCCATAACTTCATTATCCTTACATCTATTCCCTTTTTATTAACTTCGCTTTGGGGTCATCTGGTCTCATTATAACGTAGGTCATCTTGTATCTCTTGTTGTCTCCATCGTTCTTCTGGTAATTGTAACATCCTACGGTGGCTAGGCCGACACCTACCAGCGCGATGCCAGTTGCCCCAATGATCTCGGGGATTTCATTCCATCCCTGCTGGAGGAGCTGACCAAGTGTTCGTCTTGAGGCAGCTGCCATTTTTTATCAGTTTACTTTTATTTTATTATAAAATAATTTCTGAACTCGTTGCGCGATCTCCAATGTCTCGCATACCATACAGTAGAGATGGGTAGTTATTCTAATAACTAGCCAAATACCCGCTACTGATCAAATACCCACGGCTACGATATCCGTCAAAAATATACTCGGCTGTTGCTATCGAATGGCTACGGCTTCGAATAACCTATACGTTTATGACGTAACGCGCTGTAGCGAACAACCACGCCAGCCGCCGGCAGCCGACTAACTAACTAACCAACTAGTTGAATGAACAGTTGTGGCTACTCGTAGCCGTAGTAGCCGTAGTATCCAAACTAACTAACCAACCAGCATAGAGGAGAGTAATATAACGGGTATAGAGAGCCCTCTCGCAGATTTTTTTGAATACCGCTAATGTCAATTGATCAGACGAATAGCGCTATCTATTATCGCCATCCGCAAACTTAGTATATGTATGTATACCTATAACTAGCTTCTGGGCAATAGTACCTATACTTTAACTTCCTTATTACTAATATAGTTGTTTTCAAGTTGATTAAGTTTTACTTCATTACTAGTACTTTTAACTGTTTACAAGTAAAGATAGTAAAACTTTATCAACTAGAAAACAAGTTAATTAGTAATAAGGAAGCTAAAGTATAACAAATAGTAAGGAAGTATCAATTACATAAAAAAAACAACAATTATTTATTATTATGTTTATTTTTATAAGCTTGAGCTACAGTTTTGATTTCATCCTCACCATGGTACGTGATTTTTCCAGACAAAATCCGGTTTATTGAACGGCACCAACTATATATAAGCACATGAATATTCGCGTTTTCAAAATAATTTTTTAATGTTTTTTTATGAGTTTCACAATTGAAAGGAAAATCAACAAATATGTCAGTGAACATTTTTATTTTCAGTTTTAATTTTTTCTTGGGTACACCTTTTTTAAGTATTTCTGTCACTAAATTTTGAATTTGGACAAAACATTTTTCCATTTCTTTAGATGGGTATATTAAAGAATTTTTTCCTTTTTTATATTCTTTGGCCCTTATATATTCATTGGATTTACTTTCGGGGTCGCCATACATATCTTTTTTACAAGTTTTACAGCCTTTTGTCACATTTTTAATGCATTTCCCCAAAATCCACCCACACACATAATTTCCCTGTCCAGCATCATTTACATCGATATTTAAATTGATGAAAGGCACCACAATTTCATCATCTATATTTTCAGAAAATTGTGGTGTCTCCACACCAATGGGACTGGGAATATCAGAAGTCAACGCAATATTTTCTCGTATAAAAAAATCTAGATTCTGCAAGCAGCTATCGTCATCTTTTTCGCAGTTTGCATGTAGAGAATGGGGCGAGTTAAAATTATTAATTAAGAGGGACTTAAAGGCCCCTTCAAATGCAACCGTGTCTGGTGCCGTATTTCTCGCCCCATAACTTCTGATATTCCCAAAGAAATTTTCTAGTGGATCCTGGTTGAAATTACGTGTTAACATCGCATCAAATAAATATGTATGGGACAGCAATATCCATAATTGTTGCATTCCTTCAATTGTGCGTATAAAGTTCTTAATAGATGGTATTGATTTCGTTTCAATAACACGGATTTTATTATTCTTGTCCTTAATTTTTTTTATAAATTTCACAGTTTTTAATACCTTTATGGCATTCTTCCACAAATCATGGTGCGGACTAGTTCGTCGTACACATCCCTTATATATTTTGCCATTAGGCACAATAAACGTATTACAATTCAATGAATCGAAAAGATTATCCATTAGTACGGTAAATTTCACCAAATTTTGGCATTCTGCCGGGATGTCTCCTCTTGCCACGAGATGTCCTGCAGTT
This sequence comes from Ochropacha duplaris, assembly GCA_951361185.1. Taxonomy (NCBI): domain Eukaryota; kingdom Metazoa; phylum Arthropoda; class Insecta; order Lepidoptera; family Drepanidae; genus Ochropacha; species Ochropacha duplaris. The sequence continues at coordinate 3,041,799 of OX592693.1, forward strand.
GCAGCTACGGTGTGACTGAAAATTTGGGCTGCTGGTTTCACTTTCATTTTTCTAATTTTATTTATATATATATGCTCATCTGTAACTTTCAGCAAGCATTTCAGCTCTCCATATGATTTGTCAGCTTCATAAGTATTTGTATAGTATTCCCATTTAATAGTTTTTTCACACTTCTCTTCAAAATCATAATATATTAAGTCTTTTGTTAATAAATTGTTCCGTACTCCTTTTAATAAGTGTGGAACATCAAATAGAGGGATTATTTTTGTTTTCCCTATTTCGATTACTTCAGTCTTCCACTCCTTTAAATCTCTCAGATATTTTTTTTTAGTATCTTCTACCAATTCATTAATCACACTCACATTGACTGTGCTTTGATCACACACAGTACATATGATCTTCAGTCCCGTACTGCGAACATACTTTAAGATTTTTTGCAAAATATCTTTCAATTGAGCCTTATTCATGGAGTTGGTGAAGTAATATGCGACGGGTTGCTTAAATTTTTTACGTAATCCCTTCACCATGAAGACCAATACATGGTCGGCAATTTTCTTACCATCGAATGTGAACCCCCTAAGCTGGTCTTTTGCAGCATTATAATGTATTTGGGGGGAAATTGACATTTCGTCAAAAATTAAACTGCATAATCGATCTTCTGGACATAACTCTTTGACGGTATTTTTGATTTTTATAAAAATAGATTTATTCAACCCCGGCTCTACTTCTATTTTGGTCAAAAGTCGTTTTAACGATTTAGTGGACGGTAATGTAAAATATTTTGCCAAAAGAGGGTAGCTTCTTGGGCTCTTCTTATATAAAGATAGTGAGAGCACTTTTTCTTCTAGAGAGAATCTGCGACCAGAAGGTTTCTTGCTTGTTTGGGTGTACTGCATATTTGTGAAAATTTTTGCAGCTATTGTCATTTTGTTTGTCAGTTTCTTAAATAAAATATCTGTAGACATTTTTTCAGCACTGGCTATTCTGGATTGAAGGTTTTTATTTTTCTTTTGTGATCTGTTCAAGGTCGATTGCAATGTTTTTATTTTTCTCCTCGTTGTTTGTAGTTGGTTCAACCAGAGTGACGGTACCTCCTGCTGCCAAGGCTTATCTGAAAAAAACATCACGATATTTTTAGTCCCAAAACTAAGCATACTAAGACTTATGTGCTACTAGCGAACCGCCCCTGCTTGGCACGGGTAGCAGAGCATCAGCCAATCCTTTCTCATGACTTAATATGGTTTTTTTTTATTTTTTTTATTATTGTAGCAACACTGTAAGTAAACACATCCATTGGTGAAAATCGAACGGAAACCCATTCAGTAGTTTTGGAGTATAGGCCGCGGCCATACCGCTGAGTGGATGGAAACGGGGCATGCCGGCTTACTTTTATATATATACAGGGTGAATTTTTCAAGTTGGCGTGGATGGCCAAATCCTAAACTAAAGGGAATAGCGAAAATACTGAAAGGAGTCTCGAGACCAATTTTGATTAAAACCAAAACTACATCATTAGATTTTTGAAAAAATATTTCCCCAAGCCAGGAATCGAACCCAATGATTTTGAAAAATAAAAAACACTATTATTACACCAAAGCTACCCAAAGTACATACGTTATAATAAATAAGTGTTTCATTATGGGTAAGTTTGGTTTACTGTTACTTATGTAAAACAATAAATGTTATACAGCTGTAAATACTTTATCACGAAATTATAACCCCAATATAATAGAAAAAACTAAAACTAAATTAGTTATTTTGTTATACTGTCTCATGAAAGCTATGCGATGATATTCTTGTTTCATACTTTTTAGAGTGTAATTTTTCAGTACCTATTCGGGTTTTAGTTACTTTTTTAGTAGGCAAAGTGGTGATGCATACATTTGTTCTTAATCCGCTAAGAATCTTAAAAAACTTACTTTTCTTTTTAATTATTGCCTTCTTCTGCAGTCGGCAATAATTGTGTTCTGAATTTATATTCCTGGCACGGTTATCTGTAATGTAAGAAAAAATCTCATGAGAAATATTGATTTCGTTAGTGTGTTGTTTTTAGATTTAATTTAGTTTTATTTTTAGTTAGTATTTTGCACGGTGGTAGGGTACTTTGTAGTGCCCAACTGGCTGGATACCACCCTCAAGTTGAAAATCTGTCGCCAAGCACCTATCGGTGTGTTCCGACAGCTGCACTTGAGAGCCAGTTGCCATCTAGGCTTTGTGTGCTTACCACCTTCGGCTACATCATCACTTACCATGGTGAGATTGTGGTCAAACACAGTTTATCCAGAATTAAAAAAAGTCTATCTTTATGTATACCAATATAACCAATGACATGAATGCAATATATAAATTAAATTACAAAACAGCTAGGTTAATATACCTTACTCTGGCTGACGCTGTTATCGGTTATGGTTTGGATAGCTATGGGAAAACATACAAGACTTACTCAGAAAAAATCTATGAAGGGTGTGAGTACTGAGACAACTAGTGATAGAGCGGAGTGGAAGAGGAAAACATGTTGTGCCGACCACACCTACCATGGGATAAGGACAGGAAGATGAATATAATGTAAGTACCTGTCCCCGTTGGTTTGAATGTGGCAAGGTTACTTAGTTCATTCACATGTTCAGGAGCAAGTAACACTTTCTCTGAAGTACCAACTTCATCAGACTTGCCTAAAAGATAAGAGAATAATGATATTATTTTAATAACAATAAACAATAACATGTTGTGCCGACCTCACCTAGCGTGGGATAAGGACAGGAAGATGAATATAATGTAAGTACCTGTCCCCGTTGGTTTGAATGTAGCAAGGTTACTTAGTTCATTCACATGTTCAGGAGCAAGTAACACTTTCTCTGAAGTACCAACTTCATCAGACTTGCCTAAAAGATAAGAGAATAATGATATTATTTTAATAACAATAAACAATAACATGTTGTGCCGACCTCACCTAGCGTGGGATAAGGACAGGAAGATGAATATAATGTAAGTACCTGTCCCCGTTGGTTTGAATGTAGCAAGGTTACTTAGTTCATTCACATGTTCAGGAGCAAGTAACACTTTCTCTGAAGTACCAACTTCATCAGACTTGCCTAAAAGATAAGAGAATAATGATATTATTTTAATAACAATAAACAATAACATGTTGTGCCGACCTCACCTAGCGTGGGATAAGGACAGGAAGATGAATATAATGTAAGTACCTGTCCCCGTTGGTTTGAATGTAGCAAGGTTACTTAGTTCATTCACATGTTCAGGAGCAAGTAACACTTTCTCTGAAGTACCAACTTCATCAGACTTGCCTGAAAGATAAGAGAATAATAATATTATTTATTTTAAAAATTATAATGTTAATGAATTTTTATATTCTAACATTTTTCCGCCCAACAGAATAACCACCTTAAATATGTTTATTATCACTAGAGATGTGATTATATGCATTTGCATATTTCGCCCCTTCCCAACAGTCATTGCATATTTTATCGAAGGCCGGACTTACACTTGCAATTTAAAGTATTAAAAAAATTACAGTAAGCTACTTACAAAGCGTGTTTACATTTGCAAATTTATCGCAAGTTACTTACGTAAGCCTACTTACGTGAGTAAAACTTGCAAGTGTAAGTGCGGGGTAGGATCTAGTAATGATGATGCATCATTATATCCTACTTCCTACTAATACCTTATTATAAATGTTTATTAATAGATTATGATGTGATCCAGTTTGTTACTTAATCACACAAAAACTGCTGAACGGATTTATATGAAACTTGGCACACAGGTAGGTAGATAGAAAATATCCTGTTTTATTCCATTTCCTGGAATAAAACATAGGATACTTTTTATCCCGGGACAAATAAGATATCTCGGGAAAGCGGTTAAACTAGTTTACAATATTTTCAGATTTCCCCATGTAAACTTAAAAAATATTGTGAACAATAACCTACACATGGAACCATTGTGTCAATTTAATAGTTGTATTAATGGGACGGCTGAACTTTTGTCAGAATGGGCACTAACATAGTACCTTAATTCAAATACTACCCAGTTTGGGAGGAATTTCATATATGTAATATTAAACTTAATATAGTAGTATAATAAACGAGTTTTATTACTTAGATTAATATTAATTAAATAATGTATACTATGCTATTTTTACAAAAGTAAATCAAAGAAAAAAAAAATCTAATTAAATACCTAAATAAAAATATATTTACAATAAAAGATTTAATAGGTAGTATAATATGTAAACATCCACATCATTAGTTAAAATCAGGGTTCGAGGATATATATCAATGGATATATATCATGATATAGAAGGCTGGCGAGTACCTTGGCCAAAGAATAAGCATTGCCATACAGTGTGGCAATGCTGCCTGCATTCTGGGCACGCTACCAACTGGCAGCTATTTTGACCAGCTGTCTCTCTTCTTTTGATTAGCTGGTCTCCCCTTTTTTTCTCTTATCACATTGTTATGTATATATGTATAGCTTAGTTAGTATTTTTATTCTCTTTCTGTATTTATATATTTAAAATTAATTAAATTTTAGATGCTATGTATTATATTAGGTTATTCTATTGTAGATTAGTTTTCAACTTATGTTGCACATTTAAATAAGTTATATGGCTGTTTTAGTAAATTATGTAAATCATACCAAGAAGATGAAGCGATGGCACAGCCAGAAAATTCAGTCGGTTATTGCGGTTCCTATCCTTGTCTGTAAAATGGATATCACAGATAACCTTCTTCCTATACAGTTCATAATCAGATTGATTATCTAACTTCCCACCAGCTATAAGAACCCAAGCCTTGAAACGGTCTGGATTCTTTTCTGGATGTGGAAATTGATGGTAGGAGTTCTCTGAAACAAAAAGAAAGATAACTTTTATTTTAATATTTGTTTCAAAATCCAAATTAATTTACTCAGTTAAGGTCCTAAGGCACTAATGAATGTTTACAATTGAATCTTCCACCGGTTCAGAATACACTTAATCTGAGAAGAATCTGGCAAGAAACTCAGCAAGGCAATTTTGTTTTGTTTTTTTGCAGTGTATATTTCTTTAATTTGCCTATTTACAATTTCAAAAATATGTTGGAGACATTTTCAGTTTAAAGATCATAAACCATATCAGACTTCTAAGTACAAAAATAAATATGGATAATTGCAGTGGTCTATGATATAAAATATTATCCTGATTACCTATTATGTAGGACAACTAGGTAAGTTCAGCCGGCACTATATAAATCAATGGGGTCACGACGTAGGATGACAGAGATATAATGATGACTATACTTACTGTTTGAACATCCCAATGCACACCGTTTAGGCATGATATACACAAATCACAAGCGTCTGTATCGCAAAGAAACAGCACTAAGTGTCTGGATCGTAAAAAACGATTGCACTTGAAAGGTTTTGATTGCTCAATTCACACGATAACTTTGGAAAATTCTCACACTTTATTACGGAGGAGAGGACTCGACTCACGCGGAACGGCGGATAAATTTCTCAAAGAAAAGCACAAATATGGTACGAAAACTACAAACACGTGCAAACGCAAGGAGCAGTCGCCATATTTGTGATTTGACAACTTGATAATCAATATCAAATCAATACTTGGCGGTGTTGCTAGCAATCTTAACTATTACGCAGCTGTTGTCTTTACAGATTTCATCAACACAAATATTTGCAAATAATTATAACTAATACGTGTATAATTATAAATAATAAAATCCTACGTAGTGAAATTATTATTTAAATAATATTTTTTTGTCACGTATTATATTTTTATCGATGGTGTCGCCGTCTGCAGTGAACATAAAGTAACTAATTGTGAGTAGGTCTGTGGATGGAGAATAAAGATGTCGCGTTTCGAGAAAAATGCCACCAAATTTGTGAAATTTGACATTATATGGGAGTGTCATAGCCCTGCCAACCAGTAACCAACCAACCAACAACGCGGGAGCGCGCTGTCACCGCGCTCACTGCTATTAACGATTTTGAACTTAATCGTGTAGTCGGTTAAGTTTAGAATTGTAAGACAAACAGATTTTCGAAATTTTCTTAACAATTATCCGTAGATAGAGATAACGCTTAACCCATGATATCAAAAGCTAAACCAAATAGATAGATAAATCAGTTTTCTATTAATTATAGTAAAATCATAAATGTATTAACATTTATGATACGAAGAATGAAATTGTTATTTCTTTTACAATTGAATAAATTTTACATAAAAAGTACTCGTGGTTATAAAATTAGACTAAGTGAAATGCGAGTGCAAATTGAACGCTGTTTCTAGTTTCTTTAAAACGTGGTATTTGAATTATCAGCCTTCTTCTCTTCCTTAGAGAAGAAGAAAAGAAGGGTGAATTTGAATTATCACCCATATGATTTAAATCTTAATAGCACTCGTGATTAAGCTTAGAATTGTACGACAAAACAAACTATCATTAGAGATAAATTCATTACGCCAAATGGATTACCACGACATCTGTAGTTTATTTGTAAAATAAAAGACAGCTGACGTAAAAATAAAATATGCGCTCCATAAGATCCTAGTCTTATCGATAGACAGGTTATTAATTCACAGCAGTTGAAAGAGATGGCGCCAAATCAGTAAATGGATATTTAACAATTTTCTATTATTCTTTTTATATTTAGTTTTTATTATCATTACGAAAAAGGAAATGCATATATTCTTTTCTAGGTTTTTTTTTAAATTATGTTATTTAATCTTAACTTATTTTGATGAATTTGGCTAGTTTTGAGTCACTATAAATAAGTCGTTTAAATATATTCATAGATCATAGATGGCGTTAAATCAATATACAGATATTCGACAGTCTTTTTATTATAATTAGTAAATTTTATAATACGTACGATAAGTCATTTCAGTGAAGTATAAAATAAGTAAACAAAATATAAAAACATATCATCTAAGATTATTACCGCCGCGGCTGGTATGATACTAAATAATTGCATCCAACAGGGTTTGAGCGTTACTAACGGTTGTCCTAGAGATAAATCCATTACGTCAACTGGGGTACCACGACATCTATAGTTTTTTTTTTGTAAAAGTCTAGTCTAGTCGATAGACAGGTTATTAATTCATAGCAGTAGAAAGAGATGGCGTTGAATCAGTAAATTGATATTTTTCAATTTTCTATTATTCTTTTAATTTTAGTTTATTATTATTATTTAATATTACGAAAAAGGAAATGCATATTTTCTTTTCTAGGAAGTGTAACAAGTAATATTTTTTTTAAATTATGTTATTTAATCTAAAATTATTTTATTGAATTTGGATAGTTTTGACTTTCTATAAGGAAGTCAATTATTTATATTCAAAGATGGCGTTCGATTAATATATAGATATTCGTCATTTTTTTTATTATAGTTAGTAAATTTTATAATACGTACGTACGATAAGTCATTTCAGTGAAGTATAAAATAGGTAAACAGAATATAAAAACATATCATCTAAGTTTATTACCGCCGCGGCTAGTATGAAACTGAATACTTGCTGGCAACAGGGTTTGAACGTTACTTCCTTTTGGTATAGTTACTATACTCTTTGAGCGTTACTACTTAGTTACGGTTATCCTAGACTATTGGATAGTGACAATTGATATCTAATAACTAAAGATAAACAATCCCAAGCAAAAGTTCTCTCAAAACTGTCTCAAATTGTGTTGGGTAATACTAGTTATTTCTTAAAGTTTTATTCACAAAGCTATGTACAAAAGGCAATAAAAGGACATCGTTCAAAATGGCCCCAGAACCAACAAGCATTATTGTTTATATATTTTATTATATTAGTTGCAAATATCTATATCCAACGGACAAGCTGCCTTCCAAAATGATTTTTTAAAAGTATTGTGACTATTTGTGACGACTACGCCATCATCTTTACCATAAATCAATATTTTCTTTTTTAAAGGTTATGGCTTGGTATCTAGGACCTTTAAGCCATTTCTTTATTTTAAATATTCTTCTGTTTTGTTATAGTCACGTTATATTTTCACATTACCAGTAGACACATTTACCCAATAGCTGAAATAGCCGGGTATCAAACTGGTTATTGCACCACAAATAGCTGGCTAGCTAAGTTATTGAAATTTCGGCTAGTTACCCATCTCTACCATACAGAAAATGACAATTATTGGTTGACACTTGACATAGATGACAATAAACAACTGTCATTTTCAAGCCACAGATGGTTAATTAAATAATACGGAGTTCTTTCGTAAAGACAAGCTGTCCTCCGCGATTTCACCGTGTTTTTATCCTCTTTGATTTCACCCGCGAACCCGTGGGATCTTATCTTTTCCTGGAAAAAAATATAGCCTATGTAGGGATAATGATGTAGCTTTCTAATGGTAAATTTTTAATGTTTATCTTAATATCAGTTAATATTATTTATTTATTAGTTAGATAAAGCTGGAGCAAACGCTCGGTATTTAATTCAAATAGAAAGAGTCAATCAAATACCTTTGTCATTCCTCTCTTTCTACGTAGGAATATCCTAACTGTTGTGACAACGTTAGTGTGGGTCTAGAAAGTAATAAACCAAAACCCTTCGTGCCAAATTTACTTCGTTTTACGTCCTGTAGGGGCGCTGATCAAATTTCATTCAATTTTTACTCGATAACGTTAAGAACGAATAACTTTTCGAAAGAAATTCGTGCTAGGGCTACAGAGGTCCCTAGTCTTTTATGTAAGTTCGTCTACATCACGAAGTAAAGAAGTATATCTTTACTCCGTGGTCTACATGAACACTCTTTAGACCTAGGTTGTTTGTGAACTATCCTAGAGTTATCCGGAATTTCTTTCTACTGCACGTAGTAGAAATTCCTTAATATTTTTATCTGGGTGAAAGTACCATAATAATACCTACTAGTGTCTAGTAGGGATCATAAAAAAATTACCAAGCTCGAAGGATTATTGGTATTAAGAATGAAAATAGTTATAGGCAATGATATTATAAGTACCTAAAATAAGAAGAATGGTCCATAAACCATTTGTAAATCGTTGTCAACCATTGGGGTCGATAGAGATGTCCGCTAGTACGACAAACTTAAGGGAAGGTAGGTGGGACGGTCACCTACCAAATATACAAAAATGAACTTAATAAAAGTGTCACCATGTGCCACCACAGAGTACATTTTATATACTGAGATGTGCCACCTGAGCCTGTGTGCAAATAAGTCGCATAGTATAAGGCAAAAAAATATATCCATGGTATGAAAATTCTTTGAGTATTAGGGGAGTGGAGTCGATCCAATACCGATCGAGTAAAAGAGGTAAATCAATGTTAGCACTTATCGATTGATTAATTTTCATTGTTTGTATTCCCAATAATGACACAATTTTTTTTTATGAGAAAGCTCTGATAAGCTAACAAAACAATTTCTGGGACAAAATCTATATATAAGTATAAAAGGATAAGTCCTGACTGATCTATCAACGCCCAGCCTAAACCCTTAGACCTAGAAAGCTGATTTTTTTCCCAGGTGTTGTTTTTAAAACTTGACCGAGGAATAAGAACGGATTTTTCGAAATTCAACCTTTAAGGGGGTGAAGCGGGGTTTGAAAGTTTGTATGGAAGTCCGCGATTTTTTTAAGCTAGAACCATGAAACTTTGTTTTTAGGCTAACAATTAAAAATAAAGAAACACGTATTTTAGCATTTTTTTTAATTCAACCCTTAAAAGGGTGAAAAAGGGGTTGAAAGTTTGTAAGGAAGTCTCATCATTTTTGAAGCTAGATCCATGAAACTTTGTTTTTAGACTAACATTTAAAAATAAAGAAACACGTGTTTTAGCGTTTTCTAAAATTCTACTCTTAAGGGGGCGAAAAAGGGGTTGAAAGTTTGTACGAAAGTCAGTCATTTATGAAGCTAGAACCATGAAATTTTGTTTTTAGGCTAACAAATAAAAATAAAGAAATACGTGTTTTAGCGTTTCCTATAATTCCTCCTATGAAGGGGTGAAACGGGGGTTCAAAGTTAGGAGTTATTTCCGTTTCTTGGTATGAAAAATGAGAAGGACTGACTCATCAACGCCCAGTGTTAGACCTAGAAAGCTGTTTTTTTTTCACAGGTAATGTTTTTAAGATGTAGACGAGGATTAAGAAAGATTTTTTGAAATTCAATCTCAAAGGATACGCGGGTGAAACCGCGGGGCGGAAAGCTAGTAAATAAATATTTTTATTGTTCAACCATTAACGTGTTTACAAAATTACAAAAATTAGGCGCCGTTTTGATAATAAGTAATTCAATTTAAATTTTACCTTCTTATAAACAAAACATAAACAATATTATTTCTCATAATTTGACATTGTTGTTGTCAGACAAAAATATTAAATTTATACATAGGTAATCATTTATATACATAAGAGTTCTCTATCGCACGGGTTTTTTTTCATAAAATAATACTAGAATAAAATGACGCCTGAACCAAAGGAAATTGGCCATCAAGTGAGATTTCCGAATACATTAATGGGACTTTTTAGAAAAGGCTGTTGGCATATCCCAGAAGTCATGTGTGCCTCTTTCATGGGCCTTACTGGCATAGTCTTGGCTACGGCTGGAGTGATGCATTATATAAAGAACGATGGGGACAACAAAGAGTACAAATCGATCTACCTTATTGTTAGAGACAATGACCCCAGGGCATTACTAATCAAGAATCCGGTTTGCACTGAATATAAGGCGTGTTAATGTTTGTGGATTTAAGTAATTAAATACTTTATGACATTGTTTTACTTCTTTACATAGTTTAAAATTAAGTCGCTTCCGTTGTCTGATCGCTTAGATCTTTTAAACTACTCAACGGATTTTAATGCAGTTTTCAGCAAGAGGAAGGTTTATATTTATAATACATAGTACTTATCATGGTACAGAAAACCAGATAATTTCAATGATTTTTAATGTGATGTCGTTCAGCGAAGCGGGTGGGGGACGGCTAGAGTATTATATTTTGCTTAAAATTTCGTAGTGGAATTGAATAGGGACCAATTAACCACCATATACCTACATGACGTCCGGTAAGTAGAACGACAAACTTAAAGGGGGGATTGGTGGGCGGGTTGTACGGACGAGGACTAGACTTTACAGTGAATGTGACAATATTTTATAACGTGACGTAAAATGGTTTAGGCTTGATAGTCTTGTAACTAAAGCCTTTAAATAAACAATAATAATAAAAAAAGGCAAAAGAAAATGTCAAAGCGTGCATTTTCCATATTTGGCAGCACTGTTTGTATCAATGTCATCTATGTCATTGATAAAGGTCACGACCAGTTTTAAAAAACTTTCATTGATTGAGCGAGCCGCAACCTCTGTAAAATAAGTAATAAATTGAAGGAATTACTTTACACAATCGACACAGACAGTTGTTATCAGTGCGTCAGTTGTATTGTCCGTACGTTGAGTAAATCTTTATAATGGGTTCCCGTTTCCAAGGCGTAGAACAAGGCCCCCCAATCGAAGTGTTTTTGCTGAATAAACTATTCACCGATGACACTTACCAGAATAAAGTTAATTTAGGTGTTGGCGGTGAGTTCGATTTAATATTATTTTGTTTATTACTATTTTATCCTCTCCATAAATTCATAACCTTTTAGTATTATGTAATAGTATTGTTTACATTTGTTATACTTACGTTGAGCAGATTCAAATTTTCATTACAACAGTTTTCTCTATATCTTCATCTTTAAGGATTTTTATAGTCGTACCATACAGGTATCTTGTTAGTTTTGATCTGTTCAGCTACTGAACTGACTGTAACTCAAAATGTATTAAATTTCTAATAAGAGCTGATGTTAAAATGAAAGTCATTAGAAAATGAACCTTAACGCTTTTATAAAGTTTCATTTATATCAGCATAAAATTTTGGCAATGATGAGTATGTGTTGAAATTAACTCCTGTAAATAAATATATCGTTGGGAATAGTGCAAATGCGCATAACTAGCATTGGATAATACCACCTATCTCACTAATGATGCCAATTTAAGATTTCGAGGGATAGACACGCAGTATTCTGCGTCAAAATTAATATATTTAACACAGAACAACATTAAAACTATCCAAAAATGAGCCCAAAATCTGATGAAATGAATAAAATATAAAGTTTTAATGTTCTCCTGTACAACTATTTACCCTACATGTAGTAGATTCGCAGATTTGCACTACTTATCCCCGACAATATGTGAATACCAGGATATTTACTCAACTTTGGTAAAACTTCTTCATCTAGCTCATCTTAACAAGTATACCTAATATATTATGTCTACATTCCTAGTATTTTTTCATAGTTGCTTGTACAAATTTCAGCATACCGTGACGAAAATGGCAAACCCTGGGTGTTGCCAGTTGTCCGCAAAATGGAGAAACAAATGGCAGAGGATGGCACCCTCTTGCATGAATACTTGCCTGTACTTGGTGAGTATTTCATTTAATTTTATAGCCTTTAACTAGTTCATTAAAGTTTAAATTGTTGTGACATTGAAAGTAATGTATATAGGTTGGTATAATTATTTGTACGTACTTTACAACTTTTACATATTGTCATTTATTTTTGTAATACTGTGGTATTTATGACCAACGTTAAAATAATCATGAAGGCTTTATTTATTCCTTTTACAGTTCTTATTAATTACGTATTATGTTACTTTAATGTTACTGAAAAACCTTATAAAACCAGCTTAATGGAAATGTTCAAATACTTGCACAAGTTATAACATTGTTTTAATCGAACATGCTATAATTTGTTTTGTTAATCTTATCATTATGAAAATAACATAAAATGCTAACTGTAGCACTTGTATTGATAAACAACAGCATGATGTAAAGATAATAAGTGTTACATTAAGTACATTATCAGTGCTTAGTAATATTATGTAAGTCTTAGTAAGTACTCATGCTGATAGATTTCGCAAGCACAAGTATGGATTTACAGATAAGTTACATTATAGTTATCAATTGTTAGAGTTTTGATATAAATAAAACTTCCTTCTGTCGATATTAATACTAATATATAGAGGATTATATTTGTATAGAATTAACTCAAACTCAAAACTCATTTATTCAGTTTAGGCCATGGTAAGGCACTTATGAACGTTACAACTGACTCTACAAATTAACTCAAAAACTTCTGGACCGATTTCAAAAAATCTTTCACCATTAGAATGCTAAATTATCCCTGAGTAACATAGGCTATATTTTCATCCCAGGAAAAGATCCCACCGAAGCGCGTTGAAACCTCGGGGGACAGCTAGTATATGTATATAGATTGATTAAGTACCTACTATTTGTAACTTTGGTTTATCAAACCGCTATTTATTTAATTATTATATCACTTTAATTGCTATCAAATAATATCATTGTTTACGATATCTTGAGTATATATGTATTATGTTTTTTTAACTATGTTTTTACGTATTAAAATTGTGTGCGTCGTTTCGCATATTTTAAAAAGGCGCCAAGAATACAAAATATTTTTATTTTCTATATTATAGGTTTGGAACAATTCTCGGCAGCTTCCGTGTCTATGCTGCTAGGTGAAGGCAACCCAGCCATCACTGCTGGACGCGTAAGTATTTAAATCTTGGAGTATAAATACTAAGGAAAAACCCGCATACCCGAGTGGAATTAAAATAAAATATTTACCAAATTATACAAAAAATGTTTCTTTAAAAAAATTCGCGCCTAATTTTCAAGTAAATGTCATCATCCCGATTGTCTCATTTGAGAACCAAGTAGTGCGGACTCTGAAACCCCGATTGTCCCAAGAAAGAACTGACAGGTTAAAAAAGAGTACTTTCTATTAGTTTGCCGTATGTCATTACATCTGAGATTTTAATGGTTTTTTTTTGTATTTTGTTTTTCAAATACATTCCTGGCTTGAGAAAATATTTTTTCGAAAATCTAATGATGCAGATTTCAGTTTATAACCGACTCGGAAACAACGAATCCGAAACGTGACCCGATTGAAATAGATTGATAATCCATAGTAGAAGCTGATGACGACATAAAGGAAAGGAAATTGTGTAAAATCTAGGAATATTAGTAGGTAATTGAAACTGTTTGTTCCAGGCTTTTGGTGTGCAAACTCTATCAGGCACAGGGAGTCTGCGTGTGGGTGCTGAACTACTGAACAAGCATCTGAAGTACACAACATTTTACTATTCCGATCCAACATGGGGTAAGAACTCATATACATATTATAAATGTGAAAACTCTGTTTGGTGAAATTTGGTATTGGAATACATGCTCCTGGCATATGGCTACCTGGGAGTCTTCAAGGCTCGAGTGATAAGTTTCTTCTCTATCTTCTAGGTAAGCGTGCACCATCGTAGACCACATCATCACCTAAGATCAAGTGAGATTGTGGTCAAACGCAAACCTATTAAACATTAAAAAAAACGTCAATATAAATCAACCCCTGAGTCGATAAATAGGCTCAATGGATTTTATTACCGTTACCTCTAGTCGGGTAGGTTGTTTTTGGTGAGAAGAGCTGGCAAGAAATTTAGCAATATCTCTTTTATAACCAACTTTGATCTATTACATAATGTTATTTACTTTAGTACTCGACTAGCACTTACCGGTGTTGCGGCAATTTCAGTTGTGAGTCAGATACCTTAAGCACTTAGTAAATAGTGTCACTTAGTAAATCCACCTGGGTTTGTGATTGCTATGGTATAGACATATTTTGTGACCTATTTGTCAGACTTCTAACCTAAAAAAAGAATCAAGAAGCTTAATACTGTGTAAAAGCCTCTAAATTAATTACAAAATAATTTGTAATGAACAGAGAATCATCACCTGGTATTCGTGAATTCCGGCTTCACTCAGCCGCGGAAGTACAGGTACTGGAACGCGAAGACTCGCGCCATCGACATGGACGGCTTCCTAGAGGATCTCAAGAGCGCGCCAGAGAACTCTGTCATCATACTGCACGCGTGTGCTCACAATCCCACCGGTATCGATCCCACGCAGGATCAGTGGATCAAGATCGCTGATGTCATGGAGGTAGGCTACTATAATGACTACGGATTTTTAGGAATAAAATACATACCTACTGATATTATAAATGCGAAAGTAACTCTGTTTGTCTGTTACCTTTTCGCGCCTAAAAATTTAGGTGTATAAATAGGCTTTTTAATTTCTCTTAGACATGAAATAAATTTGGTCCCAATATTTCCGCTCCAAAATCTGCCACCCTAGACTAGCCTACTCCGGCTGCTGGTTTTTTTTTATTTTATTTATTTACCACAAAGTTATACAAATTTAACAAAAATAATAATTCCGTCAAACCGGAGTGCGGTTTGTCGACAAAATAGCCCCCGTTTTTTTTATTTTATCATTATTTTTAACACTCGTAACCAATAGAAAATACTAATTTACTAACACTTAAATACATATAACAGTTTTATCCTCTTCCTTTAACAAAAACTTTTTTCTTCTTTTTTATTGGTAAATCCGCCACTGCTACAAAACAAAAAAATAAGCAATAGGGATGATGTCTATATTCAAGAAAAAATACCTAACACTAACTAGTGTATAAAACATTTAAAAATACTCGAAAATAGCGAACACGTCAAATTCCTACCAATTTAAGGACAAAGAGTAGGTCTTTTGATGGTGTACCTATATCTACGACACAAGTATGTATTTCATACAAAACTCCATGTAAATCATCGTTTTGATCTTTCTAATCTAATATTATAAAGAGGAAAGATTTGTATACATAAACTCAAAAATAACTAGGCCGATTTAAAAAATTGTTTCACCATTTGAATTCTACATTATTCCAGATTAACATAGGCTATATATTTTATCCCAGTACAGTATATATTTTATCCCAGCTAGTATTTAATAAAAAGAAGCTGATTTGTTAAGTCAGTCACCATCCCTATTGTTTGTTTTCGTACAGGAGCGCAAGTTGTTCCCGTTCTTCGATAGCGCGTACCAAGGGTTCGCGTCGGGTGACCTCGACAAGGACGCTTGGGCGGTGCGATACTTTGTCAAGCGTGGATTCGAACTTGTGTGCGCACAGTCCTATGCCAAGAACTTTGGTCTTTACAGTGAGTACTACTTACTATTCGATTGGCCCTATGTTGGGCGCCAGTGTGACAATTGGGTTTTTAAATGCAACGGCAATTTGTCCTCACAATTAATATATTTAAATTCGCACAAAAATATGGTGCTATGTCCCGTCTAATTTTTGCTTCGCGTAGTCCGGGCCCCCAAATATTTGAAAATATTATTGCTACTTAATAAAGCATATCGATAATATAATTTAACGGTGATTAATTTAATAGTTTTAGAACTTTTATCTTACTACTATTTAAAGATGTTTGTTGCTTTTTCACATTAAAACTGCTTAACGGATTTTGATAAAACTTGGCACACATGTAGATTATACTCCAGAATAAAAGATAGGATGCTTATTATCTTGGAAAAGATAAGACATTCACCGTAAAGAATTTTTTAAAATATTTTTTACCCAAATAAACAGTGATGAATATTATAAAGAGGTAAAGTTTGTGAGGTTGTAGGGGGTAATCTCTGGATCTACTGAACCGATTTTGAAAATTCTTTTACCAATAGCAAGCCACGTTATTTGTGAGTGTCATAGGCTATATTTTTATCCCGGGAAAAGATAAGATCACACGGGAACGCGGGTGAAACCGGGGGAGACAGCTAGTTTACAATCATATCAAATACCTATACCAAAATCTACAAACATTTTTAAAACCTTCACTTAAATAGCTTCCCCCTTCTGACAGACGAGCGAGTTGGCAACCTAGCTTTGGTAGTATCGGATGCTACTCATGTACCGCCTCTCAAGTCACAGCTCACGTGGATAATCCGCGGGATGTACTCCAACCCGCCCGCGCACGGCGCCAGGGTCGTGGCCAACGTACTGGCTAATGTACAACTCTTCGATGAGTGGTACGTACATAGACTTTAAAGTGGCATCTTTTCAGTTGTATGTTTGATTCGTTATGGTGAAAAAACTTGGGTAACAATAATTATTTACTTCATCATATTGTATGTTTTTTTTTCATCATGAGTAACGCAACACTAATATTTATAAAGATTATGTATGTTTGGATGTAGGAAAAAAATAACTAAAAACTGATCCTATTTAGTAAATTCATTAGGAAGCTCTATTTAAATGTAGTATATAAAAGATAAGATTTGAAAAAAAAATGCAGGAACCTTGAAGTATTTATGCTTAAATCATACCTTTAATTCTGATATATTTTATTAATATTATATTTAAAAGTTTATTAAAATGTATGAATCAAATGTAATAATTTTGTTTAATGTTTTCAGGAGGGAGCACATCAAAGAGATGTCTTCCAGAGTAATTGAAATGAGGGAAGCTTTGAGGGCTGAGCTTACCAAGTGAGTGTATGAATCTATCCTAATGTTATAAATGCGCAACTGTCTCAACCATTAATTCAGTTTAGACCCTAGACGGGCACTTATGAAGGTCGAATTACAGAAGTTAGCCTTCAACTGAGAACAACCGGCAAGAAACTCAGCAAGGTTCTATTCAATTCTAATGTTTAACGTGAACTCTAGAAACGAGGACATAGGCCACTTTATTAGTTAAGAATTTTCTTTTATTTAGATACAAGAAAAACTGACTGACGGGATGTATCACAGCTTAAACCGCATAGTCTAAAATAGTTTTTTCTAATATCTAAATTTTCCATAATATCCACATTTTTCAAATTATAAATACAACTAAAATGAGCAACATATTTTTTTTCCACAGACTGCGCACGCCCGGCTACTGGGACCACATAGTGAAGCAGATCGGCCTATTCTCGTACACTGGGCTCACACAACGACAGTCAGAGTTCCTCATACAAGAGTACCACATATACCTCCTCAAGTCCGGCAGAATCAATATCTGCGGCCTGAACCCCAGTAACGTGGCATATGTCGCGAAGGCCATGAATGACGCCGTCATCAAGTTCCCCGCTGAAGAGTAATGAACCTTGTTTTGTTTGGTTTAAGGTTGAATTTCGTTTGGCGGTTTGACTAGCATTTGAATGCCCCATTTACAGGGGATTTTATGGAGACGAGTATAGATCATGATGACAATAAAAACATGGACATAAACGACAAAGAAATAAAGCTTAGTTTACATTGGATGTAAAATCAACTACAGCTAGCAAATATTAAAAAAATATATTATACTTTCTGTCGCTTTTTATAGTGAATGACTCAAACTATGAAATACCTTCATATTCGCCAGTTGGCAGCTTAAGTTTCGTCACACGACTTTCAACCTTATTGTAATAATGAAAATGTGGATAATATTATCAAATCTATCACTGTATAGACTCGATCGAATATTACCGGATATTTTATTCTCAAATATGCATTAAAATAGAAAATTTTAGCTGTATTGTTTATAGGTAAATTATTTTATACAGTTTGACTCGGCCACTTAGACAAACAATGGCTTTAGGATTTTCTATGCTGGCTGTACTAATACATAGAGATGCTAATTATAATAAAAATATTGCTTTCTAACATTAAAAAAAAAAATTGTATGTGATAGCACGCATTTTCCCGTAGTTGCTAAATATATTTAAAAAAAAAAAACAATTTACGTGAATACAATTTCAAGCTTTCTAATTTCACCATAAACAGGATTTTAGATTTCATATGTGGTCGAGTAATTTTATTATACTCAAAAAGTAAAACCTAATACTTGCTCAGTGTTGCAAAATATCACATCCTGAAGTATTATGGTATGTAACATTATTAAAAGCAATATTAAATATAAATCGATTTATACAATGTTTATATATTTTTTAAAGTGGTTCGTTTGGCTGTGAAATAAGTTTTGAGATTAATATTTTGTCAAATTCCAGTGCATAGCTTTTAAACCAATAAATAAAAATCATGAACTATTTTTGGTTATTTATTTATATTTACTTGTAATAAAAATAGCTTTTACGTTATTTTTTAAAACAAATATTGTGCTTTTTAGCAGTATTAAATGCTTTTAGTTTTTGTGCAAAAACAATAGACCGGGTGCATTGTTTTTTACGTTATTTAACTGTAAGATATTGTTGCAAATATATAATCCCACTTGTTAAATATTGTTTTATTTACAAATGTAGATATTACTAAATGTATTGATGATAATTTAGAATGCTTCACTTTTAAATGTTTCATGAAAATTATTTGTTACAGTGACTCGCGGGCGAAACTGTAACAACAATTTCATTACATCACACCCCTGATCAAACGGTATGTGATGGTATTTTTGGTGATGGTAGTTGTATGTAACGCTGTATTATGGGTTTTGGATTGTTTATGTACACTGACACCATTAATATCAACACAGACTGACAATATATTAAATTAAATATGTATTTTATCTTTTTATTGTTCGATATTTGTTCATGGAGTTTATAACCGTAATTTTGTGACCTGGAATACTAATATAACTAGCCTGTCGAGGTGGTGGTCATGTCTAAGGCATTTTGAACTTTGTTCGATAAGTCATCAAAAATGGATAACGTGACTACCTAACAAAAAGTGAACAGTAATTTGTACGTGGCACCAATACATATAGAGTTCAAAATGGATATTAAAAGCACCAAATAATTTATTGCCTTCCGGATTTATACCGCAATGTGAGAAATAAAACATTGTGTATAACATAATTTATTTATTACACCTATTAATTAATATAAAATATTGCATGCACTGCACGATATAAAACTTCTGATTTTATATCGTATAAAATCATTACCATTCCATAGGAAAATAACATAGCTTTTTCTCTTGACATATTATGGCGTAAATACATATTCTTTGTGTAAGAAAGCAACACTACGTCTCCATCGAACTGTCGCTTGGTGCCGTTGTGATCGACACCAACGGTCGTGATCCAAACCTATTTGTCACTGCAACAAAAGGTATTAATATAGTTTATTTATATGCACTGATGTCATAAGGTTCAAATTGTATGATGTTCGTGATCCGAGCTAAAGTCGACTTTAGGCCTTTGAAATTAGGTGTAGAATCGGTAACTGGTAGATAAAGGATCAGTAGCGGATTAAGGATTTTGGTTTGGGACGGTATTGACCCCGCTGAGTGTAAATTTTATCAAGGTAATCAAATCATATATTTGCTTAAATGTGGGTTAACACAAGTTGTTACATTTTTGCTAGGTGCCAGCACATTACCGTGACCGGCATGCAAAAAGAAAAAGCTATTATTGTAGTGTTTATCACAGAAAATAGTAGGTACTTAACTACTTATAGATGGAATGCCAGATAGCAGAATAGAAACATTTTCCGATTAGCCACTTTTTAAGAATTATATTAAACTTGGTTAAGGGCAAGTCTTTTATTGCATCTGGCAAGTGATTATAAATCTTTAGTAATCTCAATTTAAATGTAATAACTTTTGAGCAATAATTTTAATTGCTTATAAGTTTTATTTGAATAATATCAAGTTTAATTAGAGACAGGGCCGGATTTAAGGGAGGGCAAATGGGGCAGCCGCCCGAGCCCCCACATAAATTATACTAATTATGAAAAAACTTACCAAATTATAATAATAATTTATCTTGCAATAAAATATTGAAACACTTAATAAACATATAATTTGTCTTATTTGCAAAATAATTGTTGACATTCCTTTGTTGCACACACCCCTATATCCGGCCCTGATTAGAGAACTTAGAAGCTTTTGGGGTGAGCTGAGCCTTCGCCCCATCCCCGCTGGATCTTGCAATCCTTATAATATTGGGACGTATGTTACCTTGTTCACATATAGTGAGGTCGACGAGTTCTATATAATTCTCCTTGTTATCTCCGCCCACTGCTATGGAGAAGGGTGCGTCGGGACATACGGCCGCGCACAGAGCTTGTCCCACGCGACCAGTCCGCTCGTGCACTTGACATGGCGGTAAGGGAGAACTGAGGGAAAATAATTAAAAAATAACGGTATCTACAAAGATATTGCCTTTGGCATTTTTTCTGTGACAGGCTATCGCCACGCAGGCAAGTATATCCAGGGATTTTCATACACCCGGCACTCCATAGAGACGTCAAAAAACCTAACCAGTGGACAGTGGAGAAACAATGCACTGAGCTGGGTATGGATGACAATAAATGGGCTCTTTACAAAGGTCTATATTTAGCAGAGGCCTGCTAAAGTATGAGCCTCAAATTACGAAGTAGGTGATTAAATAAGGATATAATACTTGGAAAAGAAACCCGTTTCAAAGCAATAGTATTGACACCACCAGTGCACTAGAGACAGACCAGCATTGGATTTTTTTTAAAAGAGAAATCATTCAAAGGAATGTATTGATGTATTTAAAAAAAGAATACCTTGATATATCCCACGTTTTCAGTTTTCCATCTGTACTAACTGTTATCAAGAGGCCAGGCACATTTGCACTCAATATTAGACCTGAAAAAGAAAAAATTAATAAACACATTATAGCATAAAACAATTTTGTTTCATTTTTTATTACCGTACCTGTGACTTCCTTTTCATGTGCACTGATAGTCCAAAGAGGTTCAGTTTGTCTGCAGTCTACATATGCCACTTTGCCTTCATTGTTACTCATCTGAAATAAATGGTATGTTAGAAATAAAAAAAAATCCGAGGGATAAAAAGTATCCAATATTTTTCTCCAGTTTAAAATGTATCTGTGTGCCAAATTTCATCGAAATCTGTTCAGCCATTTTTTGGCGATTGAGCAATAAACATTCATCATTTGAGCCGAAAGACGTGCACTGCTGGACATAAGTCTCCGGCCTCCCCCAACATCGACCGATCCTGAGCTACTCGCATCTAGCGGTTTAACCATTCACATTGATAATATTAGTAGGATATCAGCAAGTGGGCGAACACTATCTTCTATCTATATACATATATAAAACGAGAAGGCCTGACTCACTGACTAATCAACGCCCAGCCTAAACCCTACACCTAGAAAGCTGTTTTTTTTCACAAGTGTTGTTTTTAAGACGTAGACGAGGAATAAGACAGGATTTTTCGAAAATCAACGCCTAAAGGGGTAGGCGGGTGTTGTAGGTAGTGCGAAACCTTGTTATATGTATTTGTGTAAGTTAATACTCACAGCGAAGCAGAACGGGTTCTGTGTGTCCCACACGACGCGCTCTATCTCTGGCGCTAGTTGCCACGAGCGATGCGCGTCGGGCGAGCGACAGTCCGTCACTCGGGCGAATCCGTCGCACGAGCCGGACAACAGCGTCTGAGCTTCCAGCGGGTGGAACGATACTGATTGTACCTGCATGTCACATCATTTGTCAGACAAAAACATTTATTCACACATTTTGGCTGGAACTTGCAAAGTGACGTTGCGTTTTCGTTTTATTGAATAATATCGGTGGCGTTTTGTCCAATAACGTTCAGTCTAAGTGGACCAATGAAGTGAAATGAAAGTGTGTCTCGTGACTTTTCAGGTTGTCTCAAAAAGTCAGTGAAAAGTTTTAGTGGAACAGCCGTCAATTTAATAAAAACCTGACCTGACTTGTACGGACGATAACTAATTGACGGTGAATGTGATACTATAACGTGAAAATAACATAAAAGAAAAAATAATTATTGACATTGGCAGAAATGTCCTAGAGGACGATAAGAGATAAGTTATTTGTAATAGATGAACACGAAAACAAACTTAACTGTTTTGAATAATTATTTTACCTATAGAAAGGTACATTATGAGTGAGTAACGAGCTATATCTCATTTTTTCCCCGCGGGGGTAAAGCTTGTACCTTATAAAACAGTAAAAAACCAAAGTTGAGCTGAACAAAATAATAAATTTGCCTGATGGTAAGCGGTTAGCGTAGCCTATGGACGCTTGCAACACCAGAAGCGTCACGAGCGCGTTGCCGACCTTGCATAAACCTTCTTACTCCTCTTTTGAAGAACCCCATGCTGTAGTCTCTAGGGATAACCTGTACAGGGACCTCATTCTACAACCTGATCGTGCGCGGGAGAAGATGTCTCTCAAACCGCACTGTACGCGACCTGGTGCTAAGGTGAGGATGAATTATATTTTAATGCTAAGTTTGAACCCCTTGGGTTATGGCTGGAATTCTGTTATTAATAATTTCTTAGAATTAATTTTTGGAGGCAACTTTCCGTCAACAGGCAGCCGTTCCATCCTAGAGTCAAAGAGTCCTCAACTAAATGTATGATTGTTACCTTATCCTGGAAATAGTCTAGCTTGGTATGCGGCGTGCCTTGGTCAAGGTCCCATAATAAAACAGTGTTGTCTGCTGATCCACTAGCCAGTACATGTCTGAAAATAAAGTTCAACAATTATGACATACAATAAAATACTCACTCACTGAATAATCACAAATCTCAGAAAGTATAAATGCTAACTTGAAAGTTGCTAGTAATTATATTTAAATAGTTTTCCGCCCCGCGGTTTCACCTGCGTTCCAGAGGTACCTTATCTTTTTCCGGCATAAAAATTATTCTTTGTTTTATTCCAGGATATGATCTACCTGTGAGCCAAGTTTCATCAAAATCCGTTCAGCCGTTTTTGAGTGATTGAGCAACAAACATAAAAACATACACATTTATAATATTAGAAGGATAAAGATTAATGAAACTCACGTAAAATTGCGATTCCATGAGAGATCTAGTACAGCATCCTTGTGACCAACACGCTTGGTCTTTTTCTTTTTATTGGGCTTCTTGCCCAATTTGAATGCTGGCTCTAAGCAATTCTCTATATCAAGGTCCCATACTTGAATCACTGGATCCATGCCGCCCAGAGCACACAGGTTACCTGATAAAAAATATACGCTTTACTAACAATTGACCACTTTGTCTGCATGGACTCTGAAATCTGCAGAATTTAGTATCTTTTCGCTTTATTATATCCGTTTTTTAAATAGAAAAATGACATATTCAATTTTACTAAAGAAAAACAAGGTGAGCAGTATAAATCTGTTACTTTTTTTACTTCTGGATAAACTTGCTGTTTGACCGCAATCTCACCATGGTAAGTGATGATGTGGCCGAAGGTGGTAAGCACACAAAACCTAAATGGGAACTGGCTTCTCAACTGCAGCTGACATGACAGATTATCAACTTGAGGGTGGTAGCCAGCCAGTCGGGTACTACAAAGTTACCTACCACCGTGTCCTCACATGTTTTCCTTCACCGAAAGCTCAAGCTCATTGTAGGACTCGAACCAAACTTGAACGATCCCCAAGCACATAATAATTAACAATAGAATACATTGCTTCCTTACCAGGGTTAGGATCAGTTGGATCATGGCTCAGCCATTCAATGCACAGCGGAAACCAAGGCAACAGGATATCGTGGTGAACGTAGAATGATCCCTCTTCCTTGTTGAAAACTATAACAATTCCAAGTAACTACTTTAATAGTGCATACACAATCTTTGAGTATTCGAAGTGGTACATTTGTCTGCATGGAAGAAAAAAAAAAGGAATTGAAAATTGGTTGTGTGAAAACAGCTAGGTTTTTTTTTATGTCTGTCAATCTAGCAGACGGGTGTTCTGATGGTAAGTGACTACTGTTACCTATTTTCGCAATACCAGGGGATTGCCTCGATAGGTGCTTAGCTACAGATTTTTAACTTGAGGTCCTGCATTTTCATCCTCTTTATTGGAAACAGATGTAATCTTAGTACTAAGTATAGGGCCAATTTTCAAGAAATTCTTCTAGTATTTGGAAACAAAGCTTTAGTAACAAACTAAACTCAATTCATTCATAATAATTATGTGCGCGAATAGACCCGGTATAATCTACTATAAACTAAACTCAACTCAATTAAATTGACATGTTCCACGAAAATCTCAGCACATTTAAAGCTTAAGCTACTTTTAGAAATTGATCCCTTATATTAATTTGTAGAAATCATTATATGAATTGGTAACTTTAAAATATAACATCAACACATTAATAATAAAAAAAATATTGACAACTCATTAACCTGTTGATCATGTTAATAACTCAACTTGCTTATACAGGGTGTCCAGTAGTACGACAAACTTAAGGGGATAGGTGGCCGGGTCACCTACCAAATATACAAAAATTACTTTAGTAAAAGTGTCATCATTTTCGAGATTTTTAAGATCTAAAATTAAAAATATACCTAAAAATCTGAAATATCGAAATATCTCGAAAATGGTGACACTTTTTTGTGAGGTGATTTTTGTAGTAGGTGACCCAACCACCTATCTCCCCCTAAAGTTTGTCGTACTTCTTACCGGACATCCTGTATAATAGTTTCTATTGTTATATTATTGATTTCCTGGGACAGCAGTACATATTATAGCCAACAGGTTAAACAATCATATAACAATTGAATCAAAATTTAATCAAGTCAACTAATGATACTTTATTTCATTTAAATTGTGACCATTTGTTGTCTAAATTAAAAAAAATAAACTTATAGTAATAGTAGAGTCAGGTTCAGGATAGTTAGTACTTACTATGTACTTCCAGTACACTAGCATCACTCTCTACGTGCCCAACAAGCAGTAGATTATCATCTGGCTTTATTATATCATCTTCTTCATCACTATCGGGTCCTTCTGTCTGTGGATATATATGAGTGCTTTATTATTATGTTTGACCGCAATCTCACAATGTTAAGTGATGGTGTGGGCAAAGGTGGTAAGCACACAAAGCCTAGAAGGAAAATGACTCTAAAGTGCAACTGTCGAAACACACCGATAGGTGCTTGGCAACAGACTCTCAACTTAAGGGGGGTAGCTAGGGAATGCAATCTCGATCTCGTCTCATTTTTCGAGATCAATCTCGAAGCCTAAAATTACGAGATCTCGGCCGAGATTGACGAGATCGAGAGAAGACACTTTGAAAGCATGTAAAAGTCCATTCACGTGGGTTACTACGACTACAGACAGGCTAGAGTCGGTATCTCTATGAGTGTGGAAGAACGAGGGGTTTTTTTTTGCAATTTGCTTACAACAGCTTGCTCTAGTGTTGAATCTGAGAGGGCGTCTTAAGCCGTTGGCTACATAGCGACTGACATAAGATGCCGTTCATCCGACAGGAGCACTTTGTTTTTTAAGGAGCTATTTCCAAAATCACTCCTAAAACCGTTTGTTTCTTGCTTGTCTCACTTTCATTATTTTAACGGGTCTGAATTGTGATTTGTGTGTTCATTAATATAAATAAATAATTATAAAAATAAAGACTTTTTTTAAATAATTTAATGTTCAATCATGTTTTACTTTTTTTTTATATTTTTTGGACTCTTTATTTGTATTTAGTAATTCTTTGCGGATCTTTCTCAAACCTATTTTATAAATATATGAAATACATTCCTAAAGTATTTAGATCATTCAGTATTATAATTGATACCGAATATTATCAATATAGATGATTTAATTTATTATTAGTATAAAGTAATATAATCTAAAAACGACCTAAAATAAACTATTGTTTCACTTATCTAAGTAAAACAATACTTTTTAAACCATTTGAGATCTCGAAAATGCCGACATCTCGCCGAGATCGAATTTCTAATCCCTCGAGATCTCGACTTGGCGATCTCTTCTCGAGATTGCATTCCCTAGTGGTAGCCAGCCAGTCGAGTAGTATAAAGTACGCAACCACCTACCATGGTTTATTCACAATGTTTTCCTTCACCGAAAGCTCAGCTAGTACATAATCTTACTATATATAATATTATAAATGTGAAAGTTTGGATGGATGGATGTATGTTTGTTCCTCATTTACGCCAGAACGGTTGAATGGATCTGGATGAAATTTGGCATAGAGATAGATTATAGTCTGGAATAGCACATAGACTACTTTTTACCCCGGGAAAAGATAAGATCCCTCGGGAACGCGGGTGAAACCGTGGGGAACAGCTAGTAATAATCTATATTAAGCGGAATCAATTGTTTTGCTATATTACCCTTATTTGCACATTTTCACTGAGGTCTCCTAAGTTAGGTAATGTTGCAACTGTACCAATACCAACTGGATTACCTGAAAATAAATTATATTCATCAATAGTTATCATCAGCAGAGATTGTTGTCCATTAAAAGCAATGTACAGAAAACATATCTGGTACACTGAGGTATTATGTCAACATAAACTGAATTATAAAATTTGCAGGTTGTTTGGAGTGATTAGTAAGAACACTGTCACTGTCATGCCACAAATTGTGGGTTTGATTCCAAAACCTAGTTAATCAAAGCCCAAAGTGAATCCTAGAGGGGGTTAAGTAGTAATAGCAATATTAGTGACCTTAGCTGTATGTTTAGTGTGTACTCTTTCTTTATGCTTTATTTAACATGACAGTTCTTTCTTGGGACAATCGGGGTTTCAGAGTCCGCACCACTTGGTTCTCAAATGGGACAATCGGGACGATGACATTTACTTGAAAATTGGGGACAAATTTTGAAATTATGAAAACTGTGTGCGAGTTGACGAGTTGTTTGACAGGTTAATGTTGCGAGTCAACAGATTAAATAATGATGGCTTCTAAGAGTTCCAAAAGAGCTGCTAAAGTATGTCAAAATATTACATACTATTGTCTTCTTGATCATATTGCTCAAAAT
Source organism: Ochropacha duplaris (assembly GCA_951361185.1). Classification (NCBI taxonomy): domain Eukaryota; kingdom Metazoa; phylum Arthropoda; class Insecta; order Lepidoptera; family Drepanidae; genus Ochropacha; species Ochropacha duplaris. The sequence goes on from OX592693.1 coordinate 3,069,416, forward strand.
TGAATTCGTCATTTGGATCTGCGGGTGGGTCTGATGGGGCACTGGTTCCTTCAGCCTCATCACCACTTTCATCATCACCTAGTACCGTTAACCTGTTATGAACAAATATTACATAGAGAAGTTAGTCGCTACCAGCGAGCACATTGATTAATTGAATTGCTTATTTAAATTGTATCTGTAATAACATGAACAGTTTCATCGAAAATTTGTTATACTTAGTTCCATTTTAAAACACTTTTCAATCACTCCACATAATTTTAGAAGAATAATTCGGATATACCGACCAATCAAATTTTATCAATAATAAATCAACTTGCCGTAAAATAAACCTGTGCCTACCGTAAGTCTTCTGCGGTCTGTTTAATTATTTTTTCTAATTCTTTCTCGGTCAACTCAATCTGAAATTATCAAATTTATTTCAAAGTGTGATGAAGAAAGAATCACTTGCAGTTAGAAAATTAAGCGGTTTTTACCTTTTCAGGGACTGCTTTGGCGACGCCACGACGAACAAAGTGCATACACGAAATTAAACTAACAGTTGGTGTATTCTCCTCCATTTTTCACAAGATTTTAAAATAAATAAAATACCAACTTTTGCGGAAATTACCGCGTGTTTACGAAGTATAATATATATTCTCCAATATTCTGAATATTCTCTTTGACCGCGTGTGTATTTTTTTTAGTTTATTTAAAAGGCTTCAGTTAGAAAACTATCAGCCTAACTATGTACTTTGTATATAATATTCTTCTTTTATGTTATAGTAACGTTATATCACAGTAAAGTCTAGCTTTTCCTCCTACGTACAAGTCCAATCAGGTTTTAGTAAAATTGTTGGCCGTTCCATTAAAAATTCTCACGGACTTTTTGGGACAACCTGAAAACTCACGGTACTCGCATTCATTTCAGTTCACTGGTGCACTTAATTTTTTGATTCATCTCTAAAACTCAAAATATACGATATAATGAAAATAAAATAAGGCAACGTCACTACGCAAGTTCCCGCCAAAAAGTCCCGCGTGAGTTAACACCACACCACAGAGTACGTTTTGTAAAGTAAGTACTTTATAGACCAACCAAGTTATTTATTTTATTTATTTATTTATACATTGCACAATGTACACAAAAATAACAATAGTACAGGTAAACTTATAAATATCATTAAAATTACGTACATGGACCCTGTTAGGGTGTAGCAAAAAAAATAAAATTAAAATCAAGTTATCTGTGAAGTGACAGAAAGAAAATGGAACTACACGAGGAACTACAGCCATGTTGAAAACATCATTCGACTACAGTCCAACCAAACGTGGCGGGACGTACAGCGGGGCAAAGAGTATATAATCACTACATTTTACAGCGGGAATGGATCTCAGATTACTGATATGTAGCAATGGATGGTGTGTAAAGCCTTTATTTTTTAAGTCGAGTCAGTTCGTGGCAGCAAAGAGTATATAATCACTACGTGGTGGCAGGCAGATTAGCCTCATCCGTTCACCTCGACCAAATCCCTAGCAGCATAGTCACCGCTGACGAAGCTGTAGGCGCAATCGACTCCCTGACCAGCCACGTGCAATCGCTTATTAGCGATTGCTCTCGGACAGTTCCGGTGGAGAGCAATCGACACTGGCGCTTGCCCGACGACGTACGTAACCTGATTAGGGAAAAGAACGCAGCCATGCGCGAATACGATAGACGTCCGACCGAGGACAACCGAATCCGCTTACGCACTCTCCACCGTGCCGTCAAGGAGCGAGTGGCCGAGGCCCGCGAAAAAAGCTGGGATCAGAAACTGATCGACATAAAGCCCTCCCATCGAGCCTTTTGGCAACTCTCACGTGCCCTAACCAAGGACACGGTTGCCCATATTCCACCTCTCAAAAGGCCCAACCTTCCACTCGCCTTCGAAGACGAGGAAAAAGCCGAATGCCTGGCCGAAAGCCTGGAGCTTCAGTGTACACCCAGTTCCCTCCCTATCGACCCTGTTCATATGGAGGAAGTAAATTCGGAAGTAGAACGGCGAGCTTCTCTCCCGTTACCCCCACCTCCTCTCAACGAAGAGGAAGACCCCGTCCCTCCCTAGACCCCGGACGAGGTCAAGCAGATCATCCGGGACCTCCACCCGAGAAAAGCCCCGGGCTCGGATAAAATCACCAACAAAGTGGTAAAGCTGTTCCCGGCTACCCTTATCATGCACCTGACAGCGATCTTTAACGCTGCCTTATCCAATAACATTTTTCCACATCAGTGGAAAAAAGCCCATGTAATTGGGATCCATAAGCCCGGCAAACCCAAATCCGAGCCCTCCAGTTACCGACCCATCAGCTTGCTCAACGTCATGGGCAAGATGTATGAAAGGTTAATATACCTCCGTCTCAAAGCGTATGCCGACGCTAATAAACTCATTCCCGACGAGCAGTTCGGCTTTCGAACTAGACACTCGTGCGTCCAACAAGTTCACCGTATCGTTGAACACATCGCCTCCAACTTTCAGAAAGGTCAAATGACCGGAGTCCTGTTCTTCGATGTTGCAAAGGCATTCGACAAAGTCTGGCACAACGGCTTAATTTATAAGCTGTACAAACTCGGAGTGCCAGTCAGACTCGTGACCATCCTACGAGACTTCTTGTCGAATCGCCAATTCAACTACCGAATAACAGGAGCGCTATCCTCAGCCCACCCCGTTTTAGCCGGAGTCCCTCAAGGCTCTGTGCTGTCCCCCTTATTGTTTACACTCTACACGAGTGACATCCCAAAAACTAGCAAAGCGCAGCTAGCTCTATTCGCGGACGATACCGCAATATATTATTCTGGCAGGAGCCCCACGGCAATTGCCAAAGTTCTCCAAGCCGCGACTCACACCCTAGGTCCCTGGTTTCGGAAATGGAGAATCGAAATTAACCCCACCAAGAGTCAGGCGGTGCTGTTCTTCAGTCCCGCCAAGAAACTCATCCCCACTCCCCCCCCTCCAGTCACCATGTTCGGCGAGCCGATCCCTTGGGAGAGGCGAGCCAAATATCTCGGTGTTACCCTGGATGATCGTTTGTCCTTTGCCGACCACACAAAACAGGTACGTGCACGCGCCTGTTTTGTGTCCGGTCGCCTTCATTTCTTGTTAAATAAAAAGTCTAAACTTGCCCTAAAAAGCAAGGTGAGACTCTACACCGCGTGCATCCGCCCCGTTATGCTATATGCATGCACTGTGTTCGCACATGCATCTCCCAAGCTGATCCATAGACTCCAAGTGGTTCAAAACCGCTTCATGCGCAAAGCCACGGGCGCCCCGTGGTACATGCGCAACTTAGACCTCCACATAGACCTCAATCTGCCCACGGTTAAGCAATTCATTAAGCGCGCTTCACGCCGCTATTACGATCGTGCCCTAAACCACGCGAACCCATTAATTGTAAACACTGCAAACTATACTCCTTCAGAGATTTCAAAAATCCGTAGGCCTAAACTCGCCCTCAGCGAGCCGGATGACCCTACAACTCTAGCTCAGATTAAGGATAGGGAGGCTCGCGCAGCCCTGAAGAAACAAATACAACACCGCCCGCGTTTTCGCCCTCGCCGGAGAGGCCCGTCGCGACGTCCCACTCAGTCAGTCTCGTCCCCAGTAGTTGGCCCGAGCCGTACCAGTAATCCGACCGTCCCTTAAAACTCCTCTAAATCGCTTAGGCGAAGTCCGTCCCACTATTTTGTGCCCCCCGACGACGCCCTGAGCCGAGGTTCGTGCCCCAACTGGGGCGCCCTCAGCGGTCAGTCGTCTAAAATTTGCAACTCGGTTGAGAGCCCTAAGCGCTCACCGAAAAGTCCGCGTAAGGGTGTCTATGGTCCCTCAGACCTCCACCTTTAAGTCCTCCCCAAAAAAAAAAAAAACAGGCAGATTAGTCGGTCAAAACCTTAGAATCAAAACATTGCGGTTAAGTTACATAAATATCAAGATGAAAATGTGAAAATATGTCGTGTTCCGCAAAGAATTGTTCATCAAGAACTACAAAAGAAGGCGTAAAAGTCCCGGAATTATCGTTCCATACGTAAGTCTTTGGCAACATTGTTTATGTAAATGCTAATGTAATGAGTTTATTTACCAGAAAAACTGTAGTAATTACATTTTATTAGTTCATAGATGTAATAAAGGCACATTTATTATTTTTTGAGTTAAATGCATTGTTTTAGGCCTTCTAGCTAGTGATGTACCTTCATATTAGTTTAGAGGTTATCATCGCAAATATTTTTAGTTTTTTTTTATTTAAACGACTTCAAAAAAGGAGGAGGTTATAAATTCGACTGTATGTATATATATTTTTTTACCTTTATTGTTCTAGTTTTCCAAAATGTCCAGATATAAAACGTAAGTGGATCGATGGTCTTAGACGTGATGACTGGGTGCCTACCAAATATTCTAGGCTATGTTCAAAACATTTTGAAAATTCCTGTTTTATTCCCGGTCTAGCAATAAAAAAACTGAAATATGATGCAGTACCAACCATTTTTGAAGAATATCCAGTATACTTTAAACCAGTAAGATTTTTATGTTATACTAACTATGTAGTTGTATGTAAACGTCTACTATTGGATGTACCGTAGGCGTCCCTTTAAAGAGAGACTAATTCGATATATTTACCACACTATTTAAAAAAAGGAGGGTAATGATTAAATATATTTTCTATCTTTCAAAATTATTATGTAGGTATGTACGTGAGTAAGTGTTGTGTATGTAGATTTATTTACGACCTTACGACTTTTTTAAGCATAAGGTGTCGTTGGATTCATGTTCACATCTTGAGTGTCATATGATTCTGCAGGATATACATTCATAGAATTACAAAAATATTTTCCGATTTTTACAAATATTTTTTAATTTTTAATTTTTGCAAGATTATAAATATCTTCTGATAAAATTAATAGAAATTCATGATGCGAGAAGTGTTTGGAGCTCCGAATTAATTTTGTTATGAAGAATTCTGTAACCGAAAGCAGTCTTCGAAATATGTATACAATATTAATACTAAACAGTCTTAAATAACTTTGAAAGCCTACTTTTCTTTATGGCATTATAATAAGATGTACAACACATTGGCAATCCCCGTGATATTACGTATTATTTTTTTATATATTTTCAATATTATTTTTATTATTAATCTGTTGACTCGCGACATTAACTTGTCAAACAACTCTCAACTCGCGCACTGTTTTCAAATTTCAAAATTCGCGCCCAATTTTCAAGTAAATGTCATTGTCCCGATTTTCTCATTTGAGAACCAAGTGGTGCGGACTCTGATACCTCGATTGTCCCTAGAAAGAACTTCTAACTCTACTTACCCTTAATGAAAGAAAGAGAGATTGTCCCAACGTAGTTGTTGTCATTCTTTTTTTCGCAAATTATAGGTATTTGCTTCAAATAGGTATTTAGAGTTACCTATCCATTTAGAATATATAATTCTTGCTCAAAACCCAAGTCGTCCGTCGTGTTATATTATCTGTTGAATAATTTGTATATACCTAGTTTATTCAAATTGACTTTTGCAGAGTGACGTTGCGTTTTCGTTTTATTTTTATTAAATTTATGTATTTTGAGTTTTATAGAATAATAGTGAGAAATAGAATAAAAGTGAAATGAAATGAAAGCGTGACTTTCCAGGTTGTCCCAAAAAGTCCGTGTAGAGTTCTAGTGGAACAGCCGCCAATTTTACACAAACTTGATCTTGACTGGACTTGATCTGACTGGACTTGTATGGACGAGGACTAGACTTAACAGTGAATGTCTTAATAAACCGTGACTTAACATTAAAGAAGAATATTTAAAATAAAGAAATGGCTTAAAGATCTAGATATCAAGCCAAAATCCTTCAAAAAAAAAAATTTTTGATTGAATGTTGCTAGCTACATATCAGTAATCTGTGATGTTATCTATCTGTGGTCTAAGTGCGTTGCGTTCGTAAATAAAAAAAAAATGCAGTGTACGTACGGTCGGTTCTGTATGCTCTGTAGTTTCATAAAAAATAATTCTCCACTTTATTGTGTGCGGTAAAATTCTTCTTTATTCTTGCTGTCTGATATCGTAAGTTTGGTCGGAGAGTAACTATAGGGTTTGCTTTGATTGCTTACTAAATAATTTTTTATTGTCCATATTATCTGTGCTATCTTTTATCCATATTGGCAGGTGGTATGGGAATTGTAATTTATCTATCTATTATTCATAGGTCTAGCAAGGGATATAACTTAATTACGTATTCATCTGCGCATATTTTTATTTTCAACGAGGATTGATTCAACTCTTTGGATTGATTGTGTTTTTCAGCTTTCATTAAACTACCTATATAATGAGAATTTTACAAGCTATAGGTACGTTTATTTGGTCTATGGTATTTCTAGCTGGCTCGGCGGCCACCTTTGCTTGCTCTTCCTTCAATCAGTTTGATTTGATGTTTCATCCATCTGTCAGTCAGTCAGTCGTATCCATTTGCCTATGTTATGTTCTTTTTCTGTCCTGTTATTTATATTTTGGATAAATTAATCATATTAATATCATGAACGGATAATTATTTTAAATAAACTCATTGTTTTGTAATTCCATTTGGTATGATATTTGGTATATTTGGTACAAATAGTGACACCCAAATTATGTGTAGTAACAACATGATCTTGATTTTATTCTAAACGTGCTATCAGATATGTTTTATGTGTTTAATTCAATTTAAACTGTCGGTTCTGTAATAGGACAATAGTCCCCCGGCCACTTATAAATAGTAACAGTAAAATAAAAATTAATGTACTCACAGCTCCCTAACTTAACCTGTCGGGGATTACTTATCTTTTGATATCATAGTAGAAACAATGGTATATTGAATGGCACCTATTCAATATTTATCACAATAATATCAAGACATGTTAGTGTTAATTTAACTCTATTAAATTAACCTGCAATAGGTAGCAACCATGACGGAGCAGGATAATGAGACCGAAACCAATTCGAATGTGTCACAAGTACAATCGGAATGCAGAGGATGTCTTGTAAGGCTTAGTACTGAGACAGGCATGTGCCCCATATTTGAGACATGGACACCAGGTTGGGATGGAGCCAACAGTGTGATTGCTGATGATCTGGCTAAACTTGCAGATATCCAGGTCAGTACCTGCTACTATTTGGTTTTAATGTATAATGTAAGAAAAATCACTGATCAATAAATTGATGTTATGTACTAACCTAAGTACAATGAAAGTCATATTAAAATTTGTTCATAAAAATATATTTCTTTACTAAGTATTCAAATGATAATTTTAATGTTACAGATTTCACCAACAGATAGACATTCCAAATTAATCTGTAAGATATGTTACATCAAACTACAAGAGGCATGCCTTTTTGCATCTTATGTACAAAGAAATGACATAATTCTTCAAAAGAGGTTTGCACAGAAATTTGAGTATGGCGATGAATGGCCTCAACCGATACAAGTGGATAAGAACATTAATGGAAGTGTTTTCAAGAATTCTTTGGAAGTGGAAATTAAACAAGAAGTTTTGTCTGATGAGGAGTTAGATACAAACATGAATATTGATGAGTACAGAGAAACAGAATTGGCAAATTTAGATATTAAGATAGAGCCCGAAGAAATAATGCAAGAGCCACCTATAAAGGTTATGGTTAATGGTAAGGTGACTTATTTTACTCCTCACTTTCTATCAGTTATATTATTCAGGATATTTTTGATCTACAAATCAATGGTTCAAATTATTTCTGCCATTCTATATTCACTCTTTCAATCTATAGTTATGGTCATAGTACAAGATCCGGCTGCAAGATCGCTACATAGCGAGTATGTAATGAAAATCTAATTTTATGCATAATTATAAATGGGAGAATATATTTTTACCTATCCAAATGTGTGCTATTAATTTTTAAACATTATTAATAGTTTTACCTAAATAATACATTCACATTATTATATATGTACAGAACTTAAAAAAGTATGGTTGCTGTTGTGCACTTGGCCGCAACCTATTTGCAGCCAGGTGTGAACAGGTGCTGTTACATTTATGGTGTATATTAATCATGTATATCTTAAATTAAACCTATTTGTTGTGTAAATGACAAAATACCTCTGCTTATGGAAAAATGGCCGCTAGTAGGGGTTTCTAGCTGTCGAAGATAGATTAGAGTGAAAGAGAGTTAGTGCGCATCATCAGTTGTCAGACATACATGTTTTAAAAGGCATTGCACATAGTCAGTAGGTGCTGCAGGTTTCGGCAGGGTCTTCATTCTAACCGGCAGGGTCTTCATTCTAACCGTGTTTTGGACCTTGTATAATAATAATAATAGCCTTTATTCAGAATTTACTTATTTTAACAATTTTTGCTTAACCTAATTTTTCTACTGTGTGACTGTTTGCCTTCTGGCAAAGGCCTCTCCCAACTGTCTCCACAAACACCTGTTCAAAGCTGTTCTAGGCCACAAACTATTCCACGTCCAATTCCACTTTAGTTTCCTGACTGTTATTGTAACATCTTTTAGTTTGGTATGTTCCTTTATAGTAGCTGTTCTTATTCTGTCTGATTTTTTCTTCCCTAACATGCTCCTTTCTATCGCGTTTTGACATACCTCTAACTTTCTTGAGTGAGCTTTGGTAAGGGCCCAGGTTTGGCAGCCGTATGTGAGGATTGGCAAGATACAGGTATTGAAGAGCTTTCGTTTGACAGCCATACTCATTTCTGTGTTTTTCATTATCTCCTTCAGGCTCCAATATCTTTTCCATGTGTACGTCTTTCTATCTCTTTTGTGGTTAAGTCAACAGGGGAGATTATTTGTCCCAGATAAACATATTCATTTACATATTCTATTAATTTGTTGTTAATGTAGTTTTGGAGCTTGTAATACACAATAATACAATGCTGTTTTATAAAACTTTACAAATAATAATTATGATTGTTAAAATAAAACATTTATGCATTTAAAAAAAAAATTAAGTGTTTGGTGTGTGGTTAAAAAAATTATGTGGTTCACTTTAATAATGCATCATTTAAAAAGTTTTTATCAATGTTATTGTTTCGTCGCAAAAGAAAATATAAATACCGACCCTTTATTAACAGTGGAGTCTACAGCTCATTTTGGTTTACATGCAATGTTTGAAAAAAAAATACAGTTTTAAAACAAAAATATAGGGAAGAATCAGGAGATTTTAGCCAAACTCAAACCGTAAGTTACTTTTGTAATTAAACATAAGAATGATCAAGTTTATGTTAATGATTATCGGTATGATATGGACACCTCACGATTAGTTGGTGAATTTGCTTTGATAAAATCGAAAAAAACGAAATAGAAAATAGGAAAATCGACTAACCCAAATGACATTTTTGATGAAAGCAAAACCGAAGTAGTCCAAGAGAGTTTTCATGCCTGCATTTATGTATAAAATCACAAATTGTCAAAGTATCAATGCTGGAAGATTTAGTTTAATAAATTGTATGCGACAAAAAACAACAATGAAAAATTCTTGAAAAACATTTTACCATGTTAGAAATCTTTAAAACAAGAATTATTTCAGACAATCTTTGTTGATTAAATGTTACTGATCCTGATTGTATTAAATTTAGCGCGGAAAAATAATGGCTGGATTCTAGATGGTTTTTTGAAACCTACATGGTTCATAGGAGATACAACGCCAATTCAAGTTGAGAGTGTGCTATGTGATTCCATGAACAAACGTTCCGATAACGAAGATTATTCTGATATTTGTGACGATGAAAGTGGTGGCTGGGATGAAACTGAGAGCAGCGATGAACCGAATGTTGAGTGAATGGCATAAAAATTTAATATATATTTTATTAATTCATTAATATTTTTTTCAATGTTCCATTTAATTTTTTGCATAATATAATTTTCTTTTTAATAAATAACTGAGGTTTTTATTTTTGATAATTAAATGTTTGACAAATACTCACTTTCTTTTTGTAATACTATAGAGCATAGACAAATTTAGATCTTATTTTAAAATTTTGTGTTATGTTTATCAAACTATCAATGCAACTAACCAAAAATTTATGATATATATTTTTTTTTGAGTATCATAAAGTTCCTACTACTGCTTGATCTGTTGGTTGATAACACCTACTGACGCATGCGCAATTCCTTTAAAAACACGTACAGTCTGTACAGCTGGCAATCGCCATTCTCGTCTGTTTCATTTTAATTTATCTTTAACAGCTAGAAAAAATTGCTTTAATTTAAGATATAAATGATGAATATACGCCATGAACGTATAAATGTAACAGAACATTACCTGTTTACACCTGGCTGCCAATAGGTTGTGGCCGAGTGCAAAACTGCAACCATACCTTTTCAAGTTCTGTACATATATATATTACTGTGACGTGGATTATAGTTTGTTTTAAAAACATGTGAATGTAATTTTTTTAGAAAAGTCAATATTATTTTCATTAAAAATAATAGCGGCCACATTTTGATTGGCACCATGGCAAAAGTATATTCTCCCATTTATAATTATGCATAAAAATTAGATTTTCATTACATACTCGATTCATGTAGCGATCTTGCAGCCGGATCTTAGACTATCAGCTTCTTGTTAAATTATTATGATGATGTCTTTAAGTTTATAGTCAATTTTCCTTCATTTTTCCTAACTATAAATCAATATTTGCCATTACATTGTGATTATGTTACAAACAATATATAAAATTCCCGTGTCATGATGTTGGTCTGCGATCTACTCCGATACTACTAAACCGATCTTGATTAAACTTGGCACACAAATGGATTATATCCTGGAATAGGAGATAGATTTTTATGCCGGGAAAACATAAAAAAAAGTTTATATACAAAGACAACAATTTATATCTAGAACGATAGTTCTCAGCTATCTTCCTTGATTTGCGTATTTAAACTCAAAGAATGATCTAAGATACAATATATCTTGAAAAAATGCATGATATGGACAATTATTTTGCTTTCATTGTTCTTTTAGTAATATTCTTTAGTATCAATAAAATATTTTTTTTTACCAGGAACAATATCATATGATCAAACAAATGTGGAGAATTCAATAGAGAATATCATTACTAATGGAGATGATGTCAATGAAACTGAAGAAGTAAGTATGATTGAATTGTGTTAATGGTTGATAATAATGATCACTAAAAGTGGTGATAGTGGGAATACAAAATCACAATGGTAAGTGATGATTTGGTCAAAGGTGAGCACACAAAGCCTAGAAGAGATGCTTGGCGACATATTTTCAACTTGATGGTGGTTTAGTACTGCAAAGTTCTCTACTAGGGTACCGTAAGCCTAAGCTAGGAATCGAACCGGCAACTTTCGCCACGACATTCGAGTCACTGAGCTATCATCGCTCTCAAGTTGTATATTTGTCGCCATGCAGTTTATTCTGATTGCAGTAATTTTGCTTGGCCTCATTATCTACAACCACAGGCCTAGGCATAGTAAAAAAAATGGCACGATTCAGTTCTTTTAATATTGTGTTTTTTCAAAATTCCTTTTTCAAACTGGTTGATTTCTATTGTACTCTGAGTAGTTATAGAGATGTTGACTGACATCAAATCAGCTTCTTTTTATGAAATGTCAAAACGATACTTATGGAGGTTTGTATGAAATACTTGCATGTGACGTCATAAATATACACAAAAGATCTTCTCTTTATTGTTAATTATCCTACAATGAGCTTGAGCTTCCGGTGAAGGAAAACATCGTGAGGAAACCACAGCACGGTGGTAGGGTACTATTTGGTACTCGACTGGCTGACTACCACCCTCAAGTTGAAAATCTGTCGCCAAGCACCTGTTGGTGTGTTCCGGCTGTTGCACTTGAGAGCCAGTTGCCCTTTAATAAGGTGTACAACACGTTGGCAGTCCCCCTGGTATTGCTAATGTCTATAGGCGACGGTAATCACTTACCATCAGGTGACCCGCCTGCCTCGTTGTCACTAGTAAAATAAAAAAAAATGGTATTTAAAAATCATAAAACGGTTGAATTTTACAAAAGCGCAATGTTTTCAGGAATTAAATGTGAAAGTGAAAGAGGAGCCACTTAGCGAGAATGATGAACCTAGCCTGACTGACTTGTCTCTCGACTGTATGCTGTGTACAAAGACATTCTCTCGAGTTTCAGGACTCAAGGTACATATTGGACTGGACAGGCTTGTGTGTGCGAGTCTGGTAGAATTTGTATATTAGCTATCTGATTCCCATAGTACAAGCTTTATATTTATTATTGATATAAATTATTTACATTATTTATTCTTAATTAGGTTATTTTTATCTCATTGTATTAAGTAGGTAACGGTCGTTAAAATTATAGTTCAAAGCAGTAAAATTCAAGGTTTGTCATTCGATTTTAAGAATTATTTAAAATTATTTTTGTTTTTAGGGTCTTATAAAATATGTATGATATGTTGTCACATAAACAATAACCTCTTATAATTTCTTACAATAAATTAGACAAACTTTGAGAAAAGTCGCTGTAGTAAAGAGTTAAAAAAAGGAAAATAAAGATAGAAATAGATAGTTATCTTGGCTTTAAGACTAACTTGGCCTTGAGACTAATTTATTTGAATTTAAAATAGTTTGTAAGATTTGGTGAATGTAGAAGTTATATTAAAATGACTTTATATTTTTTCAGGCGCATGTTATAGCCCAGCATTCATATAAGACTGTTAAGAGAAAGAGTGGGGATTCTGGTGCTGAATCGCGGAAGAAACAGATTAAACATGTATGCGTTATCTGTAGGCGAAGTGAGTACAGTTCACTATTAACACTAGCTTGTAAAGGATGAAATCGTGCTCTTAAGCTAGATTAACTCTTCCCTAATGAAAGCCTAGTCCTTCTCCATTCCATAGGTTATACGGAAGGTGTGTGGCAAATTTTAATTTGGATGATTACAAATCGACTAACATCGATTGTTATCGACTAAAATGAACAAACGACTAGTTCGATTAGTTTTAGTAATAATCGACCATCGCTATCGTAGACCACATCGTCACCTAAGATCAAGAGTGAGAGTGGTCAATCTCGAACCTATACTTAATGAAAATCTTTCCAGGCTTTTCAACATCAACAGACTTGATGGTTCACGAGACATGTCACAACAAGGATGTGTGCTACGGATGCAACGACAAGTTCGACAACTTCCACCAGCTCTCCTCGCATAGGAAGATATGCAAGGCCATATTGAACAAGACTGTACAGAAACCCAAGACGTTGGAGGATGTTAAGAGGTTGGTATGCTTAAGTTTAATTTTGGTAGTGCTTTGCTGAATTATATGTGAACATGTTTTTAAGTTGGAATTGCAATTGTCCGGTAATTAGTACGACAAACTTAAGGGGAGATAGGTGGGCGGGTCACCTACCAAATATATAAAAATGACCTTAGTAAAAGTTTCGAGATATATGATATCAGAAATTCATCGAAATATCTCGAAAATGGTAACATTGTTTATTTGGTAAGTGACCCGTCCACCTATCTCCCTCTTAAGCTTGTCGTACTACTTACCGGACATCCTGTATACTATGCTCGGATTTTTTAAGTGAAAGTGTATGGAACTACAAAAAGAGAAAAGATTAGATTTTTTGTATGTTAGTTTGTAATGGATAAACTCTAAAATAATTAACCGATTTTAAAAATTATTTCACATATAGAAAGTTACATTATCCCTCAGGAACGCGAGTGAAACCGCGGGGCGGAAAGCTATTTCTATATTTTGAGTTAAGAGAAAAATCTGATCCTTTTTTTATAATACTAGTGTAAATATAAGATTTTTAAGATGCCTACCAAAATTTTACTTTAAAATTATTTGTATTTTAATTCCAGACCACAATTCAGTCCAAATTTAGAACTAAGTGCAGACGAAGTAAAGAAAGAGAATGAAGAGACAAGTTTACCAAGCAAAGAAGTTAGCAGTGATAATAATATGAACATCAAATTAGACATGGATTTGTTAAAAAGTGAACCAGCCAGTGACGACAGCAATCATATGGCTGTAGAGACTTGAAATGTGAAATTAAAAAAAAAACTAGGAAAATGTGATAAGAAAACAATATTTAAAGATGGCGAGCACATTAACATACGTAATATAATGGCCGTGATTGATTGCCGTTCAGTGCAAAAAACGCGTATAAGGGTCAATCCCATATAATCCCAAGTTCTACTCGACGCGTGGGTGAGTGTAAGCAACAACATTTATAATTAATGCACTCACATACGCGTCGAGGAGCGCTTGGAACTATAATGCTTAACGATTAGCATTGAACGTGTTAATCGTAAAATAAATAATAAGTCCCATTTATAATGTAACCTAAACAAATATTAAAAGGGGAAAGATTTGATTTTTTATTTGTTTGTTACGATTAAACTCAAAAACTACTGTACCGATTTTAAAAATTCTTTCACCATTACAAAGCTACATTATCCCTGAGTAATATAGGCTATATTTTTTATCCCGGGAAGGATAATATCTCACGGGATCGCGGGTGACATTTCAAATAACTCTACAAACGAAAGGTTAATTAAATACCAACTGAATTTGATTGTTAGTGAATTGTATGGAATTGATAGAAAAGTGGTTTTCAAAATCAACTAGGCTGGCTCGGGTACGCCGTCTTCGGCGTAGTATTTGTTGCCGCATTTTACAAGTACGCCAGTGGTATGTTGGAGCGCGCGTAGACCTATCAATGTAAATCTATGTTTGTGTTGTTAGTTAATTTATTAAAATATTCAAATGAATTCATCTAATACATAATATTCTCTTTTGATTGTCGTGTAGCACTTTCTGGTTGGGCCACTATAACGGATTTGAAATTCTGTTTGTAGACATTTTGTCCGAAATCAGATTTCAAAGTGGAAGTGCTAGGAATTGCCACGCAAAGACAGTAATAGCCAACAATAAAATTAATGTTATTTTTACGACTTGATATTACTAGAATACATAGCTGTTATACAGATGTCTGTAAGTACGACGATAAACTTAAGGGGAGATAAGTGGGCGGGCGGGTCTCCTACCAAATATACTTTAGTAAAAGTGTCACCATTTTTTGAGGTTATATTTGTATATTTGGTAAGTGACCCGCGTACCTATCTCCCCCTCAAGTTTGTCGTACTATTTAACGGACATCCTGTATATAAATATAGTTGACGAAATCTCGTCCTTCGAATTCGATGTAAGTTTTTTTATGTACATAAATGTATGTAAATATTTTGTAAAAGTTTTAGCTAAAGAGTTGTGATGCATGGAATAATGTTTGTGTAAATATATAATTGCGTCTTGCAAATATATCTTAGTTTGTGTTTGATTTATTACTTACCTTGTTTTGTAAATAATAAGTATGCTATTAGAGTGGACTGAAATTTAAAAACAAGACTTAGTATCTTTTTTCAAAAAAATCTTACTGTCCGTTTTTATTGCAAGAAATATTAAAAAAAAATAACTACAGGATCTCGAAATATCCACTCCGCCCCAAATTACCATGGTTGACGCATATAATAAAACAATTATTTCAAATCAAAATATAATATAATTTATAGGTACATTTCAACGATTAGTGCTCCATTATTCTAAAGGAATTGCTCATATTGTGCTACTCCTAGTTGCGATATTTTGCGAAAATCAACATTAAAATGTAATAATACATCTTCTCATATAACTTAATTCTAGAAAGAAAAACAACATTAAATTGTTGTAGAAATATGAAAGTCAAAATATGAAATGGAAAATTAATTCATTTTTACCATTAATATTTTCTTTTTATAAAATTAAAGCTGTATCCATGTTTTAAATCAAACATGATATTTCCATTTATGTTGTTTCAAATATTTTTAATACAATAAGTAACATACAATACTTAAAAATAAAATAAATATCTGTTACAAAACAAATAATTATGGTGGAATGTTGGTGCACTTTGCACAGATTGCACCACAATAATAGTCCTGCACTGACAATTTAATGAAAACAATAATATATTTAATAATATTAGCTTCACAGCCTACACATAGATTTACAAACATTTACAATTTTATTTAGTGCAATTAAATGCATGTTTCACAATTTAGTGATAAAGTGACATTTAAAATGTGTGATAAATGTTACACACAATAAAACCCACAAATATTTGATAATTTGTTGTTATCATGATTAACAGAGAAAGTTAAGAGTCAAATTTGGAATACAATATCAGTAAAAAAAAGTCTGAATCCTGGGTTACCAGTAGTACGGCAAAAATAATTTACAACAAAAACAGCCCATACCACAAAATTAATTCCTGTTAATTTCATTCAGAATACGTAAAATATACAGGAATAGGTTAATGATATCCATGTACAAGTTGATAGTGGCCAGAATGTACTCCTCGGGGGACAAATTTATCATCATCTGCTGTGTGTCGAAGATAAGGAACAAGCTAAAGAGTATGGCGCCCGTGAACGATAGAGCTACTTCAAAAGCGGAGCTTTGAATGAAGAGCTGGATGAATCCTCCCACTATGAGGACACACAGACCAGCTACCAGTCTGGAATTGAATAAACAAATACAGAAATTCAGTTTTTTTTTAATTCTCGATAAGCTTGTGTTTGACCACAATCTCACCATGGTAAGTGATGATATAGCCGAACGTGGTAAGCACACAAAGCCTAGATGGGAACTGGCTCTCAATTGCAGCTGTCGGAACACACCGATGCTTGGCGACAGATTTCCAACTTGAGGGTGGTAGCCAGCCAGTCGGGTACTACATAGTACCCTACCACCGTGCTATGGTTTCCTCACGATGTTTTCCTTCACCGAAAGCTCAAGCTCATTGTAAGATTCGAACCCACGACCTTCGCCGCGGTATCCGACGTCACTACCACTGAGCTATCATTACTCTAAACCACGAATTTAAAAAAATATATGTGGCATCAAATGAATCTCACTCTATAAGTCTACTCATACTTGCTGGAAGATACACTCAACCTGTCAAGACAATTTGCTTATTGTTTATGGTTAAAAACTCAAACATATGGTGACCCTGCCAAAAAGTCGACACTTTATGGACTTTCGTTAGTCTCTTGAGAACAGGCTAACTGGAAATTCAACCTGGGCAGTTCATTTCACTCTTTATTCTTTCCAAATTTAACAAGCAATTGACTTACCCATAGCCAATGAAAGAGAAGTCACGTTTAGTGTTGAGGGTGAAGAGAGTGAGCGATAAGACAACGGCGAAAGTGATTGCTAGCGCTTGAAGCACTATTGCAGTGTTGTAGTAGGACACAACCACACCCACTGTGTAGGCTTGTACTGCAGTCTGTGAATGATACAATCATGTATTTTTAACACAAAAATGGCCGTTGTACAACTATAGAGTCACCTATAAGCTTGCTGGCCGGCTGGCCACAGCTTTATTCAGAGGGTGCCTTAATTAGTATGTATTTTATTTTGTGATAAATTAAAAATGCAAAAATATAGGGGTCGCGGCACTGAATTCAATTTTGAATGTCCGTGGGGTTCCGGCGCTAAAAGGGTAAATTTTTTCTATTGGGGACTGAAGAACTAGCAGTTTCCTCGCACAACGGATCATTGCGATACAGCAAGAAAACGCTGCCAGCATCATTGTATTATAATTTTTTTTATTTCATGGTATACTAGCGTGAAAGGCATACTGCCAATTTGTTAAGTCACGGTTTTATCATTTGTCTTACTCTTAAATCAAAATTTTGGTTTGTTCTTTACATTTGCTTAACAAACAATCTTTGGCAAAGTTGCCAGTTTTCACTACTAGGTTCATTATTAACATATACCGCTTGACTGTTTGGTAACTTGATATGAGTAAGAATATAAGAGGATAATAAGTTAACAAGGTGAGTCAACATAAAGGAAAATGATACTTACAAAAGCTGCTAGAAGATAAAGGTTGGCTGGCGAGTCCTTTCTCTTGGCTATGAGGGCAAACAATGTGACCAGACTTAGGATGAAGGCTATGAATACCATCCATTCACTGCAAAAGAAAATTTATATAGATATACTAGCTGTCTCCCTCGGTTTCACCCACATTCCTGAGGGATCTTATCTATTCCCAGGATAAAAATCCTATATCGTTCTCTAAGGTCCCATCTATCTCTATATCAAAATTAATAACAATTGGTTCAGCAGGTTAAGCGTGAAAAGGTAATAGAAAGACTAACTTACTTTCACATTTATAATATTAGTATGGATGGATTGTCCTTAATTTTTAATCAATAATAGCACCACAAACACATTTTACGTTCTTATTTAGTATTCATATAATATGTTTTGTGTTCATTAACATATAAATCAGCAAAATGCTTGCTCCATTATAAATACTTACTTTCTATGTATGAAACTCTGCACCGGCTCGACAAGAAGGCAAACACCAGCAATGGAAACTGTTGCCAGCAGTTGTACAGATAGCAGACCATACACTTTGCGGACAAAGCCAAGTCGGATCTGTTTGTCTGCATTCATCACATTGTTGCGGTATGCAAAGTCATCCTGGGAAAGGGTTTTGTTCAGAATGTTATATTTTTATTGGGTTGAAAGTACATATAAAGTTATTTTTTAACTTCTATACATATTACAATCTGTCACTCTTGAGACATTTAGTCATATTTACGATAATTTGTGGGTTATTCTATCTTGCACAGTATGCAACCCCTGTCGCAACTGTATAATTTAATTGATAGGAGAAAGTTCCTATGGTAAATCTGATATTAAATCCTGCAGGATTATCCGTCGCAGACGCCTTCCGTCTGGTATGTCCATCAGATGGCTGGCAAGAGTTTGGATGGGATTTGTTTCGTGTATGATTTTATTTATGTATAAAGTAATTATCAAAATTCCAAAAGGGTCCACTTTGGACAACAACATAACTTTCATTGTGACAAACTAAAATATCAGGGTATATTAGTAGGGTACAATAGTATTTAAAGGCAAGGATTCTAGGAATTCTACAATGTTGATATAAAGTTTATGGTGGCCACCCTATTTGCAAACAGAAGGGTCTATTAAAAACAACCTATTCAATACATGTTGACATTCAGAGAAAAAAATTGACAATTTGTATTTATCTAATTATCCTTTAGAATTTTATAAAATATTGCATATATAATCCATGGTTATTGCATTATACTCCTTTTCTTAAAGGAATACTTCACAACTAGTAGATATATTCCATTAGGTTGGACCTGCAAGACTTTGCATACACGTACAAACGCGCTAGAAAGATGAGGAAACGCTAATATAATCGTTAATTGCTATGAAATGTACAACTGTAATCTTATCTACAAAGTGGTGAAACAATACAATTATGATGACGTAGTGATACACCATACGTTTTTATGAAATACCTAATTAGCATGTAAATAAAGTAGCTTAAATATCACCTGTTAACAGATATGAAGACAAAAGTAAATATTGAAGGACAGATGGTACGAAAAATCCATTCACTTCAATACTCATGTGATTATGTTCCATAGAACTATGTTTTTACCTCAATTGACTCCTTGCCACCAAGCTCACAGTCTTCCTGAGCAAACATTAAAGGTACAGAAGCCATTTTTTTATATTATTAATACGAAATAATACTTTATTTATGAAAATAACTTATTTTTCACCACAAATGAGCGAGCACTGGTTTTCCCCGTTTATTATACGTGTTTTTTTCTGTGACGTACGTTGTGAAGTTGACAATTTAGTAAGTGTTGCTACAGGAAATATTAAATGGAATAGGTTGCAATATGGAAAACCTAGTATTTCATACTCGGAACAAGTTTTCTTAATGAAAAAATATGAAATCTCGGAACAAGTTATTGTTCCGAGATTTCATATTATAAGGAAAAGAAACTATACACAAATCACACGTCAATATCAGTATAACATTATCTTTGATATCAGTGAAAACGTGAAAGTCAATAGGCGCATAATAATAACACTGTTTGCAAATAAATTAACGTATATTAATGTACCTACCTGCCTAAAAAAAATAATTTTTACTACAAAGTAATTTAATCATCGATTGCTTTGAATGAACGTGATAGATGATCTATTAATTGTCAGGGGATTCACACTCGGCTACTTTTTGCTTAGGCCAGTTTACAGTGGTTGGACCGACCACACTTGGGTGTTTATCTATCTATGGTCGTAGATTATGCTGTCTGTGGATCCCTATCATGGTAACATTCAAGAATGATATATCGTTCTTGGTAACATTACTTCATGCGATTAAAATTATACTTTTTCGCTTCCATTATGATTAAATATTGCTTTTTAAAGAGGATTTTGGTTATTAATTATGATTATAAATAAAATGAGTAATTACAGTTTCAATGACATTTTCTTTTGCAACATATTTGAAGTAATATTTATTCAATAATCGGAAGTGGTTAGTCGCTTGTTCGTTCAGCCTTGGGAAATATTGAAGTCAATAAGAATTGTTTAAAACTATTACATTATAAATAATGTATGTTGAAATGTATAAATAATATATATTAAAATATATATTATTAACTTATGTATAAATTTGATATAATACATGTTTTTATGGAATTTACTTTATTTATAAGCAATGTTGACTACCAAATGTTTTGTAATATTTTGTGATCACGCCTTGTGATTGGACAAGCCTTATTCAATTGATGTGATTGGCTGAGGCTATGATTGGCCGCTGTTTTTTGCTAAAATGTCCCGCCAATTTTGTATAAAACAAACCCCTTTTTGGAACTGATTCACTTAAATTGGTTCAGCGAATAAAACAGGTGAGATGTAATCATTTCAATACTATAAATTCATGTGCAATTGAATACCTACATAATGTGATTATGTATATTTTCCCTTTGTTTTATATTTGAGTAATAAACCTTAATTCTTAGACTTGGGTAATTGTTTGAGGAATTTCGTTTTCTTTTGTTAATTATAATACATTATTTATTTCTCTTTTATATAGTTTCATTGTGTCTAACCCTCTTCCTGAACATACTGAATTAGGATACTTCTTGGAAATTAATAGTCGTAATTTATTAGTTAAAAGATTGCCATTTACAAAGTCAGGATTTTATAGGTAGTTAAAAATAAAGATAATATTTTATGATACTAAAATATTTGATTAACAATTGGTTTCCATTTATGCTATTATCAGAAGTGGGATCACCTATGTTTTCACTAATACATTCGTTTATAAGTTTCAGAATGGATTCGGATACCTTGGAGCGTCTCCTGAAAACAATACACGATGCTGTCTCTATCAACCGCCGACCTGATGACGATGTGGTGCTGCCTGTGTTCGACCCAGCCACGAGTGACAATGGTGCTGAGAGCTGGTGCAAGAATATTGAGGTGCTTGCCAAGGAGTTTGATTGGAGCAGCGTCGCCACTGTTGCAAAAGTTGGTAAAGCTCTTAAGGGCTCTGCTTTAATATGGTTCCAATCTTGGGATCCACCTGGTGGCCGATCTTGGGAGAATTTCCGAAATGATTTTACCGATTTATACCCCGAAAAACGAAACCTCTCTGACAAATTGTCAAAAGCTGTTTTGTATTCGTCGGACTCTGCAGATTCCTACTGCGAATATGCAAGAGAAAAACTACGATTACTTCGTAATACTAAGATACGGTTTACAGATAATCAATTGATAGAATTAGTGTGTGGCAGTATTAGTGATGTAAATGTTAGAATGGCATCTTTTAACAGCAACATGAATACCACAACCGAACTAATTTCGCTTTTCACTTCCTACATGAAACCAAAAAAAAGGATTTTAGAGCAGAGCATTCCTAATAATAATACTTCTGGTCCTAATAGATCGAAACGTTTCAAATTAGATCACCGTAATAATTCAGATGTGAAAGATAAAACATGTTTTTCGTGTGGCAAATTTGGGCATCTTAAATCACAATGTTATAGACAACCTGTCTATCAGTCAGATAATAAGAAAAGTACCATCCTATCTGAGAATAAAGGCGTAGATAGATTCTGTACATTCTGTAAAAAAAATGGCCACCATGAGTCTGTGTGCTATCATAAAGCACGTGTCAACTTAGATAAGGTTTCTACGAGTACAGAGGCTAATTTTTTAGGAGAGAAAAATTAAATTTGACAAATGTTACGATAGATAATTTAGCCTTAGAATCGCTTATAGATACTGGGGCTAATTGTAGTATAATAAAGCGATCTATTGCAAAACGCCTTAACTATAATATCTTACCACATTCAGCGACGTTAACTGGAATAGGTAGTGGTGTTTTAGAAGCAATTGGACTAATTACCGTCCCTGTTAAATTCGACAACGTGTGTCTTGAACTTGATATTTTTGTTGTAAATGATAAAGATTTTAGCTATGATCTCTTGATCGGTAGAAATGCAATACAACACCCCGGTATTAAAATAGTCACTGACATTAATGGTAGTAAAGTAATACAAGATCAATATCCTGTGGAACATTTAAGGATTAACCTTTTGCAAGATAACTGTGAGGTAGGAATGACCGATTTGCTAGTAAAACTTAAAGATTTAGATAAACAATTGCAAGAACGTACCATTGATATTTTCCGGAAACATTTAAATGTTTTAAATAAAATCGGTACTGTAAAGACAGGCGAATTAAAATTAAGGGTAATAAATGATAAAACAGTTTATTACAGACCTTATAGGTTATCCCAACATGAAAGAGAGAAAGTGAAAGATATGATTCAAAATTTATTAGATCAAAAGATTATACGGGAAAGTGACTCTTCATTTGCAAGCCCAATGATATTAGTTAAGAAGAAAGACGGGAGTGATCGCTTATGTATTGATTATAGGTCATTGAATAAAATTTTAGAAAGAGACAGATACCCTCTTCCCCTCATACAGGATCAAATTGATCGACTAGGTAAAGCCAAATATTATATTTCAATTGATATGAAAAATGGCTTCTATCAAATCCCTATAGCAACTGAATCCATAAAATATACCGCGTTTGTTACACCGGATGGACATTACGAATTTTTGAAAATGCCTTTTGGTATTTGTAATGGGCCGTCCGTGTTCCAACGTGCCATTTCTAAAGCGGTCAAGCATTTGCATTTTTTATTAGTTTATATCGATGATATACTTATACCATTTTCTACTATAGAGGAAGGTCTCCAATATCTAGAACAGACTGTTGTAGCGCTTAGTTCTGCTGGATTTACAATCAACATTAAAAAATGTAAATTCTTTGTTGATAGTATTGAATATTTAGGGCAACAAATTTCGAAGGATGGGGTTAGGCCAAGTAAAAACAAAATATCTGCTTTAGTAGAATCCCCTATTCCACGAAGCATTAAGCAAGTGCGCCAATTTATGGGTCTTGCGAGTTATTTTCGTAAATTTATCCCAGATTTTTCTACACGAGCTGCTTGTATAACAATGCTAACAAAGAAAGACCAAAAGTGGTTCTGGGGACCTGAGCAGGATGAGGCTAGAAAATACATAATTGATCGTCTTACATCTACACCTCCACTTTCAATTTTTGATCCAAGTTTACAAACCGAACTATACACCGATGCCAGTTCCTTAGGTTACGGTGCCATTCTAATGCAAAAAGATGCAAACGAATCTAAAATCATAGCTTACTTTAGTAAAAGGACTTCCTTTGCCGAATCAAAATTTTGTTCTTATGACTTGGAAACATTAGCCATTTACAATGCCCTTAAACACTTCCGGACTTATCTTTTGGGGATTAACTTTAAGTTGTTCACAGATTGCAATGCCATTAAATCCACGATGAATAAAAAAGATTTACTACCGCGAATTGCCCGTTTATGGACATATTTACAAGATTTTAATTTCGAAATCATTTATAAAAAGGGGAAATACATAACTCATGTTGATTTTCTTAGCCGGAATCCTGCTACAGTCTCTAGTTTGCCATTAACGGTAAATATCACAAATGATTCTCTGTCCTGGTTGGAGGTAGCACAATGTAAAGACCCTGAAACACAAGTTTTGATTGATAAAGTACGTACAGGAGAGCTTGACCAGAATCAGTATACAGTCAGGAATAATTTGTTGTATTTTAAAATGAATTCCAATAGTGAACCTAAATTATTCATACCAAAAGGTTCTCGATTAAGCATTTTGCGATTATACCACGACGAAAATTGCCATGTAGGTTACGATAAAACATTCAGTAAGATTTGTGAGCATTTTTGGTTCCCGAAAATGTCCACGTTTATTAGAAAATATTTGTGTCATTGCTTAGTTTGTGTTCAAAGAAAAGGGCACCATGGCCCTAAGCAGGGCTTCTTACATCCTATTAAGAAAATTGCTATACCGTTTCATACAATTCATTTAGATTGTACAGGACCATTTCTCCAATCCAATGAGGGATTCAGACATATTTTACTAATAGTGGATGGTTTTACCAAATTTTGTATACTCAAACCCCTAAAAACATTAAGCTCTGAAGAATTGGTCCCAATTGTACGTGAAAGTATTACCATGTTCGGCACCCCTTCTTTGGTGATTACAGATCGTGGGACAAATTTTAGTTCAAATGAAATTCAGTTACTGTTTAGGGAATTGAAGATACAGCATCATTTGATCGCTACGGGAACCCCTAGGAGTAACGGTCAAGTAGAACGGTATGTGTCTACGGTAACTGATATGTTAAATACAATTTGCAATGTACCGTCAGATTGGCCGAGCGTATTATTTAGAGTCCAACAATCAATTAATACGACTATCCAAAAATCTACTGGTTTTTCTCCACTTCATTTACTTATAGGAGTGGAAGGTAATATTCCGTGTGTACAAGCCCGTTTAGACGACGTCCTTAATGGCTCTTCGGGGCCATCTATCAATATCCAAGCTGACCGAGAATTAGCAGAGCGACGTCTGATTCAAGTAGCTGAAAAATTTAAAACCCGTTTTGATATGAAACGTCGAAATAATTTAAAATTTTTAGTAGGTGATCTAGTATATGTTAGTCAGGACCATCGTCGTAATAATAAATTGAATATCAGATATAAAGGACCGTATGAAATTTTGTCCTTACTCCCTAACGATCGCTTTGCTCTAAAAGGTATGGGTCATCTAAGGAATATTATAATTGCTAAGGAAAAATTAAGATATTGGCCCGGTGAATTAGTTGAGGAAAATGTTGTTGTTGAAAATGCATTATCACAATTTTAAAGTTATTGTAATCTTTAATTACGTTACATAACGGATTGCAGACTGAGTCTAACTGAATGATTTAAAGTGATTAATATTGTGGAAATTATTAATCTAATTCTCATGGAGATGAGATAAAAAATAAAAATAAAAAATATATATATATACGTTTTGGGCGATTTGCTTTTGTGCTTGTCTATACACATGTCGCTGGTGAACTAGCATATCGAGGCAATACTGAACCATGATATCTGATTTCTTATGATAATGTTTACAGATTCATAAAAAAAAATATTATAATGCGTAATGATATATTTTTCCGTAATATTATTGATATTTATGACGATTCATGTGCTGCGATGTAATCCGCCTGGTAAGACAGTCTATTAATCGCGAAGCAGCACGTGATTGGACCTATTACAATGGTTGGATATGATCATTGACTTATGACTTATTATGTTTACTTTTGATACACATAATATATGTGAAATGTTTATCCAATTGATAATATTGGTATCGGTTTTGTATGCTGTGACATAATCGGCTGGTGAAAAAGTCTAGACACCACGAGGCAGCACGTGGTGAGACCTATCGCATTACCCGATATAGTCATAATCATAAGTTGCTCGACTGTTTATCTTAATTACTTATAGTTATTTTAGTACCTGTTTGTTCCGATAATTTAACTTAATTTAATTGGTGAACCCAATGAAAGATTGCTTCGGGGACGAAGCAATTGTCAGTATGGCCGTGATAGATGATCTATTAATTGTCAGGGGATTCACACTCGGCTACTTTTTGCTTAGGCCAGTTTACAGTGGTTGGACCGACCACACTTGGGTGTTTATCTATCTATGGTCGTAGATTATGCTGTCTGTGGATCCCTATCATGGTAACATTCAAGAATGATATATCGTTCTTGGTAACATTACTTCATGCGATTAAAATTATACTTTTTCGCTTCCATTATGATTAAATATTGCTTTTTAAAGAGGATTTTGGTTATTAATTATGATTATAAATAAAATGAGTAATTACAGTTTCAATGACATTTTCTTTTGCAACATATTTGAAGTAATATTTATTCAATAATCGGAAGTGGTTAGTCGCTTGTTCGTTCAGCCTTGGGAAATATTGAAGTCAATAAGAATTGTTTAAAACTATTACATTATAAATAATGTATGTTGAAATGTATAAATAATATATATTAAAATATATATTATTAACTTATGTATAAATTTGATATAATACATGTTTTTATGGAATTTACTTTATTTATAAGCAATGTTGACTACCAAATGTTTTGTAATATTTTGTGATCACGCCTTGTGATTGGACAAGCCTTATTCAATTGATGTGATTGGCTGAGGCTATGATTGGCCGCTGTTTTTTGCTAAAATGTCCCGCCAATTTTGTATAAAACAAACCCCTTTTTGGAACTGATTCACTTAAATTGGTTCAGCGAATAAAACAGGTGAGATGTAATCATTTCAATACTATAAATTCATGTGCAATTGAATACCTACATAATGTGATTATGTATATTTTCCCTTTGTTTTATATTTGAGTAATAAACCTTAATTCTTAGGCTTGGGTAATTGTTTGAGGAATTTCGTTTTCTTTTGTTAATTATAATACATTATTTATTTCTCTTTTATATAGTTTCATTGTGTCTAACCCTCTTCCTGAACATACTGAATTAGGATACTTCTTGGAAATTAATAGTCGTAATTTATTAGTTAAAAGATTGCCATTTACAAAGTCAGGATTTTATAGGTAGTTAAAAATAAAGATAATATTTTATGATACTAAAATATTTGATTAACAATTGGTTTCCATTTATGCTATTAAACGCGTGTTCCAGGATATTAATATCATCATGAAATAAAATAGCCGAGTCCCATCCCTGGTATAAAAAAAAGTTATATAAGGCGAGAGAGTATATATATATATAAAAATCATTTCTATTTATATATATATATATCATTTCTATATATATATATATATATATATATAAATAGAAATGAAAATATCTGGCTTGCTTTCTATAAGAGAGAGAGAGAGAGAGATGTCGATGTCGACAGAGAAACATGCGCACGCCGGACAGCTTACAATAGCTTACTACACACAACTGTCACCGACAACGACTACGTCAAGAAGGCAACTAAAACGTAGTGTTTTTATCCTCTTTGAAGGCAACTGGCTTTCAATTACAGGAACACACCGATAGGTGCTTGGCTGTAGATCTTCAACTCGAGGGTTGTAGCCAGCCAGGCTAGTACAAAGTAACTTATCATCATCATTCAATGATTTCCTCAGGCTGTTTTCCTTCAAAAGCTCAAGTTCATTTTAGGATTTGAACCCAAGACAACACCAAGTTGACACCAAAGAAAGCAGTTCTGTAACATTACCTAAATAGCAGTTCCATACTTTTCAAACCATTGAGTATTAAACCACTCAAACCATTCAAAATTAATATTTCCATTCCATCACAGATATTATAAAAAAAAAACTACGTAGATGTTCCATATTAGATAAACATTGATAGCACAGCTATTCGTGGCCGCTTAGGGTTTCGAAGTTTCGAGGGTCGTATTGGTCTCCGTTTGGTCAGCAAAATGTTGGTGTTTAAATTTTTTATACAGTTTAAATAATAGAGACTTTTTAATGTATAATTTAAATAAGTAATATTTAGTTTGCTTATTTATTGCGCAAGAAACAAAACTATCGAATAAACGTACTAACACGAACTAGGGGCCCCTTACGTTATGTAGGTAAAATCACACAAACTTCATCTTTTGTTAGGAGGTAGTTGCATTAGCCTGTAATAAAATGAAATTGAGTTAGGTATTGGCAAGCGCGAGACGTCGGTTATGTACCAGTATAGTTACAGCACCAAATCAGATTCCCGATACAAGGAGAAATCCATTTATCTTACATCAATGAAATCAGGGCGAGAAACTTTATTGAAGGGGCCTGTAAAATGTTTAAACTAGTACATAGTGTTTTAAAATAGAATTATGTATCTACATAATTCAACTACCTACTAAGTTATTGGGAATATAACTTTTGTAAACCAAAGTCATCGCCAAATCTTAATCATTTAAGTCGTGGATTTTTTGTAGGATGTTTTGGGACGACCGTCCCCTAGATCTGCGAGCCAAGTGATTCAAACAGGAGTGCACATAATAATATATGAAAAGTAAGTGCATTTATTTTAAAAAAGGCGTGTCAAATAAATATTGAAATAAAATATATGAAACATTTAATTTTATTTACATGAAATACCTATTAGTAAACCAAGATTAAGAGCACACATTTTATCATAACTAGCGTCTTTACATATACCTAGTTAGTTATTTGGTTATTGCCCAGGAAGTATTATACAGACTGTTAATAGCAACAAGACAGTACCTACGAACTATCAATAGGTAGGTACGATTGATTGAAGTAAGTAAAAGGCAAAACCCGTAGTCAGCAAGGTATACCACCTTGCTTGCGGTCAAATAAAATTGTCAGTTCGTCAAACAAGCTATCCCATAAAAATTATTAGAGTTGGTAGGTATCGATTCAGTTGGTCGGACATTATTTTTACTGGCAATAAAAGTTTACTGTCATCGGGAGCGGACGAAAGGTTGGAATTTTAATTACTGAAGTAAATGGTTTCCAGTGCATTAGCGAAAGTGAAGGTTGCCAGAGGTAAAAATCAACACCAGCCTTACCTATAGCAGACAGAATTTCAAGACTCCACTTTAGTATTCGAGGTCCCTTCAGTAGGTTCGGATGTAGGTATTTAAGAGCTTTGCAATCTCGCTAAGCCTCGTGTGGATGGTTCTTGGAATAAACTATGGCAAAATAAAAAACTTTATCATTCGAAATGTAAAAAATAATGGGTTTGTGTATTTAACACCTTACACGACTTAATAAATATAAATTAAAAATAATATAACTTGCATATAACTTGTTTCGAATGGTAAATATCTTTCCAATAGGTTGGTACCTACTTTTTACCTCAATAAAGATTATTATATGTTAAGGTATGAAAAGGCCTACGCTCTATTAACGAATAGTAATTATTGTGAAACTTTATACGTAGACCTCACGATGCGGCCAGCCGATCGTAAATCGTGAGGTCCAACAAATTGGACAGTACGCTATTGGTACAAGCAATAAGAGGTAGCGACTCAAA
Source organism: Ochropacha duplaris (assembly GCA_951361185.1). Classification (NCBI taxonomy): domain Eukaryota; kingdom Metazoa; phylum Arthropoda; class Insecta; order Lepidoptera; family Drepanidae; genus Ochropacha; species Ochropacha duplaris. The sequence goes on from OX592693.1 coordinate 3,098,750, forward strand.
TGTGGGCCTTTGTTTGTGGTAAGGCTACATCAGGTGGCACGATATAAGCGCACCTACTGAAAAAGGCCAAATAATAAGTAAGAAATTGTAGTGACAGACTGCAGTGGATATATTAGGTCTGTAGGGACACAGTGTTTTATTGTTTATAATATTTTACGCTGTGACAAGTGGTTTGAGCGGCCAGTCAGTCAGTCATTGTTACACTCGGATCGTAGACGCACGGTTTGGTAATAAACACCAGTAGTGCATAATATCCCTTATTATTTGATACCCGAGTTATACCCATACGAAGAACACAATAGATAGACAATACTTATTAGTATTTATTAGTAAGGTATAGAGTAGGTGAATCTATATAGCAATTTACCAATACATTACATTGGTGACCCCGACGTGATTTGAACACGCAACCTTCAGATTTTTTAAAATATTATAGACTTTTAGTGAATTTAAATGAGCGTAAGTTAGTTGACCAATTGACTAATCTTAAGGTTATCGCATCCGTCACAAGTAGCGATTGTACAGCAACTATTAAGACGATTGATGATAATAACCCGTGGCACTTGTTGTTAAGTGAATTCCCAGATGTGACAAACCCTGTATGTTACAAAGAGCAACCTAAACATAATGTGTTACATTACATCGAAACTTCTGGTCCGCTTGTGTACGCTAAGGCAAGGCCATTGCCACCAGACAGGTATGTTAAGATAAAAGAAGAGTTTAGGATCATGACCGAGCTTGGTATCTGTAGACCGTCAAAGAGTGCGTGGGCTAGTCCACTACACATAGTGCCGAAAAAAAACGGCGATCTAAGGCCGTGTGGCGATTACAGGCGCCTTAATGCGATTACCAAGCCCGATCGTTACCCTATACCACCCTTGAAAGATTTTACTTATGTTCTCACAGGAAAGAAAATATTTTCTCGTCTCGATTTAAACAGAGCTTATCATTTTATACCGATTGCGCCTGAAGACATCGATAAAACCGCCATCATAACGCCTTTTGGTTTGTTTGAGTTTCCGCGCATGACCTTTGGGTTGAGAAACGCAGCTCAAACATTCCAAAGATTTATGGATACGGTAGTCTTAAACGGTTTAAATTTATATAATTTTGTCGATGATGTCATTATTGCTTCTGATGGGGTAGAAGAACACAAAGAACATTTGAAAGCTGTTTTTTCGAGGTTTAATAAATTTGGCATAACTATTAATGTAAGTAAATGTAAATTTGGGTTGGAAAAGATAGAATTTTTAGGCTATGAGGTGTCTACGCAGGGAATTCGACCGCTTGGTGAGAAAGTCAGAGCAATTCAAGATTTTCCTAAGCCGGAAAATATCGAACAACTTAGGCGATTTTTAGGTATGTTAAACTTTTACCGATCGCATTTACCAAAGGCTGTAGAATGTCAGTCAGTGTTAAATAGTTACCTGCATAATGCAAAAAAGAAGGACAAAACAAAAATCGTGTGGACAGAGGAGGCGAATAAAGCGTTCGAACGATGTAAACTTAGCTTACAGGAAGCGGTTACATTATTTCACCCGCTACGCGACGCGCCCTTATCTCTGATGACCGACGCGTCAGGCTCTAACGTAGGAGCAGTACTTCAACAAAAAGTAGGTAATGTATATCAACCGTTAGGATACTTTTCTAAAAAAATGACAGAGGCACAACAAAAATATAGCACGTATGATAGAGAATTATTGGCGATATTTTTAGGTATGAGGCATTTCAGGAACATGTATGAAGGCCGACCTCTGACAATTTTTACGGATCATAAGCCCTTGAAGTACGCGTTTACCAAGAGTAATAGTAATGTAGATAGTCCAAGGCGAATTAGGCAGCTAGCTTACATCAGTGAATTTACCACAGACATACAGTATATTAGTGGGGAAGCTAACGCGGTAGCGGATACGCTATCGCGCATAGAAACGATAATGTGTCCTACGGCGATAGATTTCTCAGAAGTCGCGTTACGTCAACATAGCGACAAGTACCTCGCGCAAGCACTTCAAGTAACAAAGAACAGTAGGTTGCAATTTAAACAAATTTTATTACCCTTTTGTAATCAACCTATTCATTGTGAAATATCAACAAATAGAATGAGACCATACTTACCGGAAGAATTTCGACGTAAAGCTTTTGCTTCGATTCATAATTTAAGCCATCCCGGAATTCGTGTTAGTAGGAAGTTAGTAACAGAGAGATATTTTTGGCCGAATATGAACAAGGATATTGTTGCGTGGGCGAGATCATGTACCCAATGTCAACGCACTAAAATACATAGGCATACAGAATCGCAATTAGGTACTTTCCCTAGTGCAGATCGATTTACCCATGTACACATAGACATCGTAGGGCCATTGCCGATTACAGCTGATGGATACAGGTACTGCATAACGATGATTGATAGGTGTACCGGTTGGCCTGAAGCATTTCCATCCCGTGATATTACGGCAGAAACTGTAGCCAATATAGTATTTTCTGGTTGGGTAGCTCGTTTCGGTTGTCCTGTTAAGCTAACCAGCGATCAGGGAAGACAGTTCGAGAGCCAAATATTTAGCCAACTTATGAAATATTTAGGTATTGATAAATTGCGTACTACTCCGTATCATCCGGAAAGCAACGGCATGATAGAACGTTGGCATAGATCACTCAAAGTGGCACTCATGGCACGTTTTAAATGTGACACTTCATGGGTACAAGAGTTACCCGCCGCTCTATTAGGGTTACGCGCTGCACCGCGGAGTGATACGGGAGTCAGCGCCGCAGAGATAACTTATGGCAGGACATTACGTTTGCCAGGTGATTTTTATGACGAGGTGAGTATTAAAATTTCCGATACGGAATATGTAGATAAATTAAAAACAGCAATAGGTAGTTTACGACCTAAGCCGGCATCTCACCAAACATCGAAGTCTTTGTTTATTCATCCCGATTTAGATAAGTGTGCAATGGTATTCGTGCGTAATGACTCGGTACGTCGTAGCTTGCAACCGCCATACAGTAGTCAAACGCCGCGGTAAGGTCTATACAATCAAAATAGGCGATAGAATAACGTCCATAGCTATTGACAGGTTAAAACCAGCATATGTGTTGAACGAAGACGCTGGGAACGCCGATGATGCGATAATTAAACGCACAACGAGCGGTAGAGTGGTAAAAAAACCCGTAAGATTTGTATGAGTTATTCTTTGTATTCGTATTTACATTATGAGTACCTACTTAAATGTTAAACGAGAATGTATTATTTGTCTTAATCGTAAATTGTAATTTTGTATACTTAAATGTTATGAAACGTGAATATGTTATTTGTTTTAATCATAAATTGTAACTTTGTATACCTAAACAAATCTTTGTTTATTTTTTAGTTTTAGCGATAAGGAACTTTTGTTGTTATTGTATTAAGTTACTTTTAAGTTGTTATTGTAATAGTGACGCCTGCGTCTCGAGTGAGATTGCTGACTGGCACATTGTTGTAGCATAACAGTACTCTATCTATGAATTATATTTTATTAAGTATGTAACTTAGATTATGTAAGTTAATATTAAGTTTATATGGGTAGTTTTTCTTTTTTTTTGGTAGGGGAGTACTGTAGGGACACAGTGTTTTATTGTTTATAATATTTTACGCTGTGACAAGTGGTTTGAGCGGCCAGTCAGTCAGTCATTGTTACACTCGGATCGTAGACGCACGGTTTGGTAATAAACACCAGTAGTGCATAATATCCCTTATTATTTGATACCCGAGTTATACCCATACGAAGAACACAATAGATAGACAATACTTATTAGTATTTATTAGTAAGGTATAGAGTAGGTGAATCTATATAGCAATTTACCAATACATTACAGGTCTATGAAATTGCCGTTTTGTATGAAAAAATTTAAACGATTTTTTTTCATGTATTTTTTATTTGTATTAATCGAAGTAATCACCCATGCAAACAATGCATCTTTGCCAACGCAGTGGCAGTTTATTGATGCCGTTCCTAAAGAAATCAGCTGGACGGGAGGCAACAAATTCTTCAAAGGCATTTTGTACTGCATCTCGGGTATTGAATTTTCTTCCCGCAAAGAAGTTATCCAAATTCTGGAAAAAGTAGTAGTCTGTAGGCGCAAGGTCTGGTGAGTAGGGCGGATGACGGAGAGCTTCCAACCCCAGTTCTTGCAACTTGGAGACCGTCTGCTATGCAGTATGAGGTCGCGCGTTGTCGTGCAGGAGCAGCGGAGACGAGCGATTGACCAATGCTGGTTGGAGATGTGCCAGCTTCTCCATCATTGTGTTCAGTTCTTCACAGTACACATCTGCAGTAATGCTCACCCCGTTTGGTAAGAAGCTGTGATGAATCACACCGGCGCTAGACCACCAAACAGTGACCATCACTTTTCTAGGGGTAAGTTTTCGTTTAGGGCATTGTTTAGGAGCTGAACCAGGATCCAACCAACTTGCTGAGCGCTTGCGGTTATCAAACAGAATCCATTTTTTCAGTTCAAAATTCTTTCATTTGTGTGTCTGTTGAGCAGTGCAAGGCACGTCTCGACGCGTACTTCGCGCTGGCGATCATTGAGTTCGTGGGGCACCCATTTGTCAAGCTTTTTTACCTTGCCAAATTGACGCAAATGGACCAATATTGTTTTGACGCTAACGTCGAAAGCTGCTGCTAATTCAGCCGTAGATTGTGTATCATCTGCTTCCACAATTGCCTTTAATTCGTCATTGTCGACCAAAGTCTTCGGACGACCGCGAGGTTAATTTTTCAGGTCGAAATTTCCAGAACGGAAGCAAACAAACCAATAACAGGTGGTGCGTTGGTTTGTAGTGTTAGCTCCGTAAACGTCGTTGATGTTACGTGCCGCTTGTGCCGCGTTGCTGCCACGACGGTACTCATATTCCATAATTACTCGAATTTTTAACGTATCCATGATGACGAAAAAGATTGAAATGCGATGAAAATGTAACACTAATCAATAAACAAATGACTACTATTGGAAAAAAAATCCATGTTTATATAAATAAAATTAATTTGAAATTAAGATTCTTAGCCAAACAAAAATTATTTTGATTTGAAATTACCAGTACTGCAGAACGGCAATTTCATGGGTAAAGACCTATTATTATCAGCACAGTATTTTTTTAACACAGGTATGCTTTTCACATTTCATTTCACTACAGCATGAGGTTTTTTTTATTGGGATAAGCTTGTTGACTGTAATCTCACCATGGTAAGTGATGATCTAGGCGCCCACGAAGACTTTCAACGGTTATCTTATCATCAATTTCCTGTTTTTTGTTTTGGTCAATAAATAAATACGCTTTCTCTTATGTCACATACCGTACTTTGCAGGTTTTGGAGGTACCCGCGCGGGATCCCATTGTCGCGGACTCGTCGCCCTCCCAAGAAATTTAATTAGAATTCCCGCCAAAATTCTCACCATAAAGATGTTCCAGATAAAAGAGTATTGGATAATAGGTGCGTCGGGGATGTATTCTTAAAATTTTCAATTAATGTCGTAAATATTGTGACTACTACTGTTAGTTAAAACAACTCGGGTGACATTTTAAGGATAAAATATGGAAAGATAATCTCATACAAGAACAAAGTTAATTAATGTTTATTAAAGTCGTCACAATCTAATAGGCCCATTTTGACAGCAGATGTATCCATGTGCCAAAAAGAGACAAACGTAGCACGACAAGAAGACACACCCTCTTGTCAAAATGGGCATATTCAATTGAGACGACTAGTTTGTTTTGTCCTTATTGGAATTGCTTGAGTTGTATGATACAACTTGTATCACCTTTTAAACTTGGATATCACCCAAACATCCATTGTGATATTGAAATTCGAATCAATCGATCTTCGAATGTCGCTACACAACAACTCAATTTATGTTGTGATTTTTCATGAATTATTTCAGAATACGTACCCAAAATATTTTGTTTTTAAATATCAATAGCATTCTTCAGGAAATCGCACTCAAAATTAAATACTGATATGAGTAATACATTTTAAATTATAGCGTTCTAAAAATCCGAAACATATTCGCAATAATTTCGAGCAGCTTGCAAAGTGCTATCCGGAATCTGGGGCACGGTATTCGAGCCTCTGCGATATTTATCAGTAATTGAAAATGTTCCAATCCTCCGCATTTAATGTGAATTGTGAACAAAATCCCAATTTACCGCCGATGGCTTTTATATAATGTCATTTCTTACCGGTAAGTATTCTTTTGGGAGCTAAACAGAGAGTTGTTATCTATACTAATATTATAAAGAGGAAAGATGTGTTTGTTTGTTTGTTTGCATTGAATAGGCTCCGAAACTACTAGACCGATTTCAAAAATTCTATCACTGTTGGGAAGCTACACTATCCCTGATGATAAAAGGCTATATTATATTTAAAAAAAAGGGATCCTTACTAAAACTCCAATAATGTAACCCGCGGTGTAAAAAAAAAATTCCTATAAATTCCTTACATCGCGTGCGCTGCGAAAACTGTTGATGATTTAACAAAATAATGTATTACGACTTTGCAGAACACATCATTATCTACAAAAAATGTTGCGGCAGAATATGTCTAGCTCTTATAGTTATGTCACAATAAGTGTTATTTTATTTTAAAAATGTTATAGAAATGCCGGCGCTAGAAAAGGCTCTTTATTTGTCCCTCAATATAAATTACTCCATATTCAAGACTGCTTCAATACCTTTGTATTACTTTGTGAATTATTCAATTCGGACATTCCATTCGAAAGATATCACGAGTTTAAAAATGTATGTATAAAAAAAAGTCGCGTGGTAGCCGCTCACCCCGCTCGGCTAGCTATGCGATGTAGGCCTCACTGGGGTACGGGAGCGGAGAGAAATAAAGTGTTGTTTTTAAGACGAAGACGAGGAATAAGAAAGGATTTTTCGAAATTCAACCCCTAAAGGGATAAAAAAAGTGGTACGCGGGTGAAACCGCGGGGCGGACAGCTAGTTACACATATATTTATCGAGCTCGTTTATTTTTAGTTTTGGATAAGCTTGTGTTTGACCACAATCTCACTATAGTAAGTGATGATGCGGCCGAAGGTGGCTCTCAAGTGCAGCTGTCGGAACACACCGATAAACGCTTGGCGACAGATTTTCAACTAGAGGATGGTAGCCAGTCGGGTACCTACTACAAAGTACCCTACCACTGTAGTACGGTATCCTCACGATGTTTTCCTTCACCGAAAGCACAAACTCAGTGTAGGATTCGAACCCACCTTTGCGCGGTATCTGACGTCACTACCACTGAGCTATCATTACCTACCGCTACGCTACCTTAGATTACATTATCGACAGAACTAGCTGTCATGTGCGGTTTCACGAGATCCTTATCTTTTCCCGGGATAAAAAGTACCTACCCTACGTTTTATTCCAGAATATTATCTAATTGTATGTCAATTTTCATCAAAATCTGTTCAGTCATTTTTGCCGATATTAGCCTAAAAGATAAAATAATGAGTAATTACCGACCGTCTTTATCAACGCCAATACGTGCCAATACACCATAGAAACGTAATAAACAAACGAATTTATAGTTTTTGTAGTACAGAGCGGTTATGAATAATAATCATATTATCGCGTATTGTATAAATTCATCGAAATTAGTTTTAATTAGCGCAGCGTGGTCTGATGCAATTTGTGGACGCAATGCAGTGGCTGTATGCCGATGCCGCCTTTAGTGTTTATGCGGCTTGCTGTTGCTTTATAACGTAGTATGTCATCACTTCTGGGTCTTAGGTTTATAATAATATAAGCGACCGCCCCGTGGTTTTTCCCACTTACCCGAGCCAAGCCTGGATCTAAGGGGGATAGTAACAGGGGGGCGCCAAAATCTTAACATAAAATGTTTGAACATAAAAGAAACATACAAAAATTATAATCCTTTAGATTCATTCTTGTTCACCGGGTCACAAAAAATTACACTCTTTATATAATATTTGTGAGTTGTTTTTTACAAATTATCCCAAAAGCTGGAGAGAAGGGGCGCACTATCAAGTTTTTGTCCCGGTTCGAATCGATATAAAAGTACCATATAATGCCGTAGCATAGTGGTAACAAAGACATACAACATTAGAAGGATATTCGATTAAAGAATAGGTAAATCGTAAGGAAACTATAGTATGGTTTCGTCATTGTATTCTTTTATACCACAAGTGATAACGTAACAGACGGGTCACCTAATGGTAAGTGAATATCGTCGCTTATAGACATTAGCAATAGCAGGGGGATTGTCAATGTGTTGTACACCATATTACAATGCCTTAAAGGCAACGCACTTAGGTGCTTGGCGACAGATTTTTAACTTGAGGGTGGTAGTTAGTGGAGTAGTACAAAGTAGGTACCCCACCACATATCATCGCCTTACACATATAGTTACACTAACAAAAAGTTTGTTTATTTTGTGCTTTGAAAAGGGAGCATTAAGAATAGCTAGCGGGGAAATCGAAAATAAAAGACAGACTGCGTGTTGTTCTAGGAAAACAAGTAAAACGAAAGCACGGCAACCGATTATAGTGGGCACCTAATAAAAAAAACTGATGTGATTAATCAAGATTAATACAGAAATCTATAGGAATACAAGGAACAATTTTGTAAGGCATGTTGACAGAACTCTAAATAAAGAATCAAATTATAAAAACATTCGTACGGTAAATCCGATGGCCAGAGGCATCATGGTTGTCCAGTACAGGTCCAGAAAACAAAGACCTGCCCTACGACCGGCCCCATTCATTAAGTAAATAGGGTAAGGTTGATTTTAATGAAACTGCGGAGGTCTTCCTTAAATGGTCGCTCCATTCACACGGAAAACGCCTGGTCGCGATTCAATTTAATTTCGGAATAGGATTGTTTCATCTCGGTTAGGAATTTAGTACTGCATTGTTCAGTTTGCAGTTGCTTCCAGTCTTTTAGTGCTTAAAGGGACTGAAGGATTCTGTTTTTCAATCCAGGAATATAAGCTACTAGCTGGCCTGCGCGGTTTCATCCACGTTCTCTAGGGAACAGTTGAATGTTCAAAAATCCTTTCCTTTAAAGTACTACGGATTTAGTTCACAATTTCATGAGTTTTAATTTACTTTGCACGGCACCCAAATTCTTTTTTTAAATAAATGTAAAAAGTTCTGTCAGTGAAATTTGTTTCGGAGAGTACAAGGCACAAATAGCCAGACAGACAGACGAACAGTTTTAAAATAGTTTCTTTCTTTTTTTCGATATTAAAAATTTTTAAATATAGATTTTTTTATTTCGGCTTAAATTTTTACTATGGTAATTTTTATACATTTGGTAGGACACCCTGGATAATATTGAGTGAAAGCTATTACTAGAATAAAAGCAGCATTTTTCCTATTTCAAAATCTAGACCAGCTCATCACTAAATGTTGGAAACTCATATGATGCAGATTGGAATGTTATATGTATTCAGAAGCGCTTTGTGCATAAAGGCGTGCACTCGCTTTTAATTCAATCCCTATTTGCATTTTAATATACACAGAGTGTATTCATTTCAATTCGTGGATGTATCGTTGGGTTCGTATGATTTATTTTTTTAATTAAGGATTGTGTGAAGCTCGCCAAGCCGAGATGCCTTTTACCATTGTAATACATAAGTAGATTGTATGAATACTTGATAAAAAATGTGACCATATATTTTTCATGACTTGCTCGACTAGAAATCGAACCCACCTAATCATGTTCAGCTTATTTTACTGACGGCTTTTATGAAAGGTTTTTTTTTAAATTTACTTATCTATAAACTATAACTTAAACAATAGTTATACAGGGTCACCTACCAAATATACAAAAATCACCTGAGAGATATTTCGATATTTCAGATTTTTATGTATTGTTTTTTGAATTTTAGATTTTAAATATCACGAAAATGGTGACACTTTTGTATATTTGGAAAAAGACCCGCCCATCTATCTCCCCCTTAAGTTTGTCGTACTTCTTACCGGACATATAAATACAATATATAATACGCATTATGTCGTAGCGCTACGAAAATGCTACATTGCTACGGCGTAGCGACGTACGTGTGATGCTTCTGTTGTTTGATTTGAAAACTAAATGGTGGTTTCACTCGCGTGGCAAAAGAATCTTATCTTTTACCGGGATAAAAAGTACAACGTTTTCTATTCCAGGATATGATCTACTCGTGTGCCAAGTTTCGTCAAAATCCATTTAGCCGTTTTTGCGTGATTGAGCAAAAAACATCCATACATACAAACTTTCACATTTATTGTATTAGTTACTGAAGGGAGCGGACCGGAGGGAAGGCGAGCAAAAGGCAGGACAGAAATGTTGCTGTGAGGTTCAATAGCTAGAGATAGAGATAGCTGGAGAAACCTGGAGGAGGCCTTTACTATCAAGGACGGTTCTCATGTTAATTTATAAATTACTAGTTTTCCGCCCCGCGGTTTCACCCGCGTTCCCGAGGGATCTTATAATTTCTCGGGATAAAAAGTATCCTATATGTTATTCCAGTATATGATCTACCTGCGTGCCAAGTTTCATTAAAATCCATACAGTAGTTTTTGCGTGAAAGAGTAACAAACATCTACACATCTTCACACACATCCAAACATACTTTCGCATTTATAATATTAGTAGGATATTATGTATTATATTTCACCATTACTTTGTATCATTTAATGTTAAATTCATTTTGTAATTCTTTATTATTTTTTATGAAAAATGATAGGCTATTTTATTTTATTATTTATAACAAGTTGGTAGTCCAGGGTATTTAAAAATAAAATTCAACAACACCTCATTCTCCTTAGCAAAGATATGCCTGATATATAATAGACTAGTGGCCCGGGCAGACGTTGTCCTGCTCTGAAATTTAAACAAAACTTAGAACCCAATTCCAGCGCTACCTACCGGGTGCAATTGTGAATCTAAACCATCACGAAAATAATGACAGTCCGACGATTTCCGTAGAAAATTACCAATTTAGAATTATTAAAAAAAACAACATTTTTTATGGGTTTTCCCTATTTTTTTTTCATTTAAACTAACCTGAGCGACCAAAAAAATATGACACGTTCGTAGATTTACCATAGCAGCGCCATCTATTGATTACTTACTCAACCCAGTCGAAAGGTATCGACATCTGTTAGAATCATTTGGAGTTAACAGATAATTGCGACTGTCAAATAATAACAGACAAATAATTAGCAATAAATTAAAATTGCGACTATAATTTGAGATTTAAACTATCCTATCTCTCAAGTTGGATCGAACTGCACATGGTGTGCGAATTTTATTATAATCGGTTAAGTGGTTTAGGAGTCCATTGAGGACAAACATTGTGACACGAGATTTATATATATTAAGATTATCAGTTACGGTGAATGTATAGACTGCAGTGCGCCGTGCGTTTCGACGCAGTATGTTACAATTAGGGATTAAATAAGGCACTCGAAAGGGGATGCATTGGGGATGTAATTAATTACATTATGATAATATCAGCATAGTTAGTTATGACGTAGAAAGAATATAATTAACGTAAGTAAATCTCGACCTCTCGACTTTAGATCAACCCAAAATATACCTTTATTGGATTTTATGTTATATTTATAACTAAAAAAGATTTAAAACTATATCTAATTTCACGTGTCGTGTTATATGTAGATGTAAATAAAGTTAAAAGTGTGTATTCATTATTTTTTTCTCGTTCATATTAATTACATATTATGGTCAGTTATAACTTTTCAGATTTAATCTTAAGTATTTTACCTAAAAAAATAATCGAGGCCTCGGGAGTTCGAAGGGTTCTTTTTCGACCAACGCATCAGCTTGGCCATCCAAAGAGCAAACGCTGCCAGCCTGCTAGGAACCTTGCCTTGGAAGTTTTTTTTATATATTATAGTTTGTATAATATATTTTGTGCATTTGTTGTAAATAAATTGTAAATTGACAGAATAAAAAAAACAAATACTTCGTAAATAGTTAGTAGATATGAGGATGTGTGTGTGACTGTAGGTGTCTGTCATACTGAGGTTTTTCTTTGGAATCAAAGCCTTTGTTTTTCAAGGTGAGTTTAAGCACTAAAGCGTAACAATGACTCTTAAGGATATTTAAATAAAGTTGTATATATCAGCAACATGTTTCAAACAAGGTACAGTCATCATAGCGAGTTTTGTTACCGTACCAAAAGAAGGTTAGCACAATTTGCCGAACGAATAAATATATAATTCTCCGAACCGCCGCTTGGGACCGCCTCCACGATGTAACACTGTTCAAGAATTGTGGCACCCTGTAATGTGGTTTTGAATCAGCACTGAGTTCGCTTAAATTTAAAATCAGTAGCGAGCTGGCAACGTCGCAAACCAGCTGCAACCCAACACTTTTAAGACGATGATAGCTCAGTGGTAGTGACGTCGGATACCGCAGCGAAGGTCGTGGGTTCGAAATCTGCAATGAGCTTGAGCTTTCGGTGAACGACAACATCGTGAGGAAACCACAGCACGGTCACGGCGCGGCGGTAGGGTACTTTGTAGTACCGGACTGGCTGGCTACCACACTCAAAGTTGAAAATCTGTCACCAAGCACCTGTTGGTGCCTGATGTCTTTAAGGCATTGTAAAAAAAACGTCATCAGACATCGAAATATTTCTTAAAAAAATGTAAACATTTAGTTGCCCATTTTGTGTCCCCATTACAAAACGGAGAACACGGTCAAGAGGTTGGCTTTCATAGAATACATTTTTCAGTCAAACAGAGTGAGTGTGGTCGCGGTAATTCTTTGTTGAAGCGTCTCAAATGCTTCTCTTGGATTCCATTAACTGTCTGCCACATTTCGTTATATGGAACTATCTTTCTGCTGTGCATTTTACCCTTTCATAAGTGGCATATAACTTCTAAAACTATAAAATATATCTAAGAACCTTCTCTGAATTTACTCTTATGCAAATACTTCAAATCAAAATCTATCCAGCCCTTTTGGACAAAACTGGTATATAGACATACAAACAACCACTTACTTCATACGCTTATTAAAACACTAGCTGCCCCCCGCAGTTTCACCCGCATTCCCGTGGGATCGTTTAATTTTTCGGCTTAATATATAGCCTATGACAGTCACAAATGACGTGGCTTTCTATTGGTGAAATTTTGATAATCAGTTCAGTAGATCCAGAGATTACCCCCTACCTACAACCTCACAAACTTTACCTCTTTATAACATTACTAGCTTTCCGCCCGCAGCTTCGCCTACGTGGACTACACGATTTTGGCTGATTAGTTTTTTCCAGTTCTGGAGGGATATTTCAAATTATCCAAAAATAGTATTTTTATTTTTCATACAAACGTTAACATTACTTTTTACCCCTTTAAGGGGTGAAATTCAAAAAATCCTGTAGTACGTGTTTTATTATTTTACATTTAGAGGCCAAAAACCAAATTTCATTCATTTCAAATTTTAAAAAAATCATACAAACTCTAACACCCCTTTTTACCCCTTTAAGGGTTGAAATTTAAAAAATCCGTACATTTGTATCTTTGATTTGATTGAAGAGCATAAGTACAAAATTTTGAGTAATTCTGATTATAAACATTTTTTTCCATACAAACTTTAACCCCCCTTTTTACCCCTTTAAGGGTTGAAATTCAATAAGTCCTTAAATACGTATTTTATTATTTTACATTTAGAGGCTAAATACCAAATTTCATTTATTTCAAATTAAAAAAGACAGAGTTTCATACAAACTTTGGACTCCCGTTTCATCCCCTTGGGGGGTGAATTTTGGAAAATCCTTTCTTAGCGGAACCCTGCGTCATAATAACTATCTGCTTACCAAATTTCAGCGCAATCCGTTCAGCGGTTTCAGCTGTGCGTTGATAGATCAGTGAGTCAGTCAGTCCGCCAGTCAGCTTTGACTTTTATATACAGGGTGTAATCGTTAAGTGTGTCCAGGCGATTATTTCGTAACTATTACAGATATCCAAAAAAAAATAACTGATATCGAAAGTACGTTACCTAATCAGTAAAATGACATCAATATTTTTTTTTAAATCAAATGAGAAGTATCAAAAATTTTGACATTAAACGCTCCCATACATTTAGTATGGGATTAGTAAAAAGGTTTCAGTTATTATTATTAAAAAATTCAGTTTAAAAAATAAAGGAGCGTTAATTCTTACCGCGAAAATCGCCCACCGTCACCCGTCACTGTTACCCGGTAAGTAGACATTGTAATGCGGTCAGGGCGTCTCATTTCCAAGTGTCCTGACGCAGGTAGTCGGAGCGGAATTATGCATGAGCACCATTACCTGACCGCTCCAATTGAAGGATAAATGTGACCTTCGCGAATTGGCTGGCCCGCCCCGCACCTTGGCTGTCTAAAGGAGAACGCACAATTGTAGTGATCACTTTACACTATTTAATCATTTTAACGCATTAGCGTATGCTAAGCTTAAATCGAGAAGAAATAGAGTATATTTCGTTTTTCAAATGCCTTTGAATAAAATGATTTTGTGATGAGTTGTGAAGGTTAACACAGTTTTCCTTTAGATGTCAATGTAAAAGTAATCCTGATTTTTTGTACTAAATATATATATTTTTTCTAGTATTTGTAGTTCCTAGGAACGAAAATAACGTTTGATACTGATTTAAAAACAACATAGTAATTACAAGCTAAATTTATAGCCTTTGTAACATAAATAATAGATGATTCAATCATAGACAGTCTACACACACCGATAATCCCATAGTACACATACTACTTCTAAATATTAATATTATAAATGTGAAAGTTTGGATGGATGGATGTTTGTTACTATTTCACGCTAAAACGGCTGAACGGTAGTTGATGAAACTAGGCACACAGGTAGATCATATCTTGTAATAACACATAGGATACTTTTTAACCCGGGAAAGGATAAGATCTCTCGGGAGCGCGTGAAACCGCGGGGGACAACTAGTATAGTTATAATTTTCTTATGTATCTATGGTTTAGTTGAGGCATAAAATTTTAACATTTGAATTAATAGAAAAGCCAATATAATCAGATGGTCCAAAAGTATTTAAAAATGTAACCGTGCTGAGTTTCTTGCCGGTTCTTCTCAGTTGAAGGCCGCCTTCCGAACCGGTGGTAACTTATGTAATTCGACCTTCATAAGTGCCCTTCTAGGGCCTAAACTGAATAAATGGTTTTGACTTTGACTTTGATGATTAATTATATAAAACTATATTTAAGAAAATAACACGAGTGTGTGTGTGCTCTCTTGAGGCAGAGTGACTTGCGTTTAGTCCCTCTTGTGATCTTGTATCTTTTTCTTTTATCTTTTTTTATCACATGTGCTAATGCTGCTTATATTTATTAAGAACTAGTGGGCCCGGCAGACGATTATACACAAAAAATATGAAAATCGGTCAACCCCTTTCGGGGGAGTTCGGTTACTGACACTGTGACACGAGAAGTTTATATATGTATGTAGATAGATAGATAGATATATAAGACATGTGACACAGATGACCGTAACGAATGTCCCAAGATATAATTATTCATCCCACTAATATTATAAATGTGAAAGTTTGGATGGATGGACGGATGCATGGATGTTTGTTACTCTTTCACGTAAAAACGACTACACGGATTTTGATGAAACTTGGCACACAGGTAGATCATATCCTGGAATAATACATAGGATACTTTTTATCCCGGGAAAGGATAAGATCTCTGGGGGACGCGGGTGAAACCATGCGGCTGAAAACTAGTTTATTTATACTCTTAATCGTACGTCTATGTAGGTAGATATTATTGAAAAGCAGCGTTGCGGCGCTTGTTATCGCTATCTCACGCATCGACTAGGTAGCCTACGACACTTCCTTCTTTAAATATATCCTTAGTTTAGAAATATCATGAATCTGTAGACTGTATGTAGGGTGTGTCCATATTAGCGATGATAGCTCAGTGGTAGTGACGTCGGACACCGCGGCGAAGGTCGTGGGTTCGAATCCTACAATGGGCTTGAGCTTTCGGTGAAGGAAAACATCGTGAGGAAACCATAGCACGGTGGTAGGGTACTTTGTAGTACTCGACTGGCTGGCTACCACCCTCAAGTAGAAAATCTGTCGCAAAGCACCTGTTGGTGTGTTCCGGCAGTTGCACTTGAGAGCCAGTTGCCTTTAAGGCATTGTAACAAGGTGTACAACACATTGGCAATCCCCTTGGTATTGCTAATGTCTTTAGGCGACGGTAGTCACTTACCACCAGGTGACCCGTCAGCTTTGTTGTCACTTGTGGTATAAAAAAAAAAAAAAAAAAAAAAAATATTATGCTTCTGTAATTTTTTTTAATCTAGGATATTGTTATTATTAATATGTAAAAGCGATTTCAGTTGTATTTAAATAAAAACTTAAAATACTGTCTTTACTTTTTTCTCCGAGTTAAAAACGAACTTTCCAGTTCCTAGTAACCACTCGATTATAGCTTTCTTGCTCTCACGGCCTTGTGTGAGCTTTTACTCCGCCTTTTAACAAACACTAACATGCTTCGAGCTTTTAACGTGAACACTCCGAGACATTATCATTACCTTGGATTTGTACTACCGTGCCAGTTAAATCCAAAATCTATAACGCTAGACTACTATCTGGGCGGAAAATTTATTTGATATCCACTTCTCCTTAATACGAGAACACCGCCGAACTCCATTTGTAACATCCATCACCGCATTTGTTCTCCACATGATGTATAGGACGGTACTAAACAAGCAATGGTTAACAAATGAGTATTGTCCGTCGATGGAGGAGTACGTGTGTGTGCAGGAGAGTAGGCCCACAGATCGGGCCCACAATGCACGTTGTTTATCCGCTAGGGCGCGGGGTAGGGACGAGGGGCGCGAGCGGCGGGGCTCCCGGCCGGGCCCAGTCAGTCGCCGTCGCCTGCCGCAGTCACCCGCGCCGCGAGTGCAACAGTGCTCTCACAAACACTGACACTCCGACCTTCAATCCGAGAGAACGAGACGTCTATATCAGGTGAGATTCGCTTTTCAAATTTTCAAAATAAGATTTATTTTCTTGAAACAGTTGACCGTCAGCCCATCACTAATTAGCTCTAAGCTTATCGTGGACAAAGCATAGGATGAAGTCTGTATTGACAGTCGAAAATTCGTAGACGCTGCTACGGCATTTCGTAGCCGCGTAGCACCATTGTAGCGTTTTTTTTTCAGACTGGAATGTTGGTTTCATTTTTTCCTTTAATTTAACATCTTGATGGTTTTAGTGAAATTACCACAGACGAAGAGATATTTTCACGGTCAAGGCAAGGTCTTTGAATAGGGTGATTCTGTTGTGATCAAATGGGGTAGGCAGCAATGCGTGGCTGTCCCGACCCGAGGTGCTTCGTGCGGACGCTGTCATTTTACCATAATTGTCCTGAAAGCCTCGACCTTGTTCCGTGCGCGAGCTATAATTTCTTTGTTTTCACGAAGGGATTTTATTTTTAAGTTAATTTTAATTTTTTTTAAACAATTATAAAATAATAAACGTTACACGAATTAATGGATTTTCATAAAAAAATATCACAAATAATACATTTTGTTATATTTAATTACAATTTATAATTATTTCAAGTATTTTATATAGTTAAATTGGTTTTATTAAGTATGAGTTATCCCACTAATATTGTGAATGTTTGGATGGATGGATGGATGTATGTTTGTTACTCTTTCACGCAAAAACGGCTGAACGGATTTTGAAGCTTGGCGCATAGGTAGACCATATCTTGAAATAAAACATAGGATACTTTTTATCCCGGAAAAAAAAGATCCCTCGGGAACGCGGGTGAAATCACAGGGTGGAAAACTAGTTTACATATAATAAATAAAGTCATGCTTCTGTTTATTTTGTTCGTGTTAAAGTTACCAAAGGTTATCAATGACTGTGACAATCACGCAGGTTAAATTGATTTGAACTGTATTTACATATATTTAAAGTAAATATTTTCTTGAACCAAATGTGTAATCTCCTTGAAGACAAAGCGGAAATGTAAATAACTGCAAAGTGTGACACGCAATCATGTATGTACCTTGAGTTGTTAGATTTAAGTGGATTATTTAAAAGATGAGTTTGATAATGCTATTACAGATTAGAAAATAACGAATAGTACTAAATTAATTAGTTTATAGGTTCACTTCAATAATAACAATTTAACTGACTTTAAAAAAGAAGGAGGTTCTCAATTCGTAGGAATATTTTTTTTGTTTATTTCGTTTTAATAAACATTTTTGGTTAATTATAAGACCCATTATAATTACTAGAATTGAGATTCTTGAATATTTTTTTAAAGTAGGGATATGTATAAATAAAAAAAATATTGTACATTTTTTATGGATAAACAATTCACCATAAACAGCTCAACAGCGCAAAATAACCAAATTCACCGCACTTTTATCATGAATATAACTGAAATATAAATAATAAGTGAAAAGATCTAGACAATAAACGCAACAGATGCGCCGCTAGAGGTCGCTGTATACTCAAACACTTCCGAACCCGAACGAAGCAGTCCCGGCACTTCAGACGCATCCGCTACAAATGCATTTCCTGAAGCGTCCCTGTGTTTATGACAATCTACACTTATATATGACAACACAACACATAACGACCTCTTAACGATACGACCTTTTAAAAAAAAACATGTTAAGAAGAAAAAATAGACTTTTTGTTTGTTTTTTACGATTTACCACAAAAACTGCTGAACCTATTTTAAAAATTCATCCACCATTAGAAAGCTACATTAACTTTTGGTAACATGACTATATTTTTATCAAAAGATAAGATCCCACGGGAACGCGGGTGAAACTGCAGAGGACTGCTAGTATTCTATGAAGACGGTGTACATTGTTTCCTGACCCCCAAACTAGGCCTGGGCTATCATGTATTGCATAGCACCGCCCTGGTGAAGTGTATATAAATAAGTAAATTTATTTTTGAAATTAAATGTAAATATGAATAATTTTTTATGTATTTTTGTATTAGTTTAAGAATAAAATTGTTAAACATTTGAAAAAAAAAGTCAATATAGTCAGATGGTCCAAAAATATTTAAAAAATGTAACCTTGCTGAGTTTCTTGTCGGTTCTTCTCAGTTGAAGGCTGACTTCCGAACCGGTGGGAACTTCTGTAATTTGACCTTCATAAGTGCCCTTCTAGGGCCTAAACCGAGTAAATGGTTTTGACTTTGACTTTGAATAAATTTAAATGGAAAATCCACTGCAAAATGCCTTGCTGAGTTTTTTCAGCTTGAGTGTTTTTATTAGCAGTGACAGTTAAATATTACATATCTTAAAACAATCATTTTTTTGAAATCAAAATCATTTGATGAATCTTTTGAGTAATTTAGACAAAAACTACTAGAGATAAAATGCCTTGCTGATTTTCATGCCAGAGTCTTCTCAGTTTAAATGTAATTCGAACCGGTGGTAGAGTCAATTGTAACGTTCATAAGTGTATTATCAAAGCCTAAACTAGTTGAGTTTGAGTCAATGTCAAATATACTTTTAAATATACCTTCTACGAAATTAGCTAGCATTCCAACTAAACTGCTACGAAACATTCTAGGAAATCAGTTACGGTTGCTACGAAATGTACTACGAATCTACAACGCACAATGTGACTTAAGAAAACGCCACGGGGAATCGTTCTTCCATTATAAATGGTAGAAGCTCTCTTGCTTTGAAAGCAACTAAGACTGGCTCCTTCCGCGATACGTGACCGAAATAAAACGAATGATCGTTCAACACACTCGCGGACTGCGGTGCGTTATTAGAGATTATTTTTGGGAGTTCAGCGGAGAATCATAATACATTTTTATGTCTACTTTAATGATTTTACCGCTAGACGGCGCTAGTGAGCTTAGTGATGTTTGTCGAAGTCTGAAAAGGAAACAAGCGGGTCATGTGATGGTATGTGACTACCGTTGCCTATATTAGCAATATCAGGAGGATTGCCAGTATTGCCAATGTTTTTTATCTTTTGTAACGACATTGCAGATCATATCTTTACTAATATTATGAACGCAAAAGTCAGTCTGTTACCTCTTCACGCTTAAACCGCTGAACTGATTTAGATGAAATCTGGTATAGAAATAGATGGAATCTTGGAGAAGGACATAGGATCTTTTTTTATCCCGGGAAAAGATAAGATTCTAGTCTATATATAAAAAGACTTATCTTGACTGACTGATTGACTGGCCTAATAAGATACAGCTTAAGCCGCTTTGGTTAGAAGATCCACTAAAAAAGGTTTTTTGAAAATTCTGCCTTTGAGGAAGTAACATAAGGGATCGCTGATACACAGAGCAGAAAGTGATTCAATTGGTTTTCAAATTGTCAAATCAAATCAAAATCAAATACTCATTTATTCAGTTTAGGCCCTGGTAAGGCACTTATGAACGTTACAATTGACTCTACCACCGGTTCGGAATACACTTAAACTGAGAAGACTCCGGCAAGAAACTCAGCATGGCAATGTTTTTTTTCAGCAGTACTAGTATTATGCAGATCAAATTGATTCATGTACTATGCGCATAATTTATAATCTATCAACAATTGAACAAATTATCTTTACATCTGACTCTACACTTGATATTCTTTGCATTGGATTTATTGTTAGGCTTCCATAAAGCATCTCATTTATTTATCTTTCATAATTTACATATTTATTAACAATTTAAAAGCGAAATACTGATTAACTTCGAAATCTCAGATAGGCTAAATGCTACAGAGTTAAAATTTGACAGGTAGATTTCTAATAGCAAGGATTTTTGAATATGCAACCCCTAAGGGTTGAGAATGCGGGTGAAACCGTGGGGGACAACTAGTCTTGTATACTTTTAGCATGAACAATATAAAATATATATTCTGAATTGTGATCAGGTGTTCCTTGTTGGTATGTTTGAATTTATTATTTACTGTCATTCATAATTAATTTCTGTTTATTGATTTTTGTACAATTTTTGTCAGTGCTAATTGGATTTTGAAAAGAGTAATTGTTGAGTTTATTATCTGCTCTTCTCAGCAAAAGCAACCGTTCGTTAAAGTCTGATTCATAATAATACATAGTGAGTTGTGGTGGAACTTGGACAGGAGCAAAACATACGAAAAATCAAATCACACTCAGATCTAGCTCCCAATGAATTTTGCATTTTGGTCCTTATCCAAAACCGTTCAGGAGCTTTGACTCAATCATATTAAATAAAAAAAACGCGATGAAATGTGGTATAAGCCAACAACCCGCCCTACTTAAAATTCGACCTATAGTACGATAAGCCTCATAATTTTGAGTAATTAGTTTTAATGCGGTATTTCACCTTTTTAACTGTACCTAACATAACCACATAAACAAAAGCGGTCAGAAAAATTCCTAGTTCAATACTGTTTGTTCACAGCAAAAACAACCTTATTCATTCTCCCGAAGCATACTTAAGACAGCATGACAAAGACAATAAGACCCTTTGCCTCAGCACTGGCATTTCCTTAACAGCCCATGAAGGCAGTTATTCCTCCAGTGCGCTATTATTTGCAGTACAGCCAGCCGCATGTCCTCTACAGAGGCCTTGAACCTCACCCACGCTTTTCCACTGTTCTGTTTTATTTCAGTAACCGCCCACACTTGCCTCGCAGCTGATTATGGTCACGTGTTAACAAACTTTAGAAACGTTGTTGACCCACTTATTAAAGCGGGATTTATTAACTGGTGGTTAATTATAAAGTAATAAGTTAGGTTTGGTTTATGGTTTAATCGATTGTGTTTTGTTTTGTTGTAAAAACGGGACCCTATTACTAAGACTTCGCTGTCTGTCCGTCTGTCTGTCACCAGGCTGTATCTCAAGAACCGCGATAGCTAGACAGTTGAAATTTTCACAAATTATGTATTTCTGTTGCCGCTATAACAACAAATACTAAAAACAAAATAAAATAAATATTTAAGGGGGGCTCCCCTACAACAAACGTGATTTTTTTGCCATTTTTACGGAACCCTTCATGCGCGAGTCCTACTCGCACTTGGCCAGTTTTTATTTATGTCAGATTTTTAGATGTCAGTTAAAAGATATAATCATTTTTGAATTTTTGAAATAAACGTTATTATTATTATTATTATATTTTATAGGGGACTAGCTAGCCCCGCGGTTTCACTCGCGTTCCCGTGCGATCTTATCTTTTCCCGGAATAAAAAGTATCCTATATGTTATTCCAGTATATGATCTACTTGTGTGCCAGTTTCATTAAAATCCCTTCAGTAGTTTTTGCGTGAAAGAGTAACAAACATCTTCACACACATTCAAACTGGCTTCAAAAAAGCTGGGTGTGCTAAATAGGTCCAAGCAGTACTTCTCACCACTCCAGCGGCTGCAGCTCTATAAAGCGCAGGTTAGGCCGCATATGGAGTACTGCTCACATCTCTGGGCTGGCGCACCCGCTTATCAGCTTGATCCACTTGCCTCGGTGCAAAGGCGGGCAACTCGTATCGTTGACGATCCCGAACTCACCAACGGTATAGAACCACTCAGCCTTCGGAGAGATATTGGCTCTCTCTGTGTGTTCTACCGTCTGTATAATGGGGAGTGTTCTCAAGAACTTTTCGACTCGGTGCCAACGTCACCATTTTACCATCGCACCGCTCACCAGCGATGTTTTTTTTTTTTTTTTATGTCACAAGTGACAACGAGGCACGCGGGTCACCTGATGGTAAGTGACAACCGTCGCCTATAGACATTGGCAATACCAGGGGATTGCTAATGTGTTGTACACCTTATTATGGCGAACTGGCTCTCAAGTGCAATTGCCGGAACACACCAACAGGTGCTTGGCGACAGATTTTCAACTTGAGGGTGGTAGCCAGCCAGTCGAGTACTACAAAGTACCCTACCACCGTGCAATGTGGAGCTCATCCTCACATCCTCGAGCCGCCTCGATTGTCCACCAAACGATTCCGTCGGACGTTCCTTCTGCGGACCATTAGGATGTGGAATGAGCTCCCTATTACGGTATTCCCTCCGGGCTATGATATAGGGTTCTTCAAAAAGGGCGTTAAACGAGCTCTTCAAGGTCGGCAACACATCGGCAATCACCCTGGTATTGCAAATGTCTATAGGCGGCGGTGACTACTTACCATCATGTGGACCGTCTGCCTGTTTGTTAACCTATTGACATAGAAAAAAAAAAAAAACATACTTTCACATTTATAATACTAGTTTTCCTCCCCGCGGTTTCCCCCGCGTTCCTTAGGGATCTTATATTTTCCCAGGATAAAAATAGCCTATGTGCTATTCCAGACTATAATCTATCTCCATGCCAAATTTCATCCAGATCCCTTCAGCCGTTCTGGCGTAAATGAGTAACAAACATCCAAACTTTCACATTTATAATATTAGTAAGATTAGTAGGATAGACCGGCTGACTGGCGTGGCCTTGAGTTAGAAATCTGGGAAGTTGGATCTATTACCATGGTGAGATAGTTGTGTACGCTCACTAGTCCAGTCCAGATCAGAACATAAGATCTTGGATTCTAGTAGTAGTTTTATCATTGCATTTTTTATATGCTAGACTTTAATGTTCACTTACCATTGAGTGTCAGAATAAAATGGAACTGCATCACAAAACATAATGTTTAATATTGTATAATGTACATATATGTTATAAAGAGTTAAAGTTTGTATGTTTGGATGTAGAAGTAATCTCCGTAACTATTAATTCGATTCTAAAAATTCTTTCTATATTCAAAGCTACATCACTGATGTAGTTGATGATATTTCTCTATTATTAAGGAATAAAATATCACTGTTTATAATATTTTCATGAATATCCTTGTATATAATTAAAAATCCTTGGATATGTTTTCACACAGCTTGTGCTGTGGAATCCAGCCTAATTGTTTTTATTTTGTAAATATATACTTAAATACATAATTACACCCTGACTCAGGAGAAACAGACATGTTCATGAACATAAAGATCTATCCTGGATGGGAATCGAACCCACGACCTATGGCGTGACAGGTAGTGTGTTGGACAACTGCGCCAACCGTCATGGCATGAAAACTGGTATATAGAATACTATTTGTCATGAGATAGCTGGAAATTGCTTATTCTACTATCCTACTTAATATTATAATGTGAAAGTTTGTTACTCAATCACGCAAGAACAGCTAAACGGATTTTGATGAAACTTTGCACACAGGTAGATCATATCCTAGAATAATACATAGACATTTTTATCGGGAAGATAAGATCCCTCAGGAAGGCGGGTGAAACCGCGCGGACAGTTAGTTTATAAATAGCTAATCCTGAAGATTAAATCAAAACTAAGATGTTTCAAGCAATTACAACCAGACGTATAATACCTACCTACTTTATAATCGGCTTTACATTCTTTAAAAAGATCTTGACCTTTAGTTATTCGTGATTTGCCGTAATGTATCATTCGTACTTCGGTACCTAAACACAAAATCTATAGTGGACATCGTTTATTTTGTTTTCAACTACCTATTGTACAGCTAAGGAGAATTATTTATCAATTTAGACAGGCAGGATGGGGTGGTTGGCTAAACACACTACCTATCGTCAAAGGTCTTGGGTTCAATTCCCACTTTTATTTCGGTTTAACTTTACCTAAACATGATTGTTTTTCTGTCAATGGTCAGTTTTAAGTCGATTAAGTTCGGGCCCAGTTGCTGAGTTTCTTGCCGGTTCTTCTCAGTTGAAGGCTGACTTCCGAACCGGTGGTAATTCTGTAATTCGACATTCATAAGTGTCCTCCTAGGGTCTAAACTGAATAAATATATTTTGATTTTGACTTTGAAGCCATTCCTAGGCTTTGTCACTTTTACATGCCATTATAGTCATTGAAAGGTCGACAACACATTAACAACTCCATTGGTATTGCTGATATTTATAGGCGAAAGTAGGGACTTACTATCAACTCACCCGCTAGCCAACTTTTCAGACTTCCAACCTAAAAAATAATAATGAAAAAAGAATCAAGCTGAAATCAATTGAAGTTGATATCACAACACGCTTGCCCTAGCACACAAACTCATAATGTTATGAATTTATGGTGTATTATGTTTCCCTAGCGTGTTGACAATGGTTGACAGCTGGTGACATTGAATATTGTTGTCAATTACAACATTTATGTTACATTTCCTGTAATTATAACTAATTAATCTAGTGTTTGCCCATTGATCGAAATTCGACCATAAAGTTTTTAAGCAAAAAAGTCTTGAATCCATTTTTTTTATTGATAACACTAAATCTCTAAAATAAAAGTAAATGAAATCACGGTTATTTCTAATGCATTTTATATAAAAATATTAACTTTCTGCCCTCCTTCTCTATAGTTATTATGATTAAAATTGCAGCAAGGTATGATTGCCGTTTTGACAGCCTAATTCGTCTATGTGCCAAAAAGAGGCACAGCGCGTCAAAGAGAGACACCCTCTTGTCAAAGCGGCTACCATAGCGAGTCACTAGTATAGTCCATCCTGCAATGAACATGAGCTGTTACTGAATCAAAATATCGTAAGGAAACCAATCTATGGTGGAAGCATAGATTAAGAATTGGTCTTCGCTGGCGGGGCGCGACGATTCATTCATCTATGGGTGGAAGGTTATTTTGTAGGCTCTTGTAGCTTGGAGACCGACTGTTGTGCAGTGTGGGGTCGTGAGTTATCGTGCAGGAGAAGCGGGCTGGTTGGAAGCTCTCCGTCATCCATCATACTCACCAGATCTTGCGCACAAAGACTTTTACCGCAATTTCGACAACTATTTGGCAGGAAAAAAATTCCTCCCGTCTAGTTGATTTCTTTAAGACGAGCATCAATAAATTGTCACTGCTCTGGCAAAGATACATTGATAGCATGGGGGAAGAATATTCAAAATATGTATAACTCTTTGTGCAAAACTGTAATTTTGTAGGTAACGACCTAATACTTGGCTGCATAATTAATATATATTTAAGTAAATATAAAAAAAAACAGTTCTAAATATGCTGCCGGTACATTTTTAATTTAGGGAATTTTGACAATTTTGACCATGCCAGTCCCATCGTACCCTAATCTTAACTAATTACTTTTATAAAACTAGTTTTCACCCGCGTTCCCGAGAGATCTTATAATTTCCCGGGATAAAAGTATCCTATATGTTATTCCAGTATATGATCTACCTGTGTGCCAAGTTTAATTAAAATCCATACAGTAGTTTTTGCGTGAAATAGTTAAAAACATCTTCACACACATCCAAACATACTGTAGGAAGTAGGATTATCAAACTTATGAAAAGTATGAGTGATGTGATACGAACGATGTTTCAACAATATCAGTCTGTTAATACTCGACTCAAAACGACCCTATTACATTGCTCTCGTAAAAATGTATGTTCCGCGTTGATCCTGCGCTTCTATTGCTCCTATAGTAATAGGGTAAGCTCTCCCGTAGCCGGCCGCGGGCGTGACGCAGCCCGCCGCACTGCGACACAAGCAAGCCACGTCTGCCGCGTTACGATACGATACGCTCGCGAACACAACTCACTGACACACTGATCCCTCGACCTTGAACTAACACTTTTGATTGCGATTGTATGTAATCAGATTTTAAAATTTGGACCGCGAATTATATTGAGCGGTTGCACGCTAAAGGCTAGATGAAAATATACGTCGGTACGTGTTAGGGTACATATTATAATATGCACATAATATCAGCGGAGTCAAGACTCCCGACGTCGCATGAATACTTCCCCTAACGCATAGTTCACGAGTCAATTCACACGCTCCTATGCATAACAACTCGTGTAAACATACGGAATAGTATTGTCTACGCGATCGTAAGATTACAATAATTTTACTATCAATGAATATAAATAAATAAAATAACAACATTTTAAAATGTGTATTTAGGGCGGTCCCTCAAGATCTTTCGGATACACTCAGCCTACAGCCCATATTTTATTAATTTAATTACATTTTTTTTTTCTATTTTTTACCTTGTAATACATAATTGTCAATATAATAATAGTAACCGCAATGTCAAAGTCAAAGTCAAAACCATTTATTCAGTCCTAGAAGGGCACTTATGAAGGTCAAATTACAGAAGTTACCACCGGTTCGGAAGTCAGCCTTCAACTGAGAAGAACCGGTAAGAAACTCAGCAAGGTTGCATTTTTTAAATATTTTTGAACCATCTGACTTTTTTATTTTTTCAAATGTTTAACAAATTGTCGAAATGTTATAAATTTTTTTTTTCTTGTTTTAAATTAAACATGCTTATAATGAAACGTATGTTTAGAGTCATTACTAGTAAGAACTAGGATGCCCACAAGCATCACTGACATTAAAACAGTCGATAGCCGCCGACCTCGTCCTTGCCTCGTAAGTACTTACTCGTACTAGATATAAATTAATGGCAATTTGTAGTCTTCAACTTTCAAGACCATTGCAATACGACACTTATTTACGGTGAAGTGTCATAAAATATGTATCAGACAAGCATTCGTTTATGGTTTTCACGTTACGTAAAAAAAATTAAATTAAAAATTTAAAAAACCC
The DNA here is from genome assembly GCA_951361185.1 of Ochropacha duplaris. Lineage (NCBI taxonomy): Eukaryota > Metazoa > Arthropoda > Insecta > Lepidoptera > Drepanidae > Ochropacha > Ochropacha duplaris. Next base: position 3,126,328 of record OX592693.1, read on the forward strand.
CCGACGCAAAAAAGAAAAGCGGACATTTAAAAAGTCAAAAATAATACCTATCGTTGAGCCATCAAATTCGATTGAGTAATACCTATACATATTTTAATTATAGAAGTTGACGGATGGCACGATAAGGTTTGCTCATTGAAATGGCGCTATAATATCACGGCGGGGTACCGCACGTTGACTTTTTAAATGTCCGCTTTTCTTTTTTGCGTCGGGGGTTTTTTCAATTTTTAATTTAATTTTTATTTTAAAATTTTTAAACTTAGTTACAAAAGAAGTTAAATATGATAAGTACAATTTTTAAATCATCTTTGATCTTATTTCAAGAGTGTTCTGGATATCCTGGCTGCAGCATCAGCTCCTCGTGTAGCCACCGTTGCATTGTATGTAGAATCAAATACTGATCAAAACGAATCCAAACACGACATATCTGCTTTCATTTTTTCAAGAGTGTTCTATTGTTCTGGATATCCTGGCTGCAGCATCAGCTCATCGTGTTGCCACTGTTGCATTGTATGTAGAATCAAATACTGATCAAAACGAATCCAAACACGACATATCTGCTATTATTTTTTCAAGAGAGTTCTATTGTTCTGGATATCCTGGCTGCAGCATCAGCTCATCGTCTTGCCACCGTTGCATTGTATGTAGAATCAAATACTGATCAAAACGAATCCAAACACGACATACCTGCTATTATTTTTTCAAGAGTGTACTAGTGTGCTGGATTTCCTGGCTGCAGCATTAAACCAAAAATTCCATAATCTTGCATAGTTATATAGCATACATGGATGTTTCAAATTTTAGGTCACATCTAGGTTTGAAAGTAAAGTAAATACCCATTACGCGTCTAAGATCCCTACCACAGTTAACAAAAGAGCGGATAACTTTGAAACGGCTGAACCGATTTTGATAAAACATATCTAAGAACCATCGCTGGAAAACCTACTTTTAAATAAAAAAAACCGCATCCAAATCGGTTCGCCCGTTTAAGAGCTACGGTGCCACAGACAGACACACAGACACACACACACACACACACACACACACACATAGCGGTCAAACTTATAACAACCCTCTTTTTGCGTCGGGGGTTAATAAGGCCCTAATTCTATGTTCATATTAGGTACAAGCTGGCCCCCGCGGTTTTACCTTTTGATATCGTTGGGATCTTTTCCCGGGATAAAAATATATGCCTAATGCACTCACAAATAACGTGGCTTTCTATTGGTAAAATAATTTTCAGAATCGGTTCAGTAGATCCAGAGATTACCCCCTACAACCTCACAAACTTTAGGTACCTCTTTATACATATTAGTATAGATTGTTCTACATAAAAATCCATTAATTTAAACAGTATTTTGCATTGATATAATATTTTACAATAATAAATATTTTATTCACGTGAGAATAATTTCACTACTTATAAGAAAAAAGTTCCATAATAAAAAAAAAAACCTATGTTTTGTCAAAAGTGTCCTGTGTGACAAGTAGTGGTGGTCAAACGTAAACTTATGTGTGATAAAAAAAAATATCCGTTCAGTTAGTTTTTGCGTGATTGAGACATCATACAAAACATACAAAATTATAAATTTATAATATTAGTAAGATAGTAGTATTTAGGTACATTAGAAACATTAAAAAATATTTTAAGCTAAATTCTCATTTGAAGTTTGGCTAAAAAAACGATAACGGTCATTAACGACAAATTCAGAGATTTTCATTGTTTTGTAAAAAATTGTGTAGTTTAAAAGAAACAGTTCAGATCAAAACAATAGAAATAACAGAGAAAAAACAAAAAACACGGGAAAACAAAGGAACAACTTTTTTGTGGCTAAGAAACATCAAAAATATTTTTCCGATGCGGACTACATAATATAACATCCCGCGAAAATCCAATTCTACGAATTACGTTCGTCCAGGAATACGTCCTAAAAGTTTAAAACCGGTTTCTTAATTGGTATGAAACGATATTACTTTGAATCGCAAGTAGGAATTCAATTACGGATCGTACATTTATTTTCTGAGGGTGGAATTTTGGGGGGATGAATGTCAGCGCGGCGACATGCTACTGACAAATGAGCCCCATTTGTAGATAACACGTGCGTGTCACGTTTGTAAGAACTAAGTACGTTAACTCCACTTGTTTGCAAGTTATAATTTTCGTGTTTCAGTTATGTACTTGACTTAAATATATTCCTTTATTGTACTTTTAATAAGAGGTTTTTGTTCGGTGCGCTTGTATATAGACAAGGTTCATTTTTGTGAATGCTTTCATTTGTTTTTCAGTATTTTTATATTTATTGCTGCAAAATAAATGTATGCTTAAGTTTTTGTCAGAATTTTGAGTAGTTAGATGGTTCATCCGATGGTAAATGACTACCAGCACCGGTAGACATTAGCAATATCAGGGGGATTACCAACGTGTTGCCCGCCTTTGACAATTCCTTAAAAGCAACTGGTTTTTAAGCGCAAATGCCGAAATAAATCAATACGTGTTTGGCTACAGATTTTCAGGTGGGAGCCCATGAGGCGAATACTGCAAAAGTACCCTACCACTGAGTTACGGTTTCCATACGATCTTTTCCTTCACTAAAAGCTCAAGCTCATTGTAGGCTTCGAGTCCACGACCTTCGTCGCTTAATCTGACGTCACTTAACACAGCTATCTTAGTTTAAATTAGAAGAATGTTTAAAATTATAAGTAGCAGTATTAAATTTGTTATTTGGGCCTATTTGTATTTTTGCGGATACAAATTAGTATTATCAGTAATGTTTCCACACAACGACTGTGTCAAATATCTGGGTATGCATATTGATCGCCGCTTAACATGGAAACTACACATTAAAGCCAAAAGAGATGAGATCTCAACCAGACATCGAAATCTTTATTGGATGTTAGGACGAAATTCAAAATCGTCACTGGACAACAAGCTTCTAATATATCAGACAATTATAAAGCCGATCTGGATGTATGATGTTCAACTATGGGGCTCTGCAAAAGACTCCAACATTAATACCATACAAAGAGTACAAAACAAGATTCTGAGGTCTATAGCAAACGTACCATGGTATATCACCAATGCCGAACTGCACCAACACCTATCCATCAATACAGTGAAGGAGGAAATATGAAAATCCTCTGAAAAATATAAGAAACGGCTAACAAAACACCTTAATGAACTGGCGCGCCAGTTGACCATCCAAGACTATACCAATCGGCTCAAGCGATACAATATCCTAGAGCTACATAACCGATAGTAGCATCAATCAGGCTACCAAATATGAGTTGGTGCTCTCGCTGGAGAGCCCACTCTGCACGCGAACAGCTGAAACATAACATCCGCTCATAGTCCCAGGACTGATTGCTGATTACATAAAAACACAAAAAAAAGTAATGTTTTTGCATTCCATTAGTTTCCATCTAACAATATAATGAGTACTGATTACAAAGTCTCACATATATAGTAGTGAGTAGTTCGTACTCATCACACAACGTACATAAAGATGTCACTTGTTAACGGATGTAGTGCCGACTGGGTGCGACTGTGTTGGGGACGCAATGATTGTCAAAGTACTCTCAATTCGGTCGAATTCAAATGGCGAACGCGGGGCGATACCTCAATTGTTTTTATGACTAAGATTGCCGAGCGTATACGATCGTGATTTGGAGAGCGCCGGTTTTAACTGGATTTGTTTGGTTATAATCAAATTTTTAGTAGGATTTATGATTGGGGCTGGTGTTTGTATATTTGACCCAAATTTTTGGAAGGCTTTATCGTTGAACAACCTCAGTCGTTCGTTCAAAATGTAGAGGACAGATATGTTAATTAAAATACAGATGTAAAGAATCAGTTTTAATCACTTAGTGGAATGTACATATTTCTGAATGACCAACATTCGAGTTCACAACTGAGAAAAAATCTCACAATAAGGGCCAAATAATTTACTCTGTGGTAAGAAATTTCACCACGTGTGCTCAATAAAAATGGAGAATTAGTGTTGTATTTTTAGTTTTTTTTCGAACCACTAAGTTTCGTTGGGGCACCTGATGATAAACGATGCCCGTTGCCTATAGATGTTAGCGATACGAGTTAGATAAAGCTTATATTATTATGACTATTATCAGTTATCACTAGTGATGATATACAGAACTCAAGACTTACCTACAAGTTTAAAACATAAAAACGGAAGATCGGGTCTCCCCTAATACAGGTTTTTAAAAACTTAAAAGGAGAGTCCCAACCCTTGTAATTATTGTACTTGTAATCTAATAAAGAAATATTGTTTTTTTTAAAAGACTTTAAAAAACCTAACGGAAGATTTGCAGGATTACACAATTGTGTTGAAAAGCGGTTAATTTCGCTACATTTATCGCTTCATATTTCATTTTTTTATACAACTAGGTAGCAAACAAGCTTATGGCTCACCTATGGTAAGCGGCTACACTAGAGGCGTCACGAGCGCGTTGCCGACCTTGCATAAACCTTCTTACTCCTCTTTTAAAGGACCTCAATTTAAATATTGAAGTTATCGATTCATTATATCTGTTTCGCTTTCATAACTTTAGATTTCAGGTCGATTGATGTAGGTGACCGACTTACATACGGTCCAGTTTATTTAATCACATAAAGCTAGCTAGGTCTTACAGCTGCCAGAAGCTGCCAAACTTGGCAGGCGGTAATCGTATTAAGGTGAACAATATAACTGTTGAGTCTTGTAATCGTGACGTCGGAGTATTATTATATGCACACAATTGTGCATTCAGATTAGATCAAATTGATTATGTTTTATATATGACTAGTGGGCCCGGCAGACGATGTCCTGCCATGAAATGAAAATAAAAAGAAACTTGGAACCATCAGTTTTAACTGGCAGTTATGTCAAACGCCATGTTTATATTAAGCTTAGGAAATTTAATATGTTCGTTAAGTTTTCTTAAAATTTCGAAGTTTCTGAGCAATTTTTTTAAAGTAACAAACACAACAAAAAAAGAATTAGCAAAATTGGTCCAGCCGTTCACGCGTCATGCCGTGACCAAGGAAATAGGGATTCATTTTTATATAATAGACAATCAATTTGAGGTGATAGCAATCAATCTTCAAATATAATAGAATTGATGATGCTAGTATTATTCTGACCAATCTTAGTTTATAGATAAAACTACACTCCTTTGCTACTTTTACTATGTCTATATTTTAATTAGTCCTATTATCTACTTAAGGTGATGATAGCAGTGGTGGTGACGTCGGATGCCACGGCGAAGGTCGTGGGTTCGAATCCTACAATGAGCTTGAGCTTTCGGTGAAGAAAACATCGTGAGGAAACCACAGCACGGTGGTAGAGTACTTTTTAGTACTCGACTGGCTGGTTACCACCCTCAAGTTGAAAATCTATCGCAAAGCGCATGTTGGTGTGTTCCGGCAATTGCATTTGAAAGTCAGGGAATAAGGTGTATAACACATTGGCAATCACCCAGGAATTGCTAATGTCTATAGGCGACGGTGGTTTACCATCACGTGACCCGCCTGCCTTGTAAGGCTGATAAACAGGAATACTTAGAAAATAGTTTTCCAAAGTATTTTAAGTTAATGCGAGCAAGTTTAAAAAGATTAATTCTACTCCAACCAAAACGTTGTTTGCATTTTTTTGATTAAATCACGCAAGCTACATTCACCCCTTTTTCAATTTTCCACTGTAGCCGTTTTCCACTTATTATGTCAAATGCACATGAAAAGTGTAGGAATCGGGTCAGTGATTCACATTTTGGCTTGACGCCATAGTAATAATGTTGCAACTTTTCAAACGTTCATGATGAGTGTTTGCAGCAAAAGTATAGGTGAAAACATACGGTAGTATTATGCGGACGTAGCCAATGCGGTTTTTGGTGCAAGCTTAGAATTTATTAAACAAATTTTATTTATAAAAATGCAGTACTATAGTACTAATGTAGATACTATACTTAAATCATTCACTGTAGTGCCTTAATTGATAAAATTATCGCAATTATATTGTATAATTAAATAACAAAAATATCACCAGCAATTAATATAAATAATATAAACTGGGTATATTAAAGTAATGTAAATTTTGTTGCATTTTTAAATATTTTTAGAAACAGAAATAATTGACGACCTCAAGATAGTAAAATGAAAACTAGTTCTGTTTTGTTTTTTGAAATTTTCCAGATTTTGTAGCGAGTTTAAATGATTTACTAATATAGTTCTTTCTAATTGAATGCACTCTCTTCTTTTTTCAATATTTTTTTTTTGTAAAAATAAAATTCTAAGAAATATAATTTTCAGCCTAATTAATCGTATCGTGCCAGTCCGTAAAATCATTTCGTGTATTTTTGTCATAACCCAGTTAGTACACCCGAGGTCATGTTCTGACAAAACTATGTCTAAGTTAAACTTTATTTGGAAATTATAATGCAGCCAGCGAGCGGTTTGCAATGAATATGCTTATCTGCATTTAAAAGTTGCAGTTAAACACGTAAACCAAAGGTCAAATTAATTCTAATTTTGAACTTTCGCATTTTAATTATTTAACATTTAAAATTATTATAATTACTTTAATAAAGAATCGTTTCACGCTATTTTGATAATAAGGAAAATTTAAGAATAGACCTTATCAATATGTCAATAATAGTAATGTAAATTTTTCAATGGACTACAATTTTTTGTTGAAGGAAGCTTGGCTTTTTATTATTTTTAAATACCAATATAACAGTTGATCTTTTGATGGTGTATTTTATGACGTCACGGGCCAGTATTCCATACAAGATTCTATATAAACTATCGTTTTCACATTTAAGAAAAAGAAGCTGATTTGATAAGTCGGTCTACATCCTACTGATTGTGATCATCATTCACAGGAACAAACTACAAAAATCTTTGAACAGGGTTATATACTACAAATTTTATAAATGTGAAGATGTATGTCTGAATGAAATCTACAGTAAGTATTTTGATGAAACTTGGCACACATATAGATCATATCCTAGATTAAAACATAGTATGATTTTATCCCGGGAAAAGATAAGATCCCTCGGGAACGTGGATGAAATCGTGAAGATAGTTTAAAATAATTCTCAACTAAAACTATAATAACTCGGCCTACAGGCATAAGTTCATGTATACGGTGTAACCCTATTTCGGTAGACCAACGGCGGTAAGCGATACGGCCGGACGTCAACTGGCCGATTTGCGGAAATTGGCCAGCGTCGGCATCAAAGCCTTTGTACACGTTGTGCCAGCATGAACACAGCTTACAAATTAAGAAGAGGCTTTTAGGTGGAGCGTGGGTTAAGTGGTGCAGTTGGGAGTAAAGTATAGGATGGATAATGGGTAGGTTTTCGTTTTTAGAAATGGTTTTGCTTCATAACTCGTCGCTTTTTAAAAAGACAAGATGCACGCTGTTGTTGTTTCGGCTATTGACCAATTTCTAACTGAGATTTGAGTATGTTATAATATAATACTGCAGATAACGTCTTTAATTATAATTAAATACTTTAACTTTAATCAAAATTTAACTTTAATCGATTTAGATTTTGTATACCTACAAGTTTAAACATAAAAAAACGGAAGAGCGGGTCTCTCCTAATACAGGCTTTTTAAAAAACTTAAAACGAGAGTCCCAACCCTTGTAATTACTGTAGGTACTTGTAATCTAATAAAGAAATGTTGTTTTTTTTAAATTAACCTACAAAATATCAGGAGCCTAGCACTTCAAATAGAAATTATGTAAGCAAGTAGGTATATAGAGTTTCAGATTTTATAGATGACAAGGCCCCATTTGAATGAATTATTTGCTCCGCAGATTATTGTATTGTACATGGACGTAATTATGATATTTGGGGGTATATAATTTGGGAGTGTATTTATTTCAAATAATAATTTTAGACGAAGCAAGATCAATTTATTTGTGACTCTATCAAAGACAAAGTCAAGTTTATTTATTCATTTAAGACCCTAGGAGGACACTTATGAAAGTCAAATTTACTGAAGTTACTACCGCTTTGGAAGTTAGCCTTTAACTGAGAAGAAACGGGAAGAAACTCAGCGAGGCTACAAATTTTTATGATCCGACTATTTTTGATTATATTTTTTCAAAGGTTGTTGTTAAACATTTAAAAGAAACGTCAAAGTTTTGTTATACATTTGATATCTTCACAAAATGTAGGCACGGAACCCATAACGTAGGAAGTGAAGGCCGAACTTGATATTGGTCGGCTACTAGACAGAATATTGAATTACTAGAATGATGAGATACAGAACAACTAAGTGATCAATTTACAGTACGAGATAACTTGTCTAATATTATCGTATTATTTAGGCAGGTACTTCAAAGGTAAAAACATTTATTCAGTTTAGGCCCTAGAAGGACACTTATGAAGGTAAAATTTACTGAAGATAGTACCAGTTTGGTAGTCAACCTCCGGGAAGGAACTCGGCATGGTAGATAACAAGAGATTTAACTACTAAATTAACTCCTTTGCCAATATTTTTTGGAGTTAAATCGATTTCATTTAAAACCCCTGGTTCGAAAATTTTATAATTATAGAAACTGTCTCTGGTGCTTGACGACAGATTTTCAACTTGAAGGTAGCCAGCCAGTCGAGTAGTACAAAGCAACCTACCACCGTGCTATGGTTGCCTCACGATGTATTCCTTCAAAAGCTCAAGCTCATTGTAGGATTCGAACCTGCGACCTTCACGGCGGTATCCAACGTCACTGCCACTGAGCTATAATCGCCTTAAAGTATATTAATACCGTAAATGTATACTTACGATAATCGATAACCATTATCGAAAACAAATCGGTGAGCAAAGCGCGTGTTATAGTTATAATTGTCATGTAATTTGTGGTAATAAAATGCGTACAAACAACTCGAATTAGGGTCGAAAATAATGTATTGTCCATAATTTATAAATCGCACCTTACTTACAACGTTGCGTGACTTTTCAGTGGGTCATTTACATAACTGCCTATTTGTCTGTAATTTTCGTTGAATTTAGGGTTGTCAGTCTTATGTATCCTTATAAATACTTAAAACATATTTGTTTACAAGGGATGGTAAAATGAGATATTTTTTAGGGTTCCGTATCCAAAGGGCCGCTATGACAACAAATACTAAGAACAGAATAAAATAAATATTTTAGGGTATACCCAACCCATACAACAAACGTGATTTTTTTGCCTTTTTTACGGAACCCTTCGTGCGCGAGGCCGACTCGCACTTGGCCGGTTTTTTCTTTATGATAAGCTTGTGTTTGGTAATCTCACCATAGTAAGTGATTAAAGCCTAGATATGATATGGCTCTCAAGTGCAGCAGCTATTGGGACGGCCGTCCCTAAACGATGTATAAAATATAGAATTCCAGGAATCACAATTCAAGTTAGCACAAGTGTGGTTAATGCATGAATGTCTAAGTAAAAAACGAACAATAAACAAAGTATTATTATCGCAGTAATAATTGTACCACAAAGCGTGTGGTAGTGTGGTCGAACCATTACTTTTAGTTTAGGTTGACCCTTATCACAATACTGCCGACTTTACTTTTGTATTGTATCACATTTTTTATTTCTCCATTAATACCATAAAGTTGGATTATTTGTATTGTATGTATCAGTCAAGATACATACAATACAAATACAAAATGTTTATTTACTTTAAATGATTTTACAATTTCATACAGTATTCGAAGCCCCCTTTTAAGTATGAAATACCTGTATTAGGAGGCATCACTCTTCCATATCATAATTTATTACATATAAAGAATTTGTTATAACAAAAACATTTAAGAATAAATTATAATTATAATATCTACATGGCACTTATGTGATAATACTGCTTTCTGTTCAATGGTTTCTATGATCTACTTATGTGCGAAGTTTCGACAGAATCCGTTAAGTAGTTTCTGCGTGAAATAGTAACAAACATCTTGACATCCTAACAAACATTCACTTTCACAATGGTAGTAAAAGAAGATAAGATTCATTTTGGGCTTTTTTATGCTCGGTCATAATTTATTAATATATTGTATACACACACAGGTGTCCAGTAAGTTGAACTACAAACTTAAGGGGGAGTTTAGTGGGCGGTACCTATACTCAAACCTACCTACAAGTAATACAAAAATTATTGCTATTTTTATTTATGATAAATGTACAAAATATACTAATAATATCTATATATTATGTATAAAAAACATCCTCGAAGCTGCCGCTGCGGCCGAGCAGCCAGGTACCCAGGCTGGCTGCGTTCTCTCTTTGGATAGCCAAGCTGAGGCGTTGGCGGAAAAACCTCCCCGCTCGCCTGTCTCCCGAGGCCTCGATTAATATATTTATATTATTTTTATTCGTTTTTATTTTTTCTTGTTATTGTATATATTAGACTGTAAATCAGTTTAAACAAACGGAAGTATAACTCAACACCTAGAATAGTGTCATTGGGTCAGCGTAACATTTACTGAGCGGGGTCTCGACATCCGCCCAAAAACGCCTCGAATGCCCGAAAGCCACCCTGCTGCTTGAAAACTGGCCGCGCTCTATATTAGTGGTACATTCGGTTACACAATACTTTGTGTATATTGCTTCTTTTTTATCGGAATGTTATGTCAAATATCCATTCTCTTTTCGGATCATCCACGGCTATGTGAACAGGTGCTACTTGTGGGGGCTGGTCTGCTTGAGTTTGTTGTTTACTAAATTACTTATAACTAAATTCAATTCCTTTATTCCTATTTTGCTGCCATATATAATACTAGTGGACCCGGCAGACGTTGTCCTGCCCTGAAATTAAAACAAAACTTAGAACCCGATTCCAGCGCCATCTACCGGGTCCAATTTTGTTTTCAAATCATCGAGGAACCCATTGAAATACACACACAAAATTTCATCCAAATCGGTCCTGTTACCATACTCCTCCGAAACGGCTTGACCGATTACTCAAATTACTAAAATGGCTATTAAAAAATAAGGGTTGATCGTAGAAGAGAGAAAATTGATGATTGTATGTATTTTTATATGTTGTATCATAAAAAAATAGAAATTAGAAATTTTGTCTCAAAAATAAAAAAAAAATTTAGGGGTGGACTACCCCTAACATTTAGGGGGATGAAAAATAGATGTTGGCCGATTCTCATAGATACCGGATAAGCACAAAAAATTTCATCAAAATCGGTTAAGCCGTTTCGGAGGAGTATGGCAACGAAAACTGTGACACGAGAATTTTATATATTAGATTATCAGTGAGTGAGACTATATAAGTAATTATTAAATGTTAGGTCGGTTGTTTTTTAAAAAAGAATATTGCTGAGTTTATTGCCGGCTCTTCTCAGCAAAAGCAACCACCGAGCGTTAGCGAGCGATATTTTTGAGTTTGAGATTGAGTTTATGAATAAAATTTTAAATATTTAAATAAAAATAAATAAATAAAACTCTTTCAAAACAATAACATCGCACTTTGACAATCTTTCGCGTGTTTCTTACATTAAGTGTGCAACTTTGTTTATTTATTTTTAATGTCCGTTTTATATTGCAGAATGTAAGCATAATGTTTTATGGTTTGAAATAGGGAAAGATGAAGCGAAATAAAAATGTTGTTTTTGGAGATATAAAGTCGATTCATGTTTGATGAAGAATTCATATTTGCACAGTGTGTATATTATTGTGCTGGAAGTTCTGAATCGTTCTGAAAAAGGTCCTGATATCATAATCTTAACCAACTCATTGATTACTAGATATTATTTAAAATTTTACTTAATTTAATTATATTAGTTCAACAGCATTATTCAAACACTTTTGGCTACGACATTACCAACAACATTTTAGTGTTGATAAGATGTTTTTCCACCATGGGGCGGGGGCAATAAAAACTTTCCGATTGCCAGCCCCGTCAGTGCTGTGAGCCGCGAATATATTAAACTTGCCTTATCTTTGTTCTACCGGCGATAAATTCCAAGTTTCGCGATGACGTAATAGGTCGGCGAAGTTGCCGCTTGCCTTGGCTTGACAACATGTGAGGGCTATAAAAGTGATTGGACACTATAGTTCTGGCGTTAAATAACTTTGTCTTGGCAAATAACTTGACTCAATTGAAGTGGATAATGCAAAGACGTGAAAAACCGACTTCAAAACTGTAACATATATGTACAAACTTAAACATACTGTCGAATTGAGAACCTCCTCCTTTTTTGCAGTCGGTTAGTAAAAAGAATGTTCCCTCCAAAAGGTTCCTCAAAAATGTTACCTTGCTGAGTTCTCCAGTTCTTCTCAGTTAAAGACCAGCTTCCGAACCGATGGCAACTTCTCGACCTTCATAAGTGCCTTCCTAGGACTTCAACTGTATATAATGCTGGCTTTGACTGCTGAAAGGGTGGATTTTTATACATAGGAACTGTTTCTACCCTGAATGCGAGTAAAACTAGTAGGTAAAAGCGAAGCAAACTGTCATACTCCCAGTTGCATCTCAATATATTTATGCAAACATATTATTTGTCCATCAAAATATTAGACTTTTTGTAAAAAAAAGTGAAAACTAGAAATAAGCACAAACTTGTGACCTCTGCTTATAGACTTCAGAAAGTGCAAGGAATATTTTAGGACTGTGTACGCTTCTATAACAGAATCCCAACTTCAATTTTAGATATGCCTTTGCAAAAATTTAAGGACCATGTTAAAAATGTTTTGATAGAAAAGGCTCTAACTACTTCAACTAAAGAGACTGAAATGAAAAGAAAACTCTTGCAGTATTTCAATTTTCATTCAACTGCGACTCTGTTTTTTATTTGGAACGGAAATTATTCTTCTATGCAGGCAGAGTTAAGTGAAAGCGTAGTGGGGTCGGTGGAAAACTGAATTGGTTAGCAAGTACCTTGCTGTGGTTTCAAGGGGGAAAAGGGGGAAATTGTCATTTACTCGGTTTGCCGCTGTGAGGTCAAGAATAAATTGAAAGTTATTTGGTTCATTTAGAAACAGACTTTCCTCTTGGATGTATTTATTATCTTCGTTTCAGAGATAATATTGGTTTTTATTAGTAAATAGTAGGTACCTAATGACAGTTTGAGTTCGTCGAGTTTATAGAAGGGTGAGTAGTTATTCAATCGCAAGTTACAGTACATCAGTTATCTGTTTCCTTTGTACAAGCTCTGCTTAGTTTGGGATAAGATGACCGTGTGTGTTAAATATCACATGATATTTCTGTATAGGTGTTTATACCGGTTGAAATTCGATCATATAATTTTTTTGAATAAAAATACTGTAACATTTTTTTTATAGCTTATAATGTTTTTCTTCACGTATTATTATAATAATAATAATAGCAAATTCAAATTAATAACACCACCATCACCATGCACGCTTTCATGTCAACCTCTAAATTTATAGTAACTATAACTTTTTTTAATATGCAAACCATAAATCCACAAAATTCTTTTCATCAAAAGGTAGTTTCAGAAAAATTACTTTATGTTGTAACTCCAATTGAAATAAGTTTGTAATAAAGTTCACACATAATGCGGGATGCATCATGTTGCAAAACTGCATATTTCAACACTATTTTTTATAATTAGTACTTGTGTTGCGTCTCACAGAATAAATAGAGCTCGCTGCCGGGGGTGTATTGTAGGAACTTTATCAATATATCTCGATTTTTTAAACTTATATCGTGAGCGATTCGTATCGGATGCAATGATATTAAATCTCGTGGAAAACATTGTTGGACGTATCCAAGTTTTAGTTTTCAAATAAATCCCTGCTACTCTGTTTAGCCTTATTAAATACTAGATTCCGCCCCGCGGTTTCACCCGCGTTTCTGAGGGCATTAATATAAAACATATATGATGTTAATGTAGCTTTTTATACAAATAACCAAAAATAAACTTACTTTTTTTTATTATTCTAGATAAGCTTGTGTTTCACCACAATCTCACCATGGTAAGTGATCATGTGGCCGAAGGTGGTAAGCACACAAAGCCTAGATGGGAACTGGCTCTCAAGTGAAGCTGTCGAAGCACACCGATACGTGCTTGGCGACAGATTTTCAACTTGAGGGTTAGTAGGCAGTCGGGTACCACAAAGTACCCTACCACCGTGCTATGGTTTTCTCACGATGTTTTCCCTTCACTGAAAGCTCGATTCGAACCCACGACCTCCGCCGCGGTATCCGACGTCACTACCACTGAGCTATCATCGCCTTAACTTTATCTCTTTACAGTATTAGTATAGATTTTATTTGGTTTATGTTAGAATATTTACTGCCACATTAAGGTACGATAGGTTCTTGAATCAAAGAATATCCGAGCTGGTTACAGCATCCATGAACCAGTTGCTATACTTAATTAAAATTTAACTCAAACTGATTACAGTTTTTCTACAGTTGAGTAAAAAGATCTGCCAACCCGTCTGTCCCTTGGCAAGGGGGCGGGGCCTTCCAAAATCAATACCTGACATCTGATGGCACGTGTCGTACAGGTTGTGTGTGATACTTATAATATACTAGCTGTCCCGGCAGACCTTGTTCTGCCCTATTTCTCTAAAACGCGTCTTTGTTTTGTTTCGATTGACGTCAAATGTTTGACAGCTGGGTGTTTGTATGGGAAAAAGAAAAGGTCTATTTTTAGGGTTTTCCCAGCAATTATTCGAATTTATCTCGCCGTAAAAACCATCCTTGGACTTCAACGAACATTTAAAAAAAAGAATTGGCCAAATTGGTCCAGGCGTTGTTGAGTTATGCGCTTACCAACACATTTTGCGATTCATTTTTATATTATAGATGTTGGTTATACAGAGTGATCTCTAATACAACTTATTAATTTTATAATGCAGTGACAATCGGTTTTTAACCGACTTCAAAAAAGTACGAGGTTTTCAGTTCGTCGGTGCTTTTTTTCTTTTTGCCTACTAAGTCAGTAGGTTCGAAGTCGGTCCCAAGCCAAAAGCAGGCAGACGTCTGCGTCGTTGTTAGATAGTGCCTAAAATCCAAGAAGACGCGCCGCACTCTTTTTACTAATCACTTCTAGTATTGTTTGATATTATTAAATAATAGGTTTTGCTGTTAATATTAATAAGAGACCATCTTCTATTTACGCCATCTTTATTGGAAGTAAGTAGCAGTGATGTCTATACAATAGACTAACATCTAGTGTTGTACCAACTTACTAAATAGGTAACTTGTTATCCAACAAGTATAGATATTTAAGGCGATGATAGCTCAGTGGTAGTGACGTCGAATACCGCGTCGAAGGTCGTGGGTTCGAATCCTACAATGAGCTTGAGCTTTCGGTGAAAGAAAACCATAGCAAGGTGGTAGGGTACTTTGTAGTTCCCGACTGGCTGGCTACCACCCTCAAGTCGAAAATCTGTCGCCAAGCACCTATCGGTATATTCCGAGATACTTGAGAGCCAGTTCCCATCTAAGCTTTGTGTGCTTACCACTTTGGCCACATCATCTCTTACAATGATGAGATTGCGGTCAAACACAAACTTATCCAGAAGTAAAAATAGTAGTACCTCGAAAGACTGGCTACCACACTAATGTTGATAATTCTCTAAATGTTCAGTTGCCTAAAAGGTCGATAACATATTGGCAATCCAATAAGTGCGCTACCCAACCTTAAATCGAATCAAACCGTACTTCAGTTTGCTTAAGTAACCCGATACCAAGATTTTTATGTAGTGACAAACAAAGGACATTAGGGTACGTCCTTGATTCGGGTGATGTATGAAAACAGGCTCGTCCTTGACCTTCCAAGGCTGAAGGGCGCGAACTCTTGCCGCGGCCGGAAAGGCTTTGTGTTACCATCTGAATTATCCGTGTAATTGTAGAAAATAATAAAGGGTTGCGCGTCGGTTAGAAGTGTTTAACAAAGCTGCACTCGCCGGATCATTTATTTTTATTAAAAATTGTTATAGACAGAGTTGTTTGATGGGTTTCTTTTCATCACTATGTATGTGGAATCATCTTTATGTATGGAACTAATCCTTGGAATGTTTTATGGTTACAAAATATATACCATCTTCTTAAAAACTCTCAGTAAAATATGGAATAAATACTCAGAAGTAATAAAAAAAAGGCTTTTATTTCATGCAAGAAATTTAGTTTTCTTCAAAATTTCATACAAAATTATATAATCTGTGACTACCTATATGTAAATCTATACCTATGATTATATATCCTATTACTAAACCTATATAGTTAATTGTTTTTTTTTAATATTAAATAAACAATATTTTTATACCTTATAACCTATATTAATAATTCAGAAGTACTACTAATATCTCACCGCATTAATTCAAACATTCACCTAATTACCCGACCACTGGTTAATGCCAGAAATAACCGCACTATTACATCAACTGTCGAGCTCACGGGTTAGTTTTGGCGAAAAAAGTTGTGCAGAAAAAAGTCCCGGCTATTCGCTCACAATACAAGTTCAGTTTAGTTTCACCGTTGTGGGTACTCGACGACGTTGCTTGGACAAATTGCTCTCAAGTGGGTTAAGTATACACACGGGATGGTAATTTGTACGTTTCCGTGATCTGGGATAATTTGTTTATGCTGGTAGATAGGTTGTACTATATTAAGAGATACTGTGTGTTAAGTATCTCGGCACGAAGTTAACACATTTACGCAATTATTTGTTTTAGCCCAAGTACCTATTTCTTACGTAAAGTATTCCAATAATTCAAACACCATACTCGTTAGTATACGAATTCTACAAAGATTTAATGTCAAATAAAAGCCTATTTACTAATGAGTATTTCGATAATCATATTTTCAGAGGACAATGACCATTTTCACTAAGTAGAGAAAGTCGTGCTTTATTGGTACCTACACGATAAAAAAGAAAAAAAGAAGTAGAATTAATAGTTATATTATAGGTAGGTACACCATTTTAATACATTTTATATACAAAGTATTGTAAAAGGACAGCTTTTTTTTACTACATACAATCATAGAAATAGTCTTGACGTGAAATAACACCACTAGAAAAGAAAGAGAGCCAAAATATGGTAGAAAATATAGTGAGTAACAAGAAGGGATTTAAAAAAGTCTAAAGTTTGGGTCTAAGGGATACTACGTATTTATATATGTATTTATTTATACTGCGGTTCTCACTAAATGAATTAATAATCGCAATGCACCCGTGAGTGATATAAATCCGTGTGTTTTGTGTCTAAGCCCCGTTTTCCGCATTTCCTCTTCTAAATTTCAAATGCTGCTCTGACTCTCGTGGGGTTTAAGCATTATATTTTCTTCTTTTCACAAATTCTGCTATTTTTTCAGTTTATTTATCTAGTTAGTTTATGTATGTATGACTTGCTTTTAGTTTTATTGCTTTTATTAAACTTATGTGGAACTTTTGCCTTATTTACTTAGGACGGACGCTAGAGACCTTGTACTTCTTAAAATAATAGGATTATACCTATCCTTACATTTGTTATTCTATACGTTACCTTGTAACTATAGTAGGTACAAGTATAAGTGTTTTCTAAATAACAAAGAATCACGGATTAACTCATCAAACACATTCAACTAAATATGGGTTCAATATTCTTTATGAGCATTTTTTTTTTCAATTTTTTATTGGTAAGTTTTTTTTTTATTCTGGATAAGCTTGTGTTTGACCACAATCTCACCATGGTAAGTGATGATGTGACCGAAGGTGGTAAGCACACAAAGCCTAGATGGGAACTGGCTCTCAAGTGCAGCTGTCGGAACACACCGATAGGTGCTTGGCGACAGATTTTCAACTTGAGGGTGGTAGCCAGCCAGTCGGCTACTACAAAGTACCCTACCACCGTGCAAAAACGTTTTTTATGAATCAATAATACCCTCTAAAACCTTAGACATAGAACACAATTTTGACTTGAACATCTATTTATTAAACGTAGAGTAAACTCGAACATTATAAAACAACTCTCTGAAGGATGATGATATTTTAAGAGCTTTCATCGCGTTTTAGACTCGAGTGCCACTCGTGAACGAGCGAGCGTTTTCCGATGCTCCCTTGTTTTTTTTTTTTATGTAAACGCCTTTATTTTTGTGAGACGAGCATTGGTATTTCAACATCGTATACAGAACATTCCCATAATTTACTAATACAAACTGGTTGCTGAAATTAAAAACCAATCTTTGCACACTTACCTACTCAAATTACCGTAATTTCGAGTCATTACGGCAAAATTTGTTCCCTTTTGAGCCCCTTGTTATGTGTAAAATAAGATAACATTTTGGTTTTAGTTAAGGCGATGATAGCTCAGTGGTAACGTTAGATACCGCGGCGAAGGTAATGGGTACGATCTTACAAACCATAGCATGGTTGTTGCCTGTTGGTGTTTAAGCAGATGCACTTGAGAGCTTTTTAAAAGATTTTTAACGTTTTTAAAATCAATAACTTGTAAATTACAAAATGTTTTTTGAAGGAGAGAAGCAATACTGAAAAGGATCATATGTGTTAAATCTATAGTAATATTACAAAAAGGAAATATTTGTATTTTTATATGTTTGTAACGAATAAACTCAAGAACCACTGGACCGATTTCAAAAATTCTTTCACCATTAGAATGCTACATTATCCTTGAGTAACATAAGATAAGATCCCACGGGAACGCGGGTGAAACCGTGGGGGACGGCTAGTCTATTTTAAAACACACACTCACTTAAAAGCTTAGTTCAGGCTTCAGCTTGTTTCGTAGATGTTTATTTAAGATTGCCTACCCAAACAAATGGGTATAAAAACGTATACAACATGTGTATGTATGTATAGCACGGTACACAAAGCCGGGCGTCCGGCATGCAAGCAATCAACTAAGTGCTTTCCAAGATTGAGGACGCCCCGATATACGAGACACACTTTACTTATGTACAAAACTGACGCTCAGGTGTGCACGTACTTTATTAATATTTTAGAAATTAATATTCGTTTACGTTTTGAATCGATATTACTATTTGTTATAGCCTTTATTCAGACACAATTTTTCTCTTACTAATATTATAAATGGGAAAGTTTGGATGTTTGTTACTCATTTACGCCAGAACGGCTGAACGGATCTGGATGACATTTGGCATAGAGATAGATTATAGTCTGGAATAGCACATAGGCTACTTCTTTATCCCGGGAAAGGATAAGATCCCACGGGAACGCGGGCGAAACGGCGGGGAAACAGGTAGTACTAGATATATTTTTGACAATTAAAAATCAACGTCGTCAACTGTATCTGTTTGCCTTTTTTCGGCAGCCTCCCCCAACTTCCTCCATTTCTCTCTGTCCCATGTTCTCCGGCTCCAGGTGCTCCCCGCGGTTTCCTTCACCTCATCTTCCATGTATGTGTTCTTTTCATGTATGTGGGATACCAATACAATACCCTTTTACTCCACTTGTCTGTTCCTCGTATGGTATGGCCTATCCATCTCCATTTCACATTTTTGACGCTATGACTATAAAGGAATTTAAAGTCGATATCTACTTACTACAAAATATGAATGATAACAATGAAATTTTGATTAAAAAGACGAAGGAAGATATTGCTTTTCAAAAATGCTCCAGAAATGCTCCCAATAAATAACGTAATATTGGAATATCTACAATACATTACAATATCTCATAACACACGACGGCGTTTTTGTCTGTGTGTCACTCGGTATGTGAAGTGCATCCGTTCACACCGGCGACGCGACGCAGGTTAAAGTTAGCTAATTAGCCAGTTTTTAACGTACCGCTCGCGGAGTGCTTATAACCTGTACTACCTTTTTATTTATAATATCATTGAATAATAACATAATATGAAACAACTATGGCTAGGCTAGCGGTGATTGGTCAATAAAAATGTGTAGTTTGGATATTACTGAATTTCTGAAAAGCTTTTTTGATTTTATTTTTCTTCATGAGCTTGTGTTTGACCACTATCTCACCATGGTAAGTGATGATGTGGCCGAAGGTGGTAAGCACACAAAGCCTAGATGGGAACTGACTCTCAAGTGCAGCTGTCGGAAAACACCGATAGGTGTTTGGCGACAGATTTTCATCTTGAGGGTGGGAGCCAGCCAGTCGGGTACTATAAAGTACCCTACCACCGTGCTATGGTTTCCTCACGATATTTTCCTTCACCGAAAGATCTAGCTCATTGTAGGATTCGAACCCACGACCTTCGCCGCGGTATCCGACGTCACTACCACTGAGTTATCATCGTCGGAGTTTGTTTCACCGTTTCTTCTCCTGACAGGTCTTTATTTGGAAATGGTGGTAACAGTAACAATAGCATTAATAAAAAAATAAAAACGACTTTAAAGAAAAGCACTAAAAACCGAAAAATAAACTGAATAAGACATTAAATAAATTGGACAATAAAATTATTTCAATAACAAAATAGACCAAATACTTATGTAAACTACCTACGTAGGTACATAGAAATAATAATTATTCTATAAATACCTTTTGATCTGTTTGAAGTCGGTGCCAAGCCTAATAGGTTTGATAGGCTTCGCACGTCCGCCCTCGCCACATCACACCACCCCTTGCTTGCAACGGAATGCGTGAGCGTATGTGGGATCATCTTTCGTTGTTATTTTAACCCCATTTACCAGTCAAATTCAATTTCAAAATGTTTTATTCAAATTTGGGACACTTAGGGGACACTTATTAGACGTCATCTTATTGTATCGTTGTAGTCAGTATTTACTAAGTAGGTAATCTTACTATTCATTTGTGCCTGTGAAGGCCTATTTGGATGAATGAACATTTAATTTCATTTAATTTATTATTTCTGTCATTGTATTTTTGGGCTTGGCACCGACTTCAAACAGATCAAAAGGTATTTATAGAATAATTATTATTTCTATGTACCTACGTAGGTAGTTTACATAAGTATTTGGTCTATTTTGTTATTGAAATAATTTTATTGTCCAATTTATTTAATGTCTTATTCAGTTTATTTTTCGGTTTTTAGTGCTTTTCTTTGAAGTCGTTTTTATTTTTTTATAAAAAGTTTTATTTTTCCATTTTTGATATTTAATGTTTTCAAGAAATATTTAGTTTTTTTCGAGCAAATTAAGGAGATTACATTATCTATTCTAATATGAGAAAGCTGAAGAGTTTGTTTGTTTGTTTGAACGCGCTAATCTAACTACATAAAATATTTTAGTGTTGGATAGCCCATTTATCGAAAAAGGCAACATAACATCACGCTAAGATCAATAGCAGCAGAGCATCTATTAAAATTTTTGAAAAATCGTGGAATATTTATTTCTTTTGAAAGCTTCCGTTACGTGCGCTGCGTAAGATTGTGATTTATCATATTTTATAAGAAATTTAGCACACAAATAGTTTATATCCTGGTATAAGGATACTTTTTGTCCC
Organism: Ochropacha duplaris; assembly: GCA_951361185.1. NCBI lineage: Eukaryota > Metazoa > Arthropoda > Insecta > Lepidoptera > Drepanidae > Ochropacha > Ochropacha duplaris. Next base: position 3,147,689 of record OX592693.1, read on the forward strand.
GGGATAAAATAAAATCATACGGGAACGCGGGTGAAACCGCGTGGGACAGCTAGTTACTTATAAAAGTCATAGTTAAGTAGCACCATGGGTAGACCAACTAAAGTTGTCGCTCGCACGAGGGAATACAGAAATAAATAAACTTTAAAATTCTATTTGATATTGCGTTTCATTTAATATCTAGAACAACGTATATTCTAACTCCTAATCGATAAAGAGTTTACCTTCTATCATCAGCTCATATGAATATAAATTACAGTCTAAACGTGACTATAATATTTAAAGAAATATCCCCTAACTCCTAGCCGTTAAGGAGTTGGACCTTCTTTCATCAGCTCAGCAATATGAGACAGTGGCTACCATACGCAAATATCTGAAAAGCTTTTAAAAGTATATGAATTAATTAAATTAGCCTGTTTAAAGAATTATCCCCTAACTCCTAACCATTAAGGAGTTGAACCTACCATCATCAGCTCAGCAACATGAGATGATGACTACCAGATGCAAATATCTAAATAGCTTTAGAAGTCTATGAATTATAAATATTAGCCTATAATATATGTATACAGAATTATGCCCTAAACCTAACCTTTAAAGAGTTGTACCTTCCATCATCAGATCTGCAACATGAGATGATGACTACCAGATATAAATAGCTTTGATAAGTACATATATGAATGAAAAATACTATAACTTCTTATAAAATTTGAGGGTTGCCCTCGTTTTCCCCAAGATCCCATCATCAGATCCTGACGTGGTGACGATGGGACCACAGCCGAAATATACTCTTTCAAAAGAAAAAAGAATTTTGAAAATCGGTTCACAATTGGCGGAGAAATCGACGAACATACATAAAAAAAAAAAATACATACAGTCGAACATATAACCTCCTCCTTTTGTGAAGTCGTTTAAAAATAGCAATAAGACGTTCAATAAGTTTTCCTTAAGTGTCCCAAAATTGAATAAAACATTTTGAGTTTGAGTTTGAGCTTAAATGCTTTTCAGTATACATTCAATCTATACATAAAAATCCATAACTAGGTACCTTAATAATGATAATTTTGAATTTTCCAGGTGGTCTGCGAATAGGATGTGAAGTGGTGCGCGTACGCATACTGTACATGCGCCGCGAGCTGCGGTCATGGCGTTCCGGAGATAGTGCCAGGTAAACCATTTTTTTGTTGTTTGTTTTACTCGAAATTGGTGATGACGAAGTCGATAGCACGCGTTTCAGAATCGCCCTAATGATCACTTCTAGGATTACCCATTTTCATTCTCAAGTATTCACCATTTTTGATCTCACTCTTCACTTACCATGGTGAGATTGTAGTCAAACAAAATCTTATCCAGAATAAAAAGAATAAAAGCGTAGTAAAAAAAGAAATTTTCAAAAAATAAAAGTTTATTTTCATGCTACGCCTTTGCCGCCGTCTTGCCGCAATGCTTTGAAAAAATAAGCCAATATAGTCAGATGGTCCAAAAATATTAAAAAAACGTAACCTTGCTGAGTTTCTTGCCGGTTCTTCTCAGTTGAAGGCTGACTTCCGAACCGGTGGTAACTTATGTAATTGGAACTTCATAAGTGCCCTTCTAGGGCCTAAACTGAATAAATGGTTTTGACTTTGACACCAAAATCACGAAATAACAAGATTTTTGGTATGAAAATACATCACTATTCTATAAATACAACGTTTAAAAAAACATGAATCTATGCACGTTGTTCATTAAACATAAATATTATCAGGGTATGTTGACACGGCAGATGAGGAACGAGCAAAAATATAATTATATCGTCTGTATGTGCCGACACGACCGGGCGCGTGCTGAGAATAAGTAGTCGGAACTCAGAAGTGATGCAATATATTATAATAAACTAAAGATTTTCTTATCGATAGTTTTATTTGAAGCTAAAGTACATAGTCTAGAACTAAAGTCGTCTATGTAACATTTTGGCAAAATCCATCTACGAACATTTTTGAACATAAAAACAGTAGATAAATCCTAGTAAAAGTGGTCTATGTGTTTGATAGTTAAGTTAGCTACCATATAAATGTTTATCATCAATACCTATAACATACATTCATAAGCACGATTTTAAGGCGACGAAGGTAGTGACGTCGTTGAAGGTCGTGGGTTGGAATCCTACAATGAGCTTGTAGGAAAACATCGTGAGAAAACCATAGCACGGTGGTAGGGTACTTTGCAGTACTCGAATGGCTGGCTACCACCCTCAAGTTGAAAATTTGCCAAGCACCTATCGATGTTCCGACAGCTTCACCTGAGAGCCAGTTCCCATCTAGGCTTTGTGTGATTACAACCTTCGGCCACATCATCACTTACCATGGTTAGATTACGGTCACACACAAGCTTATCCTAATGTAAAACACAGTGACATCAAAAGCGTTTCGTTTGTTATCTCAAAATGTTTATTTTGTATCATAGATCACTTTAGTTCCAGGATGATGATTAGTTTTGAATAAGCCAAAATGGCTACCATAACGTTGCCTCTAGTTAGCTAAGTTTAAGATGGCTAATTAAGAAAGTCTGTTGAGTTTTAATTTTGAAGTAAACTGCAGTTAAATTCTACGAAGCACTTAACTCTTAAGTCAATTTTGAAAACGTGACATCGTCCACGGTGCCGTTTTGTTAATTTATGAAGTCGATGGGCTCTCGTCACCCGCTAGTAATTTTCTTCTCAGAAAATATTCTCAAAGTTTCAAACCTCTGGTTTCAACGCTAGATGTGACCAATTTATATGGACCCCTCTGTATTATAGTGTGTCCATATTCTATAGAATTATTTTCAAATATTTTATAAGCGTACATTTTTACAAATTGGGTTTTTTATTTTGTCGGGACAATTTTATTACAGGATTGTTACATTAGTGCAGTAGTTGTGTGATTCATGCGCTCTTCGAAGGGGAAATGTAATTGTTTTTCTTCAGGTGAATTAGATATCATTCGACAAAGGCTTACTAACAATTTGAAATTGAAAAATATTTATTAAATTGACATTAATAACGATATTTTACTAATAAATAGTTCGGAAATTCAATGTTTCAGTCATCGTTTATTAGTCCTATTTCTCTGACCTAAATATATGGTTAGCCTAACAAGAGGGGTCCTAGTAAACTGGTCTGTAGAAGGCTTCGCGCCAGTAATAGGCTCCCGCGGGATATAAAATCGGCCATAAATTCCGTTTTGAACGCTCGCACTTGAAGACAGCCTTATAGGCGATGTGATATATAGAATGCTTGAGGTTACTTTATCTAATGTTATTTTATACAACGATAATTAGAAAATTCTGTAGTTTTAACATATTTTGGCTCTTCGCCTGATGTAGTTTTAATAATTACCGCAGAAGATTGTAAAAGCAGACATCGCTTTTGGTCGAAATAAATGCTGATAGACAACGGACACTGCATTTATAATGCTCCAAAAATTATAGAACATTTAGCAGCTGAACATTTTTTGTAAACTGGTGGTACTTTGGTATAAAGTGTGGTGTAAATATTACATAGGCAAAACGGATCCTCAATAACAATAATAATGAAGAAAGAAAAACATTTTATGAATGCGCACCATTCGACTAGCTAGCTACATATCAGTAATCTGTGCATTCGACGCAAACCAAATACATAGCAACAAAAAGAAAAAATAATAAAGTACAAAGCAAACTAAACAATATTGTTGGAGATTTGTGCGCCGTATGTGCGCAAAAATATGGGTCATGTGGGTAATGATGATGATACACCGGAAACCATGCATATTCAATGAATCATTAGACGCTTAAAGTTAATTTTCGAAATACGGATAATCATAGCAGCTTTGTGAAATTTGATAGATGCTCCTGAATTTGATATAAAACGTGATGATAATCTTTGTCGAAATCCCTAAGAAATGCCGACCGTAGAACTAGCCACTAATTAAACAGACGAAGAGAAAAAAAACGAGAGATATTGCGGTGAGGCTCGCGATATCGCGGGGTCGCGTGTCCGAAGGTCAAAGGTCGGTGCAGATAGAGTAGGTCATTTGCAATTCAAAGGTAGATGAGTGGTGGCACTGCGACAGGCACCTCTGTCAGTTTCTCAAGTCTATAACCTTGCTTCATTAATTGGTCCGCAATTGTGATTGCTATGGAAGTGAGTAAAAATTGTTGTTTGTTCTGATTGGAAAATGATAAATGAAAGTGTTTGGCGTTGATAATTATCAGAGGTTTATTGTGGATTTATAGACCGGGCAACTACATATTCTGAAATCGTTCGACCACAATATACACAGATTGAACGCGTATTTTGTGAAGTCCCTGTACAGCAGAATTTTTCTCTTTTATACATCATGAAAATATCATAATTTAAAGATATGGCAACGACCCAAAATTGTACGCTCTAAAATAGGCGAGAGTCGCCGCTAGTTTAGTTACCATATTATATAAAAAATACGCATCTAGAGCATATTCAAAAGTCTGTTTAAAAATCAGGTGTTGATACCATTCCTTGCCGTCTTTTGTCCCGTGTGGTTATGCGGGAGCAATTTTCCACATTTACCTCTGGGCGGGCTGTTTTCACCTAGATTTACATAATTTAATTTGTGCTGTATCTACCTTTTGTGCTCATCCTACCCCCTCTGACCCATCCTGGGACAGGGGGTAGAAGGATTTCGTTCTATAAAGATGTAGGTTGTTTCACGTGGCAAAATAAATAAAATTTTCTATCTTAGTACAATAGGTACACTTTTGAGTGTCTCAAAATACACAATTTTTGTTGTTTTTTTAAAGGTTAAAACTACTCTATCTAACCGTGTTTTAACCAAAGGCACATGATAACTTGAATTGCGATTTCTGGATTATTTTTTAGGTTATTGGTTAGTGAAGCTGCCGGAACACATTGAGTGGAGGTTGGTTGAAGGGTGGTAGTCAGCAGGGAAGGTACAACAGTAGGTTTAGTCAATGAATTCCTTCTCTGAAAGCTCAAGGTCATTATACGATTCTACCACTAAGCTACATGTTACTTTCAGGCTTCCAAAGCAACCACTCAGTGATTTAGTGAATTATAATACAAATCATGCATGCACTAAGACTAAAAAACTTACCTTCATCGGCGGGAGGTGTTTACCCTTCTTTACTCCCATTTATAAATTTTATAGTAGCCTTTAAGGCATTGTAATAAGATGTACAATAAATTGGCAATTCCCTTGGTATTGCTAACTTCGAATTGCTTAGGTGACCCGCCTGCCTGATTGTCACCTGTGATATAATTTAAAAAAAAAGGGTAAAATAACACACAAAAGTTAACCCTAAAATCCGTATTATTATGGTTCAGTACACCGCAAGTGTAGGAGGGATCATTTATGTAAATCATTCGTGGTTTAATTTATTTATTCATCGTCTGTTTTCGCTCATAAATTATTTAAATAACGTCAAAGTGATTAACGCGACGGTTATTTCAATTTAATTTTATATAATTCGCATTGGTTGCTGATTGTTTGACGATGTTTGATATTAAAAGATATATTTTAACAGATCAAAATATCGAGTTTGTTTTAATTAATAAATGCTTCTAAAATAATTTCTTTAATTAACATTACAAATGTACAAAAACTCAGCAAGTAGCAACTTTGGAAGGCAGCAGCGATTTGGATATTTTTTTAAATTAATTGTTTTGTTTTTCTTTGTCTGGGGGCACGGCAGTGCCCCGCCAAGACAAGCCAACGAAGTGAAAACGCAGGGGCACTACCTACCTTTTCTCGAAGCGCTTCGTCGTATTTTTGAACCCTCATTTCCGCTTCTCTTACCCTCAACTTCGATTTGGATAATACCAGATAAACGACATTCTCAGGATATGATGTCTATAGCAAACTTATTAAACATATAAAGTTTCAATTACATAACTCATATAATTTAGATTTTATTGATATCTAAGAACCCCCGATTTCGTCACTGACTGATGATCATCAAAACTCATAAATGGCACTTCTGGACACCCTCTAATTTTCAACTTTTTTATTTTTTTGAATTTTCCCTTTATTTGTGCTGTAAGACCTTGCCTTTCGCCAAATTTCGTGATTCTAGGTCAACGGGAACTACAATATAGGTTTTCGACCCAAAACCTGTAGGGTACTTCCTGTTGACCTAGAAATGTAAATTTTGTTTAAAAACAAGGTCTTACAGCGCAAGTAAAGGGAAAATTCCGAAACATAAAAAAAGTTGAAAGGTAAATTTTGGTACTTACAAGTTTTCGCGAAAATTTGCCCATATCTTTTTATAGTGTTGACTCAGGACCTTGATTTTTAGGGTTCTGTACCTCAAAAGGTAAAAAAAGGAACCCTTATAAGATCACTCTCTTGTCCGTCTGTCTGTCCGTCTGTCCTTCTGTCCATCTGTCCGTCTGTCACCACCGATTATCTCAGGAACAGGTGGACCTAGCAAGTTGAAATTTATACCAGATACTGAAGTCTAATAGTCCCTATTAGGTGTATAAAAATCAAGGTCCTGAGCCAAAGTAAGAACAGTGAATAAATTTTTCACCTTAAGCCCATGGGAATGTAGCGAAATGGCCAAGTTACATATTTTCACTCAAGTGTAGAGTTTGTGAAGTTACAGCTTGTAGAGTTAGGGCATGTAGAGCTAGAAGCTTGGATCAACATGAGATCTGATTACTTTTTGACAGTGCGAGCCAGATGGTGTCTTGGCAATACTTTATATGCGAATGTTTTTAGTGGGATAGTCACTGACCGATTATATGTATACATAATTATAACTGCATATTTATATAGCATACGATATAGTTTTTATCACAACAAACCATTATCCATGATGATTAATTTAAAGCGCACTTATCAAACAATCCAATCAGCATGACAGGCATATCGTGCGGGTGAAGTAGAGATGCGGTGGCTAGTTTCCATATAGATAATAAACGCAAATTAATCAATTTTACGTAGATACCAAACAAAGTTGATCTTATAGATAAAATTTGTTATCGGTGAACGAAAACGTAATTATTATAAGGCTGGCTTTAAGGAGTCCTTGACAAATTTTATGTCAAGGACTTCTTAAAGATACTAATCACATTTCCTGACAACGAAAATTCGATTATGTTTTGCAATAGCGAGCCACTTATAGATCCCCTTTTAGGGATACCGTTCAAAGTAGATTATCAAAATAAGCGAGAAGTTACTACCAAAAACACGAAAGGGTTTCTACGTCGAATAGTATTTTCAACAAACTTTTTGCGTAAACAACGCAATAGGTGTTGTGTAAGACGGGTAGTTGTGGTTGGTAAGATCCAGTCACGCCAGTCTGGGTTCCCACCTAGGACAGAATTTTGTGTGTATGAAATTTTCATCACGAAATCTCCGGATATATAAATGGTACTAACTTCTGGTAGGTAGATTTCTAATAGGGGGTAGTATCCATTAAGAAAGGATTTTTTGCAAATTCTACCCCTTAACTTGTTAGGTATGCTGAGGGACGCGCGTCCCACTTAAACAATAAGAAAACAATTGAATTTTGTATATAAGCGACTTGAGTTATGTTCCCTCGGCGACGTGGGTAAAACTGCGGGGGACAGCTAGTTGTCTATACATTTAAGTATGTAATAAAAAGTTGTATATCAGTTATCTGGTTTTCAAGCTCTAAAACAATATTGAGGTCAGGTTTCAGAGAAATAAACAGGTTATAGTAAGCAGTCTGGGTTGAATTAGAATTGTATGAGAATGTATTTCTTTGAAACAATGAAATTCAGATTCAATAAAATGAGACAATCGTTGACGCTCCACCGCTCCACCTCTCCACTCATCGCGTATTTTCAAACTATATTATATGGGAAATTGTAATAATTTAAGGGACGACAAATGTGTGTCGTCAAAGATGTACATAAAATCAAAATATAAAATTTAATATATAAAAAAACTTCCTCGAGGCTACCGGATCGGCAAGGTTCCCGGCAGGCTGGCAGCGTTTTCTCTTTGGATGGCCAGGCATTGGCGGAAAAAGCTCCCCGCCCGCCGGTCTCCCGAGGTCTCGATATTTTTTTTAGATAAAATACTTGACGAAACGACGAGCTTCAGACCCCCACGGACCCATTATCTCGACCGCAAAACTATAATTTTTACCAATACAGGCGTATTTTTTAAATTTAGAAATTTCCGTACCTTTCGCAGCCTCCCGCGCGGCTTTAAAAGTCGCCGGTAAGTGAAATGGCGCAATAATTAACTACATATTTCAATACCACGTTTCAGCATTCTAATACGTACGTTATTTCAGACTAAGTACTTTTCCTGTACGCTTGCTCACTACCGGTATCGGGATGTAGGGAGGCTTTTGTTGGGAACAAGTGAATGAGACGGAAACCGCATTCAGACGTATTGCGTAATTTTTATTGAACTTTAATCACAATGTCTTATTGTTTCGTTCGTTAAGAATACTCTTAATTATTTGTTTGTTTAATTGCCATGCAAATTGTAGGTATACGTAGTTATACTCCCATGGGTCCGTGGGGGTCTGAAGCTCGTCGTTTTGCAAATATTTTATGTAAAAAATTAATCGACGCCTCGGGTGACCGGCGGGCGGGGAGCTTTTTCCGCCAACGCATCAGCTTGGCCATCCAAAGAGGAAACGTTGCCAGCCTTCTGGGAACCTTGCCGATCGGCAGCAGCGGCAGCCTCGAAGAAGTCTTTTATATATTATAGTTGTACATTTGCTTGTATATTTTGTACATTTGTTGTAAATAAAATAATTATATTCAGTTTATCAGATATTTGATTTCCTTAATACCAAATCTGCTGCGTTTGGGAGATATTATATCGAACCAAAGAAATTTAAATATTAGTATAAGTTTAAAGTCTTTGTATCGAACCAAAAACTTTCACCAAAACTTACTTTGATAGGTTATGTAGTTTTTAAGACATAGGAAATATACGGTTACAGAAAACAAAAAAGTTACTTTGTATTTCACAGTGTCTTTAAAAGAAATGCAAACTTATATTTCCTATCGATTAGCTAAACTTTGTAAACTATATCTTGCCACTTCGTACTTTAGAATCCTACACACTGTGGTACGACACGCACTTGGCCGATATTTTCAATACTATTTCAATATTCAGTTCCACTGGCTTGTTTAAGCATATTTATGTTTTCAGCGGATATTAAATCTCCGGCTATTTTTGCAATATCGAATATCTGAGAGCAATAACTGGGAGTGTTTGATTTACTTGTGCCACGGAAACATACAAACTTGATTCTGGACGGGAACAAATATTTGGACGCGGTATTCGATGTTGGATTCGAACGATTTGAATTTTATTCCAACTTTACTTATACATGGTTTTTTGTACATTGTTATAAAGTTCGTTTTATTATACTAGTTCACTGCAAAATCATGGCTTTTTAGAAGTCTGACCACAGTATGTGAGTCAACTGATGGTAAGTGATTAACATCGCCTATTTGCTGAGTGTTTCCAATTGGGAGGACTGGATTTTAAACTAACCTTATTCTCGTAGTCGAAAAAGCTGAAAATAAAAGCGATTAAAATAACAGTAGGTAGGTTTAAACTTGATCCAAAACAATAAAATCAATGATTCTACTCTAAAATAGAGTTAGCGTCGACCGACGAAAATATATACTTTAAATAGCACATGGCTATTTCACATTCATTTTGCTATTTGAAGATGTATTATTTTAGACGACTGACTGTGTTATTCCTCACATAGTCGTAATATTAGGTACAGCCATATTCTAAATAAAAAATACATTTCCTAACACTTGTCTAGTTGTAGAGTATAAACCTAAAAAACAACTTGGTTGCGATGACGTAATTATTAAAAGACTAGCTGTCCCTCACGGTCTCATCCGCTATCTGGAGATAACTTATTTTTTCCCGTGCTAAAATCCTATGTGTTATTTCAGGTGTATTATCTACCTGTGTGCCAAGTTTCATCAAAATCCGTTCAACAGTTTTTGCGTGAAAGATTAACAAACATCTTCACATTTAAACATACTTTTACTACATTTGTCAGGTTTCTCTCGTAATAAATACGTACATGTACACAATATTAGATAGGTATAGGTATTTAAATTAACTGAAAAATGAATTTGTCCCTCACGCTTCTTTAAAGTATCTCATTTTTTTCAGCTACCTACATTAACGCATTTTTTGGAACATTGTCCCCATTCTATTGTGTTTCAATTTGATGAATCGTTTGTTTGAATTTCTCGAGGTTTCTGTTGGGAAAACTAATTTATCATAGGTATTGGGACAACAGACATTTTCGTAGAGATTCTTTATGAACTTGCGCCTACAATATAAGTTTTCGATCAATAACTCCTTTGGCGGACCAGTCCTTTTATACTGTTATTTATTGATGAATACTAAATTATTTATAACATAAAATATGGTCATAAGACTAGGTAAATGTAACATAACAACGGTAAAATTAAGTAGTGGGCCCTCATCACAAATCAAGGGTGTAGTTTCAACAGTTTACATACCAAGATACTTTGTAATTCCAGGTGGTGATTGTGGGAGCGGGTGTAGCGGCGGTATGCGCGTGGTGTTGGCAGCGCTGACGGCGCTGGTGGCGCGCGCGCTCGCCGGCCCACACGAGCACCGTGCAAGGCATCATGCGCCCGAACACCCCCTTCACTTCCCCGTGCCGGCCCCCCCTCAGCCCTACCGAGGCCATGGCGAGGCCGTGAGATATAATCCCGAGCTGGACACTATCCTTCCTCGACTCGAAGAACACGAGACCTCGTCTAAACGAGCCAAGTTTGAAGACGCTGAGACATCTTCCAAAAGAGCAAAATATGACGAAAGATTTTATTCCAATCATGAGCGGGCTGACGAAGAATTTATGGCCGATGAACCCCAACTGGGTCCTGAAATGGATGACCCGTTGGTCGTTCGAACTAGAAAAGGAAGAGTTAGAGGGATAACTCTTACGGCAGCGACAGGAAAGAAGGTCGATGCGTGGTTTGGCATTCCATATGCCCAGAAACCGATAGGTGATTTGAGGTTCAGACATCCTAGACCGGCCGAGAGTTGGGGCGATGAGGTATTAAATGCGACAACACTGCCACACTCATGTGTCCAAATTGTAGACACTGTTTTCGGTGACTTCCCTGGTGCGATGATGTGGAATCCAAACACAGACATGCAGGAGGATTGCCTCTATATAAATATTGTATCGCCGAGACCCCGACCAAAGAACGCAGCTGTAATGCTTTGGGTTTTTGGTGGTGGATTCTATTCTGGGACTGCCACATTAGATGTTTACGATCCAAAAATACTTGTGTCTGAAGAGAAAGTAATTTACGTATCAATGCAGTACAGAGTCGCATCGCTTGGTTTTCTTTTCTTTGAGACGCCTGACGTGCCAGGAAATGCTGGGCTATTTGATCAAATAATGGCGTTACAGTGGGTGAAAGATAATATAGCATACTTTGGAGGAAACCCTCATAACATAACCTTGTTTGGGGAATCAGCTGGAGCAGTCTCAGTATCATTACATTTGCTGTCACCACTTTCAAGAAACTTATTTTCTCAAGCCATCATGCAGTCAGGGGCAGCTACTGCACCTTGGGCTATAATATCGAGAGAAGAGAGCATATTACGTGGAATTCGTTTAGCTGAAGCAGTCCATTGTCCACATTCCAGATCAGACCTGGCTCCTATGATTGAGTGTCTTAGAAAGAAAAGTGCAGATGAATTGGTAAACAATGAATGGGGTACACTAGGGATATGCGAATTTCCATTCGTTCCAATCATAGATGGTTCTTTCTTAGATGAAATGCCAACTAAATCATTGGCGCATCAGAATTTCAAAAAGACAAATATTCTGATGGGTTCTAACACAGAAGAAGGTTACTACTTTATTCTTTATTATCTGACAGAGCTGTTTCCCAAAGAAGAGAATGTAGGAATAACAAGAGAACAGTATCTTCAAGCTGTTCGAGAGTTGAATCCTTACGTAAATGATATCGGTCGCCAAGCTATAGTGTTTGAATATACGGACTGGTTGAACCCTGAGGATGCTATAAAGAACCGTAATGCTCTAGACAAAATGGTAGGGGATTATCATTTCACATGTGGTGTGAATGAATTTGCCCATCGTTACGCTGAAACTGGTAATAATGTGTATACTTATTATTACAAGCATCGTAGTAAGAACAACCCCTGGCCCTCCTGGACGGGTGTGATGCATGCTGATGAAATTAACTACGTGTTCGGTGAGCCCTTGAATCCTGGGAAAAATTACTCTCCAGAAGAAATAGAATTTAGCAAACGGCTCATGAAGTATTGGGCTAACTTTGCTAAAACTGGGTAAGTGTAAATTTTTTAATTCCTCAGAAATTATATTGTCATGTAGAAGACAGATTAAAGTTAGAGTGATATTGAAAAGATTTAAATTATTTCAATGAACAAGTTTGTCCGTAGAACATTATAAACAAAATCATTCCCAACACTATTTCAATATTTTTTAAGGCAATGATAGCTCAGTGGTAGTGACGTCGGATACCGTGGTAATGGTCATACAAGAGTTCGGTGAAGGAAAACATTGCGCCGAAAAACAGCATGGTGTTAGGGTACTTTGTACAACTACTCTCAAGTTAAAAATCTGTCACCAAGCAATTATTAGTGTATTCCGGCAGTTGCACTTGAGAGCCAGTGGCCTTTAAGGCATTATAAAAAAGGTCACCAACACATCGGTAGTCACATACCAACGCTTGGCTGGTAGTCAGAATTGTAACTTTATTAAATGCAAGTTCTTTATTGTATTCCAGAAATCCATCATTGAATCTTAACGGTGAGATGACGAAAGTTCACTGGCCACTTCACACCGCAACCGGGAGAGAGTATCTGTCTCTTGCTGTGAATTCCAGTTCAGTGGGACATAGTCTCCGAGTGAGGGAGTGTGCTTTCTGGCAGAAGTACCTGCCGCAGTTAATGGCAGCAACTAGTAAGTTGATTAAAGCTGTTTGAATATTAAACCATTATGGTGTTACTTTTGTGAATATTTTAATACATAAAAAGATGTACCAATAGCTTACACAATCTGTTCTATTTTTCAGGCAAGCCGGAACCGCCAAAGAACTGCACTAGCAGCGCTGCATCCCAGAGGGTCTCATATGATATCATTAGTCTCAGTGTTATCACCGTCACATGCTTTACTGTTGAATATTTGTTAGTAGGGAACTGAGTTAGTATGGATTTATAAAGAGTATAATGTTCGTATATTTTGCCGTCAAATGAATCTCCGGAATATTTTCTTATAGACTTATTTTTATATTAAACAATTATAGTTTATGTATATTTTAGTTGTAAGCCACCTCAAGTGTTATATTGCGCTAAGTCCATTAAATATCTGTCTTGTAAAGTGTTGCAATTAAGTTCCATAAATTATAGCGTAAGCGATGTAAAATTATTATTATTTATATTATTAATGTAATACTTTAAAAGGAGTGATGTCTCCATCTACATATCACTTGTTCATAACAAAATTTATAGTAATACGTAGTCGTAATTTCGTCATAGCGTAAGTCTCTACATATCTTTCGGATGTAGGTAAAGTACTTCTGCCACGGAAGAGTAAGGATAATTATGACATATGTAAACTTCGTCTTCATAAATACTACGTACCTAATTAAAGGAGTAACAAAGGTTTTTTCCATTAAAAAGGTAAGCGTCAATGGAACTGTATGAGGTTTCGGAAAGGCGTAGAAGATACAAAATGAAAAATAAATAAAAATGTTAGCTTTAATGCGCCTCTATTGCAATACATATCACGCAAGGCATAGAAATATTTAAGTTCATTCTAGCCTTACATAAGTTAAGAGTTAAGCTAGAACATTTCACAACTCTGTAGCGGACCAATATTAGAAAGTTGTACGTGTTATAATGGTTCGATGTGAAATAGACAAGACGAAAGTATTGGACGGTGAAGCAGAACCTGGAGTTTTACTTGATGATACTGAACTCACAGATGAATTAGATAAAAGATATGAACATGTGCCTCGACAAGAAGCCCATGGATTGAACGTGAAGGATACCTTTAAATTAGACGATTCTAATTTAAATCAAGAAAAACGAGATGATGTGATGTACAGTACAGTATGTAGAATACTGAATGTGTTAGAGCATACAAAATTTAGTACCTTATGATTAGGGTTGATACATCTAGCTTAGAGAACGTAGTGTCCAGCAGTTCAGCTTTCGAATATTGGTATGAATTCATAGATGAATCTTTACAATTCGTTCAACATTTAAGATATAAAAATTACTAGTACAATATCGTAATTATAATGAATACTCTTTCGACAGCTGATTTAGATAACTGATTTATTATTTCATTGGTGTAAATAATGTATGGGTGTTAGCATAATGATATAGGAACTCGTGTGGCCCTTAGTTTTCCACATTTAATTTCTAACTAATACAAGGGCAAGTCAAACGGGTGCCTATATGGTAATATTTAACAAGAAATTATAATCTGTTGTGAAAGACGATACCTTTTGAGATTAGTGAAAATGCTAAATGTAATTTTTACGTAGTCACATATCGTGCTTTCGTTTAATTTAATTTTAGGCGACGTATAAGTATGATATTTGCATTTATATAAGCGGTGTTATCTTCAGTCGCTGTTGTTAGTAATCGTGACATAGTGGTCATCGTTCATCATGTTCTAGATTCATGTTCGGTGTTTTACGAACTACGCTTATTTTAACCTGCGTATGTAAACCTATAGAGTGCCTCTTGTTCACTTTTATATATATTGATATAACACTTAATATAGGTAAAACTGGTAGGTGTAGTGATGCGTTACTTCTTCATATAAGAGCACTGTTTCTTTAAGGCCAACGAACGTCGCGTAGTGCCAAAGGTGATTGATAAATCTGAAAGAAATATTGAATTTAATGTCTGCTTTGAACACAACGCTAAATAAAATTATTTCTTCAAACTTGAGCATATATTTACTATATCATTCCAAATATCAGACATATTTCCTATCAGATTTTGATCTTACAGAATATATTTTTTGTATGTAAATATTTTCCGTCATTAAATTATTTGTACATTTAAAACAATTTTATAAATATTTTGAAGTTGAATATTGTTTGTCTAAAATCACTTTGCGAAGGACGCTAAGACAATAAAATATAATATTTTTCTTTTGTCAGAATTACTCTATTACAAATATTATTGCACCTAATGTAAATCTAACAAATCTATAAATCTGGTACATATCAATCGTGAATTTAATAACTAACGCTTTTAATGCACTTTAATATTACAAAATATATTTTATTCCTAGACTTTGATCTAGTTTTCAAGCAACATTTCTAGTTGATATAAGAGTAGTTTGCAAAACTAAAAGCTTTATTTCAGACTTTACGCTTCACCCTGCTTCTGATACAATATTTTATTTACCCAAAAAGGTGTTTACAATTTTCTCTCGAACCGTTTTGTAAAATTTACATTAGGTATGGTTTCTTTATGACATTGTTTTATTGGCTTCAAGAATCTGCTTGGCTATGATAAAATAATATATTGTAAGTCCTCTATAAATAATTCGGATGGCCTAAAACAACTGTTTTTTGGAGTAACGGTATGAAGACATTGCTGGGCCTACGTGCATTGACGCATTGTTATTTTCCATTCAAGTTATCTTTTTAAATTCTAATAGTGAACATGTTTCAAGTAAGTTATTAATAATAAATAATTAGTGCTATGATTGCATTATTGAATGTTTGCAACGTTTGTGTTTAATTATAAAAATAAATGCTTGTATATAAAATTGTAATATTTTTATTTTTAGATTACGAGCGTTCCTTAGGAATTTGTTTTCAGTTTATAACTTGAATTATAATTATTGGAATATTTACTTTTAAATTATGTTTTGTACGTCCTAATAGCGAGCTGACTTGCAGATCTCACTGATATTGTGTCTGCTATTCTACCTAAAAAATCTCAACAACATAAAAAATTAAAAATGTGTTCAATAATTATTACACAAATGGTCGCAAAACAATTTTAATCAGATTAAGTTCATTTGCTGATCGATTAAATGAGAAAAGAGTTAAATAATTCTGGATTTAATATTTATTCATATAATGAAGAAATAATGATCGAATTAATAATAACATAACAAATGCACTTAGAAACTAATGGGATTAAACATATTTTATAGTTTAATAATTCTATAAAAATTATTAGAGATAGAAAGAAGTGGCGTATACGACTGGGTCATTGAGGTCGTGGAAAGGAGCTGACTTGTCTTGAAGAACACCTTCTAATTTACCCTGAAATATATAATGTTATTTAAATAATCAAAATATTTACTAATAGTCGTCGAACAAAATATAAATACGAGATTGTTTTTTGCAATATGGAAGTTAGAATTGGAATCATGTCGAAGCCAACATTTTTTTGTTGTGCCATATGTCTGACAAGCAGGCTCGCGGGTCACCTGATGGTAAGTGACTACCGTCGTCTATAGACATTGGTAATACCAGAGATATTTCCAATGTTCCATCATCGCCACAAAAGGATTGGAAATGAAACCACCTAAAAGTGAATGTCATGAATGCTGCTATTTTTACCTTATTCTCAGCAAGTACGGCAGGTATAATATTTTCGACTAAATCGTTGACAGCTCGTGATACATCAGCTCCGAATAACTGCGCGTTAAGTTTTGACTGGAAAAAAAATACAATTTAATTCAAATTCCACCATAAATAAGTAACAATTTGCTACGACAAGTTTTTTACCTGAACAGGTCCAGCGAAGATTAATGAAACCTCTACACCGGTGACGGTAAGACGAATAGGGTTGATAGTAATGTTTATGAGTATTACAATATTACTCAATGACACCCTAAAAATAAATACAAATAATGATAAATAAATACAAAGTAGTAGTACTGGAAGCTAATGGATTATATTGTATTATCACATTCACGTATTAGAACGTGTAAATAAACATCTTTAGGTAAATCTGATGAACTACTGAGATTTAATGGCCCCCAAAGCGACCGAAAGGTCATTAGCAAAAGTTTTAGAAGCCCTTCATAAACAAGTGAAATGTCAGATGGGATTACTATATCTAGAACCCTATAACAGAAACCAGAGGCTATCTTAGTCTTATCGCGTCTGTGTGCGGTTTGATTCTCATGCAAGTGTAAGAAGAATGTTTGGAAAATTAATAAAACAAAACTACTCACGTGCCGCTTTTAGTTGCTGATAGTTTTGAATCAAACACCGTAAGATCCAAGCCAACTTTACCTGTAATATTATAAACAATTAAAATTATGTTGGTATCAAATTATTCACCACAGCTTATAATATTTTGTACATCCACAATAATATTTTTTTTTTTTTTTAAATATTATTATATAATTTTATTTACAACAAATGTACAAAATATACAAGCAAATGTACAATTACAATACATAAAAAACTTCTTCGAGGCTGCCGCTGCTGCCGATCGGCAAGGTTCCCAGAAGGCTGGCAGCGTTTCCTCTTTGGATGGCCAAGCTGATGCGTTGGCGGAAAAAGCTCAAATAATATTAGATATTAGACTCCGCAAAATAATATCAAGATGAAATTTCTCCAACAAACTTCCCAGTGCCACCTTACACAATCCAATGAATACATAAGAACGTACCACAATGCACTTCAACCTTGGGCAGTCTCAAGACGATGGTAGCTTTTGTTGCCCAAATGTTGACATCAATATTGTCTGTATTAATGTTATTCAATCCTTTGATTTCTACATTTTGAACTTTTGCTGCAAAACCACGTTCACTGAAAATAAAATAAAATATTAAATGGCATTTTGTTATTCAGTACTAGTATGATTTTAATTTTTGATGCTGCTATACAGGATCCTGATTAATTATTTAACTTTCTCTGCTTTAGATGGGCTTGTGTTTGAATCTCACCAAGTGATCATGTGGCCGAAGGTAGTAAGTATAAAAAGCCTAAAAGGAACATTCCTATAGAATATATAGATATTTGAGCTGACTGCCACAGTTTCACCCGCTACACCTTTATGATTACTACTCTACTTTTTCCTTCCTCAGTCGAGCTGATAATTTTTGAGATCATCCTGACTCCCATATAAAACGGAAAAGTTAAAAACTATACTGATTAATTTGTACTTACTTTAATGTTACAGATAGGAAGTTATCGGAAATTCTATAAGAATCTGGTATAGACTTCCTCAAACTATCGATACGGTACTTGATTACGTTAGTTATTATAGAACGCATTATGTAAGTGTTATGATCAATTGGAACAGCTGAAACAAAACAAAGATTTTTAAATCGTTAGAGGAGGTTTATGTCTCTGTAGATGAAACATCATAAAGATGAAACATATGGTGATGTAATATGTGACAAATTTGAGTGACATCGGCTTTATACATAGAAGTAAATAAGCCGTGATAATAAGACGGACGGATACGACGGTTCCCTAAAATGCTAAAAGGCATTGTAATAACGTGTACAGCACATTGGCAATTCCCCTGGTATTGCTAATGTCTAAAGGCGACGGTAGTCACTCACCATTAGGTGACCCAACTGACTGGTTGTACGAGTGACGTGTGGTATAAAAAAATATTCAATATTTCCGTCGAAATATACCATCCATATTTTAATATAAGTTCTATCTATAATAATCATTTTCTAGCAAGCGTGTCTACTACATTCTCGGCCTCGCCATAACTCCATATTGTGTAAAGCCGTTGGGATAGATTCATTTGAAATGACTGCTTTTAGGGTCAGATTATTATCATAGCGCATTTGCATCTGTTTTAGTGTCTATAAATTAGCTTAAACTTAATTTTAGCTCATACCTTGTAATGAATCCTCCTCGTTCACAGCACTCACATCATATAAGTCTTTGAGATTTGGTTCATTACTGTCTAAAGCATACGATTGATCAATAGGTTCAGGAAGTTCAGGGCTCATTTGTGCAAACAGTATTGGTGGACTCTTTTCTAGTTGGTCCGCACTGGTACCGACTAAGAAAGCAAGAGCAACTACGAAGATTTTCATGGTGATTGTTGGCTCTGTAACAGAATAAACAAATTTTAATTTTATCAGGAGGTTTGCCAATGTGTTGCCAATCTTGATTAGCTAATTCACCCCTTTTAGAAGAGCGTCATATCGCAACGCTTTAATTCCACCTCCATACCAAGCGCTCAAAGAGGTTGATACAAATTGTTATTGCCTTTCCTACACCATGATTTTGTATTATGTTATCATGACCGTTATGTTGAGTAATCTCAGTGTTTTCATCTACGTCCATGTAGACATTTTTAACATACCTTTGATATGAGTGATGAAAAGTGCGGGTATGACCGTTCAGCCTATGCTTAACATTAAGGACTCGTCCCTCAAAAACATTCAGGCAATTTTTTTAGTAATAAACCTGGACACTCACATTCCCACAAAAATAACAGACTAGGTTAGAACACTCAAGATTAGGTGCCGGAACACATCAAGAAGTGTTCAGCGTGAGGTGACTTGTGAGTGGAAGATACTCAAAATTTAGCGCTTTCTACTAATTTTGGTCTCCATCAGAATTAGATTAAAGAATATTTTTTTCTCACCAGAAATAAGTGTGGTTCCAACGGCTGTGCCAAATGAATATAATTAATTATAATTTAATTAGTCTATTTATATTAAACATGAATAATGGAAGTGATCACCTCTGGGGTTATTAAACGATTACTTTACAGAACTGACCTACAAATAATCATTTGTATTATTATCAAATTTGATAATCTATCGAAAACAAATAAGCAAGTAAGATTTTTTCGGATTTAAGAATCTGTTCGTCATAGTCTGATTGTCTTTTATCTCCTCTCTGCCCCATATGTTAACAATGATAGGTTTATTCACAGAAAAAAAAAACACGGCGTTGGATAGCTCAGCGTAGATAGAGGTGCCATCCTCAACAGTGTTATTAACCAGTTAACCAAAAGGCTAACCCTAAGGTGATGAAATGATGAAACAAAATGAATTAATAGACTAACGCACAGTTTTCACGGTTGCTTTTGCTGAGAAGAGCCGGAAATAAACAATCTAATTTAGTCTTTGAAGCTAAGAAATATGTATCATCGTCATTTCAGCCAGAAGACGTCCGCAGTTGGACAAAGGCCTCTCCCAAAGATTTTTAAAATATTTATTATTAGAAATATGTACCTATAGTGTTAATTAATTAATTATTCTTTACTAGCTCTCCGCCCCGTGGTTTCACACGCGTACCTCTTTTTCACCCCTTTAGGAGTTGAATTTCGAAAAATCTATTCTTATTTCTCGTCTGTGTCTTAAAAACAACACCTGGGCAAGGGTTTAGGCTGGGCGTTGATGAGTCAGCGAGTCAGGCCTTCTCATTTTATACAGATTACATATTCCATACATAAATTAAATAAATAAATAATAATAAAATATCATGAGACATTCTTACACACGGCCATCTGGTCACAAACTAAGCAGAGCTTGTGCTATGGAAACCAGACAATTGATATACCACATAAAGGTATTATTAGGGTTCCGTACCCGAAGGGTAAAAACGGGACCCTTTTACTAAGACTTCGCTGTCTGTCCGTCTGTCTGTCTGTCACCAGGCTGTATCTCAAGAACCGCGATAGCTAGACAGTTGAAATTTTCACAAATTATGTATCTCTGTTGCCGCTATAACAACAAATACTAAAAACAAAATAAAATAAATATTTAAGCGGGGTTCCCATACAACAAACGTGATTTTTTTACCGTTTTACCTAACCGTTCGTGCGCGAGTCCGACTCGCACTTGGCCGGTTTTTTACTTATTCAAATACATGAACACAAATATCTTGTGTATTTTTTCGTCGTGGTCGTCATTGTGTAACTTTATTTTTTAAATGGTTTCGTTAATTTTTCTTTTGTTGAACAAAGTCAACCTTCAAAACGGTTCGATTTTATTTGCGTAGGATCCCGAATTATTTTTCCGCTTTGTTGATAAACATAATGAATCATTAGTTTGATTATAGGTCAGCTATTTAAAGTCATCGTTTATTAAATCTACTGATTATAGATGATTTTATTTATTTTGTTATTACTATAAATATCCGAATTAAATGATAAGTGTCACAGTAATTTTGCAGTCGTTCGAGCTTGTATTTGAGGTAAATTATAAATGAAATAATATAGCTCGAGGCAATCATAAAACTATTCACTTTCTTAAGCAATATCTTGATTGGATTGACTACACAGCCTTTACAGCTACCACAGCACGGTGGTAGGGTACCCGACTGGCTGGCTACCACTCTCAAGCTGATAGTCTGTTGCCAAGCACCTATCGGTGTGTTCCGACAGCTTCACTTGAGAGCTAGTCCCCATCTAGGCTTTGTGTGCTTACCACCTTGGGCCACATCGTCACTTACCATGGTGAGATTGTGGTCAAACACAAGCTAATCCAGAATGAAATTAAAATAAAAATTACTTAGTTTTTTTTCAGATCAAACAATCACCATGAAAATCTTCGTAGTTGTTCTGACTTTCCTGTTAGCTGGTAGTAATGCTATCCAGCCTGCAACACCTGAATTTGGACCCTCTAGGTTTAATCTTCCTGAATCCATTGCTCATTTAAACGCCTTGGACCAAAACGAACAGAATCTAGACGACGAAACTGACGTCAACGCTTTCAACGAAGAATCATTAGAAGGTACGTGATTTATTCTCATGAAAACTGATAAGTAAGTTGGCAATGAAGAATAATATGTAGTTTTAATTAAATTAGACGTGGGTTTGAATCCTACATGGAAGTAGTGAATGTGCGTAGAGTACTCTACGCGTTTCAACACAACTACTAGCTGTCCCCCGCGGTTTCACCTGCGTTTCCGAAGGATCTTATCTTTTCCTGGAATAAAAAGTATCCTATCTTTTATTCTAGGATATGATCTGCATTGTTTCATCAAAATTTGTTTTGTGGTTATTGCGTGAAAGTTGTCACTATAATATTATTAGATGGACTGTGGGTCAACAGCACCGTATTTAGAAAATATCTGACTGCAAATACTTCATTGCGATGTGTTCCTCATTGAGCTCTGAGTTTTTCAGGGCCGCATTTGGTGAGAGATTCGAGCTTTCCGTAGCAACAAGATGCATACGGGAAACGAATATTAAAATTGTTGTTTTTGTTTCAGCAGTTCCAAGTGAAAAAAGCACTTACATAATTCGTACTTTAATTACTTATAAGATCAAGAACTTTGTCCAAAATCTAAGACAGTCTATATCAGGTGCTCTCAATATTCCCAAGTACTCACTATCAGTTAATAAGAAGTAAGTAGAAACTAATTTGTATTAAACTTCTACTATGATTAACTATTTAAGGCGATGATAGCTTCGTGGCAGTGACGTCGCATACTGCGGCGAAGGTCGTGGGTTCGAATCCTACAATGAGCTTGAGCTTTCGGTGAAGGAAAACATCGCGAGGAAACCACAGCACGGTGGTAGGGTACTTTGTAGTACCCGACTGGCTGGCTACCACCCTCAAGTTGAAAATCTATCGCCGATTACCTTTCGGTGTGTTCCGACAGCTGCATGTGAGAGCCAGTTCCCATTTAGGCTTTGTGTGCTTACCACCTTCGGCCACATCATCACTTACCATGGTAAGATTGTGGTCAAAGAAGTGGGCATACAAGTCACCTGCGGTATAACTACTGTCGCATATGGACATAAATAATGTCAGGAAGTTGCCAATGTATTGCCGACCTTTTAAAATACCTAGAAGGAATTGTCAACTTGAGGGTGGAAGCCAGTCGAGCACTATCATGTACTCTACCACAGTCCTATGGTTACCTCACGATATTTTCTTTCATTGAAAGCGGTCATTGTTGGATTAGAATGCTCATCCTTTGTTTCGGCATTTTACATTACTACCACTGAGCTATCATCGCTTTGGTGATTAAACTTTTGTCGTGAAATAGTTTTTTTTTAATGTCACCAGTGACAACGAGACAGGCGGGTCACCTGATGGTAAGTGACAACCGTCGCCTATTGACATTAGCAATACCAGGGGGACTGCCAACGTGTTGTACACTTTATTACAATGCCTTAAGGGCAAGGGCAACTGGCTCTCAAGTGCAACTGCTGGAACACACCAACAGGTGCTTGGCGACAGAGTTTCAACTTGAGGGTGGTAGCCAGCCAGTCGAGTACCACATAGTACCCTACCACCGTGCTTGATCAGGTTGATCTTACTGATTGAATGTAATTTCTATAGGTTCAATAGATTATCTACAATTTATAATACCAGTAAACTGGATAAGTAAGCCAGATAACTGATATGTTTTAATAGAACTAAAACTAAACTTATGTTTATTTTCAGTGAGCGCGGTTTTGCTGTACATTTAAAAAACCTAGAACTCGTAGGCTTAGATAACATTAATATTGATAACATTGATGTCAACATTTGGGGAACAAAAGCTACCATCATCTTGAGACTGCCCAAGATTGAAGTTAGCTGTGGTACGTAGCAGTAGTGTTAATGGATTTAGACAAACCACACATCATATCCCTGAATTTGTGATTATTAAGTTATGTACTAAAATAACTAAAAGATTCATCATATCTATAAAGTATTATTTAAAGAACAGTATTTTCATCGTCACATTCAATCTTTATTTTAAAATTCCAGGTCATGTAGGTGTGGATCATACGGTGTTTAAATCAAAACTATCAGCTGAAACGAGGGGCACGTAAGTACTGTATTCTTTCAAATCACCACGAGCTATAAAACTTAGAAGTGATATTGACAAAATACTTTTTAATGAGCTACTGATATCCTTATAGCTAACCAGCTGACTACATCCTCAGTTAAATAAACTAATACTAAAATCCTATTGCACGGTTTAGTAGCTACGTTTTATAATGAGTCTGTCTGTCAGGCCGGTCACCTGATGGTAAGTGCCTACGGACGCCCATGAAACTTATATATAATGCTATGAAAGCTTTTGTTTTTCATCATTGGGTTGTATTCCTGCACCTAAGATATATCACCATCTCTTATATACGTAAAGAAATTCCATTGATTGATTGTTTTTGTTTAATTCCAGGGTTTCAGTAATAAATATTGTATTAATCGTCAACACCATCATTGACCCTATTCGTCTGACCGTCAAAGATGTTAACGTTTCATTAATCCTTGCTGGACCTGTTCAGGTAAAGATATTGTCACAGCATACTGTAACCTAATACTGATACAGTATGAATAAAAATGATATAACAACATTTAACTTAATTATTTTCAGTCGAAACTCAACGTGCAGTTGTTAGGAGCTGATATTTCCCGAGCTGTCAACGATTTGGTCGAAAGAGTTATACCGGCCGTACTTGATGATAATAAGGTAAAAATAAACATGAACAATAACGCACCTAATAGTCTTGAGGGATAAGGTTGATGATAAGGATTACTGATCCCTAAAGAAACTAATCCGCTTTGTGCCCGGATGGTGGACTATGTTCTTGAGGTGCCTTGTGGAGTTGGGACATGTAATTAAACTAATTCATAAACCAAATACTAATGCCACAGCTTATAAATCCATACAGTCGTCCAATGAAGACGTCTAGACGGGGCAATTGTGCGGGGAGTGAGGGTAGAGACGCGGGTAGGGCTAGCCTGACCTTCGTACAACTATACTGCTGTATTAGTAGCTCAGGACACGACTATTGTCTTGCTGTGTCGGCTTTTCCGCAAACATTAAAGGCTGGCATGTGTTCTTACACTGTGGTAATACTTTATGTTTTATTTCAGAGTAATATAGACGCTTTTCTTCAAGCTGAGTCGGTTCCCTACCTTGACTTCAATGAACCGCTTGGTCACGCCCCATCTTTCTATCTTTAAGCATTTATAAATACATTTCAAGAACACAATACTATGTTTTATGTATTCAACTATTATTTAATATGATTATTAAATAATGCTCATGTATTGTAAAACTTTTTTCTTCTATGTAACATCTCAAACATACTACATGATGCAACAAATAAATAAATAATTAAATCAATTCCATGTTATTCTTTATATTAAGAGCATCACTTAAGACTTTTTTGGCATTGACTGATTTGGCAATTTATTTGTAATGTATGTGAAAATCTTGTCACAGCATTATCTTACTAATCCTACTAATATTATAAATGTGAAAGTTTGGATGGATGTATGTTTGTTACTCATTTACGCCAGAACGGCTAAATGGATCTGGATGAAATTTGGCATGGAGATAGATTAAAGTCTGGAATAGCACATAGGCTACTTTTTATTCCGGGAAAAGATAAGATCCCTCGAGAACGCGGGTGAAACCGCGCGGAACAGCTAGTTATTCATAAGATTTTGAGAGAAAAAGTGTTTCTTACTCTGAGTTACTCTAACCTTAATGAAATTATTTTGTGCATTAGAAGTCAGGGTTAGTTGTTTAACTTATGAATGGTTGAAAATCCAACAAATAGACAAAGTCAAAGTCAAAACCATTTATTCAGTATAGCCCCTAGAAGGGCACTTATGAAGGTCGAATTACAGAAGTTACCACCGGTTTGGAAGTCAGCCTTCAACTGGGAAGAACCGGCAAGAAACTCAGCACGGTTACATTTTAAAAATATTTTTGGACCATCTGACTATATTGTTTTTTTTTTTCAAATGTTTAACAGTTTTATTCTTAAACTATTACAAAAATACATAAAAAATTATAACCCGACAATAAATAAAATAATATGACAATGAACTATCTTATATGCCTAAATTGGATAAATGGTTTTGACTTTGACTTTGTACATACGCATATAAGAAAGCAAATTACAGTACCTAAAGAATAAACCGGTAAATTTTTGGCCGGTTCGTAGATAAGTGGTCAAATTTGTGAATATATAAAGTTCCAGAAAGAACGTTGAATAATATTTGCAAGCAACGCGCTGTGTCCGAAAACAATGCGCACCCCCCGCACCTGCCCTATTTCCCACCCGCTTAATGTGACAGCTCGGGAGCGATTCACCAATTTTTGGGGTAAACTTATAATCATCAAGCATAAGAAATAAAAAATATCTACATATCTCGTTTTAATTTTTATTGAGGCAAAGTATGTTATTATCAGTATGTATACAATATTTTAATATAAAAATATCTTGAGTAAAAAAATTTTCGATAATATACACACACACAATTTTGTACATTTGTTTAGAAGTCCTAGTAGAGTAACATATTTAATTTAGTACTATAATAAAAACCACAGTAATCAAAATAGGGAAAATCTAAATGATTATACTGGTAACACCAACAAAATGAAGGCATCACTCTCTATGCCCATTAAAAACTGAACAATTTATTTAATAATAAAATAAGACGTTATCTGAATGTGCTACTTAGACATGAAATGTGATGCCATCCCGTTTCTTTTTGACCCTAGCTGCAATTTTACAGGTAGGAACAACACAAGACGGCATAATTTAATTTAATTCTCGACACTCAATACACGTCACGCGATAACTAGGAGAAAACTAAAACTACTCTATTTAAGAGTAGTTTTAGTTGCCTCACTACCAGGCTTGTTCGCGGCTTCTGGACCTTCATATATTCTAAGGAATAAAATAACCTTTATTATATAAATAATATATAAATAAAATAGGTACTAAAATACTGTACTTATCTCCCATTGTAAAGAAGAGCAAAGATTGAAAATAAGGTTCTATGAAGACCGCTGGGACCTTCTTAAATCTTACTAATCCTACTAATATTATAAATGTGAAAGTTTGGATTGATGTATATTTGTTACTCATTTACGCCAGAACGGCTGAATGGATCTGGATGAAATTCGGCATGGAGATAGATTATAGTCTGGAATAGCACATAGGCTTCTTTTTATCCCGAGAAAAGATAAGATCCCTCGGGAACGCGGGTGAAACCGCGCGGAACAGCTAGTAATATTATAAATGTGAAAGTTTGGATGTTTGTTCCTCTTTTACGCCAGAACGGCTGAAAGGATCTGGATGAAATTTGACAAAGAGATCGATTATAGTCTAAAAAACTACTAATTTAAAATAGGGAGAAAACGCTTATCTGAACCATTGAGAAATCAGGAGAAACGGCGAAACAAAGACTAGTAAAATTTGTTTCGCCGTTTCTTCTCCTGACAGGTCTTTATTTGGAAATGGTGGTAACAATAGCATTAAAAAATATCAATAACTGTTCCTTAAGAGTCCCAAAATTGAATAAAACATTTTGATTCGATTTGATTTGAGTATCAATTCTACAAGTCTACAGATACTCATATTTTTAAGCTTGGTATTTTTGTTTTAGTTTACTATGTAGG
The DNA here is from genome assembly GCA_951361185.1 of Ochropacha duplaris. Taxonomy (NCBI): domain Eukaryota; kingdom Metazoa; phylum Arthropoda; class Insecta; order Lepidoptera; family Drepanidae; genus Ochropacha; species Ochropacha duplaris. The sequence continues at coordinate 3,175,029 of OX592693.1, forward strand.
TAACTAATGCGGGTTATAATTTTTTTATGTATTTTTGTATTAGTTTAAGAATAAAATTGTTAAACAATTGAAAAAAAAAGCCAATATATTCAGATGGTCCAAAAATATTTAAAAAATGTAAACTAGCTGAGTTTCTTGCCGGTTCTTCTCAGTTGAAGGCTGTCTTTGGAATCGGTGGTAACTTCTGTAATTCGACTTTCATAAGTGCCCTTATAGGGCCTATACTGAATAAATGGTTTTGACTTTGACTTTGATACATAAATAGGCAAAGATAAAAAAAGGTTTTTCTCAGCTGATTGTCAACCGATTTTCTTTTTAGAGTTTCGAAAATCAAGAGGAAAAAACACGGAACCCTTATAGGATCACTTTTTTGTCCGTCTGTCTGTCCGTCTGTCAAGACCCTTTTTTTAGGAACGCAGGGAGGTATCAAGTTAAAAATAAAATTAATATCAAATATTCAAGTCTGCAAACCCTAGGAGCAGTGAAAAAAACAAACTTCTACTCGTAAAGCAACACAATCAGAAGATTCGGCCGTTTATGCCGCATTATTTTGTTTAGTAACTGTTCTATTTGACGAGCTTAGTGCTACCACTAAAAAAACAGCTCAAGTGCGAGTCGGACTCACGCACCAAGGGTTCCGTAAAAAAATTGCAGTTTTATTTTTATTATTTTGTTGTTATAGCGGCAACAGAAACACATAATCTGTGAAAATTTCAACTGTCTAGCTTTCACGGTTCATGAGATACAGCCTGGTGACAGACAGATGGACAGCAGAGTTTTAGTAATAGGGTTTCCGTTTTTACCTTTTGGGTACGGACCCCTAAAAAGGGGTTGGTTTTTTTCCACCTTTAATTGTTAATTTATATGTTTTCCTAATAAAAATAATGATTATGCTTTAAGCAAATAAACGACATAAAGTAATGTAAATATGATATATTATAGTTTGTACACATTTAAATAAATTACAATCGAAATTTAATTAACATTTGTATCTAATCATAACAAATGCACTAAGAAACTAATGGACAATCATATCTAGCATAGTAGGTATACTATATATGTATAAATTATTTCCTTACAAATGATTAGAGATAGGAGGATGCAGCGTGAGCAAGTTGTTCATTGAGTTCAAGGTAGGGAACCGACTCAGCATGAAGAAAAGCTTTTAAATTACCCTGAAATCAAATAAAAGTGTGATTATTTATTATAACATACATAACTAGCTCTTTCTTATCATTCTGTCTGTGGTTCTGGAATAAAAAGTGTCCAAGGTTTACTTCCGTGATCCAAGCGTCTCTGCCAGAACTCATCTAAATCATAACTTATGGGTTTTATTGTTCTTGAGATATTGTTAGTGAGTGAGCAGGTTATACGCAGATTTCATTCCGATGTTTACCCATGAGCTTGTAATATATTAATAGATTCATAAGTTTAAAATTGAGATGTAAAAACAGTAATTTGAACCTTAATTCTCATGATTTAAGATACGTTATTGCTCATAATCTACTTATTATTACCTTATTGTCCTGAAGTACGGCCGGTATAATTGTTTCGACTAAATTGTTGACGGCTCGTGAAATATCAGCTCCAAATAACTGCACGTTGAGTTTCGACTAAAAAGAAAAACCATCAAAGTCATACCAATTTTAGTAACAGTATTAGGTTACAATATGCTATGAGAAGATTTTTACCTGTACAGGTCCAGCAAGGATTAATGAAGCGTCTACATCTTTGACGGTTAGACGAATAGGGTCAATGATGATGTTGACGATTAATACAATATTACTCACTGAAACCCTAGAATTGAACAAAAATAATCAATTAAGAATGGATAGAATGTATTTTCAGATAAAAGGATAGAGACATATTTAAATGTAGGAACACAACCCAAAGAAGAAAACCTGTCGCCAAACGGTCTTGACAATTTATAAAGTTCGATCTTCATCCTTTTGAAGATATCTGGTTTATCCCGCTTTGGTGCTATCATGGTGGCCATTGATTGTATAGGGGAAGATAGACACTTAAAAAAAAACATCTTGTCGTTATTTTTTGGTAAGGCATAAAGCTCATTTATGAAATAAAAAAAAAACTATACTCACAAGCCACTTTTCTCTGCAGATAATTTTGAATCAAATACAGTAAGGTCCAAGCCAACATGATCTGAAATTTAATAATAAATTAACAACGGACACAGTGATCTTCCAATTGAATTTTGTAGGTCCAAAAAATATTTTATCAACAATTTATTTAGTACCATCAAAATTAAACATATTAGATAGAACGCATAAAATATTTGTACATACCACAGGTGACCTCAATCTTGGGCAGTCTCAAGATGATGGTAGCTTTTGTTCCCCAAATGTTTACATCAATGTTATCAATATTGATGTTATCTAATCCTCGGAGTTCTATGTTTTTTGAATGGACAGCAAAACCGCGTTCACTAAAAAAAAATGCATCTTGCTTTGAAAAAAGATGTTGTATAGCGGTAAGAAGAATTTGAATTAATTATCTGAAGCCTCTAGTAATGACATGAATGAATGTAGCTAAAACAGTATCGCTTTTATTGATTCTGAGCTCAAATATTCGACTAATGAAACATACAAAGCGGACGAAAGATTTGATCGAGCTTTTTACAAACATAGTCAAACTCATTAGTTAAAAAAACAGGTTTATTTCTTTGGTCCCACTCACTTTTCTTTGATAGATAGCGCGTACTTGGGTATATTGTAAGCAGCTGATATAGACTGTTTCAGTTTATTTATATAGTTCTTGATCCCAATAGTTATCACAGTACGAATGATATACGTGCTATGATCACTTGGTACTGCTGAAACGAAACAAGCATTATTAAATTCATTCTTATAAACATCCTCATTACTAGAGGATCGTATTGAAGACATTTATTATTTTCCTTTGTATGTATGTGGCCAGTGACGATGTAGGCAGAAAAGTTGAGCATATCATAAATGTTGGATAGTCAAATCATTAGTCTTAGTACGGGTTGGTGGGTAGTTTTATTATTGTGATAGTAGGATTGGGAAAAGTGGAAACACTGTGACGTTAACCTTGGCTATAGCACCAAAGAGAGTAAGCGCAACTTCTAGATGAGATCCGCCGCCGTGTAGTACGTGAGGAAGACGTGAGGTCGTCAGACAAGAACTGTATCAGCAAAGCCAAACTATATTTTGGAACGAGTTTAAATCAATATTTTTCAATGATTACACATACCTTGTGATGATTCATCTTCGTCCAAAGCATTATGAGCAATGGGTTCAGTAAGTTTATATCTTGATTGTTCTAATAATTTCAATGGGCTCTGTTCAGGGTCGTCAGCATTGTTACCAACTAATAGGAAAGCAAGAGCAACTATGATTTTCATGGTGATTGTTGGATCTGAAACAATATCATCATTGTAATTAATCCTATCAAAAAAAAAAAAAATACAAATATTGGAGTGGAGTAGACGTTTGACAACAATTGTACCATAATGCAGGATAATGTGACCGACACGTTGGTAATCTCAAAAAATATTAAGTATTTGTCTCTAGAGGGCAGGAGAACACCAGAAGTTTGTTGCTCTTAAGGGCAGGACTGGCAGGAGCCGGAAATATCTATAGCGATAGACAGCTTGAGGCTTGTAGCCCACTACTTACCTGCCGATTACCGATCTTAATTTATTGTGTAAGAAATCGACGTTGAAGTTATTTTTAGATTGGCGAATAAGAATTTGTTTAAAATAGTTTTATATCACACCTGAATATGTACTTCTACAACAGTTGTACAGTAAAGTATGAATAATTACAATATAATTAGTCTATTTATATTAAATCAGGAATAATGAAAGCCATAGGTAATCAGAAGATCAAAAAACAATAACTTTAACAAACAATTCCAATATTATCAAAATTGATTATCGATAAAATTGTTCACTTGAACAACAAACCACGACTATTTTTACAAGGTTGCCTGAGAATAATTTGCCAGTAAGAATTTGTATAGCGGGATGATGTGATCCACACGGTCGAAAGCTTTTTCAAATTCAGTGTAGAGCTTTTTCAACCCACGACAATTTTACAAGGTTGCCTGAGAACGATTTGCCAGTTAGGACTTGTTTAGCGGGATGATGTGATCCACACGGTCAAAAGCTTTTTCAAATCCAGTGTAGAGCTTTTTCAATTCGAACAAGTAGTTCCTGAGATTAGCGCATTCAAACAAACAAACTCTTCGGATTCATAATATTAGTATAGATAGTTTTTTTAGTTGGAGGTCGAAATGTGTTGTGGCCCTTTGTTGTCTTCCAGTAGTCTATTTCGCGATAATCTTTATTGATAATCCTGAATTTATTTGTTTTTAAGTTAGTCATAGGTTATTGCATCTACTGATAATGGCCGATTTTATTTCTGTTTACGTATAAATAGCATAGTTAATTAATAAATTCTTCATTCATTTTGTACAATTGTTTGAGGTACTTATGCAAAAAATTTAATTGATTTTTTCATCCTATTAGACGTTAGAATCAATGACAGCTCAGTGATTAATGACATCAAATACCGTGAAAGTCATGGGTTTGTTTCCTCAAGGAGGTGAAGAATTTGAAGGAAAATATCACGAGGAAACTATAACTTGGCGGTACCTTGAAATTGAAAATCTTTTGCCAAGCGGGGGGTGCTTTGGGCAGTTGTTTTTGAGAGCCCTAGCCTTTTATAAATTGAAACTGTTGACGACACATTGGCATTAAGTACCCATGGAATTGATAATGTGAACAGGTGGCATAGTAGTATAGTTACCGGCCTACGTGCTTATAAGACCTTTGTTGAATTGTTATTTTTTGTTCCAGAACAAGCCGTCAACATGAAAATCTTCGTAGCTGTTCTAGCTTTCTTATTAGCTGGTATTAATGCTGAACAACCCGGACAGATCTCCCATGAACTGAAAAATCTTCCTGAATACGTTCTTCATTTAAATGCTCCAGTTAAAATTGTACCAAATCCAGAAGAATATAAAGATGTCAATGCTTTAAACGAAAATAAAACACAAGGTATGTGGCATTTAATCTATCAGGCATATGGAAAAGCAGTTTATAGCGTTCCAGTTTAAATAAAATATATCCTATGTAAGACAATGATAATGTAACAGTGAATGTTTTTTTTAGAATTGGTTCAGTAGTTTCAAGGATTACCCCCTATAAACAAACAAAATAATCCAAAACAGATAATCTTTGATTAACGGTACGCCTGCCAGTATCATTGACGTCATCGCATTAATAATACCGGCCCGATTGTCGACCAACACATTCACTGAATTCATCCGAAACATGCTGTACCTAACCTTTGCATGCATTTTTTTTGTATAAAATAGCAAGATTCGAGATAAGTAATAATAACATTGTGAGAAAACCACAACACGGTGGTAGGGTACTTTGAAGTACTCGACTGGCTGGCTACCACCCTCAAGTTGAATATCGTCGCTAAGCACACTTTGGTGTATTATGGAAATTGCACTTGATAGCCTCATTGGCAATCTTTCTGGTATTGCTAATGTCTATAGGCAACAGTAGTCGCTTACCAACAGGTGACCCACCTGCCTCGTTGACATTTGTGGTATATAAAAACAAATAAGGCCTCGGATAAATAGCTGAGATGTAGCAAGTGGTGTGAGATATAAACTGAAATCACTTTGAGCTACCATTTGGCTCGCGAGTGAGACGGCATCCCAAAACTTCCTATTATCATCATCATTTCAGCCGAAAGACGTCCACTGCTGGACATAGGCCTCCCCCAAAGTTTTCCACATCGACCGATCCTGTGCTGCACGTATCCAGCGGTTTCACGCAAAAAAAACTTGTTCCAGGATATTTGCTAGTCGATCTCATCGTAAATTAGGATAAAAGATACAAACATGGATCACATCTTCTATGATATGCGAGTGAAAGCATAAATTCTAACCTAACTATAATGTTTGTTTCAGCGTTTAATAGTAATACCAACCCTAACATAAATCATATATTGTTAAAACTTGGGATTAAAAATCGTATCAACATGATGAGAAAATTAATACCAGATCCTTATGAATTTCCAAAATATTCGCTATATGTAAATCGGGGGTAAGTCTGTTTCCTTTTTCTAGATATTGAATAATTAAGATCTAGTGTTCAGATCTTGGAAAGGAAAAGCTTTTAGATTCTATTTATAAATATATTGATATTATGTTGGTAACGCGTGGATATGTAGCCTGTTTAGGACTCTGGGAGCAATTATTTATGTAAAGTAATCTTTATGGTTTAATGAGATATAAATTGTAGCATAGCTTAGACACGCAAAAATTGTAGGAAGAATAGAGAAATAGGGAGAGTAAGAGACAGTAGAAGCAACAACAAGTTCTATTTCTTTGCTCTATATATGGATGTGTCAATGATCTTTGCATCTCTCAATCAAACTCAGTCTCGTCCCTCATCATCAGCGGCTCGAGTTGCAATCAGTAATCCGATTATCCCCAATAATTCATGGCGATGATAGCTCAGTGGTAAGTGACGTCGGATACCGCGGCAAAGGTCGTGAGTTCGAATCCTTACAATGAGCTTGAGCTTTCGGTGAAGGAAAACATCGTGAGGAAACCACAGCACCCCTACCACGGGTACTTAGTAGTACTCGACTGGCTGGCTACCACCCTTAAGTTGAAAATCTATCGCCAAGCACCTGTTGGTGTGTTCCGGCAATTGCACTTGAGAGCCAGTTCGCCTTAATAAGGTGTACAACACATTAGCAATCCCCTGGTATTGCCAATGTCTATAGGCGACGGTTGTCACTTACCATCAGGTGACGCGCCTGCCTCGTTGTCACTTTTGACATAAAAAATAATAATAATAATAAATGCTAAATCTCATTAATGCGATGCGAGACACTATTGTTGTGTCCCCCAGTGACATCCTGAGCTGAGGTTCGAGCCTATAGGGGGCGCCCTCAGCGACCAGTTGTCAACATTAACTCTCCTCGGTTGGGAGTTCGCCAAATAGTCAGTCCAAAAAAAACTTTGCATTCATTCGATGACCACTATCATCAGCTCGTCATACAACTAGGTGTAACTAGAGTTAATTATTATTTCAGAGACCGCAGTTTTGAGGCAAATTTGCGGGACGTAGCACTCCGAGGTTTGGGTAATATTAATGTTGATAACATCAATGTTAATAATTGTGGAAAAAAAGCTACCATCATCTTGAGATTTCCCAAAGTTGATGTGAATTGTGGTACGTACCTATTTAAGATATCTAAAGATAGAAGAAGAAAGAGAGAAGAAGTGGTGTTAGGTAGAGAGGATATTTACTAGTAAAATGCATAATGTTATGTTCAATATAAATAAAAAATTAGAAGAAAAAGCTAAAACTAGGTTTACTATGGACTACTACCTGAATAATGATTTTATGAACTAAATTCAGTTTTTATACATTTTCAGGTAATATCGATTTGGATGTGACCGTATTTGATTCAAAATTATCAGTAGCGAAGAATGGGACGTAAGTAGCTCTGCTCTTTGTCTTTGGATATCAGCAGCACGATAGTAAATATTTTTGTAACTAAAAAAATAGAGTCGTTTTCGGCAACGGGTCCAGGTCCTCGAGGTTGACAGTGGGTGGAACAGTTTCACCCGGGCTAGCTCATTTATAATTTTAGGTCTTACCTTGACCAGTCGTTTTAATAATATACCTACTTGATGTTATTTTGTTTCTAGGGTTTCAGTGCACAATGTCGTTGTAGTCGTGGATGTCGATATCAAGGGTAATCACGATTCCGTCAAAAATTTAGAAACTTCAGTAAACTTTGTTGGAGCTGTTCGGGTAATTAACTTTTCGTTGTATTTTTTTGAGGTTAGATTATACCCTTAACCTACTAAAATCGATTAATTTTTCCCCAATCTGTTGTAATCGATAAAAAAATAACATAATATCTGAAAATATTTTGAATTCTATACCAGAAGTCTGTCTTGGACGGGAATCAACGACCTGTGGCATGACAGTTAGTGTTTTAACCAACTACGCAAACCGCCAACTCTACAGAACTAAAAATAGTGGCCAGCGTGTTACTCGAGTACCAACTAAAATTGCTATCTTGCCTCATCACTATGTTTTTGAGTGAGACCTATTTAGCAGAGATTTTTACGCTAAACTTTTGATTGCTAGATGGTAATGATGTACACAGAATTCAGCCTAGAATACAATCAAAATTTAATTAAAAAAAAAACTTTTTCAGTCAAATCTAAACGTGATGTTAATGGGAGCTGATATTTCAAGAGCAGTCAATAATTTTGTTGAAAAAATTATGCCCTCCATATTTCATGGAAATAAGGTAACATCATTTTTTTTAATTACTAATTAATTATCATAAAACGTAGTACTTATCTTCTATCTATATATCTCCTTTTATATACATATATAGATCAGTCAGGACTTCTCCTTTTATATACAAGTCCTGACTGATCTATCAACGCCCAGCCTAAACCCTTAGACCTAGAAAGCTGATTTTTTTCCCAGGTGTTGTTTTTAAAACTTGACCGAGGAATAATTTTTCGAAATTCGACCTTTAAAGGGGTGAAAAGGGGGTTGAAAGTTTGTACGGATGTCCGTCATTTTTAAAGCTAGAACCATGAAACTTTGTTTTTAGGCTAACAAATAAAAATAAAGAAATACGTGTTTTAGCATTTCCTATAATTCCACCTCTGAAGGGGTGAAACGGGGGTTCAAAGTTAGGAGTTATTTCCGTTTCTTGCTGACTCATCAACGCCCAGTGTTAGACCTAGAAAGCTGATTTTTTTCACAGGTAATGTTTTTAAGATGTAGACGAGGATTAAGAAATATTTTTTGAAATTCAATCTCAAAGGATACGCGGGTGAAGCCGCGGGGCGGAAAGCTAGTCCGTAATAATTTTTTTTTTTAATAGCAAAGTAGTTCCCAAATCAACAACGGTTCAATAGTATTTTATTTTTACTTTTCTTCATTATATTAAACATAAATAACCTTTACTTTATGGTTACAAAGATTTTTTTTTTAAGTTTTTTAATCCATTAGGTTCCTTGTTTATAATTTAAAAGTATGAAATGCGACTCCTACTGATTCATAGGTTTTGTCATTCTGATCTTATCAATAATAGTTTCTTTTTTTCAGTATAAATTACAAGAAATTCTTCGAGACGTCGCTCTTCGAGACTTTAGTGGTGCCTTATGATTATCACTAATAGTAGGTAGGCTTTTTGTTGTGTATACCTTCCATTTTTAGGGTTCCGTACCCAAAGGCTAAAATCGGAAACCCTATTACTAAGACTCTGCTGTCCGTCTGTCCGTCTGCTATCACGGTTCCGTCTGTCCGTCCGCTATAACTAAACAGTTGAAATTTTCACAGATGATGTATTTCTGTTGCCGCTATACAACAAATACTAAAAAAAACTACAAAAATTGTACGGAACCCTCGGTGCGCGAGTCCGACTATCACTTGACCGGTTTTTTTATTCTATTATCTAAAGACTGTCTGGATTTAAAATATTTTGAAAGGCAAGTGAAATATTACTCTCTATGTTACAAAAAATTACGTATCATTGCATCTAAAAAATGAAATATTATGTCATTAAATTAATTAATATGAAAGCAAGATGTAAAGTTTTGCATTGACAGTTATAGTAATCTACGTGAAATGAATACTTTGTACCTACCACTTTTCACGAAATCGCGGACGGAGGAGTATGAAATTCGATAGTACCTATGAATCGATCAGTTCGCGATTATAGTGTAAAATAATAGGAAAATTTACTACCACGTAATACTGTATATTATACTTTAAAATGAATATTATAATTACATAATATAATAGTAATGTAAAAAAAAGTACAACTATGATTATATATTATAATAGTTGTACATTTGTTTGTATATTTTGTACATTTGTTTGTATATTTTGTACATTTGTTTGTATATTTTGTACATTTGTTGTATATAAATAAATTATTAATTTATTACATAATTGTTTAGTGTTTACTTTTTATCAAAAAACATGAAATTGGTAGATATATCGAAATGTTTTCTATCATTCAGATTGATTATCATAAAAGGAGTCCAAATTATCTGATTATATTTTTATTGATTGCTGTTTGATTTGAATAACGGAAATGGATCTTAATCGATCATAATTGTACACATTTTAATAAGATAACAAATAGTACCTACACAGCTCCACTGTCAAATAACTTATAGGTAGGTACATAGCTTATGAATAGGTAGTCACTCTAATACCGGTTCTGTAGTTGCGGATAATCTGCTGATAAACTCGACGATTATTCTTCAACCATTTTTTAATTTTTTATTTATTAGCTTTGTTTAATCCCTTACATAACATTTTTTTAAAAGTACTATTGTATATTTTATTATTTATTTATTTCTAATTTATGTTAGTTTGTTCTTAATTAAGGTTAGTATTGTTAACTGTAAGGGCCGCCTTTTGCGGTGAAAGCCTCCTCCAAACCATTCCAGGTGACTCTATCTTTCGCCTATCTATCTATTCTTCAACTAACATAGCTTATATCAATAATCTTATTATGTCTCACTGACAATATTTTTTAATGGCCGCAAAAATAATATGACTTAAGTACCTATATTACAAACTCGAGCAGACTAGTCCCCATGAGTAGCACCTGTTCACAAGTATGATGTGGTACTCGTAGCATTCCTAGCCAAAAATGAATATTTGTTTGTATGTTTGTCCTCTCTGCATTCCTAAACCATTCATTCCATTGTGATTAAACTTTGGTGAGTTGTTTCGCGTACGACTACAAAGGATTTTAAACCGAAAAAAGTTATAACACTTATTACGCATGCGAAGAACAGTCAGTCTATATAATTACTTACAATCGATAATTTCATAATTCGATTTATCCATATAAACCGAAGACCCGTTCTCGAAAATGTCATGATATACTTGTAAGAATTGCGGTTAATACAATAAAATTTAGGGTCAGGCACATTTGCTTGCAAGATAATAAAGAGCATAAATAAGTATAATCAAAACAGATTTTATATTCTATTTATCCAACAGATCGGTAGATTTATACGCTAATTTTATAGATATCGCTTTGACCTTAACCGACTTATTTATATTTTCAGAACAATTCAGTCTGCTAAATAATTTTGAACACGTGATTGCTTTTTTACAACTATAGCCAAATTCCTTGGATATTTATATCGTACGATTATGATAAAAATAGGCATTAGGTACACAAAATATCCATTAAGCATAATGCTTAAATAATTTTTAAAGACTCATATTTTGTGTAATTAATTTGATCCTTATTATTTTCTTACATAGTTTTATCTAGGATTTTTATATTATGTATTAAATTTATTGTCTTAGAATAATCATAACTTGGTAATTCAGAAGACTAGGTCACTTTTTTTGCTTCATCTAGACAATTAGCAGTGGTAGAGTCAATTGTAACGTTCATGAGGGCTTTATCAAGGCCTAATCTTGTCATTTCATCGATGTATTTCCGTTCGTAATAATGAATGCCTTCATAATCAATAACAACTTCAATATACAACAAATACCAATGTTCATCTGTTTGTATAGATTTATTTTGTATCACAATATTTCTTTAATTCCAAATGAAATGCACTTATGAAATAACAATAATTGGTTTTGATGGAAAGAAAATGAGATAAGTTCAGCAATTTTTTTTATGATTATTTTTCTATCTTTCATCTTTAATTATGTTATAATAGCAATTGTAATCTGTTGAGATTTACCAATTTACCCCTTATAGTAAAAAGTGTCAAGGCTTCCCGCCAATAATTATAGTTTATTAACAAACGTAGAGGCGGATTAGATTTAATTAGGGAATCTACTTTTGAATAAGAACATAACTAAAGTAATAAGTAGATTAGATAATGTTTATCGCTGTGACAGGTGTTTTAATTCAATTTAGCGGATCAGTGCCATTATATGATAATAATAATTTTAATTTAGTATAAATAGGCGTGATCGAAGTACATTATAATCTTTTGCATCATAAGCCATACACGGGAGGTAAGTATAATTTTATAAAATTAACAAAATTCAACAACCTATCATAATTTACGTCTAAAAATGAAATCATAAGCATATAATAATAATAATAAAAAATATTGGTCTTTAAATTTTGTTTTCTGTTTATTATTTGTTATAGTACGGTCGGCCAAGAAAGTGGTGTACCACCCTAAGGTTGAATGCCGCTTGCAGATTCATAGGTGATAAAGATTAGTTTCGCTTACAGATCAATCTGACAACTTATGACAACTCATGTCATTATTATGCATCTCTTTCAAGTGATATCTTTTTAGTTTCAACCTTGTTGCAATTTTCGATGACTAGGAAACTAAATCAAAACTGACACACCACTTTATAGGCCGACCGTACCTATCTGTAAAAATTATCATAATGTAAATATTTAGTTTTTCCGCGCGACAACTTTTTTATGTACAAAAAATATATACATGAAAGGAATACTAATTCTAAAGTACAGTTAATTGATCTAAAGAAGAAATTGAAAATTTACACCAGAGCAAAATATCTTTAGTGGAACTTTAGTTCTACACTTCAATAAATATTAAAAATAATTTATTTCAGGTCAAAAAAAAGGAAAATGAAATCAATAATTGTTGCCTTTGCAGTGCTTATTGCTGGAATCAATGCTATTCCACAAAAACATGCAGGTATTTATTAGTGTCTATAGATTATTATTATAATTTTATTTCCTGGGACTGACACAGGAATATTTTAAACATCAGCCAAACTGGAACTCAACCCTGAAATCACAAAACAATATTCAAACGTTTCATACAAACAAACTTGCTCGATCAAAATGTATGAAAACCTGCAAATTAGCCATCAATAAATCTAGCGCTTCTTCTTTCACTGACTAACTGAAATATTTACAGTAACATCAGCTGATACCCGATTGGTGACTGATGCAATCGCAAGTGCTATTGAAGATTTATCTCAGAGCATCAAGGATAATGGCTATGACCCCTATTTACTCGAGAGAGAAGTATATGTATATAATCTGCCAGTTCCCGTGTAAGTATTAGTCTCTATTTTACGTTTAGCCTTTTGCCTCTTGTAAATAAATCGCTACCTCATACAGGAGGTTTTTTCAGTTTGAGGTCTCAAGGGTCTTGACACATTAATTTGTTATTTTTTTAACTCTGGATAAACTTGTGTTTGACCACAATCTCACCATGGTAAGTGATGATGTGGCCGAAGGTGGTAAGCACACAAAGCTTAGATGGGAACTGGCTCACAAGTGCAGCTGTCGGAATACACCGATAGGTGCTTGGCGACAAATTATCAACTTGAGGGTGGTAGCCAGCCAGTCGGGTACTACAAAGTACCGTACCACCGTGCTGTGTTTCTCACGATGTTTTCCTTCACCGAAAGCTCAAGCTCATTGTAGGATTCGAACCCACGACCTTCACCGCGGTATCCGAAGTCACTACCACTGAGCTATCATCGCCTAGAGATTCCGATCTAGGCAATTGTGTACATGAACTACCCTGTCGAGTTTTATATAAACTGTTTAGGAGCCGATTCGTAACAACAATTCGCTCTCATACTTTTAGTAGGAAGATTATGTGATTTATATGACGAGTTAATTCATTTAAATATTCTCCAGTATCCTCTCAGCTGCAGCCTTGGTTGAGAACGTAATAAGCACAGGTCTCAGCAACATCGTCATCAACAGCTTGAACTACGGCGTCATAACATCTCGCCTCTCCTTCGATATCTCTCTTCCTCTTGTTGACGGATCTGTCGGTATGATGTTTTTATATTAGTCATTTTCTATAAAAAAAATACTAGATTAAGTACCTATTTGATACTGAACTACAGGGAAAATATGTTTGTTTTTACACGGTTCTGAAATGACAATCTAAGCCAGTTGTTGTAGTATTTTCCGGATAGCCTAAAATTTAATTAAAATTGTTGGAGCAGTTTCTGAGACACACATACTTATTGTATCTATGTTTAGTGATGTCGTCTTCTTAATATTTTTATCGTAAATGTTGTCTATGGTTACCATTTCAGAGGCTATACTTAGGTTTTGAGAGCCTTTTGGTATATGAATAAAACCAGTTACATATAAAGACTTTATGTGCCTGTCGTCAAGATTTATCATTATGTCAAATTTCAAGTTTCTACGTTACTTAGTTTTTTGGGATACGAGATTGATCTTATAATGGTCTCCTTTTATGATTTTTAAACATAGAAAATAATTCGTTTTGTAATTCTGGCTTTTAATAATAATCAGTTCGGCTCTTCTCAGCAAAAGCAACCCTCAGAACCGTGTTTTTAGAACATTAGAGTAAAGAGTTCACTTAATAAAGATATTTTTGAGTTTAAGATTAGAAATTTAAAACTAAGTAATTATAATAATCAAAAGTATCATTTCGTTTTCAGAAAACGTCGCCGCCGAGGCTACCCTATTCGGCAACAAATACGAAGCACAGGGAAGCGGAAAGTAAGTGGTTTTTTATGACATCTGAACTAACATTTTAAAATAAAATAATACCAGCTTATTATCAAGCTAATGGTCTACTTACACTATCATAACCTAGGGAATTAATAACGAGTGTATATTTTGAAATATATTATGAAGTAATGTTTTCAAAGTTTATGCTTAGTTTCTCAAGAACTTACCATAGAACCAACTCGAAAATCGTGAATGAAAATATGTTTCATACATTTTTTTACTAAGCGAAGACATTTACTATAATGATCGCTATTTCAAGCCCGATGAGTTGTTCCAAACCAAAACAAAAATGAAAATACGCCAGCATATAAGATCGATAGAAATTGACAACATCTTCTTCAGTTGAACTAGTAGGATAAAAAATAGCATTTTATTTACACTATAAAAAAGTCTTCTCCAATCTTCTAAATATATAAAATTCCCGTGTCACATTGTTTGTCCGCGATAAACTCTTTAACTACTAAACCGATTTTTATGAAACTTGGCACACAAATAGAGTATATCCTGGAATAAGAGAGGATAGATACTTTTTATCCCGGAAAAAGGTAAGATCCCACAGGAACGCGCGTGAAACTATGGAGGTCAGTTAATTAAAAATACCTATGTAGTGTAAACAATAATTAGCACATTCCAAGTGACGTATAAAGTAAAATCGCACGTATATGAAGATTAGATAAATATAATGATTTATAATGAATAAAAAGATCGTGTTCAATAGTACAAATAAATTAATGTACCTATTGCTTGCTCATTTTATGCAACTTTGTATTTAAATATATAATTTCAACTTGTACGTTTTTAATAAATATAACGTTCACTCAAATATAACTTTTGCTTTCTCTGTAATAAAAAAACTTTGAATTCCCCATTTTGTACGTGGCTAAAACGCTATCCGTGGAAAGCCAAAAAAAATGAAACCTCATTCTTTTAGTCTATGGCCGATCGCCATTGTTAGATGCGCATGCATAGGAAAACTGATAAATTTTTCCCGCCGTTGCGAAAAATAATTCACAACTCGTTTTCACTGTTGAAAATATAGTTATTTTCTTCACAAGTGTGTTGAAAAACGTCGTATGATACACGTGTGTATTGATCTATACATACTAGCTGTCCCCCGCGGTTTCACCCGCGTTCCTGTGTAATCTTATCTTTTCCCGGGATAAAAATATAGCCTATGACACTCACAAATAACATAGCTTTCTATTGGTAAAAGAGTTTTCAAAATCGGTTCAGTAAATCCACAGATTACCCCCTACAACCTCACAAACTCACATACTTTACCGCTTTATAAATAGAAGACAAATCCCTCAAATAAAGCTTATAATATTAGTATAGGTAACAATGTACATTATATCACATGTAAAAAATCTTTAAGACGTGCTATGACGTAGTTACTTATAAATCAAATTAAAGTCGAAATGTAAGTTGGGCAACGAAAAAGATGGATGAAAGAAGAGTGCATGTGGCAGAGATGCGAATGTTGAGCTGGATGAGTATTATTACAAGAGTGGGTAAGATAATGCATTAGTATATCACAGGAAGTTTGAAAGTAGCACCAGTGACTGAATAGTTGAAAGGCAATAGATTGGCTTGGTATGAGCCTGTCATGAGGACAGATGAAAAACATAACGAAAAAAGTATTGAGCATGAGTGTGAATGGATATAGAGGTAGAGGAAGACCGAAGAAGGTATGGATGAACTGCGTGAAGAATGATATGCGTATTAAAGGCGTCAGTGTTAGTGATAGAGCGGAGGGTGGTAGCGGAAAACATGTTGTGCCGACCCGTGGGATAAAAATGAATATATGTTAACAGTCTCGAGATCTGAAGAATACCCCAGTGGAGTAAATGTAATGTTGAAAAAAGTGTAAATAAAAAAGAAGGAACCAATATAAAAATGCCTTACTGAGATTCTTGAAGGAGTCTTCTCAGTTTAAGTGCCTCATCAGGTTCTAAACTGAATAAATAATTTTACATTTGAGTACAAGTTCAAGTTCGTTCATCCTTCTGATTATATGTTTACTTTCCAGGCTCGCCATCAGAGGAATTCGTGTTGTCGGTAATGTCCGCGTCAGCATTGGAGTCATCTCCGGTATCTCAGTCAGCAGCGTCACGATTGACTTGACCCTTGCTGGCATTGATGTAAGTCTTCTTTATAATTCCCTTAACATCTAATTCCCAGTCCAACGTCATCGTTTGCAGGATATTGAGAATCTAAACCATCAGTCAATCCGATCTCGAGATATTTTTTATCACTAAAGTCGTTCGATACAAAATGTATGACAAAAACAATTTTCTTCATAATATTATTTTTGTGAATTATTTCCATTTTTTTAATAGTTATTCTGCTATTCGGGTGGAGACAATGCCAATGAATCATAGATCATAAAAATTGGTACAGCAGTTCTTGAGTATAGTGTAACTAACCCGACTGTGTTTTATACATATAGATAGATAATATATTTTTATATGATCGTTGCAGATGTCGTCGTTTCTGTAAATAACTATTTGATACTATAAAAAAATATAATGTTCTTGTACAGTTTAAAAAGAAACAAACATGAAACTTCTATGAAAATCTCACATCAAATCTGAAAAGAGCTCATACTTTTTCAACAGTTGGACTTATTTTCTTCAAATAAAGCTTTGAACCATAACAGTTACATTATGTATTCTATTAAAAAACACAGCTCACTCACAAAGCTGCTATACCGCTTCACGTGCTATTGAAAAATCAGTTCTGTTTTCTTTGTAATCTGGTATTAAATATATTAATCAATACGTTTTTTTTGCAGTCTGGCATCAATTTGGAGGCATTTGGCTATGATCTGTCCCCTTACGTCAATAATTTCTTCAGTGTCACCATTCCTACTACAATGGATACGTACAGGGTGAGTGACTCTAATAATTACGATTTTTCATGCCAATCTTCCTATTATCACGATTTATTCGAACGTTTTAAAATCTATGGTACCTATTCAATAATCTTAACATTTTTAATATTTTTTTATTTCAGTCGGAAATCAACGAGCTTCTGGAAATCATCATCCTTGACCTGATCAACGACTTATTATAAACTCTTCATGGATTTGTATATATATTAACTTATAAGCTGACATTTATAAATAATATTACGATATAACCTTTACTGTTTATATTATTACCCAATTTTTATTCATCATTAATAAATAAACCCTCCGACAATCTGGAGAATTTAATAGTAACGGGAAAGCTTGAAGGAAAGAGACCTAGGGGACCCAGCCCAATAAGATGGTCCGACCAGGTGTCCAAACAACTGGACACAATAATTTCAGACGCCCTACACCACGCCAAAGACCGAGAGCAGTGGAAGCGGCTCTGTCGTGAGAAAGAGCGGGAACATCACGATGCTCAGCTGTGAGCTAACGATTAGAGCAGGAGGAGTAATTAATTATAAATTTACTCTTTGATATTGTCCACCGTAAAAGCGGCCTGTCATCAAATATACGGTCTCAAAATGAATGAAAAAACTGACAATATTCCTCCACTAGTGGCGCCATCGGCACGATATCTTTTTTTTAATTCTGTTGCTTTGATTTGAAATTTTGCACGCATGTTATCAAAGACGCATAGCCTTTTATAAAGCAGGTAGGCATCCACTGAGAAAGGGCTTTTTTTAAATTTACCCCTGAGGAGGTAAAATAGGAGATCGTGGGATACCACGATACTTACGTTTACTGCAAATGTTGGTGGCGCCATCTACCGATGTCGGACTTGGACTACTCGGTCTTACAGCCCAAGTGGCAACGATGAATAATTTAGGAATAAAAATAATACACAATCAAACAAAGAAATGTGATAGTCGAATGGCAGCAAGGACGTTTCGATACGTTTTATGCACGAACTATAATGCGCTTACTTGCGCAAAAGTATAATAAGTACTTATATTTGGTTTTATAATAGGTACTGTCTGCTAATAGTTGGAAAACCGTGGAATTGATTTCATTTTAGTCAAAGTCAAAACCATATATTCAGTTTAGATCCTAAGACACTTATGAAGGTCGAGCTACAGAAATCGTAGTCTCCATAAATAAATCGCGATTGGGCTGCCATCTATAATTTTTGAAAAGCAACTATAGATAATAATATCTAGTAATACTTACTTAGTACCTAGTAACAGAATATTAAAATTTAAATAAAAAGTGTTCCCCGGCCTTTCAAAGACTAAAAGTAAAATGAAAATGAATCGACCAGAGCGAACTACTTCTCTTCATCTTTGACATCAAAATTCCCGGACATAATAATAATATGTATAGTTTGAACTTTGAACCAATAATATATTACATACTCTTTGATTTGTGCTACCTACTACTCTTACTGAACGTTACAAAATTTCCAGGCTTGTATCGCATTTTTCCCTTTTTATCAAAATTTCGAAATGTATCGAATTTTTTC
The DNA here is from genome assembly GCA_951361185.1 of Ochropacha duplaris. Classification (NCBI taxonomy): domain Eukaryota; kingdom Metazoa; phylum Arthropoda; class Insecta; order Lepidoptera; family Drepanidae; genus Ochropacha; species Ochropacha duplaris. Next base: position 3,194,002 of record OX592693.1, read on the forward strand.
GATAGATTCACTTAGGCGGCAGAAAAATTATAGAAAATGGGCGGGAAATTGTTTTTACTTTAATGTTTTTCAAAATGTTATGTATTTAAGGGGTGGTTTAAAACTCAAAGATTTAATGGTAGGTAGGTACATAATTGATAGATACCTATCAAAATCAGCCAGATAAGTACAAACAGATCTAAAGAAATCTTACTGCAACTTTTATCCTACAAAATATGAAAAAACTTTTTCCCCGAGCTAAATATTATATGTTAAGGATGACGTAAGTAAACACAAAATCATTTTATATTACATTATACTTTGAAATGAATCACGAGAGCGCTTATCTTGTCTATGGTTTGTTTATCTATGGTTATCAGTTACACGGTAAATTCCCAGAGCTATAATCAAATTGTATTGCCAAGTTGTAATAAAATTATGAAATATGTAGCTTTTCAATAAATATTTTTTTCATTACATATTAGGTATTATTTATAGCTTCTTCTGAACTTCTTAACAAATAATGCAGTTTGAAATTAAGTATTTTTTTCAGAGATCTTATTATGGCTTGACATTTAATTTAGCTCAGATTTGATAGGTACCTACTTTGCAAAAATCGTCATTAGATGAAACTGGTGGAGAAGGTAAGTTTTTTGAAAAAATAAGCAGCTCCATTGAAGTTTGGCATATTTGAATAATACCTGTGAATCAAAATATTATGGTGACAAACGTTTTATGATGGTGCTGGGAGAAAAATATCTATGGTAACTCCTTAACGCACAGTAGCAGTAGCATAGATGTTGGGATCATTTGATTAGGTTTTTTTATGTCAACAGATTGAGAAGCAGCATTCCGTAAATAATCTAAAACAGCATTTTACATGACTGGGCCATAACCTAGTAAGCGTGTTTTTAATAAGACAATTTTAGTAGTTTTTTTTTGTATATTTTTTTTATTTAACTGGCAATCTTTGAGTGGTAATCATGTGGAAGTCCCGTGAGTTTTATAAGTGGTATTGAATTATTTATCTATATTCCCCACTGGGTGTGGGTGTGTGTGTGTGTGCGTAAGTATAGGTAGGCTATAAATACACTGTTATAGATAACATTCTGTTCAGTGCAGAAGTGAATTTCTAGGGATATAGGTATCGTGACTGTTATTATTACTTTATATTGACTAACAAATTATTTAAGTGCTTTCTTAACATTCCTTTTGCCTTTCTTATGTACGCTCAAATTTTTTCGTTTATTATTTCGTTATCGAAGTATTCTTTTATATTACAACTATATGAAGGTAAGCGTATCCTTGTATATATTTTTAACAAAAGACTACACAAGTTTGAAAATGGAACAAGTTTAACCTGTCAGTTCTTTCTTGGGACTATCGGGGTTTCAGAGTCCGCACCACTTGGTTCCCAAATGGGACAATCGGGACGATGACATCTACTAGAAATTGAGCGCGAATTTAGAAATTTTGAAAACTGTGCGCGAGTTGACGAGTTGTTTGACAGGTTAACGTCGCGAGTCAACAGATTAAATAATAAATAAAGCCAATTCTAGATAATTTACGAATGTGCTTAAATGCGTCCTTAGCACGGGTTCTAAGACATTCCTGAGAATGAAATGCAGTTTGCTGATTTCTTGCGTTTTGTTCGAGTTTGTGCGAGTTTAAATATCGGTAGGTACTTGTAGCAGTAGGATTACACAGTACTTTCCTACTTGTGAGTTACTTTCCGATAAACTCTTGTTCTTTTTTTATTTCTCTGCTACTGTGTTGTGAATTTTGCTGTGTATTACAAAACAATTGAGTGTTAATATTTAGAAGTTTCTGCATAGCTATGTATTCATTAATCTGTTGACTCGCGACATTAACCTGTCAAACAACTCGTCAACTCGCGCACAGTTTTCAAAATTTCAAAATTCGCGCCCAATTTTCATGTAAATGTCATCGTCCCGATTGTCCCATTTGAGAACCAAGTGGTGCGGAATCTGAAACCCGATTGTCCCAAGAAAGAACTGACAGGTTAAACGACAAGACCCAGGTCTAGGTCGACTGGTGATATTTTTTTTGTAATCAAAGAGGAATATGTATTGACATTCTTCCTGGAGCATCAGACATCTTGTCTGGAGCGTCATATAGTTCTTGACTATATGACGCTCCAGACAAGAAAACTGGTTCCGCCCTCGTGGTAGAGTAAATTGTAACGTTCATAAGTGCCATATCAGTGCCTAAATAAATAAGTTTTGAAATGTTTTACTACGAAACCTAAAAAATAACGTTTTTCTGCATCAAATAATATGCCCTAAGCATATGTGTCAGTTATTACTTACCTATTAGGTATTGTGTTGTGACTACATTTTGTACGAACGAAATGTGCATTGTAAATAGGATAAGTATTAAGTTATCTGCGATTTAATATCAATATGTCAAAGATTAAAAATATCAACAAATGAAAATCTTATCATCATTTTGCATTTCTAAAAAATAATAAATATTTTGTGTTGTAAGCGACTGTAGGCTACGGTAACCGCTAAGTGGAAAAAAAAACTAATAATTTAGTCATTTTGGTTTTAGAATCAGACCGTTGAGATATTTAGTAACAGATCATAAAATGACTCGAATGTTATTACTGCATTTTACGTGGTCTCTTCTCACGTTTGTTTGGTAAATTCTAAAACCAGTACCTATTATGGGTTTTGCATCCTTCAATCAGAGACTTTCTCTACTTGTTGCGGCGCCAGCTAGATTTTTACATTTTTTGAGGCTTATCTCGAAATCCATCATGTCGCGTTTTGGGCAGTCCTTGAAACGCAACATGGGTCTTGCCAACTTTCTCTTAGCGAAAGCAACTCCGCTCATTATGATAAAGGTAGTTTATTTATTTATTTGTTGGTTCATGGAGTAGGTATGGACTTCAGTTTAGACCCTAGCTGGTAAGGCGCTTAAGAACGTTTACAATTGACTCTACCACCGGTTCGGAACTGAGAAGACTCCGGCAAGTAAGGCAATTTTTATTTGCGGTAGATATTTCTTAAATTCATTTACATTTATGTACTAGGTATATCAAAAATAATATACACACGAAAACACTTCCTTGAGGAATTGATTTGATGTATGTTTTGTGTGGATGCTTTTTACAAAATTGAGGTAGGTATACCTAATGGCTGAGCAGATTTGGATATGGCACATAGAAATAAAATTAGGGATAATTTTTATTTCGGGAAAACATTAGGTTTCTCTGGAAAACCGCAAAAAGGGACAAAGTGAAAAAATTAAACAAGAATTAGTTGTTAATGAATTTAGAATTTTATTAATAATGCATTTATTGCCCTTTTGGGACAGTCGTCCCAAAAAATTATATTAAATCATGGATTTATAAGTATCGTGATTCACATGATTAAAAAATCTAATTTCCATTTTTGACTAGTTTGGCTATCTCAATACATGTTCTTTTCTAAACGTTTTTTTTTATAATTTACAGTTATCAAATACAAGATGTCCGCTTTTATCGGAACGATGGCAACGAGGTACATCCGGAGTGCTCTGGAACAAACTCGAGAGAATCTAAAGAGTGCAGGCTTAGAGAAATGGCAATTAGACAAATACAATGGGGAATTTGCACTTGATGATCCCAAGTAAGTACCTACATTATTTTAATTTTATTTACTTTATTTAAAACACATTAAATACAAATTAAACTAATCATTAAAGACGAAATAAAACTAAAAAGCTTAACTAAACTAATTACAAATAAAAAATTTGCCCCAAATCGCTGCCCGATGGAAGCGTGCCAAGAAGACTGGCAGTATTGCCGCGCTGAATGGCAATACCAATTCTTTGGGCAAAGTACATGCCAGCCTTCTTGTCACCCGAGGCCTCAATAAGGCGATGGAAGATATCTTTGAATAAAAAATGAGCATCTGGACATCAATTTTTTTTTAAATTTACTTTAAAAAAAAAATGCTTTTCGATTAATCACTGCGATAATAATAACGGTTTTGAAATCGTAATTTTATCGTGTAAATTATTTCTTAATGTTCCAGTTACTTGGCCAATTGAAATCTAAATTTTAACAAAATTTGTGTTAAGTAATCTTTCTGGGTCCAGCGGTGCAGGGGCCCCGTGGCATTGTGTGTGGCCAGTCTGCCACCCTACAAGTTAAATAGTTAAGCCACTGCGTGAGATTTACTTTATAATTACTTTCCAGTATCTTCAAAGCAAATGCTGTTGTGGAGAAAATCCTATTCACCGGAGCTACCACGTTCGTCATCAACGATCTGCATTTCGATGCGACCACATCTAGAGTAATTTTTAATTTATCGATTCCAAAACTGTTTTTAGCTGTTGGTGAGTATTATTATATTAATAAGCCGTCAGATAAGAGCCCTCGGGAACGTGGGTGAAACCGCGGAGGACAGCTAGTTAATGAATAAGTGTTTCAGTTTAATTAAAGAACACTGTATTTATATTTCAGCAAATTCTGGATTGGATTTAACAATTTTTCACAACAATACTCAAGTGGAACTTAAAGGATGGTAAGTTTTTTTTCTTCACTCGAAATGTGTACAGACTTCTCCTTAACAATATTCTTATGTTGCTTGAGTGGTTAGATTATTATCGACAAGAGATAGATTTTTTAATTTTTTTTCTATCAAGAATAGTAGGACAAAAATCCTACTAATATTATAAATGTGAACGTTTGGATGGGTGGATGGATGGATGGATGTTTGTTACTCTTTCACGCAAAAGAGGCTAAACGGATTTTGATGAAACTTGGCACACAGGTAGATCATATCCTGGAATAACACATAGGATACTTTTTATCTCGAGAAAGGATAAAATACTACGGGAACGCAGGTGAAACCGCGGGGGACAGCTAGTACTCTATTTATTTTCTGGAATAATATAATTACAATTTCTTTTGCTTTTCAGGGTAACTGCCATCAACTTTTGTATTTCTGGAGAAGTAGAAATGAATTTAGCCGATGATGGCGGCGTTAAAACAGATATAATTGAACTAAGTACCAATGTAGAACAAATTCAGGTACTTACCTAATATTATGAGGATAAAATAATAAATTAAAAGCAAATTTTAAATGCTACTTTGCTATCCAACATTAAAATTTTTGAGTAGTGTTACCTACTTATCGCCTAATAGATAAGTAGGTAACATTTATTGGGATTTTTTATACACGCATCATTGATATCTAATAACTAAAGATAAGCAATCCCAAGCCAAAGTTCTCTCAAAACTGAATCAAATTGTGTTGGGTAATGCTAGTATTTTTTTAAAATTGTATTTACAAAGCTATGTACAAAAGGCAATCAAATTTTACGACTCATACTTGCTAGCCCAAATATATCTTAAACGAGCACTGAGGTTGTTATGATACTGATATGTTTACCATCGAAGCTTTCGAATGCTACTAGATTAAAAGAGTACCCAAATGTTCGAGTGGGCACTCATACGGTAAGGTAATTTTTGTCGCTGATTGTCTATCTTTAGTTAATAATATCAAAGAACGCATTTATGATTTTAACTCTATTATGTCTTTCATACAGTCTAATATCACACTCAAGATCTTCGGGTTTGATTTGTCAATGCTTGTGAATAACTTCCTCACAAATCTAGTTCCGAGTTTCCTCAATATGATTGTGGTAAGATCTTTCTCATTATTAATCCATATATGATAACAATAAATTAAAAAAATAACCTCTACCTAATACCTGCCTATGAAATTGTCGTTTTGTATAAAATTTAAGTTTTTTTTTCTTTTTATTTGAGTTATTTTTATTTTAACAGCTACCATTGATTTACTTTCTTACTACTATTATAAATGTGATGTTTGTTACTATTTCATGGAAAAACTACTGAACGGATTTTGATAAAACTTGGAATACAGGTATATCATATCCTGGAATAAAACATAGCTACTTTTTATCCTAGGAAAAGTTAAGATCTCTCGGAAACGCGGGTGAAACCATGGGGCACAGCAGTCTAACCTTAAGCTAACAAAATCATTATAAAAGTTGTATTTGGTTGTGTATTGCGTTATTTATTTCTCAACATTAATCAACTTCGTTGTGTACGAACTGTATGGTGGGGATCACTTAACATCAGGTGACCCACATTCTCTCTTGCCCCCTTTGACATAAAAAAAGAACTGTAACACCGTATCTAGGAGGTTTAGGTCTTAGGGTAGGCCGGGACCTTAGTGCACACAAGAATTTGCGGTCTCTTTGGAAAGTAAAGAAAGCGAAAAACAAAAAAAAACCTTTTTTTGTTATGATTTTATATTCATTTTGTCAAATTCAACACGTTAATATTTACTTTGAGTATCAGCAAATAATATTTAAATTTAGAAAAATGTTGATGGCGAGAAATGCGCCAGATATCTGCCCCTTGGCAAAGGCCCCAGATGCCCTAATGGTAAAGTCGGCACTGCTGGGCCTGAAGTCCTATAAAACTGGTCTAGTCCGAGGCCCAGTCTGCACGGCACATTAACTGTTGAAGGACCTATTTGCATTTTATGTTATGTATTTGTATTTATGGTGATAAATATGGTTTGTTATTTTTGTGTAATGACGTTGTTTATTGTTTCAGAATCTTTTCAAGACACCGCTTGAAAATCTAATGAAACTATCTATGGACAGACAATTTTTAGAAACATTTTGATTGCGCTACATACGTCGTATTCCAGTAGCATTCCAGTATTGTTTCATTAGAATGATACTATAATAATATTTTTAAGATAAATAGTAATTATTCTACTTAAACAAGGTAATGTTAGTACCTATTGTAAATATTGAAACCTCTAAGATTTTGAGATGTTAATGAATTTAATTTAATTGTACTGAAAAGCGGAAATTTTATAATATAGTATAACTACAGATTTTAATTCCACGTTAGAAATGAAGACGATGACAGCTTAGTAGTATGCCGTGGACGTGGTGAAAGGTCGTGGTTTCGAATCCTACTATTAACTTAGGCTCAAATGTTTTTTTTATTAACATTTGTAGTAGCGGGTATATATATATATATATATATATTTTTTTATTCTGAATAGGCTTGTGTTTGACTACAATCTCACTATGGTAAGTGATGATGTGGCCGAAGGTGGTAAGCACACAAAACCTAGATGGGAACTGGCTCTCAAGTGCAACTGTCGAAACACACCGATAGGTGCATGGCGACAGATTTTTAACTTGAGGGTGGTAGCCAGCCAGTCGGGTACTACAAAGTACCCTACCACCGTGCTATAGTTTCCTCACGATGTTTTCCTTCACCGAAAGCTCAAGCTCTTGTAGGATTCGAACCCACGACCTTCGCCGCAGTATCCGACGTCACTTACCACTGAGCTATCATCGCCATAGATTTTGATTAACCTCGACGTTTCGATCAAGTTGTATTGATTGTGGTCAGTAGTGACCAAAATTATATTTGTTAATATTCTGTACGCGAATATACCCGATTATATATTACTAAAAACATCAATGTAGTTCGCGAACGATTGAAATATACATGTATACTATAATTATAATATAATTTAAATTTCGAAATGATTGAATGTGAATGATTACTATATTTTAGTTTCACTGTAATAGCGTTTAAGTGCAACTGATATTAATTAAAATAATGTATAATAATAAGAAGTTTAAGATACATAAAACATTTAATACATATTAAAATCTGTTGAGTTAATTTTTTTAATAATTTGTCATGTCGGTTAATTCTGACTAGCGCTCGCCCTCTGATCGAAATTCTCGATCGAAAAATGTCAATAAAAAAAAGTTTATCGGTTGATAAGTTGGTAGGAGGATAATGATATGTGTGTGTGTCAAACGCATGGTAGTGTGTGTAATGATTTTTTTATTAATTAAATTTATTTCTAAAGCATATTTTATAAAAATATTAGCTTTCTGCACTCCTTCTCCATATAAACTTTAACTGTGCCCAATTTTATACTCCTCCGTCCGCATAATGTTCGTAAAAAGGGGTACAAAGTTTTTTCTTAACGTAGATTTCTGTGTCGAATTTCGACCACTTGGCTAACGCTAGTACCTAAATATGATTACGCAAGACAAGTTCAAGTATACAATGCGTGTCCAAAACGTGATGGAAATACGTGAAGGAGGCGTGAAATCATAAGTTACAGGTATCTGCGTGATACGGGAACAGAACATTGTATGATAAGAGAGATTCATGCAATTGATTACTATGTATTGTCATAGAATAAATAATAAAAATAGAAGTGTAGTATATTTTGACATGATTTTTTTTTGGTATGACTTTGACTGGTTAGATCGAAGAAAATATAGAAAACTGCAGAGAAAGACTTTTAGAGATATGAAGCGATAATATAGATTAAGTTAGTGCTTCATATTCTGCTGAATTTTATTTCATAATTATCTTTTTAAAATTGTGATATTTTTTTAGTTCTAATTGTTCAGAGATGTAGTGTAAATTATATTTTTCATCCCATCTATTCGAAAAGGACGACTTGGATCGCCTTTAAGTGTACCCAAAGGTGGTGATTTCTATAAGAAACTTTTAGCGGGCAGTAATGAGTTTTCAATCCTCTTTATTTTATAAGTGCGCCGGAATTATCTTTGCCGCGCACTTATTGAATTTGGAACATCTCATCTTAGTGTTCAGCGCCAATGAAATCGAACGCAAATAACAATATTTGAAAAAATTTAACATCGTTGGACACTATATACTTATCCCGTGTTGTTGTTTTTTTTTTTGCAAGTACACCAAGTCACGAAGTACACTCAAAAGCGGGTTCTCATAGAGGGTGATGAAAAGTAGAGTGTACCTCGCGACGCTCGGGATTCTACTTTATAATATCGTATAATTTAATCATGTTATACGTAGGCATAAAATACGAGAGCATTATTGCCTTAATCTAAATGAGTAAATCAATGTATTATCAATTTACAAATCGCTAGTATTATCCGATATTTGATAAAATTATCGTTATCAATTAAGCTAATACGACATCAATTATATCAAGTTCTCATTTATTGTATCGTTCTTTGATTTGTAATTTAATAGTGTTGAAAGGTAAGATTATTCAATAATTTGCTTAAAATTTTTTATTTTGCCTGAATTATATTGTTTATCTTTTTGAGTTGAAATTTGCTATATCGTTACTCTGTATTTAAATTAATTGTTCTTTCGTAATTCTCTATTTAAATTCACAATTTTATTTTTTGATACCTTTCTCGATTCAGCCTGAAGATATTTCCAGTAACAGACTATCATCGAAAACTTCTGAAGTATCTCTAGGAATTTTCCGAAATCTCTGGAATACTCATTTCCCTGTGACATAATCCAGGATATAGGAATCACATTAGTATGTGTCAATAAACATTGCTTTAGTAGTACCTCTAAGGTGTTATCACTCCTTTTACGTTGCGTCATAATTTATCATTTTATTGCTAGTTCTTTTTAAAAAATACGAGCATCTAAACTTGTAGGTATACAATTAAAAAGTATTATGCATAACTGAACGTGGTAAGCAGCCATCAAATAGATGTATTATTATTATTAATATATTAATACTATGTAAATTCATTTCAGGTAACAAAATGAAGAACTCACTCACATTGTTAATGGCCATTATTGGTTTAACCGCGGCAGGCCCATTGAGTTCTCAAGGACTGAAACAAAGTTTACTATCAACGGGTAGGTAATACGTGACATAGAATATATCCGCGATAAAACATTCATAAAAAACAATGATTTTAAGTGTGATAATAAAATTAAGTGTCTACTACCAACTTTGTCTACTAAATTAACTATAGGTATCTCTATTGGTATCCTTTTATGATAACTAAATCCCTATTTTATCCAAAGTTGTCGGAAGACTATGACGAAACTCATAATTAATTGTACAGAAAAAAGAAGGAAGGTTCTTAGGGAACGAAAAATTAAGAAAATTGACTATCATTAACTTCGCGCGTTTGACCGTTCGCGCGTTTGAAGAATGTGAATTTAGCAAACAGCTCTTTTTACAAGCTTTAACTCCTAATGTATGTATGTTTTTCCGGGGTGAATCTTGCAACTCAATTTTGGAACAGATATCTTTAACCGATTGAGCTGAAATTTTGTATACACGTTTAGTTTGGATGCCAATGCATGGTCAGCTGTGTGACGTCATTCTAAATCCAATATGGCGGAACACCTAAGATAGCGGACTATTATTTTTTAATGCAATCCTACAATATGGATATCAAATGAAAGGGCTTGCTGAGAATAACTCAAAAAATAAAGTGACGTCACTCTGAATCCAGAGATTGTTTTATAAAAAGTTTTTTTAACTTATAATTTATTTTTTCTTTTCGGATGTGCCTGGCGCGGGTGAAACAGCTGTTTAAATATAATGGAGAAAAAAAAATCGAAATCCTTCCATATCTCGATATCCTTCAATTTGATTAAAAATCCTGAATACCTATATGGTACATTTCAGATGTTTCAACAAGAAACAGTGCATTGGAGCAGCTCCTCCTAGATGTCATTGAAAGTGGAAGGGAGCTTATGTTGACCGGGAATGACGATATACCTGTGCTAGACCCTTTTCATCTTGATAGTCTGAGGATTGATGATCAAATCATTCCTCTACCTGGGTAAATTGTTTTTTTTTTTATCAAAGAAGTATGCAGATAGGTATCCTGATGGTACCCAAGTGTTTTCCGTCACCTATGTATATAATGAGTGGCTATAGGGTGACTGACGGGCATATGGACCGGGTGTATGGCAGGCTGGCTTGCAGGGCGATTGTGACACTTAATTATAGATTCATTACAATTTATATATATAGTGCATTTATTTCAGTTCCCAAAAGCATTGAAAAGCCTTAACATTTATTTTTAAAAGCCAAATAATTAATCGATTATGATGTAAATTAGGTTTTACAATCGCTCTGCCGGTCTGAAAACTATGCATGATATTCCGCCCATCGTTTTCATTATAAACCATCAGAATCGCAATAATTTCACGTCACGTCAGTTTTGTTGAAATTCTATTGGTAATTTTTTTTTTATTTGACTATCATATATCGTTTTTTAGAGTAAACCTTCAGTTATAGACCCAAACATAGGTACCTTTTAATAATTTTAACAGGATAAATTAGGACTATCAAGTAGCTACGCTTAACAAAATAGACTATCGCCTAGCAGCTTAATCAATAAATATATAACACTAAATACATTTTCTTTTCAGAGCTATTATTACGTTGGAAGATATGACCGTAACTGATTTGAGTACTTTTGTTATAAGCTCCTTAAGTGTGACTCGAGAGTCGCTGCTCTTCCAAAGATATAGAGTAGAAATTGATGGAAATATACCTGTTTTGGATGTAAAAGTCAGTAAGTAAATATTGGTATTTTTCAAGCTTTCTGCAGCGCGGTCTTCATCCGCGATTTCCTATTTTACCCTCTTATGCCTAGGCCGCACTCATCGCGATAACGCGGATATTCGAGCTATCGCGATGTATGTAGCTAGGTATTCGCAAATACTTCGGCACTTCGGGCGAAGCTTCAGGCACATCGCTCTTTACAAAGCGCATGATGTAGCCGCGACGATTCGCCGTAGACCGAAGACGAAGTTTATCGTGCGAATGTTATCGCGATGAGTGCAGCCTAGGCACAAATAAAGTATTCTCTTACATGATGCTTGCGTTATTAAAAGGAACTTGAGAGAAATATTTTTTATTTTTATTTTTTCTATAAGTAAGAATCCGTGACGTGTTCTTCTATTATTTCTCATTTCAAGTCGTGTATTTTGCCTCGGCCACAATGAATACAGAATATTCTGTTTCAGATGCTTATGATCTCTTCGTCTCAGTCCTTGGATTCACCATTTTTGGAAATGGCGATGCAAAGTAAGTATGACCATGTTGGTGTTTATAGGCCGTGGGTGGTGCGAAGTGTTCGACTCCACTTCAAATTGGTACTGAACTTTATTTTCATGGGCCACCTTACTCAAACGTATGGTACAAGCAGGCACACTATTCCACCCTGTTTTTAGCACCAGGGACCATCTACGTTCTGATCCAGAATTGTACCCGAGCTGTAAATTTCTAAGAATGCGAAATATTCCACCGTTGCATTCTTAGGAATGGACGTCAGGGAAGCCAACTGCCAATTCTTTAGAATAGTACTACAGTATAGTCACATCTTGAACATTCAACACCATGTACATACATCAGCCCTCAGATTACGTAATTTTGTTTAAGTCGGTTTCAATTAAATAAACAGACGTGGAAAAAATGGTTCTATTCGCAAATTTTCTGGAAACCTTTTTCAAAATTGAAACTGATTGCAAAAATTGACCCACTCAACATCTCCATTTTTACTGTGAGACACCCATCTTATCATTATTATAATGGTCAGCGTAAGTCTTCGCTCCTGAGACATCCTATCCTTCATCATCATCATCATCATATCAGCCGGAAGACGTCCACTGCTGGACAAAGGCCTCCCCCGAGGATATCCACAATGGCCGGTCTTGCGCTATCGGCATCCAGCGGCTTCCCGCGAACTTCACAAGATCGTCGGTCTACCGTGTTGGAGGCCTAGCCAAACAATAATCTAACATACGGTCCTTCTGCGGATTCCTTAATTTTATTTCTTAGCCATGCAGGTTTTTTCAGAATGTGTCTGTGTTTTGACGATGTGATAAAAATAAAAGTTCCGAAAAACATTTTTAATTTTTATAAGCTTTACGTATGCTTCGTGCACTTAAAAAAAGTAATATAATTTGTTAGTTAATAAAGATGTTTCGTTAAGACTCTTAACACAGTTTTTAAATTTTAGAATCAAAATAGTTGAACCCAGAATCAATGCTGCTATCACGGTGGCTCCTCGTTTCACACTAGGTGGCATCTACCTCAATGTGCAAGATTGTATCATTCAATTTAATCTGAAGTCTTTTGAGGTGAGATATTTTTCTTTCTAAATGTTCGATTTATTTTTTCTATGAAAGATTAGTAGCAAGAAAACTCGTGAGGAAACCATAGCGGTAGGGTACTTTCTAGTACCCGACTGACTGGTTTCCACCCTCTAGTTTTAAAAACTATCACCAAGCACCCATCGGTGTGTCGACAGCTGCACTCGAGAGCCAGTTCCTATCTAGGCTTTGTGTGCTGACCACCTTCGGTCACATCATCACTTACCATGGTGAGATTGCGCTCAAACCCAAGCATATCCTAAAATACGGTCCAGCTATTGGAAAGCGGTTAGTCTATACCTAATATGGGCTTGTAATACTACTCACGAAATTCGTATTTAACTTTAAAGCACTTTCTAAACAATTTAGATGGAATATTTCGCACTTGGTAATAACAATGCTGTAATAACTTGTATCTTGAGCTTTCGGTGACGCGAAAATCATAGCACGGTGGGTAATTTTTAATACCGCATGACTGACTGGCTACCCTTGTTTAAAAAATGGATCTATCGGTGAGTCATACTTCAATTAAAAATACTGTAGCTGCATTTAAGTGCCAGCTCTTTTTCAGCATTTATGCAGGCCACATTAACGCTTACCATACTGAGATTGTGATTAAATCGGTTTCGGTTTAAAGAATTTATTTCTCAAAAGAATATTACATATTCACTTAATATGAGGAAATTTAACTACTATAATCTTACTCGCTATAATAAATGTGAAAGTTTATTTGAATGTGAAGATGTCTCATTCTGTCTGATTCTCACGCAATAACTACACAACGGATTTTAATGAAACTTGGCACATAGTTAGATCATCCTAAAAACAAAGGATACTTTTTTAACCCGGGAAAAGATAAGATCCCTCGGGTACGCAGGTAAAACCGCAGGGGACAGCTCCTCAAGCAATGGCGTCGTTGTCGGCTCGCTGGATGGGTCTCGACTTACCTCCAAATGGTCCATGTGTATTTTATTAATGTGATTATGTTTATTTCAGCCTGAGTTAACAGGATTCTTCAATGATCAAGCAGCCAGTGACTTTATTGGTGCATTTTTGAAGAATTTGATATCTGAACTACTGAATTACTTCGAGGTAATTCCCAATATAATCAAATTATATAATTCAAAATTGGAACATAATAATTCTTTTTTTATATCTCAAAGTTGTGTGATTTTATTCTGTTTTTCTTTAGGCTTTTTCATAAACTCCTAGTTATTTATAATATTAATGTCTTATTTTCTAATTTACTAACATACTAATATTATAAATGTAAATATTTGTATAGTAATAGCATAACTGGTTCAATAAAATTGGTACATAATTTTACTCCATAACACATTTAAAAAAAACCAGGAGATTGTGACAAAGGGTCTGGAAATTCTAATTGATATTTATTATTTTTTCTTTTTCAGCCTGAAATCACAGGATTTTTAAGTGAAACAGTAAAAGATGTAGCAAACGAAATACTGTCAGATTTGAATCTGATTAGCATTCTTGGATAAATACTCAAATCTGTTTGTTATACTTACCATTTATATAACGAGCTTCATCTTTTTTATAATAATCTTAGAAATAAACAAGAATAATTGAATAAAATTCAACAAACACATGAAATACTTTCTATTTTATTCTAGTTCTAGCCTTTACAGCTTGTTCAAGTGGATGCGAGAAATAACCTATCTAATATCACAGAACAAATAAAAAAGGTAGAAGGAGCGTACGTAAACAATAGTCTCCAATGAAGTGAAGCATCGTGCACGAAGTTGTGTGCGTGACCTGCACGTACGTTATCCCGCGTGACTCGTGTCGTACAGCAATCGGCTTCCTCTTTCAAATCGGCTTCCTTTACTGTGCTTCACTTTAAGTGCGCGTGGCTCTGTCTACATTTTTTATTTGATCTGAGTCTATTATAAATAAGTTGAAGTTTGGATGTAGGAGATTAAATTTAAGACAGTGACATCTCTGTGATTTTTAGAACAGTTTTTTGGTAAGCAGTCTCAGTGAACGTGGAGTCTACCTCAAAATAATTACACTAGGTGGCGCTAGTAATAAAAGTTTGTTTTTTGGTTTCTTTTTGATAAAATAAGACTAATAAAGTTACTATATTGATTGAACATTATTTTTTTAAAAATTAAATATCGTAAAATATAATAAAATATGCACATTGTAGTTCTATTGACTCTTAATCTAACTAAATGTCTGAATATTACATTCAAAACCAGAGTTTAATAAAAAAAAACATAACAGATAACCATAAAATTTTGACACATTAAGTCATAAAAACTGAATTACGCACAGAATTTTACATTGACGCTTGTAAAACGTTGATTAAGTTACGTTTAAGTACACCGCAGCGCAGTAGTTCGTTACTTTATGAGTGACGCTAGGTACTGGCCTTAATTCAATCTTTGCTAATTGAGGTTTAAATTAGGCGCCGAACTTTAAAGTATGAGACACACGTCTTCGCTGATTGTTATGCAACATTATGCATGAAGTTCGTATCATAAGATTTTTTTTTATACCACAAGTGACAACGATGCTGAAGGGTCACCTGATAGTAAGTGACTACCGTCGCCTATAATAGACATCAGCAATACCAAGGGAATTGCCAATGTATTGTACACCTCTCTCTCAAGTGCAACTGCCGGAACACACGAACAGATGCTTGGCGGCAGATTTTCAACTTGAGGGTGGTAGCCAGCCAGTCGAGTTCAAGCCCATTGTAGGATTCAAACCCACGACCCTCGCCGCGGTATCCGACGTCACTACCACTGAGCTATCATCACCTTTCATTCGCCTAAGTGGCTTTCTAGGCTGTATCTATCCGCATACCACTTTAGGATAAATATTAAAAATAAATAAATTAGAAAGCTACATTATCCCTGATGAACTTAAGCTATATTTTATCCCGGAAAAAGATCAGATCCCACGGGAACGCGGGTGAAATCGCGGAGTACAACTATCATATATACCGCGTCTATTCGCGCACAGGAAATAATCAAAATATAATTATAATAATTTATTACAGACTTCACAATCCATATTTAATATTAGTATACAATTTGACTTAGATATATACTATGTTACAGTTGTGAGCACATAAATTATTTTATTGAAGTATCCGCACACGCTCCCGAGACACTGGTGCATGCAGTGACATCCAGTGTCTCAAGAGCGGGCCGTCCACTCGATTCGCAACTACGTTCAGGAGGCTGTTCCGGCTGCCCCGCACTTGGCTCGCGATCGAGACGGCTCTCCTCCGCATTGTGGCATAAAAACAATCGACTCTCGCCTCTGCAAACATCATATTATTTTGACTGCAACTATTTTATTACAAATATGAATTTTGTTCGCAAAAGTTTTAAAAGAACAAAATACTTGTTTCCTCACGATGTTTTCCATCACCGAAAGCTGAAGCTTATTGCGGGCTTCAAAACTACGACCACCACGGCATTTGCGTAGTGACTACCACTGAGCTATTCACCGCCGAAAATGATGAAGGATATTTCTGATTCAGCTCATTCAAAAAGCGCTGAAATTGCTCAAAGAGCAAAGTTACCTCACGCACGAAGTCCACAAACTTGAGCTGACTCAACGTCTTTACAAAGTTAACTGTGAAGCACTTGAGAAAATTCTATTAAATTCCCACTACATTTGAAATGCGCTCTTTTGAAAAATCTCAAAGCGGTTCTCGAGTTTTGAACTAGTTTACCGTAGTCTCGGAAGTGGCATTTATTATAGAACCTATAAAGGATCCGCCGCATACAACGTCATAGCCCTTTTGTAACAACTATTGTACTTATTTGAAAATTTTGCAAATTAACTTATGATGTGGCAGTGGGCGGGGCACATAGCTCGTAGAACCGACGGCCGATGGGGCAGAAAGTTTCTCGAGTGGCGACCACGAAACGATCTCGTGAGGGTCGCGGGAAGCTTTGGATTTGGGTATCGTGGAGATCCTTGCTTTTGTCAAGAAATAATAAGGTGATATGCTCTTAAAAGTTGGCGAATTTTAAGATAAATGAGTGAGACTAATGAGTTCAAGACTCGGGTTCTAGAAGGAACTATAAGTTTCTGGCATTTTCCTACATATTGGCTTCATTGACCTATAGGAAGTCACTCTTATATAATTAAGCATTCATCTTGTTACTTTTACTATTTTTTGTAGGATTTTTTTTAGGTGTAGGTAAGCAAGGGTTTTGACTCCTTAGATCGCAGATGGGACGTTCAAGAATCAAGTCTCGAATATTAACTTGAGGGTACCAGACGAGTACCTACACTACAAAATAGGTACCCTGCAAGGCTGCAGTGCTACCGCGGCAAAAATAGTAATCTATAGAATTTAATTATGACTGACTTAATAAACAACAAACTCAAGCAGACCTATAATAGACATGATACAATATATTTTTTAGTGTTAGTTATCGCGCGTTGTGAAAGGGGGCTAGACGGAAAAAATTCTCACGAAAAAATACTCTCTCGACTTATATAACTTATACTTAACTTCGTTCCATCCGGGTGTCCCTTGACACCTCTCAAGTTTTTTTTTTATTTCTTTTGTAATTTTTAATAATGTAATGTAATTTGTACGCCTTACTGGCAGGATATGTGGAACTTTATTATTTTGTGTGACATCTTGTATACCATATTCAAGCAAATAAATGTATTTGTATCTATTTGTATTCGTGATATGAAATTATTATAATAACAATATTTTGAGCTTCCTTTTTACTAACGGTAACAATGCATGACAAGGAAACTGTAACTTTGGTTTTTGCTCGGTCGAATATAAAGTAAGAGATTATCCTACTAATCTGTGTAATAATCTCCTAATATTATGTTTGGATGTGTGTGAAGATGTTTGTTACTCTTTCACGGAAAAAGGGCTGAACGGATTTTGATGAAACTTGGCACACAGATAGTTCATAACCTGGAATAAAACATAAGATACTTTTTATCCCGAGAAAAGATAAGATCCCTCGGAAATGCGGGTGAAAATAAAGTAAGAGATTATCCTACTAATCTGTGTAATAATCTCCTAATATTATGTTTGGATGTGTGTGAAGATGTTTGTTACTCTTTCACGGAAAAAGGGCTGAACGGATTTTGATGAAACTTGGCACACAGGTAGTTCATATCCTGTAATAAAACATAAGATACTTTTTATCCCGAGAAAAGATAAGATCCCTCGGAAATGCGGGTGAAAACGCGGGGCGGAAAACTAGTATAAAATAAAAACAATATTTTGTTGCAGTAGACGCATAAATACAATAATTTGCACTCAAGCGGAAACGTCACAAAACCGCAAACTCCGTTAAGCTGAAGGCGAAACAAGAATTTGGAAAACGTGTATATAGGCGTGGCGCTTTATATCATTCATTTTCGCAGTTTGTGCAGTTTCAGCATTAGCTAGACTAGAAACTGAGACAAACATTTGTAGTGGCCTCGCATCTGCGTACTTGTATGTATTCTCTGCGTGAATGTGGGTGCAAATTATTCGTACAGTTGCGGTGTAGTTTCGTTTTTGTGGTTTAGATGCCGAATTCAAAAGAGAAATGCTACATTACTATAATAATATGCTTGGGATGTTGGCTGACATATCATATTAGGTCTTTACCTATGAAATTGTCGTTTTGTATGAAAAAAATTCATGTATTTTTTATTTGTATTAATCGAAGTAATCACCCATGCAATCAATGCATCTTTGCCTACGCAGTGGCAGTTTATTAATGCCCTTCTTAAATAAATCAGCTGGACGGGAGGCAACAAATTCTTCAATGTCGACCAAAGTCTTCGGACGCCCGCGAGGTTAATTTTTCAGGTCGAAATTTCCAGAACGGAAGCGAGCAAACCAATAACAGGTGGTGCGTTGGTTTGTAGTGTTAGCTCCGTAAACGTCGTTGATGTTTCGTGCCGCTTGTGCCGCGTTGCTGCCACGACGGTATTCATATTCCATAATTACTCGCATTTTTAACGTATCCATGATGACGAAAAAGATTGAAATGCGAAGAAAATGTAACACTAATCAATAAACAAATGAATACTTTTGGAAAAAAAAAAACATGTTTTTAAAATAAAATTAATTTGAAATTAGAATTCTTAGCCAAACAAAAATTATTTTGATTTGAAATGGCCAGTACTGCAGAACGGCAATTTCATAGGTATTGATCTATTATCAGCTTCTTTTTATTAAATGTCAAAACGATAGTTCACATGGATCTAAATTCTATTGTCTCAAAAATATTAGTAAGAGTGCCTAAAAAGGCTTGTGTCGATTTGTCGATGGAAAACGGATTTGGATAAAATGTTGTACACTCTGAGATTAGAAATAAAGATTCCCCCTGAGAAGGCACGTGAAACCGGAGGATGAAGTTATTCAATTAATATAACAAACAACAATACCATTTCCAAATAATATCTAATGAATAAACTATGGACACGTACCTACTCGTACACAGCTAGCACCTTTTCGGTTTTAATAAAAGCAAACTTTTATAAATAAGCATAAACATTTAAATGCTAGTTTTACAAGCAACAGAATGGGTATGAGTTTAACTTTGCCGTTTTAATTCTGGTTTATTTAGTTTTATTGCTTTTTAAAAGTTATATTAAAGTAGACGTTGGAATGGGGTTTACATCTGCTATCGTTTTAATGTAATATAAAAGTTGTAATCAGTATTTATCTCAAGAAGTATTATCATCGGCTATTTGTAATATAATTATTATTAATCATGAGACCATGGGTCCGTGGGGTCTGATGCTCGTCGATTCATAAGTATTTTATCTAAAAATTAATTGTGGCCTCGGATTACCGGCGGGCGGGGAGCTTTTTCCGCCAACGCATCAGCTTGGCCATCCAAAGAGGAAACGCTGTCAGCCTGCTGGGAACCTTGCCGATCGGCAGCATACATTTGTTGTAAATTAATAAATAAATTACTAATCTATTAAAAGTAAAGCACAATATATAATATAATGTTAGATTACTATAAATAAATACACATATATTCCAATGACTAATACTAACGTGGGATTTCTTAAAAAGTTTGTCATCCACTAAGAAACTTTTTAAAACGTTCGTTTTTAAAATTCAGACCCTGACGGGGTAGATAGGAGGTTTCAAATAAAACCATGGATGGATATAAAGCTGATATGATGTACAAAATTTTGCTTATGTTTTTTTTTTGTTAACTTACCACAAGTAACCACCAGGCGGGCGCGTCACCTGATGGTAAGTGAATGGTAATGTATTGTACGTCTTATTGCCATGCCTTAAAGGCAACTGGCTCTCAAGTGTGACTGCCGAAACACACCAACAGGTTGTCAGCTTGCGGGTGGTAGCCAGCCAGTCGAGTACTATCCCTATATACAATGAATATCATACTAGAATATTAGCTGTTAGTTTAGCTTGTGTTCGACCATACGCTTATCATGATTAGTCATGATGTAGCTGAAAGTATTGCTAAGATGGGTACTGGCTCTTATTTACAGAAAACTCTTGTATAAACAATCTATCAGTGACACTAAAATGACTTCTCTGTCAACTACTTAAGATTATATTTTGTATTTCTGTCGATAGTCTTTCTAAAACTGAATTCATAAATTTGGTCAGAGCATTAGGTACTTGTCATGTAGGTACCGTTTGTTGAGTTATCTGGGTGGAAGCATTTGATACGAGTAGAAGTACAATCAGTGCAGTAAGTTTTGGAAGGAAATCGTAGTAAAAAAACCGGCCAAGTGCGAGTCGGACTCGCGCACGAAGGGTTAAGTCAAATAGTAATCTAAGTCTATAGTAATCTAAGTCAAATAGTAATCTAAGTCTATAGTAATCTAAGTCTATAGTAATCTAAGTCTATAGTAATCTAAGTCAAAAGTAATCTAAGTATATAGTAATCTAAGTCAAATAGTAATCTAAGTCTATAGTAATCTAAGTCAAATAGTAATCTCAGGATTGAAAGGATTCTTGACTTAGTTACTTTTGGCTATTAAAATGCCTTTAAATAAAGAATTAGTACTTAACATACTGTTATGCTGATTATGCCAGGCAGAAACCTAATAAGGTCTAATTATAACATACCAACACAATCATTTGTATCAAAATCTCCATTGAATACTTCAGGGTTAGAAGCGCTACTCAATTGTATATACTGACGTAAAAATCACGTATATACAATTGAGTATTTTGTGAACGTTTCAAGTGCCTACCTGTTGTCATTATTGATATCGAGCAAAAATGGGTAAACAATCGCGTTTGTTGTATGGGATTGCCCCCCTTAAATATTTATTTTGTTTTGTTTTTAGTATTTGTTGTTATAGCGGCAACAAAAATACATAATTTGTGAAAATTTAAACTGTCTAGCTATCGCGGTTCTTGAGATACAGCCTGGTGACAAACAGCGAAGTCTTAGTAATAGGGTCCCGTTTTTACCCTTTGGGTACGGAACCCTAAAAAGACAGTTTTTACCGTAGTTTCATAATTTATTGACAGCTAATTTAATTTGATGAACCGGTAATTATTATTAAGGTCCTAAGATCTCAAGGTGGGGCAGAGGGTACAGTGTTTCTCCATTGCGACCGGTTTTGAGTGACATGCTTCACTTCGGCACACGTCAAACCAATGGATTTTATCACCGCAGCGACAGAGCGCCGCCACGAGTGTTTGGGTCGGCCTTTGGATGAACCGGTAATAGTGTAACCCAAGAATTATGTATTCTAAATGGATAGGTAACTCTAAATACCTACTTGAAGCAAATACCTATCAATAGCGAAAAAGAGAAAGATAACAACTACGTTGGGACAATCTCTCTTTCTAACCCTACTTACCCTTAATGAAAGATAAAAGGTATTTAGAGTTACCTATCCATTTAGAATATATAATTCTTGGTGTAACCCATAACCGTATTTTACTAATTACAGAGTTTCGATCCGATATCCTGTACCCGGGTATTCTTAATTGCCCTTTACTCTAAATGCTTGTATCGCGTGGAAGAGCAACAATATATAAAATATAAAACAATGGCGTTCATATGAACAGAACATTGTTGTATCAAAACGAAATGAGCGCACACTCTTCAGTTTTTTTTTTTTTTTTTTTTTTATGTCACAAGTGACAACTAGGCAGGCGGGTCACCTGATGGTAAGTGAGAACCGTCGCCTATAGACATTGGCAATACCAGGGGATTGCTAATGTGTTGTACACCTTATTACAATGCCTTAAAGGCGAACTGGCTCTCAAGTGCAATTGCCGGAACACACCAACAGGTGCTTGGCGACAGATTTTCAAACTTGAGGGTGGTAGCCAGCCAGTCGAGTACTACAAAGTACCCTACCACCGTGCAAAATCCTTAATCTCTGGAAATAAATTCTGTTTAAAAATATATGATTTGACAGGTACGAGATTTTCAGAAAAAGATTAGTATTTATTGTTTAGAATGATAGTGTAGTTAATGTAAAGCGATGATAGCTCAGTGTTAGTGACGTGGAATACCGCGGCAAGGGTCGTGTGTTCGAAAATGGAATCGTATGTGCTTGAGGTTCTGGTGAAGGAAAATATCGCGACGAAACCATATCACGGTGATAGAGTACTTTGTAGTACTCGTCCTCGTCAAGTTAGCAACATCTACGTTACAGAATCACTCCCCAAGGAAAAAACCCTGTATTCCATTGGGTGATATCCCTTTTCTCAATTCCAGAACAAAACTACTGGTCGCTAGGCAGAGTTAAATAAGCAAATATTCCACAAATATAACAACAATTTCAATTAACCCACAGAGGCTTCTCACGAACGCTTTGTCGCGTCAATTATTTTAAATTAAAAAAAACACCGGTTAAAAGCGAGTCGGACTCGCGCACCGAGGGTTCCGTACAAACTTATAGATATGTAAATAGTTCGTTCATCACGGTAATGGAGGTTAGAGGATTTTTTTATATATTTTTCGATTACGTTGTTTTTTTTCGGATATAATTGCAAATTTACGGTTTTTGGATTTATTCCTTTACTTGTGCTACATTATATTTCTTCTTGCCAAATTTCACGATTCTATCTAGGTCAACGGAAAAGTACCCTATAAATGTGTATTGTAAAATGTTGTTTTGACTGTAGTAGGCCTGAGTATATCGTTTTAATTTCAACTCGATACCTACACGCGTTAGTTGCCGAGATAAAGGGTCTAGACAGACAGACGGACGGACGGACGGACAACAGAGTGATCTTTTGAGTTCCGTGCCGTTTTTTCCATTTGCGGTACGTAACCTTAAAAAATGTCCAACAATGTCACGTCAATCACGGGTACGCAACGAATTTAATTACACTTAAACTTTTGTAAAATTTGTAATTAAAGTTCGATACGTCACGTTGCTCCAAACTAGTAAAGGTGAGTGTAATAATCAAATCATTTTTAATAACTTGAAACACGATTCCTGTTTTTTTTATGAAGTAATGGAACTTTCAAGGCATTATAAAATGACAACACCATTGTCAAGCCCCCTGATATTACTTATGGCTATCTGCGACGGTAGAACTGCCTGCTTGCTTGACAGAGTACGGACATAAGAAAAAAAACGTCCCACCTGCGAGTCGAGGGTTTAAATTAGAACAAAAGAGAGATAAAAACCATTAACAAGCGACAAAATTAGAATTAAAACATGAAATTTAGGTCGCTGTCTATCCAAAAAGCGGACTGCGGTACCTCGCTGAAATAATAAATTATGTTGAGATTCACCAGCATTTTTACATACAAAAGAAACACATAATATAACTTCGTCCTTTTTAAAGTAGGTTAACAAAATACAGATTCACGCATGAAGCTTAAATTTTATTTATAACTAGCTGCGCCCCGTGGATTCACCCGCGTTACCGTGGGATCTTATCTTTTACCTGAATATAAAATCCTCAAGAGATATGAGTTGGACCGAGTTGGTTAAAATTAACGAAGCCTAGAATTGAGACCGAAGCTAGCCTTGAAGATCCCAAGCCTATAATACCATTAATTACTTTTAATGTATTCCTAAGCATGAAATCCCGCTAAACTGCCTCCCCCGTTTGGCTATCAAATTATTAGTAATAATCTTTTAAATCCTACCTCAATTTGCCCAAGCTTTAGTTAAAATGATGACGTCACAAGATATAGCACTGACAAAGGTGGGTGGGTTCTTCCATGACGTCGAGTACTATACTCGCATTTGATAGCGGTCTGTAATTTACCTCAATTATGTTAAATTAGCTGTCCTCCGCGGTTTCACCCGCGTTCCCGTGGGATTTTGTTTTATCCCGGGATAAAAAATTATCTGTGCTATTCCAGACTATAATCTATCTCTGTGCCAAAATTCACCCAGATCCGTGCTGCCGTTCTGGCGTGATTGAGTAACAAACATCCATCCATCCTGTGCATCCATCCATCCATCCACTTTCACATTTATAATATTAGTGGGATTCAACATAATGTTTTATGTCCGATTTTTGCTTTATTTTATATCTCGCTTTCCGCGCCGCGGTTTCAACTGCGTAACCCTATTTTACTCTTTTAGGGGTTGAATTTCGAAAAATCCTTTCTCATTTTTCGTCTACGAACAACACCTGTGAAAATCATCAGCTTTTTTGCCGTATGTCGTTACTTCTGAGAATTAGATCCTTATTAGCAACATTATTGGATGGTGTAATAATACAGACTGTGTATTATTTCTCAAATTCATCAGGTTCGCTTCCTGGCTTAGGAAATTATTATTTCTAAAATCTAATAATGCAGTTTTAGTTTTCATCAAAATCGGCTCCGAGACTCTTTTCAGTAATTTTCGGTATACCCTTTAGTTAGATATGGATTTGGCCATCCACGCCCACTTGAAAAATTGAGCCTGTATAAAACAAAGTCAGGTTAGTTACACGATTTATAACTCGTGAACGGCGAGGCCAATTTTTGTGATCTTTGGTTATGGATTTGTCTCTGCCCCAAATAGCAGAACAAAAATATAGGAAAAATTCATGAAAAAAATTTTTTTTTCATATATTTTGTATATATAACGACTTTTGGAATAAAATATATGTCGAGATCGTATTGACTGGTGGTTTAGATTCACATTTGGACCTGGTAGGTGGCGCTGGAATCGAGTTCTAAGTTCTATTTTTAATTTTAGGGCAGGACGACGGCTGCCGGGCCCACTAGTTCTAGCATGAATTTTAATTCAGTAAACTTTCATATTATCGCCTCGCGTACGTATACTACAAATTAACCGAAATTATAATTCGCATTCGAAATTCAAAACGAATCACCGCAATTCCGCCACAATACGATTATAAACAATCTAAACAACTATGCGTTCGTTTAATTAGCGGTACAATCAGAATATTGTTTAACAAAGATCTCATTATAACGAAACATTGCCGCGTGGATGCGAGTTTAATAAAGTTTAAACCTGGCGCTAAACGAGACGATTTTTCAAAAATAGCTCAGTACTACTTTTCTAAAAGTACCCTATTAAGTATCACATTTTTTAATTTTTTTTTTAATATTCGATAGGATTGTGTTTGACCACAATCTCACCATGGTAAGTGATGATGTGGCCGAAGATGGTAAGCACACAAAGCCTAGATGGGAACTGGCTCTCAAGTGCAGCTGTCGGAACACACCGATAGGTGTTTGGCGACCGATTTTCAACTTGAGGGTGGTAGCCAGCCAGTCGGGTACTACAAAGTACCCTACCACCGTGCTATGGTTTCCTCACGATGTTTTCCTTCACCGAAAGCTCAAGCTCATTGTAGGATTCGAACCCACGACCTTCGCCGCGGTATTCGACGTCACTTACCACTGAGCTATCATCGCCTTAAATCACATAATAATATAGACAGTGTAAATAACTAGCAATAACAATAGCGTTTAATTAATACGCACCGCTAACGCTTGGTGGACAGCGGACCGCAAACACGACGCGCGACGCCTGTCATGCGACCCGCACCGCACCGCACGCACACACACAAATATACATTACATAATTGTAAATAATTGTAATTAGGTGATTACATAAACATGTATCGTAAATGCTGCGTTTAAGGACACTCGGGGTTCTTATGTTAGCATTACGTGGGTAGGTTAGCAGGGAGATTGGTGTTTGTGGGAATTGGGAAGATATCGTTTTTGTGTTTAAATTGGATTCTAGCTTTCATTCGCGACTTTCGTCCTTAATTCGTCTATTCCTAGTTTATTTATGAAAAAAGTTGCGCTCGTCTTCAAGGTATCCCAATGCCAATTTTTATTTTTATAAAATCAGTTCAGCCGTTTAGACGCTAAAACTTCGATCAACAATTTGGCGTCTAAACGGCTGAACTGATTTTATATCTATGCGCCAAAAGACAGAAAGGGGAAACTTTTTCATTTTGTATTCATAACATTGCAATGTCACATATTTTGTAATGTTAACTAGGATACGATAAAATATTTGCATTAATGTGTGGAACAATTGTAATTAAAAAACATATTTACAAAAACTTTGCACTTGAAAGTATCCAGGTAATAAATCTTCATGAGATATTTGACAAGAACTCAATGTCATTGTACAAAAAATAGTTGAAGTGTATACTATACACAATCTAAATGTGTAATGTTATAAAAATACGTATCATAGCACCTTTTGAAAACAACAAAATTAAATGACAAAATCCAATTACAGTTTATCGATGGTAATCAACTGGTGACAATGCGAGGATATTCCGCACTGTATTGTGTGCGTCATAAAAATTGAATCGAGGTGACGCGGGCAATGAAAAAATAAGTGTTTTTCGCTGACCCGAAATTCTCTTTTTAAATTGATAGGATCGACTATTAATGGTTCAAGGGCTGAATTAAAGAATGAAGGCGATGATAGCTCAGTCGTAGTGTCGTCGGATACCGCCGCGAAGGTCATTGGTTTGTCTCCTATAATGAGCTGGAGCTTTCGGAGAAGGAAAACTTCGTGAGGAAACCATAGCACGGTGGTAGCTTTGTAGTACACGACTGGCTGGCTACCCTCAAGTTGAAAGTCTATCACCAAGCACCGATCGGTGTGTTCCGACAGCTACACATGAAAGCCAGTTCCCATCTAGGCTTTGTGTGGTTACCACCCCCAGCCACATCCTCACTTACCTTGGTGAGATTGTGGTCAAAGACAAGCTTATCCAAAGTAAAAAAAAAACAAGGCCTAATTAACTAATTCTCATAATAGGAATGTGAACCCACCTTCGCCAGGCTGGTAAAAATAAAAGACTATGTTTAACTAAATTACTCATAATAATTACAAGCTATAAATGATTCATTAGAAAAACCTTTTTGAATGCAAGGGATGTTTATGAACTTTTCCAATTTTAATTGCACAAAGTCTTTGTGTACTTCAAAGTAATGCAAACAGAATGTTTACTTTAAAAGTGTATGTAAATTGAGTTTAATTAAATCTCAAGTTTCTAACGAAGACAAGCGAGCGCTGCAAGCTAGTTTCCAAGATAAGCCATGAGTAGGTCACTTGAAAGTATAATCTTAAAATCTGGGATTAAGTTTCATATAGTAACTAGCTGTCCCCTGCGGTTTCCACCGCGTTCCCGAAGGATCTTACCTTTTAAAATAAAAAGTATCCCATCTCTTATTCCAGGATATAATCAATTTGTGTGCTAAGTTTCATCAAGATCGGAATGTCTAACCAAAATTAATGTTTTTTGTGTGTGCTAGTGAGTCTAATAAAAGTTGTTAATTTGAATAACTTTGCATAAGTTTTTACAATATCCACCCAAAATAAGTTAGGTTAGCACAAGATCTCATATTGCGACTGGCTGGCTACCACCCTCAAGTTGAAAATCTGTCGCCAAGTATCTATCTGTGTTCCGACAGCTGCACTTGGGAGCATCTAGGCGTTGTGTGCTTACCACCTTCGACCACATCATCACTTACCGTGGTGATGATGTGGCCGAAAATAGTGTTTGTATTAATCAATTGAATATTAATATTACGCTTTGAGTTCAATGCCATTGATGTTTATCATATTTTTAAGAGTATAGGTATTTAAAATCCTTTATGTAATTAAACGTTTCGCTTTTATAACGTACTTGTGGGAAACTTGTGTTGATTTTATAATTATATGTAAATGTGTTAGAACAAACTTCAAATGTAAACTCGAGCGTAAGATACTTGAAATTTAGATTTCAGAGAAAAGGCTCTTATTACAGCGTTAGAGATTTTATCTTTTATTTGCATGCTTTAAGTAGAGTTAATAGAGAAAAATAAATATACAGTTCTAATAAACAAAGAGTCATTTTTTCACAACCAGCCAGGCTAATCTATATTTATTTAGAATTTTTTGTTTAATATACTATGTAGGTAACTAATGCGGGTTATAATTTTTTATGTATTAGTTTAAGAATGAAATTGTTAAACATTAAAAAAAAAGCCTACATAGTCAAATGGTCCAAAAATATTTAAAAAATGTAACCTTGCTGAGTTTCTTGCCGGTTCTTCTCAGTTGAAGGCTGACTTCCGAACCGGTGGTAACTTCTGTAATTCGACCTTCATAAGTGCCCTTCTAGGGCCTAAACTGAATAAATGGTTTTAACTTTGACTTTGAATGCCTTAAAGGCAACTGGCTCTCAAATGCAACTGCCGGAACACACCAACAGTTGCTTAGTGCTACAAATTTCTACCTCGGTGCAATAGTTTCTCCACGATGTTATCCTTCAACGACAGCTCAAGCTTATTGTAGGATTCGAATACACGTCCTTCGCCGTGGCATCTGACGTCACTACCACTGAGCTATCATCGCCTCGATCTATGTCGTACCTTTATATAATGATGGTAAATTTTCATTTCAATAATATACCATGTTAATATCAAAAGAAAACTTAATACAGTATTTAATAACAATGCTTTTGTCTAGTTCACCAGACATATACCAAAGCAACTATATTTACACAGACAGACTTCGCTCTAATGAGTTCACAGAGCGAGTATTTAAGTCGATTCAAGTTTCTCTCCAACTCGACTGAAATGATGAATTCGCAAGGCACCAAAGTCAAAGGACACAGGAAAATAAAAACGTTGAATTCAAATTAAGAATGTAGATAAAAAAAAGTTTTATTTCTTTTCGTTTGTTATCGTTTTCGAGTGGAGAAGTAACTATGAGTTTCTTCAGAATTTATAACATGTAATTTTTGTTCATATCAGAGTTATCTTATTAGATAACTTATAATAGTAACAATTTACTCTGAACCATGTACAATAAACATACCTACTAAGTATTTTGAATTTGATTGTTTATAAAATGTTCCAAAGTCTAAAAGTTTTCACTGGGTTCTGTCAAGTGCTACACTTCTCCAGTGACATCAGGCGTTGAGTTTTTCTTCTCACCGTTGCCTATAGATATTGCAAATTCCAAGTTTCTTCGAGTAATTTCATATCAAAGGATTTATCGCAAGCACAAAGCCAAAGCTCTTCGTACTTCATTTGATTTTCAAGCAGAGATTTAAGATACAATAAAATCTAATGTAACCTAAAATGTTCTCGACAAAAATATTCACTTGTTTTTCCGCGTCAGCAGTTAGGTAATACATGAAACCAATATAAGACTTAAAATATTCTAAAAGTAGGAAACCCAATGGAAAGTTTACGGCATTCCCTCGATCTATGTAGATTTGCGCATATTGAATGGCAAATTTCTTTTGTGTTAGGAAATAAAACGTCGGGCAACGTAATATATCGGTCGATCCGGCGTTTTTTTTATGCCATAAACATGTATTTTGGACACAATGTATAAATATAATGGCAAAACTCTATTACGTGTTGTGAGCACAAATAATACCTACGGAATATTTTTGGGATGTAAATATATTGTGGAAATGAAATGATTTAGAGTTGTAGGATGGTTTCAGTGGTAGTGAATCATATCATATGATGTGTTTTCAGCGAAGAAAATAAGTATAGTGGTTGGTACTAAAAAGTACCCACGATACGTAATAAGCCGCCAAGTACCTACCGCTCCGAATTTTTAAAACTTTTAATGTACTATGTAATAATCGCACTAATAGAGAATCGCAATAATTTTGTTAAAATATAAATTTAATATTATCCTATCGTACTTCCTACTAATATTATAAATGTGAAAGTATGTTGGATGTGAAGATGTTTGTGAATATGTTTGTTGCTCTTTTACGCAAGAAATATTGAACGGAATTTGATGTTTTTTTCATTTTCGGATAAGCTTGTGTTTGACCGCAAACTCACTATGGTAAGTGGTCAAGTGCAGCTATCGGAACACATCGATTGGTGCTTGGCGACAGATTTTCAACTTGAAGATGGTAGCCAGCCAGTCGGGTACTACAAAGCACCCTATCACAGTGCTATGCTTTCCACACGATGTTTTTCTTCACCGCGCCGGGGTTTAAAAACCTGGATACTTTTTATCCCGGGAAAAGACAAAAAAACCTTGGAAACGCGGGTGAAACCGCGGGGGACAACCAAGTATACCTTATAAAGTAGATATTAATAAGCTATTTTCCATAAACAAGGTTTATACTGAAACTACGGTTTTCATCCAAAAATTCCACCAACGTGCATTTACACATTAATTGTGAGAGGTCGGTGGGTGGGCTATTCACTGTTCGTTGGAATTAATTAATCAAGCCTCTAACGAATCGGTGCGGCTACCTCGGGACCCCGGGCTTGGATGGACTTATACTTTTTACACTGATTCAATTTCCTCACTTTTTGCGGCTATAAAAAATTATGATTTAAAAACTTCGGAGATTCTTATACGATATTGAAAATTAGTGCAGGTTTTAGTCGCTTTGAGTTACTTGTATCTACAATTTATATTTATATTCGTATGTACAAAATCTTATATTTATTATTTTAGGGAATTATGACGGAGAAAAAAGACAGTTAAATACTTATATATATGTATACCTACTCTTTCTACTTCAATTATTTTTGTCATAACTTTAATTATGACCTTTATCTTGAGTTATCTTTGCCCATGATTTTACAAAGAAAAATATTACGACAATTTGAAATCAGATTGGAGTCAGCACACCGAAAACCAATTTAATTTAACTACATCCGAATGTACGTATTTTCGCAAATTATATTAAATTCTTTTACCTACATCCAGTCGGAGTGAAGCCAATCTGGTAATCGTGAAACTAAAAAAAGACGAAACGATAAAAAAACCCGTCGCGCGAGTATTCATCAAAATTTTCTCATTTTCCCTTTAAATTATACTTAGCTCTACGAATTTCATTTTGGAAATGTCTTTCTAGGGTTATAACTAATGAACATGAAGTCTCTCGATAGTCACAACACAGAAAAAGATCGACGGCAGAGTGGAAAAGGAAATATTGTGGTACTTTAGCTATTCCCGCGGGAGGAAACTATCCTTACTCGAATAAATAAGAGAGTACGTTGGTTTAGCTGACTTTAGCTTTTCTTCAAGTCGTAACAGAGATACAGATTGACCTGATTTTTTTTATGTAAATTATACTGGCAATAAATTAATGATATACTTAAACTCCACCCGTTTTTACAACCGCTTGAAAAAGGCTTTTAAATTAATGAATAAGAAAATCTTTTAACGGAATATAAAATCCTTTCTAGGAATGAGACCGCGTGGTAGGCACTCCGAAGTTAAGGGTAAAAAGATTTAGCAAATTTGTTGGAGTTCAAAAGAGAAACGATTTTATTTTTAAATATTTATTTGAATTCCGCCATTGGAACGAGTTAGCCAAGCTCAATTTGTGAGAGTTAATTGAAAGTAAATTTTTAAAAGATTTTAACTAATGTAAACATTGACGCTGGTTTTTTAATTGTATTTGTTTTAGTAGTGTTTTTAATTCAATTTTTTATACGCAATTTAAAAATCGCATATATTATATATAGCACTTATAAAAACTCCATATTTATACAATATTAAAACTACCAAACACCTTGGTTAGATTTTAATTATATAATGTATGTTTCCAGTCCAATTTAGACGATATTAAATTTATCTCGAATTCAGTTTCATTATCTTTGTAAGCGTGGGCTTAGTAAAAAGGACACGGCATACTGTCTATTTTTGGCATCATTCCATCTCTGATGAATATTTTTAATTGTTTAAAAAAAAAACAAAAAGGGTTCAGGAACAAAAAAAGTATACTTAATGATCATAAATCTTTTTAATTTCCCGAGGACCGTCACGGTCCATCTTTGTCCCTAATTAGCTGTTTTAGGGTATTTTAATGCAATATACAAAACCCTCTGGGACAATTATTTCATCTTAACTTCGACAATAAATAAAAAAAGCCGCTAGAAATTGTGGTACGTACACAATTGCAAATGCATCTTAAAAAAAAGTTATACACTCAAATAAAACATTTCTATATACATATATAAAAGAAAGTCGTGTTAGTTACACTATTTACAACTCAAGAACGGCTGAACCGATTTGGCTGAAAATTGATGTGGAGGTAGCTTAGAACCAGGAATAACATATAGGATTAAAAAATATGAAAAATTCACAAAAAGAATTTTTTTTTGTCATACATTTTGACATGTCTCGAGATCGGAATGACAGATGGTTTAGTTTCATAATAGGTGGCGCTGGAATCGGGTTCTAAGTTTTATTTTCAGGACAGGACAACGTCTGCTGGGCCCACTAGTTTTTTAATAAATCTTTAATACTGTTTGTGCATTTTTGTTAATTTGGTACACTTCAATGGTCGAATGGATTTATATGAAATTTAAATAGAGTAAATAACAAGTTTATATACGGAACCGTTCCAAAACAAACTTTCTTTCCTATTAAGTTAGAAGTGAAATGTGTTAAGTCAGATTTAACTTTTGTCACAAAAATATACGATGGAAATAAGTTTCAAAAAGGCTTTGTTACTTTTTATTTGGTAAGGGTACATGGCTCTTGGTATTTTTTTAATGAATTCTGTTAAAATGTCACTAGCCAACTACTTATATTATCGAATAATAATTTTTGTTTTCGGTCACCTTAAATAACAATTTTGAATTTAACTAGCTTTCTGCTCCGGTGTTTCACTGGCTATTTCCTATTTTATCTTCTTATATCTGGTTGAAGTTTGAATGGTTGAAAAGGAACCGTGGATACCAGCGGAGGCAGTTTAATATGTCAAGTTAAGTTGTCAAGTAGTCACATTTTAAAATGAATATAGGTTTTTTTATACCACTAGGTGGCAAACAAGTGTACGGCCCACCTGATGGTAAGCGGTTACCGTAGCCTATGGACGATTGCAACACCAGAGGCGTCACAAGCGCGTTGCCGATCTTGCATAAACCTTCTTACCCCTTTTTTGAAGAACCCCATGCTGTAGTCTCTAGGGAAATCCACAACCAAGTTTAAGTTTATATGAGTATCGTATAATTTTCAAGTAAATGTCATTGTCCCGTTTGTCCCATTCGAGAACCATGTGGTGTGGACTCTGAAACCGCTACTTTCCCAATTTTATTATAATGTGTGGACATATGCTTTGATATAAAGAAAACAAATGGAGCAAGCAAGTGACTCTATGGTACCCAAAGGACGGGACTAGAAAAGGGGGTCACCCAAGAACATGATGGCCATATGTTTTTTGCAAAAGGCACGCCCGATCTGCGGGAAATCTTATAGTTTTATATGTTGGTCCTAACACTTCCTGATATAAACTATGTAGGTACAGTGACGGAATGAAAAGGTTCGTCGATTTTCAAATTGATCCGTTCAACGTATCGCGAGCACATATTACCTTTTGAAACTATGTTACAGAATAGACTCGAGTTAGAGAAAATTATGTTTAACTCTTCGTTAATAAAGCTCAAAATTATTCAGATCAAATTTCTTTGACTATTAACTTGTCAACAAGATTATTATGTTTGATAAACTAAAACCTTCTTGTTGGTTCAACCTGCCATTATTATTTCAGTTAAAACTATTGTCAAGCGGTCAATGTCATCATTGCAAAATTTCATAATTGATTCTTGCAGTAGGTACTAGTGCAAGCGATAAGCGACTCTTAGGTGACGAACCTTTTCATTCTGTGACTGTACATATAAATTTATATAAAAAATGAATAGTATAAAAATATGAAATAAATAGCTTTATTATTATAACAAAAAACAATCTCTTGAGGAATATTGTGTATATTTTTTCTCCACAAAACCTTGCAAATGTCGTTATCAAGAAGTCCCAAAAGTAATAAAGTATATGTTATACAAAACAGATAGTGTATATTGCCACTAAATCATGATAAGAAAGCAGAAGTCTTGGGAAGGGGTCTGTAATGCAATATATTTCTTACAATACAAAAGGAAAAGTGTATATTTTTTGCGATTTTTATAAGTAGATCCAGCTTATGTAAGTTTGACCGCTTATTCAATGGGGATGTTATTGGATTTTATGTCGGATTTTGTCCTTGGTTATATCACGAGTATTGCGGCTTTTGTACGGTGAGGCCTCAGTGGTATTATAGTGATAAGGGTATCAAAAGCTGAACTACAAAGTGTATTACAGAACCTAAAAATAGTAAATTTAGAACAACAAATACCAGAATATTCGATTGCAAAGGTTTTGTTTAAAGTGTAGTTTTTAAAAAAAATCGCCTTTGAAGGGGTAAAATGAAAGATTTATTTTTAAATACTTCAAGATATTCTTTTAAAAAGCTGACTAAACAAGTAGTTGAATACCAAAAATATAGATTTATTAAGAAAAATACGGATTTTCATAGTTATTTATTATAGTACCTATTTAGTAAGCTTTTTAAAAGAACATCGTTCAGTATTGAAAAAAAAGATATGTATGGGAATTTCATGAAAATCTTTCACTTCACAGTTTTCATCAAACTTCAAGAATTATGAAACACGTCGATCTTAATTTCAATCGTTATAGAAAATAAAGTACACTCAGAAAAAAAATAAGTGAGTGGCGACAGATAATCCAACAAATTCCCTTTCCAAATAAGCCGTAACGTCCAACTTTTCCTTTCATCCTATCTCCGTCAGAACCCAATAAAACTTTCGACGAAATAAGCTATATATCAATTTAAATGAACAAACTTGGTAGTATTTGTCTATGCCGCTTTGTTTAATATGCTTTTTAAGTCCCAATTTTAATATTTCGGAGTACCACGTTGGAATGTGCGTGTTGGGAGTGTACAATTTGTAAGGCGATTACTTCTATGCTAATTTTATAAATCTACTATTCAAATATATTATTAAATACATGCTCAGATCAAATAAAAATGGTAGACAGCCGTGCATTTAAAGTGAAGCACAGTAGAGGAAGCAGAATTTGAAAAAGGAAGCATCGCATGACTGTGCGACGCGGGATAACGTACGAGCAGGTCACGCACACAACTTCGTGTACGTTGCTTCACTTTTTATTGGTGCAAGTCTCTGCGGTAAATGTTTCCAAACAAATTTTATTTGATTTTCTAAATTCAAATCATATTATTGCCAAGCGGGTTGTAATGTATTTTATGAACTGCTTTACGTTAGTTTTGAATGAAATATTGGACATTATCGAGCAGGTGATGTGAAAATATTTTGCACTAAGTATAAAGATTTTTCTAGGTGATACTCAAACTCAAAACTCATTTACTCAGTTTAAGCCCTGGTAAGGCACTTATGGACGTTACAATTGACTCTACCACCGGTTCGGAATACACTTAGACTGAGAAAACTCCGGCAAGAAACTCTATAGATTTTAGATGTGCTCATATTAATTTTGACTTTGAACTATAACAAAACAGCAAATTTTAATGCTATTAAAAATTACTTTTCTGAAATAAAAACAATCACTCCATTAACAAATAATGAATTGATCGATAATCGACAGGAACATAATTATTCGGCGCTCGTACATTGAGCGAGTCGATTGGCTTCAATAGTTCATTACTTACGTCAGGTGGTGAGGCGGGTTGAGTAATATTCGCAGACGTGCCTAAGGACCTATCGCGCAGTGTATTCTACGCACGTCCAATACATCGATGTGGGAATATGTGGATTATATGTTACTAGCTTTCCGCCCCGCGGTTTCACCCGCGTTCCAGAAGGATCTTATCTTTTCCCGGGATAAAAATTATCTTATGTGTTATTCCAGGATATGAAATACCTGGATGCCAAGTTTCATCAAAATCCGTTCAGCCGTTTTTGCGTGAAAGAGTAACGAACATCTTCATACTCGTCCAAACATATTTTCACATTTATAATATTAGTAGGATTTAGTAACATCACTGGATGCTAGCTAGACTCTGTTTTGCCAGTTTTAATTTATTTAATTGTAGGTGCAGACATATAAACTACAGTATATTTGACTAGCTTTACGCCTTGCGGTTTCACCCGCGTTACCAAGAGAATAAATATAGTCCATGTCAATCGCTGATAATGTAGCATTCTATAAATCAAATAATTTGTTATATCGTTTAAATATTTTTTGAGTTTATTTGTAACTAGTTTTCCGCCCCGCGGTTTCACCCGCGTTGCTGAGGGATCTTATATTTTCCCGGGATAAAAAGTATCCTATATGTTATTCCAGTATATGATCTACCGGTGTACCAAGTTTCATTAAAATCCATCCAGTAGTTTTAGCGTGAAAGAGTAACAAACATCTTCACATCTTCACACACATCCAAACATACTTTCGCATTTATTTATAAATATATATATTAGTAGGATGTTTAAAACATTACAAATAAACAAACAAACGTTTTGACTCATAGTCGCTGAAATTTAAATAAAAGGTAAAACTTTTGGTTAAAAGACACGAAGACTGATATAAATTAAGAATAATACCATATCAAAAAATATTTTACTCCAGTCACATCGCAGTCCAAATATCTTTCCTACATTAGCCATTATGTTTGCTATGTTTTTATTATTATTACCAGTATATTAATAATGTTGAATAAGTATTCTTTTATTCATATTTTCCCTTATATAAAATATAAAATATACGTAAACATAATTGAAAATAAAGGAAGCGCCCACTTAATTTGTATTCTTAATATTTTGAACAATAAATTTCACCGTGGTATGAATTTGAGGTACGGTGGTAATTACATAAAAAAATGGTTGCAGTAGCTTCTCTAAACACTTACATACCTCTCTCAAATATTTGTAAAGCAAGTAAATTATTGAATCTAAATGTAAAAATTATTCAATAACAAATATCAAAAAAAAAATCGCCTTGCTGATTTTCTTTCCAAACCCATTTAAATTTAAGTGTATTCCGAACCAAGTGATTAATTATATGTAGCATTGACTTATAACTGAATAAATGAGTTACGAATTTTAGTTTGAAATTACATAATATGTAATAACTATATTATTATAGTGTTCCCCGCGGTTTCACCCGCGTTAGCGAAGGATCTTATCCTTTCCCGGGATAAAAAGTATTCTATGTGTTGTTCCAGGATATGATCTACCTGTGTGTCAAGTTTCATCAAAATCCGTTCATCCATTTGATACAAACATAAAATTGACGTTTTTTCGCTAAAAACTTTCACATTTATAATATTAGTGGGATTCACATGTAACTCAGTCTGCTTGGTTCTCACGCCTAAGCACATTTTGATGAATAAGTACCTTGAAGCCTGGGAATGATAATTTTTGTCCCGGAACGTGGTTCTGCCGGGCAAACCTAGTCAAACAATTCAGCTTCAACTACGGATTTAATTTGTCTGAAAAAAATAATCCAAGTCATAACCTTGATAAATAACAAATTCAGCTAGAAATTTTAGAATATCAAACATTTATTTTCCGTCGTCGTATAGGTACATTTTTTTTGCACAGACCAACCTTAAACATTTGTATGCTAAATCATTCCGCAAGGGGGCCTAAGTGAGTTATCGGCCCACCGCTTTTTCTACGGCCTCTAACAATATCGTGAAGGTCTACTCACCTGGAGTAAACGGAAAATCTGAATAAATCTCAGAAAAATATAGTATTGTTTTTCTGACTGAAGAAAAACTTTGTTATGATAGTTTTATTCAAATAAATTCAATAAGACTATCATTTAAAGTTCAAATTAAAAGTTTACTTGTGACTGATATACGAGTATTAAGACAATTAACTGCTATTAGATAAAATCGGTCAAGTGCGAGTCTGACCATTTGTTTTTTTTTATTGTGTTTTTAGTACTTGTTTTTATATCAGCAACAGAAATACATCATTTGTGAAAATTTCAACTGTCTAGCTACCATGGTTCATGAGATACAGCCTGGTGACAGACAGACCGACACACGGGCAGTCTTAGTAATAGGGTTTCCGTTTTTACCCTTTGGGTACGGAACCTTAAAAAGTGACATTCACCCCCTCCCCTCCAATCGATCACTACTCCCCGTGCACCGTCATTCATATATTTTTAAAGTTTTCTAATGCTTTGTTAAAAAGTTTTTACGGAAAGAAAAATTAAGAAAACTGCGCAGAAAATTGGAAAAATTCTGAAAACTTAAAGACTATTTAAACTTCGCGCGTTAGATGAATGTGAATTTAGCAGAGGTCAGCTAGTCCCACTAATATTATAAATGTGAAAGTTTGGATGGATGGAAGTTTGCTACTCAATCACGCTAGAACGGCTGAACGGATATGGATGAAATTTGGCACAGAGATAGATTATAATCTGGAATAGCACATAGGATATTTTTTTAATCCAGGAAAAAATAAAGTCCCTCCGGAACGCGGGTGAAACCGCTGGGCGGAAAACTAGTATATCTATATAATTTTTCTAAATGAATATGAATAACAATAGAAAGTTGAATAGGTAAACTATAATATCCAAACTGCGATAATACCCGCGTCTTAGCAAGTGTTGAGCTTTCAAATCCACTTTATATTCCAAATGGATTTGGGTCGGTATTAAGCGGATTTCAATAAGCCGAAATCGATTCGGAAATCATTCATCACTACCGAATCGACCCTATTTGGATAGAGATAAGGCAAAGTTGTGGTAGAAAGGATTAAGTACTAGATGTAATATGTATCTGTGAAGTTCGTGATATGGAATTGTATCTAGTCTTTTTAAGGATTCCCTCGTAAGTAAGTGATTTTATGGCAGGAGATATGAAAGATATAGGTAACTACTAACTATATGGATAGAATTAATTAATATTGTCCCTTGATCTCTTTTCAAAGTCAACGTCAAAACCATTTATTCAGTTTAGGCCCTAGAAGTGCACTTATGAAGGTCGAATTACAGAAGTTACCACCGGTTCGGAAGTCAGCCTTCAACTGAGAAGAACCAAAGAAGAAAGACTATATTTGCTTTTTTTGGAACGGCAAATCCTAGCCGGCAAAAAACGTCCTTACCTAACGTTAAAAAAACCGTAAGATACGTGTTGACTGTTATTATTATTGCAGTTTGCTATTAATATTATTATATCATTCGATAACTACACCATCTGGTGGTCAAAAGTGGAACCATCAGATTTTTTTAATCGATAAAAATAATCATAATAAAAATAAATAATTATTTTCTTTATACCTCGAATAGATAGAGATCTATAACATAATATCGTTTTGAAATACCCCAAACGACCATATGCTCTGCATCGCATATCCATCCACATTCAATATCATTCCAGTTTCAATATTGCGTGTGCATATATCATTTCATTGTATTGGATACGTGTGACGTGGGTGGGACAAGATTCTGAGGTTTCGTTAATATTTTTTTATTTAGACAGTTTTTACAGACAACTACAAACTTTGATTAAAAATTAGTTATCAAAGACTACAAAGCTCCCTACCGCGCTATGGTTTCCTTACAATGTTACCTGACCCTTATATATCCTATTGCAGTCAGGGTAAAGACATGAAGATGATAATATTTGGGTATATTAGCCCAAATACTGTAGACAATGTACATCAAAACTATCTAATATTATAATAATACTAATATTATAAAGAGAAAAGATTATATTTTATGTACATGTTGTTTGTTTGTAATGGTAATGGTAATGATAATAAAAAAAACACGTACCTATAGTAAACTACATTATCCATGAGTTACATGGATTCCTTCGGGAACGCGGGTAAGAACCGCAGGGAAAGCTAGCTGTTAATATTCTCACAAATCAATAAGTGTTTTTTTTGTGTAAAATTTTTCTTTGCATTTTTTTACCTTTGACCATACCCTTGCAGCCTACAATAACCGACATCAAAATGTGTAATATCTATTTTATCTTTATATATAAAATAAGAAGGCCTGACTCACTGACTCATCAACGCCCAGAGATCTAGAAATCTGTTTTTTTACAGTAGTTTTTAAGATGTAACTGAGGAATAAGAACGGATTTTTTGAAATTCAATCTCTAAAGGGGTAAAAAAGGGGAAAACGCGAAGCAAAAGCTAGTATATCTATATAAAAAGTAATCATAAAATAATTTGTATCGTTTTGTACTACTATTTAAAATACACACAGACATTTCAAATTCAACGCTTCTGTTAGTAATCTAGTG
Organism: Ochropacha duplaris; assembly: GCA_951361185.1. NCBI lineage: Eukaryota > Metazoa > Arthropoda > Insecta > Lepidoptera > Drepanidae > Ochropacha > Ochropacha duplaris. Next base: position 3,234,372 of record OX592693.1, read on the forward strand.
CAATATCCCCAAAGGATTCGATTGAACATACCGCTATCAATATGTCGGCCTCCCCATTTCGAGTGGTCTGAACTATCTAATTCGATTTCACATTCTCGTGTGAATACCTGCGGCGTGCCATACGTTATGATATGCAATAATGATTCTAATTGCGACGAATATAGGTGTGGTTAGACAAACTAGTTTGATTAGGCATATACCTACCTACACACGTTACCTATGTTGATATACCACGATCAATTCGCAACTAATTTTATTGAGATGCCATCAAAATTAATATTCATTTTGATAAATTATATATCGATTTGTTTTTTACGGCGATGATAGCTCAGTGGTAAGTGACGTCGAATACCGCGGCGAAGGTCGTGGGTTCGAATCCTACAATGAGCTTGAGCTTTCGGTGAAGGAAAACATCGTGAGGAAACCACAGCGCACGGTGGTAGGGTACTTTGTTGTACCCGACTGGCTGGCTACCACCCTCAAGTTGAAAATCTGTCGCCAAGCACCTGTTGGTGTGTTCCGGCATTTGCACTTGAGAGCCAGTTCGCCTTTAAGGCATTGAATAGGGTGTACAACACATTAGCAATCCCCTGGTATTGCCAATGTCTATAGGCGACGGTTGTCACTTACCATCAGGTGACCCGCCTGCCTCGTTGTCACTTGCGACATTAAAAAAAAACACTTCTGCACGGTGATTTGGTTCTTATTTATATTTGTAGTCTAATTATAAACGAATGAAGTGATTGAATAATTTTTTTTCGAGGATACGGCGATTTAAGGCTATGATAGCACAGTGGTAGTGACGTCGGACATGGCGGCGAAGGATGTGGGTTCGAATCCTACAATGAGCTTGAGCTTTCGGTGAAGAAAACATCGTGAGGAAGCCATACTATGGAGGTAGGGTACTTTGTAGTACCCGACCGGCTTGCTAGTTGAAAATCTGTCGCCATAGATGTGTTCCGACAGCTGCACTTGAGAGCCAGTTCCCATCTAGGCTTTGTGTGTTCACCACCTTTGGCCACATCATCACTTAACAGGGTATGATTGCCGGTGGTAAGGTATTTTGTAGAAACCACTCTAAGTTCAAAATCTGTTGCCAGGCACCTACCGTTATTGCGGCAGTTGCAATCGAGAGTAAGTTGCAGTTGCCTTCTACGCATTGTAAGAAGGTCGGAAATACATTGGCAATCTCCCTGGTATTGTTCATGTCTAAAGGCGACGGTAATTTACCAATAGGTGACCCTGCTTGCTTGTCCGACTTGTGACATAAAAATACTTTAGTTATCTAGTCTACGACCAGTCTATAACCACTTTAGTTCTCTAATAATTTTACATTATTAACTATCATTGATACTGTTAGCTATTTAGTTATAATTAGTTTATGTCTGTCTACGTAAAAGCTAAACATTAGGTTCCCTTGAGGTTCAAGTAATTAGTAACACTAATGTAGTTACTACTATTTCTGAAGGCAAACAAAATAAAATCTAATAGCAGCACATTGTAGCGAGAGAGATTCTGTACCTAAAATTTGTATTTTGTAAAATTTTCGCGCTGTAAATCAATTAACATATAGCGACATCTATCACCATCGCAGATGAAGCTCGCACTTTTGAATAGATGGCGCTATAGTTGTAAGATACAGAATGTCATAGAATTCTACATCGCACTATCAAAGTTTTATCGGCGATGTGCATACAGGGTGTCCGGTAAGTAGTACAACAAACTTAAGGGGGAGATAGGTGGCGGGTCACTTACCAAATATACAAAAATACAAAGGCCTCAGCAAAAGTGACAGCATATTCCAATATTTTTGCTGGAGCATGGTCCTCAGACCTAAATCTTCCATTTTCCATGGATGAGTCTACTTTGCTTTACCTGGTTCTTTTTATGCGCTATTTTTGGAACCTGTGCGCAAATTATCACGTTACGCATAGACTTATAAACATAGACAAGTAGAATACGGGATCGTGATTAAAACCGCGGTGCAGAGAGGTAGTTGTTTAATATTTTCCTACTGTCTCTGATGAATCTCCCACTCTCTTAACTCTCTTTAAGAATAGTCTGGTGTACCAATCACGTTGTTTCATCGTATTTAAAAAGGTGGCAGCGTATTTTGTTTATTGTGTGATCTAAAATGATTATCCAATTTGATTAATATGTGAAGGTCTAATAGTAATTTACTTGTGACAATACATTAATTTATTATGCAAACTAGCATCACCCTGCGGTTTTGCTTGGGTTCCCGGGAAAAGATAGCCAATTTTATTCTCCGGTTTGTAGACTATCTTTATGCAAAAATTCACGTCAATCCATTGGTGCGTCAAAGAAGGACAAACAAATAAACTAATACACTTTTGCATGAATAATATTAGTATGATTAGGTTGAAGATCGAAAGCTTTCCCATTAACTGGTTGTAGAACGTAATCAAATTAATTATTAATTAAATAATCACTTAAATGTGTACTTGCGTAGCATGAGAGTTGTGTAGTGTTAATAATTAAAGTGTTTTGTTCGAAAAAAGCCTTCGTGTAAATCATGAAAAGTGTTTTCAGTCTTCAGTCAGCAGCTATTATGTTAATTAGATTTTTTTTAAATTGAATTACTAAAGGTATGAATACGGTTTCTTTTACAATCAAACACATGTACAGATTTTATGTGTTTGGTAGCTCTTTTGTAAAAATATAAAACAGCTTTTTTAAGGATTTGTGATGTGATTTGTTTGAGATTATCAATTTTTCAGGTTCATTTCTTTGACTAAAAGAACAGAAAACACAAAATTGTTATGATAAAAAGAAAAAATCTCACATTATCCACCATTATCACTTAGCTTTTTAAAATTGACATTTAAAACTCAAGGAAACAATTTAAGAGGACCCGCTGTCACCACATCAAAACGAGGTTTATATCTCGAGATGGCTTTAGGTCCATTTGTATTCCGTCCCCGTAGTGACGTCACGAACGCATGTTGGGAATTTACCTACGTTTGTACCCGATCCAGCAACGGCATATCGTCTACGAGATTACGTAGAATGCGTGTAGTTTGCTACGGAGCTACGGTGCTACGAAACTTGTACATAAATAAAATATTCAATTTAGTTACGCTCTTTTTGGCATAGTCGTTTTGAATAGTAAAATATTGTTTGTATACTAATTTGTATACTTTAACTTATAAAAGATACTTCTAAAAGTGTTTCAAAAATATACTTTTCAAAGTGATATTATTAGATATGGCGTGCAAGTTTGCCTTAACTAGGTTTGGGTTTGATCCGAACTTTGGAAAAACTAATTTAGGCATTAGGAAATATATGCCTGTTTGATATACAAAAACAATTCTCTGAAACCATCCACTTTGTAACACAAAATAAAAACTTTATTCATTATTGAGACCCTAGCTAGCCTACATGTAATATATGCTATTCATTTGTATAGTCAAACACATAGTAAAATAACGAGTATTACTCTTTTAACTTTATGTCCTAAAAGTGGACATCTAGAGGCCAATTTCCATTGACAAACTACTGTAAAATTCGAATAAAACTAACGTAACCCAAGGGTGAAGTTCGACGTTACCCAAACTTTTACAACATAAACCTAGTGTGACCAATTTTATTTTATTCTATAGATTAACCCGTCATTTACATTGTCAAAAAGGTTTCATGGCATGAATAAATTTCTTGTAAATTCTTCCAAGAATATAACCATATCAAGGGTTTTTTGTTTTTGTTTTCCCGTGGTCAATAAATAATTTATTTTCATCGAAATCTGTTCAGCTATTGAGGAACATGCCCACAAATAAACACATAAACTTACCTATTTATAATATTAGTAGTATATTAGGTAAAAATAATTATTTATTTACCAGATATATCCCGCGGTTTTCCAGCGTTTCCGAGGGAAGCTTTTAGGGGTTGAATTATCAAAAACCTTTACTATGGAAACTAGATTCCAGAGATATATGCATTTATCTTACAATTCACGACTTTGTGAAGCCACGAGGCAAACCTAGTCAGTATATAAAAAAACAATGTTAAAAATATGTGGTTAAATAAAATACAAGCCATATATTATAAAAAAAACCCTTATAGTAACCCGAACTTCAATGTAACTAGCACACTAACTACAAATCACAATCAAAAGTGCGATTTAATAATTCCCCTATTTATTTTATGGTAATGCTGTGAATCATGAAGTTATAGAAAGTCTCCCATACTATATAGAGGGGAGTAACTCTACTAAATTACGTGTTAGTAGTCCCAATTGTTGAAAAGTATTTACTATTCGAGTGACGTCAGGACCCAAGGATCATATTGGATTAATTTCCATTATTCGCGTACCTTTAAGGCGATGACACCTGATTGGTAGTGATGTCAAAGGCCGTGGTGGAGGTGTTAGTTCGAATCTACTATGACCTTGAGCTTTTGTGCAGGGAAACATTGTTGAAAAGCGTAGCGGTAGAGTACCTTTCACACTGGCTACCACCCTCAAGTTGGAAACCAGTTATCATAACATTTAAAAAAAAGCCAATGTAGTCAGATGGTCCAAAAATATTTAAAAATCTTGATGAATTTTTTGCCAGTTCTTCTCAGTTGAAGGCTGACTTCCGAACCGGTGGTAACTTCTGTAATTCGACCTTCATAAGTGCCTAAACTGAATAAATGGTTTTGGCTTTGACTTTGACTTCAAGTAACTGCCAGTGTTCCGTCAGTTTACTTTTGAGAGCCAGTTTCCTTGGCTATGTGTTGTGACCACCTTCGATATAAAAATACCGTTTCAGCTCCGAAACGCGACTGAAGTTTCATATAGTCAGACATTTTTCACATTGATCCCTAACTAAAACTAAGCAGAGCTTGTGTATTGGAAACCAGGTAACTGATATACTACATAACCATTTTTTTGAAAATACATACTTAATTAGATAATTACACTTAGACTCGGGACATAGACATTTTCATGCATACAAAAGACTGCCCTGGATGGGTATAGAACCCACGACATGTAGCGTGATAGGTGGCGAACCAACCACGTCAATCGGCCTGTCAAGTGCGATTAAATGCTGTAAAATGATGCTATAAAAAACAACGCTTTTTGTTAACGGTTGATTTTACTACACATCAAATGTTCGCACCGGGGGCTTTGAATTAAATCGATTCTAAAAACTGTATAATGTTTTGTGACGTCAGCACAATCCTTTCTAAAATATGTTTTCATAGTCCTACTAATATAAACACGAAAGTTTGTATGCATGGATGTATGAATATTTGTTACTCTTTCACGCAAAAACGGCTGAACGGATTTTGATGAAACTTGGCACACAGGTAGTATATATCCTTAAATTAAACATAAAATACTTTTTATCCCGGGAAAAGATAAGGTCCCTTGGAAACACGGGTGAAACCACGGGGCGGAACACCATATAAAAACATAGCGAATAGATAGATCGTATATGATGGAATGATAGTAATTTATGGGTGATAACTTGTGCACTATTATTATAGTCAGGTTAATTTTATTCCCAGTGGGGTGATTCCGTAAGGTGAATGTCACAAACTTAATTGTACATCCTCTGTCTCTTTTGTTAACTAAGCAATTAGGTGAGAAGTCCGTTTTCGGCGATATCATTGTTGTGGTTTGTCAACGAGTGTCAAGGGTTAAACCGGGTGTTTATAATTAGAAAGGCGTCCCTCATGATACTGCGTGGACATGGTAATATTTTTTTTATAATTATAACAGCTTTTACTAGTTATTCCCACGCGGTTTTACCCGCGTTCTCTTTAGGGGTTGAATTTTCATAAATCCTTTCTCAGTGGACCTACTCCAAATGAGTAATCTACCTGCCAAATTTCAAGTTTGTAGCATTTATTTATACTTTTCATTGAGTGGTATTTTCTTTGAGTATCAAGCCGGGAGTGGTTTTATGCTCTATGGGTATTTAATGTCTAATAGATAAAAACTTTTTGAGCTTCTCGCTAATGGGGCAATGGTCCCAAAATTATTATAAAAAAAGGAAATCTTTATTTTCCACTAGTTTAGTTATAAAATCTATAAGTTTTAGTTCTAAGAGATCCAGTAAAAGTTTCAAACAATAAAAAAACACACATTTAGCTCTCCAACCTATCGCCATATTGTTTTGTTCCGAAAACTTACGCACTCACTTACGTTTTGATAGAAAATAGCTTTTCTTTCAAAACTACTTATTATTGTTCCTATTCAATGAATACCAGTGGACTAAGATATAGTTCGCTTTATCGCGCCCGATAATATCTCAAGAAGTTGTACAATTATTAACAAAGCTGCCACAAACTGAGATTGAGCACAAACTGAGATTGAGTACAAACTGAGATTGAGTACAATCTCAACAAGCGGCCAACAATCTATTGTATTATTTAATTAAATACCAAATAGACCTAGATTGCAGTTGGGACACGCGTAGTATGTTTACTTTGGTTACAACTAAACAAATATCTTAACATTAATTTATAGTTACCTAGCTGTTTAAAGCAGTAAAGAAATATCTTTCAGGAGGGCTGGTTGGCGTGGTTGGTAAGATCACTACTTCTCATGCCATATGTTATGGGTTCCATTCCCACCCAGGACATGATTGTCTTTTTATTTATTAAAGAAATATACGGTCATACATAATATAACTATTAACACGTGAATAAGTACATTAAAATAAACCTATAGTTTCCTTAATATAACACAAACTTTGTATAGATAAAGGCAAGAGGCGCTGTGAATAAGTACATTAAAATAAACCTATAGTTTCCTTAATATAACACAAACTTTGTATAGATAAAGGCAAGAGGCGCTGTGAATAAGTACATTAAAATAAACCTATAGTTTCCTTAATATAACACAAACTTTGTATAGATAAAGGCAAGAGGCGCTGTGAATAAGTACATTAAAATAAACCTATAGTTTCCTTAATATAACACAAACTTTGTATAGATAAAGGCAAGAGGCGCTGTGAATAAGTACATTAAAATAAACCTATAGTTTCCTTAATATAACACAAACTTTGTATAGATAAAGGCAAGAGGCGCTGTGAATAAGTACATTAAAATAAACCTATAGTTTCCTTAATATAACACAAACTTTGTATAGATAAAGGCAAGAGGCGCTGTGAATAAGTACATTAAAATAAACCTATAGTTTCCTTAATATAACACAAACTTTGTATAGATAAAGGCAAGAGGCGCTGTGAATAAGTACATTAAAATAAACCTATAGTTTCCTCAATATAACACAAACTTTGTATAGATAAAGGCAAGAGGCGCTGTGAATAAGTACATTAAAATAAACCTATAGTTTCCTTAATATAACACAAACTTTGTATAGATAAAGGCAAGAGGCGCTGTGAATAAGTACATTAAAATAAACCTATAGTTTCCTTAATATAACACAAACTTTGTATAGATAAAGGCAAGAGGCGCTGTGAATAAGTACATTAAAATAAACCTATAGTTTCCTTAATATAACACAAACTTTGTATAGATAAAGGCAAGAGGCGCTGTGAATAAGTACATTAAAATAAACCTATAGTTTCCTTAATATAACACAAACTTTGTATAGATAAAGGCAAGAGGCGCTGTGAATAAGTACATTAAAATAAACCTATAGTTTCCTTAATATAACACAAACTTTGTATAGATAAAGGCAAGAGGCGCTGTGAATAAGTACATTAAAATAAACCTATAGTTTCCTTAATATAACACAAACTTTGTATAGATAAAGGCAAGAGGCGCTGTGAATAAGTACATTAAAATAAACCTATAGTTTCCTTAATATAACACAAACTTTGTATAGATAAAGGCAAGAGGCGCTGTGAATAAGTACATTAAAATAAACCTATAGTTTCCTTAATATAACACAAACTTTGTATAGATAAAGGCAAGAGGCGCTGTGAATAAGTACATTAAAATAAACCTATAGTTTCCTTAATATAACACAAACTTTGTATAGATAAAGGCAAGAGGCGCTGTGAATAAGTACATTAAAATAAACCTATAGTTTCCTTAATATAACACAAACTTTGTATAGATAAAGGCAAGAGGCGCTGTGAATAAGTACATTAAAATAAACCTATAGTTTCCTTAATATAACACAAACTTTGTATAGATAAAGGCAAGAGGCGCTGTGAATAAGTACATTAAAATAAACCTATAGTTTCCTTAATATAACACAAACTTTGTATAGATAAAGGCAAGAGGCGCTGTATGAAATACAGGCTATAAATCTAGTTCAGCAGACGATGCTACTTACGTAACACAATAATATTTAAATAACTAGTAAATAGGCAAATTGTGTAAACACTGTTTTTAGATAAATGAATATTATTATTATTATAAAAAAAATGATAGGTAGGTACTGAACTAAAGTCACGTGCAATTCAAAAATATTGTGTCCCTTACTCTAATGTGAACTATTTCTTTTTTTAAAAAACAAAGTCGGGTTAGTTACACTATTTATAGCTTGAGAACGGCTGGACCAATTTTTATGATCATAATTTTATTGTATTCGTCTCCGTATCAAATAGCAGAATAGTTATTAAAAAGGCGAAAAGAAATACGTAATTTTTTTTTCATACATTTTGTCTACTTTGATCTACTTATTTGACAATGACATAGCCATATGACGGTAGGTGGCGCTGTAATAGGTTTCTAAGTTTTATTTTTATTTTCAGGAAATCTAACAAGTTACTTCGAAGGTCGACTGTGAGTGAAGGAAACCAAAATCCCGTGGTTGGATATTTTGTAGTCCTGGACTGTCGGTTGTACTTAAGAACCTAATGCCTTAAAGGCATTGTAATAATTATTATGAGCAATTTTAATTGTTCCCTATCCACTAGAATACAAATTGTTATACCCTACCTTGTTATTTCGTGTTACGACTTAAATTAGGACAGAAACAAATAAAATTTCCACAATACAATACTGAAAATCCGATTGAAGAAAATGAAAATAAGTACTGTTTTCTTTTGAGCTGAATTCGACACGAATGCTTTCTTTTTATAAAGGCGTCTCATTACCGATGTCTGACAAAATATGCTTTTGAAATCATTAATTAAAAGAGACTCTTTGTATAAATCTTTCTTATCAGATTCGTTATATCAAGACGTCTGAGATTAACGTAAATAGTCTTAAATTTTTTATCACAAATTGACAAATATTATTAGAATTGTTTATGATGTTATTTATGTAAGTGACACTAAATAGATAACTGCTAATTGTTAGAAAAATACTTTTTTAATGTTAAAGAATATACGAAATAATATAAAGCGATGATAGCTCAGTGGTAAGTGACGTCGAATACCGCGACGAAGGTCGTGGGTTCGAATCCTACAATGAGCTTGAGCTTTCGGTGAAGGATAACATCGTGAGGAAACCATAGCACGGTGGTAGGGTACTTTGTAGTACCCGACTGGCTGGCTACCACCCTCAAGTTGAAAATCTGTCGCCAAAACACCTATCGGTGTGTTCCGACAGCTGCACTTGATAGCCAGTTCCCATCTAGGCTTTGTGTGCTTACCATCTTCGGCCACATCATCACTTACCATGGTGAGATTGTGGTCAAACACAAGCCTATCTAGAATAAAAAAAAAAAAAAAAAAGAATGTATTTGGAGATAGCCATGTGATTTTGCAATGATATGAATAAAAATAATTCTATGCCACAACGTAAAGATATATTTACAATCTAATATATAAAATAGTGTCACAGTTTTAGTTACCATACTCTTCCGAAACGGCTTGACAGATTTTGATGGAATTTTTTGTGTATATTCGGTAGGTCTGAGAATAGGTTGTTAAGTATAGATCCCACAGGGATATTTAGTAATAAAATAATAACCTTATAAATACTTAGTTATATTCATATTCATTAAAATACATAATTACATCCAGATTCACTACAAACAAACACTACTAGGAATCGAACCTACGATGGCTATTTCTTACCAACCACACTGACCAGCGCCCGTCAATTTATAAAAAAGCTAATTAAAAATGTGATTTTATAATTGAAATTAGTATTTCGATGTTGAAAGATTTGTGAAGGATTAGCTAAGCAACTTTTTATTATATGAAACAAAAACGAAGTGATAAATATGCTAATTAAAGTCTATTTTTACAGGTAATTTTGAAGACCGCCCTAGCCAAGAATTAATAAGTTACAAGAGACACTTACTTTCAATCACGTTTTTTTCTTGAGAGCAGAGCGATCAATATCTATTTAATTCTGGTCTAAAGTTCTTCAAATTTAGGATTCTATCTTATGATCGTTAGTAACCCTTAAAAGCAGAGCACTCAAGTGAACTCATAAAATTTCAACACTTGCTTCATCTCTCACTAGAATTTTCTTAAACCATGTATACTTACTTAAATATTTCTTTGGCAGTTTATTACATTCCAATAAATGAATAAAACTCTAAAAATTTTGATTAATAGAACTTCAATTCAATTCTCGTACATATTAGATTTCACTTCGACAGAGTAAAAGTTTAAATTGTCATAATTTGCATTTTGAAATTCCATTAGTCGATGAATTTGGAATAATTAGTTGGTACAAAGTTTCGTTGCAACCAATTATGAAACCGAATATGAAAGCTTTTTGCTAGTGAAATTTTTAATTGTGATTGAAAGTTATTTATCCTACTAATATTATAAATGTAAAAGTTTGTATGTTTGGATGTTTGTTGCTCAATCATGCAAAAACAGGTGGACCATATCCTAGAATAAAACTAAGGACTTATTCCGGGAACAGATAATATCTCTCGGAACACGGGTCATACCGTGGTGTCAGCTAGTAATATTATAAATGTGAGAAATTGTTTGTTACCACTCGTATAACCGAGATAGTAAGTAATTGTGTGGTCCATAGTGATCCTAGATTTATCTTGCTCTTCAACTATACAATACGATTTTTGGTGGCTTTATAAGGTTTCAAATTGAATTCAAAAGAAAGCAAAACATATTTGTGCAACCTCAGAAAAAGCGTAATAGCTTGAGCAAAAGTGTAGACCAAAATATTAGTCATGACATAGCACTGGCGTGTTAGAAATCTTAATTTTCTGCTAACAATATAAATAAGAAATATTAGAAAATAGGTCCCATTTCGCAGCTACTTTTGTTATAAGTCCCGAGAACGAAGAGCCTTTGTGTAGTGACCTCATATTATTCTTTCATAACCTAGCCATTGTTGAATATGTTTGGAGCCGTATTCAGATGAGATACCATGTTTGGATAGAGAACGTAGAATATGTCGTTATTTGTTTAGAGAATATTAAAATTATTGAAACATCATTTTTAAAACAAATCATCATTGTAAACACAAATTATTACGATAGTTGCAATAAAATTATTGTATGTTTACATTAGCTTTTCTACTATATTTTAATCTCTGTCTATCTAAAAGGCAATCGTTACTGACTGACTGACTGATCTATCTACACATAGCTAAAACCTCGAAATTTGACATTCCTACATTCAAACTTACAAAATTTACCTATTTATAATATAAGTATAGACTGCAGCACTTCATCAACAGATTTTATACTTTTTTAGCTGTCTAATGATGCTATTTCTTCTGAATAACAAAGAGAATTAAAATCTCATTAATTGCCTTTGTAGATAGTTTTACCAGCAGCTCCGAATTTTTTATGGATTCCTGGTACAAAAATCCTAGGTATTAAATCTATTTAATTCTTACGCCGTGGAGTAGTCTCAAACAATAAACACACAGCCATTCACATATTTGATATAGTTATGTAGGAAGTAGGATAGAATATTCTACTCTACAGACTCCAGGTACCAAGCTAGGCTATCAATCAATACATGCTAAGGTTAATCAAATAGCCTAAGGATCTTAAACAGCAAATATAAGTTTGTTAAGCTGGTACCGAAGCCAGGTTGCCCCGAGCAGATAACGCTTCCACTACACTGAAAGTTTACTTTGTCTTAACGCGCTCAAGATTCTGGGAAAATAAATCTGTTAATTAATGAAAACTTTGCGGAAGACGGTTCGAGGCTTTGGGGTTTATTGTTTAATTATCAAATTTAATTTAAACAGCGATATCGAAATTGCATTTAAACAATTTTGTATTTTTATTACGACACTAAAATACGAAAAGAGAAGTAACAGAAGTGAAAGTTTTGATAGAAATATTATCAATAAGTAAAAGTGTTCCAAATCTATGATCATTAAGAAAATTAAAACAGCACGTTGTCTTTATGCATGTATAGTCAGTTTTCGTAGTTTGATGCAGACGTGTGTTGTGAGCTATGTGTATTTGGCAGGAGTAGTGTAGGCAGATGCAGATCAGTTTTTTGGAAGCTGTCGTGTATGTGGTTCCCTACCACATATACGACAGCTTCCCGGCAACGGTAATGACAATTATGTTCTATTGTTCACTATTTTTGCCGCTATTACACGAAAATATTATCAGTGAGTGATTTATCTAGTATTAATAATTATTGAATATAATTGGTAAGTCTGTTGTTTTTTGAAAAGAGTAATTGCTGAGTATTGCCGGCAAAAGCTACCTACCGAACCGTGCATTAGAGTCTGACAATTCATATGTGCCAGTGAAGGCCTATTTGGATGAAGAAACATTTTATTTCATCTACGTATAATCGTGCTGGCTGTCCAATATTCTCTGTGCGTGTATTTGTTAGTACTCCGCCTAAACGGCAAACACAGATTTTGATGTAATTTTTTTAAGATTTTGAGTAAGTCCTTTGATGGTTTATATTCCCAATTGGAACCGGTAGGCGGCGCAATCTGGTTATAGGTTATTAATTATTTTTAGGGTAGATAGTAGAATATGAAAATGTATTTTTTACTAACATAGGATAAGTTTACTTGAAAATTATATGTCTGAAATAAATATTTTTAAATGTATTTTTTTTTTGCCAGAGTGAGCTTTATGATAGAGTAGCATATTTGCTTGTATCAAGAGTCGCGTATATTTTAACATATTTTACAGTCAAGATCGAGACAAAAAAGTATACCTTTCGTGATAAAATCCTTACAATTTATGCCTTTTTCCAACCCTTGTCATAGTTTTTCCAACAAATAGGCAGTAAAACAACGCCTAGATATATTCTCCAAGTGTGTTCCAGAATACGTTTCCCACTAACAGTGGATCTATGAAATGAGGTGACATTTTATTTTACTACTTGACCTTTGAAGCCACCCCTGGGAAGCCATTTGTTCGGCGGCGAATGAAATGTTGCTCACATTATCATATTGTTATTGTGAAGACATGCATGTTATTACATTTTCCTGCTTTATGTTGTTTTAGGGTTTATTCGTGATTTACCGTTTTTTGACAAGGATTTCGTGATATGGAAACGTGTCATGAGACGGTATAGATAGTGCGGTAAAAACGGACCATAAACGGCCGTATCTTTTGATTGTGTTGACTTAGATGTTTGAGTTTTTCACTGCTCCTAGAGTTTGCAGATCTGAGTATTTGATATTATTTTTAGCTTGATACCTCTATGATTTCCTGAAAAAAAGTAAAACAGACGGACAACAAAGTGATTCAATAAGGGTTCCGTTTTTTCCTTTGAGTTTCGGAACCCTAAAAAACATCTAAATTGATCCATAATTAACTTTGGACTCTCAGAAAGTGTTAATGCTACAATCTTGAAATTTTGTAGTTTCTTAATAGAGAAAGCTTCACCAACCGGTAAGAAAGTGTTTTTGAAAATTCAACCTTTGAAGAGTTCCCTCGAGAACGCGGATGAAACCGCGGGAACTAGTAAAATATATCAAATTTAATGAAAATCCGTTATGCTATTACGGATCAAATTAATCTACTAAACAAACTAACTAGCTATCAGTCAGAAGAATGATTATGAGGAGCAGAAATTAAGATAAGTATTGTTAAGCTTAATATTGCTTCTTAGATATACTTAGTAAAATTTACAGGGGGTCCGGTTAGTACCAAATACCTTTTCGAGATATTCCTGGTTGGCGTGGTTGGTTAACACACTGCTTATCACGCCGTAGGTCGTGGGTTCGATTCCCATCCAGGACACACATTTGTGTGCATGAACATGTCTGTTTGTCCTGAGTCTGGGTGTAATTATCCATTTAAGTGTGTATTTACAAAAAAAAAGTAGTATATGTATTATATCAGTTATCTGGTTTCCATATTACAAGCTCTGCTTAGTTTGGGATCAGATAGCCGTGTGTGAAAAATGTCCGAGGATATTTATTTATTTATTCTGGATGTTTTGGTCATTTTTGTATATTTGGTAGGTGACCCGCCCACTTATCTCCCCTTCAACTAACTAGACACCCTGTATATTCACAGCTGGAAAGAATTAGCTGTCCAGTAAACATTGCTTCCTAACATGACAGGTCTGCGATAAATCTGAACCGACGTGCACTCTGTCTTAGCTCCCTCATGTTGCCAATTTCGATGATGGATGACGGTGAGACGGTTCTGTGTTTCGTATTATGGCGTGGTGTTTGTTCGTAGAAAAAATTAAATCATGAATTCGTTTCAAAGAATTATTCGATCCACCTACTATTTTATATTAATTTTATTCAAAACCATTTTGTTTTGATGACATATCCAACACATACTTAAAACTTATTTTTTCTATCTCCCAAACATCTCAAATACAGTGTATGCAGATTTATTCAGCAGCGAGTCGATTTATCTGCCTTTACACGAAGTTTCCGAACCAACTGCGTCGTGCAATATTATGCATTGAATTTATGCTGACATCACGAGAAAACATCAAACTACACGTGTGAATAGCGACGAGTGACGACGCCGTGTAGTGTACTGATATAGATGCATCATAAATATGTGTAAATCATTCCTATCTGCGATATTTTTTATATATTTAAGTTTTTTTTTTCTTCCGGAGACCAGCCTGGCTCGTACTAAGGACAAAGACTAAGCCTAGCTATACAGCGGGGTAACGTAGCCAGTCTTTTGGGCACGTTGTCCATAGACAGCGGCCTAAATTCTGTGTTTTATGTATAATGTAGTTTTATTAATAATTTAGTTACAATATATGTATAGGTATTTTAATTTTATAAGTTATTTAGGTTTTAGTTTTATTATATTTATATGATAATTTGATTGTTATTTAAAGTGTTACCTAAAGTAATTTAAGTTAATTGTTTTCATCAGCTTAAAAGTCACTTCAAATAGTTGCTATTTTCAGGCCATCAGTTGACGTCCAGGATGGATGGCAACAAGGGGCAACCTTATATTTTTCTACACTAATTTTTCTACTTAACTTGATTTTGTTATAAAAATAAAATTATTTTCGTGGAAAATATGTTCAATAATAAGCACTTAGTTTATGTAATTTAGAGCAAAATATTTAATAAGTTTTCTTGGAATCTATGTATTCGAAAAACCTTTAACGAAGGCTGCTACGTGTTTCTAAAATTATAGGATTTAGGTGAAGTTAATATTTCTTTTTTTTCTCGTAGTCGCGTAATGAGTAAACCCGCTACGGTTTAAGGGTTCCGAAATATAACCCTCCCTTTTAGTTATGCCATGTCCATTGTCCATTCATCTGTATGTAATTAATACTAATTTACATGTAAATTATAAGATTTATGTAACTTAAATTACATATAATTATAACTACATTAAGTTTATAAAATATTTGAAGGGTTAAACTGGCTATTTTGTGTATAATTTTGTTATCAAGTTTGTGAGGTTGTAGAGGGTAATCTCTGGATCTACAGAATCAAAATTCAAAGAGCTTGTCATGCCAAAGGTAGAGTATACGAAGTATGTGTAATGTGATGTTTACATTAGATTTAATAGTAATAAATAAACATCCACGTTATTTATGAAATACAAGAACACACTTATAAAGACAAAGTTTATAAATGACAACATAGTATCAAAATAATAATCAATCCAAATTGCAATATTTTTTTGTCTCTACACGCCTTGATTTTGATTCTATTGGCAATACATTTGTTTTATCAGATTATGATGTGTAGTAGGTATTAAAAGTTAAGCTATGACAGATTATATCACTCTTGCTTTCAAAATGATAGTATATAGCACAACTCAATTACTCTTTTCAAAACAAACTTAGAATTATTACATCCATACATCTATATATATAAAAGAAAGTCGTGTTAGTTACACTATTTATAACTCGAGAACGGCTGGACCGATTTACATGGTTTTTGATTTGTTAGATTCGTCTCCGCCCGGAATAGCAGAATAACTATTAAAAAATAAGAAAAATGCACAAAAAAAGAATAATGAAGACAATTATTTTTGTCATACATTTGGTATAGAACGACTTTTTGACATGTCTCGAGGTCGGGCTGACAGATGGTTTAGATTCACAAATTGGACACGGTAGGTGTCGCTGGAATCGGGTTCTATGTTTTGTTTTAATTTCAGGGCAGGACAACGTCTGCTGGGCCCACTAGTACATTATAAAATATAAGTATAAAACTTTAGGTTTCAAGATAATTGTAAAAATAATGGTGTCCTTTATGAAGAGGTTGTTTTACTGCTTACTGGTGTTTTAGCGTTAAAACAGAGGGATTATCTTTAATGATGATGTCGGCAATGGAATTTTATTTCTTTGTATGATAGTGTTTATGGCGACGCTCTCTGGCTTTTACTTTTTATATTGTTATTATTTTCCTAGGAAAGTACTTTAGCTAAAATCTTGGTAAGATTGCGAAAAGGTATAAAACTGCTATAGGCTTGGTTTACGATATTACACTTTTTATTTAATTAAGTCAGTCGAGTCAAAAGTTCACTGGAATAAATATCTTATTTTTTTAATCATCCGCAATATATTTTAATATATTGCGGATATTTTATAAATATTAATCCATTGATATCGATATCAAAACTTCTCATCAAAGCCAAATCAACTAAATATATTGTCCGCAATAAATCAAATGTAATAATTAACACGATCTTTTCCTTCTGTCCTTCTTTAATGAACCAGGAAAATCTATTAGAAAGAACATAAAAGAGATCTCAACAATGAAACTATATGAAAAAAATGTAAGGATCAATTTGGAGTAAGATTTGGTGAAGCAATAATCGCGTCAAATCAACCGTGAAGGCACCTTTGTCCATTAGAGTCTTTGGAAGGTAGCTATGGGCCGTTTCAGATGATCACTTGTTAAACGCCAGAGCTTTAGCTACATTTTTGTTCTCTCAATTGATTTAATTTGATAATAGCAATAATTTGTTTAATTTAAATTTAATTGCCATACAGAAATAAATGTTGAGAAATTAATTAATCCTTGGTGCCAAGAGACCAATGCCTAATGTACCCGGAATAAGTGTTTTTGCGGAATATAATTAAGCGGTAACCATAAAATAACCACCTTTTCGCCCCGCGGTTTCTATCGACTACTATCTATTTTTGTATAAATCAATGTATCGATTTCGTTATGACTTTTAGAGATCTGACAACATGCAGGCGGGTCACCTGATGGTAAGTCACCTATAGACATTAGCAATACCAGGGGGATTGTCGGTCTTTTTACAATGCCTCGATGGCACACACTGATTTTAGGTACTTGGTGACAGATTTTCAACTTGGGGAAATAAACAAGAAAAAGTTCTAATTTTATGAAATGGTTCATCTGTGTTTGGTAATTAGCTTTCTTCGTATTTAAAATAACTAAATATTTCTTGTGGTTATTTAGAATTTAGTGTATGTTTTGTTAAATAATCCTTGAATGGACGTTAAAGTTTGGACATTGATCAAATAACCTATCAAATAATAAATCAAGCATTAGCTATTAATTTCTTTGAATCTATCAATAATAATGATAGATTAGTAATAGAAAACTCGAGTTATTTTCTATCTCAAGAATAAGTATCTGATTACAAGCATAATTGCCTTTTTGAGTTTGGATAGTTAAAGTGTAATTTTCACCGAATTAAGGCTAGCTGGTAATTAAGAAAATCCAATTTGTCCTTAATGCTTTGTTAAGTACGATTCTGAAAAAACGAAACTGAATGGAGTAATGGAAAAACAGTTAATTAAATAAACGCTTTATCTGGCTGAACTTAATTATGGAATGTAAGTAAAGGGTTGGCTGCGGTCTAATTCTTGCTATTTAAAACTCATGTCACTTAAAATAAAGTAAATATTTAAAATCTACGTTACCAATCTATGTTGTTGTTGTTCATTTCAAAAATATCAGAATAATGTCAAAACACTCAGATTTTACTGGTACTTCTTCAAAATTCATGATAATAATAATAGTTCTGTTATAATTATTTAAAAAGATTACCAGGTTATAATTCCTACCCTATAATAAAGGAAAATATATTTATACTAGCCATCCGTGGTTTCAACCGCGTTATCGTGCGATTTTATCTTTTACTGAGATAAAAATATAGCCTATGACACTAACAAATAACGTTGCTTTCTATTGATAAAAGATCCAGAGATTACCCCCTACAACCTCACAAACTTTACCTCTTTATAATATTAAGTAATAGATATGAGATTATCGGCTAGACGAAATTTGGACAAATTCTTAGCAGGAAAAAGTCGATACCCGAGTGGAAGGACAAAATGCCTTTGAAGAGGTTTAAATGTTGAATTATTGAATATCTCATTTGGCTTGGATTCTAGTTTTTTTTATTAAATTTTCTTAATAGGGCAAAGTCTTGGCCCGCTAGTTAAATATTAAAAAAATTGTCGTAATTGTAGCTAAGAGTAATTAACATTTGTTACTATTTCCAAGGAGACGAAGAGCTATTGAAGATGAATAATAGGCAAAGGTAAAATGTAAAAAGCATTAAATTAGAATAAAAAACTGTAACATAATGTATTTTACAGATACATACCATTTCCACAATTACACTCTTAATTTTAGTTAGGTTAGGCAAATTATGTTAAATAAATTAAAGAAAATATTATTTACGTATTTTTGTGAAAAATAAAAATCGAATTTTTTGGCCATGAAGTTATTGTTATTTTGGTCAATACTTTCAAATGGTTAATTCAAAATATATACAAACAAATTGCCGTATATTTATTTTTTCTCGAAGATATAGGCCACGAATAGTTAACCTTATGAACATTCATATCATTTACGACTAAAACATTTAAATAGAAATAATAATTTGTACCTGTTGCGTATAATCTTCATATTTTTTCCCCTCAGTACAAATTGCAATTTGCGCCCTGACTTATGGTATGACCACCCATTAAAACCGTCTTGGGATTTCTTTGTAAACATGTATTATCTTTTACTTAATATTATTTTTCATTTTTTTTCTACATAAGTATTATGTAGAAATCTCGCAAAAAATATATAAATAATTAAAAAAATATATCTTTCATTCTCTACTAAGGACCTACCATTTTTTATACCTATAACAAATGTTATTTGCTTTCATTTGCTGCGTATTAAGGATTCATTCAAAATATAAATGTAGACTATCCTCATCATCCACCTAAGTGTAAAAAAAACACAAAATAGACACTAAAAGGTCAAAAATATAATTGTCCACCTCACTTGGAAATATCAGAGTACTATTTAATTTTACTTGTCCGCACAAAATCTTATTTTCTTGTCACCCTACATCATTTAGCTTCAACGTAATTGCTCCTCGAGATTGGTCCTTAACACGACTACTCCACAAAAAATTATACTATCCGTTTCGAAAAACTCTAATTTTGGGTTTAAGTATCTAGTTACGGTCCCAAGTGCGTATCGTGAAGACCTGTTTTAAATTAGAAACTCTAAAATGTGACATACTTCCTCATTCAACTTTAATTATTATTTTAGTTATTTATTTATTAAATTTTAAAAACTAAAATACAAAACAAAGAATTTAAACCCTTGGCTCGCATATGGGACGCTCGTCTATATAAATAATCAGGGAATTGCGATTCAAGGCGCAGATATATACCTAGTATTTTAATACAAAAAGGCTGAAATAAATTTAATAATAATAATAGTCACAGAATAGTTGCTGAGTTTATTGCCAGCACTTTTCAGCAAAAGAAACCTTCCGAAGCATGCTATAGAGCAAATATTTTTTTTAAATTATATTTATGCGACGATTAAAAATACTTGTAATAAAGAGTTGAGTTTTAGTTTTAGCCCCTGCAGTCAATATACCAAATTTTTTAATATGTTGATATGAAGACTAACTCAGATAATAATAAATAGACCACCTTATTCAGAGATTTTAGTGTTTGTTTTCCTTTACCATAAAACAAGATTCCAAATTAAACTATATAAGATTGTTTGTTGATGCACTCCCACTCAAATGAACTACCACGGTTCTTCTATTTGTTTCTTGAAAATTCCATCGATTTAACAAATTGTATGGTATGACCATAAATTATATTTTGCAGCTACAGTTCATTGTCATCATTTTCTAAATATGTAAAGTGTCGTACAAGAATACTTCGAAAGTTTCCAGTGCGGTATCATTTATTGACATTTTATCCTAAATTAATTTATAAAAGTTATATTAATTTCCTTCACTCGTTGCGATGGCTGAGCAAGTTTTAATTGGACGGAACGGATGGATACGCATGTTCGTAACGCCCCCTATAATTAATCACTCTGTAATTACATCGCACAATTTAGTGACATCTAGTGATATATTGTAGAACTTGAATGGTGAAAATTTATACTAAGTATATTACCTGCATCGTGATAGTGAAAGTATCATTGATTTAAATCTGAAATTCTTATCAGTTCATATTATATTATACTGTAAAATATATCTACAATGCGTCGAATCCATGCATGAAAATTATAGTACTCTCAGGGTGGCTGTTAGAACTCATCAAGAAGTGCTTGGCAAAAGATTTAGAATGAAGTATGGAAGCTGTCAAGAGGGAACTACGAAGCCCCCTATGAGCGTGCTATGGTTCTTTCACGATTTACTCCTTCATCAAAAGTTTATTGATATTTCAGGAAGATAGTATCATTTTTAGGGTTCCATAGCCAAATGGCAAAAAATGGAACCCTTATGGATTCATCATGTCTGTCTGTCCGTCCGTATGTCACAGCCACTTTTTTCCGAAACTATAAGAACTATACTGTTGAAACTAGGTAAGTAGATGTATTCTGTGAACCGCATTAAAAAAATTGCGTTTGTTGTATGGGAGCCCCCCTTAAATATATATTTTATTTTGTTTTTAGTATTTGTTGTTATAGCGGCAACAGAAATACATAATTTGTGAAAATTTCAACTGTCTAGCTATCGCGGTTCTTGAGATACAGCCTGGTAACAGACAGACAGACGGACAGACGGACAGACGGACAGACGGACAGACGGACAGACGGACAGACGGACAGACGGACAGACGGACAGACGGACAGACAGCGAAGTCTTAGTATTAGTAATAGGGTCCCGTTTTTACCCTTTGGGTACGGAACCCTAAAAAGAACAATACATTTTGGGGGTTCTTCATACTTAGAACTGAAACTCATTTTTTTTTCTATTTAAATACTCGATATTTTGAGAATCAATTAAATTGTTACAAAAAATAGCTTATTTATAAAAATAGCTTAATCAATATTTCAGTTATTAATAAGAACACAATTGATTTCTGAAGTATTAAGTAATCAAACAATAGAAATACTGAAGCAACTCTTCAATAATACAATACAAATTATTTTAAAGTACAGGCGAGGAATTAATTTTATGGAGATAAAAACGTTATGAATTTACCAGAAAGTAGGTTTTACTAAAACCATGAAAATATTTTAAAATGACGTATGAAGTTTAGAAGAGAAGTGGCTATTGCAACTGCCCTCCCATCACTAAACAAATAACGTAACGTCCCAAAAGTATTTTTCTGTATTAATTTGGGTGGCTAGTGCTTTCTCAAATAAACTTTGTCGATAGGATTACAAAATCCAGCACTATTTCCAATCCCGCGAGATTTTTGTTAAATTGACATCTATCCATCTACGGGATCTACTTCTTATAGTACTTACTATAAATGCACCCGAAATATTCTTTCTGCCTTCACATTTGTTGGTTTAATGAATAGTC
The DNA here is from genome assembly GCA_951361185.1 of Ochropacha duplaris. NCBI lineage: Eukaryota > Metazoa > Arthropoda > Insecta > Lepidoptera > Drepanidae > Ochropacha > Ochropacha duplaris. Next base: position 3,256,384 of record OX592693.1, read on the forward strand.
GTGGAACAAAGTCAAATATTTTCTGAGTTATCCTCCATCATTTCATTTTTTAATCTTGTCCTACTTTAGTGAATTAGGAGCGGTAAAGATTATGCACAATAGTTACGAACATACTATAGTCGTTTTATTTCTGCTCGGAAGCAATTTTGCTGAAGCAATATAATTATTTCCTTTTTGTTACTTTATAGAAAATTCAACCTAAAATGATGCACGAAGTGTCTCAGCCTTATGAGCAGCTGCTTGTTTACGGACATTGGCGGATAGGTCACGTTCCCACTATGAAAGGAATTACACTTTACGACGTCCGTATGGTCTACATTGGCTATTTGTAATCATTGTGGAGACATTTTGCAGGAAGAAACCAATTTTACTGATGTAAATGCAGCCTTAGTTTATTATAATAGCTAATTTGTGTGACAAGAGTAGTAATTCTCATTGCTGCGAAACTAACCCCGTCTCATTTCAATAAATTTCCATTTTTATACTTTAAGGGGATTGCTGGCCACAAATATTCCTGAAAGTCCAATAAAGATCAAAAGATGTGCACGTTTACTCAGGAAATTCTAGCCCCAGAAGAATTCATTTTAGTCGCCGAGAAATATGTAGGTTCTACTTTTCTATTATTGTCTCGATGAATGTGCTGTTTATTAGTTTTTTTTATTTTCAAGCTGAAAATCTGACACCAAGGACCAATCGGTGTATTTCAATACTTACAGTTATAGCTTTAAGGCATTGTAAAAGGTCAGCAACCGATTAGCAACTTCCCTATTGCTCAAAAGTATAAAAATTATATAAATTTTTTTCCTCAGCTATACCGACCGATAGATACCCCATTAACTTTACACTTGATGGCTTTCGATGTAATTTGAGTAACTCAATATTACTTAAAGAACTGTTAACTTTACTCGACTTGAAAGACAGTTGAGTAACAATTTCCTTTGATTCAAATTTATATCTGTCCTTCTTAGTAGCTAGTTATTTTCTTGACTTTATTATACATCTAAAACGGCATTGTCCTGAGTCCTCCTGACTGATTTAACACACATTCGTAAATCAAATAGGTTAGAAACGTGAAATTTGTTAACCCCAAAAAAATCATGACGCTGAGACATAGTTACTATATAAACATATTATTAAGAAGGTGTTTACTTTGACTTTGTTTAGTCATGAAAAGATACCAAACAGATACATAACTTACGTACTATGAGAAAGAAACTAAAGTGAAAAACAAAAGATTCAATAACCTTCCTTAATAAAAGTTTACAAGGTTTCTTTTTTATTATTATTTCTTTTTTTCATTGCGTTAGAACACTTTCTAACGAAACTATCATAATTCCTGGCCCCATTGAGTGGACGTATATTTTAAAAACTCCGCCACAAAAGTGGAGTACGTCATCAATTTTATTTTGTAAGAAACTGGGTCGTTCTCTCAGGCGTCCGCATTTAAAGGAACAACATCTGACGCTGCGCTTTTTATTATTTTAAACTTTTTAAAACATAATACCATAGTACTGGAGATGAGGGAAAAAAGCGCTTGCTATTCCATGGACTGCAAGTTGAGGAATCGAAAAAAAACCACTACTATGGAATGGAGGAATGAGGTGTTAGACTCGTGGTGAAAAGGGAAGATCTTCCACCTGGCTAACCGCGTTCAAAGTCAAAGTCAAAACCATTTATTCAGTTTAGGCCCTAGAAGGGCACTTATGGAGGTCGAATAACAAAAGTTACCACCGGTTCGGAAGTCAGCCTTCAACTGAGAAGAACCGGCAAGAAACTCAGCAAGGTTACATTTTTTAAATATTTTTGGACCATCTGACTATATTTAGTCCAACTGTAAGTGTTGGAAACTTGTATAATTCTATGCAGATCGCTTGGAAAACTTCGTTAGCGCGATGTAGTCAATTGTGGCACCATCTATCTTGGAGTCGTGCGAACTATATCCATGTTGTAGACAGATGTTGCTACACTACTATTAGTGCATTTTGTCCACCTTTTGACATAAAAATCGATCTAAATTAAATCAGTGATGGTTAAAATAAGAATTATTTAAAAGAGCAAGAGTCTTCCCAAAAAAACAAGAAAGATAAATGCCTTCACGCAATCTCAGTGGTTGGATGGTTTAGGTAACCCCTTAGATGAGTAAGCAAAGCCAGTTGAAACTTTTAAAATTGAACTTGAAATTGAACTCAGATGGAGGCCGTCAGTCGCAAGCTATTTGCGTCTGCTGGCTCCCTTAGAAGACTGCGTAATTTCCTGCCTACTGCCACTAAAGTTGCGCTTGCGCAGTCTCTTCTGCTCCCTGTTTTGGACTATGCCGATGCCTGCTATCTAGATCTCACCGAGGACCACCTAAATAAACTTGAGCGACTTCAGAACTTCTGTATAAGATTTATATTTGGCTTGCGCAAATATGATCATGTATCTCAATATCGCGCTAAGCTCAAGTGGCTCCCTATACGCCTTCGCCGGAATACTCATATACTATCTCTTCTTTATAATATACTATTTAACCCTTCCTCCCCGCGCTACCTTAAGGAACGCTTTGATTTCCTTCAATCATTTAGGTCATCAGAGAATCTTACCTTGAGAACACCTTCACATGACAGCTCTTTTTATGGTCAATCTTTTACCATCCAAGCAGTTCGCTTCTGGAATGCATTACCGGTAGACATAAGGAGGGCTTCGTCAATTAATATCTTTAAAGAAATGGTGAAAAAATTCTATCTTTCTGACTTAGTATAGTGCTGCTGTTGTGATTGTGCTTATTTTCAAACATATTTAATATATTGTTGGTATATGTATTTATTATGTGTAGGTATATATGTAATGTAAGTTTTATTTATTTACGTATATGTATATAATTTTTATTTCGCATTTATTTGTTTATTAATAGAGATATACACCACCGTCCTGTATTGTATCTGAATTTCTTTCCATCCTAAGGTTGTCTGGAAGAAATCGCTTCTTAGCGATAAGACCGCCTATTGTACAACTCATAATAATGTGTATGTTTTGTTATTTCTGTTAAATGTTTTTGGTGTACAATAAAGTATTATCTATCTATCTATCTAACTTCAGTTTTCTCACTTTTGTAACATGTAACTGTGAAATAGTGCCGCGTTTCGCGCCGTCCCCCATGAATAGTGTATGAGACGAGACGGGAGACGATCCCACCACTCCCCGAGCTATTATTTTGCGCCTCAGTCGAACTTTGACGAAACAAAACGAATGCAACTGGAGCTTCAATGAATTCTAATAACGCGAACATTTATTCATGAAAAAGCAAGGAAATCTCTCGGAAATGTTTTTTTAATTAAATTAAACTAAAGAATAATATGCTCATTTAGATTTTCAATATTCTTACATATAATAAATAAAGTATCCCGCCGCGTCTGTTTGTATGTATGTTTGTGATGATCGCATAAAATACTGAACGGATTTTTATGCGGTTTTCATCGATGTGACAAGATTAAATTAGAATGTGACCATAATTGTTTAACCATGGCTGACAGCCATGGTTACTGAAAGCTTTACTGGCATGCGCCACGTAATCCAATAGAGTTATAATATATATCCTAATAAAACACTATGACAGAGATTTTTTTGCTGAACGGGTAGCTGATCATATGCTCTTAGGGGCGGGTTATTAGTACTAATATATTTTTAGGCCGTAACGTCGCACAAAATTTGTGCTTAAAAACAACAATTTGAAAATGTCGTCTTAATTTTCTAAACATTGCCCCCATCTTTTGCAAGTAAGTTTAGTTTTTACCAATTGATGCTCATAGTATTCAGCTTAATACAATTTTCAAGATGTTTTTTAAAAGTTCACAGGCGCTAACAATGTTAGTGAGTGTACTTGGCATTTTTAATTAATTAGCTCCAGCTTGCGAAAGGCAAGGCCAAAAGTTTAAAATGAATTTCATAAATGCTTTAGAAATAATTTCATAAAAAACTCTCTTTTTATTCAAATTCCTTAATGTATTTAAGATAATTTAAAGTTAAGGTTATTGACATAAGATGAACCTCAAGTTGGTTTGTCATCAAGCAGTGTTTTTGCAGTTGCACTTGAGATTCAGTTGCAATTATAGAAAGTATAAAGAACCGTTGGGAGGGTCTCTCTGGCCCCCACTTCAACCCAACACGTCCCAAGCAAAAATACTGACAAAAACACATGGCCAATACACGGAATGCACACTTCGGAAAAAGAGAGGGGGCTGGTCCTCATTACCTTGTTGAAACACAGCAAGAGCTGCTTTCATGGTTACTAGCCAGGTCGGCCAAGGTCCTACCACTATGCTAAGCAGCGTATATAGGAATTATGTGGGACCGCCACCAGAACCCGAAGAGGGAGTTAGCGTATGACAGAGGTACTTGCAGGTTACACCAAAAAAAAACACCTCAATTATACCTAAAAAGATAAGCAGAGTCTGAATACCTATATAAAGAAGTCAATGTCAAAGATCCGTATTCCATCAAAAGTCAGCCTTCAGCCGAGACGAACCGGCGGCCGTATGTTTTCTTTTCCATCGATGCATGTCTCACCCAAACTAACATAACATAATTAAAAAGCTTACCTACATAATGCTAGAAGAAATAGAAAAACTGTGAAGTAGATAATTTATAAAGTAAAAACATTTTTGTCCAATAACAAGAAGTAGGTACTCTGTTTTGAATAATTGATTTCATTACTGAATAGAATACTGATTCTTTTTAAAGGTCGGGGACATCCAGTGACTAGAATTATAAGGAGACAAAAACCGTTAAGCGAATTCGATAAAGGCAATACAGATTTTTGTAGACATTATAATTTTAGTATCAAAAAATTATACAGAATGTTTATAAAAAAACAGAAACAGTGTAAAATGATGTTTCACTATTTTGATGTATTGTAGGGATTTTAGGGGGTAGAGCTAGAGATTCTATATTATCATTAAGTTATCAGATTCATTCATCTTTCAAAAACATTTGATTAAAAAAACGCAATAGATACTGGTATATTCAGAATTTTATTATTACACATTACCAAAACTGTTTAAAAAATCTATCATTATAATAAATCATAACTTTTTCATAATTCGTTTGACAAAGGGCCCCCAAGAACAGCTATTAGTCGAAGAAAACTAAATCGGACACATTGGGCGGTCCGGTCAATCCGGCTGAGTAGATCGATTTATTACCCTGCCCGGGCCAAGTAGTAATTTTCCGGACAAATACGCTTTTACCGGATCTGATAGTGAAAACTGATGACTTTATCGTTACGGACATTCGATTTATGGAGTTTTTGTAGATCAAGTTTAGTTACCTATTTCTGGATAGTTAGATATAGAGAGTATACGCTTTGTCGAATATATTTAGGCTATTTTGAGTCTTAGCTATATATTTTTAGACGTAAAAATAGACTTATTATTTTTATGTCACAAACAAGCCACTTTATTCTTTGCTAAAAGAAATACGTAATAAAATATTAACGTAAGCACGTATATTTCATGGCACGTGTAACTTAAATAATATTTATAAAGGTGCTATATATGTATAAATATTATTATTATCATTCATATGGAAAGTTGTAAAAAACTATATAACTGGCATAGGTATTCCTTTGAATTTGAATTTCGAATTTCAGCATTCCATATGACATTTTTTTTGTTACTGGCAATCATCCTTTTAGGATATTTCTGCCAATGTCAAAGTATTTGAAATGGTCTTGGTCTATTTGTCACTCCATTAATATTTTTTTAAATAATTTTTAGTCAATACAAAGTCTTTCAGTCGCATAAATTTTCTTGAGTTTTAATTTCTTCATTTATGTTATAGTCACATTCTCAAATTCACTGTAATGTCTAGTCCTCGTCCGTACATGTCCAGTCAGGCTTTAGTGAAATTGGCGGTTGTTCCACTAAAACATTCACGGACTTTTTGGGACAACCTGGAAAGTCATGATACACGCTTTGATTTCATTTCACTTGACTTGTGCACTTAGATTGATCATTATTGGACAAAACACCGCGTAAATTGAGTAACATACTACTTTTTTTAAAAGTTTTATTCACAAATCTATGTACAAAAGGCAATAAAATTTTACGACTCATACCTGCTAGCCAAAATATATCTTAAACGAGCACTGAGGCATGTTTACCGTCGGAGCGATCGAATACTACTAGATTAAAAGACTACCCAAATGTTCGAGTAGGTAGACATTCGGTAAGGCAATTTTTTGTTGCTGATTGTGTATCTTTAGTTATTAGATATCAAAGCACAGCTGTTAAAAATCCGCAGAGCAAACTGCATGGAATTTGCAGGTTATAGTGTAACACAATAAATCTTGCGCCCAGGGGTGTTGCAAGCGTCTATAAGCTACAACAACTTAATATTATTGACGTGATGCTTGTTTGCCACTGAAGAAAAATATAGTCAAATATATCATCAGATTGCCATATACTTTCAAAATGAAACCTTGCCGAGTTCCTCGCCGGTTCTTCTCAGCCGAAGACTGAGTTTTCAACCGGTAGTAATTTTTCATAAGTTAATTATATATAACAGAATTCACACTCAGCTTACCTTTTCAGGTGTAAGTGACGTGAAAATATTTAATTTACTTTCCTCTAGAGCCTCATACATTCTCACAGTTAGAACGTGTTAAATCATTAATCATGCAAATGGAATCCCGTGAATTAATAATATAGTGGGCATTAAATTTATGAGTTCCATGTTCTTTAATGGGTTGCGGTGAAGGTTAATCTGACTATCACGATACAAGTCATTGATTGATTCATCAAACCCATAACTTGTTGATAAAAGTATATTGGCATATTCACATCCTTTCATCATACTTTTATGTACATTATAGAGCGAGGTGGTAGAGATTGAAAAGGGAAAATCTTTCACCTTCATTTCTTGTCTTTGCCAGTAGACTGCAATTAGAAGGTGATGTGGTGCTATGCGAGTGGGTTATTAGTCAAGTCCAACGAGTGTACAAAATTATAAATTATTTCGAACTAGGTATTTTATAGTAGGTACGATATGTTACTGAAAATACAAAAAATATATATCATTGTATTAAAAGAGCGCTTTCTTTTAGTTTGCCGTATGTCATTACTTTTGAGAATAAGATCCTTATTAGCAACATTATTGGATAGTGTAATACAGGCTATGTTTTTTTTATTTTCAAATTCATCGGGTTCGATAAGCGTAGCGGTTACATTATCTTTGGGGTTCGATAAGCGTAGCAGTTACATTCTCTTTGGAGTTCGATTCATGGCTTGTAAAATTAATTTTTCGAAAATGTAATGATGCAGTTTTAGTTTCCATCAATATCAGTCCCGAGACTCCTTTCAGCATTTTTCGGTATTCCCTTTAGTTAAAGATCTGGCCATCTACGCCCACTTGTAAAATTCATATCTGTATATGCAAAATTTTAAGGAAACTTCATTAGCGTGATGTAGGTTATATGGCATGCCATCCGTTGCCATGGTGACGCTCTTTGTTATCTTCTCTATGTGCTGACAGACGAACTTTTTACTGGTAAATGTCAAATGACTCTTTCTTCAATGCATTTGTGCTGTCACTATACTTTGTCTCAATAGTTATGTTAGAAATCACGTGAGATGTCCGATGTCCGCATTGTCGCGAGGGCTCACCAAACATTTTTGTTTCAGAGAATGTAGTGAATAAATATATTTTCACCGTGGTAACTACTCTATTTACTTATATGTACCTGATGTACCTTTTTGAAAATAAATAAATATACATAGTGAAAAACTCAAACATTTCAAACACGCTTCACGATTACATTCCGATCGACATAAGACCCTGTCGACGGCAGGTAATCGATCGTTCCTTATTGTACTGTAAATAGAGATCAATATTGAACGTAACATTTGGCGTACGATAAATAATAAAACGTAACGTTGATTGATCAGGCGCATTTGTATCTGTCAAACTGAATCATTAGTCATCAGTAGTCAAGGGTAGATGTGTATAGGTTGATTTTTTTAAATTGAATTATAGTAATTTAAAAACAAACTATATTTTCTGCCTGTTATCGAAATTATAAGCGAATCTAAACTAATATTGTAAAGAGAAAAGTCTTGATTTTTTGTATATTTTTATGTAATTAATAAACTCAAAAAATACATGACTGATTTTAAAAATTCTTTGGTCTATAGAAAACTACAGTGAGTAACATAGGCTACCTATATTTGATTAAATTTCCCTGAAACTGCGGGGCGGAACGCTAGTCGCTTGTTAAAAAAATATTTTTATTTTATTTATCATGCTAAATTCAGCAGCGGAATAAGGCAAATAATTATTCATTTAAATAAATAATTGTAAACTTGTAACATAACTAACGATATAATCGATAATAATATACTTAACAAAAGCCTATATTAGAATTTAATACACAAACATAAACATAATACAGTTTGCAGATTAACAAATTGTTTTCGGAAACATCTCCTTTTGTGTTACACTCTGTATAAACTCCATTATCAGAAGCCTTTGTTGCGTACTATTTGCGACGACAAGACTTGCTATGATTAATTATTATAACTAATGTGACATTATATTAATTTTGTTCTTTTACTTACTTTTGAAAGAAATTGTTAGAAATTCAGAAGTCTCCAAATTCTTGTTTCTCCATATCTAACTGTCAAACTCAATATCAGTTAGATATGAAGCTATGTAAGATATCGTACAGTTTTATCGATATTATTTATTGAATATATTTAATTGAAGTGTTTGTTTGTATTATTCATTTCATTTCATAATGAAACTAGCCGTCCCCGCCCGCTTCGCTGAACGATATCACATTACAAATTATTAAAATTCTCGGCTTTAAATACATATAAATCTTCCTCTTAAATTACCCTATCTATTGCTGAAAATTGCAATAAAATCCGTTGAGTAGTTTAAAAAATCTAAGCGAACAGACAGCGGAAGCGTCTTCATTACAAGCTTTAAATTAACTTGCAATGTAGGTATGTATGTTTTCCCGGGGTGAATCTTGCAACTCAATTTTGAAGAAGATATCTTTAACCGATTGAGCTGAAATTTTGTATACACGTTTAGTTTAGATGACAATGCATGGTCAGCTGTGTGACGTCATTCTAAATCCAACATGGCGGAAGACCTAAGATAGCGGACTATTATCTTTTAATGCAAACGTACAATATGCGTATCAAATGAAAGGGCTTGCTGAGAATAATAACTCAAAATATAAAGTGACGTCACTCTGAATCCAAAGCTTGTTTTAAAAAAAGTTTTTTTTAACTTATTTTCTACTATTCAAAGATAACTGATTTTTTCTAAATGTATTTGAAAGTACTTATATACGGTAGGTACTTATAACAAGAAACTGTTTTTTGTCTGTCTGTTTGTTCAGGTTTGGCTGAACCAATTTTGACGCGACTCTCACTGGCAGATAGAGAAAAATAATAAGAGTTCCACGCAAAAAAATAAAACTCATGATATTGAGAACATAATCCTATTTAAATAGACATGATCGCTGGTGAAATTAACTACAAATATCTCCTAAACCTACTTTACCGCGTATGAAACTGTTCATGAATTTCATTGGATTTAGATCCAATTTTCTGAAATTCTATTATACCTACTTATGGAACACGCGATTATCAAACTAATCAATTAAGACATCCATTAACACATTCGGCTCTAAATATAAGCATTCAATAAAGTTCATTACAAGTTTCGAGGGCCATTTTGCGTAGGTTACATAATTTCTCCTCCAACTACAGCTAAAATGTACCTACATACAACAAGAATAAAGGCTAAAATTGTTGACGCAATTTATATACTTCTGCGTCATACTGTGTGGACAATTCCTAACAGTATCTTATTCCCAAAGTAATAAAGGAAAAACAATTCGAAAAATGGGCGCTACAAGAATTGTAATCTACTTAATGACGTCATGAAAGTAATATGTATTACGGGAAAATGATGAATGGAGTACAATGAGCAACACAGTTGGGCTACCATTCGCCTCCTACTCCTTTTGTGCTACAACAATGCAGTGTTCGTCGGGGTAACAAAACGACGCGGGTAATGAAGAATTAGGGCCGATGTAGACCTACGATTGTTACGACTAATCGCGTCTTTTTTCCCAAAGGGTAAAAACGGAAACCCTATTACTAAGACTCTGCTGTCCTTCTGTATGTCACCAAGCTGTATTTTATGAACCGAGACAATTGAAATTGTAACAAATGATGTATTTCTGTTGCCGCTATAACAAAAAAATACTAACAATTTTTTTTTCTCTAAAAATCTATCCTTCATCACTTTCAGATTACACTGACAGAGAAAACAAAATATTACAATGACAGATGGTTTGCAATGAAGTTTGTATATTCAGTTAATATAACGTAAAAAAATGTAAAAAATACTGTTTTAAACAACCGTTTTCATGATTGAAACTTAATTGCAGCAAATTATGTAATTGACACGCATAACTTACCGTAGTGTAAAGTAAAAAAGGCATAGCACGGCACTAAGCGGATTTAGAGTCTATAAAAACTTACAAACGCCAAATTCAATTAAAAAAATATTTGCTTAAAAAATAAACTCAGCTTGACAAACAACATTATTTAAAAATAGATTTACTTTTAAATTCAGTAACAAACTATTAATCTATCACTACCATATAACTGACATATCAAATCAGCTACTTTTATGAAATGTCAAAACGATAGTTTATATGAAGGTTTGTTTAAAATACTGCCATGTGACGTCATAAATCAAAAGATCTACTCTTTGTTGTTAAATTGCTAATTAAAAAACATAAAATGGTTGAACTGTACAAAGTGTTTGCTATTTACTTGTTTTATACACTGGTAGTGTTAAATATTTTTTTATTGAATATAGGTAACATCCCTAGCACAATATGAATGAATCAGTCGCAAGTGGACTTTTTGGCGGGAACTTGCAATGTGACGTTGTGTTTTCGTTTTATTTTCATTAAATTCGTGTATTTTGAATTTTATTGAATAATTTCGGTGGTGTTTTGTCCAATAAAGATCAATCTAAGTGCACAAGTGAAGTGAAATGAAATGAAAGCGTGTATCGTGACTTTTCAGGTTGTCCCAAAAAGTCCACGAAATGTTTTAGTGGAATAGCCACCAATTTCACTAAAATTAGACCGGACTTGAACGGACGAGGACTAGACTTTACAGTGAAAGTAACAATAAAACGTGACTAAACATAAAAGATTAATATTTAAAATAAAGAAATGGCTTAAAGGTCTCGATACCAAGCCAAAAATCTTCTTAAAAAAAAAAATCTGTCGCAAGTCCATATCCGACCTAACAATGAGTTTGCTATAACGCGTCCAACACTGGTTTTTCAGGCGCGTAGCTGATGAACAAGCTCGCAGATTAAATTTCTTTTATGAGCAGACACGTTGTATCTATAAAGTTTACCATCACTTGCTTCCATGGAATATTTAATGTGATATTTATTGTTCTAAATTATAATACTATGTATATTTATCTTTGTTACCATGTAGGATGTAAATGGTCACCATGATTTTAATAGCTTTATCAATTTTCCTCGAAATTTGATGTAATAGAGTTGCTCGCTTGGACGATCATTCCAAAACTACATGAAAAACGCTGTATTATTTTAATTAAATTGCATGCTATAATATTGCAAAATATGTATATTTGTAGATATATTATTAACTGATTTATGACTTAGAATATTGTATGATTTTCTTTTTATAATAGATAAGCTTGTGTTTGACCACAATCTCACCATGGTAAGTGATAATGTGGCCGAAGGTGGTAAGCAAACAAAGCCTAGATGGGAACTGGCCCTCAAGTGCAGCTGTCGCAACACACCGATAGGTGCTTGGCGACAGATTTTCAACTTGAGCCAGTCAATAACAATATGTATAGTCAACAAAAATAAGCTATTGTTTCCTCACGATGTTTTCCTTCACCGAAAGCTCAAGATCATTGCTCATTCGAATCCACGACCATCGCCGCGGTATCCGACGTCACTACCACTGAGCTATCATCGCCTTTAAATGTATTGCTATAAACACGTCTATTGTTATACAAAGTTACCGAAACGCGTTAAATCTTGTCTGAAATGTACGTGGTACCAAAAAACAAGCAACGCGTACAAAAGGATTACACGGAACAAAGTTCACCCAATAAACTGTGGAACTTTACCCATATTTCAAGTCTCAGCTGAAAATATTTCCTTTCAACAAACTTTATGTCTGCCTTATGTGCGTGAAAGTTGTATTACTTTTGATTTTTTGTTTTTAGTGAATGTAACGTAGAACTAGAATATGGGTTATTGATTTGATACACGGAAATATTTATTATTTAATACAAGCAAAATACTTTTTCAAACTTTGTGATTTCATTGTTAATGTCATTATCAAAAGTTGTTAATGAGTGATTATTTTTATGAAAACATACTTTTGAGAGTTCCCTTTGGGTGAAAGGGTAAAAACGGGACCCTATTACTAAGACTTCGCTGTCTGTCTGTCTGTCTGTCTGTCCGACGGTCTGTCCGTCTGTTTGTCTGTAACCAGGCTGTATCTCAAGAACCGCGATAGTTAGACAGTATTTCTGTTGCCGCTATAACAACAAATACTAAAAACAGAATAAAATAAATATTTAAGGGGGGCTCCCATACAACAAACGTGTTTCTTTTGCCATTTTTACGGAACCCTTCGTGCGTGAATCCGACTCGCACTTGGCCAGTTTTTACGGTATGGCTCGGGCGGCTGTACGTAAATGAGTAAAATTCCCTTCTAAGCGTAGCTACTTAGCAAAATGCTTGGATCAAGTGTTTCAATTATGGATATAGCTATTTGTTCAACCATTTTCTCGCTAAACTGACTCTGGATTTATCCTAATATGATGGAATAAATTAGAAACCCTTTATAAAGTTTTGAATGATTATATTTTACGTAATTCCATCTAAAACGGTTTCAGTTAGTAACAATTATGTTAATCCTTTAATAGGAAGCCCTCAATACAATTATGTTTCTGAAACCAAGATTTAAGTATATGATTCAGCATTTTTTAACTACGATACGACGCTTTTTTTAAAGTTATTCTATTATTTATAATGCTCAAGTATGTTTATAGAAAACGTGCAATATATTATAAATAAAAATAAAGATTTGATAAAAAATAATATTGGGAAAAACGGTTCACAGAATACATCTACTTACCAAGTTTCAACAGTATAGTTCTTATAGTTTCGGAAATAAGTGGCTGTGACATACGGACATGACGAATCTGTAAGGGTTCCGTTTTTTGCCATTTGGCTACGGAACCCTTAAAACGTACAGCGACATGACACCTACCGCTCCTTTACTGTTTCAACCACAAAGGTAACGTGATTTAATATATTTAGTATTTTAGGCCTCGGGTGACCGGCGGGCGGGGAGCTTTTTCCGCCAACGCATCAGCTTGGCCATCCAAAGAGGAAACGCTGCCAGTCTGCTGGGAACCTTGCCGATCGGCAGCAGCGGCAGCCTCGAAGAAGTTTTTTATATATTATAATTGTACATTTGCTTGTATATTTTGTACATTTGTTGTAAATAAAATGTTTTTTTTTTTAGTATTTTTTATTTAAAACAAATGAACAAAATATACAATCTATAATTATATAAAAAAAACTTCCTTGAGGCTGCCGCTGCTACGGATCGGCAAGGTTCCTAGCAAGTTGGCAGCGTTTCCTCTTTGGATGGCCAGGCTGATGCGTTGACGAAAAAGCTCCTCGCCCGCCGGTCTCCATTAACCTGCTATACACAAGAAAAAAATCAAATCACTCTGGTTGTTGAGATAATCCAGTTGAGACATAAAAACATAAACACTCTTCAGATGACTTAGTACAGATTTGATTGAAAACAATCTAATATAACGAATAAATCTACAAAAAATTGTGTACCCTAACAAAATCATCTCGCCCACACAATAACAAAATGAAAGGCGGAAAGAAACGAATAAATAACAACACATTCTGTCCCGCTATCTAGTGAAACGACGTGAAAATGTTGTTTGTACTCGTACAGGCGAAATGTTACAGGGTTAGATCGACCCCCAACCCCCATACATTGTTTGAGTTGACCTTTAAATTTAGTACGAAAGTATTATTTTTGTTTCGAAGTCAAAATCACAATTAAAATGCAGCAGCTTGATAGTGCCATCCACAAAGATGCGCCCCATTTTTTTTCCTAATCCCTTACACCTTTTGCTGTCGAAATGTCTATGTATGTAGGTACATGTCGATATGCAAATCTTAGGTTAATGAATAAAGCCACTGCATACCTCTTTCGAAGTGTCCAATATTTGAATAATTAATAAGTATATTTTTGAAAGATATGTATGTAAATAGGTAATATTTAAAATAAAGATCGACTAACGGTAGAAAAATATTACCATACTGATTTTTTTGCCGGAGTCTTCTCAATTTAAGTGTATTCTAAACCAGTGATAGAGTCAATTGTAAAGTTCATGAGTGCCTTATGAGTTTTAATTTGAATTGACAAAGGCTTTAATAACAAGTCTCCAAATAATAGTTTCAACCGAACCGAGGATTCAGAATATATTTCAATCACGGACTGATTCCGATAAAGGCAACTTTACTATTATTTTTCATCCCGACGTGACTTAAATAGAGAATGAGATTGCCTTCGAGGTTATCACTACGTTTAGTGACAGAAACAAATGGGTAGGCTATTTAAGAATGTCAGTAAATCTTACTATACTTACTGCTAATAATATAAAAGCGAAAGTTAATGTATATGTTTGTTACTGTTACCATATATTTTTTTTAATTTTAAGATACCTATAATTTATTTTCAACAAATGTACAAAATATACAAACTGTAACATGTAAAAATACTTCTTCGAGGCTGCCGCTGCTGCCGATAAGCAAGGTTCATAGGAAACCTGGATGCGAAAAAAGTTCTTAATAAAAGTATCTGAATAAATATACATGGAAATGAAAAGGAGTGCGTCCGTTATTCTTCCGTATTTACCTTCCATTCTTTTCTTGCTACTGTGTTTAGAGATGACACAATTTCGAAACAATTTTCAATTAAATATACTGGCAGACACAGCAACGAAATATTTGCTGAGGTAGAATAACAGAAAACTATATGACAGAGAAATAATGAAAACACAGTGTGTCTAACAATATAATAGAAGTAAAACTATCAGGTGCAGTCTCGGGGAAGAATGAAGGAGACTTTTTAACAAATTTAATAATAGACTTAGATTATCACATAGATTAAGAATTGGTCCTCGCTCCGAAGGAGCGGGGCGCGACGATTTATTCATCTATGGATTAGCAATTAAAAAGGCTGACATAACTAAAAACTTTAATAATTTTGTGTTAAAAGTATTCACCACATCATCTAAAAAAATATTTGCAAAGTAGATTCCTTATTTCAGATTTTCACGCCTTAAGTGGTCCCTCGGGAATGAAGGTGACGCCGCAGGGGACAACTAGTTCATAATATAACAACAGGTTAATTTATGCTACTACAAAGGTTAATGATCCTAGAATCATTATCTACACACGAAGCGGCGTTTTATTATCTACCTCGCATTACAACCTTATAATTAACTCTTAGTTTTGTCTTCGCATATAGTATCTATCAAAACTCCGGCAGCAAATACGTTAATATTTATTGTTTTTTTTTCTAAATTCTCTTTAATAACAACAAAGAAAAGTTAACATGGGTTTATGGCAGTGAGACTATACAAATAATTATGAAATGTAATAGGTCTAAGTTGCTTTATTGCCGGCTCTTCTCAGCAAAAGCAACCGTGCGTTAGATCCATGCTAATATTATAAATGCGAAAGTGTGTCTGTCGGTCTGTTACCTCTTCACGCTTAAACCACTAAACCGATTTAGATGAAATTACGTATAGAGATAGATGGAACCTTGGAGAAGGACATACGACTTTTTATCCCGGGAAAATATAAAATCCCTTGGGTATGCGGGTGAAACCACGGGTTGGAAAACTAGTTTTGTCATAAATCAAACATGTGACGTTAATTTAATAAAGATTTTTTGAATTTTGATTTTGACAGAATTTTGCAGTCATCTCCCACACTATATTTTGTGTTAGTACTTTGAAAATGTTAAGAACATTTGTTTGCATCATTTGTCTACATAGATATTAAGATAATAATATAATTTAAACCGCAGTTAGCCCTCCTAAAGGTCAAGTTGCTGTGAATTAGCTTCATGAATATACCTTTATCTAAAATACTAGTTACCCGCCCTGACTTAGTTTAACAATTATGTATCTTAAAATATAAAAGTCCCGTCCCTATTGTAGAATTTTTGGAATGATCATTGGATGATTTGGTAATCCCAGACGCAATCGCATCTCGTTTAGAAAATCCACATTGCTCACATAGTGCCCGAATCAATTGACACGCATGCCAATACGTGTTCCAAATGTTTGCACAAACCTTGCCTGTAACATATAAAGCTTATAGACTCGACATTTTCAATTAAGCCCCCAGAGCCAATTCATTTCCTCTCACGTCACGTAACGGTGGCTTCCTTTTTCCACATTCATGTCCGTTATCTGTACCATTTGTACCATATGGGGCACGTTGGTCGTATTTTGTCGAGTGCTTTTTGATTTTAAGTTGTATGTTGTACCTTGGGGATCAAATATATCTACGTGGGAAATAAAATTCTCAGCTTCTTACTCCAGAACCAAGTTTTTGTAGTTTCTCGACCAGGTAAACTTTTCTCGGCTATAAATTATGAGGGTGTTATTAAAATAATTCTGGAACCGATAAAATACGTACTCAAACTGTTCTCGGCTATTAATTATCTGGGTGTTACTAAAATACTCAAAAGCGATACTGGATCCACAAGTAAATTACAATGCTTCAGGTATTAGTAGTTTTATCATCCCATGCCCTGTGGATTTGGTACCGTACCGTTCGTTTTTATTTATATAGAATATGTGGATAGAACAAAAATAATGTGTGAGGTGCCTTAGTATGTGAAAATCTAAAGATTTAGCCTACTCCAATGCACTGGCACCGTGGGCGTGCTTTACGGGCTGTATGTGGGTGCCTGACAAATTATTCCCCTTCAATTGTTTTCTATTTAAGGGTGAGACGATTATCAGAAATCACTTATTATTCTTTTTTTATCAGATAATGTCATTCTCCTACAAATATTATAATTTTCCAAGCACGATACTGATTCCATGCTTATCTTTTCTTTTCTTTTTTCCGCCCCGCGGTATCACCAGCGTTCTCGAAGGATTTTATCTTTTCCCGGAATAGTATTGTATGTTATAATCCAGGATATTATCTACCTGTGTGCCAGCCAAGTTTAATTAAAATCTGTTCAGTAGTTGCACGATTGAGTAACAAACATCGAAACATACTATCACATTTATTATATTAAGTAGGATTAATGCGTAACAAAAAATTACGAAGTACCTACGGTCTCCGAGGTTCAACAAAATAATGTGGCTTATTAAAAAGTCACGTTTGTAGGAGGACTGAGCCTTCCAGGATATAATAATAAACCAATGTGTGCCTCACAGGTGCCTCGCGAGAGGATTATTCATAACGACTTGGTAAAGGTAATTGCATACGATCGGGTAAAAATACCATTGAAATTTTTCGAAAAGACGAAAATAAATGACTACCTATCTGGATTAATTTCGGTACATTTGCAAACAATTGGGAACCGTTGAGTTCTTTAAGATTAGTATAATTTAAATAAAATTATAGGTTCAGTTATGAATATCTGCAGTTTAATAAAATTGAACTTAATTATAAGTAGAATTAACATTATTCACAACAAATGTACAAAATATACATGCAAATGTACAATTACAATACATAAAAAACATCTTCGAGGCTGCCGCTGCTGCCGATCGGCAAGGTTCCCAGAAGGCTGGCAGCGTTTCCTCTTTGGATGGCCAAGCTGATGCGTTGGCGGAAAAAGCTCCCCGCCCGCCGGTCACCCGAGGCCTCGATTAATTTTTTACATAAAATATTTGCGAAACGACGAGCTTCAGACCCCCACGGACCCATGGTCTCAACCGCAAAAGGCATAAATTGATAATTTGAATTTGGTAAGCATTTTAAATCTTTAATTTTCGTTCTCCACATTACTTAGTATTTCGATTGGTTGAAAAATATAAAAATCTCGTATTTATATTTTACGGTTTATTTATTTTGACATTTTATAGAAATGCAAGAGTTAAAGCTGAGAGACTCACTTTTTTTTGCAATTTTTACGCTTGTCTATATTTATGATGGCAACACCGCCATTTATTTAGTTGGACAGGACTAGCTACATAACAGTAATCTGTGGACAGGACTTTTTGGTGGAAACTTACGACGTTACGTTTGCTTTTCACTAAATTTGTGTATTTTAAGTTTTATTCAATAATATCGGTGGCGTTTTGTCCAAAAAAGATCAATCTAAGTGCACAAGTGAAGTGAAATTAAATGAAAAGTTTTATTGAAACAGCCGTCAATTTCAATACTGTAAACAACCTGACTGTAAACAATGGTAATTTATTTGTTTTTAATAATCTTTAGTCCAAAGTCTTTTAATCGCATACATTTTATTCAGTTTTAATTTCTTCTTTTACTTTAGTAATTATTAAAAAAAAACAATTTTTACCATTGTTTAGCATCTTATATAGACTTGTATAACCTTTTTTGTGTATAACCGCCTTAATACAAGCTGGCGTTTTAAGGCTGTCATGTGATGCTACTTGAGCTTGAATATAATTACGGAGTATTTGGGAGAATATTAAATAACATGATAATATTTTATATTATTTTATTTATAAATTGCAACAACGTTTGAACGTGTTTTGGTCATTTTCAATAGACTGTTATTTAGACTACTAAATCAGGCGTGTCTACCAGTGGCTTCAATAAAGAAGTGTTGATCATGGTGATGTATTTATTTGAATAAAATAAAAGACTTCTGGATTTTTGTCCTGAGTTACTGTGTAGATATTATAATCCTACATGATTATTTTACGGCTTAGTATTTTTTTTAGTTTGGCACAAAATAACAAATCTTTTTAGTTATCATTGCATGTATTTTTGTGAAGAACACTAATAAAATAAATCGAACTAAAAACGTCAATCAAAAATACTAACACTAACTTTATAATAACAAATCAAGAAATCTAAGAATAATATATGTTTTGCACGCTTGAATTTCCTTTGAAACAAATTTAGGAATACAAAGAAATAGAGGGAAATGTTTGAAAATAAAATATTTGTTATCTGGCAAATCCGTCTTGGAAAAGCTGCAGTTCAGTCTGAATGCTATGTAAGTATTGTACGCTAGATGGAATTTTATATCACCTTTAATCTGTACTTTAGTTGCACAAATAAAAGTGTGTTTGTTCATATTTATTAAAATTTTGCGTTGTAGAGACTGATAAATTACAAGCTGTTCGCGGCGGTTTCACTCGCGTTCCCGTGGTATCTTATCTTTTCTCGGGACAAAATAAACTTATGTTCATCTAGGGTAATGTAGCTTTCTAATAATGAAAGATTTTTTTAAATCAGTTCAGTAGTTTCAGTGCAAACAAACAAACAATCAAATCAATTAGTATAGATATAGATCATGAAGAAAATAAAATGTACAAATCGACAACAATAAACATAAAAAAATTATGTGAATCATTCTTAGGTTCACTCTTAACTAGGGTTTCTGGTCGAGAATTCTGGAAGCGAGAATTCCCGGGAAATTTAGCCCTACTCGAGACGAGAAAAAATGGGTCGAGAACTCGAGAAATCGAGAAATTTTTCAAAATAAAAACGAGATTTTTCACAAATATATGAAACAGACTATCTTTTTTTATTCTGGATAAGCTTATGTTTGACCACAATCTCACCATAATAATAATGATAATGTGGCCAAAGGTGGTAAGCACACAAAGCCTAGATGGAAACTAGCTCCCAAGTGCAGCTGTCGGAACACAGCCAGTCGGGTACTATAATGTACCCTACCACCCTGCTATGGTTTTCTCACAATGTTCTCCTTCACCGAAAGCTCAAGCTCATTATAGGATTCGAACCCGCGACTTTTGCCTTATCATCTGACGAGGCTATTAAGTCGCTCGTATTTTTTGAAAGAATATTTTATAAATACAGTCGAATTCAGAACCTCCTCCATTTTTGAAGTCGGTTAAAAATAGGTTACGTTTCTTGATTTCATTTCATATAGTGTTATCTTTACGAAATTAACGTTGGATTAAAATATGACTTGCGTTTTTTTTTGCATAAGGCAAACAAAGGTTGATTTTTTTTTAGAGTTTCATATTGTGTTAAGTGTTGATTAATGCGTAATACACAATAAATAAAATGATTTAAAGACTGGTTACCAAATAAACGTCACTTTTATTTTGTAGATGATCCATACAATGTTAGAAATTTCTCCAGTTCCCGGGAATTCCCGGGAAATTTAGGTCGAGAATTCTCGAGCTCCTGGAAAAAATAAAGTCGAGAAATCAGAAACCCTACTCTCAACCCCTTGGCTCGCTGATGGGATAATCGTCCCAGAGCATCTAGTCCTATAAAAAATTGCAATTGAAGCTATTTATCTTATACCTTTAAACTAGCAATGCTTGTATATATAAATATTATATAATCTGAATCTCGGAAACGGCTTCAACGATTTTCATGAAATTTTGTATGCAGGGGGTTTCGGGGACGATAAATTCTAAGATCTAGCTAGGTTAAATTTTTAGAAAACGTCGTTTTATCAGTTTTTCAATCGAGCGACACCCGAACCAAAGGACCTCGGTTCGAGATCAGATAATATTACACATTATTTTTTTCCTTTTCTTTATCAAGTTCCTACTTTTGTAAGAAAGTCTATTAAAATTTTACCAAAAAAAACGAGCAAAGCTCGGTCATCCAGGTACTTCAGTTTATTCATCATATTTTAATGTTCACATAAAAATACTATTCTAGTACATAATAATCTTCACAAAAATTTGCGCAAATTTACTTATAATGTAAAATGTTACGACAAATTCTATATTAATATATATCTTCTATATAACCCAAAGTAAACAAATTTGTGAGAGACATGAACGTTGCCACAATGTGGGAAGTAAAATATTTTCTCGTTCCCAAAAAAGTCGAGATTTGTCCGTTTCAATCTTTTCAAAGAACCTGATAGGTGCTCGAAGAATAATTTCTGTAAAGTTGACGCCTAAGTTAGAGAGAAAAAGCGATTAAGTTTTATTTTAATTTTATTTGATTTTTATATACAGCCAGATAATACCAATAAAATAATCTGGCCAGTTTTTTGCCGGTTCTTCTATTGAATACTGATTTACAGAGTCTTTGACATTACAAAGAGCTCTCCCTTGGCCTAAATTGATTAAATCACTTTGAATGTCTTACGCTTTTAGGCTTTTCACTCATATCACTTTTTATTTATTTATTTCGGCTCTTCAACAACGAGTACCTACGCTATTAAACAAATATAAAAAACAAGCTATATCTAAGATACCATACAATATACTATATCTACCAGACTCAGGACAAAGAGACATGTTCATGCACACAAATGTCTGTCCTGGATGGGAATCGAACCCACGACCTGCGGCGTGATAGGTAGTGTGTTAACCAACCACGCCAACCGACCCGTCAAAGCATATAAACTTAGTAACTTTTAAAAAATAATGTACAGAAGTTAATCAGCCTTGCCTTGGTACACATACATACATAAAAAAATACACGCTGTATCTTATAAATTGTATCTATATCATAGAGTGGAAGAGTTGAGAAAAGGACATGCTTGATCCCTTTAATTTACTTTTTATACAGTATATTTTATGATAAGAATGTATGATCTCGAAAGGAGCATGACGCTTTATGAAAAAAAATATTATTGATATTAGAAGATGTGCAGGTAATAGAAGAGTATTTGTGTATCTCTGTTTAGGGTACCGTAGGCAAAGGGTAAAAACGGAAACTCTATTACTAAGACTACTGTCCGTCTGTCTGTCACCAGGTTTTATCTAATGAACCGTGATAGCTAGACAGTTGTTGAAATTTTCACAGATGATGTATTTCTGTTGCCGCTATAACAACAAATACCTACAAAAAAATCTCAAAAATCTCTCTTTTCTCTTCTCTCTTCAAAATTTGTTTGGAACCTTCGGTGAGCGAGTCCGACTCGCACTTGATCGGTATTTTCTATTTTTTTTATTTGATCCATTGGTAGGTATCATTTCAAACGAATGTAGGTTTTGGTTTTTCGAAAATATAAAATACCAGTATTTGTCAATAGCGATGCTGTAATACTCGTAGGTATTCAAGAAAAAATACGTTACGTACCAGTATTCGTAGAAAACTACATATAAATCATGGTTTTGACATAATTTATCGGGAAAATTGCAATGAAAATTTTATACTAGCGTATAACGTAGTTGTTTAGGAAATTCCTGTGCTTGGAATAACCCAGTGCTCACAATGGCACAGCGTAGAGGATAGAAATCCTTTTAGGATACAAACGGAAATTCGAATATTTAAATATGTATTGTGGGATGAGAAATTCAGATTTGATCGCGATTTCGTTGGCATTTACTGTATTTTTAGTATGAATATTTTATGATTTGCAAAGTTAGTATGAAATAGAAAGGCAACGTTTTGGAAGGATTTAACCAAACTTTTGGTTTTTGCATGTTCAGCTTCTTTCGGGTATGAATGTGTGTTAGTAGTTAGCCCCCGACCATAAACCACAAAATTAAGATTCTGATGTTTTTAAATGGCAAAATACGGAACACAAATTACTCTAAAAAAACGAGAATTTCAAAGATTTGTAATATGGTGACGTAAAAAACACGGGCGCTTACATTGCAAACGCAAATTAAGAACGCGCGAGAGAAAAAAACATTCCGAGTGGGAACTTAAATTACTTAAACCAATACAGTTTATAAATAAAAATGTAGGACGTATATGCTTTGCTACCGGTGCGAAGTCGGGGCGGGACGTTAGTAGGTTCCTACAAATATTATAAATGAAAGTAACTCTGTCGGTATGTTACCTTTTCACGATAAAATTTTCGTAAAGAGGGATAGATGAAATCTTGGAAAAGGACTTAGGATCCTTTTCATTTGTAAATCGTATTTATCAGTATAACTCTCTTCGGCATCTTTTAATCGTACCCGGCAAGATACCTAACAATACCAAATGGAATAATCTGTTAGACAAGGTCGTATAAAAGTGAGATGGCCGCAATTCCATTCAACTTTAAAAGCTGCATAGTCGTGGAGGTAAATGTAATATCTCTTCTATATGTACGTAAAAATTAAGATCGGGTATCCTTCAATAGTTATCACAAGGTAAGAATGAACGAGTTTAATAGTTTTTCAATCCAACAGCGTAAATACACAATATAATATGCAAACAATAAACTTCAAGCAGTAAGGCCATGAAAGGGTTACACAAGCTAAACAAAATTATGTTAACACACAATGTTACAAGGTTATCTAACGAAAACAAAAACTTTAAATAATAGTAAACACAAAACGGAAAAATGTTTTTTCATGATTCTAAAAGTTACGTACCTATTTCGAGAACTAGAGTTTCATAGTATCAATTTTTACCACTTCTATTTGGCTTCTCATATTATGTATATGACCTTTCCGAGTTGCTTTATAACATTATAATTTTGTAAAATATCTTCAACCTCCGTATTAAAAGACTTATAAAACAAGGTCAAGTACATGTTTCAATCTGCTTCTACAAACGTAATGGATCTTCCACTGATGCGTTTCAATGAAATGTTCTAAAGAAAGAAATATAACATTTTCAACTTTGCTTTCTATCTCATAAGATGTTTGTTTGTGACCTTATTCTGAGTAACGAATAACTCGTTCGTTTTATTCCAGTAGGTATATGATCTGTGTGCCAAGTTTCATCAAAATCCGTTCAGCCGTTTTTGCGTGATTGAGCAACAAACATCCAAACATACAACATTGCCATCCAACGTGGCAATGCTGCCAGCATTCTGGGTACGTTGCCTACTGACAACGACTTTTTTATTTAGATTTATTTAAATTAAATGGTTGTAGTAGCTTATCTCTTATAGTATTTACAGCAATAAATTTATATATCTAAAAAAAAAAAAAAACATACAAACATTCTATGATATTAGTTGGATAAATAAATTAGTACATCATTATTTTAGAAACAATATTGTCTTGATTTATCATCTTATTCTTTGTTTTATTTACATCGGTTTAATATCGTTACTCACAATAAAGGTGCCGAAACAAGTTTCTCTCTGATATGAATTTATTACGATGGTTATTTTTCTCAAGCCGCCCTGCGGGAGCACTCGCGAACCCTCTTGGAAAGTTGTAAGGTTTCAAATCCGCCACTTAGGGTGGGCTGTGACAAATTACATGTTTTTCATTAAAATAATACAATTTCTCATTTCAGTGCACTGCCTTGGAGGTTGTAATGTAGTGCACAATTCACGGACGATTTATTTAACTCGATAGGGTCAAATCTTGCAATTGAATTTGAAACCAGTTCGACACAACTGACTGAGCTGGAATTTTGCAAACACTTTAGGTGTTAGTGACAATATAATCTTGTATCTATACTCAAAATAGCATTTTTTGGAAAAATATTTAATAAATTTTTATAAACGCTGGTGACAAGGGATGCTCTTCATATACATACGAAAACAACCAATAAATGTGATCGTGTGTTATAAGATATCGTAATGTATTGGATATTGCAATATTACATTATGCAGTACTGGCCATTTCAAATCAAAATAATTTTTGTTTGGCTAAGAATTCTAATTAATTTTATTGTTTTTTCAAAAGTAGTCATTTGTTTATTGATTAGTGTTACATTTTCATCGCATTTCAATATTTTTTGTCATGATGGATACCTTAAAAATTCGAGTAATTATGGAATATGAGTACCGTCGTGGCAGCAACGCGGCACAAGCGGCACGCAACATCAACGAAGTTTACGGAGCTAACACTACAAACCAACGCACCACCTGTTATTGGTTTGCTCGCTTCCGTTCTGGAAATTTCGACCTGAAAAATTATTAATGAAAAATATTTATATGTGCGTTAGTGTGCTATTTTTGGGCCATTTTTGAAGTGCCAATGTTGTGTAACCTATCTTACTTAATTTACTAGCATTGTTGGATACAAACACAGAACATTTATAATTTCTAACTAATCCTATTAGATTTTCGACAATGATAAAACTAATTCAACATGTCTGAAATACACTAAATAAATTTTGGAATATTACGAGAGATAAGGACACAAATATCTCTGTCTATGATTTCCCAAAGGAAGGAAGACTCGATTATAAATATAATTTGGCAAAATATATTTTGTTCTTGTACATTCAACATAAACACATAGCATGAAAAATACTCTTTATTTTTCATGCTATGTGTTTATGTTCCAACTTGTACATTTTTTTACCATTCATCTCAATTACTACAGAACGATTTTGGATGGTACTTGGTACACTGGAATACCATAAGTATAAAATACTTTTTATCCCACGATAAGGTAGACCCCATGAATCCTTCCCTTTTTCACACACGCTCCACATCACACATAAGCTAAACAGAGCATGTACCATGGAAGCCTGATACCTGATAAACTAACTATATACACTTTTATAAACGACTTCAAAAAAGGAAGAGTTTGCGTGTTCGCGGATAACTTCCTCGTTTCTGAACAGATTTTGATGATTATTTTTTTTATAGAAAGGAGATATCCTAAGGGTATTCCATGATAAGGAATCCAGGGTCTGATGATGGCATCCCAGATAAATCGAGGGGACTTCAAACAGATCAACAGGTATTTATAGAATAATAATTTGAATAGGTTATTCTGATTAACTAAATCAAAGAACGAATTAATTTGTGCTAAGTAATTTTTTTTTTACTTTTTTTAGTTTCCTTTTGAAGTCATTTTTTTAAACAGATTTTAAATAGATAATTACACTCAGAATCAGAAAAAATGAACATGTTTATGCACACAAATATTTATTCTAGGTGGGAATTGAGCTTTACTTTAAGAAGCTGATTTGGTACATCCAGTATACTTACCATTATGGCTGTCAAAAAATTAAATATCATTATCTCGATGTCATTTCACGACAGAACATGCAACGTCACAAGCCCAACCTCGCCCAAATCCGTACAATCATTAATCATTACGTAGGTATTAGTGATGACGTTGTGTCTACGCAATTAATCATTAAGCGTTGAAATACCAAGAGACTGTTACGGTCATAATCAAGTTATGAAAGGTTATCGGATTACAGCCTCTGAGATCTTGAGTTCCTGAGTCATCTCCATAATATAATAATACGAGTATTTACATAAAACGCTTAATTCTATTTTGCTTCTGGTTTGTCATTTGTTGTATGAGATTTATTGGAGTTCTCGAATTTAATTTGAAATGTTTATTTGGATTGACAAGATTGTATCTTTCTTTATTTACTTTGTCTTTTTTTGGTACAGGTACCTATATAGATAGAAGTTTTTTATATAATTATAATCCCACAAATATTATAAATGTGAAATTTTAGATGGATGGATGTTTGTTACTCATTTACGCCAGAACGGCTAAACGGATCAGGATGAAATTTGGCATAGAGATTGATAATAGTCTGGAATAGAATATACGCTTTTTATCCCGGGAAAAGATAATATCCCTCGGGAATGCAGGTGAAACCGCAGGGGACAGCTAGTAATAAATATATCACTCTTTCTGAGTGAATAAGTAAGTCACTTTTAGTTGTACTCGGCGCCAAAAAACAATATTTTCAATCTTGTACAGTGCCCTAAAAAAGAACCACACCGGTATCACAGAATAAAAACAGATTGTGCTTTTCCAAAATTAACATGGCGTAGGTCCAAAATTTAAATTGAACTGATTCTCGTCTTGTTTTGATTCACGGACCAAAAGAGGTCTGACTTTAAGTCGCAAACAATAAAATGAAGACTCGGTCCGGTTGGACATGGTAGTTCCAAATTCAAAATAGTGCACGCCAATAAGACTCAAATCTATCGCTATTTCTTCCGAAGCTCTGTCCAACATTGCATCGTAAATGCTATCGAAAACAAAGATAAACTGCATATGTAGGTCACTAGGTCCCCTAATAAATTTTAATTTCCATACTCTGGCAAACACTTTATTTGATTGTCCATTTCGATGTTTGTTTATGATTGAAATGTCATACTTAATATTTTATGCCATGAATCAAAATAAATTAAGTTTATACTTCGGATAAATTGCGATTGACCTTTTTACACGTTCTCGTCTAGTGAATTTATCCCTCGCGTCTCTTTTGTTGAACTTTGTACTGAGGTATATTAGTATAGGTGTATAAGGCGATGATAGTTCAGTGGTAGTGACGTCAGATAACGCGGTGAAGATCGTGAGTTTGAATCCTACAATAAGCGTAAGCCTTCAGTGAAGGAAAACATCGTGAAGAAACTATAACACGGTGTGGTACCCTACATTGTAGTACTCGACTGGCTGGATACCTAAGTTTAAAATATGTCGCTAAGCACCTGTTGGTGTGTTCCGGTAGTTTCACTTGAAAGCCAGTAATAACGTGAACGAACAATACATTAATAATCCCGCTGATACTGCTAATGTCTATAAGCGACGGTTCGTCACCCGTCTAGAAGGGGGTCACTTTTCTGTTATTTTGTTGCTTTTATTTTACATTGCGAATGATTTTAAATGTCTTTAAATTCAATGCTCGGTCAGGTAAAACGTCTTACCCTCTTCGCACACGGCGTCGTAGCGTAAGCGCGTACGACGAGAGCAGTACGAGCATGAACATTTTCAAACAAGTCCGCACACAAAGCGGCTGTTGCAGCGAAACGTAGGAGGTGTTTATTGTCATTGCGTCCTAACGATACGCTTACGCTACGACGCCGTGTGTGTAGGGGGTTAGTCCACCATTTTGTCTTGTCCTGTATTTTAATCTGTTGGTCTTATAGACTCCTTTTGTAACGATAATGATATTTAATTACTGTCCACTATGAAAAAAGTACAACTCAATCTGCATACATATTAAAATACCTTTTCCTGTCTAATTAACGCACAACATAAGCCGCTGGCCCTGCATCCAGGGTTTTTTTTAACGTTGGAAATTTTATTACAAGATAAGATATAGAAGTGTTTTTAAAATTTAAGCCCTGAGGGAGTATAATGGGGAATCGCGAGAGAAACCACGGAGCAGAAATCTAATATCTTTATATGCCTTATTTTTAAATACGAGTTTCAACGTTTCTATTCCCTGTTCCAGAATCAAAGTATTCTATGTTTTATTCCATGATTTGATATAAATTTGTATGAATGTTTTATTCAAACCCATTCAGCCATTACGGGTTGATTAAGTAGATAATAAACATGCTTACAAACTTTCAAATTAATAATGTAATTTTGAACATAAAACAGCACGTAAATACAACGTAATTAGTTCGTTATCTTGTGAATTAGTTTTCTTTGTTCCTTGCTTAAAATGTTCGGACAGTTTTTTGGTCTGTAAGTTTAAATAAAGGCATTATTTTCAATACACCTATAAACTTTATCTTTTCATATTGTGAATAGTAATACCGTTCAATCGTTTTGAAAAAATTGATCTATACAACTACATAGAACATTGCAAACGGTACGATAATCTCCTCACAGAAGAAAAATAAAACCATAGCATAATTATTAAACTGTGACCATAGTAACGATACTACTGCCGTTATTTCTAATCCTCTCGAAAAGCAAATTCAAGTTAGCAGTTCCGCTACGTCCTTTATAAATTCCAAAGGCTACAACTTCCACATTTAACTTTTATAACAAAATTGTCGCGCACCGGGAAACATTAATGGAACGTGAAACGACACCTCGATTTCGTAACTCTATTGTAGATAGTTAGCTCTGTTAATTGTCTTTGCTCATACAATAGACGGATTTTGAGAGCTGACGTGGGTCGACAGCTTGAGACTTATTGTGTTTCTAGATCTAGAATTCTGAATGAAGTACTTTTTAAATGACTCTACTACGTTTTTGTAATTATGATACTTGGAAAATATCGTGAGAAAACCATAAGCCGGTCACAGTGTAAATAGATACAGTGATACGATGCTTTTGATCTCGTGATAAAGCTGATACAGTCTAGAAAGTGTACGGAGGTACTTGAATACTTCGTAGTACCCGACTAATTCTGCCTATAAACACAAATAATATTAATTTTAACTATCGCATATCAAATGTGTAAAATATTTTTGGTAAAACAATGTTCAATTTTTTATAAAAAATAATTTGGCTGTAAATCAAGTTGGATATTCTTTTTGAGATAGCAAATCTTTATGGCCCAAAGTGTTCTAGTTTATGAACGTACGTCACAGCTTATCTTAATCTTGCAGGTTTATCACACAATACGATCATCCGCATAGTAATCTCATTGAACTAACTACATAGAACCCCGGCAGATTTCAGTAGACCTATGCGGCATAGCTGCAATGCAGTCATCAAATAGACCCGAACATTTCGTTACCTTACATTTCCAAACCAAATATTACTTACGTACCTGAAACGAATTAAACCAAGTCACGTTAAGTGTTCAAGAAAGTAAATCTCAACCATATTCTAAGCAGCTTAGGATTGAATTCTCAAAGGTTGAATTTTAGCAACAATCCTGAATGTGTGCCTCGGGAAATATACTTTTAACCGAATTGTGACGGTATTTTAAATAAAACTTATACCTTAGTTAAACTCACGTGCCAATTATGGTTTCGTAAGTGAGTTATAACTCGTTTAATAACTTCGTTTTGATCGTGTGCTCTTTAAATATGTGTTTGAGTGTTTGATAGTACTTTTAAAATTTTCGCGAACTATAGTAGCTGTAGTAGATTATACCAGGTCTATTATTCTATGCGCGAATAGACCCGGTATAATCTACTAATATGAGTGTTTGATATTCGACAAGTTGCATAAATTAAATACTTTACAATTTGTTTGCACAATGTATTGGGGAAACTGTGTAAAAAAAAATGTCATACATTATACATAATTGCGTAGGTACCTGCGTAAAATACCTCAAGTTAAATAATTAGATACAATTTTTTACCAACTCAATTCTGACGTGATAGAATTACAAACAGAGTCATGATTTCCTAAAGAAATAGTACATAGTATCCACATAGAGATGATAATGACGGTGCTGAGATCTGAGCATAAAAACTAGATCAGCCTTTTTCCTCTGGCATTACAAACAGAGTCATGATTTCCTAAAGAAATAGTACATAGTATCCACATAGAGATGATAATGACGGTGCTGAGATCTGAGCATAAAAACTAGATCAGCCTTTTTCCTCTGGCATATCTGCATCACGTACCTACATTATGTACATAAGTAGGTACGTAACCTATATGGAATGAAAAAAAAAGCCGTCATACGTATTAATTTAATGAACCACCTACAATGTGTGTGAGTAACTCAATGTATCCATACGCCTCAATCTAAGCTCTCCCTGTCTATCTGAAAAGGTACCATAATAAGAGTTATTCACATTTTGAAAACCGTGAGTTCAACCTTTTTTTCAAATACAAATTTTTTGTGTATTTTTGTATTAGTTTAAGAATAAACTTGTTAAACATTTGAAAAAAAAAAGCCAATATAGTCAGATGGTCCAAAAATATTTAAAAAAATGTAACCTTGCTGAGTTTCTTGCCGGTTCTTCTCAGTTGAAGGCTGACTTCCGAACCGGTGGTAAATTTTGTAATTCGACCTTCATAAGTGCCCTTCTAGGGCCTAAACTGAATAAATGGTTTTGACCTTGACTTTGAACCATTACAGAATGAAAAATATATTTTTCTGAAAACGGCGGTATCGATTAAGATAGAGATTGGTTTTTAGGTTTAAAGATCTTTATTCCCAGAAAGAATGTAAACAATATTCGCTTATATGAGAACATGTTAGAATATTTTATTATTTGCACAGCATCTTTTAGGAAAGATAAAAATATTACAGAGACTGATGCTCAAATCTGTTTATTGATAGAATAGAATAGAATATAGAATAGAATAGAATAGAATATCATTTTATTTCATAGAATACGGTACATTTGTTGGTAATAATGAAGCGGCCGACGACGTATTCTACCATTACAGATGGTGTAGAAATTTTTCATATTAAATTATTTGTTAGTAAAAATTATAGTTAAAAAATTAAAAGGTAAAAATTAAAATTATACTAGTAAATAGATTGAAAAATAATAAAATGTCAATCTACAAATAAAATAAAATCAAAACGGTCAAGAAAATATAACAGTAGGTACAAATAAAATGTCAATGATTCCGACACTGCAATAAAAGAAAAAAACACATTTAAAAATCATTAAAATAATCAGTAACATAGTAATAACATTTAAGTATCAAATAGTCTTTAAATTTTTTTCTAAATGCATTATTATTGAGCTCTTTAAACATTTTCGGTATGTTATTGTAGATGTTCTGTGCCACACAAAATATACTTTTATTCATCAGGGCAGTTTTGGAACTACGCATGCAAAGGCGACTATTATCACGCCGGTTACGCTTTACAGTATCGGATAACGATGGAAACAAGTTTTGATTTGTCCTTACAAATAGTGCACATTCTAATATATATAGTGACGGAAGTGTTAGAATTTTATGCTTTACAAAATATGGTTTGCAACTGTCCATTGTTTGGAGTCCAAACATCGCTCGAATACATCGCTTTTGAGCTTTAAATGCCAATTCTTTATGGGTTGAGTTGCCCCAAAATATAATACCAAATCTCATAATTGAAGCAGCAAGACCATAGTATGCCGTGAGCAATGCATCCGTGTTCAGTATCGAGGCAAGTCTATGTAACGCGTAAGCGGAGCTGCTGATTTTCTTACACAGTGCCTCAATATGTGCTTTCCAATTGAGTTTATTGTCAATGATCAGACCTAGAAACTTTGTGGTTTCTACTTCATCAATAGGATTACTATTATAACTTACATTAATCTTAGGTATAGAGGATGGTCTTTGACTAAACTGCATTAATTGTGTCTTACTTAAATTGATCTTTAGATTATTATTATCTAGCCACGAAATTATTGTACTCAAAGAATTATTAATGTCACTTTCATATAGATTAGGTTGTTTGCATGCTATTGTCATAGTACTGTCGTCAGCAAAAAGAGTCATACAGTACTAGATTCAACTTCCTTTCAGGTGCAAGTCTGAGATTGGCCGCAGACCGCAAACTGCAAGCTAAATTTATTTTTATACAGCAGCTTGCGACTGCGGCAGGATGGGTATTAATTTCATAGAGATTCATGCGGTCTGTGGTCCGCCCCGGACTTGCACCTTTAGTGGCTATGGCAATTTGTTATAGAGTTTTGCAATACATGAACTCATTACTTCAGAGATTCTTAGATATGATTTAGATCTGCAGGGCGTGCTATATTAGCTATTTTTCCAAAACAAAAAACGGAGAAGGTAAAATACGATTGAGGTAAGAGGTCATTTATGTATGTATCTTACCATGGCTGATCTAATTTTAACGCATTTTTCATACTTCCACGTTTGTAGTAGAGAATTGTTTGGAGATTAACCCCTACATCCTAACATACAAACTTGACTTCCCTGTAATATTATTATGTCCAGTTTGTGTTTACCAAATCCATAATCTCGTCTAAAAGTCATCACGTGGCTACAGGTAATGAACTCAAGAAATCTAGAAGGAATAATTTGATTGAAAACAATAAACCAAATTAAAGAATACGGCTGTAATGATTTTACCCATAAATTTCAAAGCCACTGATTGTAAATGAAATCAATACCGCAATCCCCAACATTATTTGACAAACCAATTTTATTGCAGAACAATAAATTCATCCTACTAATAAATGTGAAAGTTTGTATGTTTAGATGTTTGTTGCTCAATCACGTAAAAATAGCTGTACGGATTTTGATGAAACTTGGCACACAGGTAGAGCATACGTTGGATTAAAACATAATTTGCTTTTATCCCGGGAAAAGATAGGATTAATTAGGAATGCGAGTGAAACCACGGGCAGGTAGTTGTTGATAAGAAGATATCCTCATGAAATAAAACGAGTTGAAACGTAGAATGATATTTCCATGTGAAATCTCACAGAAATATTACTTCAGGCTTTTAAGCAAATGCATTCCGGGCAGGCAGCTGTGTCAATAGGCACCTGAATTGAATGGGTATTGAAACGTTTCAGAAACCATCAGTACGATTTTCTGTGTACCTAATAAAATATGCCTTTGGAATATGATAGAGATATTTTAATCATCGTTTCAGAGTGAATATCGCGTTTTTCGATTTCAATTATGTAACTTCCTAATTGTAACGTATAAATCAAAAAAAATATATATATATTAGAACTTGGATAGGTCCGTCATTGTAAAGTAGATTCCTAATAGATGTCCTAAGTAAAAAAATAAAATACGGTGTTTAACTTGAATTGAGGACGACCGTCCCATTCACAGACAACGAGTTGAATAAAAAATAGAGTTTTTATTTCAAGATGTAACAAGCACTTAACGCATGTATAGAGCACTTAAACATGCCAATGATAAAATCCAAAATGTCAAACTATTCGTCTAAAATAAATTGTAATGTAAAAATTTTAACGGTTGCTATAATTTCCTTGATAATCATATATTTGTCGACAAGAATCGAAAAGCTCAGCATTGGTTTACATAAAACTTTAGGAAGGCGGTACCGCCCTGGTTATTCTACAGATTGCCTTTTAAACCCGCACGTTACCTGGTTCAGAATATTCGTGCTTGATGGGGCTGTAGTGTAAGCGATTGTTCTTAGTTTATTGCGACCACAGTTTTGTTTTCTAGAAGACAATAACGCATTTAAATGAATTGCTCCCTTAAAAGACTAAGTTATTTTAATAATTTCACATGAATTTTTGAACTTTGTGAAACATATTTTTAAGACACTTTTAGTAATGAGTTCATTTAATTAAGATATTTTAAGTTTGAGTTATTTCAATGTAAAGCGAGGTCTCGAGTGACCGGCGGGCAGGGAGCTTTTTCCGCCAACGCATCAGCTTGGCCATCCAAAGAGGAAACGCTGCCAGCCTTCTGGGAATCTTGCCGATCGGCAGCAGCAGCAGTCTCAAAGAAGTTTTTTTTACATATTATAGTTGTACATTTGTTTGTATATTTTCAATGTAAAGTGAATATTTTTGTTTTGGTTTAATTATTAATAATTTATCATTTTTATCAATCCAACATTATTTTCTGTCGTCAACCACATACCGTCGCGTCACGCTACTAGTAAGTACGGTCAAATGTGAAAATGTTTGTCTTAATACGGTTAAACGTCTCAACCAACTCAGATGTGAAATTTGGCATTAAAATACCTTAAAACCTGTGAATATAGACAACTCTTTTAAAATCCATACGTTAATAAAATTAAGTGAAAAATATTCTATTGAAAAATCACTATGGAATTTTCTATGAAAAAATCACAAGGCTTTCATTGGAATCTTGGAGAAATATGTAGGCATTATTTTTAATGAACTCTTAATTCAGTGAAATGGCACGATTCCGTGATAAAAGAATTTAAAAGATATCATTGTCCTCCGCTACAATTGAGCCTCCAAATTTGCTAGCTGACTTGTTTCGGAGCTTGAGGTCAAACAATCGATTTCATCGATGGATGAAGAGCCTCTGAACCTTTTACAGACCTCTTCCGAACGGATTTACGGGTATCAATCTATGTTGGCTTTTAGTTTTCACAAAGTTAGTTATATATTGACTATACAGAGTGCTCAATTTACATCCAGCAATTTGATGAGAATTTTAAATGAAAATAGGTTGTCAGTGAATTTTGGGTGCACTCGAAAGATAGATTTTAAAATATTTATTTATATCATATTGTGATTAAATATTAGATTTAAGTTAAATAATAGTAGATACTGTAGTGTCTATGCTTACGTGCTGGCCACTGATAGATTATATTGATTTTGTATTATTCAAATTTAAATAAATAAGATTCATAAAAATAATCGAGGTCGGTGCGTGGCCACTGACGGTCGAGCTGGCATTAAGAAAATATATATTTAAAGTGAATAAACATATTATTAAACAGTCAAAAAGACTGTTTCAATCACCACCACCGCCACAGTACCTACCCAAAATAAAGAGTTTATACTCTTGTTGTTTCTAAAAACATTGTAATACGGCGTTAATACATAATAACAACACATTTTTAGGTCAATGTTTTTAGATTAGCCAAGGAATGCTAAATTAGTAGATTATTTTAGTTGTTTTACTATTGAAGTTTGGAACACCACAATTTTTTATAAACAACTAGCTGCTCCTCGCGGTTTCACCCGCGTTCCCCCATGGGAACGGTGAAACGGAACATGGGAAAGATCCCATGATCTTATCTTTTCCCGGGACATAATACAGCTTATGTTCATGAGGGATAATGTAGCTTTCTAATGGTGCAAGAATTTTTCAAATCGATTCAGTAGTTTCAGAGCCTATTCAATGCAAAAAAACAATAAAATCTTTTCTCTTTATAATATTAGTATTATTTATAAGTATAGATTATAGATTTGTTTTTTTAGATACTTATGACTAGTATCACAGCTAAAAATGTATTTATTTTCGTAAATATAGAAATTATGCGAAATACAATCATGCAGTGAAGTGGTAGTCCACCAAGTGGTTTCAAAGTGGCAAAATTTATGTATCCAGTTTAAAGGTACGATACCAATATCCCCTAAACTTGTCGGAATCAGTAGTGCTTCACTCTGAGAAAATTGCTCACAGATGTGTACATAACTGTTACTTAAAAAAAACTTAAAAGTAAATGGGTATGTTAATAGAACAGTCCTTGGGTTCCTGTTTAATGCATCTTCACGCCAACTTAGCAGAAAACAAAGTACCTTTTATCGCATAAATATTAAATTTGCATATCAAGCAGTTAAGTATAAGAAAGCAAAATGAAAGTGCGTAGCAGTAATCAATTTGTGCACTCATCGTAGCTCCTCACTACGACTCTCGTAGAGGCTCTACGAATATTCTCAGCTTATTCCAAACGTGGCCGTTACTCGTAGCATACAAATAGGCTCTCAATAACACTCGTCTATAGTAATATGCTCGCTATGATAAAATCCTTAGTTAACGGTGTATCTGAACTCTATGTTAATTACTTAAGGTGTGATATTGTCTATGCTTCTCTTACATATTTCATACAAAACATTATTTTCATACAATTATTTAAAAAAAATATGTAAATAGTAGGAATGGTAACTGATATTAAATCAGCTTTTTTTTTTTTTTTTTTTTTATATTCGATAGGCTTGTGTTTGACCACAATCTCACCATGGTAAGTGATGATGTGGCCGAAGATGGTAAGCACACAAAGCCTAGATGGGAACTGGCTCTCAAGTGCAGCTGTCGGAACACACCGATAGGTGTTTGGCGACAGATTTTCAACTTGAGGGTGGTAGCCAGCCAGTCGGGTACTACAAAGTACCCTACCACCGTGCTATGGTTTCCTCACGATGTTTTCCTTCACCGAAAGCTCAAGCTCATTGTAGGATTCGAACCCACGACCTTCGCCGCGGCATTCGACGTCACTTACCACTGAGCTATCATCGCCTTAAAACACCTTTTTACATTAAAAGTCAAAACGATAGTTTATATGCAGTTTTGTAAAGGTTGCTTTTGCTGAGAAGAGCCGGCAATAAACTCAGCAATTACTCTTTTTTTAAAAAGCAACATAGACCTATTACATTTTATAATTATTTATATAGTCTTACTGATAATATGTGTGTTATGGCGGCAAAAATAGAATAAAGAAATTGAATTTAGTTACGAGTGATTTAGTAAACAACAAACTCCAGCAGACCAGCCCCCACAAGCAGCACCTGTTCACAAGTATGACGCGTGTGGCAGCCATCGTCCTCCTCGCCTTGTTGTCTCTTGAATACGTATAGATACTTGACAATAGATATATTATCTGCACCGTATGTAACCTTAGGCTTAGTGATAATAATATCTAAGAATACTATTAATTGGCTAAAAGTTTGTAGAAAGGCAAAGGCATGTTTACTGCCATTGTAATGTACAATACACCCACGCATGCAAGTTGCTTTTAGTTATGTTTATGAGTTAGTTTAGTTGTAGGAGGTTGTAGGCGTATATGTACTAACTTCGAGGCAAACGCTTTGGTAATCAAATTGTTATAATTCAGAAAGTTTCCTCATATGTTCTGATGAAGGCGTAATACATTTTGTGTGTAAAAATCAGCTGGAAATTTGTCTGTTTTGTTATATAATGCTTTTCTAACGATAGAATTGTAAGT
Source organism: Ochropacha duplaris (assembly GCA_951361185.1). Lineage (NCBI taxonomy): Eukaryota > Metazoa > Arthropoda > Insecta > Lepidoptera > Drepanidae > Ochropacha > Ochropacha duplaris. The sequence goes on from OX592693.1 coordinate 3,293,803, forward strand.
TTTTTTTGGGAAACGCAATGAATATTTCATTTAAATAATGTTATAAAAATATCACATTTCAAAACTTATGTTTTTTTTTTTATTTTTCATTTATTTACCAATTTAAAAAAATAATTACATTTGTTATATTAGAATAGCATTTTTAAACCACTAAGGTTTGTACTTAATGCTACGTGTAATTCTACAACGTAGTAAAAACAAAAACAAGGTTAACAAACAACAAAACTTATTACTATTAAATATACTTATTACTTATTTAATGTAATTCTTAACAATAAAATAAAAATAAATCTCATAACCTTTGATAGGGAATAATTTACCAGTCAAAGGGAATAATTACCTACCAATAGCTTATAGACTAAACATGTTCGAAGTTAGTTTTGTTATGTACTTTGTTACAAGAAGTTACTTGTATATTCAATGTTTTAACTTTTAAACATCAATCTTATGGAGTGACGTAACTGATCAACTTTACTTATTTTGCCTCAAGTTATACAGAAAACAAACGCGTAAGTTGTGCTCAACAAAGATTTTCTGTACAAACAGAACTTTTGGAGTTGAATAATAAAAGATATTAATTTGAGGTAAATATTGAGTGATAAGGAAAGTAATGAAAAAAAAACATGAATGAAATAATATATTTTGATGCTGAAGCGTTATTTAAATCGGTCATTACTTTACCAATATCCCAATTTTTGGAAATCCAATTCACTACCGGGAAATAACGAACAACGTAAACAAAAATAATTGGTTCACGACAAAGCTGTTTTTGCATCCTCATAATATTAAAGTTGGCTATACATTACGACTGTAATTCAGCTTTTGGTAATAACATAAAGCCACATACTGTGAGAATAAAACAATAAAGTAACCTTTAAAGAAAATAACATTATTTAATCCCACAGTATTGCATCATGCCAATATCTTGTATGAAACTTTCCGTTTGTTCACAGTTTTAATACTGCTGCTTGATTTCTCAGTTTTGTACAGACTTGTATGTAGCTAATGCCAATGTAAATTTTAAACAATTTTACTGTCGTCACAATCATGTATCTATCGCAGTCGGATTGTATAAATCACCGTATTACATTACGGCTAGCCGTTTTGTTTTGCGGCGGGTCAACGATTAGCCGGATTGAATACGGCTGAGTCAAAGTCCGGCAGAAAGTGTTCCGCGATATATGTTATTCAATATGTAATAGGTAGAGATAATGTAATAGAGCGGGTCATTATCCGCCTCTTTGACAGTTTATCAATGACGTGGTAGGTTACTTGCTCATCTCTTTCTATTCAAAATTGACATGTCTTGATTGGGTTAAAAGTGTACTGGCGTTCACTTTGTGGCAATTATTTTAAAAGGTCACCCTAAATTGTGGAATAAGTACAATGAGGCTAAACTTAAGCCGCCATACTCGTATTGTAAAACGTCTCACAATGACAATCCGGCTAATCGTTGACCTGCCGCAATAAAAAACGGCCCTGGTTTTGGAAATGGCTAGCCGTAATGTAATACGGCGATTTATACAATCCGACTGCAACATATCCACTACGTAAACCAGGTAATAGTTACTTAAATTTATGTAACGTTTTCCCAACAAAGTACACGTAAAAATATATTTATTTGTACATCAACTTCGATAAGTACCATTAATGGGCTATTACTGTCTTGCGATGGGACAAGGGGTCTGTCCTTGACGCTGGGTTCAGAACGCAAGCGGAAAGATGATGAGCAGAGCGATTAATGACTTGCATGCATTGCTTGCATGTTAGTTGCCGATTTTGCTTTAAGAAGCTTTAAGCTTTTTTTTAAGGCCGGAGTGAATAGGTTCTTTCTGGGCAAGCGTGCTCCACCATAGGCTTCGTCTTGTCCTTCGTGGATGGGTCAGTGGCCAAACGTAAGCCCATAATATGTAAAAAAAAAGAATAAGGATTGTAATGATATTTATTGAACTTTTAAATTGCCACACATTATTTAAAATAAGTTTGTAAAACTTTACCAAAATGAAGTTACGTCTTTAATTAAAGATAAATAAATCATAGAAGAATGTCTTTTACTGTTTCGTTCGCAGATGGGATAAGACTACCTACTAAAAATGCAATTGAAATTTTGAAATACATTATAGGTATTCATCCTTATTACCTACTACTCTTACCGCAATAGGTAGGTCTATATAGTCGATTGACGGGCCGGATGGAGTGGTTGGTTAACACACTATCTATCACGCCGCAGGTCATGGGTTCAATTCCTATCCAAGACAGATATTTAACATGACTATTTGTTCTGAGTCTGGGTGTAATTGTCTATTTAAGTATGTATTTACAACAAAAAAAAGTAGTATATGTAGTATATCAGTCATCTGGTTTCCATATTACAAGCTCTACTTAGTTTGCGATTAGATAACCGGGTGTGAAAAATGTCCGAGGATATTCATTTATTTAATGTTTTTTAATAAAAATGTTTAGATATCCCTTTTGATCAAAACCAATACAAGATGTCTTAAAAACGCTTATCGCTTGTATACAAACTAACGCCTTTAGTGTTTCAGACTTTCAAAGTGGGCAAGTCAAGTGGTAAGTTAGTAAATTGTAATCTTCTTTCCAAGTATCATCTTGACTATCACTCGTACTTTTAGGCATTGTTCAAAGTTCAATAGCTACTTGCCTGCTCACTTGCCAAGTCTGAAGTTGTCTTTTTGTTTAATGTTATTTATTACAATTGTTTTTATTTGCATGAAAAATAACTTTGAGCATTCAAGGGTCGTTATAAAATAATTACTTTTTTTTTTTTTTACTATTGCATGACAACATTCCTTCGAAGAATTCTTTTTTCTGAAGTTAATCTATACTTAATAATAATATTATAAAGAGGAAAGATTTGCTTGTTTGTTTGTTTGCATTGAATAGGCTCTGAAACTACTGGACTGATATGAAAAATTCTTTCACCATTAGAAAGCTACATTATACCCGATGAACATAGGCTATATTTGTCCCGGTGAAAGATAAGATCCCATGGGAACGCGGGTGAAACCGCGGGGAACAGCTAGTATCTAATATATAAATCGATAATATTAATAATACATTTAATCAAATAATGACATCTTATTAGGTATGCACATGACGCATCTGGTGTTGCATCGAAAGAAAACAAAACTGTATGATTAACTATGTAAAATAAGTCTCAGATCACATGACACGTTGAACGGATATAATGCCGTGTGCACACTGCACGGATGTTGTGGCTCACGGCACGTTTGACCCGAATAGGTAATCCAATATCGCCTGACGTCTAACATCCTATTAAGTGTAAACTACTGCTTGTATATTGAGGAGCTTGTGAAGCAATGGGGAATATGCACGTGACTTCAAAATGGACGATTTTTTATGTTATTCATATTGTTACAAAATAATTTTCAAAAATTTTCATTAGCTAAATTTAATCATCACAAAAAGAGTGTTTGATTTTAAATTCCTTCGCAAATTTCCAAAACGCCCCATGAGCAAATCGTGAGTAATCGTGACTTCACTTTGACACTCGACCACAGAGTTTGTAACCGCTACGCTCAAATTTATTATAATTTATAAGTTTTCTGTGCTTTTCCATGGTAATAAATCGATTTTAGTAACTTTGTGAACCAAACACTTCATTTTTGACATCGAATTCGTCTATTCTCACATTACAAAATAAGCGCGCCATAATGGCCGCGTTTGAATCACCCGGAAATGATAGTGATTTTAATATATTTTTTTAAGCTTAATGCTTTAGATTTTGCATGTGTTATATATTTTTTTGGTAATGTAATAACCCGTAGAAACGTTTAAACAATAAAAAATACGTGCATTGATGGTTTCTATAAAGTTTAACCGATCTTACTTTTGTATTGTGGACGAGGCGTATATGGGTTATTTCAAACTAGCTTCCACTCGGTAATTCCACCCACGTTTTTGAGATGAAAAGTTGCATTCAGGGGTAACGTAGTTTTTTGTTAGTGAAAAAATTCAAAATCGGCTCAGTAGTTTTGGAGATTACCTCCTACATCCAGGTTAACTTTATCTCTTTATAATATTTGTGTAGAAATTCTATATTTACTTTCTAAGGTTCTCTGTGGACCACACTTTCTACGCCTCAAAAAGTCCTTAGAATACTTACTAAATAACAAGATAAGATTTCATAACAAATAAATGATAAAATACCTTTTTTTCATATTCCCTTTATAAGCTGATAGAATTATGTGTGACGTCACAGGACCCCAATCACTTATGTGACACTTATCATAAAAGATGCAGAAAGGGGTCCGAGAACCCCATGAATATTTTATAACACTGTTACATTCTATCCCGCGGTTTTACCCACCTTCCCGAGGGATTTAATATTTTTCCAAGTTTATTCTTGTTCTGTTTTTATGCAAATCATATTGAATTTAATTCAGCCATTATGGGTCGTTATTGAGTAACAAAAGTCAATTCCAGCTGACTCCTACTTTCCGAGGTGTATCCTTGCCGATAAACGACCACTTCGAGCTTCTTCAGTGTCAAATTAACGGCTACTCTCAATGTTGTGCTCCTACATTGAGTCGAAGGCTCAACTAGCTGCCAAAAAGTTGAGCGTCCTCTCGAAGGTCAGCCGATACTTCACACCGGAACAGCTGCTTAATTTGTATCAAGCGCAAGTTCGGTCGTATGTGGAATGCTTGAGGCACTGGAGTCAATTGAGAGACGAGCCAAAAGGCTTATTGACAACGACGCATTGGTCGAGGCAAGGCTTCAGAGCCCTGAGCATCGACGCAGAGTTGCTAGCCTATCTGTATTCTATCGGATATATTTCGGCGAGTGTGCGACGGAATTGCATAACTTGATTCCACCAAGCCAGTTCCACCATCAAGTGGAACTCCTTGCCTGAGTCTGTGTTTCCCGATAATTACCACCTGGGAGTCTTCAAGGCTCGTGTGAATAGGTTACTTCTAGGTAAGCGTGCGCCATCGTAAACCACATTATCACGTAAGATCAAGTGAAATTGTGGTCAAACTTCCTCACATTCTAACTTGAATAGCGATTCCTGGAACAGTTAAATAATTATACCGACAAATATATTAAGTAATGCTCTATAAGAAAAACAGTATCATTTCATTCAGTTATTAAGTCGGGATAAAACTGCCACCTGATCAGTATGGATTGCGTTATCCGACACTGGCGCTGGCAGAACGATTTCGTTGTAAAATGACATCACCTAGATTCCGAGAAATGCTACAGTATTTTAGAGCGATATGAATTTTAACATGATTTCGGAATTGGAATCTTTTTTTAAATGAGATAAAATTTAAAATACTTAGTAGACTAGCTTTCATCCCACGGTTTCCCGACGTTCCCGGCGGAATTAAAGTAAATTAAGGTTAAAAAGAAACTAGCTAAAAATAATGTTTTATGAATTATTGCATTACTTAAATCAAACAAGTAATAAAAAACGCAAATAAAAAGATTACTGTCGCAGCATGAGTAAAATTTACCAGAATTCCATAATTAAGCCACACAAATTTATAAGGAATAATAATTCTCATAAAATCTACATACTCCTACACATTCCTAAAATAATTCATTATTAATTACCATCCACGAGCCATCCACGTACAGCGCGACGTCACCAATGACGTCATTAACGAAATGAACTCAAAGAACGAAGAGCTAACGGCTGATACATTCACGGCAGTCAATCTACGCCCACCAGCTTCGCGAACGCAAAATCAGTTAATTTATGGTTTACATTGATATAATACATGCTAGATAGTGTGCCAAATAAAATATATGAACATTTCGCTCAGTTAGTATTGGACGTTTTTTTTTTAATTTTAATTTCATATAAATAAATTACAGGACCTGCGCGAGCTATCAGTTGACTACAGTTGGCGAGAGCTCGCGCAGGACAGGGAAAAGTGGCGCTCTCTTGTGTCGGATGCCAAGACTCACTTCGGGTCACTGAGCCATCGGAGTAGTAGTAAATGAATTATGTTGTCTATGTACCTAAAGGGCTCTATGTGAACACGTCCGGTAAGTAGTACCGAGGGGTCTTATTTTTTACCGGGATAAAAAGTAACCTATGTTTTAATCCAGGATATGATCTACATATGCGCCAATTTCATCAAAATCAGTTTGGTAAATTTTGCGTGAAAGAGTAACTAACATCTTCACAAACGTTCACTTTTAGTCAATAGTTAATTGACTGATTTATAATAGAACTATTCATACTTTTTTGATATCTAATTAATACGTGGTCATTTCAAATATCTCTAGATCTTTTACAAATCGTCGCCATATCCTCATGAGGGCGATAAATCAAAGGGCTCCAGTTCGTATGAAATATGAGTTTGGCGAATGCTTTCTTGCTATTGGCACATTTCTTCGAACCTTAGACTAATGCCGGTTATTTGGCAAATCTTCTGAGCTCCACTGGATTTGATTAAGCTGCACTTATATTTGATTGTTTTTAGGGTTCCGTACCGCAAAAGGAAAAAACGGAACGTTGTCCGTCCGTCTGTCTGTCAAGACCCTTTATCTCGGGAACGCGTGAAGATATCGAGTTGAAATTAAAACGATATACTCAAGTCCTTTGAAGCTCAAGTCCTACAGTCCCTTGATGCTGTGAAAAAATCAAATTTTAAGTTAACGTAAAAAATAGCTCGGCCGTTTATGCCGCAAAAAACGTACATTTCGACGCTCTCGAGGGAATCAAAATTTATAGGGTACTTCCGTTGACCTAGAACTGAAATTTGGCAATAAGCAATGTCATGTAGTACAAGTAAAGGAAAAATCCGACAGCCATAAATTTGTTGCCACATCAAAAAATATTACAACATTATCGGAAAAAAACTGAAAAATCTTCAGACTCCCGTGATGAACAAACTATTTACACACCTACCATTTTTTTGTTATTTATGTGCGATAATTCACAGAAAACCATTTAAGTTTACACTGAAATTCATGAATATAAATGAGTAAATGCGCCTGAATTTCGGTTGCTACCAGGGAAGGAACACAACATTTTAGAAACACGAGTAAAACTCGAAGAAAACTAGTTAAACCATATAATTGAAGCCACAAAATGACTCCCCGGTGGAAATGATAATGTTCCGATCCTCCTACCCGTACTGTTATAATTGGAATCTTTGACGGGATAGGGTTAATTAAAGCATGGCTTTAAAGGGCTAGTTGGGACCACCTACAACCGTAAACGATACTAAGGCCCGGACTACACCAAAGCTGAGCGGAGCCGAGATGTGTGAATAACGAAATTCTATTGGTTGTTTAAAAAACATCTCCGCTCCGCTCGGCTCCGCTCTGCTCGGCTCCGCTCCGCTCGGCTCCGCTCAGCTTTGGTAGAGTCCGGGTCTTACGCTGTAGTAGAATTAGCTTGCCGTAACATAGATAGATACGCATGATGGAAATTGTATAGTAATATTAATAATATCGTGGGATATTAAATTATAATATACTCGTTATTTACCCAGACTCAGATACTGATAGCTCAGTGGTTGTGACGTCTGATACCGGGGCAAAGGTCGTGGGTTCGAATCCTACAATAAGTTTGAGCTTCTCGTGAAGGAAAAACATCTAGAAGAAACCATAGCACGGTGATAGGGTACTTTGTAGTACCCGACTGCCTGGCTACCACGCTCAAGTTGAAAAAAATTAATAAATAATAATAATAATAATCTGTAGCCAAGCACCTATCGGTGTGTTCCAACAGCTGCACTTGAGAGCCAGTTCCCATATAGCCTTCACCTACATCACCACTTACCATGCGGTCAAATACAAGCTTATTCTAATGTAAATAACAGAAATGTTCATGCACACGAATATATGTCTCAAATGGAATCGAACCTACGACAGGTGACTAACTAACCACAGCAACTGGCCTGATGTGTGTACTCCTTACTTCGTTATATCTTGATGGCTAAACGAATGTATTATATACATAAGTAACTAGCTAACCTGAAAGACGTTTTCCTGCCTTGCAAATAAAACTCAGAATCTATTGCAGAACCTTTTGGGTCTAATTGTAAATCTAAACCATCAGGTACAGAAGAATATATAAAGATAAAAAATATAAAGGACATCTTAAAGCAATTAGTTTTTAATCCGGAACTAAATTTGATTCCTCGAAGACGGTAAGTACCGATTTATTAACGAATTATTAAAGACAATTTAATTTCAGAGATTTTAAAACGTGTTATTGAAACCTTTTTTTTCATTATAGATGACAAATAGACCTTCACCATAGCTGGGTACCGCTGACTATCGAAACTTGCTATACAAGAGGGATTGCATTTGTATTGTTAATCTCGGTTTAGAGAATCTTTAAAAGCTATTTCTTCCCCCTTCCCTTTTTGAAACCTCACAACTCCAGACACCTTTGTTCCTGTTTGTTCTTAGTCTCTGGAAAGAATGATGTCAAGATTACACAAAAATGCCTTGCCAGACTTTTTCAGTAAAAGCTCATTTTCGGAATGAGTAGTTATCACTTGCCTAGATCAGTTAAAAAGATGGTACAAAAGTTAACTTAAGATAACATTTTATAAAAGTTAGCGATACAAACATAAAATACTCGTAAATCATAATGAGCAGTTAAAATCTAAATAAGACATCAAAAGGAATTCTCGAATTAAAATTTTATATCACATTCGAAATGAATGAAAGAACATTGGAATAAGATATAAGTATCAGAACAAAGTGTGCGTGAAAGCATGTTTTTGTGACAGAGACTAATCTCCCCGAACTCGCAAAACAGCGAAATGGATGAGATCCCATTACGGACGAAGTATTTAATGCCTTTATTTGGACGTAGAAGCTAAATATATTATTCAAGGTTATCAAGTAGTGAACTAGCCTATTTTGTTTTTAAATAATTCACCACAATTATTACTAATCATGATATGGAATATAGGCAGTATGTTTGTTTATCCTCACGATAAAATTTATAAGTTTTGCTCAATGTCGCCATATTGGCGGAATGAATTACAATAAAAAATTAGATTTAAAATGGATGGTACCTAATTTTTTCCCAATTTATGGTGGAGGTTTGCTGAATTTCATATTATATGTCTTATCAATTACAATACGTTTAATAAATTTTGTTGTTTAATAATGTAAGTGTGTGTTTGAGTGAATTCCACGATGTACAACGCGCAATATTACCTACCAACTAAGCTAGGATGAGACGAATGCAGTGGCTGCATAAACTCACAAGGTTTTTAGGCACTTAGTTTATTCTATTTTTAAGTAAAACCTGTATATTAAATAAAATAAAATAATTACCTGACATCGATTAATATACATAGTTTTGTTACTTTAATTTAACAGATTAGTTATTAGTACGTTTAAAACTTTCGCGAACTAAATTCATATTCGTAGATTATACCGGGTCTAAACATCAAGGATAGTCAAAATTATATTTTGATAATATTCTGTGCGCGAATATTAGCTATTATTTGTTGCAAATTTGGCATTAAATACATTGACAGTAATAGAAGAAGTCGCATTGTGGTAAGGTTTTTGCACAACTAGGTACTTTTGATTAATATAAACACCCCATCCTTCATTTGATTTTCATTTTTGTCACAGACGTTAGATTTTATTTTTGTATTTATTTTTAGAAATACAATAAAATACATAGAATACAATTTTACAATGACAAGCATTATTATCTAAAACAGATGCGATTGTCATTATATTTTGCGTTACAGCTTTATTTATCAATATTATTATACATACGTATTATTTGAATTTATTAACAAGAGATGAGAGATGTTTTTGAATTATGTCTTGTTTGTAATAGGTATTTTATGAAATTGTAAAAGAGCGTAGGGGTGACGTATTTTTATGAAAGTATTAAAATTAGTCAGCTTTATATCAAATTTAAAGCTGTCTAGGGCTAACTTAATTAATATGGAAACTTTTTATAGTCTCTAGATACTGGATATAAGGTTGTAAGTAGCCCTTTAATGAGACAGCTTTCAGTGAAAAATAAATTCTCTCATCTTATCGCAATGAAAATGTCTCTATTGTGAAAATAAGAAACCGGGCCTTAGTTCCAATTTCAAAACTTAATATTTTTGCTATATAATGTTTCTAGGTACTTCTACAAGATGGACCTTTTTAGCAAGCTTACCAAGTAAACACGATAACACAGGGTTATTTCTGGCAAAGTTCCAATCAATAGATTGGTTTGCAAAAACCAACATCTATCATCGACGTACCGTGGCGTGTCATCGACGAATATACGTCCAGGCCCGTATTAGGTACGATAAGTGTGGGTTGGAATATTAATATTCACAAACAAAAATACATTATTAAATATATTATTATATTTTTCTTTATATATATTTTTTCCAGCGTAAATAAGTTTAAGAGGCACACTCTGCTTAACCCTATTGTCACTTCTTTTTTGTCATTTGAAAATCTATATTTTATTAATAATAACAAAAAATATGATTGTACCCGTATCCTTATATTGCCTGTTGCTAGAGCCTCGGTAAAATTCTGAAATCGGTATTGACAACACTTACATCAGAATTAATTAATGTTTAATAATTCATATCAAGAATTAAATGGATTGTTTTGTTGAATAAAATATTTAATCGTAGTCGTACATAATAACAATGTCCCAAACTATTGATTTACTATCCAAATGACTTGCTTTCCGCTTCCATAATATGATTTTTATTTTGAAATAATTACGAAGATTCACTCGTAAAAAGATATCTTAAGGGATTGAAAAGTTTCACCAACAAATTTTCAATAAACTCTGAATCCGGCCCTGTGAATATCTCACAAAAAATATATTCGGGCATGTTTTATGCGATTCCAGTTTAATAAAGGAGGAATTGATTAAATATGAATGTCGTTTGCCCACCAAGGGTCCGTCCCTTGTCGTTGGTTCATTTGACAAAAACGCTCCCTTTGTCTATAGATTTAAGGTATGATTACAATTTATTTCTTGGTAAAAAAAATATAATGTAATTTTCATGAAATACTGAAATAAGTCTTCTGTTTCCAATACATTTTGTTAAGTGTTTTTCGTTCGGTAGTGCCAAAGTAGTAGTATGGTAGAAAAGAAAAACTTTGCACATTTATTAAATTACTAGTTTTTCACCCCGCGCTTTCACCCGCGTTCCCGTTGGATCTTATCTTTTCCCGTGCTAAAAATATAGCCTATGTTACTCAAGGATAGTGTAGCTTTTTACCGGCAAATGAGTTTTTGAAATCGGTCCAGCAGTTTTTAAGTTTATTCGTTACATACAAAAATACAAATCTTTCCTCTTTTTAATATTAGAATAGAAGTTTAGATAAGCTTTCCGCCCCGCGATAACACCCGCAGCCATAAGTGAGCTAAAATAAAATACAGTCCATGATACTCGCTTATAAATGTAGCTTTCTATGGGCAAAATAATTTTTAAAATGGATTTAAGTATTTTTTTGAGTTTATTCTTTACAAACAAGCATACAAATAATCTAACATTTTTACTTTATGATATCAGTTTAGATATGGTATGTGTGTTTGTGATGTTCTTTGTATTTTCAAAATAAATAGGTAGGTATACTTATTTTCTTTCATTCAAAGTTCAGCTGATGCTCTTTAAAACCCTTCTCATTGACAAGTCAACGAAGTAAAAAGAAAGGTCTTACAATAAACCCACTGTAGCTTTTTCTTTAACACGAGAAAAATCTAAATAAAAATTTGGAAATTGTATTGTTACTACATGAACAATGTAGCTACTAGTATAATTCAATAAATAAATTTCCTGACCAAAATTACGAGCCCGAACAACAAATATCCTTTGTTTATTCCCATATCCGCCCAATAAGGCTGGGCAGAGCCGGATTTAGCTGTGGAGGCCCCAGGCAACAAAGGAGTGTCAGCAATTATTTTGCAAATAAGACATTTTATATATTTCTTGCAAGTGTTTTAATCTTATAAAAGATCTGCAATAATGCAGAGATAAATCTTCTTTTTATGTATGGTTAGTTGTTTAGGATTTTTAATAATTTGGTATAATTTTTTCATAATAAGTATAATTTATGTGGAGGCGCCGGGCTGTTGCCCCGTTTGCCCGCCCTTAAATGCGGCCCTGAGGCTGGGGAATATGACGTGAAATTGTGTTCGTTTGATAGGATACTATAGTAGTCGACAGTAAAATGTATCCTTGTTTTGATTCAGAGAATGGAACGTCGGCTTTATTATCACGAGCGAAGCAGATTATCGGATTTCCTTAAGCAGAAACAGATGTTTTTTCCTTAAATCTTGAATTACGGTAAAGATTTATTAATGAAATACAATTTCATTGCCTATTTTATGAGGCCTTTGTAAGTACACCAGCTTATGCCCCGTGGTTTGAGCTACCAAGATTTGTGTTACCATGATGAACTATACATCCGTGATGTGTTGAGTGAGGGTGCATATGCTTGTAGATGTAGGTATAATGGGGTTTCATCACTATGACAACTAGCTTTTCGCCCTGCGGTTTCACCCGCGTTTTTATCTCTTTAGGTGTTGAATTTCGAAAAATCCTTTCTTATTCCTCGTCTACGTCTTAACAATAATACCTGTGAGAAAATTCAGCTTTCTAGGTCCAAGGGTTTATTATATTGATTTTACCATGGGTAAAATTTGAAATAGATATTATATATGATTACAACAAAATATTTTGATCGAAATTTATGGTTTTTATTTTTCAAAAAGATAATTAATTAAAGTAAAAGAATATTAAAGGCCAACTCCCTCTTTAGACAAAGAGTCTCGTGAAGCGAGAAAGGCGAGCTTGTCTAGTGATTAAAATTGCATTTCAACTAAGTGCATTTCAAAGACAAAAGAATATTTTGCTGTGCATAGAAAATTATATCAAAGAATATGCAATAACGACGTAGAATATTCTATCAATAGTTTTATGCTATTAAGTACCAACCGTAGTAGGACAGTAAACAAAGTACTATTATAACAGAGTGCTTGTGTCATTTTTTTTGCATTTGCATGGAATAAACCTATTTACAAGATTATTTTTCCGACCCAAATATCGACCAATAGAATTGCACCATTCGACGTCACGTGGTACAACCTACATGGTATTATACTGATAATTTTTTGAAATTTTTCTCTGGTCGTTGCTATACAAAACATGATCCAGTCAAATTAACCTTTTCGTATTTGTTAACTGTACATTTCGTCTCATGGTGCAATTCTATTGGCCGACATTTGGGACGGAAAAATAATCCCCCGAATACCACACGAGCTTCAAAATTATCTGGCATTTCCCTCAAGGTTCCCTGCAAACAAATAAAGTCGTCAAGTTTTTCAGGAAAAATCACTCGCGCTTCGCGCTCGTGATTTTGTAACCTGAAAAACTTGACTCCTTCATTTGTTTGCAACGAACCTATCAGGAAATAAATACCCGATAATTTTGAAGCTCTTGTGGTATTATAAGTGATAATTTTTACTTTACACAAAAACAAACCTATAAAGACTTACATTTAAATTAATTTAGTAATAAAACCTCGAAATAACTAGATTCAGAGGCAATCCAATAAATTTTTCAAATTTACTCCGCAAAATTAAATCATAAATAATTTTGGGGCAAATATAACATAGATTAAAACTATGTATTACTAAAATCGAATCGGTCTTGTACCTAATAATAATGTTATACTAGTATGGAGGAGCGAGGTGTTAGACTCCTCCATTGAAAAGGGAAGATCTTCCGCCAGGCTAGGTCGTCGTGCCTGGGGACCGCGGGAAGGTTGTATATTACTCTCAGGCCTAAACCGATGACCGAATGTAATGACAATCAGCCCGGGGTATCTAGACAAAGGATTTTTTTTTATTTCGGGACGTGGGTGCAATCATTGGGTACAGATTGTCTATAGAAATATTATAAAGATTTACCATGGGCACCTAGCATTACCCGTAGTAGGACTACGGACAAGAAACAGTGCCCGTAGTTTTGGTAAATTTTTTTCATCATCCTACCTTTATTCTATATTGTTGAAGATAAATATAGGTTAAGTATAGGTTTTTTTAACCATTGCCCATACAAAATAATGATGTTTTTGTTGTAGTCCTACTAATAGGACTAATCCTAATAATAATAAATAGACGACGGGCAAAAAATTGCCCGTCGTCCAACCAGTAAGACCACGCAGTAGGACCACGGGCAACGAATGATACCAATTCTTAATCTATAGGAGCGAGGACCTATTCTTAATATATGGAGGTTAGATTTGTTTATTTGTGGGGATTTGTGGGACTTTCACCGATGCAAAGCTACACTATCACTATTTAAAATAGGCTATACTATATTTTAATTCATTCAAAAACCCGGGTGTAACCGCGGGGCGAATAATAGTACAACACTTTGGCAATCCCCTGGTATTGCTAATCACCAGCCTGTCTGGTCACTTGTGGTATAAAAAAATAGTTTAAGATAAAATAAAATCATTCTGGGACATTTTCCACGGCATTTTCATAATTCCAAGCAGTTAATGTTACATAATACTCTAAGCTATGATTTGGATGAAAATTTATTCATCATAACTACCATTTGGGAGTTTGAAATAATCGATTTTAATGGATTTGAATAAAAACTAAAATCACGATTAAATCGCTTTATTAATCGAAACGATAAAATCATTGTTCACACTTGTTAAAACATGTTAAATATTTTTTTTATGTTATTTACAATTATTTCAAATACATTTAGTAATATAATTCCACTTATTAATTATTAATAGTACCTATATACAATTGTATTTATTTTAACATTTAAGCGCAACCCGTCTATTTTTGTTATAATTTATTACGGTAATATCTTAATTAATTTAAAAAGTAAAGGATAGGAATAGTTTGAGATCGTTTGTTTCATAAATCACATTTTTTCTAAGCTAATAAACTAAAATAAAACTATGTGTAGTGTAATCTGTAACAATAAGTTGAGATATATTTTATATCAATATATTTTTAAACATTTACACGACATTCTATGATTCAGATAACTTTATTGTATTCATAATCCATCGCGACTCGTTATTTCATAAATGACTAGACTTTATCATTCACCGTAAAATATTACTCAGTTTAAATGAATTATTGCAAGTTAACTAAATAATTTAACAGCTCAAGCCGTTTTACAAAATAAACGATCAGTCTTCAAAATTAAGTAATTTATAAAATTATATTGACTTTATTTCCTATTACTACATTAATTTCTATTTACGTAACGATTTATTTTTAGAATGCACAAGGTATGGTAATGAGGTTATTAGAAGGCAATTTCTATTTGTGCGCCGCACTGCAAAGAGTGGTTGTAATAGGATTATTTTGATAGAAAAATAAATATTTATGAATATAGATCTAACCACTGACGCGCACTAAAATCTAGAAGCGTGTTAAAGCTTTTTATGTTCATACGAATTGGGATCTCACATTTCTATTAACTGAGAGCGCACCAAGACCCGGATCTGAGGACGGACGAACGCGCTCCCAGGGTGCAGGCTACCTCCTAGACTTACAATACTGACACAACAAGACCTTCTTGAAAGCCTGTCTAAACATTTTATTAAATATCGTGTAGAATATTGGATTCACCATTGAACTCGCGTAACCCAACCATAACGCAAAATCAAACACCCAATGCGCAATCCATCTCTCACATTCAGGGCATACAGCTGGCACCATATTTAGGATAAAAAATGGCGCCCATAATACAACAAAAGTAAAGAATACAACGCCCAATACTTTCGTAGCTTTCTGCTCTAGCCGTAAAATGCGACCGTGGCGCGAGGAATTTCTAGATATAACACTCGAGTTCCTCGAATGATGGGTCCTTGGTGTTTGGCGTTGAGGACTACACGTAACGGGCTGTTGAGATCGCACTATGGACCTTTGAGCACGTACATTTCGAACTGGAGTGGATAGTGTTGTTCTTGCTCCTCCAAAACTAGAACCTCTTCGGAATCTTCTTGCTTCGTCCCACGTGACCATAGAAGCTGCACCTCGACTGGACCGTCGAAAAAATGGGGTTGATTGCTCATCTTTCATATTACCATTTCTTGGATATCCATTGCAGCCATTGATGTCTCCACCAGGAACTATGATAACTTCTGTGGTTCTTCTTGGAGGGGTGGAATCTGTACCAAAATAAGGGCAGGTACACGGTGGTGGTAAGAGTAAACCATCTTCAGAACTGCGAGATTTAGCAGTCAATGTAGCTGGAGCTAAGAGACCGTCATTGTTTTCATCGTCAGACGCACTTCTTGGTCTATGTAAAGGAGTATTTGGATCACCTGCAGATGAAGGACGCCGCCTGTCTTGTAGCATCGAAGAAGGCGAACTTGAAGATACGCTCAGGGACCCTGGTGTGAGCATTCCACCGCGTTCCGATATGTTTGTCCTGGCATAAATTGACAAAATTAGAAATAAATTCGAATGAGGTTATGGAATGAGAAGTGGAAAAAGGTTTACCATCAAGAGCTGAAATCACCGAGTCAGCCAATTAACATAGAAGCCTTATTAGAATTTTGAAGCAAACAAACAAATGCCAATTGGTATATACCCTCTGTATTGTGGTTTGGTCGCAGCGGAAGCTTCCAAGCCGCGAGAGAGGCGCAACATCTCTGCCCCAAACTGATGCAGTGCAGTCATTGCTGAAGGAGCAGGCTCGCTGTGCAACACAACATGTATGTATGAGGACTACACAATGATACACATCGACACATTTAACATACACATTTATATAGCTATGTTACACAAACTCACGTAGATTTGCTTTGAAAATATTTGAGAGCACAAAATATGAATCTTTATCATTAAAGATTTTCAATCTGAGTAAGCAATAAATATGGTTGTTATATTCATGTTGGATAAGATTAAAGTTAAGCTATATTTGCCTTTAGTTTATCAGCAGAAAATTTTGATATAGATCAGGATAATCTCTGTTAGCATAAATTGCTATGCTAACTAAGAAAAAAATTGTTCTGAGGATCTGTGAGTTTGCATTCCATAATAGGTTTTGAAGGCAAAAGGTACACATTAACAGCTTTACCATTTCACTCTGCCATCAAATCAAAGCGTATTGCGTCATCAATGAATTTAATATTTATGTAAATTCCATGCCATTTGCAATTCCAATTCATGGCAGGGATCAGACAGTATGCAGCTGTAAAACGTTAATGTCTGACGGATATTTATCTAAAATTTCAAACCATATTTAGCATTGGTACTTCATCACTCTCCGAATAATTAGCTTAATGATTTGATATTAGTTTATCCATTCATGCAATATTTTGGAAAAAAATTGATGAGTTTAAAAAATATCAGTACGGATTCTGAGTTGTCAATAACTAAGGCCATGCAATACTAAGCGAAGGATAGTTACCATAAAGTAATAGCTTAATTTAAGCTCTGATTGATTAGTTCTGGTCTTATTTACGTCTGCACGATGTATACAGGATGTGCTGTATTTAATGTAAAGTAATGGATAACCTTGAAATGGCTCATATTAGAACTTATGCCCGTTCAGAAAAAAAAAGTGTCAGTTTGGTCGTAGTATACAAGAATTTAAAATAAAACTTTTTATAAAAAAAATAAAAACGACTTCAAAGGCAAATGTTGCACTAAAAACCGAAACATAAACTGAATAAGACATTCAATAAAATGGAAAAAAAATATTTCAATAACTAAATAGACCAAAAACTGTACTAATGTAAACTACCTACGCACCTATTCAAATTATTATTCTATAAATACCTTTTGATCTGTTTGAAGTCGGTGCCAAGCCTAATAGGTTTAATAGGCTTCGTACGGTTTGAGGAGGTAAGACATAGCATAACATCTGCTCATAATTGGGGCCGTCTGATTGGGGAAGTACCTCCACCTTACAGAATATCGCAGCCAAATAACACTGCCAAGTGTTGTGTTCCTGCGGTGAGTAAGGTTGCCAGAGCTCCTTAGAGGAGGCACTGTGCTGACGGCGGAGGGACCGGCGATATTATGGAGTCGCTATTGAGTAGTGCAGGCGCAGCATGTTGGCGTGCGGTTAGGGAGATCCGGTGAAACGGTTGACCGCTGGCCGCCCACAGATAGAGTGAGTTCCCGAACCCAGGGATTACTTAATCTCCTCCCTGGGAGGCTGAACTGCCATCTGGCGATGCTTGTGAAGGCATTTATTATTTCTTTCATTGTATTTTTGGGCTTGGCACCGACTTCAAACAGATCAAAAGGTATTTATAGAATAATAATTTGAATAGGTGCGTAGGTAGTTTTTACTTAATGTCTTATTCAGTTTATGTTTCGGTTTTTAGTGCAACATTTGCCCTTGAAGTCGATTTTTTTTTTTATATAAAGTTTTATTTTTCCATTTTTTATATTTCAATGTTTTCAAGAAATATTTAATTGTTTTCGAGCAAATTAAGCCTATTATTATACATTATCTATACTAATATTAGAAAGCTGAAGAGTTTGTTTGTTTGTTTGAACGCACTAATCTCAGGAACTACATAAAATATATTAGTGTTGGATAGCCCATTTATCGAGAAAGCCTATAAGTTAAATAACATCACGCTATTAGATGAGGGAATACATAAATAGATAAACTTTTAAAGAAAATAAAGAATATATATCCTAAATGATTAAGGCTTCTTTCTCAGCAGCTACTTGATATTACGTTTCATTTCATATCTAGGACAACGTATATTCTAATACCTAACCGATAAAGATATTACCTTCTATCATTAGCTCATTTTAATATACAAAGAGACGATGATACGAGTCTAAACGTGACTATAATATTTAAAGAAATATCCCCTAACTCCTAACCTTTAAGGAGTTGTACCTTCCATCATCAGCTCTGCAACATAAGATGATGACTACCAGATGGAAATAGCTTTGATAAGTACGTATATGAATGAAAAATACTGTAAATTCTTATAAAATTTGAGGGTTGCTCTCATTTTCCCCAGGATCCCATCATCAGATCCTGATTTGGTGACAGTGGGACTACCGCCGAAGTATATATACTCTTTCAAATGAAAAAAGAATTTTGAAAATCGGTTGACATTTCTTATAAAATTTGAGGGTTGCCCTCGTTTTCCCCCAGGATCCTATCATCAGATCCTGACTTGGTGATAATGGGACCACCGCCGAAGTATACGCTTTCAAACAAAAAAAAAATTTGAAAATCGGTTGACAATTGGCGGAAAAATCGATGAACATACATAAAAAAAAAATAAAAAAAATACATACAGTCGAACATATAACCTCCTCCTTTTTTGAAGTCGTTTAAAAATAAAAAATCGTAGCATATTTAATAAAAATATCATATATTACTACTTATAATTTTTTTTTTTTACCTAACTCTTATATAATGTAAATCTCTCATCATGAAGGTTTATGTTTAGGTATGGATATTTTTTTTTTTACTTAAAATTATAATATGATTATAATTTTTTACTTAGGTGGGTATATAACTTTAAAAAAAATGAGACCCATTCGAAGTCAAAGACATTCAGATCAAAGCATGTGACGAGTAAATAAATTACCACCATTCATTACGTGTGTATTCGACGTAGAGTAACATTAGTTGTTAGTCTAGCCGAGGTATTCGGCCTTGGGACAAATCGATAAGTGATAGATTATCTATTTATTGATGTTTCATTCAAGCAATGAAAAGAGGTGTAAATTAAAAAATTGTTAAAATAAAATACAGTTCATTCATAGCCCATAACAGGGGTCACAAGATGAACCGCGGTCTAGGTCCGTACCGCCGAGCTATTTTGTGTGAACCTTTGGTAAACTGTACAATATATGTATGTTATAACAGAAACCTAATCTTTTTAGATGAGTTTTCTATTATAATTTTACTTTTGTTCGTAACATTTGAGCCTATATACATAACTACAGACAATAAAATAATAGAGTTTTAACAAATTAAATATGACAGGCATATCATTTTGAAATCTGACCCCTTATGAGACTAATTGGTGATCCCTGGCCTAGAATAAATGATCCAGAAAAAGGCTGTGCCTTTGTTTTTTTATTTTTGCTTGATTTTGGTCGACTGCCGTGCCCTAGATAAGAAATGCGAAATTATGCTTGTTGGTTTGCTTTTTTCATGGATAAATGTTATTTTTTACATAGTGATAAAGTATGGGCTGGAGAATGACATAGGCTACTTTTTAGTTTGGAAACGTGGGTAAAATTGCAAAGTGGAACCTAGTAATGCCAAATAGATTTTTAAAACCTGTTCAACGATACCCCACTACAAATTTTCGTAAATAAAATATGTTACTTTGTAGTTGTTACAATGCTTCATGTTTGTGCCAAATTAGAAATATTAGTAGAATCTAGAGATTGATGGACATGACGAAACAATAACGATTCCTTGTAGCCCAAAAAGTCACATGTTCATAAACCATAATGCGCGGCCTTGGACGAAGTTCACAATACATGTCAACAAGCACGTGCGTGCCGAGTGGACTTACAATTCTTAACTTGAAACTTTCACGTGATTGTCGTTTGTTTGTCCTTCTTTCAACAGCAACGAAGCAATGGATTGACGTGAATTGTATGGAGATATATGCTGGAATGCAACATCGACTTTTTATATCAGGAATAAATTAAATAAATTATAAATGCCGATGTGTGTTGGTTCGTCATTTGAAGCAGTAACGGAGCAACTGATAGATATAATGTATTCGATTTGCATGGAGTCTTCAGAAGGCTAATAGTAGCCTTTAGATAAATAAAATCCTTGTACCATTATAATATAATACCTGAACGTGAACACATTCTTATAAAAATATTTGCATATTGAATATGAACGTTGTAAACTGGCGAAACCGCGGTGCGGAATCTAGTTATATATAAATATATATTCGCAAAAAGAAACGTCCCATAATAATTAATGTCACAGTATTTAATGTGGTGTTGTGCAAACCCTATAATGCCGTCTATTACGTCTCTCTTACGTCCGGGGAGTTTGTTTCGCCGTTTCTTCTCCTGACAGGTCTTTATTTGGAAATGGTGGTAACAATAGCATAAAAAAATATCAATATTAAGATGACGTTCAATAAGTGTCCCAAAATTGAATAAAACATTTTGATTTGATTTGATATTATATTTCGATATTGTTGTTTTTATTTTTTAAATATCTCGATAATGGTGAAACTTTTACCAAAGTAATTTTTGTAGTTTTGGTTGGTGACCCGCCCACCTATCTCCCCTTTAAATTTGTCGTACATTTTACTGGACATCCTGTATAACATTCAGCAACAACGCGACGCAGTTGTTTGATACAAAAATCATGTTCTAAAATGTATTCGCAAACTACGCTTCTTCAATTAAGTACTTCTTCTGACCTTCTGGAGTGCAGAAACCTCTCCGACGACCCGAACAAGACCTATTAGATAATCACCGCGAACCTCTTACGGGTTCTCAAATAAGTTTGCGGGCTTCATTAATTTAAAATACAATTGCTTGTAAATTGGAATACTTTACTGAATTCATTTCTATAACGTACTTTCTAACTAGAAAATTGGAAGCCACGATTTATGTATTGGATAAACCCTATTTTATTTAAATTCAGGGTTATTTTTACTCGAATGTCGAGGGTAATGTTTTTTGAGCGTATGTAGGAATGTCTTAGGCTTTCATAGACTCGTCTTAGTTGTGGAAGTGACATAGAGTATATTATTTCAA
Organism: Ochropacha duplaris; assembly: GCA_951361185.1. Classification (NCBI taxonomy): domain Eukaryota; kingdom Metazoa; phylum Arthropoda; class Insecta; order Lepidoptera; family Drepanidae; genus Ochropacha; species Ochropacha duplaris. Next base: position 3,315,533 of record OX592693.1, read on the forward strand.
GCTATCTTACTAAAAAAGTGTGAAATAAAAAAAAACATTAAATGAAACTAGAAACCCGACTGTAACAAAAACCCACGACCTTCGCCGCGGTATCCGACCTCACTTACCACTGAGCTATCATCACCTGTTAAAAAGTGAGGTGTTATGGGACATAATTCGACAGAAGGCAAGCGAACGTAAACATTTTCTGAGTTAGGTCCCCATCCCACGCGGTACATAAAGAACGATCGCTTCAAAAGTATTCTTTGCTTATACCCTTTTGGCAATTTTCATCAATATTGGTCGTGTATAAACTTTGTAAACCGGACAACCGGATGACTGGACATCCGGACTAAGTGACTTTCACTTATATTTTTTAAATATAGGATATTATTTTTGAAAACAGTAACTTTTTTAATTTTTTTATTTTGGATCTGACATACTATCACGTTTTGTATTATCTTGTTTGCATTTGTTGTATTTTTAAACAGTTTCAACGACAAGCTCATTGGAATAAGAATAAATTTTTCTTCAAATTAACTGAATAAATTGATTTGGTACTTTCTTGAAATTTTTTCCACAAATTTTTGACCTCGGATAAGCTTTAGATACCTCTGATAAGTCTGTGTGATAACTGTACTGATTTCAAATTAGTTGCCAGATACCGCTTATCTGACCATTAAAACATAATCAATAATTATTTTACACTAGTTTTCCGCCCCGTGGTTTCACCCGCGTTCCCGAGGGATCTTATTTTTTCCAGGGATAAAAAGTATCCTATGTCCTTTTCCAAGGTTCCATCTATATCTATACCAAATTTCTTCCAAATCGGTTCAGCGGTTTAAGCCCGAAGAGGTAACAGACAGAGTGTGTCTGCACTTTCGCATTTATAATTTTAGTATGGATGATAAAAATACTAAATATATGTTACCTAGGTACACATAGCACACCATTTTCCTCATAAAAAGGTTCTAATAATATGGGTTAAATTAGTAAAACTTCATCCTTTGTTTTGACCTTACAAGGACCTCTTAAGCGAAAGTTAGCCGTGACATTGTAAATATATTAAAAGTAACTAATGCTATAATTAACTTTTGAAAGGAACATAATGTTCGTATGGCGTGTTCGTGGATACATTTTAACGTTGCAATTTTATTTCATTATAAAAACACTTCTGGCACAACCCCATATCGGATTTCATGGAAGTGCGATTATGCAGCAAAGTGTTTCGTTAATGCTGGTAGGTTGTAATTTTACAAGTTTTTTTTAACATTTTCATGGGACCACAATTGCACCCTTTACTCTATAATTCCAAGAGTAAGCTGATTTTTGCAATTTTTATTTATTCCGTTACTAGTTTTCCACCAGTTTCACTCGCGTTCCCTAGGAATCTTAACTTTTCCCGGGACTAAAAGTGGCCTATGCTTTATTCTAGTATATGATATATATGTGTGCCAAATTTCATCAAAATCCATTCAGCCGCCAATCCATTTATTATATTACTAGTTTTCCGCATCGCGGTTTCATCCTCGTTCCCGAGAGATCTTATCTTTTCCCGGGATAAAAAGTATCCTATGTCCTTTTCCATGGATCCATTTGTCTGTACCAAATTTCACTTAAATCGGTTCAGGGGTTTAAGCGCGAAGAGGTAACAGACAGACAGACAGACACACAGAGGCATCACGAGCGCGTTGCCGACCTTGCATAAACCTTCTTACTCCTCTTTTGAAGTACCCCATGCTGTAGCCTCTAGGGAACACCTCTAGCTCATTCCAAAACTATTAAGCATTTATAATATTAAGTATGGAAGTATGTATTAGGAAGTAGGATAGGATATTTTAACAAAATATTATGATTATTATATTTTAAGTAACTTATTGTCCAATAAGGCTCTATCAGAATACCAGCGTTGTACTGCTATGTGCCGTGCAACTTTATGCTGAGATAGAGACCTTTTGACCCCGCGAAACATACAATTTAGCCTTAAGTATTATTTAAGTACTTTTTAGTATTGTTATAAATGTGTTGTGACTCGTGGGTCAATAAATATATTTTCTTTCTTTCTTTCTTTCTAACTACTCATGTTATGTTAAAGTGTGGATATAAAGGTGGCAGGCGTATTTTCCAAACGTCAAATAATATTAAAGACTAAAAGGTTTATAATTGCGGGTCCACAACGCGTTTACATTGTCTTGGGGTGAATGGACGCCAGGTTTGACCCAGTTGTTTTTACACCTGATACAATGTTATTGGTGACATGCTATGTTCCACGAATTCAATTGATTTTACGCAGAAGTAGCATGGGAAATAGTTTGTGTTTGACCGCAATCTCACCGTGGTAAGTGATGATGTGGCCGAAGGTGGTAAGCACACATATCCTGGAACTGGCTCTCAAGTGCAGCTGTCGTAACACACCAACAAGTTCTTACCGATAGATTTTAAACTTGAGGGCCAGCCAGCCGGGGAGTACAAAGTACCCTATCACCGTGCTATGGTTTCCTCACAATGTTTTCCTTCACCGAAAGCTCATTGTAGTATTCGAACCTACGACCTTCGCCGCGGTATCCAACGTCACTACTACTGAGCTATCATCGCTTTAAAATAACTTTGTAAGAAAATTATGATGGGAATTAATCCGAAAACAATTTGTATGTTTGTATGTATGGTGCTCAATCACGCTAAAAAGACTGCGGGTATTTTGATGAGAATTAGAACACATCATACCCTAAAATAAAACATAATACTTTAAATCGCGGAAAAAGATAAGATCCCTTGGGAATGCGAGTGAAACCCCTGGCGGAAACCTAGTTAAAAATAAAATAAAGGATATGACTTAGGAAAGCAGATGATGTTTAAATAATCCTTTTTTTAAGCAATCTTAAAAGCGATGATAATTCCTTGATGACGTCATATATTGTGACGTAAGTCTTGATTTTGAGAAACAAAAAAAATATTATTGGTAACAGGCTGCTTCAGATAAAAATAACTTTTTCCAATAAATATTCCTGGGAACAGAAAGTTATTAATCTACGAGCTGACGAGCTGAAGGAGTCTTATCAGTTTATCTCTTTAGGAGCGATTCAATTGTCTCGACTTCCTTCCTGTACCTTTATAAACAACATAAGAACACTTAGAAATCATTTATTGTGCTATAGTTTATTTTTTGCTTGACGAAGTGAGGTTTAAGTGTGTTTTTCTTTAAATTGAAGCTTGCACGCAAAGAGTCAGTATAGTCTAATCTGAGATAAGATAAGGAAAAATGTTAATATATTACTTTTTTTGGGAAATAATTGACGTTTCTTTCAAAAAATGTTATGAATGAATTTCTACAGAATATTCTAACCTTTTTTTAAATATTTTTGTTTAAAAAAACCCTTAGGCAAAGTATTTAAAAGAGGTGGAACAATATTATACAGGATAATTTTGATGTCATTAACATTAATTGCCGGAATAGATGTAGGTACAGGAAAACCTGTTTCGTTATTTCATGGTTATTCCCACAATCAATGAGAATTTGCACTTCTGTAAGTGATCCAAAGACCTCAAAACCAACCAAGCAACTATCCACAACTCATTGGCTAAGAAGTTCAACATCAAGTTTATGACATAAAACTACTCATGCAGCGCTCCATATAACAAATACCATTGAAAAAGCAGCTTTAGTTGTAAAACTACACAGCACAATTTAAAGCGACAATATTATTCAGATTGTACAATTACAATAAAAGCTATACAAGTGTTTAACTAAGTGCGATACCTGGAATCCTGTATCCATAAGTCCCTCGTGTCAATGGGAGGCAGTTCAGTTTCAGTAGAAGCTGCTGAATGCTGAGGAGTACCAGTTCTGGGGCCGAGGAACCTTCGCCAAGTGCAGCGGCGTTCTGATAAAGAAAAACGTAATTTTTTTATAAATTAGCTCCTAGTGCTTCTCTATAATCTAGAATAGAAATCTTTTAATAATAGCCTGGGACATTTTTCAAACACGGCGATACTAAACTAATTTTGTTCTATGGAAGCCAGATAACTGATATACTTACTACATTCTTTCTAAATATTAGGTTTTTGCCTATGAAATTGCCGTTTTGTACACAAAAAGTTTTTTTTTTTTTATTACTGTTAATCAAAGTATGCATCCATGCAATCGATGCAACTCTGGCGCAGTGGTAATGCCTTTTTTGAAGAAGTCAGGTGTACGCGAGGCAACAAACTCTTCAAAAGCATTTTGTACGGCTTCTCGGGTCTTGAAATTTCTTCCTCAATAAAAGTTGTCCAAATAAAAAAAGTTGAAATCGGCGCAAGGTCTGGTGAGTACGGTGGATGATGCAAAAATTCTAATCCTAGCTCTTGTAGCTTAGATACCATCTGTTGTGCCGTGTGAGGTCGAGGGTTGTCATGCAGGAACAGCGGGTACTAGCGATTAACCAAGACTGGCCGGAGATTTGCAAGCTTCTCCATCATAGTGTCAAGGTCTTCACATTATTATATCCGCAGTAATGCTTGTGCCATTAGGTAAGAAGCTGTGATGAATTGTACCGGCAGTAGGCCAACAAACAGTGACCATCACTTTTCTAGGGGTGAGTTTTTATTAGGGGCATTGCCAAGGTGCTGAAACAGGGTCTAACCAACATGATAGCCACTGACGATTGTCAAAAAGAATCACTTTTATAAGGCCTTTAATAAGGTGTACAATACATTTGCAAACCCCTTGGTATTGCTAATGTCTATAGGCGACGGTAGTCACTTACCAGCAGGTGACCCGTCAGCTTCGTTGTCACTTGTGGTATATAAAAAAAAGCTTTTAATCGCAATTGACAATGCTATTCAAAACCCCTTCGTTTGTGTGTCTGTTAAGCAACGCAAAACATACCTCAATGCGTTCGTCGCGCTTTTTTACCTTGCCAATTTGATGCAAATGGACGAATATTGTTTTGATGCTAACGTCGAAAGCTGCTGCCAACTCAGCCGTAGATTGAGTAACGTCAGCTTCCACTATCGCATTTAATTCCACGTTGTTGACTTTAGTTTCTGGGTGACCACGTGGTTCATTTTTCAGATCAAAATTTCCATATCGTAAACGTTCATACCAATAACGGGTCGTGCATTCATTTGTATAATGTTCACTCTGTACGTACACGTAATTCCGTAATTACTCGTATTTTTATCGTTACTGACGAACAAAAAAAACAAATGTAGTAATATAAAACACTAAACAATAAACAAATGACTGAATTTAAAAAATAATTATTTTAAGAATAAAATAAAATGAATTTATTGCCAGCCATACATAAATTACATTTCAAATGGCCAGTACTATAGAACGGAAACTTCATAGGTCGTGATAAATAAAGACCTATTATATTCTTAAATTCATAATTACACCCAGGAAATGGACAATAATACACATGACGACCTGTGCCGTGATAGGCAGTGAGTTGACCAACCACGCCCGTAAATGCTTAAATAAAAGGTTTGACTGCATTATTGCTTGCTAATCTGAGCAATCTGGCACAAAGCTATTAAGCACTGCATTTAGGCATCCATTTAGCAATATATTTCTACTCGGCCGAGGTTTAGGTCAAGCCGGAATTGTGTCAGCTGTTTTTACATTGTAACACTGTTTAGTACTGTAGACTCTAGTATATTGCATGGCAACTATTGTTACCATCTGATACGCAAAATAGTAATAGTACCCACCTATTAATAAAATAGGAGAAAAATTATTAATAATAATTGAGCTCACAATAAAAGTATACTATGTAATTAATTACACTGTAGATACATACTAACACATAACTTATTTAAGTATATGTATTATATTAAAATAGTAGGTACGGTCGGCCAAGAAAGTGGTGTACCGCCCTAAGGTTGAATGCCGCTTGCAGATTTATGGTGATAAAGATTAGTTTCGCTTGAAGATCAATCTGACAACTTTTGACAACTTATGTCATTATTATGCATCTCTTTCAAGTGATATCTTTTTAGTTTGAACCTTGTTGCAATTTTCGATGACTAGGAAACTAAATAAAAACTGGCACACCACTTTCTTGGCCGACCGTACCTACATTAGTTATTTGGTTTCCATAGTACAAACAATGCTTAGTTTGGGATCAGTGTGTAGGATGGTCCTACGATATTTATTTATTTTATGAGACGATCGCGAGCCTATTAAAAACGAAAAACACATTAGCAACAATGTACCGATTCATCATTTTTTTTCATCAATGTCCACTTACTTGCAAATTAAATGGAATGATTCGTGTTATATGAACTGTAAAGAGAATAATTGATACGAATTGTTGCGAGTTGCGTTTAAAATGTATTTTATAAATAACGACGCGGTATGGTAGAGTTGGCGTTTTTTTTGTTTTCAGATTTTTATTTCGAGTTTACGAATGGTTTGCCTTCGTTAACAAAGTAAATAATTAGATGGATTGTTCAGCGCCATTTTTGTATGGTTTATTAAAACATTTTTTTTTAAATATTTTTTTAACTGCATACAAGCAGTATTTTGAAATTTAGAGGTTGTTTTTAATTGAAACCGACTGCAACAAAGTTTAGTAATCTAAAGGCTATTTGCTTGAAATCTCTTATTTTTTTGTTATATAAATGTAATATAAATAAAGAGTATAAATCTACTCTATATATAAAATCTAAAGGGCATTGTCGGCCACATCCTCACGTACCGTAGTGAGTTGTGATCAAACACAAGCTTATAAAAAGAGGATCTGAAATTAGAAGCAATAACTAACCAGTAACCACTTATTTACATAAAATTAATATTAAAAATAAAATTTAAAAAAATATTATATTCAGATGCTCTGAAAATAAAAAAAGCAGCGGCCATATTGAATTTAGTGTAATGTCACTAACTATGCAAAATTTCAGCTCAATCGAATTTCAACAAGTGGTTCTAATTCAGCTTGCAAGATTCGACCTAAAAAAATATACATTGCAAGCTAAATAAAAGCTTTTAATAAAGAGGTGCTGTTTTCGTCATTTCGTTTGAGATGAGTTTTGCGTCGCCTATAGAAATTATCTAGTAATACCTAATAAATGTGATATCGACCCTTACTCGAACGGATTCTGATGAAACTTGGCACACAAGTAGATCATATCTTGGAATAAAACAAATGATAATTTTCATCCCGTGAAAAGAAAAGAAAAGATCCCTCGGGAACGCGGGTGAAACTGCAGTGCGGAAAACTTGTGTAAAAAAAAAATCATAAATACCAATAGAAAGTTCCACTCAGTACTGAAGGTTACAGCAAATATTAGTAAAGGGACCTTTCAGCGGACAGGATAACATGTCGGTTTACTTTGAAATATCAAATATAAAAGCTTTCAATAGATTAATACGCGGTGTAATTCTCGAATTTTCTTTCCGTGCGTATGTTGTTTACGTTTATTAAAGTTAATGTGATAACCTCCGTGGTGATAACTGTCTTGAAATATGCATTCAAAATGGTTTGCATTTTGATTTACTATCTTAAAGGGTAGACCTAAATGCAATACTAAGGTTGCCAATGTGTTGCCGACTAGTTGCCAACCTTGAAAAGCTCTTCATTTTTAAGGTTCCGTACCCAAAGGGTAAAAACGGGACCTTATTACTAAGACTTCGCTGTCTGTCCGTCTGTCCGTCTGTCCGCCCGTTTGTCTGTTAACAGGCTGTATCTCAAGAACCGCGATAGCTAGACAGGTGAAATTTTCAGAAATTATGTATTTCTGTTGCCGCTATAACAACAAATACTAAAAACAAAATAAAAAAAATATTTAAGGGGGGCTGCCATACAACAAACGCAATTTTTTTGCCCTTTTTTGCTCGATATCAATAATGGCAACAGATAGGCACTTGAAATATTCACAAACTACTCAGTTGTATTTTTACTTTAATAACAAATAATAAAATTAAAATAAAATAAATATTTAAGGGGGGCTCCCATACAAAAACGTGTTTTTTTTGCCTTTTTTACGGAACCCTTCGTGCGCGAGTCCGACTCGCACTTGGCCGCTTTTTTAATAATGCGTTGCGTTAATCTGCATTTAATCCTGTTATATTATCTTTTATGAACTTTATATTATCTTAATTATGTTCCTTAAATATGTAGATATTAAATATACGTTAAAAAAGAGCAAGTTCTTTTAACACATGTAAGTATTCCTACGTAAATTTACTTAATTGAAATTTTGTTTTGTTTGTTGCATTTGCATCGTACTTTTTAAATTATACTAGCGGACCCGGCAGACGTTGTCCTGCTCTAAAATTAAAACAAAAGTTAGAACCCGATTCCAGTGCCACCTACCGGTCCAATTTTGTTTTCAAATCATTGAGGAACCCATTGAAATACCTACGGCTGGACCAAATTTGATGTAATTTTAGATATATGTATATTTAATAGGTCTGAGAGCAAGTTGTTATCTATTTTTTATACCGCTAGATCCTACGGGAACGCGGATCCTACGGGAACGCGGATCCTACGGGAACGCGAGTGAAACCGCGGGGACAGCTAGTAAAAAATAGATAACAACCTATACCTACTGAATACAAATATAAAGTTTCATCAAAATCGGTCAAGCCGTTTCGGAGGAGTACGGTAACTAAAACTGTGACACGAGAATTTTATATATATAGAAATCTATGTCACTATCTTGCCTCTATACAATATCTGGGCACAAAATACGAATATTGCTCTATTCATGCTCGGAAGAAGGAAAAACCAACAAACTTTCGCATATACTCGTAGGTAAGTGTCAGACTAATTATATTAAGTGGCTCGCCTATCCATAATAAAAGTTATATCTAACATAGTTTATATATTCCACTACCCTGAATAAACTCAAATCATACGAAGTCGTACGTAATGTTAATATCCCTAAAAAGCTTCTAAAATCTTCACCAAAAAGAAGTACTTTGAGGGTGCGTAATCAGCCCGAAAAATATCATTTTAACATTTTACCATTCGCAATCCATTTAACGGTTAAAGATAATGCGTACCCGAAAAAGATTCAAACCAGCAAAAGTAGACTTGGTAATCCTTTCTGGATTGACTCTGCGTTTCCGGCGAGCTCTCCTTATATTGAAAAGTAAGGGATTTTATGAAAAAGCATTTAGGTTTAATTTTTATCGTGATATTTAATTATATTTGCAGATCGTGAAACGAATGATATGAAAGCGCCTTTTAGTCAAAATAAGTGATTTGATGACTTGGTTGGTTCTTCGAGCTATGTTTTCAACATGGTGCCGGTTCAATTTCTGTGCCGGTGTGGTACTACTAGCGCGGTTACCCCAGCTTTTCTAAAGGATAATAAAATGATTAATTATGTTATCCCGTTATATAAAGTATCCTTTGATTTATTCTTGATAATAGCGACCCCCATAAAGCATGAAAAATCACAAGATAAAAACTTAAAAAATAGTTTAAAATTTTTTAGGATGTTCATAAGTAGATTATAAAGATAATATTACAAACATAAAACTCATAAAAAAGTATATATAAAATATTAATATAATTTTAAAAAGACCGTGCATAAAACAAACAAACACTTACAATAATCATAATAATATCATGACTAAGTTCTAACTATACATCATAAATTCCAGTCTCAATCATCATATGTTATACATAATTAATGGTGGTAGTCGCCTAGCTCTAGACTCTAACTTAGTAATAAGGAGTTAGCAGTTAAACTATCGATTTTACATTACCATGTGTCACAATTGACTAATATATTTGAGCGTTAACTCCGTTTAGTTCGATTCCTTCATGAAAAGAAAAGGTCAGGTTCAAATGTCTCCCATAAAAGGCAAATTGGCTCTAAATAACTTTCCGTTGAATCTCTAGAGTATTAAGACGGAGCTGTCAAGGAATTTGCTCATAAATTTCACTTAAGGAAATTAAAAACTTCACAAATGCACAGATCTTATCGCGCGTTGTGAAAGGGGGCTAGACGGAAAAAATGCTCACGAAAAATTGTCACCGACACTTTTAGTGTCAGTGTCACTTTATTGTAAGCTGTGCGGCGTGCGCATGTTTCTCTGTGGGTCTCTCTCTCTCTAAGCCAGATATTTTCATTTCATTAAAAAAAATCTATTTATATATATAGTTTTTTTTTTGTTTTTTTATAAATATATATACTCTCTCGACTTATATAACTTCGTTCCATCCGGGTGTCCCTTGACACCTCTCAAGTTTTGTACTCTTAATATAGTTATTTGGAATGTATGCTTAATTTTAAAATTTATAATATACTAGCTTTCTGCCCCGCGGTTTCACCCGCGTTTCCCAGGGAATCGAATAAAATTTAGCTCAAGTTTTTCGCTGATAATATGTATAGCGTATTTTTGGAGTTTACCCTCTTTATAATATTTGGATAAATTCATAATAGAAAATTTAATCATTTTAACAGTGTTTAAATAACATACATAATAATCAAAAACACAACTTTAAAATAATATGTAAACTTTTGAAGAATCATTTATTACGTACCTAGAAGTTAGTGAAGAAAAGCAATTTTCCTTGATGGTCTCATACAATGCCTTTTGAAGATGATTTCCTTAAATTTATGTAAGAGGAATTTCGCTATTGTCGATTTTATACCTTATGACAGTACCAAGTTAAGATATACATTTGCTTTTTAGATATCGCATATAATTATATAAAGTCTCTTAATTAGCTCCAGCTATTTAGGTCTATATTTGAATTAATATTTTCTTAGCATGATTGCGTGTAATATTAGCAAAACTAGTTATATAGATAAAACGTTATTTTTACACATCTTAATGGTGAAGTAATACAAAACATAATTACGACAACTAGTTCCTCTGATCGCGCCCGTCTCATTGCCGTCTCAGAATGGGAATCAGGACTTTGGTTGCAGGCGCTTCCTTCTGCAAACGTTGGAACATTACTAGATCCATCCACTTTCCGGGTTGCATCATGTCTTCGTCTTGGTGCAAATATTTATGTTTCACATTGCTGCCAGTGTGGTTCTGTTGTTGACCAGCTTGGTCACCACGGGCTATCTTGCGTAAAAAGTGCAGGCAGAATTCCGCGCCACTCCGACCTCAATGAAATTATCCGCCGGGCTTTTGTCAGCGCCCATGTGTCAGCTATTCGTGAACCGAGTGGTCTGATGCGGGACGATGGTAAAAGACCCGACGGAATGACTTTGATGCCCTGGAAGATGGGACGGCCTTTAGTATGGGACGCAACTTGCGTCGATACTCTTGCACCGTCCCACCTTCCAGAGACTGTAAAGAGAGCCGGTGGCGCGGCTGACTGTGCTGAGAACCTCAAACGGCGCAAATATGGAAACCTCGACAAGGCCTTCATTTTTGAGCCGTTTGGGGTAGAAACGCTGGGCCTGTGGGGGCCAGGAGCCCATCGATTGTTTCGGGATATTACAAAGCGCCTGGTTGACGCTACCCGTGACCAGAGGGCTGGCGAATACCTTGGCCAAAGAATAAGCATTGCCATACAGCGTGGCAATGCCGCCAGCATTCTGGGCACGCTACCAACTGGCAGCATTTTTGACCAGCTGTCTCTTTTTTAATTAGTTATTATAATATATTATATTTATATATTTTTTTTAATACTTAATTACAGAAAATCAACAATGTAAAATTAAAATTGAATTACGTATGCTACCGCGCGTAAGCGGGATAGAATAAGAGTGAAAAAAGTGAGGTAATATAAACTAAAAAAATATAATTTAGGATATATTATTTTAAGGACTTTGACAAATATTTATAAAAACTTGAGAGGTGTCAAGGGACACCCGGATGGAACGAAGTTATATAAGTTATATAAGTCGAGAGAGTATATATACAGGGTTACTGGTTATTCGATACATTCCTTTAAGGGCGTGATAGTACACACTGTAAGCTACGAAATGAACCCTATATTGCATGATACAAATGTTGACCGTTACTGAGATATTTGGGAATTTAGTATTTTCTCGAAAAAATCCCGAATTACAACTTCAAAATCAAATTAAAAAAAAGTGCGTAACATTTTATCTTCTTTTGTTTTTGGTACTCAGGCAACATGTAAATACTTTTTTTAAATCAATAAAATGATGAAATTTTGCAATGGCTTCGACACAATATCTTTTAAATCGTGTCACTTTGAATTATTTCTCTGTTTTCTTAAAGATTAAAATGCCAATAAAAAAAAGTAATAGAGTTAGAAGTGTACAAAATGTACCGAAACTTCCTCACCTATCTGGCTATCTAATAAAGTAAGAATATTAAAAAAAATCTCTACAAAATATGAAGAATTTGTTCTTAGAAACAGAACAGGTCGCAATTTATTAAAATAACATTTATAATTATTTTTACAGAAAAAGTGTCCATACACCGCCAATGTTGTGATAAGAGATCGGCAAATTCCGGTAGAGTTCGGAATGGTCATGCCCGTCTTCGTTGGTAAGTTTTGGGTTCGCTAGCGTCAGTTTGTTTACGAACAACTGACTGCGCGTGCGTTTAAGTATTGTTAACCGAGCTACTTGAATTCTCGCGAGTATTTCTTTTGTAAAATGGCGGCGGATCTTCCAATGTGATATGATTATATCGATTTCCGAATCGAAGACAACCAAACGTAAGGGTATTTAACAAAAATATATACGAATGTGTACTTTTCAGAGACGCCAACATGACGCTGATCGACCTAGCCTCCACCTTACGTTTGGATGTCACCGATTTAGGAATCGATGTATGTATTCAGCTCGGGCAGCCGCAGCATCTCCATTACAAAATCCATACACAAACAAGATATCGACGTACTCAGCTTTTATAAATGATTTCTGCTACCTTGTCGCCTTGGAAGACCTATTTTACAAAAGAAATACTCGCGAAAATTCACGTAGCTCGGTTAACAATACTTAAACGCACGCGCAGTCAGTTGGTCGTGAACGAACTGACGCTAGCGAAACCAAAAACTTACCAGCGAAGACGGCATGCCCTTTCCGAACTATACCGGAATTTGCCGATCTCTTATCACAACATTGTCGGTGTATGGACACTTTTTCTGTAAAAATAATTATAAATGTTATTTTAATAAATTGCGACCTGTTCTGTTTCTAAGAACTAATTCTTCATATTTTGTAGAGAATTTTTTTAATATTCTTACTTTATTAAATAGCCAGATAGGTGAGGAAGTTTTGGTACATTTTGTACACTTCTAACTCCATTACTTTTTTTTTATTGGCATTTTAATCTTTAAGAAAACAGAGAAATAATTCAAAGTGACACGATTTAAAAGATATTGTGTCGAAGCCATTGCAAAATTTCATCATTTTATTGATTTAAAAAACGTATTTACATGTTGTCTGAGTACCAGAAACAAAAAAAGTTAAAAATGTTACGTACTTTTTTTTAAATTTGATTTTGAAGTTGTAATTCGGGATTTTTTCGAGAAAATACTAAATTCTCAAATATCTCAGTAACGGTAAACATTTGTATAATGCAATCTAGAGTTCATTTCGTAGCTTACAGTGTATACTATCACGCCCTTAAAGGAATGTATCGAATAACCAGACTAAGCATAGCTTGTAATATGGAAACCAGATGACTGATATACTACATAGACTACTTTTTTTTTGTAAATGCATACTTAAATAGATAATTTCACCCAGACTCAGGACAAACAGACATGTTCATGCACACAAATGTGTGTCCTGGATGGGAATCGAACCGACGACCTGTGACGTGAAAGGCAGTGTGTTAACCAACCACGCCAACCGGCCCGTCGGTAAATACACATAATGAAAATATTTTTATAACATTGATATTCTTTTTTTCTCTGTTTGTATATACAGCTTATATTTCTCTATTATATTTATATTTAACATGCGCTTTAACGGTAGTCCCATATACTTATATTTTAAGATATTATTGATAAAAATAAACAATACGTCTTAACGGAAAAAACACATAATATACAAAATAGTGGAGCTTCATCTAATACCACCCCAGTTATATTTAAATATCCAACTAATTCATAAATACCGATTTGAGGTACACCGAGCCAGCCGGGAGCCCAGCCAGCGCCAAGCCCCTTCCTCTGTCTTGCCAAGAGCTGGACTGTCAGGGCATACGTCAGCAGCATCACACCCAGCGGTATGTAGAAGGAGATGATGGAACCGATTGCCTTGTAGAGTGGATCGGGGACTTGGCAGGAACCACCGATGAGGACTGACTCGGCGTTCTGTGGAACAAGGATAATTGTTATTTTTTTATAAATTTGGCCTTGGTAATACATAACCTGGAAAGAGACTGGCATTCAGCATAGCAGCCAGGTGGGTACTACAAAAGTGCCCTATCACTGTGGTTATGGTATGGTTTTTTATTCACCAAAACAATGTTTCTTTTACCGAAAGTTTAAGTTCATTGTAAATTTAAAAAAAAAGATATCATAGAGTTTCTTTTTGCAAGTTAGTTGTATTGTATGATTTTTGTCATTCAATTCTATTTTTAATATTTTTTTATAGTAAGAGTATGACTTTTGAAACGAAAACAAACATTGCTCTTGAAATTCTTTCAACACCTTTACTGATTTAGTTGTTGTAAGAAATAAAAGAGAAAGAAAGACAAAGATATGAAAGCATAATTTCTTCATCATCTAAAAAATACAACTCGCAATGAAAATCAAATAAGGGGAATCACCGAACATTTTTACGTTAACCCGATGAAATTACAAGCCTCAAATAATAATGAAATTGTAACAGATTCATCGCGGACCCAAACCAATGGTCCAGTTAATGGACAAAGTCTCGTTATCGCCCACTCTGTATCGAATACAATCAATGGTCGGTTTGAATGGAGTTCATTAAATTGTCTTATCATTTTGGATACAATTAAATTATATTATTAAGGTACTTATCTGTGATATAGCCGATTTATATAGAAACTAGAACCACTACGCGTTTCATTCGCGTTATTTTAGTGAAAAGATAGTGATTTCTATTAGTGTACTAAATTCAATATGGCCGCCGCTCCAAAATGGCAGATTACATTTTCTTTTCATCCCCGAAATATGGGTACCAAATTAAAAAAAACTTTACGAATAGAAAACAATGAATGACATCACACTAAATTCAATATGGCTGCTTTTTATGTTTTTCGGTGCATTTAAATACCTACAAGCTTTTTTAAATTATATTTACTAATAATTTATTAAATTTAATATGCTTCTATCTTTAAAATATGTCATGTCAGTTGGTCATGTCAAAGTTGTACTGTAAAACACTTTATCGCAATAAATAATTCTGTTTCTGATCCTCATATTGATTATTTCATTGCAGACATATGCAATTATTTTCAACCAGTATTTCCGCCGCTATATTAAATCCACGCACTTAAAATGAAGGACAGTAAAAGAAGCCGAATTTGAAAAAGGAAGCCGGTCGCTTTCCTTTGTGACGTGTGTATCGTTTACGAGAAATATGTTTTATTATAATAAGTAAAAAACCGTTATTTTCGTTATTTTACACAATTGTTGGCACATTTTCTCTGAATTAAAATACAAAGGTTGGTTTTTTAATCAACTGATGCGGGACTAACCTTTTTGGTATCACAGCAAAAAGAAACAAAAACCTTCCTCTTTTTGAATTTCGTAAAACGTCATTAGAAAAAACGTGACTCTTAGAAAAAGATCGACAGAAAAAAGCACCGAAAAATACATACTAATTATTATTATTTTGCGTGTACATTGAAGAATTCTTTGGCGTAAAACGTAACCGGCCGGTAACAAGAATAAGATCAACGCGCTGCTGGATAGGACGACCTATACATTGGTAAGTCCTGCTTATGTTGTTCTTTAGTTCGGAGAATCTGTTGCCATCATCTACTTTAACATCGTGTCAAATTTATTTTGAACCCAAATTGTCGCGGCCCTTGTGGTTTGCGCACATTTTTATGGTGCCGAAACCCGGGACTTATAACTAAGTCTATTTCACAATATTTCTCGTAAATTCTTTTCCAACTAAATCGCCATTTAGAGTTCTCTAACAAAACGAAAATTTATGAAATTAGTTTGCAAATCGTAATATCGTCAAAACGTAGGTAGGTAGTATCTAATAACGAAATCTCTTTATTGGGCTAGGTTCCTATTTATCGTTTTTAATTCTCAGGGACCAAGCATTAATTCTAATATCGTTCGTTATTGGTTCTACTACTATTTTATCACGCAAAACTTGATTGCAATCTACTTCATAGGTAAAGTCAACTTAAAACGTAAACCGTACTGTGATCGTACCACATAGGTGAGTTAATAGTATTTTCGTAACGTATGTTCACGCACGCATCGATTTATCGTAACATCAGAATCTTAACGGGAATAGTGTCAGCGGAGAATTTATTGTAAATCAATGCAAATTTAAGTAATTTTTTATTTGCATTATTATTCGGTACAATATTATTTTATCGTTGATACATTCAAATCATATTCTGTTATATCTATCATCTGGCGTCCCTATTCTGGTAATTCTGTTATTTGGTGTCCGTATTCTGGGAGTGTTGTATATCGTAAAATAATACCTAAATACGTCATTTTATTGATTCGGTTCAATTGTTTTGTTGATTATGTCTTATAAACCTAAACGTCGAATAAAATCGAAAAAATCTTCAGACATGGATCAGTGTATGACTAAAGCGGTACATGAATTGCCAGCTTTACGTCGTAAGCGTACTCTTGCTTTTAATCGATTATCGAAAACTTTAGAAATTGCGAAGTTGGCACAGCACGACGAAAGTCTACTCGATAAATTCATTGCATATCATACAGAATCTAAGCAACACGCTGCTAATTTTGAAGATGCTCATGCGTGTTTACTTGATCTTATTGACCCTTTGTCTGAAGATGCCGAAGATCAAGTTCGTATTCAATTTGACGAAATATACTTTGATCTTTTAACAATTCATAAGCAGCTTACAACGAATAATGATTTAAATAAAACTTTTGATACGTGTAGTGGCAATATCCACTTAAATAATGCTAAAATAAAACTACCCAAAATAAATATTCCGAAATTTTCAGGATGTATAAAAGCTTGGCCAGAATATTATGATATATTCTCTTCGCTAATTCATGAAAACGAATCCTTGTCTGATACTGAACGCATGCATTATTTGGTGTCTACTTTATCAGGTGACGCGCTTGCACTAATTCGAGTTTTTCCAACTACTGGCAAATATTATCGTGAAGCATATAATGCACTCTTAGCGAGATATAAGGATAATCGTGAATTAGCATTTACATGCTGGAAAGAAATGCAAAATATTTCTTTTAAATCAGGAAATGCTCATGAATTCCGTCGGGTTCTTGATTTATTTAATGAAAACTTATCTATTCTTACACGTCTTGAATTGCCTACTCATCATTGGGATTTTGTGTTATCTTATTTGCTACTATCAAAGCTTGATTCTTCCACTCGTTGTGAATTCGAACAAGAACATCCTACTGACGAAATACCAACTTATTCAAAACTTAAGGATTTTCTTTATTCAAAATGTGAGGCTCTTGTCCGCGATTCACATTTCTCAAGTGGCAACGTTGAACGTACACAAGGATATTCAGCAATCAAACCTAATGATAAAAAATCTAATAATTTTGCAAACAAAAGGCCTTCAACTGCAACGTTTTTATCCAACACAGGAAAGGTGCCTCAGGCTGCTATTACTCCGTCAACGAGTAATACCCGTACATTTAAATGTTCATTCTGTAATGAAGCTCATTCTATCACTCATTGCACATCGTTCGCACAAAAGTCTATAGACGAACGTTTGAATTATGCTAAAAATAATCATTGGTGCTTCAACTGCTTGAAGTCTTCTCATGGAATTCGGGACTGCAAATCTATATTTAGATGTCAGAAGTGTCGTCAGCGTCATCATAGCCTTTTGCATCGGGAAGAACCAGTAGAACCGTCTCAAGAAGAAGCATCGTTAAGCAAGAATTCAGCAAAAGTATTAACTACTATCAATGATAATTCTCTTATTCTTCTATCAACTGCGATAGTAGAAGTGAAAGATGTTAATGGTCAATTCCAAACATTTCGAGCTTTGATAGATTCAGGCAGTCAAGCGCATTTTATAACGGAACGAGCTGTGCATCTGTTAGGAATAACAAGCAATCAATCTTCTCGCAAAATTAGTGGTTTAGGCCAATCTTCATCGTCTGTTTCCGGCAAGGTTACTATTGACATAGGTACTTGTGGTAAAATTCTTTTCAACATTGAAGCATTCACTTTACTTACTATTTGCGGAAAAATGCCTTCAATCAAACTTAACAAAGCAACATGGGATCATGTACGACACTTAAAATTAGCAGATCCGGAATGTCATGTTCCAGGTAACATTGATATTCTTCTAGGAGCTGAACTATTTTCTTCACTCCTGCTTACTGGACGTGTGACCGGAGGGCCAAATGAGCCATCAGCACTCAACTCCGTTTTTGGTTGGCTTTTGATGGGGAATGTCGAATGCATTAACGATAATTGTAACAAGATTAGTTCATTCTTTGTTAACAATAACAGCATTGATAATCGCCTCGACAAGCATTTAGTCAAAGATCATGGTGATGACTATCCTCTAGCAGCTTCTGTTTTTAATAACGATCTATCTCCAGAGGAACGTCTTATCAAAAATGATAACGTAGCATTAGAATTGGAAACGTCTAACACGATGAAAACACTTGATCAGTTACCATTGATAAAAACATTAGAAATTTTTCGATGTCTATCTGTAAATAAAATACAATCATTTCAGGTTCATGGCTTTGCTGACAGTTTGGAAGTTGGACATAGAGCTATCGTTTATTTACGCACCGTTGACTTTGATGACAATTTCCAAGTCTTCTTCATCTGTGCAAAATCCCGCGTGGCCCCCGTAAGGCAAATATCGTTACCACGTTTGGAACTTTGTGCAGCAGTTCTCCTGTCTGATTTGATGAAATTCGTTAAAGATACATACTCATCTTTACTTCCGAAATCCAGCTCCTTTGCCTGGTCAGATTCTACTGTTGTGTTTGCATGGCTTTATTCATCATCAAGTCGCTGGAAAACTTTCGTCGCAAACCGAGTTAGCCATATTCACGATGCTATACCAGACGTTCAATGGAACCACGTGCCTTCTGAAGAGAATCCGGCTGACATTGCTTCCAGAGGTCTTTTGCCTGAAGATCTAGTTCAGAGTCGTCTATGGTGGGCGGGTCCATCCTGGCTCATGCACACTCCTGAATTTTGGCCTGTTAAAGCAAACACCAATGAAACTGATGCTAAAGTCGAAGAACGTATACTAACTTTGCTTGTTCATGAAGATTTGCATATGCTTGACAATCTTATTGAGAAGTTTTCTTCAATTCGTAAAGCTCAACGTGTCTTAGTGTATTGTCTGCGGTTCATCAACAACAGTCGAAATAAGTCTTCTATTTTTACTGATAAATGTATTAGTCAAGGAGAACTTCATCAAGCTTTGCTGTTGCTAGTTAAACGTATTCAATCTGTACATTTTGGCGAAGAGATCACACGCCTTAAAGAAGGTAAATTATTATCAAAACAAATGCGTAAACTAAACCCATTCATTGATGACTGTGGAATTCTCAGGGTGGGCGGTAGGCTGTCGCAATCTGGATTGGAATTTGAACACAAACATCCTGCACTGCTCCCTCGTGACTCAACATTAACTTATCGTATAATTGAAGCTATCCATCGCGAAAATTGTCATCCAGGTATCAACACAGTTCAATATTTGATTACTCAACAATTTTGGATCTTGTCCCCAAAACGAGCGATTCGACACTGTTTGTCGAAATGCATAAAGTGCTTTCGTGCACGTCCAGTGCCGATTGAACCATTCATGGGAGACCTACCAGCCGCGAGGGTGAATCAAGTAAAACCTTTTTCTGTTGTCGGTGTTGATTACGCTGGACCTTTTCGTATAAAATTAGGGAAACATCGTAATGCCAAAATAGGTAAAGCTTATCTTTGCCTATTCGTCTGCTTTACCACTAAGGCTGTACACCTTGAAGTTGCGTCGGACATGTCAACTCAAGCATATCTTGCAGCCCTTCGTAGGTTTGTAGGTAGAAGAGGCAGAGTTAAAATAATTCACTCCGATAATGGGTCAAATTTTGTCGGAGCATGTAACCAACTCGATATGTATATGCAACAAGCGTCTGAAACTGAACATATACAATTTCGATTTAATCCGCCTTCAAGCCCCCACTTTGGTGGTGTTTGGGAGATTCAGATAAAGGCAGTAAAATCACATCTATACCGAATCATTGGTGATCAAGCGTTGACATTCGAGGAACTTAATACGGTTTTCATCCAAATTGAAGCAATGCTCAATTCACGTCCTCTATGTCCAATCAGCTCTGACCCAAATGACTTAAACGTTCTTACGCCAGGGCATTTTTTAACGTTAGAACCACTTACAGCAATTCCAGAAAGCGAACTAACTGAATGTAAATTAAATCGACTAGGCCGCTGGCAACTCATTCAGCGCTTCCAACAAGTATTTTGGAAACGCTGGAAGATTGAATATTTACAATCGTTAACTATACGTGCGAAGTGGACCAAACACTGTAAACCTTTATCCATCGATTCTATCGTTATAATTAAAAGCGAAGATACTATTCCCTTACATTGGCCCATTGCTAAGGTGGTTCAATTACATACTGGTCTAGATGGAGTGGTACGTGTAGCTACTGTTCGTACGATTAACGGTACGCTATTCAAACGATCATTAACTAAACTTTGCCCTTTGCCTATGAATTTAGATTAACTTTTGGTAACTTATCTTATTTGTAAATAGGAAACTTATAGAAAAAGATAATTTTATTTCATTCCTATCGTAGTTTTACTTTATGTTAAACATTATCATTTCTTTTTTTTTCATAACTTAAAATACAAATTATGTATTTTGGTGGGCGGAAAATGTATCGTTTACGAGAAATATGTTTTATTATAATAAGTAAAAAACCGTTATTTTCGTTATTTTACACAATTGTTGGCACATTTTCTCTGAATTAAAATACAAAGGTTGGTTTTTTAATCAACTGATGCGGGACTAACCTTTTTGGTATCACAGCAAAAAGAAACAAAAACCTTCCTCTTTTTGAATTTCGTAAAACGTCATTAGAAAAAACGTGACTCTTAGAAAAAGATCGACAGAAAAAAGCACCGAAAAATACATACTAATTATTATTATTTTGCGTGTACATTGAAGAATTCTTTGGCGTAAAACGTAACCGGCCGGTAACAAGAATAAGATCAACGCGCTGCTGGATAGGACGACCTATACATTGGTAAGTCCTGCTTATGTTGTTCTTTAGTTCGGAGAATCTGTTGCCATCATCTACTTTAACATCGTGTCAAATTTATTTTGAACCCAAATTGTCGCGGCCCTTGTGGTTTGCGCACAACGTGAGTCATGTGGGATAACGCACGTGCAGTTCACACACACAACTTCGTGCACGTTGCTTCACTTCATTGGAGACTATGGTCTCCGTACGCTCTTTCTATCTTTTTTATTTGTTCTGTGGCCATTAAAAATCTTTTTGACTAAAAGTCGTTTGATGAATTTCAAATTA
Source organism: Ochropacha duplaris (assembly GCA_951361185.1). Classification (NCBI taxonomy): domain Eukaryota; kingdom Metazoa; phylum Arthropoda; class Insecta; order Lepidoptera; family Drepanidae; genus Ochropacha; species Ochropacha duplaris. The sequence goes on from OX592693.1 coordinate 3,337,102, forward strand.
CCCAAAAATTAAGTATATTATATTCAAAGGCAAAAACGCTCCCACCTGAACGAATTTCATCACTAAAACGGCTAATGGTGCGCCAAGGGTACATTATATATAGAACTTGAGCTCTAAAGAATTCGAGCAAAGTTTTTGATTCGTAGTCCCAATGAAATATAAGTTGAGCACTGATCTCGGGTACTCGAGTACTCATGGGAGGGCTTAGTCAAAACAGTTTTATATATATGGAAAAAAATGTGATAACGTTACAGCTAACTGACGTGCTTCAGAAATTAGGTTTAAAAAGTTATTATAGATTTTTATTAAAAGCAATTTTTAAGGGTTGGCATTACATAATTATTTGTATATTTAGAGTTTATATTTACGGTGCGTAATCGTAGGTGTTTCTCTATTTTGAAATAAAAAGAAATATCTTAGTTAAAAAGAAAAATATCATGATTTTTCGTATCCTTTTGAGAGTGCACGAAAAATAACTAGTCCCACATTTTGGGCCGTCCGCCATATTAGATTTAGAATGAAGTCACTTAGCTAACTATGCAATGCACTGTCATCCGTACTAAACGTGTATGCAAAATATAATCTCAATCGGTTGTGTAACTTCAGTTGCAAGATTTAACCCGAACATAAATGCAAACATTGCAAGTAAAATAAAAGTGTGTACTTAATATAACCAGGTTCAGTTCAGAATGTTAATAAAAAAGTATAATTAAGTAATAGCTATTGAACTAACATAATCCATTAACATTTTTTTTTTTTTTTTTTTTTTATTATCCATATTAAGAATTACAAAAAAATAAATAACTACAAACTAAAGAGCCTGCACGGAAGCCTCGTGGGCTTATCTGTGTTGGCGGTCGTCGCTCACAACTATATTAATATTAAATTAGGTAGGTATATAGAATATAACATGGAAATATAAAAATACTAGATTCGACTCCGCAATCTCAATGTAAGGACGTTTTTGTATGTCGAAAGCTCAATCTCAGGTAAGATATCAATGTCGCATTCTGTAAATTTCGAATGACACTTCACTTCGCATGCGGTCCAAATGTTTATAGGATGCCAAATCAAGGTCGCGTGAGTTCGCTTCCGATGTGAGCACGCTCGCCTGATTAAGACTCGACATCGAGTTTGTATTGTATTGTATTGCTACAGGCCTTAAAAATTTTCCGACATATCGAGTAATATTTTGATCCAAGAAAATTATCGAAATCCAAGGTTTCTCAAACTTAAAACACATTTATTCATGCAGTCCGACTTATGAAATTAAATTGAAAAAATTGGGAAAAAAATAACCTTATAAATACATTATTAAAAGCAGTATTAGCATTGTCAATCAAAGAGACAATGTTGCAAGCATTCTGGGCACGCCTATTTAGTTGAGTCAAGTTTTTATTTTATAATTTTTTAATTTGTGTATTTAGTTCGTCATAGTAAAATAAATATTGCAATATTAATTCAATATGATATAATACATACTTAACCTAATAAAAGTCAGAATATTCTAAAATAAGGAAGAAAGATTACAGCTAGATTTGAGTAAGATTTCGATTTCCGTAGTCATATCCTACTCAATATTCCACTCGCTTGCCTTTTCCAGAATTTTGTACGTTAAAACAATTTGCATTTAGTAATAACAACGTCGGTAGATTAATTACGTACTGCAATTTAATTTCAATAGCAATGGAGTTGTTATTAAAAATTAGTAAACATTGAAAATTAATTAAATAACCTTAGAAAATTCTGCGCTAATGACACAGTGAGTTTAATGTTTTTACCTCATTAAAGATTATGCTAATTAATTAGAACTGGCTGCTATTTGAAGCAATAAATATAATTAAGTTAAGAAAAGGAGCCGTTTTAAGTAGTATTTAGTATTAATAAATAAGTAAGATTGGCGTGGTATTTGTTGTATCTATTGCCACAATTTCAACAAGGAATTAAAAAAATAAATAAATTAATTAATAAATCACGCATCTCGTGACCAGAATGCTGGCATATACCTCGCTCAACGAATCAGCATTGCCATCCAACGTGGCAATGCTGCCAGCATTCTGGGTACGTTGCCTACTGACAACGACTTTTTTATTTAGATTTATTTAAATTAAATGGAATAAGAAATAAGTTTTAGTTGTAGTTGTATTATTTTTTAATTATAATTTAAATTATATTAAATCTTATTAGAATTTGAATAATGATTAATTATATGTCAACATATTTAATTAAAAAAAAAAACTTAAATAACATTACTCGTACTACAAATAAATTCACTAGCAGCCAGTTAATTATCCATTACTTATAGCCACTACCCTCAAGATTAAAATCTGTCATCAAGCACCGATGGATTTTGGCACTTGAGAGTCAGTTTTTAGACCCTACCACCACGATATTTTCCTTTACCAAAAGCTCAAGCTCATTTTTACCCTTCGCCTTTGTTCGTCAAAGCATATTAAAAGACAACACATTGGTAATCCCTCTGGTCATGTTTTTGTTTTAGGCATTACTCACTTACCATCAGATTAATTGTTACACTTCTGATAAAAAACCCTCAAAGGAATACGTGGCTAGAGTTTTTTTTTTACTTTAGAATAAGCTTGTGTTTGACCGCAATCTCACCATGATGGTAAGTGATGATGTGACCGAAGTCACCGAAGGTGGTAAGCACACAAAAACTAGCTCTCATGTACACACTGATAAGTGCTTGGCGACAGATTTTCAACTTGAGGGTGGCAGCCAGCCAGTATAACCGGGTATTACAAAGTACCCTCCCACAGTGCTGAGTTTCCTCACGATGTTTTCCTTCACCGAAAGCTCAAGCTCATTGTAGGATTTGAACCCACGACCTTCGACGCGGTATTCGACATCACACCACTGAGCTATCATCACCGTGAAAAGTAAATACGAAAAAGTGTAAGGAGATTAAAATTTTGATAAATAATTGTTCTACGATACCGGCTACGAAGCTACAACTGCTACGGCGTAGTAGCTACGGTGTGTGTATATTATAGGTAAAGCGTGCTTAAGTTTATTTGCCACGTACAGATAAACCCTGTGAGGTTTGCGCTATGTGGTATTAGAGCTCGTGCACACGAGCAGCATGTTGCATCGACGCGTGTGTGCGAGCAGCATGCTGCTCGTGTGAACGAGCCCTTATATGTATCTTGAGTGTCTCATAAAATGATAATGAATAAATTAGTTCAAAAAAAAATATATAATTAAATATTAGTATTCTTCTGTTGTCTCGCTAAGTCTTGATAAATCGGTAAAACCCACGCCGAAATTAATTACAAAAAATACATTTTTGTGGCAGGTAACGCAGCCTTTAATTCCCTGCGGATTAAAATGACGACCAATTCTGAATTCCATTAAAGTTAATAGTACTTACAACAATGTTATTTTAGATGTCATGTGTTGAAAATCTGTCATAAAATGTATAAAGCTAGGAGATTTAGTTATTTTGTATTTCTGTGGAAGCCTTTATTGTGTAAAACATGTCGGAACATGGCTACAAGAATTGTAAATATTTATTTCTTGATTGTTGATTTTTTTATTATAATAATCTCGAAAATGGTGACACTTTTACAAAAGGTCATTTTCGTATATATGGTAGGAACCACCCACTTATCTCCCCCTTAAGTTTGTTGTACTAATTACCAGACACCCTGTACGTGTTCTTATTATGATATTCTAACGATTTCTATAATATCGATTCGGCTACATATTTATACTTGAAAATTCATTTTCTACGTGTTTTTACGCACAAATTAATAAACACTAGCCAGCGCCGATATCTGTCTTAAGCAATGTTATGTTGCCCATGAACTCGCTATATTATATGTTTATATATATATATATATACAAAAAGTAAAGTGATTCAAAAGCGACTCAAGCAGAAAAGTAAATGCATAACCCATAGCGATCCCTTTTTTCGACATAAAAATCAATGATTAACCATTGACCGTGAAATTAAAGGTTTCTTCTTCAGTTTCGGAGAAAATTGACTGTCTATCCCAACGACCAGCGACCCAAACGATGAGTTCGCTGAATTCCAAATAAAAAACGAAGTGGGTATCTATTCGAATCCATTGGTTTATGTGAAAGACGTGAGTTGCTTTTTTATTGTTATCGACTTCCAGAATAAGAACGTAAGTTACAATCAATATACACAAGGCGTCATGGCTATGGGGTACGAACGGAAAGTAATTTAAACAGTGTTGAATGAAAGATGAAAGAGTTAGATGTAAATATTTTTATTCAAATAGGCCTTTCAAAACACTTATGAATAATTTTAGACTCTAACGCACGGTTTGGAAGCTTGCTTCTAACTGCTGAGAAGAGCCGGCACTAAACTCAGCAATTTTCTTTTCAAAAAGCACTTATTTCATTCAATAATTAATAATTTATCTAATGTCACTGACAAAATTTACGTGTTTCGGCGGCAAAAAAAGAATAAATAGATAGAACTTAGTTGTGAGTGACTTAGTAAATGACCAACTCAAGCAAACCAGGTGATGACAAAATTGTTTTATTTTTGGATCTTTTTTTAAATAAGTAATCATTCTGGCAATCTGGCATTCGCATATACCGTATGAAAAAAACACACCTGTTTTTATATGAATTGAAATAAATTTAATAATGAATAGCGAAAAATGCTGAAAGGAGTCTCGAGGCCGATTTTGATTAAAACTAAGACTGACTTGAGATGAATGCATTCAAACACTAGATTACTATCGTTTTTATGTGTTTAGTTAGTAGAAAAACGTTTTCACAGTTCTATGACGAAAACGTTTTTCTACTAACTAATATGATCTGACAATTGTTTTAGTTAAAATATTATTTCATACCAGAAAATTTATTTCTTTAACTACTTTACTTACACCCTTATTGAATTTTTCAATCAAAATAATTGAGATAATAAATATAATAATAGTATCTTGAAGTTAAATTAACATTAAAACGAATTGAAAAGAAAACGGTTCGAAAATATTTGTACCAAATTAATTTGAAGCAGGGATCGGAATCCAAAAGCTCGCTGCGATCTCCCATTCAATACAAAAAGGGTATTAGATTAGGGACATTCTTATACGAAATCATTTTGAGACATATTGCTTCTGCGTGCGTTTGGCACGTATTCTTAAAGTTGTTACGGATTCCGGATGTGTTGAATTTTTAAAAATTCAGTACTACTATTTTTCTTTTGAAATCCTTAATTATACCCAGAATCAAAACAAACAGTCAAACGAATACTGTCCTGGGCGGGAATTTAACCCAAGACCTGTGCCAAGTTAGGTTTAATTGTCTATGTGATTATGAAAATATAAATTATGATTATCTACTATTGCGGTCCTAGATAACTAATATGCGAGGTTTAAATATAGAACACTTTAGTTTTAAACTTCATCCCACTATTTCAAATTAAATTTGGACCTAAACTGTGTTGGAGGTTTAAATATAAATTTTAATTTTACCAGTTAAAATTTTAGGTAATACAATATGCTGCCTGAACAATTTTTAATACGGGAACAACACTGAATTGTAAAAAAAATACATTAACAAAGGTCAAACTTCGAATAAGTAAAAATAATGTACATAACTAAGGTCAAACTTCGAGTTAGTAAAATTAATTAACATATTTAAAGGTCAAATTTCGAGTAAGTTTGATTATATTTTTAAATTAATTATAGGTAGTTAAATAATTTATCAAAATGTATTTTGGTTTGAGTTGGTTCCATCCATATTGAAAGTTATTAAAAATAACTAACTATTCTGTATTCACTACTAAACCGTTAGTACTTAATTTAGAGATACAAAAAAAAGTTTACGTTTGTTCTCAATTTCCTTCAAGATTTTTTATGTGGACATTTTATTGTTACGTCCTTGCTCAAATAATGGTTAATTAGTCTGATTTGTATTTTCATTTAAGTTTAAATCGCGAGTGAATCCACGAGGACGCACTAGTGACACGTAAATATCAAGAATGCCTATCTTATGACGACAATTTAACTTGAGGCACGATTCTCGCAGCTATGCCATGCCATTACGAATTTTATTATCTCGTCATAAAATCCCTTTATTGTTAGGATGTTTAAAAGAAAATTACAATAGGTTTTGTGAAACCTTACATTATTATTGTACTTTATTTAGTATTGTTGCTTATTTTATTTTAATTAAATAGTCTTATCGTTACTTTTAGCAACGCTAATTCATAATTTATTTTCATTTGGAGTTTTACCGAATATTTGGGAGAGATCTTTATGAAGATTATTCATGAATATGTCCCGAATATTTTTTTTGTAATGTAGTTTTACCCTCTTTATTATGGTATCATAGACATATATTTCTCACGTTAAATGTAAATTATTACATATTTTGGTTCAGGATATCATCTATTTTTGTCTTAAAACCACTCAAAACCGTTACGGCATGTAGGTATTAGTGACAAAAATTTACACAAAACAGCCAAACATTTGTACCTATGAAATTCAAGACCGACGATCGTAGAGATCCTTGGGGGAGGCATTTGTCTAGCAATGAAGGTCTTTCGGCTGATATGATGATGTAAAATGATTTGTCCTGATTTGACTTATGTTTCTATCCATACACAACCTAATCTGCTGGGTTAGAAACTTGAAATTTTGCCCACAGATTCCTTTCTTAACGTAGGCATCCACTGAGAAAGACTTTGGCAAAATGTTGCCCTTAAAGGCTAAAATAGGGGAACGCATGTGAAACTGCGGGGCGGAACCTTGCCGATCAGCAGCAGCGACAGCTTCGAGGAAGTTCTGTATGTCTATACAATCTACATAGATTGCATATTATGCACATATTTTGTCGTAAATAAATTGTAAAAAATACATATAATATTAAGCAGCGAAGTAGGATATTTGATTTGAAGTTAAAATTTTGGACCCATTGAACAATTAGATAGAACTGTTAGAAGAAGAGAGACTACTGATTGAGCATTGTTGGTTAAATACTTCATATTGAATGCCTTTGTTGTTGGTATTTTTTATTTAGATATTATTTAAATTGAAGACCAATTAGTTCGTTTGAATTGACTTTTCCTTTAATTTCTTGAATAGAACTATGTCAATGTTGATATTTTACACGAAAAATAAATATTGAAATTGGAAATTTATTTAAACACAAGTGTTTGAAAATTTTCGATCAATGAAAATGTTTTAATTAATTTAGTTATTGACGATTCAACAGTTTATTAAACTTATTAAACAGTAGAGCTATCTGATGAAATGGTGTTCAGTAAACTCAAAGTTCATTGAGTATTTTACCCTTGGTTAAATTGTTCTTTGTACTTTGTACATTTTGTTAAAAGTCTGTGTCATCTTTGGGTGAGGGAACAAAGATATCAGCTTGTCCTTTTTGTCTCATTCCAGTGGCGTGCCAGAATTTTCAACGACCCCAAGCTCACAAGCAGCTTAGAGTCCCTTAGCATAACTTTTTCACTGTTTGTTTCAAAACTCCATGCTACAAAATCTACGTTCCGTTCGCGTACGGTATGCGCGAAGTTTAATTTCAAATACAAATACAATTTATGGCGCACTTGATATTTATACTCTTGCTATAGGTGTTCCTGATCAGAGCCCTGATTTTTTTTTGACAAGATGCTAAGGGCTACCTTCGCACTAAGCCATCGATAGAAAACTCGACCTTTACACCTTTAAACCAAATGACCGGCACGGATGCTCATGTTGTAATGAGCCCCACGGTGTTGTGCCTGAGGAATTGTCTGAAAACTACATAAATAAAGAAGAAATGTATGCAGGGGCCAACGCTAGTGTTGCCTTTGGTTACCACTTACCATCGTGCGGGTTGTATTCTGGCATATTTTTATAAATGTAGTTATTGTTCGTTTTTGATTGTATTTAATCGTTAAAGTTAATAATGGGTAATACAATATGCTCTACATGTCACAATCTCACAACAAAAATTGAGACACCTTTTTAAGGTTCCGTACCCAAAGGGTAAAAACGGGACCCTATTACTAAGACTTCGCTGTCTGTCCGTCAGTCTGTTCGTCCGTCTGTCTGTCACCAGGCTGTATCTCAAGAACCGCGATAGCTAGACAGTTGAAATTTCACAAATGATGTATTTCTGTTGCCGCTATAACAACAAATACTAAAAACAGAATAAAATAAATATTTAACGGGGGCTCCCATACAACAAACGTGATTATGTTGCCATTTTTACGTAACCCTTCGTGCGCGAGTCTGACTCGCACTTGGCCGGTTTTTTTTATAAAACGTAAAAGTACTCTTATTGGACAAATTGCCTGTGGTTAGGAAGTTAGTTTGTTTATTTTTGTGACCAAAAATGTTTGGCACACTAAGCCTGAAATCTAGTTTAACACGTAGGGAAGTTAGCCAATAGTTTGTCAAAGCAGACGAAGTAGTCGCATACTACAAAATACGTGTATATCACAATGATTTCATGACAAACTTTTACGCCAGCTGTATCATTAGATAAGAATTACTATAGGTACCTTAGAATATTTTAGGCTCAATGGAAGACTCATAGCTGTAGACAATATCCAGACGAAAGCAATCTTGACAGTAACTCTCTTTCTCGTCTTGTTCCTTCCGAACCTCATTGGGTAGCGTAGGGAGAGATACCTGAAAGAGATTAATTTAGTAATTTAAAAGTAAAGACAGACCCATTTGTGCTATTATGAAGTAAAAATGATAGGAAGGAAGCAAGGATACGTAATGTAGCTGTTTTATGTAAGTCTCATACTCAAAATGCGCTGCCGAGTTAACATTAGGCTTTGTTTTGTTAGATGTAAGGTATTATCTTCTTTAACATCATTAAAATAAGGTCAATTTTCAAATACACTGCTATGCCGTAGAACGTATTTCACTCTATCGATATAATTCTGAGCTGCGGTGAGAGATAATGTGCCTTACCTGTCAACACTGATGGTACATAAATGCATGATAGAGGCAGTACAAAGCAAAACGTCGAGGCAGATCCATGTGAGGCAATAAGCTGCTGGTAGCGGGAAATAGCCTGAAACAACATTTTATCATTAGGTTTGATCATCTTTTAGAGTTGCAGCAACAATTAGAATGAGAGTAAGATAGGTGATATTAATCCCCTGCGTTAAAAAAGGAACTTGGCTAGTGTTACATTTCCAATTGTAACAGACAAACAAACAAAAAATCAAATTCATTTAGATGTCCGTTATCTGGTTTCCTTGGTATAAGACTTAATATTATTTAATTTTGTATTTTAAAATTTTTAGTTTTATGGTATAAATAATGAATCAAGAATGTATTGGGCGTCCATCTGTATATCACAGCTATTAATTTAATTGTATGAGCGCCGATACAACTCAGAGGCCTATCTTAATTGGTGGTACTATGTATGAATGAGGACACCCTTTAATTTTCAACATTTTTTTATTATTTTTCCTTTATCTGTGCTATACGATGTTGCTTCGTACCAAATTTCAAGATTCTGAGTTCACGGGAAGTACCCTGTAGGTTTTTTTCCCTTGCGAGTTTCGAAAATTTGCGGCATAAACGGCTTTATCGTTTGATTGCGTTGGCTTAGAAGTTTGATTTTTTCACAGCTCCAAGAAACAGTAGGCATGAGTATTAAAAAAGGGTCTTGACACACGGACGGACCGACGGACGGACCGACGGACGGATGGACAACAAAGTGATCCTATAAGGGTTCCTTTTTTTACCTTTTGAGGTACGGAACCCTAAAAATGACTTGACTCTATCAAAACTATCCGCCTAAAAATATAAACAGCCAACCACCCTATTATCTATCAATAAACATCCCACGGTACAAAAACGTTCACAAATGCCGCATATTTTGTCCAACAATGTTGACAATTCATTTGACGATGACAATGAAACCCTAACGTTTATCAGAGCCCACACCTGCCTTGGACAAACATTTTATATCCACAAACAAAGCCTAAATGTTACTCATTAGACCAATCGACAATTACTAAGTCCAACAAATTGGACGTAATATAATCCCGAGTGAAAAAGGGAGCGTAGTTCTTTAAGTACTAAGTTGCTGTTCTAATTATAGCGTCGGACTAAGCGAATAGCGGATTCAAGCAAAACCTCACCTTTTTTATGTCTATAGTGACAACGAGGCAGTACATTACAATACCAGGGGGATTGCCAATGTGTTGTACACCTTATTACAATGCCTTAAGGGCAAGGGCAACTGGCTCTCACCTCTTTTGTTTTTCGTATTCAATTATAACACAAGGAGACGATAGCTCAGAGGTAGTGACGTCGGATGCTTCCGTTGAAGGAAAACATTGTGAAGAAGCCACAGTACGGTTGTAGGGTACTTTGTAGTCTCGATTGACTGACAATCACCCTCAAGTTGAAAATCTGTTGCCAAACACTTGTTAGTGTGTTTCGGCAGTTGCACTTGAGAGCCAGTTGCCTCTGGTGTTATAACATAGTGTACATAAATAGGATACGTGAACACACTAAACCTTCCATCCCACTTTGTAAAATGGAGGAACAAGAATTCTTTCAGTTTAAAATTGAACGCTACAATGATAGCATTATTACAGGTTGGATGGATGATACTTTGCACATTGATAAATTAGACTGAGTATTATCAATAATTAACTTTCATCCTAATATAACCGGTACAGTACATTACAGTAGGACGGAATTATAACCGTGGAGTAAAAATCATGAAAACAAAATGTTAATGCTTTTGAAAACGCTTACAAGAAGACCACAACTTCTGGCATTTTTACTGACCGCGCTTACGAAGGCTGACTCGTGGATAATGCGAATGCCTGGAAACGACCACACGCAATTCTTCTGAACATGCCAAATGTATTCACAAATATTTGTCAAAAACATTTGCAACTGGCTGTTGGGCTGGCTTCAATTGTGATTGGAGTTTAAATGATGATTTTGTTTTATTTTGTTTTTGCATTATTTCAAAAAACTTTAGGTACACTAAACCCGACGACCACATCACGACGACATTTCAACCCTTGGCCCTTGGTTGGGACGGTTGTCCCAAAACTACTGAGCATTGAGTATGAAAAATTTAATGTAGTTGAAAAAAACACCTTAAAAAAAGAAAATGGATTTAAAATACATTGTCATCAATTTGTGATGTACCCTGAAACTTTCAGCAAGATGGCTAGTGGTTAAACTGAAGAAGTGGAGGAAGTGCTAATCTCAATTTTTAAGTTGCAAGATTCTATCCGGAACGACAGACAGACAGACAAACAAGAAAGTGACTAAATAAAAAAATCTCCTAGTTTCCGTATTATAGTAATAAATCTAAATACTACGTACGAAATATTGGGATATTATGAAAATTGCATTATTACTCGTAACATAAGGGTAGACTAAGTTATGAGCTACCCGAGTTGAATTTATATTGTGTGGAACATAAAAAATAAAATACTAACCGTTCCCAATTATTATAATATAAAGTACCTAGTAGGTATATACCCAATAGATTAGATGTTGACTAATATCATCAAAGCAGATTCTTTTAACTGAACTAAAAAAGGAGGAGGTTCTCAATTCGACTGTATGTTTTTATTAAACGTGAATGAAATCTTACTAATATTATAAATGTGAAAGTTTGGATAGATGGATTTGTTACTCATTTACGCCAGAACGGCTGAACGGATCTGGATGAAATTTGGCATGGAGATATATTATAGTCTGGAATAGCACATAGGCTACTTTATATCCCAGGAGAAGATAAGATCCCACGGGAACGCGGGGGAAACCGCGCGGAACAGCTAGTGAAGTCATAAATATAAACCATCGAAAGCTCTACTCTTTTTCGCTAAATTTGTAATTAAAAATCATAAATTAGGAACAAGGTAGGCAGTAATATTGAGTTCAAGACGTACCTATACTAATTTATTTATTATTTAGTTTTAAAATATTTATAAAAAAGCCTAAAGGAATTTACAATACAAAAAATTTACCTGTTTATTATTTTATTCGAAACAGCGGATGAAAAGCCCATAAAAAACTGACTCAAATAAAAATAGAAAAATTACCTCCATTTCACTATACGACGTACATCTGACGTATTAATATAAATGAACGATAAATCCTTCTGGAAATATAAGAGAAATAAAATATAAAGCTACCATAAGCCATACGAAATTACTGTAGTAATATATTTGAAGGAAACATAACTTGTTACGCTATTATCCTTATACCTAACGTTTATATATTATTGTAATTTTTACTTGAATTAAAATATTTTTTACAAGGCGAGGTTTTATTTTTAAAAGTAATATAAGTACTTATTGGTTTCACTATTGGTTAAATTATTGGCGGCAGTTTATTTTAATGTAAATCCGCGGCGAAGATCATGGATTCGAAAGGTCATGGATTCGAATCCTAGTGGTATATAATAATATCTTTAGGCGACGGTAATCACTTACCATCTGGTGACCCGCCTGCCTGGTTATGATGACTTGTGGTATAAAAATAAGAAGAATACGTTAATGAAATGAAATATTTATTCATCCAAATAGGCCTTCACAGGTACTTATGAATAATCAGACTCTAAATGGTCGTATTAGTAGATTAAACCGGATCTATTCGCGCACAGAATAATCAAAATATAATGTTGACTAACCTCGACGTTTCGATCAAGTTACATTGACCGTGGTCACGAGTGGACTGAACTGGCGGGTATCAGCGTCTCTAAATGCTCGGTTCGGAAGGTTGCTTTTGCTGAAAAGAGCCGGCAATAAACTCAGCAATTACTCTTGTCAAAAACAACTTACACCTATTACATTCAATAATTATTTATCTAGTCTCACTGACAATATTTGCGTGTTATGGTGGCAAAAATAGTAATCTATAGAATTTGATTATGACTGACTTTTAGTAAACAAATAACTCAAGCAGACCAGCCCCCACAAGCAGCACCTGTTAAGTAGATAATAGTAATAGTTGTAAGATGTTAAGTTTTACAGTAAAAAGTAGGTACATGTAGATCTGCATTTGTTTATTGAAATCAATAGAAAAGGACAGGAAATAATCAATTAATCTGAGTGCGGCAGTTAGACGACGAAAAAAATAAATATTGAATTGTCTTTCTTTTTTTCTTTAATTATTCTATGCGTCACCTTTGTCATGTAGGTAATAAGTCTCTGGGGAATCAAATATTTTATTAGCTTACAAAAAACAGACCTATGTCAACATTTTGCCTTAAATTTGACCATTTCAATTCGAAAACGGCCCAAGGGAAATGAATTCTTTGGTCACGCCATATTTGCATGATGAAATTGGTTGTTTCAGTTTACTGCTCTGTTTTGTGATATTTTTTAATCTTTAGTTCTTGATATCTTTATATATATATAACTAGCTATCCCCGCCTTACCAAGGAAAACCCTTTAGGTATTTTTTTGCGTATTTTTCAGTTGTTTTTTTAAATATTTATTTAAACTAAAAACATTACGAAAAATATAAAAAATCACCCATGTTTATAGTTAGTTATTCTGCTATTCGGGGCGGAGACAAGTCCAACAAATCAAAGATCATGCAAAACCCTTTCAGCCGTTCTTGAGATATAAATGGTGTAACTAACTCGACATTGTTTTATATATATGTGCTTTATAAATATTATATCATAATCTCACCATGCAAAGTGATGACGTGATAGTTTTATAAGTACGAATATCTACATAAGGCCGACAATTATCTGACTCTCGCGAAAAGTTACCAGAAGATTCCAGTTCTTGAAACAGTAGCAAGCTAGGCTTGGAGAGCAAGGTAGTAGAGAAGTGGCATGAAAGTTAATAAATAAGATAGTTAAAACAGGGTTGGAACTATGGTTTCCTTATAACGTATTTATTCATTGTATAGATCCAACCTGCGACCTTTCTCACGGCTTTCGACGTTGCTACCACTGAGCTATCATCGTTTTTTATTACAACTTAATTGAAATTGAAATTCGAAATTAATTGAGTTACGTACTCTGTTATTTTACTTAATTGTTTTACACGAGAAAGGTAGTTGAAATTGCCTCTAGAGCCCTTGTGCGTTGAATCCCTCCGAAACTACTGTAATCCAATAATTTCGGGTTTGTCTACACATATAACCAGATATCTCGCATTATATTTCAGTTATATAACCACTGAATACGCGTCACCTTGAGACGTAATTTTATGTTAACGGATACGGAATTTGGTTTACTATTTCATTTGAATTGGGTAAAATTTGTGGCCGTTCTACTATTATTTTCCACGAACTTTTTGGAAAACCTGAAAAGTCTATATTGTACAAAACGCCAGAGATATCATTCAATAAAACTTAAAATAAATGGTTTAATGAAAATAGAACAAAAACGCAACATTGATTCGAAGCAGTTGGTTCAAGGCGTTGTTAAAAGGTGGCGAATATAGAATTGAATTAATAGTTAATTGTTGTAATTTTGACAGCAAAATATTGATGTTTTTTTTACAAAGCCGAATACTTACATAAAAACAAGAATAATTTAGATTTTATTTAAGAAATATGAATTAATTCATGTCACCTTAGAATTACAATAGTAATTGTCACGTAGTCTTTCAATATACACATCATTAAGTTTATCGAAGTGATATACTAGTATCAACTACCCTTATGGCAGGTTATTATTATCTATAAATGAAGTATTTTGAAAATCATGGCAAAGATCCTCAAATTAAAATAAAATAATATTTGAGTCGTAAAAACATAAGATGCCATGGGGAATGGCTAAAACTAATAAAAATATACTTCAAGGTTTATGTCATACTTTCAACTTAGACGGATGGTTATAAACGAGAGGGCTGTTTACGTAAAGAAACTAGGTTTTGCTTAGCACTCTTAGGTTATTTCATAAATAAAAACTTTTCAGTGAAGTAATTTCTTCAAAGTTTTCATCTCAATAATTTAGATGTTCTTTTTTCCTAGAATTAAGGGTCTTATAAAGGTACATATTTAAGAAATATCATAAAAATCCATTCAGAATTGTAACATCAAATACTTATTGAATTCAAAAATATATATTTTTTACTTTTTACATATATTTTTTTACTATTTCACCGCAATCTCACCATGTTAAGTGATGATGAGGTGGTAAGCAAACAAGACCTAGAAAGAAACTGGCTCTCAAGTCGCGATGTTTTCCTTCACCTAAAGCTCAAGCTCATTGCAGGAGTCGAACCCATGACCTTCGCCGCGGCATCTGAAGTCACAACATAGCTATTATCACGCATCGCTTTGAAATTTTGCCCAATTTTTTTTATTGTAAGCAAGTCAAAAAGTAATCCCCCGAAAATAATGGGCCCGTCAATTATGAACTTCGATATAAAGCAAATTAAGTTCATTTTCCCCAATTTGTTTATAACAACAATCTATTAATCTTCTGATAGATTGTTAAAGTTTGATTACAATTACTCGTAATTGCTTTAGGATGTAAATTCAATAAATAGGCAATGTAAAGTGTAATCACAATAAAGTGAAATTAAGTTACTTATACCCGGGTTCCCCTTTACAAAGTTTTATAAGCGTTCATTAGGAATTTGATTGTCTTTATAAACTTTAAACAAGGTTCAAGCGCTACTTTTCAGTCGCGAAGAGAAAATCAATAGAGGGTATTCCGCTTAATTTTGTTTTCGTTGCGTAAATCTTTTACATTGTACACGGTGATATTTAATTAGTTTGTCTTTAACTTAGACAATGAATGGTTACTGATAATCTATTTTATTATTGAAAACAAAATTGTTATAAAATAGACTCAGGGTGTATTATAATACGACACATTCTGCTCTCGCACCCTGCTCTTACGCCACGTTCATATATTTAAAACTGCTTACTGTGTGATGAATAAAATTAAAAATAATGTAAACGAATTAAATGCGATTTCAAAATTTAGCCAACTAATTTGATTAACTTTATATTACACCACAGACACAGAACAAATAAAAACTGGCCAAGTGCGAGTAGCACTCGCGCACGAAGTGTTCCGTAAAAACGGCAAAAAATCACGTTTGTTGTATGGGAGCCCCCCTTAAATATTTATTTTATTTTGTTTTTAGTAATTGTTGTTATAGGAGCAACAGAAATACATCATTTGTGAAAATGTCAACTGTCTAGCTATTGCGGTTCTCGAGATACAGCCTGGTGACAGACAGATGGACAGACAGCGAAGTCTTAGTAATAGGGTCCCGTTTTCACCCTTTGGGTACGGAACCCTAAAAAGGTAGAAAGAGCGTACGTAAACAATAGTCTCTAATGAAGTGAAGCAACATGCACGAAGTTGTGTGCGTGACCTATACGTACCGCGTGACTCGTTGTCATACAGGATCGCGATCGGCTTTCTTTTTCCTTTAATGTGCTTCACTTTAAGTGCATGAGGCTCAGTCTACCTTTTTTATATGGTATGAGAGGGCCTTTTTGCCTACGTATCTATGTTGTTGAACGCAATATGCATGTGGTGATATGGTGAAATGTAGTAATCACATAGAGCTTAGGAAGGAAACTCTCTGTCACGAGTAGCTGTGCCGTGATTGTGTTGAATATTACTATTTTAATATTATTGAATATTCAAATAATAATGAAAGAGTATTTATTTTGAATATGATCGCTCTTGTTAAAAAAAAGTCAATCTACCTATATAGTCTTATACTAAAAATATACTCGAACGTATTAACAAAGAATAGACGCAAATACTATTTCCAGAAATTCCATTTGCAACAACCGCACAAAATATTCAAGTCCTAGACCTAAAGAGGTTAAAATAGCTATAACAGATACCAACGGATCATTAAATCGGTAAAAGAACAAAGTATACATAAGAACTAAAAATAAACTACATAAATTTACATAATCAATAGAAAGACAATTTGATAAATACTATTATGTAATGAAAACCTTTAGCCGGGGTGGGTATTTTTCTTTCCTGTTATCCAACAATCTTCGAGATATTTACCTTCTCACCAAGGCTACCACTTCGCAAGGGTGAGGGCAGATTAGTACGATTATGTTTCACAAAGTATTAACGGGGCGTTAACGCCTCAATGTAGTGGCATTAGGATTACCTAATTAATTAAGAGTTTCGTAAAGCCTGATTAATGTTAAAATCTCATCAAAAGTATCATTATCTATGTCTAATCTTGAAATTTACACAGGTTCTTTTTATAACGTAGGCATCTACTAACAAAGGATTTCAACCCCTAAGGGGGTAAAATTGGGTATCGTTGTTGAAATCAAGGAGCAGAAAGCTAGTGACATATAAAATTACACAGTTGGCAATAATTTTATTAACCTATATTTATAAAAAAATACTTTCAGAACCAACTTTAAACCCGATCAATCCGATAGCTAAATTATTGAAAAAATACTGAGCAGGACATCGCTTCGATGTGCACGCATCCTAACGTTACGTAAACTAATTAAAACAACTCCAAAGTAATTTATCAAAGTAGATACAAAGTTATTTTTGCTGTCTACAGTTCGCTCGTAAAGGTATTAATATCGTTGTTAATAGTGAATAAACGAAGAGCAGCCAAAACTTTTACTGTAATGGCGTAAAATTACGGTTTTGTGGTTGTTGGCTGCTCCACTAGAATTAATTTAATTATTGGAGTGAGAGTTACAGGTCCGGATTGAGTTTGAGAAGAGTGTCGTGGTGCATATTTTTTTTTAGTTTTGGATAAGCTTGTCTGCAATTGTTTTTCTGCAATATCTGGATTTATGTTTCTTGACAGGTACGAGTATAAACCTAGATATTTTCAAAGTCATAGAGAATAGCACAACTTTGACAACCGGCTACCTCGTCCCAGAAACGAAGTTCCTTATCGCGCGTTGTGAAAGGGGACTAGACGGGAAAAAATCTTACGAAAAATTGTCACGACACTTTTTGTGTCAGTGTCACTTTATTGTAAGCTGTGCGGCGTGCGCATGTTTCTCTGTCTGTCTGTCTCTCTCTCTCTCTCTCTCTCTTATAGAAAGCAAGCCAGACATGTTTTTCATTTCTATTTAAAAAAAATATAACTCTCTCGACTTATATAACTTCGTTCCATCCACCCGGATGGAACGAAGTCCCTTGTGTGTCCCTTGACACCTTGAGAGGTTTTTATTTTTTATCACACACAAGTTTACGTTTGACCACCAACTCGCCTGTTGGTAAGTGACTTCTTCCATTATTATAATCATCAGATATTCACATGTACTGTTTGTATATCTCATATTTAAATAAATAAAAGTATCAAAAAGTGATTCACATTTCATTGCATTATATGAATTTAGTTCGCGAAGGTTTTAAAAGTACCTATGTACTAGGAATTTGACTGCCAAAAAGTTTGCAGCATTTATAGTTCCTATGAGATTTCATGATTAATCAGTGGTATTTCGCTTTTATATCTTGTCTGTCATGACATCGCTTACGACGATCTTCAACTATTTTATCTTGTAAATCAAATTAATAACTTACCCGCCTAATCTTTGATCAAAGTTGTTACGTTATTGCCTCTTCAAAACTTTTGGACTGATAACAAATTGTTGAGACCAATTAATATTTACGTTGAAACTTGAAAATAGCTTCTCACGGTCACGCTATTTAAAGCGGAACATTGCGTGTTGTTTTTGATTATATTATTATTTGTCTCTATTAATATCAGGATACTAGCTTTCCGCCCGCGGTTTCAACCGCGATCCCATTTCTCCAAACAAACTTTGGACCCCCGTTTCATCCCCTTAGGTGGTAAATATTGGAAAATCCTTTCTTAGCGGATACCTACATCATAATAACTTTCTGCGTGCCGAATTTTAGTGCAATCCATTCAGTGGTTTGAGCTGTGTGTTGGTAGATCAGTCAGTCAGTAACGATTGCCTAAGATTGAGTAGAGTTTATAAAATAATGGGATATATTTTATTTACGATGAGCTCCGCTAAATCAATTAATACGTAAGTATCTTGCTACCTGAATTCTTTTTTTGTAGGTTATTTTAACGACCGCCCAAATATATAATCCGTGAGCCAAATATCTCTGGACTAAGTTCTGACGAAACAATGAACAGTGCGTTTACTTCTAAAATACTTCTCAATTTAGTTAAGACATGAAAGAATAGTCATACGAGTAAGTATGTATGCTATGTCAAATGTCAATAGTGAGCCCCCTACATTGAACTTCCAATCAGTTTCAATTTGAAACAACAGCTATATCGATAGAAATATAACAAAATCGAAAATGGTTTCACTTGCAACAAAGTTTGCATATGCAGCAAAACGTAAAAAAATATCAGAAAATTGCTATATTATTTACATGTAAATGTAAAACATTTCAGCAGGTTAAATGTAACTTTATATGTATATAAACATTTCACTAAAGTATTTTATCACAAAATCTTACCTTTAAGGACAGTCAGAATTCCCAACGGCATCACTAGCATAGCAACAAGCAGGTCAGTTATAGCCAGTGACATCAAGAAGTAGTTTGTAACATTCTGTAATCTTCTTTCCAAATAAATCGCAAGACACACCAACACATTACCAGCTGCTGTACACAGAACTAATATCAACGCAACAAGGGCCCACCAGTTATTTACAGCTCCCACATTTTCTATTCCTGTTACGTTCCTTCCCGTCTCATTATCATGACTCAAGTAGTTATTAGCTATAGAATAATTGACTAGGATATCCAAATCTGTATATTCTAGTACATCTTCGTTTTTGGGAAGCGGATGGAATACTTCTAAGTCATACATTGTTGTCGTGTTGAGTCCGCCCTTTCAATTTCATTTTTGTTTGAGCTGTTCATCTTATTTCGTAAACGTGGATTGTAGTTGATGCATTCATTGTGTTTGTGACTACAGCATCAAATTAGTTGGGTCCAACATCTGTAACAAGGAGATGTATTTTAAAATTGATCTTAACTTAGTGAATGTGACTTTAAATGCCGTGTGGTCATTTCTTCGAATTCTACAATGAAGTTTAGCTTTCGGTGAAGGCAAACATTGTGAGGAAACCATAGAACGGTGGTAATGTTGTGGTACTCCTGGCTAGCTACAACTCTCAAGTTGAGAGCCAGTTCCCTTCTAAACTTTGTACCTATGCTTTCCGTCTTCAAAACCATCATTAGTTACCTACCATGGTGAGATTATGGTTACAGAACTTTATGGTTAAATATAGATAAGAATTAATAAAGTATTCTATTGAATTAGCCATTTTGACCATATTAAGATAAACCTCCAACACGATGAACCGACAATCTTATGAGGGTCGCGGGAAGCCACTGGATGCGAATAGCGCAAGACCGGCCGTTATGGAGATCCTTGGGGGAGGTCCTTGTCCAGCAGTGGACGTTTTCCGGCTAAATGAATGAATGAAACGATAAGACTTCTTTTAAATATTTAAAGGTAAAACCAATCTCATTAAGATTGTAAAGGCTACAAAAACTGCTGCTTAGAAAGCTTTAATAATGTGTATATTTAAAAAAAATATCTCTTTTTTGGGTGCATTAAACATTCTTATTGAATAATTTATAAACGTTTAAAAAATATCTTAAAGAAGAAAAGCGTTTTTGTGAATTTGCTGTTGAATATTTAAACAGCGGTCGAGGTTGGACACTTTTTGCTTAGAATCCCTAATAGAATGTCTGCAACGATATACATTTTAGATTTTCCGGACTGCGTTTAGCGTTTTACGTCTAAAATGGTTACCCTGTATAAATATAAGAGAGCAGCTGTATGTAACTTATAGCTGAGACGAGAATATAGACGATGTATTAAATACATCCTACGTTATTTTTCACTTAATGTGCAGATAAACATGATAAAAAAGGTTCATTAAAATTTTGAAAGTTTAGTGTCCTCTAAATGGAAACGGAATGATAAAAAGGAATTATTGAAAATACTAGAAGAGGGTGTTTTTATTATTATTACCTATTTAAAATTATAAAAAAATATTTTAGTGAATTCAATAGTCAAGTAAATGATTTTTCACTAAAGCACCTCAACTCAGTAAGACGCTTTAATTGCAATAAATAAATTATACCTTATAAATAAATTCACGTACATCATTAACCTACATCGATAAACTGTATCGAGTACTCCAATATCAGTTTTCGAGCCATATATCTGAAACTTGAGTAATAATAATGATTTGAGAAACCTCGCGTGGGAGTGTTCATGTGTAACAAAACTGTAAGTTGAAGTACTAAAGTTTAAGTTTGCAAATCAATCACAATTACTTACTCACAGTGTGGGTGGAGTTTTAGAACAATAGTGAAGTGACATGATAAATTCTCGTCCTATATAGGTACATAGTATCCATTTATTAGGAATCTGCTTTTAAACTTTCGAAGAACTCTGGTATTCGATGGTGAATAAATTATATAATGAATTATTTTGAATTTGTCTTCAATGTCGTGGGTGTTTGTCGGATACTAATATTTATGTTATTTTCTCTCTACTCTTGTCTGCTGCTACGCTTTGGGTTGTAAATAATCAGATAATTGAATTCAACACACAATTAAAGCTGACACAGTATTCATTTCACTCATTTCCACTTTAATTTATCGCCAGCTGTAACGTTCCAGAATTTATTACAGCAATTTACACTAAAATTCACAAGTTTAAAACCCACACCGCTGATCCGCTTTCACCGAAAAAAGCCTTTTAACTGGTCGTTTTAAAGGCATTTTTTATCTGTGTACCACGTCGTAATCTCGGATCCCAGCATCTGCTGAAAACGGTTCCATAAATTACGTTGTAAGTTCCGAGAAAAACGATTCCCGGAGCTTCAAGCAAAACCCGTCACGAACGTGTAGACGTTAGCGGTCATTTTGTTTGTGGCATAATTTATTTCGCTGTTTTAAACAATTATGGATGTTTATAAAGCGTTTTATTATCTCATTATTTTAAATTTAATTTAGACTTTAAGTATTAAACTTTAACGTTTAAGCATCAACATAATTATATTATTAACAACATAATCATTCAACATTATATATTTATATAAGTATATTAATAGAAAATTTTATCGATTAATGAACAACCCTATATCCCAAAATATAGGTTTGACGTTTGGGCTTACATCTGCTGACATCTAAAAGAAACAAATTCTCTTAAATTGGCCTATAAGCGAAGCCTATCGCCGTCATACAGATGCGAGTACATAAGATCATCTGCTCAAAATAGGTTTCGTTGCGATAAAATAAAATGTTATAACCTCTTTTCATATGCGGCTTTTAGTGTTGCGGTTTCTGTATGGTTAAAGTATTTGTGCATGTAGATAAGTATTAATGTTTTTTAATTAAAGCTTCACATAAAATTATTAGAAAAGTAAATAAAATTATTTCATGAAGCCCATATTGAAATATACCTTAAACTGAAACTGCTAATTTTAAATTTCACCATGCATTTTTAGGGTTCCGTACCTCAAAAGGTAAAAAAAAAGAACCCTTATAAAATCACTCTCTTGTCCGTCTGTCTGTCTGTCTGTCTGTCTGTCTGTCTGTCCGTGTGTCACCACCGATTATCTCAGGAACGGGTGGACCTAGCAAGTTGAAATTTATACCAGATACTGAGGTCTTTAGTCCCTATTGGGTGTATAAAAATCAAGGCCCTGAGTCAACACACTAAAAATATATCGGTAAATTTAGATTTTCGCGAAAACTTGTAAGTACGAAAATTTACCTTAATTTTCATTTTTTTTTATTTTTCGGAATTTTTCCTTTACCTCGCTTTTAACCAAAATTGACAATTCTAGGTCAACCGTAAGTACCCTATAGGTTTTGGGTCGAAAACCTATATGGTAGTTCCCGTTGACCTAGAATCACGAAATTTAGCAAAAACCAATGTCTTACAGCACAAATAAAGGTAAAATTCAAAAAAATGAAAAAAGTTGGAAATTAAAGGGTGTCCCCATACATACATAGTCACCACCAATCAAGATAGACCTCTGAGTTGTATCGGCGCTCATACAATTTAGAGGTCTAGCTTAATTGGCAATAACCTCAAATAAGGTAATCGAAAACGTAATCTATTTACAAGTTTGTACGGAACCCTCGGTGCGCGAGTCTGACTCGCACTTGACCGGTTTTTTTCATTATTAAAGATTGAAGTTTCTTTTGTTCATGTTAAAGGAGATGATAGGTCAGTGGTAAGTGACGTCGAATACCGCGGCGAAGGTCGTGGGTTCGAATCCTACAATGAGCTTGAGCTTTCGGTAAAGGAAAACATCGTGAGGAAACCATAGCACGGTGGTAGGGTACTTTGTAGTACCCGACTGGCTGGCTGAAAATCTGTCGCCAAGCACCTATCGGTGTGTTCCGACAGCTGCACTTGAGAGCCAGTTCCCATCTAGGCTTTGTGTGCTTACCACCTTCGGCCACATCATCACTTACCATAGTGAGATTGTAGTCAAACACAAGCCTATCCAGAATAAAAAAATAAAATAAAAAAAAAAGGTTTATTGGTTTTATATCGATAAACTTTTTGTGTATATACTTCACTACAGTACAAAGTATGAGATCGAATTTGTTTGCGAGTGGATATCACCCGTACCACTTGTTTGTTACTACGGTATTCATAGACTTTTATTGAAAAACAATTTTAATATTAAAGTTCAAGTTGATATTCGATCCCTTTTTGGAATAACTTTTAGTTATTTTATTTTGTAGCCTATGAGTTTCAACCAGGCAAAAACTGTCATTTATATTCAATACTTCATAGTATCTGATGATGATAGTCATGTAGCTAAAATAGTTATGAATATGAAACTGGATGAATACACGGGTAGAAGAAGACTGAAAAAGAGATGGATGGATTGTATGAGAGATGATACGAGTAAGAAAAGAGTGAATCCTAATATGACGGATTGAAGGGCTGAATGGAAGAAATGTACACATTACACCGACCCCAAATAAACAGAACAGGTAGGCAGATGACGATATTACATAATCATTTTTAGGAATTCTACATTTTTTTACCACTTCTTCCTTTATAAAAAAGAATAACCAGTAATTTTAGGCCAAAAAAACTATCGTATCCTACAAAAGTGCTTTGGTAAGACTATTTGAATAAAAATATTTTTCATTTCATTGAGTAATTCACATTACTTCACCATAAATGCAGCGTGGAATCTAAATACCGTTTTCAATTTTCTAAATTGTGACCGGCAATCAACTGGCCCAGTTAATAATTGATTATTTGAAAAAACAGGTAACAACCTGTACAGGTAGCACCAAAAATAGATGATCACTTTCGTACTTACCGTACTTTTGGGGCTGATTGTACCTACCTAATTTATTCGAATTATTTTATGGTTTTGATTATTGTTTTTAATTTTAAATATTATAGTAATTTTAAACATGAAAAGCACAGTTCTCTTAAATAAAGAAGGCACCTATGAGATCATTACATAGAGTTGTACAAATTAAACCTCTGAGAGGTCAAAATAAGAAACGTTAATCAAAAATACGACGAAGCACTTCGAGAAAAGGTAGGTAGTGCCCCTGCGTTTTCGCTTCGCTGGCTTTTCTTGGCGGGGGGCACTCCCGTGCCCCCAGATATAATAGTTTTAGAATTTAAAATATGTTTTAATTAAAGTATTTAAATTTACATATTATTTTCAATTTGGCTTTGAATGCTTACTCTAAACATAAAACTAGCAATATTTTAATTCATTATTAAATTATCCAACTTTTTAGAGAATTTTGTACTAACTAACTGACATCAGTCAAAGAAATCCTTTAGTAAATAATAATTCCAAGTGTATATTTCACGAAAATGTTTGAAGATTGAATCATTACCGAGTGAGATGAGAAAACGTTGTAATTTAAAGAGAGTGTTCTATGAAATAATTTTCTGTTTCATTAGTCTAAGTAGCGCTCGACAGCGCCTTGAAAAATAGCTTTGTACATAATTTATCAGACATAATGATTTTACTACTTAAATTGGATACCTTAATTTCAATTTCTCTAAAGTGCAATCTGAAAGAGTTCTAAATTCACTTTAAAAATAAACAATTTTATTTTACTAAAATTGATGACATGTTAGCAAATTAGCATGTTAGAAAAAGGAAATTAAATTTGTTTTATTTTGCCGAAAGGCACTTGATAGTAAGTTGCCAAAATCGTCCATTGGCAGGTCCAAAAATAATTATACGGAGCACTTGTTTCATATAATAATATATAGAATGTAGAGATGTATTGTCCCAGTAAAGGACTGTGACAAATTTATGAAACAACTCTTCAGAAATCTATTAAGGTTTCTCGTCCACTTCAGTCTTTACCGTAGCGCATTACAATACTTGCAAAATTTTCATTTAACTTCCTCTAGTATTAGTGCTTGTCTAGAAGAAGTTTTCCTGAAACTTGTTACCAAGACTCTTTTATCCAAATCTTGGATAAAAGACATAGTCTTTAGTCTAATTCAACTCTACAGCTCTTTGTTCTTATATTTTGTCTTGTATTTTGCTTAAGACTGGAGACGAAAACATGAATGGCGATTCAAAATAACCTAAATTTTCTGATGATTGTGCATAAATAAGTAGGTACCTACTTAAGACGTAATAATCTATACTAATATTATGAAGAGGTAAAGTTTTAAGAGTTTGTGAGGTGTTAGGGGGTAATCTCTAGATCTAAGGAACCGATTTTAAAAAATTCTTTTACCAATAAAAAGCCACATTATTTGTGAGTGTCATAGACTATATTTTTATCCCGGGAAAAGATAAGATCGCCGGGAACGCGGGTGAAACCGCGAAGGACAGCTAGTTAATTATATAATGATTCTCTAATTATAAATATTGTTAATCGCTAGTTAGTATTTCTTGCAAAATTTTACAATTTACCTTTCTCCTTACCATCTACTTACCTAACTACAAAGTAGTGTACACAGTGCGCATTACATCTACAATAATACGTAAAACTCCACATAATAGTATGGTTTAAGGCGTTGATAGCTCAGTGGTAGTGACGTCGGATACCGCGGTGAAGGTCCTGGGTTCGAATCCTACAATGGGCTTGAGCTTTCGGTGAAGGAAAACATCGTGAGGAAACCATAGCATGGTGGTAGGGTACTTTACCTATAGTACTCGACTGGCTGGCTACCACCCTCAAATTCAAAATCTATCGCTAAGCATCTGTTGGTGTGTTCCGGCAGTTGCACTTGAGAGCCAGTTGTCTTTAAGGCATTGTAATAAGGTGTACAGCACATTGGCAATCCCCTTGGTATTACTAATGTCTATAGGCGACGGTAGACACTTACCATCAAGTGACCCGACAGCTTCGTTGTCACCTGTAGTATATATTTATATATATATAAAAAAAAGGTATCTATGTAAGAAATTTAAAGTCATTAGTTTGATTCTTACCCTACCCTCTGCAAACTTTGTTTTTTAGTCAATTGAAAGGCGACGTTAACTCTTCTATCTAAATTCTTAATTATGATAAATGCTTTTTCTTTCAACCAACGCTAATCTTTTGTTATCTCTTTTGTTCCTGTGTCTATCTTTACTGGTTTGTTTTCCTAATTTGCGTCTCTTTCTATCAACGCATTATTAAATGGATTTTCATCAATAGAATCTGTTCAAACAATTTTTAATACAATTGTGTGAATCATCCCACAGTGTTCGTCGGGAGGTGGTTCATTTAAGGCCCCTTTTGTACTGGTATCTAAATATAATCTTGTCCGTTCTCACCTCAGTGAATTGGGCTGAGATAATATCGTATCTACTATCTACCTGCCATTGAGTTCCATATTTTGCTAACGAAACACTTGTTGAGATATTGATTATACGTCCTTTAACTGATATATTTTGCTCAACATCATGTCAGGTGATGCCCCCATTTTCAGTTTGTATTTTAACGTTAATGACTAAAGATAAACAAAATAATTTGAATATATTATTTTTAAGATAAAAAGTATCCCAAAAATAGAAGTGTTTTATTCCAAAGTAGGATATATTTGTTTGTTAAATTTTGTAACGATTAATTGTGACGTTGAGTGAGACAAAGAAGTAAAGTTTTATTGAGTTTTTTTATAAGTAAGAGAGATGCCACACGGGCGTTGCGGCTACGCTGCGTCGCCGCAACGTAATGATTTCAACGCAGTCAATGCCACACGCAAGCTGCGTCGGCGCTGCGTCAACGCAGCTATCTCCGACGTCGCAGCATTGGTGTAGGATGTTGATGTCTTTGAACGACAATGGAGTTGAATAAACGTGTTGAAATACTGCGTTGCAGCTCCGTCGTTTCAACACAGCTCACTTCCCCACCTCGTCTCCCTCCAATCCTGGTGCGTTGCGACGCCATCCGTCATTTTAACGCATCGTGTGGCATGTCGTTCACATATACAGGGTGTCCCAGAAAATAGTGTCAAGCGGAAGCCCAGAGGTAGAGCACCTTTAGAGGTACCCGTATCACTCCATGTATGTTCCGCGATTTTTCGTAATTTACGAGTTTTTATTTTTTTTACATTTTCAAATATTTCAAAATATTTCTACTACGAGTATGTACATTTAGAACTGATGACATTTAAAAACGACGGTGCACCTTGCCACTTGTCAATTGTTAGGCAATATTTAAATTAAAGATTTGGTTGAAATGTGGATTGGTCACGGTGGGTCTATTGCGTGGCCAGCAGGGTCCCCAGACCTGAACCCTACTGACTTTTTCATTTGAGGTTACTATAAAGAATGAATGTACGCCAAAAAGATCGACATTAAGAGATGAAGAGGAAACAGTGAAAAACAATAGAATGGCATTCATAAGTCCAAAAGAGAACTTCTTTACAAGAATGAAATTAAAAAAAAAGTGACATTAAGACACACTAAACAACAATTATTAAGTTTAAATATCTTTTCCATTCACCCATTCAAATTTTAAATTTCGATTTTGTGTTTTAGATCAAATTTTGAGTCAGAAGCTGTAAAGATAGCTCAATGAAATGTACAGGATAAATAGCTTATAAAATGGACAAGTTTTAAAATTGGTTTGAAAGAAAAAAGTTATGTAACTTTTATTATTAAAATGTCCTCAAACATTTTAGATAAAATCTGAATTTACACTTTCTTGCAAATTGCTTTTTTTTTAAAGCTTAATGGTCACAATTCTAGTAACAAATGTTTGTGCATCTACTAGGACTATTATTCAGGTAATTAAGAAAAAAACTCAGACCTGTATCTCAACTACTCGCGTGACTGCGACTAAAAATGTATTGAAAATCGGAATTGGGTAAAAAAAAAATAAAAGACGTTATAACTCGTAAATTACGAAAAATAGCGGAACATACATGGGGTGATACGGGTACCTCTAAAGGTGCTCTACCTCTGGGCTTCCGCTTGACACTATTTTCTGGGATATCCTGTATATGTAGAACGACGGAGCGTCACCGCTCAGTCGACGCAGCGCCAACGCAACGCACTGACATCGCCCATGTGGCACCGCTCTAACATATAAATAATCAGTATAAGGCGTATTATGTATAGATAAAATACTACTAGCTGCCCCCCGCGCTTTCCCCCGCATTCCCGAGGGATCTTATCCTTTCCCGGGATAAAAAGTATCCTATGTGTTATTCCAAGATATGACCTACCGTATGTGTGCCAAGTTTCACCAAAATCCATTTTTGCGTGAAAAAGTAACAAACATCCATGCATTCAAACTTTCACATTTATAATAATACTAGTGGGCCCGGCAGACGTTGTCCTGCCCTGTAAAAAAAAACTTAAAACCCGATTCCAGCGCCACCAATTGTGAAACTAAACCATCTGTCAGTCCGATCTCGAGACATGTCAAAAAGTCGTTCTATACAAAATGTATGACAAAATAATTTTCTTCATTACTCTTTTTTTTTGTGATTTTTTCATATTTTTTAATCCTATGTCCTTCTCCTGGCTCTAAACTACCTCCCTGCCAATTTTCAGCTAAATCGGTTCAGCCGTTCTTGAGTTATAAGTGGAGTAACTAACACGACTTTCTTTTATATATTTAGTGGGATTAGTGGGATAGGCAGACCACAAAATGCAGTATATATTTTTAATACAACATTTTAAGCAGAAGATAAGCATTGGCTGGTTTATAAATAGATTCTCTATACAAGTAATTTTATTGGTTTTAAGATTTTTCTTGAAGTTGTATAATCTAAAAATATGCATTTTGACCCAACAAGATCCATTAAATGTCTTTTCATATAATAAGGGATCGTAAAGCCACATCGTGTCTGCTATAAAAATATAATTGAATTTTTTGGGTGAATTAATTAAGTTTCAAACTTTACAGCGACATTTCAGATTCATAATAGATACTAGCTGGATAAATAAATAATGTTTATATCCAGCTAGTAGGTACCTTTTTTTTTTTTACATTTTATGGGCTTGCGTTTGGCCACTGACCCGTCCATGAAGGACGAAGACGAGGCCTAAGATGGAGCACGCTTGCCCAGAAGGTGCCTATTCACTCTGGCCTTGAAGATCCCCAGATTATAGGAGTCTGGAAATACAGACGCCGGAAGCAAGTTCCACTCCCTTGCCGTTCGCACCAAAAAAGAGGACGCAAAACGCTGTGTCCGCATGGTCGGCATGTCAACGACGTACGGGTGGAAATTCTCCCGGCGCCTTGTGGTTCGGTGTAAAAAAGGGGATGGTGGAATTAATTTGAATAATTCCTGCGCACACTCTCCAAAGTATATCCTATAGAAAACCGATAGGCAAGCAACCTTTCGGCGATGGTCAAGGCCCGTAAGTTTAGCCTTAAGAAGGATCTCATCACCGATAAGTCTCCTGGTCACCTACCTATATCATATTTTAATATTGTAGGTAATTTATTTATTGAAAAAGCCTTCACATGGACTTAGAAGGCTGTAACGCACAGTTGGGACGGTTAATCGTATGTAACTTGCTTATATCTTTTATAAACACTATCTGCATAATATACATATACGTATAGTTAAACTGCTACATAAATAATGTGTTATTAATTACAATACAAATGAAACAGTACCCAATAAGTATGAACATTTTTGTACAATTATTTTTGTACAGAAATGTGACATGCACTCTATCAATACTAGAAATAAGCACAAACTTGTGACCTCGGCTTATAGAACTCCATAAAGTACAAGACACATTTTCAGGCCACGTTTCTATAATAAGATACCTCCTACACTTTTGAATTTGAGAAGTCCGATCCCCACTTTAGTGCCCTTATGTTTTAGTACAAAAGGCATACTACCATATAGACGAATATTTTAATTGTAATGATTGACAATGCTTGGGTGTAGCGCTCGCTCTTGCAGAATATAATCTTATGTAATAATTCTAAGTTTGTTTTGAAAAGAGTAAAATGTGTTAGTGTGCCATATGGTGGCTATATTTTTGTCCATCGGGTCAGCTAGCATGGCACAAATTACAAAACCACCTAAATTCAGTTTACTTACTATGTCGTTATTATTTCACAGTTTATAACGGTTTGTGAATCTTG
Organism: Ochropacha duplaris; assembly: GCA_951361185.1. NCBI lineage: Eukaryota > Metazoa > Arthropoda > Insecta > Lepidoptera > Drepanidae > Ochropacha > Ochropacha duplaris. Next base: position 3,367,558 of record OX592693.1, read on the forward strand.
GCGTTGTTGTTTCTAAGTTAATATCTTAAGTGATTATTAAGTGTAATATTGGCCTAAACAAATATGTAACTTGGAACCACAAAGTTGAGGCATTCTGTCTAAATCAGGGCAGAACAACAAACAATATTGTTAAGGATAAGTATTTTTTTTGCTTTTAATTTTAGGCTTGTCTTTTATTTCTCATGATTATTTAATTTGGTATCTGATAGCCTTATGTTGAAAATATCCCAGAATATTATTATGTATAGGATATACGAAAGAGTGACGCAGCGAGGTGTTAAACTCCTCCATTGAAAAGGGAAGATCTTACGAGTACGCCAGGCTAGGTCGTCGTGCCTGGGGACCGCGATCTAACTATAGATTGTTGGTTTTTGTTTTTGGGGAGGACAAAAAAGTGGCGGCCTGAGGGGGAATCTTGAATTAAAAAATCAATACATAAAATGAGAAATTTCGAAATATCTCGAAAATGGTGACACTTTTACTGAGGTAATTTTTGTATATTTGGTAGGTGACCCCCCACCCACCTATCCCCCCCTTAAGTTTGTCGTACTACTTACTGGACATTCTGTTTTTTTTTAACTTCTGGATAAGCTTCTGTATGACCGCAATCCCACCATGGTAAGTGATGATGTGGCGGAAGGTGGTAAGCAAACAAAGCTTAGATGGGATTGATAAATATGCCCGCGGGTTATTCACTAACTTAATGATTATATGATGCCTATCACGGTAAGCTTTAGTCTGTTGCCTTCGAGGTATTGTAAAAAGTCGGTATTACATTAGCAGTCCCCTTGATATTGCTAATACATAGGCGACGGTAGTCACATCAGGTGACTTGCCAGCTTGCTTATCTGATTTATGACATGAAATACATAATATAGAAATGGTTTCATATCAAACAGAATGCCGCGTGACTTTTAAAATAACGTATCCTTTTTTGACATGTAAAATATGATTACGTAATATGTACATGCATAATAACGCTGCCAACCTGCTGGGCCTTTCCGATCGGCAGCAGCGGCAGCCTCGTGGAAGTTTTCTTAATATAATAGATTGTATATTTTGTACATTTGTTGTTGGTATCTAATATGATAATAAATATGTTTATATTATTTTAGGATCATGTACGGTAAAGTTCTCAAACAAAATGACTTCAGGCTGCTGTAATATTTGAACCGCCCAAAAGCTAATTTAAAAACTAGATACGGTTCAATTAGAATTGATGTAGAATTATTAGAATACATCTTGAAGTAAGGAACTTTATTTATTTATTTCAATACTAAGAATTTTTAGACAGAAGTTAGGGAGAAGGTTCTTTTTCTTAGTCGGACACTCTTGTGGTTACTGTAAGTCTCGAGTGACGGCTTAAGCAATGCATCTCCATTTGGCTCTATTGAAAGCATTGCGAGAACATTCGGTCATGGTGGAGTGTGTGGTGGACTTTATGAGGTCGGACCATCTAGTCGGGGACCGACCACGTGGTCTCTTGCCATCCATTCTGCCTTGCACTACCAAACGTTCGATTGAGTCTTCTTTGCGGGTAACATGTCCAAAAAACGTAAGGATTCGCATCTGCACAGTCGAAGACAGTCTTTCCTTTATTTTGAGTGCGTCCAAAATCGACACGTTGGTGCGGTGTACTATCCACGGAATCCTCAATAACCGCCGCCAGCACCACATCTCCAGCGCATCGATTGTTCTCCGATCCTTCAGTCTCAACGTCCACGTCTCAGCTCCGTATAGGAAAATCGGAAAGACGAGACGGTTAGTACCTAAGTGAGAAGGTAAGATGCATAATATTATTTCTTGATCGAAGTAACCTCAAGTTAAATGTAGAGTTCTTTCTTCGCCTTTTTTAAGGCTCCCAAGTATTATAGCTTGGGAAAGGATTAGGGATTAGGGAAAATTTGTTCCAATTCTACTGCTGATTTATAACATGAATTGCGATTTCTGTTTTTTTGTAGTTAATAATATCATAAAGTATAGTTACTTGATATTTGGCTGTTAAATACCTCATACGGAGTATCCGATAAGAAAGGATTATTGAAAATTCTATCCCTGAAGGATTTCTCCGGGAACTTGACTCTGCTTAATATTTTTTTTAAAATTCTATCCCTAAGGATACCCTTAGAAACGTGGGCGAGACCGCACAGCTATTTTAAAATAAAGTGCAAATGACCCATCTGTCTGCCACTATTGAGGTTTCAATTAGGTAAATGCAATAACAAAAGAATTTTCTATCGAAGAAATTTAATTTTCATTCCCTCAAATGCAACTCAAAGGAGACAAGTAACGATGTGGCCGAAGAGCAATTACTGGAACTGCTCACCGCTTGGATTCAAAGCTGGGAGTGGACCGGCAACGTTGCCACAGTATATAAATATTAAATAGTAACCTATATCAGATCGAAAGTTAATGAAACATTTTGTATTATAAAAAAGCTACTTTTATTCTAAGAAAACATTCAAACCTTTGAGCATACGATAAATAAATAAAAAGGCTTTATTTTTCCATACTCTGTGTTTTACAAACAATAATTTACTTTTGGTACTATGCTAGTTTTTTCTACAATAATACATTGGTTTTAATTTATTTGTTAGTTCTTATTTGTTTAATAATTTAATATTTATTTTAGGAACTACCTAAAATAAATATTAAATTTTTTAAATTATGTTTTGATGTTATGTAAACGTTGAAAATTTATTGCTCAGTGTTTTGGACAAACATAAAATAAATACGATCGAGCGGTATCGTCAGATCAAAGGGAATTACGGATGTTATTATGCGCATAATTTCTAAGAAGACTGATGTTTTTGATATATTTTTGTTTTCAATTCTAACATTATATACTGAGTATTGTTGTCGTTTTGTTAGCATAGGTTCATAACATCCCTATGAAAACAAAAATATTTTACATTATAAATATTTTGTTGCTGTTTTAGCTACCTCATGAACTGTGACACTTTACTCAAATAACTTTAGTGCACGTACGTAAGTAGTTAAATGACAGTATAATAAAGTAAGGGAGATTTATACTCTTTTCTAGTCTTCCTTTTAATTTCCAAAAAGTCTTCTGCTACCTAACCTTTCTAAGATATTTTAACTATTTTAGTAATAATTTTCTGCTGATACCAAAACTGTAAGGTTTTCAATTTGACGAACGGTTATAGAATTAACAAGCTGTTTAATTTAGTACTAGCTGTCTACCGCGGTTTCACCCGTGTTCCCGTGGAATCTAATTTTTTCCCGGGACAAAATATAGCTGTCCATCAAGGATAATGTGGCTTACAAATGGTGTTTTTTTTTTTCAAATCGCTCCAGTAGTTTCAAATCCTATTCAATGCAAACACACAATCAAATATTTCCTCTTTATAATATTAGTATAGATAGAATAAATACTATAGAAGTCCTACAGATTGGCATAAAAGTGACGACAAACTGTTCATAAATCCCTGAATCTTGCGAAATTTTCTACTACAGTCTTGGCTCGGAGCCTACAATCTCCATATAATATCATTGAGGTAATCGCGTCGGGTACATTCATGCATATTCATTGGGCTGTTGCTCTTCGAAGCCAGGTTATAATGCAAAATTGTGATTTACAATGTACATGCATTAACTTCTTGATTAAGATTTATGAGACATGGAAAGATGCAGTTTGGTAAAGTTTGTAATATTAGGTTGGGAAAAAGCCTTTTCGGATTATAGCATGTATAAACTTGTAGTAAAATCTCTTTGGCTATACTATTTGTATCTGGCTGGTTTTGGTATCATTGAAAGTTTAAATTCAAATTAGGAAAATGTGTGATTTTCATTTGTTTTTCGTACTGTCAAGATGAGTGAATCTAATGAATAAATTCGATACATTTTAAAATTTTGCTACAAAAAAGGTAAGGTAAAAATGCAACGTAAGCCGCGAAAAAAATTTGCGATGTTTATGGACCTAGTGCAGTGTCTGTGAGAGTAGCACAAATTTGGTTTAAGCGTTTTCAATCCCGAAATTTTGATGTCAAAGATGCACGTCGCTCTCCTCGACCTATTACGGAAAAAATGGATGCCATTTTTGAAAAAGTGGAGCAAGATCGGCATATCAGTAGTAACGACGTAGCTGAAGAACTGGAAATCGGCCACAAAACAGTTTTGGCGCATTTGAAAAAAACTGGGTACACAAAAAAGCTCGATATTTGAGTACCTCACGAGCTCACTGTCATCTATCTACTCATAGATATATTTCGCATCACTCCTATATAGATGGCGCTTCAATAACCTACATCGCGCTTACGAAGTTTTCTATGCGATCTGCATATATACAAGATTCCATCATCTACAGTTGGACCGCGGTCCCCAGGCACGATGACCTAAGAGGAGTCTAATACCTCGCTTCTCCATATACTCATTTGTGATTCTTTCAGGCTTCACAGACTGTGGCGGAACCCGGGTTAACTCACAACAAGGTGATGCTGTGTGTGTGGTGGGATTGGAAGGGCATTATTCATTATGAGCTGTTACCACCAGGCAGGACCATCGATTCTGAACTCAACTCTACTGCAAACAACTGATGAGATTAAAGCAAGAAGTTGAGAGAAAGCGGCCGGAATTAATAAACAGAAGAGGTGTGGTTTTTCATCATGATAACGCTAGACCTCACACATCTTTAGCCACTCAGCAAAAATTAAGAGAGTTTGGCTGGGAGGTGTTAATGCATCCGCCGTATAGTCCTGACCTTGCACCTTCAGATTTCCACCGTTTTCGGTCTCTTCAGAATTCTCTAGGCAGTGTCAGGTTAACATCACGAGAGGACTGCCAAAACCACTTGTCGCGGTATTTTGATCAGAAGTCCCAAAATTTATGTAGCAATGGTATCATGTCCCTACCTACAAGATGGCAAAAAGTTATCGAACAAAATGGTACCTACATACTTAAGTTAAATGTAAATAAACTATATTAAAAAATGTTTTGAATTTTCTTAAAAAATGCGAAGAAGCTTTTTCCCCAACCTATTATTTTATGATGTTATGATTGTTTGTGCGTCCAGATCGATTGGATTATGTTATATATGGCATTGCCATCTAATGAGGCAATGTTGCCAGCTTTCTGGGTACGTTGGCTTCTCAGAACATCTTTTAAATTTAGATTCAAGCGTTTTTAAGTTTAGACCTAAATATAGTGATATTACAGTGTCAGTCACTGTCTTTTTAAACTCAATATTTTTCAAAAACTCAAGGTATATCATCAGTAATAAGAGTCCAAATGAGATAATGGTCAAGTTGTGACATGTCTATAGATTTGACATTTTGTTATAAAAAGGGTCCGTAAATCCCTTTCGGCTTATATCCTATGTAAATGTTATAAATTTGTCCCAAGTGACAACAGATTTGGGAATGTATTCAAAGAAAATGTTGATAGAAAAAAATGTAAACATGGTTTCATTTTTATCGCTCGGTTAGTTTTACAACCTTCAATGATTTATTTAGGATTCAAATATATTTTAGTCTATTCTAGGTTTAGTCATACAATAAATAAAAATATTTATAAATATCTAGCTTTTCGCTCCATGGTTCCTGTTTCTCCATACAAACTTTGGACCCCCGTTTCATCCCCTTAGGAGATACATTTTGGAAAATCATTTCTTAGCAGATACCTAAGTCATAATAACTAGCAGCGTGCCGAATTTTTAGCGCATATCGTTAAGTGGTTTGAGCTGTGTGTTGCGTTTTATATATACAGAAGAAGAAGAAATATGAATAAAAATACTTTGGTATTGGTAAAATCTATAAAAATCCGCTTACCTCTAAGCCACCTACGGCCACATCATCACTTATCTACCATGGTGAGATTTCAGTCAAACACAAAGTTTATCCAAAAGTATAAAAAAAGCTACTGCATTAAATATAATATTTTAATTTAAATTAGGCCTTCATCATATCAGCCGGAAGACGTCCACTGCTGGACAAAGGCCTCCCCTAAGGATCTCCACGATGACCGGTCTTGCGCTAATTAGGCCTTACAATTATGTAAACTATCCAAAATTCACTTTGTATCTAAATTGTATTTTTGATATAATACATGTACAATATACATACCTATAATAAATTGATTGCGATATTTAGGTACGAGTATATTAGAGTTCGACACATAACACTCTAGTCGGGGCTATTACCCGACTGCAGGCGAAGCTAAAAAAGGAGGGTTATGTGTTTGACCTGAATTTAAGTATCTCCGGTTGCATGAGATTGTTAACAGTATTGGAAACAGGTCATCTTTTTTCCTTGTTTTAATTAACGCAGTCCAGTTTTTAATTTCTGAAATTAAGTTTCATTTTTGTATATAAATTAGTTTTGAAGGATTTGTACAAGATGTTACAGTTTCTTCTACAGTGATATTTAATATAAACTATCACTGATATTTTATTTATACGCAAAGATATGAACCTCAAAAAAATAAGTGCACTAAAACAATCAGATAAGGTCAATTTTGAGTGAAAAACTGCATTGTTAGTTTCCAAATGAAAATCTTTATAACTGAAATTGAACAACAGCTTTGCAGGTGTACGTTTGCTCGACGTTGCCTTCCTCCTGAGAGAGGGGAAATGAATAGCTTCCGTCAGTGTTTCAATTACGTCTGAAGAATGGCTAATTATTTATCTTTTCGCTTCACCCCTTTTAGGGTTGTCATTTGTAATTTCTCTTAAGGCGCAAGAGGGTTGCAAGATTGAGAGCTGTTAGATTCACCGACGCTGCTGTTTAGATTTAGCCGACTACGTCACTACCACAACTATTATTGCCTTAAAAAAGCATATAATTGAAATGGTTGTTTATAATAAGTATTACTTTGAGTACTTAACTTCTTATAAATTCGTTTGATTATAGAAAACTCTGACATTGCTTTTTAATAAGAGTAAAAGTTACGTTTTCAATCTAAAGCCACATTTATAGATATGTCTATTTACTTTACTGATGTTTGTTTCTTCGTAATGTATTATTCCAAAGCCTCAATCCCAGTAAACTATAATGTAAATAATAAATAGAGAGGAAACTAAGTTACGCATAAGTTGACAGCCCTATTTTAGTGACAATAAGAACACGAACAAAGTGTTCTGCTAATGCGGCGCACGAAACGTTTAAATTTTAATGATACCTACGTCTTAATGAAAACGAATGCTCAAGTCTGTTTTAGATTTAAACAATTGTCTCTGATGTCACCATCATTATTTCAATATGCTATGAAATTTTGTCTAATGCCGCGGAATTTCGATTAAAGTGCGGTTTTGTTTAAACCTTATTGTCGGATACAGAGTGGTTTTGTTGGGTATTATAGGTCGAATACTGCGAATACTATTCGTTTTAATAATACTACAAAATATCACAAGCCTGAGTACGAATTTATGGAATTAAGAAGTTTAGCGTAAAACCGTAGTTAAGAGAGATATGATTTTTGTACTGTAATAAACCGCCAATACCGCCGCCATATTTATTTAGGTTTCTAACGTTACTGTGGTCACAAAATAGGTGTTAACTATTTTTATGTAGTTTGTATGGAAATATTTATATAATAAATGCACGGGGATGATAGCTCAGTGGTAGTGACGTCGGATAACGCGGCGAAGGTCGTGGGTTCGAATCCTACAATGAGCTTGAGCTTTTGGTGAAGGAAAAATGGCCTTCATGTTTTATGTGTATTGTTCTGTTATGTTAGCTGTAAGTTTTCCTAAAATAATAAAATAAATAAATAAAACATCGTGAAGAAACCACTGCAAAGTACCCTTTGTAGTAGGTACTCGACTGGCTGGTAAGTTGAAAATCTGTCGCCAAGCACCTGTTGGTGTGTTCCGGAAATTGCACTTGAGAGCCAGTTTCAGTCTACAATATCCAACCTAAATCAGCCTGTATGTGTATCATTTCTTAAAGACTCCCACTCTACCCCTTTAGTATCGGACAAATAACAAGTTTGGTAGTGATAATATGATTTGAATCGTGACGTCTACTCAAAAAAATACAATTTGGAAATCCTTGAATTCAATTCATTTAAATAACGAATAGTATATTGCTACTGATAACAAAACCCTACATACACAGTAACCTTTTGCTTAAATTAAAGGTACGTAACCTGAAACCATCAACGTACAAATATTACGACATACGATCAAACGTAATTTAGACTGCAGCCGGCCATAAAAAGAGCGAATTAAGACGTCAAAATGAAAGGTAAGTAACAACGCTGCGTAAAAGAAAGAGCCTATAATTGTGTCAGGAGTGGAAGTAAAAAAACGGTCACAACGTAATTGCCAACGTCAGAATGAGGGGAATAGGGCCATTGAGTGTTAGCAAGCGGTGATGAATGCTATAGATTTGTCAGGCTTGGAATTTTAGGGGTTTGAAGATGTGATGGAGATTAGGTATTGAAAAATTGGTGGTAGTTTTGTTTATGGACTTTATAAGTACCTATTTCGGATGAGATCTGAATTCCAAATAGATTTTTTTTATCTTAAAAATAAAGCAAAATCGTGTCTTGTGAATGGATATATCGTTATCCGTTTTTCCTGATTATTTCGCAAAATATCAACCTGTGGTATACTCTTAAATCATGAAACATTTAGTATTTCCTAATTCTAACTAAAACTTACTTTTTATAATGCCAACGAAGTTGCAATGTTATTCAAATGACTATATTAGCCTAAAGGGCCCTTATTTATCTTTTCTGACAGTTATTAATTTCACCAATTTATAAGACCTGATAACTATTTGTTTTCATTACCAGGTGGTTTAATGGCCACGATCTGAGAAGACAATAACAGTAAATCAACTGGCAACCATCCCTAGACCTTTTCTGGACCCTAGGCGAACCCATTAAGGTGTGGGCCGGTAAGGACCTATTCCATGTTGCGGTTATAACAACAATTCGTAACAAAGATGCTTACAAATATAGTAGATATAATAATGCTTGTTTTCAGTATCGCAGTTTATATAAATCATTGTTATAGCGGCCTCTAGCTCACTCGGCCATAATGCACACCTTCAGAATTTATAAATGGAGATTATTTTTAATGCAACTTTTTGGTAAAAGTGAAATTAAAAAAAAAACCGGACACACACCGATTGTTCCGTATAAATTTGCAATACATATTATAAATAGTTCAGGAATTATGTCTCGCTGCTAGATCTTTTATGATTTAATTACAAATGTATTGTTTCAGATTTTTATCTATACTTGTCGTATAAGATGGTACCTATTACTTGCCAAATTTCATAGTTCTAAGTCAACGGAAAATACCCTATAAATTGTGATTCCCTTGAGAGCGTCGAAATATATGTTTTTTGCGGCATAAACGGCCGTATCTTTTTTACCTTAACTTAGAAATTTGATTTTTTCACAGCTTCAAGGGACTGTAGTCCTGAGTATATCGATTTAATTTCAACTCGATACTTCGATACCAATGTACGGATGGACGAAAGTGATCCCATAAGGGTTACGTTTTTCCTTTTGCGGTACGGAACCCTAAAAATAATAAATTAATATTACGTATTTTATTAATAACAAGAAGTTGGGGGTGAAGTGTCTTGTAAATATTCATTCCTCCATTCGAAAGAAAAACATTAGTACCTATAACCATTTTTTTGCGTCGTGGTGGCTCAAAACTGATCAATAATTATCGAAAACAATCATCAGAGGCATCAAGAGACCGGCAAGTGGGGAACTTTTACCGCCATTAGCTTGGCCATCTAAAGAGGGACGCTAACAGCTTGTTAGGGACCTTACTGATCAGAAGCAGCTTTAAATAAATTTTCATTAATATAGATAGTATTTTGTATATTTGTTGTAAATAACAGTTTGTCAAGTTGAACAGATGGTCCAAAAAAAGGTAACCTTGCTGAGTTTATTGCCGGTTCTTCTCAGTTGAAGGCTTCATAAGTGCCCTCTAGGGCCTAAACTGAATAAATGGTTTGGTCTCTCGGGAACACGGGTGAAAACTTGTTAGATAATAAAGTTAAGTTCAGGACGCCGCATAAAGTCTACAATTGTGGAATATTTTAATCAATATTTCACCACATCGTAAAGGAAACTTGATAAAGTTTTGGGCTATGTCCTAATATAGATTAAATTAAGTTCATTATAAAGCCTTAATCAATACAAAGATCCGCAGAGCTGGAACCACAAACTTGAAACTAAACTTCGTTGTTGGCACTTAAAAATGGTCCTTTAAAGTTTTAAAACGAAAGCTCTAGCAGGTAAGCTCTTTGGTTCGTTTTAAAGTACCGTTGAACTTTTGAAGTAAGACCTCTGTAATGACTACTCGTGTTTAAGACTGTATTTATCGTTTTAATAGGCCTCGAATCGAAATAGGCTACGGTAACCATTTATAAGCAGGTGGGCGTTTCATTGATTGAGAATAGTTTAAAGATAAGTAACCCTGATCTGCAACTTGTTTCTTTCTTCCACTTGTAAAAACTTTAACCATTTATTAACACTAACCACGAGTTATAGAACTCGTTTGAGAAAGTAAGATTTAAATCAAAGGGATATTGTATTCAATCAAATGGATCATGTAGGTCTTATTAATAGTTTGATTCTAATACTCGCTCAACATCAATAAGTTAATCAATTTAAATAAAGTCCTATTGTGTGCAAGCCCATTTCATCATAATTCAATTAACTGTTAACAATGTGACTATCAACAATGATCGAGTTGGTAACTAATACAGTGCTTGCTTTTAGTACCTATTAACTGTCCTCCGCGGTTTCACCCGCGTTCCCATGATATCTTATCTTTTCCCGGGATAAAAATATAGTTATGTTACTCAGGGATAATGTAGCTTTCTAATGGTGAATGAATTTTTAAAGTAATTTTTAAGTTTATTCCTTACATAGAGTGAAGATTCTCAATCAATTATTGTTTCAAATAGAAATTATTAGTCTTGATACTTTAATTTATTTATGGAGTGCAATAAACTTGATATTGAAAATAATGAAGTTAACACTCAAAGTTTCGTGAAACTTATATTGATTGTTTGATGATTATTCATACTTTTTCCATAGTTGGTTATTTTTGACTTTTTGACTTTTATTTTTGGCTTATCACGCACGGATTTTTATGAATAGTAAGAGATATACCATCTTTTCAGTTTTAAAATTTCTCAAAAGTCAGAAGCACTAACAATATTCGAGGTGAATAATAAAATCTCAATATTCAAATGCCTTCGTCAATTTCAATCAATAACCAACCTACATATATAGACATTGAAATCCCTTAATTCTACTGCTCATATACCGGTTTATATAGGATCAAGTGCTGACCAGTCAGCAGTAACTGTCCAGCAACAGGAGCCAAGAAAACTGGCCTTAATTGGCGGACAGTACCTAGTTCCTCACTGTACTGATATGGTCAGTAACTATCAATCCATGAAAACCCGGTTTATAGTGTACTCAAAATAGCCTGTTATGTTACATATCGATTACAAAGGTCAGACTGACCTCTGACAGTGTCAACGTTATTCGTCATTGTCAATTAGGCGTGTATTCATCGTAGGGTTACAACCCAGGTAGCCAATTTCAATATTAGTGCAGTTAAATTGCTTTAACAGTGTTACGTAATTGACAACCTTAGATATATTGCAGATCCTATTTTATCTGACTTTCTTCTTAACAAATTCTACGTATGTCCGATAAGTAGTAGGACAAACTTAAGGGGGAAATACTCGTAGGTGGGCGGGTCACCTACCAAACATACAAAATCACTTCAGTAATTGATAGGATTTCAATAAATCAGTAAATTTTGTCTCATTTAGTTAAGTAGTTAGTTTTAGTTTAGTTTTCGGTTCTGTTTTCCGTCTTTTTTTATTAATTGCGGTCGTTACGTTTATTTGGGTATTATTTCTACTATTTAGTATATTTTGTAGAATCAGAAATGACAAAATCCGCAGGTAAAGTAACCGACATAGCTAGAAGAATTGCCAAACTGAAGTGGCAGTGGGCGGGGTAGATAGCTCGTAGAACTGATGGGGCAGAAAAGTTCTTGAGTGGCGACCATGAACCGGAAGACGCAGCGTGGGCGGGCCCACGGGCCCACGGGCCCACGGGCACACGGTGGACTGACTATCCTCGGGGCGTGGAGATCCTTGGGGGAGGCCGTTGTCCAGCAGTGGACGTCTTCTGGCTAATATGATGATGATGACTATATTTTGTTGGTGATATAATAAATAAATATATAATTCCTTAAGGGCAAAGCTTTGAGTATAACAGCGACAGGCGTTCGAGATCGCGAAATTCATACTAGATTCGCGCGACTTGTCACAGCTCCACATAAAAAACAGTCGCACGATTAAATCGCGGTCGCATGATAGAACTGGTACCTTAAGAATAACGAATAATGTGGTTAATTTTGAGTACTTCATCTCATAGGGTTGACAAGCATGCAGTCTGACAGTAGGCATTTATTTCATTATTGAATTTATCAAGGAGTGAGGTAGTAGACTCCTCCATAGAAAATTGTATACATAAGGTATATATTTCACTCCTGATGGTAGTCTGGAGACGTAATCAGAGATGAGGCAGTTGGTTGTAATGCTCATTGTTTTTTTGCTGGTTTCAATAACCTTATAAGACAAATAGATGTCTAGAAAAATATGGGTGACGAAAGAATTAAAAATAACACCCCTAAATTACAATAGGCCTTTAAACAGCTATAATCCATCACAGTGCCCGTAAACAAACACATTAGAGAAATATTGCATTGACAATGATCGTCCACTTCCGACTTTGCAGTATTGTTAACTAATGATTCCACCGCGCACCGTTCTTATTGTTTGCTCTGACGCTTTTATATAAACTTTAAGTAGGAATTTGAATCTAATATTTAAGTAAATAAGTGCATATCCAGATGAAAATAAATAATGTAATTTTGTATAACTTTAGCTAACCCTATCAGTTTTAAGACATCGTTTTTAGATTCCCAGAAAAAATCATTTTCGTAATATAATTAATACCCTAGCATAAGAAAGAAAGAAAGAAAAATATTTTATTCATGCGCGCCATCCGACGCAAACCAATTAGCAACACAAACTACACTAAAATAATCTACCACTATAGTGGAAAGTAATATAATGGCAACACTGCTTCATACCTTTCATTTAACTATGAAAATAATAAAAATACTTAGGTTATAATTAAATTAACAATATAATTTTCCACTAAAATGAAATGACTATACAATAGGCTATCTAATCCCTAAAAACTGGCCAAGTACCTACATGTAGGTAACGCATTATACCATAGGATTCCCAACTAGCCTAACTTTTTCACCTAGCGCTGCAGATTTTTCAGTACTACAGTTTTAGTTGTTATTTTATCCTTATTAATAGGTATCAATAACTGTTCAGGGAATCTGACAATTAATTTTAACACCTATTCAACAATAGCCCATTATCTTGAAATCGCTGGTGAAACTGCACAGTGGAAGACATTAGGTAGGTACATAACATAGCATAATTTGTTTAATGTTCATAGATAAGAAATACCTCTGAAACTCAAAGCGGCAAGTTTGCGACTGCCATCAGTTCAGAACAGACCGAGTTGAAAGGATTAACAAACGGGTCCATTTATCAACCACTGACATCGGGGTCTTGCCACTGTGACGTCACAAAGGCTATTCTCTAATGAACCTTCCTAGGTTGCAGCCGGGGTTTCGGTGAAAATTAGTTTTTTTTTATTTCTTCGGTGATGCGGACTGACAACCTAGTCACAGTTTACACTATTTTGGTTGTCAGGGTAACCTAATAAATCTTTGTGATTATTATTTATACATGGTGTCCGTTAAGTATTACGACAAACTTGTGGGTAGGTCTTCAGACTCTACCAAATATACAAAAATGAACTAAAAAAAGTGAATATATTTTTGAGATATATCGATATTTCTGTTTTTATTGATTTTAGAATTTCTGATTTTAAATGAAATGAAATTAAATGAAACCGTCAATTATAAATTAGCTTGACCGATTACCAGCGATAGTTTATAATGGGGAATATGCACGTGACTTCAATATGGACGATTTTTTTTAATCTAATTCATATTGTTACAAAAACATACCTACATTTAATCATCAAAAAGTGTCTGTTTTTAAATTCCCTCGCAAATTTCCAAAACACCCCATGAGCAAATCGTGAGTAATCGTGACGTCACTTTGAAACTCGACCTCAGAGTTTGTAACCGCTACGCTTAAATTTATTATAATTTATAAGTTTTCTGTGTTTTTCCATGGTAATAAAATGATTTTAGTAACTTTGTGACCACTTCATTTTTGACATCGAATTCGTCTAATCTCACATCACAAAATAAGCGCGCCATAATGGATTTCCTATATAAACAAAATACCTTTATAGGCCCATAGCGAATATTATAAGGAATATTAAATGATCAAAATTAGAACCACTGCATATTTTAGTATCTAATATTTAAATTATAGTATGTATTAAATTAAATAAGCAACATAAAAAATAATTATATCAACCTAGATATTTTTATGGAGGACTAGCTGTTTCCCCGCGGTTTCATCCGTGGGATCTTATCTTTTATCGGATTAAAAAGCCTATGTACTGCTCCAGACTATAATCTATCTCTGTGTCAAATTTCATCCAGATCCGTTCAGCCGTTTTGGCGTAAATGAGTAACAAACATACATCCAACCATCCAAACTTTCAAATTTATATATCAGTGAGATGAGATGAGATTAGTGAGATGACATACAGACTATTCTTAGGTGTCTGGAAATAATTAATCAAGTTACTATTGTTTCAAGCCTTCTCTGTTTCAGTGGTTCTCAAAACTAAAACAAATTGCATTCTCATACTTGTGAACAGGTGCTGCTTGATTCTGATATTTAATGATTACTAGTTTTCCTGAGAGATCTTACTTTTACCGCGATAAAAAGTATCCGATGTTTTATTCCAGGATATGATCTACCTGTGTGCCAAATTTCCGTTTGTCCGTTTTTGCCAGATTGAGAAACAAATATCCAAACTCACAAACATACAAACTTTCACATTTATAATTTTAGAAGTATTCAGGCTCGAATTTATTTGTAAAAATTTGAATTAAGTAGAATATATAAGACGTCCAAAAACGTCGTAGTTCAAGATGAACAAAATTCGTCAGTCAAGCACTTTTAAATATATCACTACGAGCACTCCACTTATCAAAGGATAGTTCTGAATGTGTCAAAATTCATATTCTCCAGAAAGAAGATCGAGGTCGTCCTAAATAAAATAAAAGTCGTTTTAAAAATTATGAAAATTTAACCCAAAATGTAAGGACTGAACTGAGCATTTTAGAAAGAGGGACGACGCATAATTTTTGGGAACCTCTTATCTGCCGGTCACGTAGAGTTGAATTGTAGCCGACTCCTAGATTGTCCCCTATAAGACCCTAGATTACGTCATTGTAATCATACTTGTATATTAAATTCTGGATTTTGCTTGGCGTAATTCTTGATTTTGTGTGGGTTTCGGAGAAGACTAATGCATTGTTTTGTAAAATTATGTTCTTTTTCGTTTTTGATTGATTTTCACAAGAGAATATTATAAAAAATCGTTATTTATTTTATTTGTTGTTTATGCCGCAACTGATAACCAGGCAGACGGGTCACCTGTGGTAAGTGAATATCATCGCTTATAGATATTAGCAATAACAGGGGACTGCCAATTTATCGTATACCTTTTTAAAAGTCCTTAAAGAAAAATAAGGGTGGAAATCTAAATTATCCTGAAGTTTCCCCTTTTATTGTAATATAAATAAACTTTGCTTGAATAGCAGTATTTGTTTTACTTCTGTTTGATTTAAAAAGTTTACAAATTACTAATTGAGGTACAAACATAATTAACTAAGTAACTGAAATGTCAGAGCTCGTTAACATAAAAGTATCAAGTGATGAAAATTGCTTAATTTCAAGGAATATTTTTCGTTAAATATAAGTAAGGGGTATTTTTGTTTTCCTTATAAAACTTCTTTATAACCCAAGATAAGGGAAAACTTTTTGATTATACTTTAGTTCGTTTCATGAGTTTTGTTTCAGAAATTAAGCACTTAAGGGAGGGTCATGAAAGATAAGCGAAGTAGTTGCTGTCGGAAATTAATTTGGATATACTGGAGTAACAAATTAGGGTCACCAGAAAACTGTATTAAAATATTATTTTATTATCCAAAGTCTACAGCTGCAAAATATGCAGGTATCCTCTAAAATACCTTACCATTTTGGAATTCGAACTCATAACCATGGCCTTGCCGTCGTACATATAAATATTTATCAACACAAATCGAATAAAATTACAAAGAATCATTTAAATAATATAGTCGTCGAGCAAATGTTTTGTTTTACTAAGTGGTTAACTTTTGAGCTTCTTTTAGTCTTCCTTTAGTCTTCATTTTAATGTTGGGTTTTCATGTATTATTATGGAAAACGAAAATAATAAAATAATGAAAATATTGTATGTTATGATGGTATTTTTGAAAATTTAAGTCCGACAGTTAGACATTTAAGGTAATAAAATTACTTATAAAAATCAAAACGTTCCATTTATAAAATATGTATAACTTAAATCGGTTCAATAACTGTCGTGCTGAAAACTGATAAAAATATTAAGGCTAAGTTTCAAATATAATTTATAGGTGTGCATTTATTACCAGAGCTCTGTGGTTGGCAACTTGCCAGTGAACGTTGAGTGGCCAAGTATTGCCAGTAACCACTCGTGTATCTCCGATTTAGCTATGGATATGGTTTAACAGACGGCAATGACGTCATTTTATTTTAACTCTTTTTTTTAAGCAGTGGTAGTGACGTTGGATACCGCGAGTCTTGGATTCTAGTCCTACAATGAGCCTCAGCTATTGGTGAAGGACAGTTCCAACAGCTGCACTTGAGAGCACATCTAAGCTTTGTTGCTTAACACCTTCGGCCACATCATCACTTACCATGGTGAGATTGCGGTCAAACACAAGCTTATCCAAAAGGTAAAAAAATCTAAAATAAAATTGTAGAAAACAAAATTACTTGCACAGAAAAAAAAACAGTTCATACTAATTCAGTATCACTGCAGAATGGTTCAAGCTAATAGTGCGTGAACTTCAAAATATCTCCACTAATAATTCACACCCTACCCAGTCAATAAAGACATGATTTATGAATCCATACATTGTGTACATAATGTATGGATGTATAAATGTGTAAAAAATGACAGGTGTCAGCTGAATAAAGCGTTGCTGATTTTTGCTACATATTATTGTGCTGACACCCTTTTACAGTTTCAAATTCGGAACAGCGCGTGTAGCGGGCTTCGTTTCTTTGTTCTACTGTTTTAAAATCCTTTACTTTTATCACCGTGTCAGCATTAAGCGCTTTATCATTCTCGTACATGTGTTTTCTTGCTGTTGCATAGCTTGCGCAAATTTTTATTACATTTTTTCTGTAGTAACATAAAAACTGCGCATTAATTTAACTGTACTAACGACGCATGTAGAAAACATTATTTTAAATGAGATTTGTCTCATAATTATGCCCTAGCAAGTATACTTGTATACCTATGTAAAAGTATACGTTTTAATATATTCATGTGATATGTTTTTTTCATGTGATATGATTTTTCCATTTTATATAAAACGTCGTTAAGTCTTTACCGAGGGAATTGTATTATTGTATTGCAAGTTTACTAATAATTGTTAAATGAATTTTGCTACTTGCATATTTTAATTATGAAATGTAAGAATCAATAAAACAATATAATTACAATCAACATCTGGTTGGTGTCATATTATCACACCATGGTTAGTAGTGATGTGGCCAGTATTGGTAAATGTGGCCAATAATCCTGTCTCTCAAGTACAGCCAAACGATTGGGTACTACAAAATACGCTACAACCGTATTATGGTTTCCTCACGATGTCTTCAACAAAAGCATGACCATTATAAGATTCAAATCCACGATTAAAATTAGTCGGCGTCTCTACCACTAAGCTATCATGGCATATCATGTACATATCTTAGTAAGAATATGTTTACTGCTGTACAATTATAAAGACGAAACTGTCAACCAATTATTTTCATTGACAATTTACAGATTCTTTTGATATACCTAATTAAATTGTGAGTACAGAAAGTCATTAATTGTATTGACCCTACAGGACACCAAACATTTTGTACTATAAAAAATCTGGAAATTAAGATAACTCTATTTTCGTGCAAAAAATAGTATAGAGATAGCGTGATACGATACTCAACCTCAATAACTTATAAAAAGTTTTGGACGAAGTAAAGTTTAGTCGCTAATGGCAGTTTGTCATGTCTCGCCTTTTAGTTTTGGATAAACATCGCTGTAAAGAATATAAAAACATCCTCTAATGAAACAGAAATTAACCAATAAAACATTTTATTGCAAAAGTAGAAACTAGAAGACTAATGACAAAAGTTTTGTACCAAATTACAGATAAAAAAACGACTGGGTACCTACCAAGTCTACGAACTATCTAATTTACATACGTATTTATTTATTTCACTCATAATCCCAATCTAGTCTTTGTGACAATTAAATACGACATTTTATTGGATTTTCTATTCCCTTATTAAAAAACAGGCTGACGAAGTAATTTGCGATGATTACAACGCAGTGACGAAGTAATCCACAATGTCTAAAGGTTGATCTCAATGACAATACTATAATTGGTCGTACATCAGATCGCAGTCTAGTAATTTTAAAGTGAAAATGACCCTTGAAGTACACATCACTGAAGCAACGTAGAGTAGAATATTCTAGTCAATTTCTATAATTTATGGAGAGCTCATTCTAATAGTCCGTAGTAGGAACATTTTTTTTTTTATTCTGGATAAGCTTGTGTTTGACCACAATCCATGGCTTAGGTGGGAGCTGGCTTTCAAGTGCAGCTGTCGGATTTGAGGTCTTATACAAAAACTAGGTTCTTCTATAAAATAGTACCTAGATCTTTATCAATGTTTCTATAATCTATAAAGATGAAATCTTAAATTAATTTAAAACCAAACTCAATTTTTTTAATAAATCAATGAACTAAGTTCTGCAAACGAGTGTCGAAATCAAGAAGCATCTTCTTATAAATAATTAAATATTTCAAACGAGGTTAATCAAAATACTTTTGAAACAGTTTAAAAGCTTTCAAGAATTTTCATAACCCTATATTTAGGAGGTCAATTAACTTAACCTTATTGAAGATGAATGTGAGTACAGACAAACCTTCATAGGTTTATAGGGTACAATCTATATCTAAACCTACTAATATTATAAAGAGGAAAAATTAGTAATTTTTTTTTATTATTATTTATTTAAGGTCGCTTTTTAACATCTAAGGTCATTAGCGACCACAAGAGTACAATAAACAATTAAATTAATTACAGTAAACATATAAACTACTGGACCGATTTAAAAAAATCTTACACCATTAGAAAGCTACATAATTCTTGAGTAACATAGGTTATATTTTTATCCCGGGAAAAGATAAAATCCCACGGGAACGCGGATGAAACCGCGGAGGACAGCTAGTAATAAATAAAGAAACAATAATACGAATCGAAATTCCTGAAATAATATTTTTTTTATTATTGTAATTATTTATAGTCAACTTAATTAGGTATATAAACGATATAAGGTGACGCGAGTCCTGTTGCGAACCAACGCGAACGGGTTAACCTGTCAGTTCTTTCTTGGGACAATCGGGGTTTCAGAGTCCGCACCACTTGGTTCTCAAATGGGACAATCGGGACGACGACATTTACTTGAAAATTGGGCGCTAATTTTGAAATTTTGAAAACTGTGTGCGAGTTGACGAGTTGTTTGACAGGTTCATGTCACGAGTCAACAGATTAAGCTGCTTTTTTTTATAAATACAAGTTTAGTTAATTATCTATTATTTTCAATTTAAATAAATTATCAAGATAAATAATTAATATGAAGGTATTATATAAAATAAAAATGTTACATTGAAATTAAGTCTTACCTTTCATAAAATCAGTCCCTTTTCATTCACAAACACGCGTTAAAAATCTGTTCAGTTTTTAACCGATCGTAATTTAACGTTGGACGCACTTAAAATATCAATTTCAATCAGTACCACATTGTCCACTATAAAAAAAATATATCACTGGCCATATAAAATTCAAATTACATTAATTTGAATATAGAATCCGCATGAAATATAAAAGTTTTTTAACAAATACCGCGAGGGCTCCTTTCAAGTGCGGAGCACACGTGCGGCAGCTTCGACAAACGCCGCCGAATGACAACTATAGTAACGTGCACCTGTTGTGTTTGCAGGTTTAGGGCTATTACACACTATCGTACAGCTTTCGGTTCGATAACTTCATTCTATTTTAAAAATTCTTTGATAAAAATAGCAGGTTGGTCCCACACCAGATCTTTTGAAGTAGATCACTCAATATTTGACCAAAATTACATGACTTGAGCAATTGTTAT